>CM067091.1:3151693-4646855 GCA_034008185.1 Gorsachius magnificus | reverse complement strand
ACAGGCTTGCTCAGCCTTGCTACTAAGACCACTCCTGCAGACCCCTCTTGCACCGTATTTCCTCCTCAGATCCAGCCCGCTTGGTCCCAGCAGTCCAGCAGATTTGCTTGCTAATTAATATTGTTATGTAAGAAGGTATTCCATACTTCTTGTGATTAACGGAAAGATTCCTGTCTCCAGAAGTTCATTTTAAAAAAATGATGAAATCCAGACCCTTCCAGGCTGGCAATTATTAATTTGAGGAATTTAAGTCAAAGTGTTTGGGATTCCCTTTCCCTTCCGTGTTTTTTTCATTACGTTTTTATTTTGCCGCGTTACACAACCTTCTCCACAGCCAACCTCCGCATCCCGAGCAGCAAAAGCAGAAGAAATGGTGAATCACCTGCAAGCAAATCACTTTCAGAGGCTGAAAGTACGAAGGATAAAAAGAGAAGAAAACATGTTTCCCACCTATCTCTTACCTGGAAGAGGAGACGTTACTCGTTACAGGTGAAACACTTCCAGAAAAGCCTGGTTGCCACGCGGGCAAACTCCTTCAAAAGCTGACTACGAAGAACAAGTGATCCTCCTGCTGCAAGTCACGGGGCACCCAGCACACTCCTGCGTGATCATCGCACACTGAACTCCAGCAGCCGAGCCCCTTCCGCGCGCTGCTCCTCGCTGCGAAGAGCCTACAAGCCACAGCCAGCAAAGGGAAAGGGCCTCTCCAGCAAACCTCCCTGCAACGCACACCATCGATGCTTCCGACTCGCCCTGCTGTTAACCAGAACCACCACGCCTCGGCTTTTACAAACTTCAGCTGCCCTGTACTGCTCCCAGGCAAGAGCAGCCACCTGAAAATAGTTTTTACAGCAGATTTCCAGTGCTAAAACTCACCCCAGACGAAGCACGAGCCTTGGCTATGTGTGCAAGATGTCTCTAACCAGCACTGAACAACTCCCATTCTGCTTTCTACAGAAAGACTTCAAGAAGCCGTAACAAAGTAGTTTCAGGTTGAGCCTTAAAGTGAAACAGAGGGCAGGGAGAAATAGCCCAGAGGTTGTCATACAACTCCTTGCCATTTAGTACGGAAGCACAACGTCATACCTTGATTGACAAGACAGGAGCAGTGGCTAATTAACAAAGATAATGATGTGATTTTATTTCTTTCCAAGGAAGTCAGAGCTAAATGGTTTAGTACACATTTAAATTCTGGCCTAAAATGAGCTATATTTTTTAAAGAGGAGCACTTCCGCTCTTCAGGAACTCCAAACATTTAAAATTATAACTGCTTTAAAAGGAAAATACCTCCTTTTAAATAATTCCGTGAATATGTTCACACCTCTGGGAGAGTAACGTGAAAAACCTGACATTTTACATCTCAGATCTGCAGCACAATACATAAATATACAATAGACCAAAACTCCACATGTTCTCAGGACAAGAATGCATTTATACAAGGAAAACCCATTAAAGCATCACGCAGGAGACTGGCACCTGAAGGAAGGAGTACAGGGAAAACTGGACCGACCCCTCGCAGCCCGATTTTCCATGCGTGCATGCGGCCTGACACACAACCGCCATGTGCTGATACCAACAGGGAGCCAGCTCTGAGCAGGACGGACACTTCCCGGTGTCACAATACTAGAGATCACAGAGAATTACATTGGCATATTCAAATTTATGAACATTTCCATATGATGACTGCTTGCCTCTTTCTTTCTTTTTGTTTTCAATTACTGGAAAGCCTTTAACCCTTTTTAGATGTGCCAAACCCAAACTGTTACTCCCTTTTTGACCAGCTCCATTGGGCAAAGGGTTTAAATGTGAAACTCTGGAACCACACAGCTTTGCTAGAATATTCTTAGCCACCGGTACCAGCTTCAAATGCACACATTCTTTTAAACTCTGATAAATTCTCCCCCGATTAACTACCATTCCCTTTATTTTCAGATGTTTCTTACCAAGTACAGAGTTTTAAAACTGAGAAGTAACTCCTGCTTCCAGCTGAGGTCGTTTTTGTCACTGACTGCAGCAGAAGCAGGAATTCAATCCTTGTCTAACACTAGGTTTCACAGCTCCCTCCACTCACAGATTTAAACAGCAACCTCACTTGGTGCCCTGGACATACGCAGGACAGGATTAAAAACGCAGGATGCAAGGACTAGGAGCAAAGGAAACAGCTGGAGTAGCTGCAGCAATGCGAAAGCCAGGTACAAAAGGGAACACCAAATGCAACAGATCGGGACGGTGCCAGGTGGATCGCAGCGCACAGGACACCAAAGGAGCAGTAATTAATGACACCCTCTTCCAGCAGTAACACCGAGCCAACTGGGGTTCTGTCTGCAGGCGCCAAAGGCATTTCTCACACCACCACTAGCAATGCAAAGCAATCCCCTCTCCAACCTCTGGCACTTTTTGTTCTGCCTTTAAGGAAGTGGAACCCCCCCGGGAGGGCTACCCTCCCGCCCCCTCGCTCCCCAGCACGGGTAACCCGTGCCCCCACGCAGGACATCCTCCAGCTCCCTAGGGACGCGCCTCCCTGATGACTCCCACCTACATCCGTTAGCTGGTCAGCACTGGTGTTTTGAGAGGGGTGTGGAGCCTATCAAAGCCACTGCAGGACAGGTCACGAACAACTGCAACAAAGGCCACAGCACACAGGAGTAGAGGGAAACAGCGAGAAAGTCAGCGGATTCAGACACCCGCCTAGTAACTGTAATGACAAAATGCCATAGTAAGGGTGGGACAAAGCAAGAAGCAGAAACCTTATGAAAAACTAGACACTCCTGTACACTCAGAGGAGATGCACCCACATGCAGCCACTTCCCAGCTGAACCGTAACCGAAGGGTACATCCCCTCTCTTCCAAACCAGCTCGTGCCTCCAGCTCCCAACTCCCAGCAGCAGGCGTCTTTCTCAGGTGGAGGCTCACTGGCGTCTGCAGATGGCGTGGATCCACCACCAGGCTTCTGACCAGAAAAGCAGAGGTGACCACCTGCTTTGCCTTCAGAAAACAGGCTCCCCTTGGAGCTCAGAGCCGCTGGCAGTAGAGTTCATACAAGCTATTTGCCAGCTTCTGTGTCTCTTGAAAAGCCTCGCAGCTCTGCTCCCAACTTGGGGGTATCTGTTCCTCCCCGTAATAAGCCCCTGCGATGGCTCCTGCCATGGTAGCAATGGTGTCTGTGTCTCCACCCAGAGAGATACAGTAGATGATGGTCCTCTGCAGGTTGCTGTAGTGATCAGGAATATCTGGGTCAGCTTCCATACAGCGCAAGAAGGAGTAAATTGCAGTAGGGACAGACCGCAAAGCGGCAATGCCGTTGCCTGTTAATAAAACCAATCATCTTCAGTGCTGCAGAACACTTGTTTCTTGCTTCCCGCAGAAGCGCCTTTTCCTTTCTAACTGCAACTTCCCATTGCCAGTTACTTTCAATACCGGCATTGCCGATTTTATTGTGACAAGGTGCAAAAGTTTGCCCCTCGGAAGAGAAACCTCCCCATAGTTCCCCGGTGCTACTCACATCCTGGAGACCAACTCCCAGCTACACCAGTACAGTCTGGCAGTACACACCTACCCATTCCCATCCAACATGAAGAAGTGGTAGCCATTAAGACAAGAAATCTTAGAGCATTAAGAAATGTTATTCATGGTAAGTTTTTCTTAGCAAGACTTTTTTTCTCCACCAATACAGAGAGGGAGTCACCGGGTTGAGGGTCAGAGAAATACTGACGGGTGAGGACCGGCAGCCTTTCCAGCACGTTCTGTGCCTGACAGGCAGCAGAGGCCGCAGTGGCAATCTGGGGGAGGGGACAGGAACTAGGCTTGCTGAGTGAGTCCTGCTTCCAGCTCTTTTCTAATACTTGTAGCAAGGAAGGTACTTACCTAATTCAAATAATACATCTGCTTTGGGAACACTGCTGAGCTCCAAAAATTCCTTTATTTTCTTTAGACGCCTTGAAAATGGTAAATCCTCAAACCCCAACCTGGGGGTTAAAAAAAAAAAAAAAGTAAAATGAAGAAGAGAGAATGCAAAGAGCCAGAAGAAACTGTACAGAGCAGAGTTAGTGCTCCCCACAGCTACTTACGCTCGGGCGTCAGTAAGAGACTTATCATCTGCCTCTACATCTTCCATGTGGCTAATGAGCTGCTCCAGGAAGGTCTCCTTGCTGAGTCCTCCCTGCAGGGCGAGATGCACGGCCAGGGCCTGCAGGATGGCCCCGTTGTAGCCCAGGGAGTTGGCATGGGTTAATTCAGCACTCAGCTTCGCAAACTGCAAATGAAAACGCATCGTTAGCAAACCTACGCAAGGGATCACGATGAGACTTGCCTGATGGCAGGGGCTCCCAGAGCCGAGGTGCCCAGAGGAGCCAAGAACGGTACCTTCTTCACATCCTGGATGTCAGAATACACGAGGGAGATGCCTGCCACCCTCATGGCACCGCCATTGCCATAGGAGCCTTTCCCATTAAACTGGGCTCTTGCTGGTTCAAACACATCGTTGCACTTGGGGCTCAGGAGCTTCTTGAAGACATTGACAACAGCCATCCCATAGCCCCTGTTGGGTTCTTTCTTGTACTCCTCAGCAAACCTGGTGTGAGCAAAAGAGCAGCAGTAACGCAGGTGAGAAACAAATATACGGGATGTTTGGTCGGTTACTGGAGTTTGCAAAGAGACTGCATAAAGCCGCTTGATAAAGTCAATTAATTACACACAGGTAATTCAGTGACCGTCAGGGTTCAAGTGATTCAGTTCTGTAGGGAAAGAATCCGATTCCCAAAAACTGGTGTGAAAGGAGGAGAGGGTGTGTAAACATCACCTTTCACAGCCCCCTCGTTTCCCTCTCAACTTTGCCTTGAAATAGAAACAAACCGCAAACATTTCCGTGGGTCACAACCGCAAAGAAAGTCTTTTGTTCAAGTTCAGTGGAAGAGTTTTCTAAACAAATAAATGTTCTCCCTTAAGTGGAACCAAATGCTACCAGGGCTGTGGATTCAAAAGGGAAATGGATCATAAACAAACTAAAGCTGACCTCACTAATATTCACTAACTAAATTAAGGGAAGTACAAACGTAAAGAGCAACAAAAAGACATGGAAGGTAACGCTTCTGAAATTTCTAAGCATTACCTTCTGCAAAGGTGAGTATACAGACACGGCTGCAACAGAGCACGTCCCATCCTGCTTCATTCTAAAGCAGACTCCAAACCCACACTAAAGCTAACGCTGCTGCCTGTTCCAGGACAATGCAAAGCACACGATAAATCACAAGATTAGTCATTGCTTTTCTAATTTTTTTTCCTCTACGAATTAACAATGACTTTGCCTTCACCCCTGTCCCCTTTCACAGAAAATTACAGCGACTGCTGAATCTTAAGTTAGTTTTGCCTTCACTAGCAAATGACAACAGCCTGGCCCCCGAAGCTGGCTGCAGTCCTTACCTCTTGGCCATATCAACTTCATCAAACTCTCGCTTGGCTAGCAGGGACTGCACCACCGACCTGCTCATGGCCGTGTCATCCGTGTACGAAAGCGTTTCTAAAACAGAAGGTCAAAACACAACGTGACCATCCAGGGACAGACTCTCCTCCCGTCCTTCTCCACTGTCAGCACTTCCCTACTCTCCAAGGCCTAATTATGTCTATAGCTGGAGTTAAAACATTACCAGAAGTTCTCCAGCACTTTGAGCTCATCACTAGCCATGGTCATCAGAGTAAAAAAGCACAGAGAGAGATGCATCAGCAGCAAAAGTGAGACACAAAGCATTTCAAGATTAATGGGAGCCAAGCGAAAACGTCTGATATCCAGAAGTGCACATGGACAAGCGAGAAACACGTCTCTTGAGTTTACAGTGTATGCTGACAAACAGAGACGAGGAAGCACAATTGCATTTCTGGACAAGACCGCAACGAAATCAAGTGCCTTTAAGATCCTGCTGGATGGGTTTCCAGAGCTTGCCGCACCACTCAGAACCCCCACGCGAATCCATCATCGCTTGCTAAGAGTTAAATAACCATTCCTGCGCTTCTCTTGCTCTACTCCTTACTTATTTTTGGCATATCTGTTCCTTGCTGACACCCCCGCACTGCGATACCCCGCTTCCCAGCACGCTACGCACCCCAGCTCTGCTCTGGCGTGGGCAGCACAGGCTGAGCGCAGCAAACCACACATCCCTCCACATTGGCCGTGGGCTTGAGGAACCAGGAACTGCCCTGGGGGGGGGCCAGAAGCGGGCAGTGAGGTCATCCTCGCCCTGGGGTGTGGAGGGGGCCCCCCCAAACCCCACAGCGCAGTGGGCACACACCAAAGCAGGGCTGGGGACAGCCAGGGGTGTCCCAAGGGAGGTGCCCCCCACACTGAATCACAGAATCATAAAATCATAGAATGTTTTGGGTGGGAAGGGACCCCTCGAGGTCACCCAGCCCAACCCCCCTGCAGGAGCAGGGACAGCTTGAACCACATCAGGTTGCTCACCGCCCCGGCCAACCTGGCCTGGAATGTTCCCAGGGATGGGGCCTCCACCCCCTCTCTGGGCAACCCCTGCCAGGGTTTCACCACCCTCATGGTAAAGAATGTCTTCTTTAGATCCAGTCTAACCCCACCCTAGTTTAGTTTAAAACGATCACCCCTTGTCCTGTCCCAGCTGGCCCTGCTAAAAAGCTTGTCCCCCCCCTTCCTCTGGGCCCCCTTGAAGCCCTGAGCGGCCGCACTCAGCTCTGCCCGCAGCCTCCTCTGCTCCAGGCTGAGCACCCCCAACTCTCCCAGCCTGGCCTCAGAGCAGAGGGGCTCCAGCCCTCGGAGCATTTTAGTAGCCCCTCTCTGGCCCCGCTCCAACAGCTCCATGTCCTCCTTGTGCTGAGGGCTCCCGAGCTGGACGCAGGGCTCCAGGGGAGGTCTCCCCAGAGCAGAGCAGAGGGGCACAATCCCCTCCCTCGACGCTGGCCACGCTTCTCCTGATGCAGCCCAGGGTAGGGTTGGCTGCTGGGCTGCCAGCGCCCATGGCCTGCTCATGGCCAGCTTTTCGTCCACCCGCACCCGTAAGTCCCTCTGGGCAGGGCTGCTCTCCATCCTTTCTTCCCCCAGCCTGTACTGATACCGGGGGTTGCCCCAGGCGATCAGGTACCCAGGGTGGGCCTGGGGGCGTGAGAATGGGGATGGGACACACACACACGAACCCCAAAGGCCGATTGCGGGGGTGCTGGGGGCCGGGCCCGACCCTGGGGGGTGTTGGGAGCCGGGCCCGAATCTGGGGGGTGCTGGGAGCCGGGCCCGACCCAGTGGATACGGGGAATTGCTCCGGGCCCGACCCCCGTCCCGCTCCCGGGGTTCCCTCAGACCTCTGCGGGCGCTGCCGGTCGGTTCCCCCGCCTCAGGCGGCTCGGTCGCCGGTTCTAGGCCTCGGAGGAAGCGTAGGAGGTCGGGCAGCTTCACGACGCTTCTGCCCTCGAAGACGGCGCCCAGGCAATCACCCAACAACGCCCCCGCCAAGCAGCCACGGAACCGGGCCGAGCCCGGCCGAGGCCGCGCCGGCACCCGCCCGGCGCCTGAGGCCGAAGCCGCCGCCGCCGCCGCCGCCATTTTCTCCCAGGCCGCCGCCGCTGCACCTCCGGGCCGCCAGGGGGCGGTGTCCGCGGCGACTGCCGCGGACACCGCCCCCTGGCGGCCCGGAGGGCAGCAGCGGCGGCAAAACCGGGAGCCCGGTGCCTTATTTCCCTACTTAGAGGAAGGGAAAATGATTCCCCCCCAATTTCTTCTGAACAAAAGGTCTTCGGAGAGCCAGGAGTGAAAATCCAGGCTGCTTTCCACTGAGCATCATCTCCCGCCTCGGGGAGGAAGAGGAGGCCGAGTTCTGGTCCTGTTTGCACATAAAATAAAGCGGCTTGCGAGGACGCCGTCTCCCAAGCGCGTTGGGAGCGTGCCTGGAATAGAAACAATAAACTCAGGGCAGAACGCAAGCGCCGCCATTCAATTTTAAAAAGTCTGTGGCCACGAGAGCCGGCACGGACTCCGGCTCTTCCTTGCGCTAGCCGTGTCCGCTCCGCCAGGCGAGGGGAAATCCCAAGCCACACTTTAATGGTTAAAGGGAGGAGGTTTGAGCCTGTACAGTCACAGAGCCGCGACGCAGTCCCTTTTCAGAGCGCAGCCTTGCGACTTTAACGGGCTTTAAAAGCACGAAAGAGCCCAGACGGATTCGATCACCACGAAGCGCTTCCAGCCCCGTCAGACGACGACCGCTCCTGGGGACAGACTCTTTATTGTTTATAACGCTCCTCGGAGTGCCAGAGGCCACAAACCTCGTACGAGGGGGACACGACAGACTGTTATATAACAAACGAGGAGGAGGGAGGAGAATTACATTATCCTAACACGACACAGATGTCCGCTTTCCTTGCTACGGAACTGAGTCACTGGTAGCTTTCCCTCCCCCCGGCACGCTAAGCCAACTCCCCGTTCTTCAGCGGGGAGAGGGCACGGTTCGTGGTCCGGTTAAAAGTGTCAATCTCTGGCACAGGTTTCTCAGCAGGAACCACGAGCTTTCTCCGGCTGTCCATGCACTTGTTGTCCAGCACCAGGGAATTGGCTTTGTAGCCACTATCTGTCTGAATGCGGTGAAGTTGTCTGTAAAGAGCATCCAAGGCATCCCTGGGAACAAGCAGAAGCGAGAGGAGTTGGGTTCAAGCGCTGCATTCACTTCCCAAGTTGGACAGGAAACACCCAACTTCCCACTTTCTGGCAGCAGAACTATCTGCGCAGCGTTTGCCTTCGGACGAAGAACGAACGCATTGGGTATTTCTTGGTGCACGGCAGCAGCGCTGGTGGGTCTGTGAACAGCAAGCCCACGTGCTGCTCCTGGAGTGTAGCGCAGAGATGTGCACCCTGGGAGCCCACGCCAGCCCGGAGCGGCACTTCTGCTTCTTCCTTTACTTTTCACCCCTTCCCCGCCCCCCCCCCCCCCATTTTTAGAACTGTCTGTGTCTGGCTGAAGTCAGAGTCAAGCAGGGACCATGGGAGCCCCATTCACCCTCCTACCACACATACCTCTCGTACCTGGCTGGCACCCCGCTGCCCAGTCCAGCTCTCTACCATCCCAAAGACTATTTCCACTCCTGATCTGAGCAGACACGAGCTCCAAAAATGCAGCTTCTGAATGGGCGCCAGGCCCAGGGCTGCACACAGCCACCTCCCTCACATGGGCAATGCTGGGCCATGGCTCTGCCCCGCAGAGCAGGAGACTTACTGCGACTCTGCCAGCTTCTGTTTGAGTGCACGGATCGTTCCCTCCAGCTGGTGGACCTCATCTGTGAGCCCGTACTGGACCTGCGAGGTGGGGAGGGAGAAGGTGGCAGCAGTTACCAGGGCTGAAGCGTTGTTTAACAAAGGCCATGTTTCTCTCATTCCCCTTCTAGCCCAGCTATGACATTTACTTCCTCGCTTTGCTATGTGACTGTAGGATCCACTGCTCAGCCCCTCTCTAGTTTTCTCCAAAGCACACCCACGTTTTCCAGACCCACGTAAGCCCCCATCCTGGTCAGTTCCCCCCATCCCTCCTGGCAGGGAGCGAGGGCGGTACCTGATCCCGGCAGAGCTCCATATTGGGCCGATACGTGCGTGTCTCCAGGCGGGTGTGCGCCACCTTCAGATCTTGCATTTTCCTTCTAAGATCTTCCTCCAAGCGTCGGATGTCCTCCTCCATCTCAGCAATTTCCTCCAAAGTCTAGGATAAAACACATGTATCATGAGGGACTGCCAGGGATACATACTGGAAAATGTCCCCTACCCGTCCTGGGCTTTCCCAGTGCTGGGAATGGATTTTAAACCAGGGGGGCTGGTGGGCTTCCGAGTGCTGAACCCCTCTGCTCATAGATTGGTCTTTTCACTCAGACCAGGCATGGTGCTGCTGGTGTTTCATGGCCACAGTGGTTGAGGCCAGGGGCGAAATAAAAAGGCCAAAACCTGGCACTGCTGCTGGGAAATGCCAGAGCAGCCACTGCGGTGGCAGAAGGAGGTAGGATGTTGCAGGGATTGAACATGTGCAGCTGAACAGCTTTCATGTGGAAACCAGGCTCAGGCCAAGTAGCTTTCAACATAACAAATATCCTTTTGTATTCAACTCCCACCCAAGGTCGTGTTCGATAACCAAAGCAGCAACATTTACATTCTGCTCCTGCCATTTCAGCTCATCGTAGGCTCTTTCCAGGTCTCTAATCCTCTTGCGCAAGGCAAACTCCGTAGCTACGCGCTGAGCCTCCAGCGCGTTGTTTGTCTGAAGAGAGAACAGGCTCCAGTCACACACATTGAGGAGGTGTCCCCCTCCCACGGCAGCTGCCAACACAACCGTCAGATGAGATGACCTCCTGTGAGGCTGGGACGAGCCTATGAGCAGAACCAGCTGGGTTCTGGATGCTGCCACGTGTGTGCAGGTCATGCACCCCCCTGTAGCCAAAAGGCAGGGACGGATGGACAGGTCCGTATCTTCCAGGTTGCTGAGACTGCTGCAAGCTCCGCAGCATAACCAAGCTCCCCTTTTAAACCAGGAGAGCAGCTGCTCTCGGAGACGCCCCTGGGCCGGCACTGTCTTTTCAAAGACTCCCTTCCCCTCACCACAGCACACGCCAGCCCATTCTCCCACACTGGATGCAGAACTTCTGCACCACCGATTCACAGCCGAGGGACTCATTTACCTGCGCAATGGTAAGCACTGTTGCTTCTCGGAGCTTAGTCGAGGCTTTCATTTCTGCCTCAGCATGTTCCTTGTTATGTTGGCTATTCTGCTCCCACTCATCAAGGGTAGTCGATCTGTGAACACGTTAGTTAGCAGTTAGGAAAATAAGCTGAGTGTTTGCAAGACAGTTCAAAGGAACCACCTGCTGCAGGCCAAGAAGGCTTTGTGCAGTGCAAAGTGATTCAGGAATTCCGGAGGTCACATCCTGTCTGATCTCCTCACTGCACCAGCTGGAGATCGCTACCCCCCCAGCTCCCGCACCGAGCCCAACATCTGCTCAAACCAGGGACACATCCAAAGCACACTATGAAATGCCAAGCAAGTGAAAATGTGCAACTCCCCCAACGGCTGTGCCAAAGGCTGATACCACCCTATGTACTGAGTGTCACCTATAGGCAAGCACCAGGCAGGCAGGGCAGCTAGCTCCTCTGGTTTTGCAGTGACTATTCAGATAACTCCCAAAAGTCCGTGGCTCGACAATTCAAGAGCCATAACAAATCCCAGCAGCCAACTCCTGTTTCAAGCAATCTCTAACTTAACTCATCAAGCCAGGATAGCACACAGAAGGAAAAAGCACCCCAGGGCTCTTTCAAGCACCAGCATGGATTTGGCCACACAAGGTCAGGCTCTTTCCTTACCCATCTGGGACCCGCACTGGGTTGACCTTGAAGGAGATGTTGGGAGAGTTCACGCTGAGGGATAAACACACGCGATCTAGTTCCAATGCTTCTGTCTTGCACCGGTGGTCACAGCTCAGCTGCTGGCGAGCTTCCTGCAAGAGGCTGCAGAAAACAGGGTTGGAGTCAGCGGGGAGCACGCAGAGGGGAGATGCAGCTCCAAAGCTTTCATCACCACCTCAGTCATCTTTTTAAAACGAGCGATGAGCTCCTGCCCTCCCAGTGAACTGAGCCCAACTGGGTAAAGCAGCACAGCCGCTTTACTGCCTGCCTGGCTCCCACGCGCTTGCTCTGGCAGTGGACTGGTGAGCTGAGCTGCCCACCCTCCTGCAGCGGGGCAGCGACCCACGAGGGATGAGGGCCTGGGAGCTTTAACACTGCCAGGGCACTGGTCCACGAGCCGAGGCAGGTGGCACAAGATATCTGTCCGGGCCAAAATTTTCCAAGGATGATTACAAAGTCTCCCTTGACATGCTCTCCCCTGCAACCCCCCAAACTCCATAGACCTTGACAATAATCATCAAAGGCTCCTCTGAGTGGCTCACTGCCCCAGGGTAACTACGCCTGGCCTGCTTGCCCATCTCAGTGTGGCATTAGAGGCAAATTAAACTGCTGGGGCCAAGCAAGGAGGGCAGAGTCTGGTCAGAAGCTGTGTCATTCGCCTCACCAGAGCTGTTCAAAGGCTTCGTCCACTCTCTGCTGCAGTTCTCTCTTGGCTGTGTCTATCGTCTTCACCTCCTTGTGCAGCTCCTCCTCCACAGGGTCCCTAACCACATCGATGGCGCAGCGGCTCTCCCGGAGCGTCAGGCACTCAATGGAAACATCCAAAGGCAAGTTCTTTGCCTGGAGGGCACGTTCTGCTGCTTCCTTCACCTGGAGGAAGAAGCCAGCTGGGTGGTGGTGGGGAGGTTCCTCCTTCAGGGGTGGGAGGAAGAAAGGAAGGGGAACCCACCGATACCCTTGGTAAGAGGGCCTCGCACTGCCTGTCTTTGCAGTTCCAAAACCTTTTAGCAAGCCTGAAATGAAAACTGCAAGACCCAAACACATTAGTCTTCTACATCTGCTATCTGCATTGGGAATCATGCCTTGCTGGGGGCTAACGACTCCAGGAGCAGCAGCCTCTGGGTTTAGAACTAAAAGAATCAGAGACATGTCCCATTGCTATTCTCTATTTAAAATAAAACATTTTTGAATGATGGTGATAACATATTTCTCATTATCCTTCAGAACTTTAAAAAAAGAAAAAAAAAAAAACAAACTACCACCACAACAAAAAACACAACCCAAAACCCAAACATGAGCATGCAACACACAGCTCCATAAAACGGCTTGGCTCAGCCAAGAACGCATTGGCTTGCTTTCCAGGAAGTCATTTCATCAGGTATGGAGCTCAGTATACTGGTGATAAGTCCCCCTTAAACTCCATATGGGCTTGCCCACTGCAGAAGACAAGCCTCAATTATTTAACATCCCATGTTGAGAGTGTAAGTTGATTTCCAGCCATCTGTCTTCCCAACATACTTTGGCTAAGGCATCAATTTCCGTATCTATGTCTGCAAGGCATTTGTCCAGGGTCTCTTTCCATCTGCTCACGCTGCTCATCCGTTCCGTTAGGCGGGTGCGATTGTCATGCTCATCCCATTCAGTCTGGAATTAGAGGAGAAATGCCATTACCCTTTTTTAAACTGCAACTGTGAACCTTGCTGAAGCCTTTCCCCGTTTTCAGGATTGACTGACCCCTCTCAGGAGTACAACGTGTTGCCATTTGGTCCGATAGTCATCTACACAAATGGAGAGCACAGAAAACAATACAAATTGCAAAGGATGTGAGAATCGCTGCCAGGGATTTCACGACAGCTCACACATGCATCATTGCACATGGGTTTACAGGAAGTAAATGCACATATTTAGCAGGTTCTGTAGAGCTAAAGCCTTCTCCTATTCCCTCGTCTGTACCCCAGATCCAGACACTCTCCCGTACTCCTCAGCCCGCTATTCTGACAAACCCGGGAGCAGCCAAGCTGCCAGAAGGCTCACCTGGTTGTTGGTTTCATTGCGGAGAGCTCGGGCTTCCTGCCGGACTTGGTGGGAAGCAGAACGCTGGCGTTCAGCATCAGCCGAGATGAGATGGGAGTTGGTGTGCCAGTCCGGCAAGGTGAACCTCTGTCCTGGCTTTACACTCAGTGTGGCCATCTCACTGAACAGGTGACGGGATGGAGCGGCAGAATTTCGTGTTTAGTCATGGAAATACACCAGAAACAGATGCATCCTCAAACTACAGAGCTCTCCAAGAGAGAAGTTGGCCAGCATCTTGCCTAATGCAGACACGCATGTCTGCGCAACCAAGGAAGTGCTAGGATGGATGATCGGAGCCACCCTCTGCCCTGTCCACCCGTCTCTCCCTGGAGAACGGTGCTGTTTGCAGAGACACAAGGCGCTGCTTATGGCACCATCTCCCACACGGTGTCCATTAAGCTTGGACAGGATGGCTGGTTACGTTACCGATTCTGCTTTTGTCACAGCTGCGTAGGCGCAGCCCAGGGTTGCAGTCCCAGGGGACTCGAAGGCTGTTCAGGAACAGTATATTTTGCAGCCATCTTCCTTGCTACCCAGCACATCCCTGCAAAACTGGCAGGAATTACAGGGACCACCCAACAGCATTGCAGCCACTCCTGAGGAGACTGCAGCTTCCAAAAAACCCAGCACCAAGTGGAGTTCCGGGGCAGACAGCTTCCCTGGCTCCAGTACCCCCGTGCCCATCCCCCAGGCAGGTGGGACAGAGCTCGGTGAGCCCAGCCACCCGCACCAAAGGCCGCGGGGGTCCTCCGAAAGGGAAGGAGGCCCTGCAGGCAGGCGTCAGGGCTGCAGAGCCAGCTGGAGAGAAGGCAGGAAGGGCTGCAGGGTGGAGGGGAAGGGCTCCAGCCCCCCGAGGTGGAAGGGGGGAACAGGGAAGGGGCTCAGCCTGCAGCGAGGCAGGGCTGGGCACAAGGCAGCCCTGAGCAGGGTGCCCCAGCTCCGCTGTGCCAGGGCCCCGCTCCTGCCGCCTCGGGGCCCACCACGGGCCCGGGCGCGCTCCTGAGGGGCCGGCGGCCCCGGGGCTGCAGCCCGGCTTTCCTCGGGAAAACTGGGGATTAGTGACAGCAGCACGGCACAGCAACGCCAAACACAGCTGTTATTATTATTATTATTTAAAAAAACCCCCAACAAATTAAGCACTAAACCCACAGAGGCGGGGGGGGGCAGGCTGGGGGGTCCCGGGCCCAGCACCACAGCTCCCTCCTAACCTCGAGACAGGCGCCGTGCAACATGGTGTAACCCCAGAGGCCAAAGTTTTTTCCTGTTTAAAAAATAAAAAGAAAAAAAATTAAAAATTAAATGGCATTAAATCCAATCAAACAGAAAAGGCCAAAAGGAAAATCGTTTTCTGGCAAATTTTGGGCAGCCGGGCCTGGTACCTCCCTCCCGCTGCCCCCCAGCTCAGAGCGACACCTCCATCTCCATCCACTCCTGAGTAATTGAGATGATGCAAGTATAAAGAAAAAACATTAAAAAGTAGCGCATATGCATTTCAAAAAAAAAAAATTTATTTTTCAACTGAACACGGTTCGTTTACAATACACCCAACTTGATGGTATCTAAAGCCAGCAGAGATCTGATGACCGTTGTGTGTACTATACAGAGTCGTACAGAGGTTACAGATGCCTACGAGAGGGAAGGAACAGTGAGAGAAGTTGACATTTTACTGTGCTGGAAAGAAAGCAACTCTTGCGACAGGTAGAAAAATTTTGGCAAAGAACAATTTGTCTGGGAAGGGAGAACGGGCAGAGGACACCGCTTCTGCTTAGCGAGTACATCTCGGAACACACCGACACATGGTTTCCCTCCCACCCCGCATGGTTGCAGCCCACATCCGCAATACAAATAGGCACACATGGTCAAGATGGGTAAGTAAAAATAAAGGCTTTTACCAGTTTGTTTGCCATCCGTCTACAATCTATTTGTGCAACGCCTCAAGTCACAGCTCTACTTCAGTCTTGAAACAATTCCCTTTTGCTTTGAAAACCCTCAGTACCTTCATGGTGGGAACACGTTCCAGTTCCTGCTTCAGCAATGGGAACACCGAAACGGGAGGGGAGCAGTTACCAGCATACGAGAAAGAGCAAGACATACACACGGAATGGAATCTCAATCCACCAGGACTGGTTCATTAGTATTTTATTCTGAAAAGGAATCCCAAACAGCACAATTTTTTTTTTTTTCCCCACCCAATTTAAACATATGGTGTTAAATATGCAAAATTTATATGCACGACATTGCTTCCGGCAGTCTCCTAAGCAAATGCAGCTCGATCACTAGCAATGTTTATGGCACACGCTATGCCACCTGAGCCACCTTCTCCTGAAGATACTTTAATACCCATATTGGCTCACAACCGATCGCTACTAATTACCATGAAAGCTTTAAAGTAATACCTGCTGATAGACAATGTTCTTATCTATGACCAGACGCCTCCAGGCCACGTAAACAGCCTAGTTTTTCCCCGTGACAAGCAACACCACTATTTATCCACCAACAGGCTACCTGGGGAAGCTTTGCTGCTTACACCAAGAAAAGAAACAAGAACATCAGACTGGAGGATCTGTACTCTGCGAGCCCAAAGTCCGTCGCTGAACCTGCGAAACGCAGGTCCATACACTGGTGTCACCGGTCACAGCAATAGAGGCTGGGCAACGAGCCTGTAAAAACCAACGTTTCGGACCAACCACTCATTCTGCCCCCTCATTGCTGAGCCGAGGCCAGCTTTCCCAAACTGCCTGCAGAACAGACACAACCGCAGCTTTCTAGAAGCTGGCTTTTTTTACAGGAAAACAACATTGAGTTGTCTCAAGGTTAGATTCAACACTGAAAACTGCAGAAATGAGAACATTTTGATGAGGAATAGAAATCGAGTCCAAAGAAAACTCAAAACTATAGCCACAGGAGGAAAGTGATTTACAAAACCAAGAGCCCCGAAGAAGCCATTCTTCCCTGCAAAGTTGCCAGAAGACAAACTTCATCCCTAGCAGTCTTCCTCTCACCAAGTTTTCTTGGCGTTTGGTTTTCCTCACCAGTTAACGAGCACTGCTCAAGCTTCCACTTTGCTGGCACGCCATCAGGTTCAAAACCTGCAAAAGGTTCTTTACATTTAGCATCGCTCCAGTGGGTATTACTTTGCTAATGTGTCCGAGTGAACGCTAACCGGCAAGGCATGGATTTTCTAGCAAAGAAACTGGAATATATTTAAGAGATTTGCAAGTGTAAGCATAATGAAAGTTTATTAGTAACTATTTTAATAGCTAATTTTTGCACACCTGCACTCAAATGGGTTGTGGACCTACAATTTATGGGCTAGCACAGCCCTAAACTGAACACAGAGTCATTATTTTTCTGTGTCGCTAGACAGTATTACAGTAGGTATTCATTTTCCAACTGCCAAATGTATTTGAAAGACCTATGTAATTCTGAGCAATGAAACAAAAAACCACTTTCATTTAAATAAACTTGCCCTCTGACAGTCTGTTTTGCAACGAGTGGATTATCTTAAAGGAAAGCAACAGAGAAACATCGTGGGACCAATCCCAACGGCCTTCCTTGGGCAGAGCTGTGATGAGGTGCAAGTAAAGAGCCCAGGCTCACGCCAGAGACGGACTCCAGATGGAACTGTATTAACCGAAGATGCAAACTTGCAAGAAGGTACACAGGTTTGTATATCGAGAATTTAGCGCTTCCGCACCACGGCTCATCTTCAGAACCCCTAACTGCAAGCTCTCGTAAGGCGATGTGAATCATCATAAACATTTCCTTAGAGCGGGTGAAAAATGAGGCAGAATGGTTTACCCAAGGTCAGAGAGGGAACCCATTTCAGAGCCAGTGTTGATACCAGAGTTCCTGGCTGGATAACTCAACCGTATCTCAAAACTGCATAAAATAGAACCTATTTGAAAAGCTCTTCCGTTTTGGTCTGAAAATCCACTTTTTTAGCAGCTTTAAGCCCAAACTAGCATCTAAGGACACATGTACCTACTTTTGTGCAGCGCACAGTCTGCAACAGCCTTCCCTCTGCTAGTACCTCAAGATCGGAGGAGGGGGGATCTTTCCTCCCCTCGTACCACTTTGCTAACTCTTTCCACACCCAAGAGACCACACGATCTTGTGTGCGGACATCACAACCCTCAGCTGCTGGCAAACTGGTTCTTGAAGAGTTATCTGCGATGTTTAATCCTCACCTCCCACGTTCCCACTTAAATCAGATCTCTGCACTGCTCCCCGACATTCAACGGGACCACATTCCTCATATCCTTACAGCCACCAAACGGGGTAAGGGGGAAGAAGCAAGGGAGCGCATGGAAAGCTGCAGGAGCACAGCAAAGACTGAAAGCATTACTGGGACAGGCAACATTCTAATAAAGGCAGAATTAATGCTTCTCACTAGACAAACGTATCAAGGTTAAATTTTTTTTTAAAAAATTGCAAGTCTACCAGGAAGTATGTTTATTTGATGACATTACTCTCCAGAAACCACTTATTTTAAAAGCTTCTCCTCTCTGGGTAGTTGTAATTCACAAATAATTCAGGGCTCACTTTGATTAAGTAGCTCAATGCAAAACCAACTCCACTCTGACCAAGGACTTCAAGCTTTAAAAACCGTTCAAGAAAAATACTAATCTTGCCACCAATGCAAACACAAGCTCTTCTAGCTTCTGTTCTTGATCAGAAAAAGGCACATGCTTGCTCTCAATGAGTTCAAGTCCGACACACACAGTTCGGGACACCTAAGCTAAGGTTTGACGCTCCCATTGATTTCCCTGAAGGGCTCGAGCTGACCACAGCTCGCCTGACATCCACCCAACTCCTACCCAGTCCTTTATTTCTACAGGCAGTTGCCTTTATCACCATCGCGCTACCACCACCCCGCACATCCAGAGGCGATTCACCTTCTGCACAGCTATGGCGTCCTCATCATGGCTAATTCCATATAGGCAGTGGAGGGAGAGTGATCCTGCGTAACGGAACAGGGAGGTAGGTAAGAGCTGAGCAAGAGCAGGGCAACTGTAGTGCTCCAGCAAAAATTAACTCTACAACTGCCTGCTGCTGTTTTTCTTAATAGCCAGGCACACTTCAGCGTGAACTGCGCAAAAATTGCAACCAGAAAGATTTCTGTCAGAGCATCTGTGGTTTATGGAGGGGTCAGCTATTGCTCACAAAACCCCTTGGCTCCGCTGTTTCAAATAGCACCGATCTACTGGAACTCGTATTTGTTTTGAACCAAGTAAGGTAGTTTCAAGCTTTAGGTAAATCACACTGTGTTTTGTAACTACACAACCGGTACAGGCGCTGCCACCTGGTTGTCAGCATGGGCCCTTCAGGAGCTGAACAGGCACTCAAAAAAAAAAAAAAAAAAAAAAAAAAAAAGGGGGAAAAATGCTTTTCCCCTCATTAGTTCTTGAAGTAGTCACGTGGAGCCTTTTTGGGTGAATGTGGATGCAAAGATACAGGTTCATGGGCTCTAGCAGCATAAGATTTTTTCAGTATATTCAGCTTTTTCAATATGAAGACAAGTTTCCTCCTTGCATTTTTTAGAGCTTTCTACTATTGGTTTAACAGCACAGCCACCACTACCACTTCTCCTCTTCAGAAAACATACAGCTGAGTCAGTTCAGTTTTGGGATTCATCCCAGCATGATTTACTATGAGTAGCATCAATTACAGCAAATCCTTGATCTCAAACTTTCCAGGAGGGAGGATGAATTAAAACTATCCATGAGCATTAATTAGGTTGTTCGGGGTTTTTTAGTTTTGTTTTCTTGGGGGTTTTTTTTGGTGTTTTTTTTTTTGTTTGTTTTTTTGGGGTTTTTTTTTGTTTTTTTTAAATTCAAAGTATTTTAATAAGAGTGCCTACATCTTCAGCGGTTTATTAGCTTGTATCTAAACTGGATGCTTTAAAACATCATGCACCTCCAACAAACGCAACAGAAACAGAACATTTCTACTGTAATTAAACCCACGTGCGCTACCGTTCATCGTCACCAAGGCCAGACTTCTAGGAAGAGATCCGTGCCCAACAGACGCCAGCATCGGCAGGGGCAAGCCCATTTCATTGCTTTGGATAGAAAGAAGAGGCAGCAACTTCCTTCTAAATCTCAACAACTTCAGTATTAGCTAAAGGTAGATAGAAAATAAACTGGCTGATAGGCAAGGGAAGAGATGGAGAGTATTGCTGCAAACAAGCTGATGGTGCAAGATTTTTGGCCCTTTTTAGTCTAAAAGATAAAAACACCTACTACGAAAAGGGATAGAAGACACAGTTTTGGCTCAGAATTTAGACTGAAAAAATGCTTTCTAAATCCTAGCCTAAGAACATTAAGAAATTGGGAATATAAAATAATTTAACATCATTGCAAGCTTAAATACCAATAAGGTGGCACTGGGCACTGTAGTAAGACAAAAAAGTTGGTAAGAAACTACAAGAAACATCAGTTCATTTCTCTGACTCAAATCAGAAGAAACCTACACAGCAAAAAGATCCTCGGTCCGTAGTCTCTGCGGGTAGGTAAGCGGGAGTGCTCTATCGCGCATTAATCTGACAGCGTCTGTTCAACAAAGAGGTGTGGGCAACTCCAAACGGGTGATGGCCCCACTCTGGGACTAGGCACCCAAAATATTCCGTCGAGCACACCCACATTAATAGATTTACTCCTAGAAGAAGGCTGGACACAAACATATTCCTGCAATGACACCATTAAGGGGGAGCTTTGCACTTAAGCTCCTGATGTTCATTCAAAAATATCCTGCCTGACATCAAGTTATTCTACATCTTAAATGCCCAATACTGTATGAATACAGTAACAAAATGAATACAAAGTCATTTTTGTTTAAAGAAACAAGGTACCAGTTGAAGCAGTCTAGCAAGCTGCTTTATTCAGTCTCCTCTCAAATATGACTAGTTAAGCTGACTTCAGAGAAGAAAAACAAAACATTCAGAAACTTCTCCCGCCTAAAAATAAGTGTTAAAAGCGACATACAGACCAGACACACAGACCTATGAGCTGCACACAGATCACCAATAAATATACACGGACACCACAGTAAAGGACAAGGTTAATCAGAAAATAAAAAGTCCGAGAACTGCTATTAAGACCATTACAAAAATGAAATTTAAGTGTGTATTTTTTGCAGGCATGTGCAAGCACATTACAGTGTAATCAAAGCAGAACTTTGCTATTATTATTACTTTATGCAGCATTACAAGGTTACTGAGGTGCAGTGTTTAATAGTCTAGTCTACAGCTTTTCCTGACTGGAGGAATGCTCACCAAACTCGCTATGGACCCACACCCTCTTCAATCATCTGAGCGGGGCAGCATCGCCCCCCCCCAAGCTGTTCCCATCCAGAGCGTCAGAACTCCCGGCACGACGTCCCGCTGGGACACGCACGTCGCTCCTCTAAACACACGAGCCAGGCGAGGTCTGCTCACAGCAGGGCTGACCATCTCACCTTCAGACAGCTCTCCGTTTGCCTACTTCGTCTTTGGGAGCTCAATACGTCCAAGAGAGGACAACCTTGAGTAGCTCTGGATTCCCTTTCAGCACCAATTACATCGCCCCGAGAGTCCCACGCTGTCGCTTCCCTACACCCCCCCCCCCCATACCTCCTCAATGTGAAGAGGTAAATTGCATTGACTAAATCAAAGCAGATTCTAGCCTACCAGCTGAATTTGGTGATCGCTCCTCGATGCCTCTCCCTCCAAATGAAAACACCTTCCTGGTTATTCTTGGTCCTGACTCAGAGAAGCTGATGCTTGAAAGTACCTAAAAGATACCATCAAACACTTGGCATTTTCAATAATTTATCTTAAATTTTCAGCCACGTACAACTGGAAAATAAAAATCTACAGCACCATCTTCTAAAAAGGCACTTTCTGAGGACTGTCTTGCTTAAAAAAAAAAAAAAATAAATCACTCCAAGTCTTAAACAGTGGAACTGCTTTGTTTTAAAATGACCCTATGTTAACTACCCACGTTAGGTGAGAGGGTACCTCAGACAAGATTGAAAAGGCCGGGGCACGTGGGATGGAAAGGGGACAGAGCCTCTCCATCAACACCCTTGTTTCTGTAAAACCAATGCTTCGGTATCTTCCCTCGGAAGCCTCTCCCCTGCAATTCCTTCCCCTCCATATGCACCTTTGCCTACTCAGGGACAACAATTTGGGGTTTTTTTAGTGTTAGAGAGATCAGGATTCTTCAGACTCTGCTAGGGAGGCGAAATGTAGGATCCCGTACCCATCTCGTTCATACCTCAGCTACTGAAGTACAAAGTCTACTGGCAGAAAGCATCGATTAGCTCAAAATCTTACCCACTATTTTTTCAGGATTACAAAAAGTGATGAGCAAATTGGCTAAGGGAAGTTTTATCTAAACACGTGCCGAAACAAAAAATGAGATCTCAATACCCCATTATCGATCTAAAGTACCATCTTTGGGTAGAAAAGAAAGACAGGAATCTTTCCCTTTGACATCCCTACGGATTTTTTCACTGGATCCAATCAACCTGCCAGTAGCAGCCACGAAACTCCACAGCACTGAAAGGGACAGAGAATCTGCCTGGTGCAACCAGAGACTAAGACAGCCATTTAGAAATAACGAACTTTGAAAACTGCATTTATAGTTTCAATGTACATCGTCTGAGCTTTTGACTCCTTGGTTATAAAAGTGCTTCGAGTAAGGTTCTAAACCCTCAGTTCACAAAACGGGGAAAATACCAAAAGAGGACAAGATATGAAGAAAGTGTAAAAAAAAGGCCTCAAGCTTTAAGTGTAGGCTGAGCTCGGAATTTCAGAGTGGACTTCAAGACTAGTAGAAACCCAGTATTCGTAGCTGGAATTTGTACAGAAGATGACTGTCTGGTATCTTACGTTAAGCATTTTATAGGACAAAAATTCGTACACGAAGAAGTGAAAATAGTTTAGGACCAATAGCATCTTGAAATAATTTGACTGACAATTTCCAGAAACCCATTTTACTTCCGAAAACCATTTCTGTGGCCAAACAAACTTCCAAAAGGATGCCAGAATGAACCCTATAAAAATAACTTTTGGACGTGCTTAACCAGATCACACACTGAACAGTAATACAGCGATCCTGAGTAAAACGGCCACAGCTGCAGCGCCCTACGAAGAACAAAAAGCTACTTACAGTGGAGTCAGTCATTCGTTAGCAGACGTTGCAAGTTCAACGCCTTGACTACAAAACACTCTAGTTCTCTCCAAATCTGGATCTACTAGTCGCTAGATCGCAGGTTTCGGCAAGGCTTTCTGCTCGGTTACGAGAAGCACTGCCGCCGGCCCCGGGGAGCGGCTCCCGCTGTTGGCACGGTACCAGTGCCGCAGCCGCAGGCTCGCGTGGCCGATACCCTAAGGCTGCTCCTTCCCCAGCCCGGCGCTGGGGCCCTTGTGCGTGCTCCCACCACGGAAGCAATTAGTGGCACTTGTTAAGTACAAGTGAGGTCTCGGTGCAGTCAGCTGGTACAGCGTCGCAGGGGACAGGAACCGTTTTGCTAGGTCGGCAGATGAACGCGGCCAGTGTGTCTGCAAAGGGAGTAGAACTGTCAGCCTTTGCCCACCTCCCTTCTTTGGACTACCTACAGACAGCTCCCGGCAAGAGAGGGGGATCTGGTATGCCACTCACGATTTCCCCAAACAGCACATAAAATTTGAGATTTTTTTTTTTTTCTTTTTAAAGGAGAGCAGGTACAAAAATAAAAGAAATCCATATACTCTGAAAATATACTGGAAACTGCCACCACAGATGAGGTACCATTTATCCCGACCCCCCACCCCCAAACTGCAAACATCAAAATATATATGTTTTTAAACAAAGGAAGAATATCTGGCTATTTAATCTCAGTTAAAATGACAGCACCCTTTGTTACACTTGATATTTCACACCATTAATTCTCTTTTGAAAAAAAAAAAAAAAAAACCAAACAAGATATCTAACTAACCTTGATTCCTTGCTTATCTCCTCATTCCTTAGTGCAGTAATTGTCCATCTCCATTTAAATAAATATAGCAGCTACAGCATCATAAATGTGTGGCCCTCACAACGCCAGTAACTTGATATCATAATACAAGTAAGTATCGGCACTTGACGTAGGTATTTGCAAAACCAAGTATAGAGATTAAAACTTCCAAATACTCTTCACATGAAAACCAGGTAAAACGCTAGCTCAGCAAGTCAGCGAAGCTGCTTTCCCAATCAAGCTTCTTTAATTTAGTTTTTGGTGAATGTAGCAAGCAAAAAAGCTTCTCAAATCGTAGTCACCGGGCGTGGGCAGGATGAGAAGCGCGCAGTGGCTTTGAAAGGAGCGTTAAAAGACTTGGTTTAAAAAGGAATTTTCATCCAAACGCCAGAAATCCACGAGAAGTCTTTGTAAAATATTTCTTTTTAAAAATTTTCTATTGTAAAACGATTTTTTGTAAAAAGCCTAGCCCGAACCTTTTATAAACAGAACTACTAGCTAGAGGGCTTCTGAGAGAAAACTGCCGGGTCACAGACCAAGAAACACGTTTGAGAGACTTATTCGGGAACCGTCTCGCTCGAGTTACTCAGTTACACCAACCTCCCCGCCGCAGGTTCGTCCGAAGGCGCTGCAAGGCAAGTGCATTACGAAGCCAAAGAGCGCGGCTGGGCCAGTCCTGGGCCCGCGGGGCAGCCGGCGAAGGCAGGCGGCTCCCAGGGCCCCCGACACCGCAGGGGCTGCCCAGCCTCCCTCGATCACCCTCCCACCTCCTCCCCGGGGAGCCCGAGCCACCAGCCGGCTGCCCGCCGTCACGACTAGTTCCAGTGCAATTTTAACTTTGCAAAGTTAGTCTTTTTACATTATCCTCCTTGATATAGGGAGATAAAATATGTATATACACTAACTGTTTAGTAAAGCTCTTTGAGACAGTGTTGTGAACAGCACTACATACATTTCAGTACAATATACAAATGCACAAAATACAGTACTTTGTTTTCTGGCAGAAAAAAAAAAAATGGGGGAGATTCATGCCTGTTGAAGCAAAACGGGCTCAGATTTTAGGCTCAAAATACAGTGTATTGGCAAACAGCGGATTTCATGAGAATGACAGGAGATAAGCTACTTATACCAACCCACTGGTTTTCATGTGGAGAGCAGGTGGAGTTCCGAAGGGCTGGGATAACAGCAATGCCCATACAAACGATCTGCAGTATATATACTATGAACCAGTGCAAATAAAAACAGTCAAAAATGCAGTTCACGAGTTTACAAAGTGCAAAACTCCCCAGTCCCCTCATTGAATAAATGCTCGTCTCTGACATCTTAAATATTGTTTTACCTTTAAAGTGGAATGAAAGAGTCCCGTTAATTTGTTTCACATTTCAGTGATTTAACATGTTAGAACTATCCCAGCCCTCTTTATTTGCAAAGTGAAATGAAGTTACCAATAACTTAATTTTAAAAGGAAAGTCATTATCAAAGAGGAAAAAAGCCTAAAAACTTTTATTAATTCCAGACATTTCACCGATGTCAGATAGATTTAACTAAGCATGTAAAAACTTAGATCTTAATAAAAAACCCTTTCCACTTAATTCAAATATCCTCCGCATTTCAAAGCCAAAAATAAGGCCAATTCCTTTGTTAAATCAAAATACTGCAGTGACAAGTAAAGCTTGCAGAATTCTAGAAGCATTTTTGCTATTTTTTGATTTAAAAAAGGAAAATTCAAGATTCCTTCTGACTATAAAACTTTCCTTTCAAAATTAAGGCTTTTACTTTGTCCTTTTAGAATCATGGAGGTGTCCATTCTTCCACAGTTAGTGGTACACACACTGCTTTAGTACAGCTCAATGGACACAGTTTTCCTTTAGAACGCTTATTGCACTAAAAGATAGCAAAACAAGTTGTCAGTTTTTTAAAAATAAACATGGTTACATTTCTAAAAAATAAAAGTTGATGTTGACCATATGTTCTGTAATAATTAAATTAAAGCATTATTATTACTCTAATAAATATAAAAGAAACAAAAGGAAGCTAAACTTCAAAAACACATACATATGAAATCACATTAAGGTGTGAGAGGCAGCAAGTAAACTAGCATTTTTCTTTTTTCCAAAAAGACCTTAGCTCTAAAGTTTCAGTTCTGGTGTTTACTATATGTAATCCCATAGAACGTGGGACATCTGATCTCACGTGAAGCTTCAACGTATTTGACTTGCCAGATAGAAAATAATTGAAACTTTTGGACTAGGTAAAACAGCAGCTTTAGTAAATTCACCAGGGAGCAAGAAGAGTTTGGATCACTACTGCCCGCACATGACACCACTAGCTTCTTCGCTTTGTGAAAGGGAACTATTGGAGCTAAGAACTCCAAAGCTGTGAAGAAAGACACAAAGGCAGCAGTTGGCTAAATTATGTTCAAATTATTGGGTTAGTGTGCAAAACATCTTCCCCCCCCCCCCCCCAATTTTTTCTAGCTAGTGCGGTACATTCAAATGCACTTGGATATGTTCACATTCGAATGTTTGATGGCAATATCGAGAGAGATTCCTCAATGCAGTGGGGTAAAAAAATTAATTTTTTTTTTTTGCACACTTCCCTCCCCAAACAATCATTGTGATTGTTCCTATAAAGGTGGTTTGCTTTTTTTTTAAATTACACCGTTGATTTTTTTTTTTTTTTTTTTTGGTTTTTGATATTTTTTTTTTTTTGCAAAGATAGTTGTGCTGCCGAGCAACTTGAGGTAAAGGCATAAAGAGGGTTAAACTACGAGAAATAAAAAAAAAAAAAAAAAAAAATAAAAAAAAAATGATGGCGGTGCTTCCTACAGGAGACCGCGCCAAAAAAGCAGTTGGCTGGTTTCATATTGCATAATAGTGCTGTGTTCCTCGATGAAGTAAACAATCTTCCTTGTGTCAATTTAAGGGTTAGCCTCTCGCCCCTGCACAGTGTCAACTTCAGCATGATTGGAGGCACACCCCATAAACCAACCCCACTGGAAACATACATTGTATGTGGCTTAATTTTTCAGTTCTTCCTTGCAGTGAGTATGCTCCCGTTTTATTGACTTAAGCGAAGTACATCGTGCGTAAGGTGTCTTGGTGAATTTGTACAGCCTTCGCGAGGGCCTGTGGATCTCTCCCATTGCTTTGTCCTGAAACATGGCTTCCTTCAGCACTGCAAGAAAACGAGAAAGAGACAAGCAGGGCTGTAAATTGTGTTAATTTGGATCAAAAAGCCACCTTCGCATCTCTTCAACGTTTAGGAAAGCAGCATCGCAATAGCAATAGAACTGGACACTGAGAAAAATCCACTTGTCTATTCACCCGGAGACCTCAAGGCTTCTGACAAATCCCTTTACCTTTGCTGTGCAGTTTGTTCATCTAAAAATAAGCCTGTTACAAATATATTGATGGCTCGAAGGTTATAAAATGCTTCTGACGTACAAAGCACAGTTAGATAAGTGGAAGGCACTTAACATTTGCTTCATTCATGACTAATTCGAAAGCAAAAAACCTAAACGCATGGCTTGGTTCCCTCAGACCACATCAAAGTAGTAACAGAATACTTTATTAAACTAAACTTAATTCTTTTAATCTGAGCATTACTCAGTAGAGTCCACCAACCCACTCTTGTCTGATACTGAACAGCAGCTGTCAGGAATGATTTTAAGGACTAGTCCCAGAGGTAACAAAAATTTAACTGCAAAGTGAACTGTAATTATCTATAGTCAGATGGTTTCCGAATGGAGCAAAGACCAGTGGGGACAAAAACTTAAAGCACACATCTGCATTTACCTGTCATGTTCTTTGTCCACAAGATGGTATCGTGCTCTGAATGCTACCAGGTGAGCATAATACGCTGGTGCAGGTATAGAAACCGATCGCGTACAGCGCACATATGTGTGGCAGAGCTGGTAAGTCAGCAGCTGAAGTTCATCTGCAGTAAAACAGTTATCATCCCACAAAACATGATAGTGTGAAGGACGGCTGGTACCCTAAGAAGAAGGGAACATCAATTCACTTATCTGGCTTTTCCATACAATCAAGTCAGATTAAGTTCAGAAAGGGCCAGACTACTTAGTCTGAGCTCCTATGTAACAGCAGCCAAAGAAAATTCAGTCTTATGTCAGCCCTGAATGTATTTCAAGATAAATAAAAAGTCTAACATTTACATGATTATGTTACTCTAATTATTCTTCCTTGGAAAAACCCCCACATACCTTCTAGATAACCCTCAACGATCAAACCTGTTCCCAACATGACTAAACCATGATTACACCACCTCCTAACTACCTTCAATTAAAACTATTTCTCACCAAGACATGTTTCCCAGAGAAATAGCTGCTGCTTTTAACTCCTTCCAATTCCTTAGCACCCTAACTTAAAGTATGAACACTAGAAACGGCTGCAGTATTTCAGAAGTTATCTATGAGTTCTACACAAAAACCATACACTTTCTTACTTGCACACATCATCATCTTTCCTCAGGTTCAAGAGCTGCATTGCTCTTTGGCGTTGTGCTGAATCAGGTATTTTACACGTCTCTCATGTCAAGGTTCCCCCCAGATCCATGCTTTCACCTTCAGCACTTTAGTGTTTCCTTACAGACCACTAACAAGTGCTGAATACTGAGTACAGTCCTTAGGAACTCTTAGAAGTTCTCCACTAAAGGACTGACTTGCACTTACTCTGAAGGACACTCTTTCAGAGTGAACACTCCTCTTCCCTCTGCTTCCCCCCCCCGCAAAAGTGTGATGCACTAGAGTTAAATCTCACAGCGTAACTGAATTAAGTCAATAGTTGGGTTTTAGACAGGCTAGAAGTCTCTTATTTTTTTTTTTAAAAAAGTATAAGTATCAATTGAGTTGAGACTTCTTTGTGGCTTGCTATATTAAAAACAGTGAGCTGCAACTACATCTGGCATTTCTGCTTCAACTTATATCGATACTATTTTCTTTTTCCAGGGGGCCAAAAACTGGCTTGCCCAGACCTAGCATAAAGACAGACACGTAAGTGGAGAAAAGCAGGAGAAGTGTTGGACTCCTGAATAAAAAACATTGCAATGATTCAAAACCAGAAAAGAAGCCATGCCCACCCAACCTAAACAACTTACGCAACATGGTCAGACTTACATGATAAAAATTTAAAGAGGTCTTTTTTTTTCCCTCCATTTTTAAGCAATACCCTGACACAATTTTTATCATTAGGTTGACTCTCCACTGTACTGCTGGCAATACCACCACATTGCTGGGTTCAACTTCCACAGCCTGTAATTCACTAGGCCACATTTAGTCAGCAAATAATCAAAACATTCCCTTCAGGCTTTCAAACTGTTTACATTTGAAAACTTGAGTCAATGTTCATTTCATTGTGGCTATAAATCATAAAAATAGCAAGTTTTATTTTCAGACATAACAAAGGTACAAACCAAAACGACCTCTTTAAAATCAACTTTAAAAAGTGTCACTTACCATCAACGCAAGTTTTAAAGGTGTAGCAGAGACTGCCTCTTAAGTGAACGGTACTATCAGTCCCACAATAATGTGGTATCTCAGACAAAACTGAGCTAAATGACATTTCCCTACTACATAACTGTTTGTAAACACGAGTGTCACAGAAGGGAGAAAACCAACAATCGTACCTGTATTCCAGCATGGCTACAGAGGTAAAAATCAAACTCGTATGGATGTGTAATGTCTGTATCTACGGTTGTTCCAGCTGGAATATTGCCACTTCGTCCAACCTAGAGAAAAGGTTTTTTTAAAAAGTGCAGCCAGCAACTGTTTATACATCTCAACTGTAATTAAACATACAAGTTTCTATTCAACACATGCAAGGTTTCAGCAAATGGACTGCCTCGGTACTGTGTGGAATGCCCCAATCCAGCAGCCCAGGATGTTTGACAAGGACACTGTATGGCGCGCTCAGAACACTGCACCTACAGCACGTTGGAACTTTCAGTCTCAAAGCCAGAACAGCTGCACGTACATTTGTATTTAGAATTGTCAGCTTGAGTTTGGATCGACTCACTCCGAAGAACAGAGAAGTTAAGGGTTTCGTCATTTTGTATTTTCTTCTATTACAACTGCTGTAGACTTGGCCCGAGTTAGTTAGGGGAATATCAGCTCTAGTTCACTGACAAAGACCAGTATCATTGTGCAATATGACAAAGCCTGAGGGGGATTTTTTTTTTTTTTTTTCCAAAACATACTTAAGGTCGATGATTTTTCAGTTTGGGGCCACATTTTGCACTTATCAATTCAATGTCTTCCCTGAACGCAAAGACAATCAGACTGACACAGAAGCCCATGCTAATATTTTCTCCAGCAGCAAAGTGCTTAACATCAAGCTTTTCACATAAGGCTACTAGGAGAGAGGGCAATGATTACCCTTTCTGTTCTGTCAGCACAGAACAATCGTGTATGATGTCGCTTCTGCACCACAATGTAGGTTATTCCAGGCTGGTAATCCTTCTCCAAACTGATGCAGGCTTCTCTAATGGCTAGCAGTTCATAATACAAAACCTACAAGCACAAGAACAGAATAGTTTAGGTTTTCCTTCCATTGTATTTTACACACACCACCTAATAGATGGTTTGTAGTTAACACTGAGTGCAACTTTGCCACACAATCAGTCATCTTAGGAAGTACTTAGAAACATATTGTTTCCCAAGTTCTAAGATCTCTTCTTCCCACACAGGAAAGAAGTTGCAACTTTCTTACCCAACGTGCTTAAGAAATTCTCTCCTTAAAAGCCTCAATTATTTTGTGGCATCTTGGTGTAAGCGTAAGCAACTCTAACAGTACAGCTATTCAATATGAGAACTGGAGTTATTATGTGGTAATACAGTCCTTCAAGAAACCCATAAATGAACCAACCTGTCGAAACTGTCCTTCAGAGACCCCGTCCCTATAGAAGATGATACGCGTGGGCTTGAACCGTGTTGACTTGTAGAACTGGATGAGCAGCTCTCTCACCATAGAGGCCAGATCCTGGATGATTTCCTGCCGGGGTCGCTGGACTCTCACCGTGGCACAGTACCGGCTTGGATGAGCATCCATACTACCTACAACCTTCAGGGGAAGATTACATGAGTAAAGGCTTCAATATCAAATAGGTACCAAAAAACCCATTAAAATAGCAAAAAAGCCAAGAAAAGCTATTTTCAAGTAAAAGATGCTTACGTTAAAACAACCACAGTAACATTTTTAACTGGAACTTGTAGCAGGTACTGGTTTAACACTTTTTGAAATGAGGTATAAAACTTGCCCTCCAAGCACCCTGAAACACATCTGTAGAATCGGAGTCTCCCTATCTGTTGACAGCATACCAATGCGTATTCTTATAATCCAGACACAGACTTTTTTCTTTGAAGTTTTCTCACCTTTTACACAGAGAAACGCTTCCGTTTGCCTTAGTTACTTTAAACAAGGACGCAGTTTCCATGACTGCAGTCAATGCCAAGTAAAATACCAAGGGGACAAAATAGGAAGGGACTGACCAAGCACCCAACCACCACCTGGATCTCCTGGACTGTACCAACACAAAAGGTAAGAAGTATCAAAAACATTCCTGCCAAACCAGGCCTTTAATAACATTTTTCTCCTTTAAAAATACAAATTTGTTATTAATTAACATCACAAAGCTGCATTATTTCCTTTAGAATATTTTTGCAGAAATATATTAATGTGACTGCCATTTTACCTTGATTTAAAAATTAAAAAGCTAAGGAAAGTCTGAGGCATCATCAGTCTTTTCTTTTAAAGACATGAGTTTTAATAACATTGGAAATGTGTACAAAGAACTGGCATAAGCCCTGGAAGATATTTGACAAAGACATAGTCCATGAGTTGCATTTGCTATTCTAACATTTACCTAGGATGAAAAAAACAATGCTGATTTAATAAAACTTACAGCAGCTATGGAAGGCTTCTTTCCATCTCCAGCAGGAGGGTGAGTGACATCAGCTCCCAAAAAGATCACTGGCTGCTGGAACACAGAAGGTCTTCAAAAAGAAAAAAGTGCTAAGTCACACTTGTAGATGAACAGTTGGCACAAGGTTATTGCTCAATACGGGGTTTTGTTTCTATTTCAGCTAAGCTGCACAGAGAAGCCTTCTTACCAGGTGTTCTGGCCAAACCTAAACAATGGAATCTTTGTGCACAAGACGTGAACTATGAAACCACCAGAGCAGTCATTCCAAAACACACTGCCATTTAACTGTGGCATGGTTCTAGTGGAGAAAAGCCACAGAAGCACACCTGAACAGCACTGACAGCTTCTTACAGAAACTATCATTTCTAGATTGATTACAGTAGTGCTTGAGGTCAGCTAAGCACCGCCATGGCACTGCATCCACCGTGCAACAAAGGCCTGAGTGCAGTACCACACCGATTATTCTGGCTTACAGGACTGAAGCAGCGGGACAGTCTCCCAGTACCTTCAAAATATTCTTCCACGCACCATTGTTTCACATTTAAACTTTGATTCCAAGCTCTTAGGAAGTCTCAGGAAAGAATTCTTAAGATTTGCACTCCGAAAGCTTTTCTGGCTTGCTACCCTGCATTATGCATACTTCCACTCAAGAATAACTTTGCTCTAGTAAAGGTTAGAGGCAACCAGAATTTCCAGTCTCAGGACCAAAAGACTTGTGCTTCTCCAGAGAAATGGGAGCACACATGGGCTGGACTCGTCAAAACTTCTCACTGAAGGCCTCAAAGCAATCAGAACAGACATAGAAATAGAGCACAGAGAATAGCCACGCAAAGAACAAGTGTGAGCTGAATTACCCAGCCTATAAAAGTGAGAGAAGTAAGATGCTGCCAGTATTCTACCCTTATTAACAGCACATTGATAGGTTAACCAAGAGTTACATTCTTCTGTGATGTGTTGTGTGCTCCTAAACCTGCACAAAAATTCTGATTATATTAATATTTCAAAATCTCTAGATCTGCAGTTTCTCTTCAAATTTTTGACACTGATCAAACATTTGGAAAGAACCTTGGCTTGAGACCTAACTCACGGGCCAACAACCACTCAGAGCCCAAGCTAGAAGAAATGTAATTCTACCTCAAATACCACATACTATTACCAGAAGAATATTTCAACTTAAAACTTGGCCAAATTTAAATTTTGGGTATTAAGCATCAAACTTTCACCACATCTGTTAAAACAAACCCCAAATCAGCCTCCACAAAGACTCTTACCGTTGATGAGGTACAAGGATGTTGTTGATTCCTCCTAGTTTAACATTAATCTTCAGGCACAGATTTGATAGGGTCTGTGGAGATGTTTTAATGACGTTCTTGACTTGAACACACTGCGTGGCCATTCCCAACAGCGTATCTCCCACACGCTTCACCTCCGCTAGGAAGCAAACATTAGGATACAACTTGAGTCCATTTGCAATTATTGCTACATTTTGATCTTAGCTTAAGTCACAATCATTTAAATGTACGTACTCTGAAAATAACTTCCAACTTACTTGCATGCTTAGACCTGCTTCCAATTCATTTTAACTTCAGACAAAACATTGGTTTCTCATGTCTAAAGAATGGCTCTGAAGAATTTTCTAACATATGCTGGGCAGCAAATTTCTCAGAACGACATTTGACCAAACAGGTAAAGACAGAGGCATTCCCTTACCGTACACCGGTGTTTTCCCTGGCAGGATGACAATGATGAGCTGAAGCCCCGAATAGGTGTTCTTGAGGTGTCGAAACATGGGCTCCACGCTGTCTGCACCCTGGGCGTATTTACAGAAACAGGGCTGGCCTTGGATGGGCATCCCTGCATCCTTGGAGATCTTGCGCAGCTGGTCCGTAAACCCCCTGAAGATGAGAGGTTTGTTTTTTTTTTTTTTTAGTTTTCACAGTAGCAATAGCACGCAACAACCACAGCAGAAGGGGACAGAACTGTTACGCAAATGAAGACAGTTCCAAATAGCTTTTAAAGCTGCATTTTGAAAACATTCATTATGTGAAGACCGCACAGCTTTGAAACACCATAGGCCGGAATGGGAAAAAAAACCCAAACCAACAATGAACAAGTTTAGACACCTTTAGCACTTCATTTAAGATGCCAGAAGGAACTATATACAAAACAGTGTGTCACAGGACTAAAACCCTACAGTGTTTTGACTGTAGCTTCCAGCCAAGCAGCACAACAGCTTGGATTCTCTCCCTAACATCTTAGGTAATTAAAACCAGGTAAAATGCTCATTAGAAGTCCTACACTCGTGTTTTCACTAAGAGCCCTTCATTAAGAGAACAGTCCAAAGCCTGAACCATGACATGCCTTACTTCAGTATTTCTTCTCTGCATTGTCTCTGCGTTGCAAAGCAAGCTATAGCCCACATTTTGATCTCAACACCAGTGTGAAACTGCTTCCCTCGCATGTCCCATACTCCATGGCTTGGGGTTGCCACTGTTCGATTCTGTGGAAACAAAAGCAGCACAGATATTCAAGCAAAAGTAAAAGCCTATGCGATTTACAGTTTCAAGATAACATAAAAGTTTACCATACAAACTGTGATCCCTCTATTGCACAATGCAACTGAACTGACTAAAACACCACGCGCAGGAAGTCACTCTTCGAAAGAGAAACAAAGGAAAAAACAAAAACCTCACCCGTCCTCCATACTGCAGCATTGGAGCTGGGAGCACGCGCCCCGTCACATGGGCCATCTCATCCCGGACTTTGAATTGGAACTCTTGAACAAATGGATCTGCGTCATAATTTGCACTTCTCACCTAGAAGAAGAGTTTTTCCGTATTACAGAAGCATCTAATTATAATTCATATAATAAACAAAAGACTAACAGGAGTGCTGCAGAAACGTTCTACAACAATTCCCCTTGTCATTGAAAATCATTGAAAAAGGCTCAGATTTAAATGCTCAACTCTATCAACCTATTCCCAGTGAAAACAATTTATACCGTGAGGTATATTGGCTGAGATTTTTTTGTTCCCTTAGTTACTCAAGTGCTCATTTGTAGTATGCTTATTTAAGAGCATTTTATTTACTCACAGGATTGATCAAAAAGCATTCTCCTTTAGACACAAGCACACCCAAGATTAAACAAATTAATTCCTTTTATTATTGCATATTCATGTTTTCTGTATTTTCCAGGCTAGCCTTATTTTAATTTAAACATTTTGGCTAACTTGTCAGCTCAAAAAGTAACCAGTTTCCGATAAGAGCTCTCTCTTTATAAGAGTATTCAACTAAAAATATTGAAGTTTTATAGTATTTCAAGTCAGAAAAAACACTGATGTTTACAGTGTCTGGATTCAGCACCAAGAAGATACTGGAGTTATCAGATGAAAAAGCAGTCAAACATCTCAAGTACAAGACTGAGGTTCAGGAGACCTAGAATCATTCTTCTACCCTGTACAGATTCCTTGTATGCCCCTGGATGAATCGAGTTGTTCCAGTTTGTTTTCAGTGCCTATTAAACGAAGTAGTGTTAGAGTGCTGCTTCCATCTTCAAGCTACTAACAAAAAAAATTGGGAAATTATCAAGACCCAAGCCTTCAGAGTCCAGCTCATGATTTTAGAAGTATTTAGTACCGCTACAAATATAAGTATCCTACAATAATAAAAAAAAGTATGGTGTTCAAAATATCAACAGGAATCAAGGAAAAGAGAAGTACCTAGAACAAAATCTTACTTTCATGAGTTTGGGTACTAAAACCCAAGTCCATTCCACAAATTTGTTTAAAAACCCCGAGAGCCCAATACAGCAAACCACTGAACTGTTAGTCTTGAGTAGTTCCAATATCTACTTGGACGTGATCGTAAAGATTAGAACACAAGAGCCCATACTGCGGAGTGTTGGACTCACGCTATTATTGCAAGCCATTTTAAATAAATCCTATTAAAAAAAGTAGTTAAAATCTATTAAGGGGCTAGAAGGAAGGAATGAAAAGACTAGGCTGGTCATATAAGAAGTGTTTGCATTAATGTGGCCTCGTCCAGCATCATTTAGCAAGTAGCATCACACCAAACTGAAATGGAAGAACTAACCAATCTGCTTATTTCCTCTTGCCTATCTGGAGCAGATCTCGCTGTGGCCTTTATCATCGTCGATGTCTGATTGTCCGTTAGCTTCTTGATACACCGCTGGCCAGCTACGATGTTACATACCTTAAAGGAAGATCAGAAGTGTCAACACACAATAGGAGCACTTAGATCCCAACATACCGTATGTACACCTTACTAGGCTATCGCTACAAAACACCCCCCCCAACGCATTCAAGCAACTGGATACTTCTCATAGTTCTAAACTTTAAAGCACTTTTAAAAATGTAGATAGCCTTTAATGAAATAGAAAAAAAAAAAACCCAAACATGTAACTATGTCAGCATGCTTGTACTGCAAGGTGCACTACTTCATAATGTTTAGCAAAATGGTACAGTCTACCAATAGCAAGCTGATTACAAGTTCATTACTTCTAAAGGCAGGTAGGTGTGTTTCTGTTCTTGTCCCACTTGTAGGCAAGGAAGATGAGGGTATTTCAGCTGGAGGTTGTATTTCTCTCTGAAATACTGTGCTACTGTTCTCTCCACAGTCTGGCCATTTTCTAACTGTAAGGGAAAGCTGAAAAGACATACATTTTAATGAAATGTACAGACGTTTTAGTTGGCAAATATCAACATCCCCAGAACTAATAAAATATTAGGTCCTGTTACATATTCAGCATTATTATATCACACATTTTATGCTCTGAGAAAAAGCATCTTACGTTTGATGACTTGCAGGCCTTCTTGTTACGTTACAAACACGGTATTTCCTTCTCATCGTTCCACAGTGAGTCACTTCTACCTTTAGACCTGCACACAAAAGCACCAAAAAACCCAATATCACAACCACACAAAAAGTTGCACAGGAGACACAAGGTTTCATATAACAGAACATGTTCTAATCCAACAGTTTTGATGGTCAGCATCAAACAGCGCAACATAAGAAATTATTATTCTCTAAACATTTTGCTTTCATTATAATTTGATTTCTGACCAATCAGATATTATCCTCAAAAACAAATCACGTGTAGTATTTAATGCGCAATGTCATCTGAATTTCTTGTAGCAGTTTCATGTAAAAGGCATGTGATTCATCTCAGATACAGACGGCTGTTTTCACCATTTTCTTTCATTCTCATTCTCAATGCTGTATACCTCTTAAACTAGCAGTTCCAACACAACTGAAATTAAAAGGGCAAAACCAGATTTCTACCTTTACTGTTCATTCCCTCCCCAGCTTTGTGTCCACATTCAGTCTGCAATTCTCTTTAATTTCACTGACCATGGTTACCTTTAGATTTTGAGCAGCTGAAGATCTCGTCTAAAAACACCCAGCCTACAGGCCAGAGGCTCACCAGACTCGACTCTCTATCCACAATAATAACGACAGCAACAACGGCAGCTTCAAGAGTCTATTTCTATTATCTGTGCATGCACTCTCTGTACTGCACAGAGACAGCAGACTCAACATCTGCTGGAAGCACTGAGCTTATCACACGAGTGCCGCATAGCATCGACACGCTGTTATGTCTTTCCCCAGCCCCACAGAAGAGAAGGCAGTTGAAGACAGAGCCTTGTTACCCAAAAGATTCAACCTACTAGTAGAGGCTTTTGAGAAAGCAGCTGGATGGCTTATCCTGTTGAGACTCGAGTGGATTGTGGACCACAGCCTGAATACCCCACATCAAATCAGATCCCTGAGCACCCAGTAACAGATACCGTGTTTAGTTTACTAGGGACGCAGACGTCCCCAATCAACTGTACTTCACTGATTCCTGACAACACTAAGTGCAGTATTAACATCAGTACTACTTAGAGGACAGCATAATCAAAAATAATGCTATATCAGGGCAGTGGTAGTTTAAGAGAAAATACCGAAAAGAAACCATGAAGCACTGTGGCCAAGCAGAAGAGGGTTGTGAACACTGAGATATCTCGAACCCATTCACCGCTTTGTCATTAATCTGCTGTGACACCGCAGAAGGCACTACCCTCCCACAGAGCTGCTCGCAGACTGCCAATTCATTAATGTAGGGTTTGTTTCACTATACGTGATCACATCTTGGCTGGAGTTCCCAGATACTGCAGTAGTAAAACCAAATATTGACAGCAAAGGTAACCTTTCAATATTTTCTGACTACGGTGACAAAGGGGCTGAGGCATCCAAGATCAAGCAGAGACAGCATCTCCTTCTCCAGTTACCCGTCTTCCAGAATGAAGATAGACAGGGAGATGTAAAAAGGAGGCATGTTAGAATGACTACAAAATAATTACTTAAAGGGTTTTTTTTTCCACTAATGACTATTCTGTGAACACATCAGTTTATGACTATAGTTCAAATTTACTTTTCTGCTGCCCAGTATTTCAAGAGAGTCTAATTTTGCATCAAGTAACACAAGCCTTTAAGAGCAGAGCTGAGCTCCTTCAAGGCTTCTCTCTCTGCAAATTACACTGGAATAAAAGCATATGGGAAAATGCAAAGCAAAGTAGCATATATGGAGTGAAACTACTCAAACCAGCAGATTATGCAATTCCTTTGGAATGGAATTTGGCCTTCAGCTGCAAGTCAGCAAGTGGTACTTGTTTTTCCATAAGGCAATCAGTTATTAGTCACTGCAACAGCATACTTTCAAAGAATCAATGATGTTAGCTCTCAAATCAATTTTCACTTTGCCTCAGCATTTAAACAGCGGGAGACCTACAGCACAATACCACTATGGCCTCAGTGACCCTCGCCTGTGAAAGGTTAGCCATCCCGCAAGGCAACAGCCACTTACCTCTAGCCAGGCAATAAACAACACACTCTCGCTTGCCCTCTTTAAGCCACTGGGAACATACCTCATTTTTCATTTTTGTAGAGCAGCATTATTTCATTCAGGACTAGAACTACAAACAGGGCATCCTGCAAGTCTCTTGGCAGTTCCAGGGCCCTTCTGATGCGTGCTAACCAGGAGGTTTCCAGTTAAAACAAGTCCCTTAGAATTAGCTTGATTGTGTTACCTGGGACAGAACAGATTCATTTCTACTCACCCTTTATCTCTTTGGTGAATTTAACCCGATGAGAATCAGTCAGAGGTCTTGGTTGTTCATCAATATTATGAATGTCAAGAACTTCACACATAAACTGAATTACAGGTTGTGCTTTGTAGAAGGCAGTGGCAGAAACTAAAAAGAGCAAAATATTTCGTGTAAAAAACCCCAAGTCAGAATGTTGTGAAGCAGTATATAAATGAATGCTTTTTAAAATTTCACATAACCACCAACCACCATGCGCAGCACACATTTTTGAAAACAGATTAGCAAGCCTTGCAACAACTAAGTATACAGAAGCCAGCGTAGGGCCGAGAGTGACACATCAGCCGCCAGCAGAGTCATCCTGCAACTACTTTGCACTTCAGGGTTTTAAAAGGGTTTTTCCCCAGATAAGGTTTATTTCTAGAGAGCTGTAATGTCCCACAGCGACATTCTCTTTTGACTCTGTATAGAGCTGGAAGCAGAGAGTATTGACATCACTGCATTGAAGACTTTTTAACATGACAAGCTAAAATTATTCAATATGCAGTATAATTTTGTCAATGATATGATCTGCTCGCTAAACAGTATTTGGTAGGAACGTGAGTGCTATTTTGACTGTACACAAATTAAGTTAGTGTAGTGGTGAGCGCAACCCTTGATCTACTAAAATCTCTTACCCTCCCTGCATACTAACGGCACAATCCCATTAAGTGACAATATACTGTTTTTAAAGAGGACAGTTGACTCATTCCATGGAAGGAAGACCATAAACCATCTGCCTGACAAAGTTATAAGCAACCGAAACAATACCTTTTAGTAAGAAAGGTGAGGTGGCACTAGATACAGCTCAAACACCAGCAAACTACTTCACACATTTAAAACTTTAAATGGCAGCAACAGAAGATAAATACTTGACAAGCATTTTATTAGTTTTCCAGATCTCCTGTACCAAACCCACTGCATCTCTGTGCTAATGCAATGAAACATTCTTCGGACATGCGTCACTTTAGCAGGCTGCCAACTTCGCGTGACGCACTCCGGCCAACACCTCCGGATGTCGATTACTGAATGAACACAAATAGCTCACACCCCCAGCGCCTGGCAGCGCGCCGGGTGTCTCCCACAGCAACACAAGCGACACGGAGGGAAACGGATTTTGCAGAGAGCCTCGTACAAGTTAAACAGCTAAAACAAAATCAAGCGATGGGATTTGAACGTGACCTTCATGGCCTCAAACTGCAACATAAAGCGATTGCCCCGTAAACCACAGCTTACAAAGTTCTGCTGTTTCTCATTGACAGAAAGGAATGAAAAATCTTCACTGCAAGAGTAACTACTACGCTTTCGAACGCTGAGAAGCAAAACTTGCTTCACAGAAAGTAATAGCACAGTACCCCATAAATTGGTGTAAATTAATACTCTGGTCCTACCTGAATTGTAGTTACCTCAGTACCTAGCAAGCAGATACCACTATTGGTTATTTCTCAGACTCCTAAGATTTTTACGTTCATTTTTCAGACAATAGCTACACCATGGCTGCCGTTTGAAAGGTAATTTTACAGGAACAAACCCATCTGAAGTCACCATCAAGTATCAGCCACAATTTAGGTAAACCAGAACACATGGACTTGCAAATTTTCATCATGCAAGCTCAGTATCATCTGCAACACCTTATTATGCTCCAAGACAGACACTAAGCACAACCTGCGTTAGAGTGCTTAACCTAATGCAAAAAAGAGAGACTGTTTGCCTTGGTTTTATAAAGCATTTCAAACAGACAGCGAGAACAGAATGTGAATTACAGAAAACTTCAGGCAGCACCTGCATCTCAAACACTGACACTTTTCAATAGGGGTTTAACAACTAAATAGAGTGCCTACAGCACCAAGGAGGCTGACACATGCACCAGTTGATCTCAGATGCATTCATCGGGGACTTAATAAAGTGGTGCAAAGCAAGATCTGATTTTGCATAAGAAAGCCCATCTCCATTAGCCCTATTCACAGAAGTGTTTGTGATACATCTGCAGAGTTTTCTTGGGAGTACTGAACAACACCTCCTGCGGACAGCTGCACGGAGACACAGCTTAAGTAATTTGCCTCTATTACTGTGGATATACCAATACCAAAATTAAGCAGGAAAATAAGCTATGCTAGGCTTTTCCTTCCTAGATAGGATTTTTTTTTTTTAATATGGCAGGTAAATTTCTGCCGAAATACTGGCATATTGGCAAATCCAGAAGAAAAGACTAGGATTGCTAGGTAGCCTTTGCCATATAGGTCTTGTCTGAACAGGAAGCTGATGTATGCATACACACATTATTACAATCTCCCTCTACTATTATCATGAAAGCTTCTGCAGGAGGCTGACTTTACAATGTTGTGTTTCATGAGGATATTACAAGAGACAACTGCTAAATCTTCAAATTGAGCAACAAGAGACAAGTATTTTTCAGGTGAAAAGCCCTTGTCTCTAAAGCAATTAAAGTTTGAAAGTTTTCTTATTCTGATATAAATCCTAGCAAAATACCCCAAGCCACTTCAACTCTTTATTAATTTCAATATGAATTAAGAAATCAGCGTAGAAGATGACTTCTGGTTACTAAATCCCTCTGCACAGATGGCACCAAGTTATTATCACACCAAAACGTGGCACCATGAACTCAAGCACACGACACTAAAATGACTGAATGGCAAGGTCACTTTTATTCTTAGAGGCATGTTCATTACTACCTTTATTCTTAACCCCAAATCCCAACTTACCATCAATATTGAGCATCATCTTCCACATGGCAGGCCGAACAGACTGATGGAATCCAAACCAGACCTCCCTGCCTCCACCCAAGGGATGATCATAGCCTTCTGGAGCTGAGAAAAATGAGCGGCCCACAGGGGTATACCTAGTGAAAAAGATGACCACATGTTTATGCTGTTGTTTTCCAAATATAAAATATTGCTTTCCAAATAAAAACTCTATAGTAAAGATTGTAACACACAGCATTATTGGGTTTTTTTTTTTTAATTTTGTGCACCAGGAATCTGTGGTTAGAACTAAGTTTAAACAATACACCCTGAACGCTTCTGTTCCCATCACAGTGTTTTTAAATTTAGACAAAACATTCGCTGGTTTTAGCAACGCACCACCACTTTCAGTTTTACAACAAACCAAGAACTAAGTTAACTTACCCTTTATGATCTTCTACTTCAAGAAAGTATATTCTCCATCACAGCAGATTCTGTACAACAGCACTGTATGTACCGGACTGACCCTCAAGGATAATTTTGCATGTTTTACTAGGGAACATTTGACTACAGTGTACACCGAGAGGAGGAGTAACTATGGTGGAAACAAACTGGAGAAACGTTAGCTTCTCTCCGAGGTAGAAAACAGCCCTTCACAAACCTCCATGCCTCCTCACATTTGTAGTGGACAGACGTTAGTACGGAGGTTACCATCTTGCACATTTCCTCGGGATCTGGGGTAGGCAAGGAACACTGGACTCCATAGAACAAGTCTTTTTTTTTTTTTTTTTTTCCTCCTTTTTTTTTTTTTTTTTTTGAGTCGGTTACACCCAATGAAAAACACCAGTGCAAAGCCATCCTACTGCCTAAACCCAGCAATCAAACTTTAAAAGTAACTTTCATCGACCAAATAAAGCAAAATTAACTTGGCCATCTCTAACGTTTCAGGGTTCTGGGATAAAGAGTAACAGGCTTTGTTAGGAGATTATACTTTCCTGAAGTGGAAGATCAGAAAAGGTAAGTTAAGTTCGTTCTTTATTTGTTAGATACCTGCTAACAGGTTATCTAGCCTCAACTGTGTATTTAAAATGTGAGAAGCATGCATCATTGATGGGTATATTGGCATCATAGATGGGTATATCAACGAATTAAAAAGACTCATGCTTTTAGACAGTCACCACCATCAAGTACACGATACTTGGCTCAACTCAAGCAGGAGGCATGAAAGCAGTGCTACAGCATACTGCAATCTCTCAGTATTTCAATTAAGGCCTATTATAAGCATCTCCTGTTTCTTGATCTTTTCAAACAAATGCATCACCTGCTCTAGAGTTTAAAAGTCTACAGAAACACACACTTCTACGTAATTAGCTTCAATCTCCCCAGTTCAGCTAACCAGCTGTGCTGCATAAGGGGAATGATCATTTTTTCTTTTCACCTGTGAAGAAACAGGGATGAACGTCTCCCAAAGGGGATACTTCAGGAAAAGACAGACTGGAGGAAGACAGTGAACCTACTTCATGGAGGGGAGGTGTCGTAGCACCACATCGACAGCATGAACAGGGTTAGTGCTGATAGGTTTGTCTAGTTCCAGAGGCTCAGGCAAAGTTCTTCCTGTCAAAACTTCATGCAGCAAGTGCCAGCTCACCCGAGAAACAAACTTTATTGACACTTTGAAGGGACGATCTTTTCCACCTTCCCCCGGTAATGTCACATCCAAATCCACCTGGGTGGGGGAGGAGAGGGAAACAAAAAAAAAAAAAAAAGCACAGCTGTTTAATCTCAAGTCTGGTAGCCTTGAGTTTTCACGCCTTCCCATAACTAGGCCAGAGACTCAAAACCTCAGATATTTAGGACACAGCACATTTGGTAAAAGTACGCTATCAAATGCACATATAAAGAGAACTGGGTCCTCACCAAGCAGAAGGCGATCATATAACTTTGTCGTCTCGAATCAGAAAATCCTTCGTTCCAGAGAAACTGTGGTTTGACTTTTTAATAGTATGTCATTACAGGATAATTTATTGCTGTCTGTAAAACTGAGTATTTAATAGATTTTGTTGTAGAAAGATGCTACTAAGTTCTAGGGTAGGTTCTGAATGCAATGATTACGTTTACATACATTGGCACTTGCAGGAAATAAATTAGGAGGATTCAATTTCAATACAGGGTACTGTAAGGTACTTCCAGTTTTTCTCAACTCAGGATTTTAGAAGTTGGGCTTGTTTCTTTTTCCTTCCTCTTAAGTTGTTACAAATACAATTTTTTTTTCCGGTTATCTTACCCCAGTAGTGGCCACAGGAAGCGGATTGGCTGTATAGAGGCTTCTTTTCCCATCATAAACCGGTCTACGGTCCCCAAATATTGTCACTTTAAAATGCTGCACCATGGAGTCCACCACCTCCCTAGAAAAGTTGATGTTTACATTGAAGATGTTTTCAAAGAAGTATCAGACTGGAACTGGCTCCCACACCCCCTGTGTTTTGCTGAAGCAGTTTCAACAAACGTATTACTCAAGTGAATTACAGAACACCCACTGATATTCCAAAAAGGTGCTTCACATACTTCAACGAAAATAACAGATAAACACTAAAGAATAAAATCCGAATCAACACAAATGCTCAAATATGGGAAAATATTGATTCTGAGATAATTTCAGAAAGTCCCCGAAATGACAGAGGCCTTTGTAGAACCGCTGTTACACAAAGCAAGGACACATTGCGGAAGGAACCCACCAGCTAGGCTTATGAAAAACTACTACCAACCCGCAACTGAAAGCTAGGCTGGTTAGGGGAGCAGTAGTGAACTGTACTGTCTACCTAGAAGCATTCATCTGCTCTTTAATTAACAAGAGTTTTGAATTCTGCCTACCTTGTATATCAAAATGAGGTACCTGAACAAAAGTCTTAGCTCCAAGTCTTTAATAATCGGAGTTTTTACACCAAAATCAAGTAAAAGCCTTTGATTGAATCTGAACGCCATTATAGAGTCTCCTAACTTTCTTTATTATGAGTTGATGGCAATAAAGAAAATAGCAACCTGATACAAACACTGAAATTACACTTGAAAAAACACCGTAAAATGTTCATCGTATATAAAAAAAGGCTTATTGATACAAGTAGTAGATCTGTCAGGTCCAAACAGACTTTTGCAGTACCTCCAACTGAAACTGCCTTCAGGATTTGAATTCTTTGGGGATTCTTTGCGTTTCAGTGGCATGATGACTGTATCTTACTTGATCCACCCCAACTGCCTTATTCTATAGAAAGTAAACCCTTTGCTTAAGCATGTGCAAACTGGCATTCTTGCAAAGCAGCAGCTTACCAGTGTACCATTTCCTGAGCAAGCAACATTAAACCTAAAGTAGTACTTCAGGAAGACAGTAAATACCCATGTCCTCTTCAAGCAAAATTAGTGGCAGTACTTTCACCTCTCAGCTGGGACTTGGGGAAGGGGAAGAGAAATTCTCCATTTCACAGTTCTTTATGTTACTGAACCCTCAGAATCCATATTCCTTCACTGGCTAAAAGCATGTCAATACCCGTAAGCAGCTTCAGAATAACTACTTAATACCTAATTCTGCTCCTGCACAAGTCCCTCTTATCCAAAAACCCCATTCTGCACCGGTACACTGCTCCCTTGGGACACTACGCCCAGGGATAAGCGTGCAACCCCCCCTATTTCTATAAGTGCCAGTTTATTGTCACATGTGACGACAGCAGAGGGATGAAAGTTAGTGATGAGGAGTAGGAGCAGGAGGGAGAAAGCAAGAGGCTCTGTAAAAGGAACCTGACAGTTCGGAGCTGTAGCTCTGCTACTGATCTCACACCTCCAGCACGCTTCAAAGCATCGTTTAGCTCCTGCTTTCCAGTTTACAACACTGCGGAAACAGCGGTAAAGAACGTTGCTGTAAAGGAAAGTGAAAAGGCAACAGAAGACACTCTAGATTTTAAAGCCTCCCTAGAGCTACAAGCTCCTAAAGGTGCAGGTGAATTTAAAAAACCCAGCAACCACACAGGAACTAAACCCCCTATTTATTCCAGATACAAGCATGCAGACAGGATGTTAGTGAGAAGTTATTTCAGAATAGCTGCGTCTATGTAAATCCACTGACGACTTAGAAATAACTGTCACCGCATGCTAGAGAAAGGGAAAAATATATTTCTAAGGAAAACTCCTCAAAGCAGGTATTTCAATATCCTGATTTTAATTTAGCCTAATGAAAGCCATTCCTCTCTGTGCAACCCACAGCACACTACCCAAAGTCATTTATTCAGCAGATATACACTCTCTTTTATTGGGCTCATTTACAGAAGCTCTTGCAGTTTTTAACTAACATCTGCCACATCTTTACACACATGAAAGTTGGGAAACTAGTAGTATTTTTAAATAACCAATTTCACAGTTCCCTACTTTGAAAAAACCCAACATGCACACAAGATTGACCCTCAGCTTTCGGATTTTAAGCTACAGCTTATATTGGGATTTGTAATTTACATACTGTGTTTGCTGTCAAATTTGAAAACAAAATTAGTCTTTCCTTTGAAAATATTTGACTATTAAAGCAACTCTTGAGGTTTGCTGCCCGTGTTCAGTTAGTCCTTTCAGTTTGCCTTGACAAACACCAGATGACTGCTTCCACCAGTTGGTAACACAAGTAAGGCAAAGCAAGAGAGCATCTTTACTGGTAGAGCAGGAAGCTGATGAGTGTCTGGACAGAGGCACATGTGCATCTGAACTACACCTGTACTACAACAACTAAATTTATGAATGACAGACCTCCAAAAGCACTTAAAATTAACTCCGGTCTATAAAAAGCATTTCTGGGCAACAACCAACCCTCACACAACCTAGCAAAGCTGAAAAGCAATGGTTTGCTACTCAATCTGATATTTGCAAAAGGTATGAAAAGTTGTATCAGCTGCAGACACCCTCTTTGGGAAATCATTGTTATTTACGTAAGCAAAAATATTGCTCATTTCACACAGTTATTTTAGGAACTCAAACCAAATACTTTTGCCTCCCTCCACATGAACTGAGAACTTCAGAAGACAGCATTTATCTGAGGCATGACCAACTAAACCAAGCTGTGACAAGCACCAGTTCGGGCTTTGCAAGCAAGCTTGAAATTACCCTACAAACAGGGCCACAAAAGGGATTTTTTTTTTCTTGTAAATTTTAAATAAAACTTAGTTGCTATTTTAAAAGAACTTACTTCAAATGCACTATTTTCAAACATCTGTAGTTTCTCCCACTGTTATGGAAACAACTAACTACACAGGCTCATAGCCTGCAATTGCTGGCACAACCAGAGTTCTCACGGCTTTGAATCCCTTCGTCTATTTTAATCAAGCATTGCCATACAACAGACAAAAAAAGTGGGTTCAGTCAACAGATTTAAAGTGAAATGACATTTATCTTCATTACAAGATCACACTAGAAAAGAATCAGATTTAATATCCCACAAGACGGCTTTGCAAGCATTCTTCTAAAAATACGGTAGAAAGTTCACCTTTCAGAACAGTAAGATTATATTAAATATTAATTCACACAGAACTATTATAGCCCAATTTTAGCAATTTATTAGTTGCCTTTTAATTATTACTTAAGATGGGTATTTATATAGCCTTCATAACTGCAGCGTGCAACTAGCAGGGGAAAAAAAATCACCAGCCAGGATCAGGCGCTAGCAATAGGTTATTGTTAAAATGCAAAAAACCAGTTGCAGATGAAAGAGGAAAAAATTTCTTTTCAGCTACCCTGAACTTTAACTGATGAAACAGATTTCACAAGAGACTAACAAGTCACTCCTCCTAAAAAATTATTTGATGCAGAGAAGAAATACAGGAAATATGAAATGTTGTAATCTTTAAAAAGCAAAAATTATTATAGCTCCAATGCCAGGTTTTCAACTAACTACTCCTTCTGAGAAGGCTTCTCTGGCTCCCAAAATTTATGAGGTTTAGGACAAAATAACAAAGACCATATATAAAAAGCTGTACAAGCAATCTGTTAAGGCTGAAGAATCCAGCATTCAATACGTACAGTTTGTTGGATCACTAAATGAACAGGGATACAGAATATGAAAATATGGTCTCCACTGAACCAGCAGTCCCAAAATAAAGTAGCCTAGCAAGGGATTTAACCGACCCTAATACACAGCAGACATGAAAATAAGATGAGATACAATGTCCCATACAAAATGCTTAACAGAGAAAGGCCACAGGTGGAGCTCAAGCCAAGCCTGACCACTTCAAGTATACTAAGCTGATTGCGTGAAGTATCTATTAACAAGGGGAAAACCAGTTTGTTTGCAGTGCTTTCATACCACTACTCCTAATGGAAGCTTTCCAGCTGAAGGCTGTCTCCTTCTGTACCTGCAGTGATGGCTTTTAGTCACTGGCTTCTGATCACAGTACCCAAGTCAATGAAGCTGGGGAACCTTCCAGATTAACCAACGCTGCAACGTATTTCAGTATCAACTGAGGACAAAAACACCCATAGGAGCAGATTCCTGCCAACTCAGATGATTCAACAGCCAGTATTGCAAACAAAAAAAGGTAACTTTCTACAGCTATACCGTATTTATGCCACCCTGAAGAATAGGGGTTGCTGCCAAACGGCTCAAAGTACCATGACCACTAATGGCTGGCCCAAACTGAAGAGAACCTGGAAAAGGCTCTGTACCTGTCTCACAGACGTTGGTGAGAACTTGCACCCAGGTCTCCATAGCATAACACTCAGATTTTAAGCTACATAGTGACTATATTTACTTCAGTAGGTCCCTCTGTTGCTTAAAAATGTTAGCATCAGTATAATTTACAAGACAAATTTAACTTTCTTACCTGTTCACCCTCCGAGGACACTTATCTGGTTTGATATCCACCTCATAGAGGTAGACATCAATCTTTGGGATTTCAACTTGGAAGCAGTTGGCCAGCAGTTTAATGGGTTTGCCCATGGTGCCATAGCCAGGACGTCTGGGCACCATGAGTAGGGGCTGTGCCCCGACGGGTCCTGCGAAAGAAGAAAATATCACAGATTAGAAGATAAGCACAACTGACAAGCTGCATTGCAACGGTACTACCTTGGTTACATTTCAGCCATTTCAAAATACATAAGGCTCCTTGCATCTGCAGGTACACATACTCGTCCCCCACTGAGACTTACTAATGTACTCCCCTTTTTCAGTCTTAAGCAATTCCCTGAACCAACTCACAGGATGACTGGGCAGGCACCAGAGCCAGCACACGGGAAGAAGGGAAAATCAGCTGTATCAAAGAGCACACATCAAACAGAATGTGAACCTATTAAGTTCCAAATGAACACTTGCCCATTCTTCCTCCAAGAGCCTCCACCCACATCAAGACTGTTCTCCTACTGATGAGTTTCAGCTTCTGTGATTAGCATGAATAAAATCAGATTTCCTGAACAAAAAGAAAGTGTGCTTTTCCTCGTAACACTTTACTATCGTGGAAAGCCTTGACTGCCATTAAAACACAGAAAGTTTTACCAGCGTTTTCTGGACAACCTAGTAATAGCAAAGTTGCCACAGAATACAGAAATATGGAAGCAGTTCTGGACTGATGCATGTGGTTTGCAATAAACCCTTAACTTCATTGCCATTATTAGCTTAGTCTGGGAAGACAGATTATTCTTGAACTTCGCTGGCTGAAAATGGATGAGGAGTATAACCATTACCTCCTGTCTAACTCCACCGATAAAGCCGACTGGCCAGAAGAGGAAAGACTCAGATTAAGAGACAGGATCGTAAACCACTTGATTACTTATACATGAGAAGAACACCCACAGCTGCTCAGAGAAACCACCAAAATCTGCAGTAAGAGATGGGTATTTTGGAAGTCAGCTAAAACCTCCTGTCGAGTGGTACACATTACATTCTCATCTGATTTATCTATTTAATTTACTCTGCAACATTTAGATGAGAATCCTCAGCTCAAGATCTGGGTTACTCATGCCTTACAAAACCAAACACAGTAGTAAACACAGCCTGCTTTCAGGAATTTCTACTGGTATTTCCACTTTAAAATATCTCTTTCTAGACAAGAAATGACAAGAAAACAAACACCCTTTGTAGCCCGAGTTTTAAAAAAGTTACTCATCATACAAATGTCATGATTTACAGAGCATTCGATGAAGTTAGTTAGAAGTTCTCCCCTCTACTCCTACTCGGTGACGCAGATAGCAATTCCAGCCCACTCATTTTCATAGAGGAGTTAAAATGTCAAGTGCTGGTAAAAATGTCTTATTTGCCTTTTGATTCATCTCCCCCATTCCTGGAAAAAAATTGCATTATCTTGGAAGGAAACCGTGTACTGAGAACAGGTGGAACATCAAAGCTAAGTTCTGCTGTAACATTTGTCTGGCTCTACCCAGCAACCTACCAAAAAATTCTGAGGGGGCTTGGCTCCGAGCCACGAGATAAAACAAAAACATAAAACACGAAGCATCATTTAAACACCCTCACAGACTATGCTTACGCAGAACTCGTTCCAAGCATCTGTTCTCTTCAACTTTTTCTTCATTCTAAGACTGTCACACAAGTAAAAGCAGCTCTACAATTTACTCCAGATATATTTTCAGAATATAAGCACATGCAAAAAATACTACTAAACATTTGAGTGACGTAAATGACTCGATAGCTTATGTTAATATCACAAAGCCATACATGCCATAGTTTATATTTAGTTCATCTCTATAGGAAATGCTAACAAAACTGTTGAAATAAAGATAACGGTAAAAAGGTTGCTATAGTCTGGTCTGCCCTGTCTCCCCCCACCCCATGTGTTAAAATCACGTAGAATGGAAAAACGGTTGCTAAAATCTGTAAGCACAGAAGAAGCGGCGTGAAGACAGTCGTCATGAAGGTTAGGCGAAGAAGCCAAAGCGCATGGAGCAGCGGAAATACAGCCCGGCTGAAATCTTCGTCACCACCTCCTCTGGAAGTCACACTAAGTTGAACTTTTTAACTCCACTGCTGGAGAAGCGATAAACCCCTTTGACAGAATTCTAGTGATCGACCGCACAGGGGCCAAAACCCAAAACAAAGAAATGATATTCAGTTACTAATATGAGGCAGGGTGCACTTCAAAATCCTGGGTCGTAAAAGAAATGCTCTACCCCAAGCCAAGTATGCAAGCAGGCCTCCAACCTCTGCTCCTCGGAAAACAGTGGTGAGCAAAACAAGCAAATACCAGTCGTTAGACAAAGGCTCGTTCAGCTGCGCCACGGCTCCTTAGAAAGGGCTCACCCTGAAGTTAGAACCCAGATTTGGGCAAAGAGGAATTAAATGAGCAACAAACGAATACGAATTACAGGTCTACACACTATTCGGGAATCATTTTTTAAAATTCAGCCAATTTTGCTATCATTTTGTGCGATACACATGCTCCCTTGGACAAGTTAACTTAAAAGCATGAGTATGTTGTAATTCAGTTCTGCTATCACCGCCCAAATACGCTAGCAGCCACTCAGAATATCCTGCTCTCAAAACACACCAAATTGCCAGATTGCTGTGTTGTGAAAGTCTGTATCACTGGCTTCAAAACCTGTGACTCAAACCCCAGTAAAACACAAATAACAAGCGACGCTCTCCGAGGACAGCTACTGCTGCCGTATCGTATCAGTGACTCACCCAAGCTCATGCCTAAGTCCTGTGTCAAGCTAATGGAAATAAACACACCAACCAAACCCACTGAAAGCGGTGTTATTCTAAATAGCACAGAATGAGGATGATTGGCAGACCGATTCCTTCGGGTTATTTAACCATTGCAAAACCAAAGTCATTAAAGTTTCAAAAATCTTTGCAAAAGCATTACTGCAGCACGGCCCGACTCCAGCGAACGGAGGAACGTTCGGTGCCTCCAGAAGAGCAGAAACTCCGCACTGTTCAGTTGCCCACAAGAGAAGTTCTAGAGAAGAAACTTCTTTGTGTTTAAGGAACTATTACTACTCTGCCATTAGAGCATCAGATACGTACGTATGCTCAGCATGCTCTTTAAAATCCAAGAAAAAACCATAAAACAAGTCTGTTTAGCGTGCCAGAGTAGGACTCAACTCATAAAACCAGTTAAGGAAAGTCCCCACCATTGACAGTCAACTGATTAATAACACAGAACAAAAGAGAGGAACTAAACCTGATGCTTCAGACAGATTCTTGGAAGGCTTTTTTATACAGCAAGGGAATATGTTTCAAGAAGATACAAGATCCACCACTAAATAACTTGAACCTTCTGAATGTGCAGTTACTCCTTAGAAAACATACAGGAAAAATCCGCAGAGAAAACATTTAACTAAGCATTTAAATCAGTAATAACACAAGCTAGGAGAAAACCCCTCTCTTCAGGACCTAAAGGTGTATCAGTTTATAAAGTATCGTTCATAGCATTTGCTGAAGTAATTACTTATGGACATTCTTCAGCGATGTTGAAAGCCTCTTTTCTCACAAGTGAATGCTCAGAAAACAAGAAGGAGCAAACCCCCCGATTATACACCTGCAAAACAGAGAAACACTAAACCTGGGAGGTTCCATCTACTGCACGTACCCTCAGTGCCCAACGGTGCGCTGTGCACAGCGGCGCACAAAGACCACGGTTTGCTCCCTACCACCGCAGCCACGTGTAGAAGCAGGTATCTTGAACTCCCCTCGCATTCCACAGGGGATTTACACCAGTATTTCCCACGGGCATACACAGGACCTCGCTGTTCCAGCCCAACGCGCGCAGGAACGTGAGCTGTTATCTGTGCCTGCCGTGGTAAAGAACCTACGTCCCGTAACCATGTAGCGCGCTGATGAGAGATGGACAATATTTTGAAGAGCTTTGTTGATATTTAATCCAATATTTCAACAAAAGCCCAAAAGAGATGAAAAAGGAATCATCACTCTTTAGAGGGCTTAATGAGGAAACTAGTATTTCAAAATGTTAAACGAAAAAAAAGTGCTAAAACGGAGTAAGTGTATTGTTCCTGAAATATGTTCTGGAGAAAAAAAAAACTCATACCAATACTACTTTTTTCAAAGAGCAAAAGTTTGGAGTAACGTTAAAAATACAGGGACAATGAAGTTCATTTCCAGTGCAACGATGTGGCACCTCCGCCAACAGAACCTTTTACTCCAGCAGAACTTGAAAACAGTGGAAATTCGCAGTTGTCGGTATTCAGATGCACAATTTGAAATTTCCCATTAAAGTCAGATCCTATTCCAGACCAATATGGAAGTCCCTCTAATGGTTTAAATGAGCTCTGAATCAGAATCTTTTCTTCTGTGGAATTATAGATGTTACAATAAAGATTAAACACAACAAAAATTGACTGTAATTTCTATGGCAATACAGCCAGCAGTATAGAACACATCTGGCGTGCATCCAAAACACAGGCTTGAATCTACCTAGCAACCAAACGAAGCCCTGATCAGAATAAAGCCCGAACAGAAAGAGCACAAGCACAGAAACCTGCAGAGACTTTCAACAACAAACCATTTTACGGAAGATTGAAGCTCTTGGCATGCAAGACAGTTTTACTGCATAAAGCAAAATACTGATTTCTAGCAAGATGCTAATAGAAAGAACAGGTTTCCTTATGTGAGCCTTTCCTTACAGAAAGGGACATCAGTACCAAGCTGCCAGCAAAAAAATCATCCTCTTTCCTGCTGTGGCTTCAGCATTAGAAAACAAAACTATTAAGTAATCGCCTGTTAATATTTTTTGGTTTTTTTTTTTTTTCCCTAAAACAGTTCTAAATCTCTAATTGAATGGGTGACTGAGTGGCCTTAGACACACGATAGAGGACTTAGCAGGTAAAACATTATTTAAACTCTGGCTCAGTAACACAAGGGAGATTTGTCCAACAGCTCCTATCCTCAGGCCAGAGCCTGCACACGGGAGCAAGCTCTCCATGGAGGGGGGAGAGGATGGAGGGATAAAAAAGATTCCCTTTCAGAGGGCCCCTGGCCTCTGCTTGGGCTCAGAGGCCCAGCCTCTGGAGCTCAAAGAAAATCCTATCGCTACTGAAAAATAAGCTAATTCTAGATTAAAAAAAAAGTAGATAGGGAAGATTATATTTAAATGTTCGTTTCAATAATCGAGCTCCTAATGCCAGAAATCATGAATTGCCTTATTTCTGTAGCTGCAGCCTCGCTGGGTGGCATTACATTATTTATGAGTAATGCAATCCACATTTTCTAAACATTCCTGCTCTCAATTTAGGCCTTTTTTTTGTTAAAGGTTTCAGATAATAAGTCATGTTAAAACTCATCAAAAGCCAGCATTTGGATGCCATGCTCAGTGGCAGCCAACTGCACAAGTAAATACTAGCGTGCTGACTTGTTCTAGCCTAACGCAGTTACAGAAAACAGCAAAGTGTTTTGGAAGCATTTACAAGATAATAAATGTTTCTGAACTATTAAAAAATCTAATCATAAAGAACTTTAAGCTCAAAAAAAGCAGCTCATATGCACATTGCAAAGTTAACACCTAACCAGTCTAGGAGAAGAGAACGTGACGACCCACGCCAACGCAGCAATACTTTTCCCTTGCAGGTATTTCCAGACCAAAGTCAGGGAGGTGCTGACACGATCTTTACTGTCATGTGTAGGTACACTGCGTCTTGCCACCAAAAGAGACCTTTACCAAGGTTTACCAATGGGCTTGCATTTACGCTAAAAGCCCCACTTTATACGAAAATATGCAATTCTTAACACGGTCCTTGTTATTTTCCTGGTTTCATAGTTAACTGTTTCGAAAACTACACAATTTTTCCCCCCTACTCACTAACTTTGAATTGCTGGTAGGGAGAAAGCGCAACGTGCCGTCCATCTACCTGCTATTCAGGTTTCAAATTTAAGATGCAAGCAGTTCCCCTTTTTCCAATTTACTGTCCAAAAAACACTGAAGAGCAGAACAGCAAGATCTGAGACACGGGGCTGTGCGACTCAATTGCAACCCACGCTACCCCTCGCAGAATAAAATACAGTTTTAACAGATACTAAAGAAAAAAAGCTTTTTAAACATAGTATTAAAATTTACTTTACATCCTAACAAGTTTTGCATGTGAACAAAATTGAAAGCAGCAATACGTTTGTGACGAACGTCAGCATTTTCAGAAAAATGCATTAGAGCACAAAGAAAGGAGAAACTACGACCGAAGAACATTAAGAACAAAACTGACTTGTATCCAGCTATAACCTCGTCTTTAATCAAGAGGTAACTGCTCTGCGTGACAGTTTGGTTAGACAGTCTAGCCTAGCCAGAGAAAAAATTACTTCAGTTATGAAGAAACCTCTGATCACTTGGCAAGTCACCCTGCTTGCTGCTACTTCTCACTCCGAAGTCAGTGCCGGTCTCAGGACTGCCAGCTGAACTTCCAGGCTACCCCGGCCGACTGCAACCCATCCGCTGCAGGCTGACCCCCAGCTCTTCGCTGCGGACTCCGCTGGAGCTACTGGAGACTGTGCTTGGATGAGGGAGGTGTTTAAACGCATACCAGATGCGTCAAAAGGCATATAAGCCATATATTCCTGTCTATTCTTTAAATTTATACTGGAAGCAAGTTCAAGAAATATCCCAACACCTTTACCACCAAGAAAGTAAAGCTACAAGGAGGAAAGAATTTGTAAGGTTCATATTGTGAGTCAAACATCTTCCACTGCAACTACAGAGGAAAAGTCCCACTGTAACTCCCATCACGCGTATTCTGGAATAGAATAACTTTTGAAGGCACTTATGATTCACTCCCCTTCCCTTCTCTACCCCACCCGCAAAACCACCACTTTTAATGGTCCTCCGAAGTCACTGGTCTTAACACAGAAAGAGAAGAGCAAATGCTCAGAATTTTATCTGCCCAAAGTTTGTACAGAAGATTAAAGATGCCTGTAGTGCTTCATTAAAAACATACCACACCACTAGAGTCAAGAAAACCTGATTTGACGCTTAACACAAGCAGCTGCGAACTCTGAAGGAACAGTTTGTGAAATGTAAATGAAGACACACACAGCGCACTCTGATTTGACTCCGTTACACCACAGAGCATCTCCAGTAGCACTGTTTTAATACACCTGCCTTTTGGAAGTTTACTGAACGCTCTCCTGGTGGAAATGTGATGCACGAGACCAGATTCAATCTTTTACCTAGAGCTGCTTTTATTTTGCTTCACCTGTTTATAGCAAGCGTTTTATTGCTATTCCTCAGTTGACTTGATTGCACCATAACCTGCACCCTGAACAGCTGGCTGCACGTCCTCCTTCTACTCAAACCCTGTTCAAACTACTCGGACTAGAAGAGGCATACTTTCTAGATTTCATAGGCTAAGCCTGTCGCACAGATAGGAAGACACCTACAGCACTGCTTCACCTAAAATGCCCTGGCACACGCTTCTAACCCCTTACTCCAGGTCTACTCACAGTCCTACCTTTGTTTCCCCACTCTGCTTATTCCAGCCCGTACTTTCCCTTCACACAGAAAAGGAAGCACGTCTCCATGTCCTTCTCCCTTTTATGACAGAACCTCAACCCTTATTTGCTCCGTCAAGGATGGTTTGTGTGCTCCTGTACCCGTACTGGTGTCTGATGGCCAGAAGGTTTCCTGAGACACGGAACCTTAACGCTTCCCTCGTTACACAGCAGACATGGAAAGCAACATCCATCGAGCGGAACACGGCGCTTAGCAGGCTGAGCCCATCAGGAGCACTCTCGAACGGCACGCGTTGCTGAAACCTAACGTATTACAGCCTAACAACGGGTAAAGGCACGCCAAAGAAGAACGGAAAGGTTGACACGCTACTCTTGCAAACCTATTTCTTATTATGAGACAACTAGAATTCTACCAGGTAATAACTCAAGTTTATTTAACACATGCAGATTACGAGCATACCATCTGAATCCCACCAGATTGCCGAAGTCCAGCATCTTCCCAAAACGGTTTCAGCTCCACCACGCACCTCATTACGCAAGGACATCGCTTAGGCGGCAAGTTTTTCCAGCCAAATCCATCATTAACTTAAATCTCCGTATAAGTTACGAAGGTATCTCCACACGGAGAGATGAAACCCCACGTTTTGCACGGAGACCCTCAGCCTCGCGCTCACGTGTTCGCTGGCTGTGGCACCGCTCGACGCGACAGGAACGGAACCCTGAGGAGTTCTGACATTCCCGTTGCCCCCCAGCTAGGTCGCAAACTCAACGCGGCCCACATCTGAACTCTCCTTCCACTTTTTGTGTCAGAAGATAAATTCTTTTGATAAACTGAAGCAGAAGTTCCTTCTCCCAACTCTCAAATACGTTTTGAACGCATGCTTCACGCGTACGAAGCGCGTGCTTCCGACATAAAGGGCTCAGACGACTGAAGGCAAAGACGGAAAGATGCCGGGTGGTGCTGTGCAGCAGCACTCCCAAAGGCACCTGAAGTAGCTTTGAAATCCTCGCGTCCAGCGCCCAGCACAAGGGCTCGCGTTTGCCCGGGGGAAGGCGCTGGAACGAGCCCGCACCGGCGGCCGTTGGGCGGCCGCGGCGGTACCGCAGGCACCGGCACAGTTAGAGGGTTATGCAAGCCGGCCTACAGCCGCTGCCTGGCGAACGCCGGTTATGAAATGCAAAAAAATTAATTCTCGGCTGTCTTCGGCACAGGGAGACGGGCGGTGGAGCAGGACTCGGCGCCCGGCACCCCCCCCCGCCCCGTTACCGGAGCGACACCGCGCGGCCCCCCCGCCCGCCCGGCGGGGCAGAACTCCTCCCCGCCCGGTTCACCCACGCGGCGACCCCGCAGGGCCCGGGCCCGCCGCTCCCGCCCGCCCAAGCCGCTCCGCCGGGGCGGGAACCGCCGGGGCGGGGGGGTGGCGGTGTGGGAAAGGGCCGCGCGGCGGCGGGCGGGGACGCGGGGCAGGGCCGGCGCCCACTCCCCCCACCCCGCACGCAGGGGCCGCGGCCGAGCCCAGCCCCGCCAGGCCTCCCCGCCGCCGCCCGCGCTCACCTGCGCTGCCGATTTCCATTCATGGAGCTGGGCGCAGCCGCCCGGGGCTGCAGGCTCCGCCGCTCAGCCGGGCCCGGCGGCCGGCTCGGGGCTGCTGCGCTGGGCTGCGCTGCGCTGGGCGGCGGCCCAGCCCGCTCCCCGCAGGCCGCGGCCCCGCGCGTCGCCTGGGCCGCCCGCCGCTCCCGTCCCGTCCCGTCCCCTCGAGGCGGCGGCGCGCGGCGACCGGAGCCCCCCGGGCGGAAGTTGCGTGGCCGCCCGCAGCCCCGGCTCGCGCTGCCGCTCTGCCCCGCCGCGCGCGCGCGCGCGCGCCCCAGCCGCCGGAAGTCCCGCCCCCGCACGCCGGGCCGCGCGCCTGTTTCCGGGGGCGGCGCTTCCGGGCGCGCGCGGGGGGGGGGGGGAAGGCGGGGCCGGAAGTGGCCGGTGCCGCGCGGCGGAGGCGCGAGCCGGCGCGGTCGCTCGGCAACGGAGCGGGGGCGGGAAGGGCGGCGGGAGCCGCCTGAGGGCCGGGGCCGGGCCGAGGAGCGGGGCGGGCCCGTCGGTCGCTGAGGGCTCCGCGAGGCGTCTGTGGGCGGGAAGGACGCGGCCTGGCCGCGCCCCGGGCCCGCGCCCGCCGCCGGGGCTGCACACGGGCGCCCTCAGGAGTCGCACCTGCAAGCAGGGGGCTGGGGCTTTCCCCACGGCCTCAGAGGGGGGGAGTTGCACCCGCAACTGGAAAGCCTGCCGCGGTGCCCTTCCTCTCCCTTCCAGCCGACCCAACGCGTACGACGGCGTTGAGGACTTGTAGCCCCGTCCGAAGTGAATGACGTTGCTGTTCTTTAAATCCTCACTAGATTTACCCGAAGCAAACCCACGCCTCGGCCTTAGTCACGCTCAGCGTAGGGCTCCGAGCGTTTCCCTGCTCCTAGGGCGCAGCGGCAGGCTGGACGGGCGCTCCAACGGCTGCCGGCATGTTCCGCACGCGCTGCCCCAAACCCTGGCTGAACACGCCGGCCTTCTCCTCTGTGCTGAAAAACCTGGTAACACACACAGCGCGTAGGGCTTGGAGGGCGAAGCACAAAGCGAGGCAATTGTAGGCAAGGCTAAAATATTAAGCGTTGCTGCACATCGTGAGGGTGCACGCGTGACTACGCAGCCTTCCTCCCGCAAGGCTTTAAAACGGCCTTCTCGGGGAGTGAGATGTAAAGACATCTGATGAGTGTACGCTCAACTGACTAAAAAACCTGATACATGCACATTATCCTTCAGCATTCCCATAACAACCAAAAGACTGACATCAGGCTTGTGCTTATTTTTCCAATTTGCAGAGGAGCAATGAGACTCTTAAGTAACTAGGGTTGATGAGAGGAATAAAGACTATGATTCACTAGATCAGCATAAATTCAGAGCATACGTCTGCCCTTTCCTCAGTCTTCTGTGGCGTTTTATAACAACGTTTAGTACCGCTTTGTTACAGATTTGGTACACAAACTGTCACCAAACAGGCAGAGGGTGAAACGAGCAACGCGATCGTGTGCGTGTGGGGAGGCGATTCAGCTGTACCGGGCTCAGTGCTGGGTCAGGCAGTGGCACCCTTATCTCTATTTCCTCTTCCCCCAAAAGATCATTTTGTGGTAAGAACAGTACATTGAGACCTGTCCCCGCAGGTTTGAACCTGCCAGTCGTTACAAAAAAACAATGTCGCCTGTCCTGGCGGTGAGGGGCGGCTGGGGAGGTTTTGAAGAACTGGAGCTTTGGGCCAGCAGAAGAGGAGTTTGAGATTCATAATCCAGATATCGTAATTCCATAATTCAGATTTCTTAATGAACGACCATCCTGGAGACTGCCAGATTAAATCAGTCTTTAAAAGTGTAAATTTAGTTATCAGGTAAGCGACACAGTAAGGATTTTAAACCCATGCAAATTAAAACTAAACTGCTAGAACATGCTAGAAATGCGATCACCCAGATCAAGCAGATACGGCGGAGGGGGGCATCTCTGCGAAACGCATGCGCTTTAGCGGGATGCGAGCACCACTGTTCCTGCAGCTTCGGACACTGTAATCAGAACCAGGGGCCAGGGCTCAGGGCTCAAATGCCCATCTAACACTTGAAACCAAGGAGTCCGATCTGTTTTCCAGGACTTCGGACCCAGCTGCACAAGGCAGAGTTTTCTGTTCTACCTCTCTCACAGAAACAGTCCCCTCGAAACAAGATTTCTGTTCTATAGAAGGACTTAAAGACAAAGTGATACCACATTAAAACCAGCAGGAGGACGCGTGCAGCATCTGCAGGGACGCTCCCTTCAGTGGAATACATTCTGCGCGCTACAGTTCAAGTAAATTAGCTAGTGAGTACGTGCGTGCCATTAGCAAGCGCCTCCTTAAAATTGCTTAGCGTTATTCAGATACCCACAGTTACAGCTCGACTGCTAAATAATTCACCGGCTAAAGGTATGTCAATACACGTTTGCAAGGAGATCCAAAGAATTCAGAGGATGTCAAATGACCTCCAGCGTTGGACCCTAAGACACAACCCTAAGCTGCTGGCGTTGGAGAGGACTGGGATGTTTACAAGGAATTCCAAGGCTGGGAAATGGAAAACGTGACACAGCACAGAAGCCCAGAGGATCAAGTTTAACCCCAATCCAAAAGGAGCCTGAAACCTGTCCTTAAAGCACCGTGGAGCCAACGGCCTTTCGTAGCCCCCAGAGCACGCACCGGGGCTGGAGAAGCAGCGCATTTTGACGTATGCTTCTGGTATCTAATGAGGAGCTCAAATGAAGTCAGTGCTCAGACGGGTGACATTTTAATAAAAAGCGGAATCGGCTACCGTATTCCAAGAAGTTTTCAGCACGTACTTGTTCGCTTAAGCGTATCTCTCATTAAACTGAAATCTGGGAAGCGAGGGGGTGTGGGTCCTCCTCAGTATCTGGTGCAGTTCAGCTGCAGTCAGCATTTCACCGGTTGTCCCCAAGCCCTTCTCGAGCGAACGGCCAGGCCTGTGGATGTACCTTCCCCACGCAATCTGACTCAGGAGTGTCACCCCAACGTATTCACATTGCTTTTATTTAGGTCTTCTGCCAACAGTTACAGGGTAACAGACACTTGGGACTGCAAAGTCAAAGTTGCAAGCAAAAATCAGGACCAAGGCAAAAAAAAAAAAAAAAAATTAAAAAAAAATATCCACAAAGGCAATCAAATCAAATCAAATATAAATACAATGTTCTGGAGCTCTTTAATCATACCGTTTTCTTTAATAAAGAGGTGGTTAGGATCTTACAGTATTTTCTTTTGGCCTAATCCAAGGATTTTGTTACTCTTTACCAGTCTCAACTCCACGCATACAAAAAAAAAACCTTGATATTCAACCTTTAAAATATAAGCCATATTTTCTTAATAAAATAAGTTTTGTGCTGCTGCTTGTTTAGTAAGTACTGTACATCAACTGCTCACGTCTATTTAACAAATGGACCATACAGAGTTCAAGCTAAAGCAAAAAAAAAAAAACAAAACCAAAACAACCAAAACCCACAAGAAAAATAACAACCCAAAAAGAGTGTCCTGTGAACACCCTGCGTACAGTTCAACACTTGCTCGTATAAAGGAGGTACGAAAGGGGCTAGAAATCGAACACAAAAGCACTGGAGTCCCGTAAATTTTTTTTCACAACTATTGGAAGTGCAAATCACTCAGGCAAGATATGAATTTCACTTGTTTATTGCTGTCCTGCTGTCTGGCTTCCCTTCCTGAAAGAATCACATTCTTTTACTTCACGCTAATTTTCCAAGAAGAAAACCTTCCGCGAGGCAACGTTGAATGCTTGGGCTTTTTGACACTAAGACATCAGGTCGTTCGCTTGCGAGTACCAGAACACCCCGACCGCCCCGGAAGCTCTGGGGAGAGGGGCTGCTCCACCCTCTCGCCCCCGTTACGTTCAGATAGGAGATAACAAAACAAACAGCATTCAACAACTGACAGGTAAATGACAGCTACTCCTCTTCCCACACAACTGCATGCACCTGGTGATGTTTCCAGTTGCAGAAGGAACACGTGCGCATGGAGAAGGCAGAGACTCGGGAGCCATTCGGGATGTCCGTGTGGGGTTTGTGGCTAACTACAAATCCTGATATGTATCTGGGTTAACACCTATCCGCTATGGGTAGCAAAATGCACAGCACCTCAACATGCAGAGATTCGTTTGCATCTCGGACAAGAAAAGGGTAGAAATGCTGAATGCTGGAGCCGCGTAAAGGTACAGTGCATAGTCCATTATACAAAACATGCGGGTAATTCAAACCCCTTCTAAATTTCTTCGAAATGGAAATAGGGTTTAAAGGGCACAGCAGCTACTGAGTTTGGCTTTTTCATTTATTCAAAACCATGAAAACCCAACGCAGAGGGTGAAATAAGGGCAGAACAGGATCTGCAAGTCAACAGCTGAGCGTTTCAGAAGCTGTGAAGCTTTTGTGTAGTTAAAATTGCTGTTAAAAGTAGGTGCTACATCAGCAAGTCTTCATTCATAGTTTTCTATGAACAGCCACCTTACAAATGAGTGCAAATCTTAAAGGTCCATTTTACATTTCAAGTCTCAAGGTTAAAAAAAATTGTTACAGAGCAACAAGCTGTTTCTGTAAATGCCCACACTATCTCTTTTCAAATGGTTAAAAATGGCACGTGCCATGCCACAGCTACTAAAAGACATTTCGGAATTCTAGACCCAACTAAAACACTAAAATAAAAACTAGAAACCAAAATACCTTCGCCCCTCGCTGCAGAACAGCAGCCAGGCGCTTCCCGTTGTAATGCTGGTGAACAAACTGATTTGCAGCGAGAACCTCGAACCTTAACCCCGGTTTTATTCTTAATGAGGGGCTCTCTAACACAAGTTGAGCGGGTACGGCCCCTCTGAGATCATTTTGCTTTCAGTGAACACAAGCCAGAGTTCTGAGGATGAGATGGAGAGGTGCTGAATTTGTGTCACTATGCAGGCACTTGTGTACAGGAATGTAGGCTTCTCATGTTGACACTTAGTGTTGACGTGTTCCCTACTCTCTAAAAGCCTTCCTAGGAGTTCACTACCCTACTGACCATGAATAGTTCCTGGTCTCCTCCCCGTCACCTTGCAGATATACAGCAGTGGAGGTTGACACAAGGTGCAAAGGAGAATATGAACCAAATACTGTAGTCTGGAGGAAAAATAGGACTGTGCTAAACGTAGGATCTTCACAAAACGTGACATCAGTGGGCTCAGCACTTACGTTTGCATAGCATATTGATGTCTTCATTTTTCACAAACACGTTGCCCAAAAAGAAAATGGGTAGAGTGAATTCCCGGTGTTAGGACAGATCAAAGGGCCAACATGACCAATGCGGTTTTCATGAAGGCAAGGCAAGTTTAAACATCAGAAAGTACAAAATGAAAAGGTGTGCTTCTGTCCACGCGTGCTGACAGGGGCAGTGCTTGTGGTGGATCTGCCTCGGAAATGCGTTCACGTTTGGCAGTAAAATGACAACAGAGCTCTCCCCTTTAAGAGCTTGGTAGGAGTGTGCATGTCATTTTTTCTCTTGAAGGAAGCGCTGTGCACACTTTCATAGGGGAAAAAAAAAAAAAAAAAAAAAAAGAACCAAACAGATAATCTGCCCCCGTGATATTGGTGATGAGTTGCTACTACTGCCCCGCTGTGCGTAACGGCCTTTCTGTGCAGCAAAATGAGTCTGAAAAGCAGTCACTACGATACTGTTGGGAAAAAGGCTTTTTTCCTGTTACAAACACAAATCAGTAGGAGTTTCCCCCATGACAATAAGAAGGATTTCATCATTCTGACTAAGGAACAAATCTGGTGTGCTTTCAGAATAAAAAACCCTGTGCATGAGATCAGTGATATCATGACACAAAGAGCAGCAAAACCTAGCAGCAGAGAGGGTGACAGTTTGGAGGTGCTGGAGCTGGGGTACGTGGTACTTCAGAGAGCGGCCGACCCGGGCAGGCGCGAGCCGAACGCACACGGGAGACGGGCGCTGAGGAGTACCCGGCGCTGCACGGACTGCAGTTGGTAACACTCATCGGACAGGAAACATTCGAAAACTCTGGCGTGAGCGCACAGCCTCAGGAAGTGCGGTGATGTAAACTCTGAGAATGTTAATGACTTGTGTATTTTGGCAACAGACTCGGTATCATATAAAAATAATGTTTAGTAAAAAAATCCCGGTGTCCATCATAAAAATTCAGGAAAAAAAAAAAAAAAGAAAAAAAGAAAAAAAAAATTGATAGCGATTTCTGTCCTCATGGGATGAAGATGCCCCCATTTGTCAGAAACACTTTTAAATAACAAGTAGTACATTGGAAACAAAAATGGGTCAGCAGCCATTAAACGTGTCCTATATGAAAGTGCACATCTTTCAATGGAGTTTAACCACCATGAGGTCGTGATCTAACACAAACTGCAACTTAGGACCATAGAAATTAACTCCTTCAGATGGAAATATGGACCACCATCAAGACAAGATTACTGTTTTCCTTACAAGATTAAAAACATTGAAATTTTGCAGCATCATAGTAAGGCACTCACCCATGGAAAAGTCTGTGACTGTTGCTTCAAATGGCAGCAGCTAACTAGCTTTTAACACAAGGAAGACAGTTTTCAGTTCTGAGCTAAGTGCTAGGGTGCCTTACATTATATGGGGGGAATTATTTGGGGGTGGGGAACTGTTAGTGTTAGAATTCTCCTATAAACTAGTTGTTTTTCCCCTTAACCCATTAAAGCATCTCATATTCTAAAATATTAGTTTTATAAATCTAGTCTTCTGTTTTAAGGCTCTAAAAATCCCCTCCCCCCAACCCCCACAAAAAATACCTACCAGCGCCTGGTGGGCAACGGAGGACCAAATCCGCCATTTCACAGTCAGGAGTCTATAGTATTGCATCTTAAAAATGAAAACCTGCTTCCGCCTCCTGGGAGTCTTATCCCTTCCTTGAATGCCTTCGTGTGTTTGGTCAGGTCAAAATTTTGCAAAGCCAGAAAAATTAAAAAAATAATCATCAGTCTCTTCCAATCCTACAAAGGTGTTGGATCTTTCTGTCCCGTGGTGCTGGTCTCCTGCCTCGAATCGACGCTGCCTGCCCTGCAGTGATTTCTCATTGGAAAATAAACAAGGTGTCCCAATGCTTCCTTTTTTGTATGGCTCCTACAAATCTGAAAGCTTTCTTGAGTGAGGTAACAAAAGTTAGGCTTTCAAGCAAAGTACATGGTACGTAAAGTGTCCTGATGAACCTGCACAGCCTTCGCCAAGGCCTGGGGGTCTCTGCCGTTGCTCTGTCCAGATATATGGCTGCCCTCGCCACTGAAAATCAAGGAAATCACTGCATAATTATTTCATATTCCGCCCCCCCAGGAACACTGAGAAACCCCCTTGGAGATCAGGGGCCGCGAGTGCTGGCAGCGCGGGAAAGCATCTCACCGCAGCGAGCGGGGATGCTGCACGTGCCGGTGGCCGTGCCCGGTGTTCCCCAAGGGGTGGAGACACTCAAACACCCCAGGGTGCTCCTCCAGGCCCAGGATGGGATTTAACCCTCCTTTACCCCCAAGTTGTTCCTCCTAGGCTGGGACTTAAGAGGATGCAGCTAAGTGTGGATCAACGCCCCCCCCCCCCCGAAAAGGGTCTGCAGCCGCGCTGCCCTGACAGGGGCACTTCCAGACACCAGGGCAGGGCGCTCGTGCCCCCTGCCCACGGCTGGGGTCTGCCCTCCCGGGGCGGCGGGCAGAGCCCCCTCACCTGTCGTGCTCCTTGTCCACGAGATGGTACCGCGCTCTGAACGCCACCAGTCGGGCGTAGTACGCCGGGGCCGGGATGGAGACCGAGCGGGTGCAGCGCACGTAGGTATGGCACAGCTGGTACGTGAGGATCTGCAGCTCATCCGCGGTGAACCGGTTGTCATCCCAGAGTACGTAGTAATGGGACGGCCGGCTCGTACCCTGGGAAGGAGAGGGGCAGCGTGAGAGGTGCTGCTGCACCCCGACGCAGGCAGCTGCCTCACATCCTCGTCACCCCCTCCCTGATCAAAACAGCCCGGCAGACAGCCTGGGCAGGAGAGATGCCCGTGCTTCCCTAATTTGAGAACCCCACACGTGCACAGGCACTGGGAGAGGCAGGAAAGCCCTTAGCACCGAGGTGCAAACCATTAACGCAGCTGCCCCGTGCCCCTGCTTCTGTGCTGCCGCCCCCAGCTCCCGACACCGCACAGCCCACGGCACCACGCATTGCGCCGGCTCCCCGCCGAACCAGGCCAGCTTCCTGCTCTCCAAGCAGGGGAGAGGAAGCCAAAAAACCTCCCTTGTGGAAGCAGCTGTAGATTAAATGAGTGCCATTTTTCCAGCATGGTTTCTGACTAATCTTGGCTGCCTGAAGAAAGGCAGCTGCAAATCAAGCCGCCCGCTCCAGGGACGGCTGGCCCCCAGCTCTCCCGCCCACGGCCAGACAACAGGTCCCTGCTGACGGCCAGGCGCCCCGGCGAGCCCGGCACGCTCAGACACCAGCCGACAAGCTGCTGAATTGGCCGCTCTGAAGGAGGAAAATCTCATAGGAGAGATTCTTGGCTTGAGGAGAGAGATCGAGTAGGTGCCACGTAACACAGCGGCAGTGCCGTCCCAGCACCCGCTGGCCAAACCACCACAACGGCAGCCTGGACCGAGCTGCCCACGTCCCCGGTGCCAGAGGGGGGCTACGACAGGGCTGGGTCAGACGCATGAGAGTGCAATCTGCAACAACAGCCGAAGACAACCAGCAGCACCACGACAGCCAGCTCCGCAGCGCGATACCTGAATGCCTGCATGACTGCACAGGTAGAAGTCGAACTCAAAGGGGTGGGTGATATTTGTATCCACTGTTGTTCCTGCTGGGATGTTCCCGCTCTTCCCAATCTACGAGGAATAGAAAGAGAGACCCAAGCACTGCAGAGTTTGGTTATTTCCAGCTGCCCAGAGCACCATCTGTAAGACATCTGCCCCGCGCCAGGGCACAGCGCAGCATCCCCATCTCGGCACCTCAGTTTGAGAGCACCATGCAGAGCCAATCCCCAAGTGCTCGTTAGGGGGGGGACAGAAGCAGCTCATCCCGCTCTGCTCCCTGCCTGAAAAGGCTTGCTGGCATTGTCTGCTAGCACCAACACCGGGCGTGACATGGAGATAGAGCAAACGGCATCAGAAGGAAAGCAGGCAGGGTGAGGGCTGGGCACTGGCCCATCCTACTGCAGAAATGAGGATTAAGTGAGCAAATCTCCCGGGATGTCTGTGGAGAGCGTAAGCTAGAGTCTCTGCCACAAGATACTGGGGCTTTTGCACCCTGATCAAAAACTGTCCTCAGTTCCCAAGATGAAATCTTCATGCTCAAGTAGAGCCAGAGTCTGGTTAGACTAGACCTAACCACTAAATTGAGGTCAAATCTAAAGGAAAACCTACAGCAATCAATGTTTACTGCACAGCACACGGGAGCAAGCTGTGAGCAAGCAAGGAGTTATTCATCCCGTCACGTCAGCGGCTACAGCTATCACCAGAACAACAGATGTTTTCAGGCTGACAGAGGCTATTTCAAGAGAGTCGCTGGGATCATCAGCACCCAGTAACTTGTAGTAACAGCAAACAGCTGCCTGGGTTTCTAGAAGCAGCCTAATCCGCACGGGCGCGGGAGTCAGCCGAGCAGCACGTTTCATTCAAGGAAGAGCTCTCTGCCCGCCAGCGGCAAGCTTTCCCCTCGGCAAAGTCAGGGCTGGCTCTTCCTCGAGGCCGGGGATGAATCAGCCACCTCCGGCCCCAGCACCCCACGGCGCTCACCCTCTCGTTCTTGTCTGCGCAGAAGAGGCGGGTGTGATGCCTTTTCTGGACAACGATGTAGGTGATGCCAGGCTGGTAATCCTTTTCCAGTTTGATGCAGGCGTCTCTGATCGCTAGGAGCTCGTAGTGAAGGATCTGGAGAGACAAGCGCATGCAGGGTGAGGGAACATGCCAGCACCCCGCCGTCCCCACGCACCCTTAGGGAGCCCTGCGGGAGCCGGAGCAGCCCCTCTGGCCGATGGCACCCGAGGGGTCCTCACCTGCGGGAGCTGCCCCTCGGGAACGCCGTCGCGGTAGAAGATGATCCGGGTGGGTTTGAAGCGGGTGGATTTGTAGAACTGGATGAGGAGCTCCCTCACCATGTAGGACAAGTCCTCGATGATTTCCTGGCGAGGACGCTGCACGCGCACCGTGGCACAGTACCGGCTGGGGTGGGCGTCCATGCTGCCCACGACCTGCAGCGACAGAGACAGGGCAGGCCCACGCGTTACAACGGGAAGGACAGAGGGGACGTGGGACATTCCCAGCCTCTGCCTGCTTCCAACACCCACAGCTGGCAGCGGGCAGAGCACCCGAGCTCACAGATCAGGAGATGGGACAGCAAATACTGCGCGGGCAACTAGTGCCCAAAAAGGACACCCCTGGTCGTGGCCATGGCCTGGTTTCACACTCTGCTGTGCCCTTTGTGGTATTTATGGGAATTTCCAGGGAGACAACGTTGCTGGTGCCACCGAGTGATGTGGCTGTGGGGGCTATTGCTGCCCTGCCCCAGCTTCACCCCTCCTGCCCAAAAGCAGAGTGGGGAGCGGGGCTGCCCCTTCCACCTAAGTCCCTCTCCCTCTGTCCCCCACTCCAGACGTTTTTGGCTTCCACGAAGGACTGTGTGACCCCAAACTCTGCTCTACTGTTTCACCAGGGCAACACCACCCCCAGGGTACAAAATCCCACCTGCAGTTGCAATGCTGCTGCTTTAACAACCGCTGCTGGGGTCTGAATCACAGCAACACCAAGCAGCTCTGCTACCGGCCCGTCCCCACTCCTCCGACCGTGGCACAACTGCCTTGCCCGCCCCTGGGCTGCCCAGAGACCCTCTGCCCAAAAGGGGACTGAACCAGGTTGTTTGCACAGAGCATCTGCTGGCATCACGTCCCTGCGCCTGCCCTCGCTGAGCCGCAGGCAGCGGAGCTGCCCCAGACGGCCGCGGTCTGCCCCGCCGGCGTGCCGCCTCCCGCGGACACGGCGAGGCTGAGTCACCGCGCGGCAGGGTCGAGCAGGGAGTTCCCGTCGCAGCCGGGCGCGCTGGCGGGGAGACCTCAAAGACGTCAGGGCACAGAGGCCGCAAGCAGCCGGGCTCGGCCGTGACGCAGGGCTGGGGGCACAGCCTGAGTCACGGGCGTCAAAGCGGGGGCTGGCCCACGCTGGGAGACAAATGCCCAGCTGCTTCGTGGCACCGTGCGGTCCCCGTCGTCCCCCCGCCCCGAGCGGAGGGAAAGCCCCTGCCCCCAGCCCCAGTTTCGCTTTTGCTTTGCCATCAGAGCTCTGGGGTCTGGGCTGCACCCGTGGAGCCGATGCGCTCAACAGAAATGTTCCCTTTGGCCTTCCCTTCTATTGTCTGATTAACAACGGACCAAGGATAAGATCAAGGCCATCTGAAGGCTCGACCCTTCTCCTCCCCTGCAGCTTCAGAAAAGCTTTTATAAAAATTAAGAAAAAAAACCAACCCCACAGTGGTCCTGTACAAAAAACCCACAGAAAATGTTTTCGGAGTGGAAGTGCCGCCGCCAGGAAACAGACTGTTCTGTCCCACCCACACCTACAGCAAACAGCCAAAAGCATTTCCCAACCCCTTCTAATTAAGAAAAAAACCACTCCTCCAAAGATGCATTTGGATGCAGAGGAAAACCTGAGCTATGAGTCCTGGAAAGTTAAGAACTTAATAGGAAAATGCTGACGTGCCCAATTAAAACAGACGCTACGAGAACCTGACACCCTCCTTCGCCCCAGCGAGCACAGGGCAATGTCTTAGAGCACCGTGACGGCTGCGAGCGGCACTTCACTCGATGGATGCTTCTCCTTCATTTGGGGCGATAGGAAATCCTCCTCCCCAAAAAGCTCAGAAGCATCCCTGTCACCCCAGTTCTCCCCAGCTCTCCCGCTGGGGAAGGTCCCCCCAAAAGCTGCGCTGCAGGACCGGGATGCCTGGGGATGACTCCATCGAGCACAGCGGCCGCACTGAGCTCCCCGCACAGCCCGTCCGACAGCGCTGGTGGGGTCTGGCACACCACGAGCCCCATCTGCTGGCAGCTGCCAGCTCTCCCAGCAGCTCCCCAAAACCGCAGCTCCTCTGCGGAGAGGCAGGAGGGGATTGGGGACCCACCACGCAGGAAGGGGACTGAAACCCCCGACAGGGCATGGGGCCACCCCGAGGAATGTCACTATGGGGACAGCAGTGGCACAGCCCCCTTATGGACACACGAGTCCCGTTCCAGCTCCTGCGTCTCTGCAGGGCTCTCGGGCACCAAGCCTGGCCCTGGAAAGGGAACTTACAGCCGTTATGGAGGGTTTCTTCCCATCTCCTGCCGGCGGGTGAGTGACATCGGCCCCGAGGAAGATCACCGGCTGCTGAAAGACGGCAGAGCTGGTGGGACAGAAGAGAAAGCAGCAGTCAGCCTTTCGGGGCTGTCGCAGGGCGATGCACGGCCTGATGGAGGCGAGCAGATCATAGAGAGGACAAATCCCAACCTCGGGGATCTCCCGACCTCGGGGCTCTGGCCTGGGCACATCAACAGCTCATTACAAGGCGAGACGGGCTGCAACCCCCCATTTCCAACAGTTACTTTACGCAGCCTCCCCCAGGCCCCCTCTTCCCCAGGTAAAGCCAGGCAGGCAGCACCAGGAGGGACTTGGGAAACAAGCCCCCAAAACGCGAGAGGCAGCAGCCGTACGAACCGCTGGTGAGGCACAAGGATGTTGTTGATCCCGCCAAGCTTGACGTTGATCTTGAGGCAGAGGTTGGAAAGGGTCTGCGGGGAGGTTTTCACCACGTTTTTGACCTGGACGCACTGCGTGGCCATTCCCAGGAGCGTGTCCCCAACGCGCTTCACCTCGGCTGCAGGCAGAGGAAGCGGGTGAACAGACAGGCAACCAGCACCACACCGCTTCCAGCAGCCTCCTCGGAAACGGGGAGAGAAACCACGGCGGGAGGAGCAGCGCCAGCCCTGCTGAGCGAGAGCAAAGCCCCTCTCCTCTCCCGCTCGCCCCTGCCCCAGACGCACCGTACACCGGTGTTTTCCCTGGCAGGATGACAATGATGAGCTGAAGCCCCGAATAGGTGTTCTTGAGGTGTCGAAACATGGGCTCCACGCTGTCTGCACCCTGGGCGTATTTACAGAAACAGGGCTGGCCTTGGATGGGCATCCCTGCATCCTTGGAGATCTTGCGCAGCTGGTCCGTAAAGTTCCTGTGCCCGGGAGGAGAAGCATTCAGCCCTGAGCCCTTCCGCACGGCAGCTCTGCCACACACCTTGGCCACCGAGCGAGGAGGGACCCGCGGCTGGAGCACTGCGGCACAGGACAGACACGGGGACATCACATCACCACGTCTGTGGTTTTACAGCATCCAGCAAGCGCACAGCACGGGAAACGCAAGACCAACACGTGTTAGAGCTGAACCAACCCTCTTGGCACCCTCTTACCCAGGTACTGACTCTTTCCAAAGAGCGATGGAGCCGTGAGCCATTCTCCGTTAGAAAGCTGGAGAAGGGGGAGCGGAGCTGCTTGATTTCCAGATGATTTGCAAAGGTGGTGCAAGCCTTCACTTACCAAACCGGACAAAGCGCTCAGCCACACTCTGGATTTTTGGATTGCCCAGGATAAATTTTACGCAGGGAGAGCCAGAGGGAGCGCAGGGGTCCCAGCTCTGCCTGCCCCAAAGGGGTCACAAGAGGAGTGCGGTGTGACTCCCACCTCCGCCCAGTTACTGCAGACGTGGAGACTTGGAGCTGCTCCAGCCATCCCAAACGTTAACCGTGCCAAACACCCAGGAGAGGCACACCAAATGCTCGCCTCGATGCATCCGCTCAGTCAGGAGAAAGCCAAGTCCCCAGCAGAATCCGAACCCAAGGTGCCCATTTCCCTAAATCAAGTAAACTGTCCCCGCTCTGTGTCACTTGGCTACCGATGCAGAGAAGCTCTAAGCTACCAAAGCTTTTCAGAAAGCCTAAGGTTTCTCTGTAATGAAAATCCGTGGTGAGTTAGGGTGCTTCCTACGTGAATTAGATCATTCAGAAAGGGTGCTGGGGAAACTTGTAATTAAATATCCCTCAGACTCAGCTGAGAAGAGTTCAATACAGCTTTCGGGCTGGCAGGACCAGATCACGATACTGCAGCTGTCTGATGCAAAGAGCAGGTCGAGGAGAGCCTGACTGTCAGCCCGCACACGCCGGGGTGCCGACCTGCTCGCTCCAAGCCGGCAGGCCGTGCGACGGCCCAGGGACTGTTTGCAGCCAGGGTAAACAGCCAGGGGCTCTGGGTAAGCTGACGGAAACACGACTGAACACCCAGTCTGAACCCGGGGCACATCTGTATACCACGAGCAATTCAGAGTCGGTGTTAAGGATGTGCAGACGCAGGCTGGGAGCAGCAGGGCGGCCGCACCACGAGCCACGGCTCCCCCACGTCATCCCACCCGCGCGGGCTGCCCCTCTCCTTACTTCAGCACCTCCTCTCGACACTGCTTCTGCGGGGCAAAGCAAGCAATCGCCCAGACTTTGATCTCAATGCCGTTGTAGAACTGCTTCCCTCGCATGTCCCACACGCCTTGGTTGGGAGTTGCAATGGCCCGGTTCTGCAAGGCAAACAGACGGTCAGAGCGCTGCCGCGTCCTGCCCGGCCCCACGCCGGCAGCCCCCGGGGAGCACCCGCACGTGCCGGGGTTGTGCTCCCCGTCACAAAGCCGTACGCCCTCGCCTGCACTGCCAGCGTCTGCCGCGGCGCGTGGAGGTGGGCAATTGTATTGGGTCGGGCAGCATAGGGCTGTGCTTTCTATTGGTGTGTAGAAAGGGGTTGGTCACACCCCAATGTTTTGGCTACTGCTGAGCAGGGCTTGAACAGCATCAAGGCTGGGTCTCCAATATTCCCCCCCCACACACCAGTGGGCTGGAAGGGGGCAAGATCTTGGGAGGGGACGTAGCCAAGACACCTGACCCAAACCAACCAAAGGGATATTCCATACCATGTGACGTCAGCTTAGATATAAAAGCTAAGGGAAAAGGAAGAGGAGGGGGGACATTCATCTTCCAGAGGAACAACTGTGTATACTGAAGCCCTACTTCCCGGGAAGTGGCTGGACATCGCCTGCTAATGGGAAGTAGAGAATAAAATCTCGTTTTCTTTCCTTTTGCTACTGGGCGTGGCCTTTGCTTTTTTTTTTCTTTATTAAACTGCCTTTATCTCGACCCACAAGCCCTTTGATTTACTTTCTCTCTCCTCTGTCCGGTTAGAGGGGAGGGATAGAGCAGCTTTGGTGGGCCCCTGGCATCCAGCCCAGGTCAAACCACCAAAGCAATTCAGAACCTCAGCTCCTCAAAGGTGACGGAAAACTCACCCCAGCTGCCTTACCCTGAGCTCACTTTTTTATCACCACATGACTCTTGGCTACTCTTTCAGAACAGTTATATTGCAAAGGAAAAAAAAAAAACCAAAAAAACGCCCAGATCCAAGGCACCCTTATAAAAAATTCCAGCTCTAACCTACAAACCTGAAGGTAGCACAAGTTTTGTTCAGCAACAGCGTTTTCTGGTGTGAACGCGTCTCTCTGCACAACGCAGCCCAACAGCCGGGCAGCGCCGCCCTGCTTACCCTGCCTCCGTACTGCAGGATGGGCGCCGGCAGGACCCTCCCCGTCACCTCCGTCATGTCATCTTTCACCTTGATCCCAAACTCCTGAATGTACGGATCCAGGTTGTAGCTGGCGTTCTTCATCTGCAGAGGGAAGGAACGGCCATAGGAAGGAGCGAGACCAACTGCTGCATCCCACACAGCTTCAGCTGATGGGAAACATGGGCACCTGAAGTCATGTTCTCCGCAGAGCTGAAGCCCTCTCCGTAAGGTTTAACACAAAGGGCCAAACCCTGTCCTCCAAACTGACCCACAGGGACCTGATTTTTGAAGGCACTGACCAACGCAACCAAGAGCAGAGCCCGCTCCTGAGATTTAAGGCTTCAGCGGGAAGGTTCAGACTGGCAAGAGACTGTTACCAAGATTCCCAGAAGGAATATCAAATGTCCCCAGCTTTGAAAGCCCACAGACATCGGTTTGGGTAACAACAGCACCGTTAACCAGCTCCTGCCTGGCGGAGCCGGGTTTGCCGTTCCCCGGGCTCGCCCCGGGCTGACCTGCAGACAGAGTTCCCATTCCGCAGCCCCGCAACGCACAGTCCCCACGTACACCCAGAGCCGGGGTCATTCCTCTAATTTGTTTTCCTATTTTTAGTTCCAGCTCCCTTTGGGTCAGGTTCCATCAGTGCAAGGCCCTGAATTTGCTGCACACGAGTTTCCACGGTCACTTTGAGCTGGGCTCCTCTATGCAAGTGCCCGTGACACACATGGAGGCATCTCTGACCTGGGATTCGGCAAGAAGAGGGGGATAAAACCAAGCCATTAACCCCACCCGCATCTTCTGAGCAAGTCGCAGCTCTCCAGTGCGGAGCAGCTGAGGAGCAGGACCACCACAAGGTTCGTCACAGACACGGCACCGCAGCGGCCCCGACACCGTCCCCCCCAGGCACTCGTGCCACGTACCAGGCGACTAATTTCCTCCTGCCTGTCTGGGGCAGACCTGGCTGTTGCTTTGATCATGGTTGACGTCTGATTGTCTGTGAGCTTCTTGATGCACCGCTGGCCTGCCACGATGTTGCACACCTGCACGGCAGGGGAGAGACAGCAGCCACGCGTTAGGGACAGGCGAGAGGCGGGGGACCATGGCTGAGCTGCCCTGCGGGTGCGGCGCTCAGGCCCTGTAGCCAGACCCAAACCAGAGGCGCCGAGCCTGCAGCTGCAGGAAAATGGCATTTTTACAGCATGGTCTCCTCCCTCCCTTACTAGGGGCGGCTCTTGCCAGGTCAACATTGAGGCAACTCGCACCCATGACACGTTAGCTGCAGAATATTGTCATGCATCTGCCAGCAAAGGCTGCTTGGCTTTGCTTTGCACAGTGCCCAAAAGCCAGGGCGCCCAACGGTGCAGCGCCGGCACTCACCTCCAAGGGCAGGTACGTGTGCTTCTGCTCCTGGCCAACCTGGAGACAGGGTAGGTGGGGGTACTTCAGCTGCAGGTTGTATTTCTGCTTAAAGTACTGAGCCACTGTGCACTCCACTGTCTGACCGCTCTCCAGCTGCAGGGGAAACCTGGCAGAGGCAGGACACGAGGGATGCACCTACTCACAACAGACACTTCCAGACTTCAAGCACTACTTACGCTGGCTGGGCAGAGAGGGAACTGGCAGGCTCCCGCTCCGAGCTACCATAAAGAAAAATAACAAGCACAGCAGGGGTATTTTCAGAAATCGAGTCAGGAAAACTCTGCTCCCAGTGTGGGACTGAGGTCCCTAAATAAAGCTCTCCCTCACTAATCCAGCTAATCAGGGCAAATGTTTATTGCAGGACATGCCACGCATGCCGCTGTCAGGTACATAAATACAGCACACTGGCACTCTTCTGCGCTTGGTGTCCTCCCCGGGAGCCAAGCTGAGCTCCAGCAAAGTTTAACTGGCCTCTGATGGTGCGGGGCAGCGGCTCCGGGGCGGGCAGAGCGTGGGGGGCAGGAGGGGTGCATCTCCCTTCAAACCCAGAGGAAAAAAAAAATAAAATAAATAAAAAAGAAAAATCAAACTTCCCGGTGGCAGGGCTGCGGGGTGCTGCACCTTCCACAGCCGGAGCGCGTGATACCCAGCCTCACCCAGCATCAGCTGTTCCCAGCTCCATAAAGAGCGCTGTGAAAATGAAGAATTGACCCGATATTCTTTACGGAGCCAAAATTAGACGGGTGAGCCAGCCCGAACACCCTGGCGAGGCGTCACATTCCTCCCGCGCTCGCCAAGCCCGAGGGCTGGGCCCCCGGGATGCTGAGCACCGGGGAAGCGGGGTGTACATGGCGACAGGCACACGAACCCCACGATACCCCCGGAGATGGGGCTGTGTGCTGAGGAAGCCTGGCTGTGGGGAGGGAGGCGCCCCCCTTCGGCGGGGGCTCGGAAGCCTGACAGCACCAGCCTAAGCGGGCACGGCTGCTTCGGTATCAGGCAAGAACTGGGAGGAGAGATTTTCTGCCAGCACTGGGTTTGTCCAGCATGAGCCAAAAGTTCTTGTTGTGGGTTTTTTTTTTTTTTTTCTTTCTTTCTTTTTTTTTAATTTTTTCCCCTGTTGGCAAAATTTCCAGAAACTTTGGAGAAACTCAGGGGGCGGACAGCCTGAAAAACATCCCACCCATCCCCTCCAGCTCCGCTCAGCAAGCACCCGGCAGAGAGCACAAGTACAGCCCCCCCTGCCCCCCCCAGCGCCGTCCCCACCGCTGCCCGCACGGGGAGGCCTGGAGGGTCCTGCTCTTCCCCCCAGCCCCTGCCTCCAACCCTGTTTTGCTTCCGAGCCTCTCCAGGGGCAATTTCCAGGGCAAACCCCAGTGATGAGCCCTGGAAACACCCATGGGCTGTGGCACCTGAGAGCTGCGGAGGGCAGCGCCTCCGTCCCCGTCCGTGGGGGCTGCGGGGAGCAGGGCAGCCCCCCGACACGGAGGGGTGCCCAGGCCCAGCCTGCTCCCAGGCACACGCAAATGATTTCAAGGCAGGGAATCGCTTCGTCCCCTGACAAAACTTCTGCTTTGGCAGTATCTATTTTAAGACAGAAGAAAACCAAACTCGGAGGTAAAAACTAGGACAATTCCTGGCGCGGTAGCTCCCGCCCACTGCAGCGCGCCGCCTGCCAGACAAAGCATCCCCTGCACTCCCACCCTCCCCTGCATCCCGCTCGCCTTCACCGCGCATGACACGGAGCTGCTGGGCCCAAAACCGCTGCAGAGCACCGAACACATCTCCTTTTGCCAGCGCAGGCTAGAGTTTCCCGTCCAGCTCTCCGTAACGACACCAGCAGCTGCTAAAAAGGAGAACAGCTCAGATTTTTCCAAGGGCATCTTTCCACCCGCCTTACGTCTGGTGGCTGGCCGGCCGCCTGGTAACGTTACACACGCGGTATTTCCTCTTCATCTGCCCGCAGTGGGTAACCTCGACTTTCAGACCTGGGGCGAGACAGAGCAGAGTCACCGGGAAAGGCGGGAGCCCTTCACCCAGCTTCCCTGGGACACCGCCAACACCCGCCTTAAATAATTAACCATTTGCAGAGCGGGTATGCTTGCAGATGCCCGGTGAAGTGTGCGAGGGAGGCCGCGGTGCCCCAGGAGATACTTTAAATGTGCACCCCCTGGGCCCCCACCTCGCTGCAGACAAGCCACGGCCGGTGTCTGGGGCAGCACCCGGCTGGGGACGGGTCCCCAGTGCTCTGCGGGGGCTCTACCTTTGATCTCCTTGGTGAAACGCACTCTCTGCGAGTCCGTCAGGGGCTTCGGCTGCTCGTCGATGTTCCGGATGTCCAGCACCTCGCACATGAACTCGATTACGGGCTGGGCTTTGTAGAAGGCGGTGGCCGACACTGCAGGACAGGCACCACAATGAGTCTCTGCTCTCTCCCAGCAGACAGACCCAGCCCAAGAGCTGGCCGGATCCAGCCTCCCCAAACACACCCGGCCCCACTGCTGCAGTTCCCCGCTGCAGACCCCCACCCCACTGCAACCCACCGGGTGGCCAGACCCCATGCACAAAGCCCCCCGCCTGCAGGGGTGCTGGGACCTCCCTGCGAGCCAGCAGGACCGCGCTCTGCTGGGCATGCGGGAGAGAAAAGTGGTTTTGCCAGCATCAAAAACTACGTCACCATCAATGTTGAGCATCATCTTCCACATGGCGGGCCTGACCGACTGGTGGAAACCGAACCAGACCTCCCTGCCGCCTCCCAGGGGGTGGTAGTAACCTTCGGGGGGGGAGAAGAAGGAGCGGCCGACAGGAGTGTACCTATGAACCGGGGCAAACCGCGTCAAAAAGCGCACCCCAGCCCCACTGGCAGCGACTGTGAAGCACCCCAGCCCCTCCGAGCCGCCGCTCGCCCCGCCAGCTGCATCACCCCATTTATTTCTATTGCAGGAGCACCCACAGCAACAGCACCAGCACCGCGGCAGGCACAGCCGCCTCCTCCCACGGACCATCAAGACCAGTCCCAGCCACAGGAGCCTGCCGAGGGCAGCCGGTCCCCTCCCCGGCACGCTCGGTGCTGGTGGCACGGCCACCCCCGCTGCCCGCCCGCCGGGCCGGCCCTCGGCGCAGGTACCTCATGGAAGCCAGGTGCCTCATGGCAACATCCAGCGCCTGGACGGACTCCAGGGGGACAGGGATCTGCCCGCTGACCAGGGCCTCGTGCAGCATGCGCCAGCTCACGATGGCCATCCATTTGATGGAGACCTTAAATATCCTGTCCTTGCCTTCCCCTGGGATCGTCACCTCAAAGTCAACCTAGGTGCAGAAGAGAGGGAAGCGGTCACGGCGTCCCCGCAGGCGCAAGGGAAGGAGGTCGTCCCCAGCCGGTCCTTCCCAGGCAGGAGGCAGGGCCGTGCTGCCTGCCCCGGGCTCACCGCCCCCTCTTACCCGCTCGTTTCCAATGGGCAAGGCCGTGACAGTGTAGATGTTCTTCTTCCCATCATAGACTGGCTTTCGGTCACCGAAGATCTGCGGTTTGAAGTGCTGTACCATGTACTCCACGACTTCCCTACGCAGGCGAGCGGGGCAAGAAAAGAGGGGCGAGGTTTGTTTTGCTGCTGTCTTTGCAGCCCGACACCTCCTGCAACCTGGTCCCCAGCCTCCCTACCCGGGGCACTCGTGAGCCGCAGAGCCCGGGGGCAGAGCCGAGCCCCCCCCTGGACGAAGGGCCAGCGCCTTGCCCCACCGCTCAGTACAGCAGCTTCGGCGCGACGCGTTTACACGGTGCCGGGAGCTGGCTGCAAACCCCCGGGAGGGCGAGAGGGGCCGACTCGCTGCCCGTGGCCACCGGGAACGCCTGCAGCTTCTGCTCACCAGCCTTCGGGGCACGGGGCTACCCCGGCTACCAGGGCAGGAGGAGACGGGCAGCGAGTAGGATGACAAAAAGGAAAACACAGAAATGAAAAGTACGTGGTGGTCTGAGATCCGGGGCTTGCTATTTTTAAAGAGGGAATTGTTGCCAAAATAGCACAGCTGCTTTGAAGACGGCAGGGGGCTGCGCCGAGGTTCAGGACCTCCGGTGCTGTCAGGGGTGGGAGCCAGCGCTGCTGCACAAACACGGCCGGTGGGCTCCGGCCACCCGTGGGCGCCAGGCAGCGCTGTGAGCCCTGCCGCAGCGTCACCCTGACGGCTCCCACCGGTGAAGATGGAGACAGGCACTTTACAGAGCATCCACAAGGAAACTGGAAGCGGGGAACGAGTGCCAAAACCTCTAATACTTGCCTTACCTGTTGACTCTGCGTGGACATTTGTCAGGTTTGATATCCACTTCATAGTGATACACATCAATCTTGGGAATGTCCACTTCAAAGTAGTTGGCCAAGAGCTTGATGGGCTTCCCAACGGTTCCTATCCCGGGCCGGCGCGGCGCTTGAAATACCTGCTGCAATGGTGGCAGGTATGCGCCTGCAGCTGCAGGGAGAGGAAACGGGTCAGAAGGGCTGGGAGAAACCCTGCGCCCCGACAGACGGACAGACAGACAACGCAGTCACAGCGCTCCCCATCACCGCATCCCGAACCGGGAGGTCTCCCACTCACGCTCCTGGGGGTGGCGGCAACAGAATGGGGACCAGCAGAGCGGGAGGTGGAAGGAGCTTCCCTGGGCACTGTCCGGCAAGCGCCGGCACCAGCCAAGCCGCCCAAGGGCAGCGCCAAGCCGCCGCCGTGCAGACGCCGAACCGCCCACCGGCAGACAAATAACCTCCGCTTCGCCTCAGGGAAGGGAACTCATCCGGGGCCACGCGTGGCAGCAGCACCGACCTTCGGAGGACAAGGGACTCCCACCGCCCGTCCCGACCACAGGCTCACCCGCGTCCTGGTGTACGCCGCGATACCCGTAACTCAATTCCCCGACCAGATGCGGGGACAGAAGGCCACGTTCGCTCTTCCTGACGCCAAAGGACAGGCTGTACCTAACGTCCACATTAGAAGAGCTTTGAAAGCGGCCGGTATGCCGCCTCCGAGCTGCGCTTCAACTTCTGTTTCACACAAGAAATGTCGCAATATGCAAACAACCAGAACAGCAGCAAGAAACTCTTCAGCCCTGGCTTTAAAGAGCAAGCAGAGCCTCGTGTCTGCACCGAGAGCTTGCAACGGGTCTGCAGCAGCAGCAGCAGTGACCTGAAGGGCCTGGGAGACGCTGGCAGACTGAGTTAGTGAAGAATACTTAGACCAAGGTCAGCCCTCCCGGGGCTGTCGTGTTTTTATTGCCCATCCCTTCTTCCCCGGCTCCTGCGGGAGGAATTCCTCTCCGCAGCATCTCTCCGGGCACCCCCAGCATCCCACCCCGCAGAACGGCGTTTGCCAACCAACAAGCCCGGGGAGGGCCAAGCTTCGCCGGCCCTGCTGCACAGCGACATCAAAGCCGACCCACGCTGGGCTCCGGGGCGCAGAGCGCTTTGTTGTAAGGGCAGCTCCAAAAATAGCCCAGGTCTGACAGCTCCCCGATGCCGAGCAGGAGGCGGCTCCGGGCTCGCTGGGTCATGGGGTGAGGAGAACGGGGACGCTGCTGCAAACCCCATGGAAGAAAGCGCCCATCCAACGCTGCCGAGGGGCTTTGCCACGAACAGAGCGGTCTCGCCCCGTTCCCTCTGCCAGCTGGGGCTGGTGGATGCGCTCTACCCCCGCATTTGCCTCCCAAATACGTTGCTCTTCAGCTCGTCGAGCACCTGGGGTCAGTTTTATCGGGGAAGGCGTTGGCAGGCACCCTCTGCCCCCGCGCCAGGGCTGGGGTGGTCCTGCCGTGGGGGCCCAGCCAGGACACCCCGGCAGCCTTTGTCCCGCGGCCAGGCCAGCCCCGGCCCCGCTGATTTACAAACCAGCGCCGGCACAATGGGGAGGCTCTGCCTGGCGGGGGGAGGCGAGGGACCGCGTCCGCTCCAAGGGGAGAAATACGGCCCCGCCGGGACGCCCAGGGCTTCTGCGGGAGGCGAAGCGAGGGGCCGAGGAACCGGCAGCGGCCCCACCGCCTCCCTCCCCGCCAGCTGGCCTGGCGCAGGCCACGGGTCTGCCGCCTCCGACGGGAGCGCAGCACCGGCTCCACCGGCAGGGTGCTGCAGCTCTGCCCCGCTCCGAGGGGACGCAACCCCCCGGCGACTCCGCCAGCGGGGACCTGCGGGCACGCACGCTTTCCCCTCCATCCTCCAGCAAATTCCGCCTCGCTGCCGGAGGGAGGATGCCGCAAGGAACAGGAAACACGTTATCGCATCTGCACTACGCGATTATTTAACTGCTAGATTTTGCAGGGTATCAGCTCGCTTCGGCTTGATACCGGTTATTAACGATCGCTTTTCGAACTCCAGGTCGCAGGATAACCCAAGTCTCCTTACCCGAACTTTCCTTTTATCCTCAGCCCCTCCCCAACGTAATTCTCAACTGCTGCTCAGCAAAAAAAAAAAAAGTCCCGTCGATGAGGAAGGCTAACTCCAGGGAAGGGGCTGACAAAAAGCAGAGAAAATTAAAAAGTTTGATGAAATCTCCTAGGAATTATGGGAGACAGCGGAAAAAATCAATCCCAAATCCCCACTTCAAGCAGCGTGGGCCCCAAACCCACGGAGAGGGAAGTTCCAGTTTGCCCACAGAGCCCATTACACAGCATTACTCGTGAAGTCCTGGAGGGGTGGGTGCCGACGCACGGCCACGGGACCGAACTGCGTTTCTGAACTGACAGCGCCCTTGGGCTCAAAGGTATCTCAAAATATTGCCAGCGCAGCATTCGGCACCGCTGCCCTCCGAGGCGAGATCTGCCCTCCCTGCCCCGTTCCCACTCGGCATCTTCTGCTTCCCAAACCCCAGGAGGCCTCAGCCAGCCGGGCCGGGCGCAGGGACCGCAGCATGCGGATGCTCGGAGCGCTCCATCTGGGTGGCCAACTGTCCAAGTCAGCCCCCAAACTGCATCCCGGCTCCAATTTCGTCTCCTGAACACATGGTGCTCTTAGCACCCCTTGCTCCCATCCACTTTCCAGGCTAAAAATATCAGAAACAGAAAAACAGCAGAGCAGCAAACTCCGCATTCGCTGTTCAGTTCTGCACCCGATCTCTGCAAGGCTTTTCCTGCCGATGGAAGGCCACCGCGCCACGGGACACCAAGGGGACGGGACGACCCTTGCGGGCGTCCAGGGACCAAACTGCGGCATTGACTTCTGCAAAGCCGACCTCTGCTCTTGCTTCTGCCCGGCGGCGGGAGCCTGGGAGCTCCAAAATCTGCCGGGAGCCCCAAAATCTGCCAGGAGCCCCAAAATCTGCCAGGACCCCACGCCGGGGAACCGCCCCAGCACCTCCTTGGACACGGCAGCACGGGACCGGAGCAGTCCGAGGAGTAAGACGGGGATCTCGGAGGCCGACTGGGGCTTAGACCCCCACAGGCGCTCGCAGCCGCTCTGGGGCATGGCGGCCGCCAGCGCCCCCGAGACAAACGGCTGCGCCGCGCTCCAGGGGCAGCTCGTTTTAAGAAACCGATTTTCAGATGAACTCCTCGCCGTGTAATTCATGTCTCCACACGACGAACATTTCTTGGCAATCGCCAGCTCCCTGGCTGCAAGCTGATGCATTTTTAAATCATGGTTCGCAATCAAAGAGGTATTTGCCAGCGCTGCTGGAGCCTCCGGTCCCCGCTCTGCCTTTCGAGCGAGAAACCGCGCTGCCCACTCGCAAGACCGGCCGGGGGACAGCAGCTCCCCACAACCACACCAAGGCCAGCACCCGCAGCTTCTCCACTGCTGGACCTTCTCACCCCTGAGAGGGTCCCAGCAGCCACGGGCCAGCAGGGCAGCACCTCCACGTGCCCAGGGCGTCCCTGCGGAGGCAGGGCAGCAGCCGCAGCTCGGGGCTGGAGAGGAGCTGAAGTAGGTTTGGGGCCGGCAGGAGCCGCGCCGTAGAGGGGTGACCAAATGGTCCCAACACCCACCCCGCAACCCTGGCGCCGCACCGGTCAGCCCGAAAATAACGCTGTGCCGTACAAACCTTCTCACCGGAGGAACACCGGATGCTTTACGAATGTGAACCCTCGCAATTAGGATTATGAATCAGCGATGAAGGATTCAGCCTCCAGCAACAGGAAAGTTGGCTCAAGAGTTTGACGCGAGCCACGAGATATTGCAAGCGCAAGCCAACGTAGCCGGGCAGCCCGGCTGGAGGGAGCAGCGCCGCGACGGCAACGAGATGCTCTGCAAAGACCGGGGCAGGACACAGGATCAGTGCCAAGGGTGGGAAAATTCACCCCTGGGCTGACTCAGAGGGGGTTTTTTTTGGCGACCACAGACACCACGATTGGTCCTTGAACGCGCGAAGAGCCGGCGCAGCCGCCCCAGCAGCCCAGCCCCGGGCTCACCGCAGGGGTCGCGCCGCCCACCCGGAGCGAAGGAGGGAGCGATAATGACTTCTCCTTTCTAAATTACTTTGAGATCCAAAGATTTTTTTTTTTTTTTTAAAAGCCATTCTCTCCCAGTGCCCGACACGGTGCTGCCTCCCGGGATGCGGCCATTTACAAGAGCAATGACATCCAGCCCCTCCGGCGTGCGAGACGGGCTCCCGCCTGGCGTTGGCTGCTTCAGCCCAGGTAGGAGAGACCCCAACGCCCTTTGGTGGCCACGCAGGGAGGGCTGACCCCTCCCCGTGCCACCTCCCTGCCCCAGGGCACTCAGAGTCCCCGCACGATTTGCCTTGGGGCAAATCCTCCCGAAAGCCACCCTCCCCCTGGCTCGGAGGACGCTGTGCCAGGGAAGCCCGGGCCGCCCGTGCCTGCAGCCCCCGGCTGCGGCAGAAAAGGGGCCAGCGGCGAAACGCGCCGGTTCCTCTTCAGTAGAAGGAGCCTCGTTAAAAAGCACCCCAAACCGCTCGAAGAGAGGGGGGGCTTCTGCATACCTCGACTCTCCATGGTGAAGCTGCGCAGGCTCCCCACTTTGTCATGTAAATGCGGGCGCCCGGGGCCAGGGGCTGGAGGGCGAGTGTTGTTCCTGCAGCACAATGCGGCCAGTGAGCGGGATGAAATCCGCCTGCCATTATAAATTCAGCGCCCGGGAGGAATCACAGACTTTCGCACACAAAAGCCGTGCCCTAGGGACGCGCCGGCGGCGGGAGCATCGCCGCCACCGCCGCCCCTTCGCCCGGCGCGCGTGAGGCACCGGCGGGCAGACACGGCGGCGAGGGCAGCGCCGCCAAGGTGAAAGTCCGTTTGGGGTAATTAGTGCTGGAATACGCTTTGTTTCTGTTATTTATTGTAACAGCTGGGGAACAGGACCCGCTGCCCAACAGCTGCCTGCACCCGGGCAAAGCCGCCGGTGGGACAGCATGAAATTACCATGTCATTTAAATCCTCTCCAGCGCCGCATTCAGCCGAGGGGCCACTGGAACGGGGCCGAGACAAAAGGGAGGGTTTTTACGGCGGCGGCGGGTCCACAACGGCCCCCTCCCCATGCACCCGGCCCCGCCAAAATACAGCCGGGAATCGGAGAGGAACAAGCGGGGCCACGGCACCTCGAACACCCTCGGACATGTGGCGTGGTCCATCCTCCCCCTGAGCCATCTCCCACCCTAAACCAGCCCCAAACCCCCCCCCCCCCCCGCCAGGGAAGTGACCCCCGCCCCCAGCTGGAGGCAAAGCAAGCGGCGGCGCCAGCAGGAAAGGCAACTTCTGGCGGGGCGAGCAATCAGCTTTCCCGACCTCCAGGCTCAACACCTTCAAAACCGCCGGCTCCAAGCGGTGCCGGACGCTGTCCCACAGAGCCCAGACTTCCAAAGGCACCACCTCATCCCTGCCACGCCAGGCATCGCGCCCACCGCCTGCTCCGTCCCGCGCCGCTCTGCGCACAGCCGGGTTCAGCCGGGTTCAGGCGCTTTTCGGTTCAACACCAAACTGAGTTTAAGTCGATCGTGCCCACGCGGGGCAGAGGGCTCCGGCTGCAGCCGCCGATGCGCAGCGTTAAACCCGTCCCGCGCACCAGAGCCCATCTTCCACGGGAAAGCCTGAGCTGCCCACATGCAGCTCCTGCCCCACGCTGCGGCGGCTGCGTCCCAGCGGGCTCTAAGCCGTGTTACTACAGTATTTACTTCTGGAAGCAGTTTTAGGTCTTTGCATCCTCGATACCGAGCCCCAAGTGCTGCGAAGGGCATCGCTGTGCCGTGTAAACCCCAGCTTTCCACTTGGAAATCACAGGTGACAAACTCGAAAGCCTCAAGTTAAAATTCCGTCCTGAGGCCGCCGCCGCCGAGGCCAGTGCCCCCGCGCCCCGGCACGCACAGTCCCGCAGCCCGGGCTGGGCCGGAGGGCAGCCGCGCGGCTGCTACGATGGAGCAGGACCAACAGCAGCCAGAGCATCGCCACCTCCGGCGCACCCGTCCACAGGGATGGCAAACTGGCTGCTGTGGCTCCGGGAGAGCGCCACGGTGACACCAGCGGCACGGACACGGCTCGACCCGTGGTGACACGAGCCAGCCCGCGAGGGTCTTGCCCAGCGGCTCCGCGTCCCCCATTTCAGTCCCTCTGATGGGGTGCAAGAAGCACATGACACCGTGAGTGCCACCACCTCTGCCGAACGCACCGGGCGGCTCGTCTGGACTGCATGGCCACGCACCACGTGCCCGGGGTCCCCACTAATGGCACCTGGGCCGGGCAAAGGCCACCGCCGCCCCCGCCCGCCCCCCCGGGCAGCAGCCAGGGACACGCAGCACTGGAAGCCGCAGACAAAGGCAGCCCCCAGCGCGGAGGGGACGGGACAAAGGCGACGCCGGCTCCTCTCCGTGTCCCACCGCGGCCCTGTGCCGGTGCACCGTGCCACGGGCTCCCTTGAGGAGGCTGAAACCCGCACCCAGCTCCGCCAGGGATCACCCTGCCAGGAGAGCAGCGCTCTTCTGCCTGCTTTGGCTTCCTTTTAACGTCTGCCATCTTAATAACTTGTCTCTGTTTTGTTCTTCCCCGGGTTTAGAAAGCACTTAGAAATAAATCATCCGTGCCGCGTCTCCGGGCAAGGTGCTTGTCCCGGCTTTGTTTCTTGATACAATCCCGTCCCAGAAACAGGCGATTTCGTGTTTCCTGAAGATAAAGAGATCCAACAGACGGAACGGCTTTGGGGCTTTTGCAGGTTTTAGCACAGGAAGACAATGGTTAACATGAACATGATGTAGGAAGTTTGTGGGGGATAAAGAAAACAAAAAGTTGGGGGGAAACCAACTTCAGTTTTTAAAACCGGCGCGTGCCTGCCTCAAGACGTCCCAGGTCCCCCCTGCGCCTCCCCAGGCACCTTCACGCTGGGCACACCCAGGCACACACCGAGTTTCTGCTTCAGGACGCCGACGGGTTCGTCGGCAGGCAGCGGGACGCTATGGCGGGGCGGGATCCACGGCCGCTCCTGCCACACGGGGCAAACGCCTCCCCTGCGGGCAGGGAGACCCAGGCGGAGCAGACATCCCCCAGCCAGATTTGGGGAGGAAAAGGGGAAAATCCCAAGGCAGCAGCATCAGAGCCCTGCTCCCAGCGCAGCCCCCAACCGCCCCGGGGACCCCCACGCCGTCAGCGGGGCCGAAACCCAAACCCACCCCCCCAACCGAGGCCCCATCCCCATCTTTTAAAGCACCTTAACAGAATTAGCCAAGGCTGGCGGGAGGAGGGTGCGGGCGTGCCGGCAGCGTTATCTGCGTCGCCCCGAGGCGGCAACGCCGCTATCGCCCCGAGGCGCCGGCAAAGCCCGCGCCGGCCTCGCGTAGCCGCCAAATCACAGCTTCCAGAGGCCAATAAATCAGCCCCAAACACAAAGCGCCGGCAGCCAGAAGGTAACGCAGACGTGAAGAGCTCTCCACGCCACACTCAAAACGAAACGCCGTAAGGAATGGCCAAAGTTTGGTTGCAAACGTGCAGCAGTTTTATGTCAAAATCCCACCGCGCCGCCGCACTACAGCGGGCAGCAAACTTGCCAGCACGAGACCCACGGAGGCCAGCGGCCCCCATCGCTCCCTCCCCTCCTCCTGCCTTATTTTAGGCACCAAAATTGTGCAAATTAGAGCAGCACGAGTTCACGACGCTCACGCCGGGCACCGGAGCGAGCGCTTGCCAATGCAATGGCCAGGCGGGCGGGTTTTGGGGAACGGCTTTCCAAACCCCCACGGAGCAGAGCGGCGCAAAGGGGCTGGGACCGAAAGCTGCTCCCGTCTCCTGCCGGGCGTGCGGGGGTAGAGGTGGGGGGCACGGGGGGTGACTCTGGAGCTCAGCCCCCCCGGTTCCTCGCCAGCACCCGGCCGTGCACAGCCCCGGCTCCGCGCGCCCCGGCACGAGGACACCCGCAGGGAGCCGGGGGGCTGCTGCTGCTCCTCTGTGCAAACCAGGCCCTGTGCGCAGGGCTCGCACCGCGCTTTGGGGGACCCCACGCTCCCAGCTCCGCTGCGGGACACGTCCCCCCCAGCCCCCCCCCGACCCTGCACCCCAAGCCTACGGGTGCTCTGCCCCGCACGGGCCCCTCGGTCGCCCCCTCCCCCGCAGGCTGCCCCCCCACGGCACCCCCGGGGCAGCGCCCGGCTCCCCGCTGCGCCCCGCAGCGCCCCCCCGGCGCCCACAGCCCCCCGGGCGGGTGCGGGCCCGGACGGGAGCGCTCCCTGCACCGCCCCGGGGCCCAGGCGCCCCCCTGCAGGCGCTGCCCAGGGGCCCCCCCGCCTCACCCCCCCCGCCCAGCTCCCCGGCACGGACCCCCCCAGCCCCATTGTGCAGCCCCCGCCGCCCGCTCATCCTCCCCCGCCGCGCGGATCCCCCTCCCCGCCGCCCGCCCCTCGCCCCCCGCCGGCACCTGCTCCCGAGGGTCCCGCTTCCATCCCATCCACGCGGGCGCCGCTCCGAGCCGGGGGCCGCGGGCAGGGGCCGGGGCCGGGCAGGGCCGGGCAGGGCCGGGGCCGGGGCTCCACCGCCGCCCGCCGCAGCCGCCTCTCGCCGCGCCCCAGCGCGCACGCGCCGCCGCCGCCGCCCGGCCCCGCGCCCAACAAAGGCGGCGCCCGGCGGAGCCGCCGCCATCTTGGCCCGGCGGGAGGCGGCGCGGCCGCCTCGGGGCTGCTCCCGGCGGGCGGGGGGGAACCGGCGGGCACCGGCGGGCACCGGGGGGGGGGAACGGGGCCGAGCGGCCCCGAGCCGGGGCCTCGACGCCGCCCGGGAGCGGCGCGGCCTCGGCCGCGCGCGCTGGGGCCTGCCCGCCGCTACGGACATTTTCTTTCTTTTTTTACTCATTTTGACTCATTTTCACTCATTTTGCCTCATTTTGCGCTGCCAGGCGGCGGGGGAAGCGGCGGGGCAAGGACACCTGTTGGCAGCTTTGTCGCTATTCCCGAGGTGCTCCGGGCCTCGCTGGAAGCCCCCGGGGCCCCGCTGCCCCCAAACCCAGCGGAACTGGGCAGAAAGGCCCCGGTTTTCCCCATATTTGTCAGGCTTCCCCCCCCCCCCAGAGCGCTGACCCCCCGGCGGGACCTCGCCGATGGGGTGGGGAGCCCCAGGAGCCCCGCTCCAGCCGGGGTCTAACACCCAGAGCGGGGTTCTGGTCCCAGCCGGGGTCTAAAACCCAGAGCGGGGTTCTGGTCCCAGGCGGGGTCTAACACCCAGAGCGGGGTTCTGTCCCAGCCGGGGTCTAACACCCAGAGCGGGGTTCTGGTCCCAGCGGGGTCTAACACCCAGAGCGGGGTTCTGGTCCCAGCCGGGGTCTAACACCCAGAGCGGGGTTCTGGTCCCAGCGGGGTCTAAAACCCAGAGCGGGGTTCTGGTCCCAGCCTGGGTCGTGCCAGGCAAGGGCCGAAGCTCCCAGGAACCCAAGCTGCGATGGCGACTTCACCTCTCGCCGCCCCGCGCAGCCACGTCCGCGCCCGGGAGCGAGCCCAAGGAGCTGCCCTTGTCCCAGGGGCCAGGGCAGAAGCCAGCGGGGAGTTGGGGTTTTTGGAGGCACGTTTGAGGCTGGAAGGGGCCAGGCTGGGGAGGCCGAGGCACGCTCGCAGCCCCAGCCTGCCTGCACCCAAGCCATCTTCACATCCTTTTCGGAAGACGCTAGGATGAAGTCGTCCTTTGCTTTCGGGCTCCTCGGGCTTGCCTGAGGGCAAACAATCCGAGTACCCCAAACCCACAGGATCTCCGCTGAATTTTTTTTTAAATTAAAACCCGGCGGCAGGGGTTTGCTGGAAGGTGTGGGTTATTTTAAGCAATCATATGTCCCCGGTTCATTTATAGCCGTCATGTTTTGGCCTCGTCCAACAGCTCTTTCCGTCCTTACCCTGGTATTTTTAGGGAGATACGGTTCTCCGAGGAAACAACAAACCCTCACCTGAAAGGGAGAGGATGAATAAGCAAACAGCTCTTTTCATTTATTAAAAAATTTGTGGCTCCAGCACAGATGCGCTCCTGGGGGCAGAGGGGGAGGCTATCGACACCGTATTTTCTCAGCCCTCGCTATAGAATTTCCAAAAACTTTAAAAAACTGCGCCCGTTCCCACCCCCCTCCGCCCGAGGCTGGCCCAGGCTCTCAGAAGGGGCAGTTCAAGCCCCCCCTTTAGCCCCCCCAAAGGCATCACCCACCTACAGAGCTGTTGCTTTCCAAATCCTGGCGCGTCAGAGGGAAACGTGCGTGGCAATGAGCTCCACAGGTCACACGTGGTGTACAAGTTTTAATTCAAAGTTAAATAATTTAAGACATTTGTTTACAGGCAACAGTATTGGTTGCTCACTCTGTACATTGCATTTATTAGACATCAACAAGGAAAAACAGAACATTTGGCACAAGAATGCCAATTTTTTTATTATTATTTTTGGACACATGAACACAAAATATCCCTGCAGGCTAAAAAAAAAAACAAACAAAAAAAAATAAAAGGAAAATACGTAAGGAAAATACATTGCAAGTTGTACACGACCAGCATCTTACCGCAACGTGGGGCTGCTAGCCTGCCCATAACAGTTTAGAAAGAGTACCTCGTATTGCTATAGACATACATCCAGCCCAAATTTAATAAAATACAGTTTTAAACATTACAAGTCTAACCCTAGAGAAACAAAAATTACATCGTAAAGTCCAAATGAACAAATGCAAACATCGTACACTGAAGTTGCAGCCTCTAGACACAGAAATATGAAAATGTCAATAGCAAGGTTTAGGAAAAATCCGTAAGTGGTATCACAAGATCTTTCCTCCGGCGCACAAGGAAGAAACCTCGCGGTTGAAGCAGTATTGATACAATGCCCTCCCAACCCTGCTTCCCGACAATGGGAGCAGAGCTACGCCCTTGCTATTGAGCAAGAAAAAAAAAAAATAAAAAAATAAAAAAATTAAAAAAAAATAAAAAAAACCCCTACAGCACATCCACAAAGGTAGTTTGGGGGGGTTCAACACTGGATCCGAACAACGGGGCCCTTCCCCGTCCGAGGAGCAAAGGTGTCGGCAGAGGCGGAGCAGCTCCGGCCGGGTGGCTGGGAGAAGGGACGCGCTGCGGGAAGCGCGCTGGCCTGTACATCGCCGCCTCTCACCCCCTCCGGACGCAGCTACAGGCACTACACTGAACTGTGGGACTCACGACGAGAATAAATAAGCCAGGCTGTTCAAACGTCGGAGACGGGCTAACTAGCGATTGCCAGCGCTTGTTCAGAATTCAGCTGTTCACAAAGCAAGCAGAACAGGCTCAAAAATGGGATTTCTGCCTTTTTTTTTTTTTTTTTTTTTTTTTTTTTTTACATGTCAACCACCCCTTTCCCCAACTCTTTTAAACTTTGCTACATTTAAAATCTTTCACACCACAGAGCTAAACAGTGGCCAACAGGCTTTATTTATTTAAAAAACCAAAAAGAAAACCCAAACCCAAAACAAAACACCTTAAGAACTACATCTACAGAATGCACATCTTCCCATTGATTGACACATGCATAACGATTCAGTCAGTCCCAAGGGGTTGATCCAGATCATCAAGCCCAACCTCCAGACTTGGACTCAGACCTGCGTAGGACGGCACGGCCAAAACGTCAATCTTACCGCTACCGCCACGCAACGGTCCCGAACTCCAGGGCTCTTCTCCCCGAGCGGCAGCACCGCGCCCCTGGCGGCGGTTTAACACGAGGCCGAGTTAAGGTCCTCACCCCCTGTCCCAGGGCTGGCCGAGGTCTAACGAGCCACGTAGTCCGAGGTTAAATATTCAGTCCAGTCCCAGGCAAGCAGAGGAGAGGCTCTCACTTCACTCAATCTGAACTAGGAGTGCTTGGCACTGGACAACTGACTGGTGATAAAATCAAATATTTCTTACGCACCCTTGATTAAACCAGTCACATCCTTGCCTAGTGCACAAACGCAAAACGGTGATCTTTGATCCTATCACCTAAACAGGGTGCTCAGTTTGTTTTCAAGGTGCCAAAGTTCTCCACATGTGTTGGGTCAGTCAGAGTTCATTCTAAAAAGGGGGTTTTTGTATTCTCCCTGAACGAGTACTGAGAAAAGCAGCCATCTAGCTGAAGCAGCGGTCAGTCTCCCACCCACATGTCCTGATTTTATTACACAAGTGAGGTATTCTTTAAAAAAAAAAAAAAAAAAGAATATTTTCCTTTTTTTTTTCCCCTCAATCTAAACCTGTCCACGTGCCAGGAGCAGAGTTCGCTTCAGTCCCATTTTCAACAGAAATGAAAAAAGTTTGAAGTTAATTTAATGAGACGTCCTACTTGAAGGAAGGTTCTAAAACTGTCTGAAGACTAAGCTCAGTGTACTCTGGTACAACCGAGGAGGAACAGCATTTAGAAATGTAAACTTTAATTTATTTACAAGCTCAAAGACTGAAGGAACAGCATTTCATATTGCTGACATTTTGAGGGGGCTGGTTCCTAAGCTTTGGAACAGCAGACGACTTAGCAGCGAACCCCACACAAGTATCAGAGACCACAGTGCAATCGTTGGACTTCTCAAACTTCCATTATCCAAGCGGCGGCGTTGGCTCGACTCAGTTTAGGAATAAGCTTTGCACCTGCGCTAACTCACGTTAACGCCAGGAGGAATCTAATCTTAACGTACTGTGCTCGTGGATTCCGAGAGTATTCAGTGAAACCAAGCCCCTCCTCTCTACATTACACGTTGCAGCTGAAAAGAGCCAAGCAGATTAAAAAACAACCCTAATTTCTAGGCTGGGACAGAATCAGAGTATGAGACTCACACGGGTTAAACATGCTGTGACCGCAGTTGTGTGCGCAACCTAGAGTCCCGGGGCGCGGGGGGGGGAGAAGTTTAAAATGCTGGTACAAGTCCTTAGGTTGCCTGTCACACGCTGCGTGCAGACTGTACAGATTGGCAAGCCTTCCCTACACGTAACACCCAGTTTCCAAGCTTATAAAAAAATGTTGTAGACAGGACACCAACAGTGAATATAAAACAGTTAAAAATAATTCTTAAAAAAAAGCATGGAAGTGCGTCTTTTCTAATGAGTTTCAGAAACTGCCGAATTGTGTGTTCGGAAACGACACGAGAACGTTGGTTAAACTCATGCACAATCCTCAGCTAGAAAATTACACTGTTGGGGGGCTTAAAAAACAAATATTTATTGCCAAAGTTAAACCTCCTATGAGAAAAAAGTTTTAAAATCACTTAGATTTATCAAACCACACAGCAGCATAAAGTGGGCACTTTTGTAAAAGTCTGCAAAATACCTAAAAGCTAATTTTTTTTTTTTTTTTATCATTTTTAGAGGGGGAAACGATGGTTCAGTACTTGTTAGGATACCATGGCAGTATTATTTGTAACCATTACAATTAAAATCTACTGACAGGCATCGCTATCTGGTTATATTACACATTCACAGAACAAGAACCACCCATCTGAACTCGCCGTATAGTGCAATTGCTTTGCAGCCGAAGTCTGCAGAGATTAAAAAGATAATTAGGAAAACCGACAAAAAACTGCAATACCTGTGAAAGTTATGTTCGTTAAAAGGCATTTACAGTAGTGAAGTCTAAAATCTCCATTAAAAAAATCTATGGCCCCACACAATAGAACAATTACATTTCACTGGAGTAAAACGTTTTGCCGTAATACGCATACTCACGAAGCAGTGCATGAAGACAGGGAATCAGTCGTCATGATAAACTCATGGGATGAGAAGATAACTTAAAAACGATAGCTAGCAAAATATTCAATAGAAACCTTTCGTGCCAAGTCCTTTAAAAATTTCAGGATGATCAGCCTTTTGCGCTTTGAGGTAAAAATTCAGTCCAATGCATCAGAAAAGACAGTCTATGAATTTCTATTACATAAAATAATGAAACAAATGGCTCAATTGTGTTGGTGCATCAGACATTGCTGTGAAGTACAGATTCAGTGCGACTGTTCAGAGCTGCTGGTAGCGGGCAGTCTGAAATAAACTGGGCCCTAGCCATAGCAGTAGGCATTCAAAACATTTCAGGACTGCACGGGTCATTGGTTTTGCCTCATCTTCCCAGATGCTCTCAAGCAAAATACATCGTGTGCTGAGTATCATGGTGGATCTGCACTGCCTTTGCCAGAGCCTGAGGATCGCGGCCATTGCTCTGTCCCGACACGTGGCTGCCTTCAGCACTGTAAAAATGCAGACACATGCAGAGAACCGTGAACAACTGGGCCAAGCAGCCCATAATTCGGGTCCGTTATCTGGCCACCAAGATGCCGAGGCACGGTTCCTTACCTGTCATGATCCTTGTCCACAAGATGGTACCTGGCCCTAAACGCTACCAGCCTGGCATAGTATGCAGGAGCTGGAATAGAGACGGATCGCGTACACCGGACGTACGTGTGACACAGCTGGTAGGTCAACAGCTGTAGTTCGTCTGCAGTAAAGCAGTTGTCATCCCACAAGACCTGGTAATGGGAGGGCCGGCTGGTTCCCTGCGGAGAACAGACGAGCAGTCAGCAGGAGAGCATCAGACAAAAGCAGAGGTGGTACCGAAGGTTGTACCTTCCATCAGCGCACTGAGCAGTAAGTGCCAAACAGGCACTGAACCGATGCAACTGTAGGTCTGCCAAGCTATAAATAGAAGCAATGTTACTCATCAGGACAACTCTAAGGATTTAGTCCCATAGCCCGAGCACAGCAGAGCTGAAACGTTACCTGAATTCCTGCATGGCTACAGAGGTAAAAGTCGAATTCAGAAGGATGCGTGATCGTGCTGTCCACGGTAGTGCCTGCCGGTACGTTGCCGCTCTTACCCACCTATTGAGGAAAGTTTATTATTAGCCCATGGGGTTTTGTGTTTTTTTTTTTTTTTTTTTGGAAGTGATCCAAAAATACCTCCTAAGGTAGGTTCTACTCAGAGCTGTTTGAGAATTTACTGCTCAGAAAGGTGGAAAAATACGAAGGTCGTTTACAGAGGAGGAATGAAAACGTGCTCCGTGAGTTCATTTTTAGAAGTTTCACCAAATCCAACTGGTGTGTCATCAGAGAAAAAATAAAATACTTGCCAGTAGCATTACAATTGCAGAGTGGGATCAAGCCTACACAAGTCATTCAGGATCTGAAAATGTAGGTTTTCCGAAGTGAATTTATTTCATACCCTTGTTTGCACTCACACCCCAGAGATCTGTATTTTTCAAGCAAACCTGAGATCAAGAACTTTCCTAAAGAAGGTTCCTTAGTCGGCTCGTGGATTTGTGCCATAGGCAAGTCTTACAGATGCATCTAGAGACAGAACAGGCAACAAACTGAACAACCAGTTCCATTTATAGTCAGGAATCCCAGACTATAGCTCCAGATACACAAATACAGGGATACAGAGCACACCTACTCCAAGAGGGGCTGGGAACAAGCTGTTCCATCAGACCGCTTGATCTAGAGCAGTAAAAAAAGGGGGGGGAACTGATTATTTTGGTAGAGAAAGCACGTTCCTGCACAGAACTGCTACTGCTCGTACAGATTAATGCAGTTTTGGTGGGCAAGATGGGTACCGCCCCACTCAACCAATCTTACTTCCCTGTTGCCATCACCTCCTCCTTATGTAGTCACCATTACTTGCCCTTTCAGTCTTGTCAGCACAGAATAGTCTGGTGTGATGCCTTTTCTGCACAACAATGTAGGTTATTCCGGGTCTATAATCTTCTTCCAAACTAATACAGGCCTTCCGGATTGCTATCAGTTCTGGCCAAGCTACCTAGAAGTAGAAGATTTAACAATTAGGTGCTGAATTCAGTACATACAGCATTATTTTCATATTTTCCATGTACAAATGCCACTTGGTAACGAACGTGATCAGACAGGATAACTGTACATTGTGCTTGCCCAGGAAAACTCAGTGAAACTATTCATTGTCCCCTTAACAAAGGCAATCCACACAAATACATGTATTTTCAAGGGCCAATCCCTTTTCACAAGCAACAAGAAATCATCAGACAATACCTGCTTCATCTGTCCTTCTGATACTCCCCCTCTGTAGTAAATGATCCTTGTGGGCTTGAAACGAGTGGATTTGTAAAACTGAATCAATAGTTCTCGCACCATATTAGTCAGGTCCTGTATCACCTCCTGACTGTACAGCAACTCCTGGGAGGTCTCCTGGCGGGAGGTCTGCACGCGCACCGTAGCGCAGTAACGGCTAGGGTGGCCATCCATGCTGCCTACCACAGCAGCAATGGAAGGCTTCTTCCCGTCCCCAGCAGGAGGGTGAGTGACATCTGCTCCCAAAAAGATCACTGGCTGCTGGAACACCGAGGGCCTGTTTAATATGATTAAGGTTTATTAAATAGTAACAGCAATAATACAAAGAAGGGGGGTGAGGAAGGAAAAAGAATCCAAACCATTCAACAGAACTAAAACCCCATCAGACTCTTTAAGGATGAAGTTCTCCGCCTCAAGCTCTTATAGTCCAGTCAGAACAGCAAGTGAAAAGGAAAGGACCAAAGGCAAAGTTACAAGCATTTACCACAAGTCACTCTTCCTCACTCCTTTTCCTTCAATTTGGTAGGAAATACAGTAGGCTTAAGGAGGTGGCAAGAGGAAAAGGTAGACTGAGCGAGCCCAGGGGCAAGAGAGAGAGACATGGACAAAAAAAAGCCTTGGTGAGCTTGTTTCCGCACACACTGTTGGATGGCTCTAAAACTAGAGCTGATCCTTGGCACAGGGAGTACTAGGCAGATTCCAAATGCAGAAGCATCCTTCTCTGTCCACTTCAGACTGTGGGTGTTTCAAAAGCATGTAATATTTTGAAAAGTATCAAACAAAACAAAATGGCACCATTTTGCTTGACAACCCAGACTGCAAGGAGAGCTTTACTTTAACCTCACCTTTGATGAGGTACAAGCACATTGTTGATTCCTCCAAGCTTTGCATTTATCTTCAGACACAGGTTGGACAGCGTTTGCGGTGAGGTTTTTACCACATTCTTTACCTGAACACACTGAGTGGCCATTCCTAGAAGAGTGTCACCAACTCGCTTTACTTCAGCTGTGACAGAAAAATAAGTTAGTGGCTCCAGTTACAGGCAGAAGTTCCATCTGCTTTCTCTTCCCTCCCCCGCCCCAACGTTAACATAATTCAGACCCTTAAAAGTTCACCAACAAAGGTTCAGTTTGCTCTTTGCTCACATACAAGTTACTCCAATCAGGCCTAACAAACCCACCTCCAAAACCACCGTTTAAATGGAAGATGCTGCCTGCTCTGTCTCCTCCCTACTGCTGAAGGGCACAATAAGATGCCCACTTGCCGTACAACTAATTAGCACTTTACAGCCTCTTCTCCATACCATATACGGGCGTCTTTCCGGGTAGAATCACCACGATCAGCTGCAGACCAACATAAGTCAGTTTTAAGTGTTTAAACATGGGCTCCACGCTGTCTGCACCCTGGGCGTATTTGCAGAAACAGGGCTGGCCTTGGATGGGCATTCCTGCATCCTTGGAGATCTTGCGCAGCTGGTCCGTAAAACTCCTGTAAATGAAATATAAATGGCTTTGTCCTGGCTTTTTCACTATGTTTCACTTTGCCGTTAATTTTATCAACAAGAGGTAAGCCATTTCAGCTATTTCACAGCACTTCCAATTTGACACTACGTAATTATTTTTTAGCAATTCTATCACTGTAAGACACTCGCTAATAGGGTTCTAATCCTGTTTGAGGCCATTTCATAAGCCTCTGTTTCTGTAATTTCAGAAGCCTTGGGGAAACAAACACACATGCGAGTTGAACATTCCGAGGCAGATTCCCAAGCTAACGCTGATGCTCTGGTAGATTTTTTTTTTTTTTTTACTCATCCACCAAACTTATCTGAGCGTTATTGCAGCCATGACTTCTGCCAAACATTCCAGTGGTTGACACAACCTGTATCTTTAGGATTCTGTAATTTGAAGGACAGGGGAAAAAACGTGGCATTATGTTGCCTGGGAGGTAGCAAAGGTTAAGAAAAAAAAATAGTTCAGGTTTTAGAATGAACAACCATCATTGGTTATTTGCAAAACCAACAGAATGCAAGTGGAATGCAGTCTCCAGAGCAAGAAACAGCCTCAGTGGCAAGGGAATGAATACTTTTCCTAGCTGGCAAATTAGGCTATGAACTTTGTCGTAGTGTCCTCCCAAACTGTAAATATTTAAGACACTGCAAAACTGTTATTTCCTCTTTTTACCATTAGATGAGTTAAAATCAACTTATATTGTTTATCACCTTTCAGAAACATGAGGAAAATAAACCTTGACTAAATAGGAAAATACTTACTTTAGTAAGTCTTCCCTGCATTGTTTTTGAGGAGCAAAACAGGCAACAGCCCAAACTTTAATCTCAATGCCAGCGTAGAACTGTTTCCCTCTCATGTCCCACACACCTTGGTTTGGTGTGGCCACAGTCTTGTTCTAGGTAAAAAACCAAAAGCAAATTAAAAATAAAATGCTGGTTTGTTTTGACTACAGCTGAACAGTGCTCATACAAAGGAAGCCTTATGACAAGATATGGGGAACACTTTGTGAATTTAAATAACCTCAGGAGAAGGTATTTTACAAGACATGGAAAACTCACCCTGCCTCCGTACTGCAGCATTGGTGCTGGCAAAACTCTGCCCGTCAGCTCTGTCATTTCATTATGGACAACAATACCAAACTCCTTCAGGTATGGATCGGGTCCACCAACCATACTGTTACTTTTCACCTGGTGAGAAGAGAAGTATTGATGTAACTACAGCTAATGCTTCAGGTGGCTCCGTCCTCTTTGCCACAAACAGGCTTTCTATTCAAAAAGATTTGTTTTAAAGAAGTCAGATTTTTTAACTTCTGCGGTTCTCGGTCATTCTGCTTACACATTATACATGCTACAGTGCTTCTGGGAGAGCCGTAAGAAGCGTCAAATGCAGACTGTTTAGCTGGAGAAATGACGACACTTACAAGTCTGCTGATTTCTTCCTGCCGGTCCGGTGCAGATCTTGCAGTTGCTTTTATCATCGTCGATGTCTGATTGTCCGTTAGCTTCTTTATACATCTCTGGCCTGCCACTATGTTACACACCTACATGGGAACAGCGAGAGGTGGCGCGATACCGTTTAACAGAGGACACACCGCAGTGCCAGAGAAAGTTACCATTCTTACCTCAAGCGGTAAGTATGTGTGTTTCTGTTCCTGTCCTACTTGGAGACAGGGAAGGTGAGGATATTTTAGCTGCAGACTGTACTTCTGCTTAAAATACTGAGCTACTGTACACTCCATAGCCTGCCCATTTTCCAGCTGCAGAGGAAACCTATAAAGGACATTTGTTCTGGTTAGACTTTCCAAGTTGGTTGTTTTGGTTTTTTTTTCTTTTCTTAAAAGGAAAAATGGTATGGAAAAATCTATTCCAGACTAGAAATGCTTATTTTCCTTAGCTACTCTTTATGAAAGAGTACCTCTTATTTATGAAGAGATTTTATAGACGATACACTAAATTTTTCGTAACTATTTTAAAAATTATAGCCTTTTATAACCATATTTAAAAGTCAGGATACAGCTTCAGTTTTCCTGTGTTGCAGGAAATAAAGCAGCAGTCTAAACCCACACTGTTCCTCTATTCCACTAAGACTAAACATTCTTGTAAAGCCACACAGCTCCTTCACCTCCAGAATCAACTATTCTTGCACAAACAATACAGCTCCTATATCTAATACGGGCAAGATCTTTAACAGTTGTCAGAAAGTGCTTGTATACATACGTCTGATGACTGGCTGGTCGCCGAGTAACATTGCAAACTCGGTATTTTCTCTTCATCTGGCCACAGTGGGTAACCTCTACTTTTAGACCTGAAAACACAACAGAAAAGTAATTTAAATAAATGCAGGCACAGGAGTCACCTTTGAGAAAGATAAGGGCAAAAAGGAACGGAGCAGCTTCCCAAGTGCCCTGCAAATTTTCATCGCACGAGCAGGTTTCCAGTATTTTGTTGCAGCAGCTTTAGAATAAGACTTTACCTCTGATTTCTTTGGTAAATTTAACACGCTGGGAGTCCGTGAGAGGCTTGGTTTGTTCATTGATGTTCTGAATGTCCAGGACCTCACACATGAACTCAATGATAGGCTGCGCACGATAGAAAGCAGTTGCTGACACTAAGATAAAAAAAAAAACAAAAAAAACAAACAAAGAGGACATTTAATTTAGAAGCAGCCAGAGCTCCTTTACATCGCTGAGGCAGAATTTCCTACATACCATCGATGTTGAGCATCATGTTCCACATGGCGGGCCTGACCGACTGGTGGAAACCAAACCAGACCTCTCTGCCACCACCCAGAGGGTGGTAATAACCTTCAGGGGGGGAAAAAAAGGAGCGACCCACAGGAGTGTACCTGAAAAAAATACAGAAATTAATATTTTGATCATTCTTTTCTGATACACCTTTTTACACTCATGCTCATAGCGTTTAAAAGCACAGTACATTTCTACAGTATGTTAGAACCGTTAGAGCTCACTTATGGCAAGCATACAAAGCCTTTACCGACAGCGCAGTTGGAAAGGCTATAGCAAATTCCTGTTAGAAACATGACCAGCAGATACAAGTCCTCAGTTCAGATCAGATTTCCTTATTCTAGTGTAAATTTGTAAGGCAGGCGTTGAATTACACCACCTCATCCTTCATCCCTTCCTCCGTAGGTAAGCGTAATAGCAGGAGAATAGCAGCAAGTAATAACCAATGCAGACGTTAAGACAGATATGAGATTAAGCCAGTCAGGAAGGCACCGGAGGTACCCACCTCATGGAGGGAAGGTGCCGTGTGATTACATCAAGTGCCTGTACAGAATCTTCAGGAACTTCATTCAAGTGCCCTGCCAGAGCTTCCAGCAGCAACTGAAGGCTGACGACGGACACCCACTGAATGGATACTTTGAAAGTCTGGTCCTTCCCCTCTCCTGGAAGCGTCACCTCCATATCCACCTGACAGAGTCAGAACAGAACGGAGCACGAGCTTTTGTTATGGATTGCAGACTATCACAACACTGATCAACATTATGTTTTTCTCCTAGGTATCCTTTAAAGCTATATTTTTGATGACTAGTTTGTGTAATTACCTTAAAATATTACAGATGGTTTCTTTAGGATTTGGAAAGCTTGTAATTTAGCCATCTGAGAAACTGCACAGAGGTATCTTTAAGTGTAAATTTTAAGCAGTAATTAGTACGGTGACATCAAAGCTCTGGAGAACTGTGAGTCATGTTTTTTTTTTTAAGTCAGCCAATTAATAGCAAGATGTTTTGTGAACCAAACGGGAAGGCAAAAAACCTTTTGGTCAAAAAGACTCACTAGGAAACGCAAATCTCGGAGTTCTAGCACAGTACTTGAGATCATTCTCACGCACCATCAGCCCAAAGCGTACATGTGAACCCATTTTACGTATTCCTCATGACACTGTACCAGCAACAACCAGACCCCTGGGGAGAAGAGTAGATGGGGATTAAGTCTTCTATCAGGACTGGTTAATACAGATTGCAATCTGTTAGAGCCAGGGTGCTGGCAAGCACGGCCCAGAACACGGAGGGCCAGTGCAGCTGATCTGGTTGTTGACAGTACTTGTGCCACACGTTCTTATGGAACGGGAGGACGTATCTCAACCATGCAGCCAAACCAAAACGGTGTATTTGTCATCTACAACTACTTTATCATTTCGCAACAAAACAAGGGCTAGAACAGAAAAAAAAGAAGTTTCTATCAGGGTGAAAAAACAAAACAAACAAACAAACAAAATCTACTTGCAGCTGAAAGAGTGCAACGTACTAATTGACACTATCGCTGATAAATCCTCCAACTGAAGAGCTGGGAATTAGAAACCCGGAGACAACAAACTTCAGTAAAACACCAGCAAGTTCCTAGAGATCCCTGACTGGCACTGCCTGTCATTTCCAAGACGACACTGATACATGTGACAGCATTTTGGGTTTATGTCAATAAAAGGACACTCTTCAAACGACACTTTTGCCCACAAAAACTTAAAACTGCTTATAGTAACACTCACCCTATCCCGGCCAATAGGTAGTGGGTGTGCAGTATACATGTTCCGTTTCCCATCGTATCCAGGCTGCCGATCACCAAATATCTGCATCTTGAAGTGTCTCACCATAGTATCCACCACCTCTCTACAGAGGGATTTATCGAGTTAGGTTGAAGGACAGAAAATCCAGCAATGGTCTTACACAGTTTAAAATTCCTTTTTCACATTTTCTTAGCTGAGCAAGGTAGGAGAAACAACAATGCACTGGAGCACACCCAACTCAACACCAGGAGTTTTAAAAGTCACCTCCAGATTAAGACAGCTTAGTTTCAACATACAGGTGTCTGTATGCAAGGCGGGATTGATTCTACTGACAAAGCATCCACATGCAGACCCTAAAACATTGGCGTCAATCTGCAAGTGGAATTCCCTCCCCTCGGCTGCTAACACACGTTTGTGTAATAGACTGCGGAACAATTATCAGGGACATTCACTTGTAGACTGGAAAATAAAACCAGCTGTAGTTCAACGCTCAGTACATTTCCTAGAGCCTTCCAGACTACAGGCCAATTGCAAAACATCATCATAAAAATAAGGAGAATATTACATTATAGTTCTCTGAAAAGCAGCTGCTAACCATGGTATAAACATTAACTGGCCTCCAGCAGATGAAGAATTTCGAGGATTTCTAGGTTTTCTTAAATTGAGGCACAAACACTCTTTAATTTTTTTTATTAACCAACTCATACCTGTTCACTCTTCGGGGGCGTTTTTCTGGTTTGATATCCACATCATAGTGATAAACATCAATCTTGGGGATCTGAACCTGAAAGTGGTTGGCTAGGAGGCGGATGGGTTTCCCAACAGTTCCCAGGCCTGGGCGACGGGGCGGCTGGAAGAGGCTTGCCGGGGGCCCTAGGGAAGTCAAATCAATACGCGTGAGATGCGGCTGATCGGCCAGCGCAGCAGCCTTTCAGGCGTACTTTAGGTGACTTTCTGACAGGGCAGAAAGAAATCTTAAGTGGCTTTCTGAGGCTACAAATGGAGGTGTTCCAAGTGGCTCACGGCCTTCCAGCTGCTCAGAACTTCCAGGTTAAAAAAACCAAGCGAGTCCCCTAAAGCATATATAGATTAGTGCCACAATTAATTCTCAAAATGTTGGTAATAATTATTCCTGAATGTGGTTATGAACTTGACAGAGTCCCAAGAAGGAATGCAACCATTTACACGTTACGTATTTTTACACAATGTAAAGATAAATATATTCCTACCACTACTTCTAGAACTAGCCAACGGCCACACGAGCCACGCTTTTTCCCTATTTTCACTATAGGCTTAAAGTTGAGATGTTAACATTCATCACTCTTGGCATACTTAGGACATACATCCCCAATTCTTATCTGAAAATTGGTATTATCTGAAAACAGGCAAGGGATATTTATTATTCTAAACTAAAAACATAGTTCTGTATTGGATCTAAGCTAAAACAGTTTTGTCGTTTCCTTAACACATTGCTTTTGTTAATAGTGAAATACTTTTCCCCTAGAATACAATTTCAGCCAATTTAAAATTCCAACACGAAGAAAGGAGTGAGAAACGGTGTAGGCTTTCTTCTAAAAAGAAGAGTAATGGAGAAAGCCTAAAGACAGGTACAGACTCCTAACAGATGTGGAAAAGATCATTTATTTGGACAAAAGTAAGACCTTCAGGAACAGTTCTAAGGAGGAAATTATTAGAGGCTTGAAAAAGTACTCACACGCAAGCTAGTCACTGGTTAAGTCTTTAGTGAACTTCCTCAAAGTGTTAAGATCTGAGATACCATGTTAACAAGATTAAACAGACTTTTTTTTTTTTTTAAATCTACCATAGCCTCAGTTGACACCGCACATAAAGCAAACTGAATGAGTATATTTTCATGGGTTTTGTCTTCATCTGCCAGTGCTTAGTGTGATCAAAGTTTCTTCCCCTCTGTTGTAGAGCAGCAAAAGGGGGGGGGGGGGGAATGTACTACAATATAAGAATGCAATAATAAAGCAATCATAAAACTTGGGGCAAATTTAGTATCCTAAGACTGTGTCAACCTGCCAGTATCCATTTAACTCAAAGGCTCACAGTTCATACCAGGAGGGAAGAGAAGTAGATAAGCTGTGGGAGGATGAACCTCGTATTTGGGTACACTTCAGGGTGCAGCAAGAAACTTTTAACAGAGTCGTAAGCTAAACCCAGGACGAGTTCTAGGAAGCCTTTTACACCGGGTTTATAAGCGGCCCAATGGCTACTACATTACCAATTAAAGTTAGCGGTCTGAGGACACTAACCCCAGAATATTTCTAAGCAGAAGTAACACTCAGAGCATGCAAGCAGCTGTAGCCCACTTGACACGTCAACTCCCCAAAGGCCCACGGACATCCCACGTGACTCCGCGGGCTCCGCACCCACCTGCCTAATTGCGATCCGTCCAGGAGGACGTAGGTAAAACCGTGGTGAAACTGGTCGCGGGGTACAGTTAGCACTTTAAAAAAACTACAGCTGTCTTGACAAGCATGAATCATCAAGGGCAATCAAAATTTGCTGTGCTTATTTGGATACTAGAGAGATGATCCATTAATCCCGTGCTAATTAGTCTGAAGTGAGTGCAGGCACTGACCTCCTGCAAGAGATTAAATGACAACTATATTTACCCATTTTCCTCCCTCGGTATTGACAAGTTTTGTAAAGAGGCATGGCAATGCTGACCTCAGTGGGTTTTGATCAAAGGAGATAAAACTTTTATCTTCTCCTTTCTAATGTTATTTCTCAGAGGATTCCAGAGAATAAGTTAAAAACTGGTTTCCCATTTGAAGCCAGGCTGCCCTGCAAGTCACGCTGATTTTATCAGGATTTTTACCTCATCGGCCTCGCTCGGGTTATATGTGCTGTTAGGTCTTTTAATTTCTTCTCTCTCTGTCGATTACTAAGCACCCTCAAACAAGTTACTTCAGACAGGAAGCAGTTTTACAACACTGAAAGAGGATCTACTGCTGCAGTTGGGAGTCGGAGGGGACACGCTGCACCACAGACATACAGCACCCTCCCAGTCAGCCCTCCGCTATCTTAACATCTGCACTCTCCTGGAGTTGCACCTTTGTGTCAATAAACATTTCCTACCGCACCAAAATGGACATTATTTCGATCATAGCAGTAGTTTGAACAGGAGCTTGACGGATAAGACGTGCAGACCACTTAAGAAATACACCTTGCAGGCATTTGATAGAAGAATAATCGTGGCATAAGACAGCAGTAGGAAACTGCCACATGCGAAATACCACCGATACTTCACAAAAGTTTGATAAAAAAATAAAACATCCGTAGCTTCAGAAAGTATCGCCTTAAACTCTCAGTAATGGCTTAACGTCAAAAATACAACTTATTACCGTACAGCGTCCAGGGCTCGTGTGCAGGGAGCACGCTGCTGTGCACATCCACAGACCCGCGTGCGTTTCCCTACCCCCTCGCCATCGCTATTCCGCTCGAGAGCCGGAGCCCAGCCCGGCCGCGCTCCAGGCCGCGTCCCGGCTCCCCGGGGAGGGTTCAGCCGCCCCGGCACAAAACTTCCACCGCAGTCAGCGACCCGTTCCGCGGGAGCCGCCTCGGAAAGTTTCGCGACCTGCCGCAGTTCCTCTTTAAAGGGAAGCGCCCGGCGGCTGCCCAGACGCCTCCGAGCCCGCTCTCCCCGTCACCCGCCGCCGCAGGCCCGCTGCGGGGTCACCAGCGGCCCCGCCGCCCGCCGGGCCCGCGCCCGACAGGGCCGGCGCTGACCGCGACCCGCCAGGCCGCGCTCGGCCGGGCCCCCGCGCCGCGGGCCTCCCCCTCCGCGCCCCCGCGGCTCTTACCGGGTCCCAGCGCTTCCATGGCGGCGGCGGCGGCCTCGCTGCGGTCCCCCCCGGCCCCGACGACCGCCCCGGGCCCCGCCGCCGGCCCCGCCGCCGCCGCCGCGTAGCGCTTGATCTCGGGACTATTGGCTCCGGGGTGGGGGCCCGGCGCAGGAACGGGGGCGGGGGCGGCGGCGGCGGGGCGGGGGGGGGCGGTGGAGGGGGAGGGGGAGGAAGAGGAGGAGGAGGAGGGGGGGGGGGGGGGGGCGGCGCGGCGGGGGAGCGGTCCCCGCGCTCCGCTTCCCCGAGCGGCGGCGCAACCACTCCCCCCGCTGCGCCGCCGCCGAGCCCGAGCCCGCGCGCGCGCCCGCCGCCGCCAGCACGCGCCGCCTCCCCCCGCGCGCGCCCCCCGCCGCCCGGGCGAGGAGGAGGAGGAGGAGGAGGAGGAAGAGGAGGAGGAGGAAGAGGTGGAAGAGGCCCCCTCCACGCTGCCCGGCGCGCCGCTGGCTCGCGCACGCGCGCCGCCCCCTGCCGGCGGGGGCGCGCACGCCACCCGCACCCTTTCAACGCCGGCGCGCCCGGGCCCCACGGCCGGCGCCCCGCCGCCCTCGGGCGCTCCGGCAGGGCAGCTCGGCGGGCACCTGCCACCGCGGGCCCGGCCCGCAGCCCCACCGCTCCAGCTTCCACCCGTCCTCGCTGCGCCCCGAAACGGGGAACTCGCCCAGCTTCATCACTTACAGCCTGAATAACTCCCTGTACCAGCTGAGCAGACCTCAGGCGATTTAAAACACCCGAAAAAAAAAAACAACCACCCAGCATTTGTGAAAAGTCAGGCGAAGCACTGGACATCGAACACCTCAGGGCTGTAACCAGGAGCAGTGCGTCCCCCGAGGTGTCCTGTGGGCACAAGATGGCCCGGTCTGGCTTGCGAGGGCTGGCGATCGATGACCGCTGGTGGCCGGCGCGGACATCAGTGGCCACGATGGGGCACGGCCCAGGAGCTGCCCGGCCGTCGCCGGCGGCAGGGAGCCAGCGGGAGCCCCAGCGGTTGGGGCACTGGGCTCCTGGGGCACACCTCACCGTGGCCACGGTCCCGCTCCGGTTGCTCCCCCTCATCCTCCATTTGTCCAAAAGGGACCCCTGGGCTGGGTTGCAACCAGCACTGGCAAGGGAGCAGGCTCAGAAACAATAAATTTGTCCTTTTTTTTAAAAAAAAAAACACAACCAAACCCAACATTTCAGGCCAAGTGCCCTTGAGTAAGGGGGTTCCTGACTTTTCACCTTTTTAAGCAGCTCTTGCTATTTCAGCGAGCTGCTCCCTCGCACACCCCTCGGGTTCTGTTTAGCCAACAGTTCTCAGCTGCCTCACAATAAGGTCAGACTTCAAAACATTTTATAAATAATAACTGCTGAGCCCATTTTATTTGCCTTTTTTAACCTGCAGGGTTGATGTTTTCCAAGTTAAACCACCAAAAACCTATTTTAAAAGGAAAGGAAATCTGACATTCTCATGTAATTGCCTGACCCTAGCTGATGAATACTTAAGGGAAACACCAGTTTTACAAGACCCCATGATGTTGGGCAACATTCCTGTTCTATTATTCAGCATATCTATGTATAAAAAACATGTACGTAGGGCTACGTGGATCATAGTTTAAAAAAAAAAAAAAAAAAGATAGAAAATCTGCCTCATGAAATCTGCAATACAAAGGCTTGGTCCTGTGAGATGCTGAGTACGACAACTCCAGCCTATACTGAATGCATTATAAAGTCAAGTCAGTCAGCAAAGCAATTAACGTGATAAATATTACATCCACGTTGAGGCATCCTGACTGCCACAGCGGTCAGAACCTTGTTCCTGTATGCAAACCCTCCCCGACGTTGAAAACAGCTACGCGTTTCCAGGGGCAAGCGCCAGTTTGGTCACGACAGACAATGGTCGTGACAGGCTTAGTTGTGAGGATTTGTTCTGAACATCTCACCTGCCAGAAGCTGTGGGAGGAGTATGTTATGGAGTACAAAAATAGATTCTTAAACTGGCTTTTTAAAAAAAAAAAAAAAAAAAAAAGAATGTTTTCAATATGGTACTTCATCCACTGCTAAAAAAAAGGTCTGAATTTAGTTCAGAACCTCAATGGTTTACCAAGAGCTAACTGTTCCGTGAGGCTGCCAGGTAGGAGTAACTGAACTCGGGATCAGAAATAACCGGGTACGGCAGGTAGCTCATCTTTTCGCCACCTTTCTCTTGCCAGCTCTCAAAACTATTCCTAACGTAGCAATGAGATCACGGCCTTCAGTAAGTACAATAAACTGTTTGCTAGCTTTTTTTTTTTTTTTTTTTTTTTTTTTTTAACTGGCAGACTACCTAGAAAGATCCCCAGCTTCCAGGAATTTATAGTGTAATGCCACCGCCCTTTTGGCATTGCCCGCCACCATCTAGAGAACAGCACGGGGAGGCAGAGGTCTGCAGTTAGGGCCTCCCCAGCAAACAGCAGGGTGCTCTGCAGAAAAAGGACACACGGTCTTAATATTACCTGAGTGTGTTTTGTTTACATTTGCACAAGTCTAAAAACTCCAGGGTTTTATTTATTCACAAAACCAAATACTTTAAAAGCAGGCAATTTGTTACTGAATTTGAGGACTGTTTTTTCTCCTCTTTATCTAGTAGATTAGACAGTATCTTAATTGTACGGACTAATGGTGGTTTCGTAGAGCCAGCATCTGGCCCTCCCCATTACTAAACAGTAATTATTAAATTACTGTCGCAGCTACAGGAAACCAGCATTGTATTGTGCTGTTTGCGGTGGGTTTCACGGACATTTGCTTTTCTCGCTTCCTCCATCCTCAGACTTGTTGGCTGTATGGGAACTACCACAGCAGATGAGCCCATCTGCTCCTTATCCCCCACAGAACCCCAACTGGTACCAAACACATACTTTTTTCTGGGCTTGCCTTCAGTGACAGCAGATGACTGTTGTGACTTGGAAGGGAAAAAAACCTAAACAACCCAAGACGTTACTGCAGCAGTCTGCTCCACAAAGCAAACATAATGACAAAAAAGCGCCAAACATCCATAACCAGTTCAGAACAAGGGCGCCAACGCTCGCCCCAGCTCGCTGCTCTCCCTCCAGCTGTCAGCGCTAGGCAGTGGGATGCAAACACCCCTCCAAGTTCTGGGGAGGGAAAGAAGAGGTGACACGCATCTCCCAGCCACTTAAACCGGATCACACCATTCCATGTTTTCCCATGACTCCCTACAGATCTGGAGAAGCCCCTCGAGCATCAGGGCTGAGCTCCACCTGCCATCCTTTCCCCTCTCCAGCAGGATGAGCACGCTACGTGTGGGGCAGCAGCACTTTATATGGAGCAGAAGCCGATAAATGAGTTGAAGTGTGAGACTTGCCCCTGCTCAGGCTCCTCTGTACTCACCAGTCCTGATCACACGGGGCTTTGCACTAGCAAATGCCTGCAAGATGCACAGGAACAGGCCTGCGGCCTTCACAGGGGACGCAGCACCGGACACTGGCGTTAACTCACACCTGCTCTGGAGACAGGGCCGGGCTGCCCTCACAACAAAGGCCCCGTCTGGGACACGGCCCGGCCCGAGCTCTGAGGGGCCGGAGTACCTCAGGGGGCCGGGCCGGGCCCGCAGACCCCTGAGGCGCCCACGCAGCCTAGCGCCGCACTGGGAGGGCTGTGCGCACCTGCTCAGGCCCCGGGGCCCAGGCACACGGCCACAGGCAGGCCTGGCGCCCCAGGCCGCCCTCAACCGACCCCGCCAGGCCGCCGAGCGTGGCCCAGTCCGGCAGCGCCCGGCCCGCCCGCAGGGAGGACACCGCCACGGGGCGGGGCTATAAGGCGTGCGTGTGGCCTGGAAGCGCGAGCAATGATTGGGTCAGGCGGAGAGGGCGGGGCGAGCGGCAATAAAACCTTCCAATAAAGAGACGAGGGGCGGGGCTTCCGCCGCAGCCCTGGGCAGCCGTTGGCTGTCTCCGGGGGTTGGGCGGGACCGGGGCTGCGCGCGAAGACTCGAAGCCGTTTCCTACGCGGTTGTGCGGCGGGAGCGCTAGGGCTGTGCCGGGCCGAGGCCATGGAGGCGGCGGAGGAGGCCCCCGCTGAGGTGGCGGCCCCGCTGAGGTGAGTCTCGCCGCTCCGCGCAACCGGCTGGCGGCAGCTCGCGGCCTGCCTGCGGCCTTAGGGCTCCGCTGGCTGTGGCGCGGCGGGAGGGCCGGCAGGAGCAGCGAGCGAGGCGGTGGCGGCGGCGCCGCCTCCTCCTCCTCGGCCGCCCTTGAGCCCATGCGGCACCGCGGGCTCGCTCCTCTCTCCGCAGACTACGCTTCCCAGCGCCGCCGCCGGCGGGCCCTGCCGCCCGCGGTGCGCGCTGGGAGGGCTGTGCCCGGCCTATCCCGGCGGGGGCGCGGTGCGTGCCGGGAAGGCGGCGCCAGGCGCGGGCGGGCGGGCGTGGGGCTGCCCGGGTGGTGGTGGTGTTACGGTGACCGGGGCCGGCCCTTCCTTGGGGGCCCCCCCCCGGCCCATCGCCCGCCACGGGCCGCCTCTGCAGGGCTGAGTCAGTGTCAGCCGTGAGGGGGGCCCTGGGACGCGGGGGGAGGCGGGGCCCTGCTGGCGCAGCGGGCCTGGGCACCGTGCCATGGGGGGGGGGGGGGGGGCCTTAACGAAGAAACCCCAGCGGTGCCTTCTGGTCCCTACTTAATTAATTTAGATGAAATGCGGATGTGGGAGAATAAGGCTTTACCTTTCTCGTTATCCTCTTCATTCTAACGGTTTTGAATAATAATCAGTGGAGACCAACCGGCATATTGGGTCTCTTTTTTTATGTGCAAGCTCACCTTAAACTTACTTAACCACTAATAAAGTTTGACGTAGCGTGATCTCCCTTCATCTAAATACCAATTCTTAAAATACGACACTAATATATGTGTCTATAATTGTATGTAAGAGGTCAGCCAAGGTTTTGGAACCAAGTTAGACATTGAAATCATTACTGAGTAACATTTATCATAATAAGGAAGATTCTATTTTGCTTCGTAGCTTCCATTAGAAGACTTGAATTCAGACTTGCAGAAAACCCTTGATAGCGACTCCGACAGCGGGCAGGGCAGCTGTGAAACGGCCTCTCCAGGTCACTTGCGCAAGGGGATAGCGTCTCTTGATGACAGAGGTCTGTAATGTTTCCATGAATGGCCCCTGGTGGCTGTTGCATTCAACAGGGCATTTTTTTGTCTTAAAAATACCTTTATAGGAAGGTGTCATTGCTTGACCTGTATGAATCCAAGCCGCCTTTTTTGTTGCTTAGAGTGTGGGAGGACCTGAAACTCTGAAAGGCACAGAAAGGGAAATAGTAAATGGGATGTGAGCGTCTTAATTGCTTACTTCCTTTCTTTTTATGATTTCCTTAACCTATGTACTTCTTTAGTTACTGTGGGGTTTATTGCTATTTCAAGGCAAGCCACTAATCTGTCAGTGAAGGATCTTCTGCTTTGCCTGTTTTTTTTAAAAGTTAAAACCCGGTAACATCAATTTGGGTCAGTTATATAGTGCACTACAGAGAGAACTGGATTTTGAAAACTTGAGTTCAAGCTGATTTGCTATAGATGTTGACATCTGTGAAACTTAACATATATGTAACTTTATGTTTTGCTGGTTGTTAATTAACGTGGCATTTTCCTCTCCATAGCATGCATAACTTCTTTTAATATATTTTGTCAGATTCAGAGGAAGAGATTTTTGTACGTAAAAAAGCAAAAAGCAAGAGCGTGCTTCAGGAGAGTGAGAGCGAAGATGGAGAGGATGGTGGTTCCTTTGTGCAGAACGATACGCCGGGTGGAGACAAGGAAAATGAAGAGGAAAAAGAGAACATTACTGCCCAGAGGAAAAAGAAATCTCATCGGATTCGCCAAGGTCTGATAGACAGTGATGACAGTGACAACGGTGACCGATTGCAGATTGAAAACTGTGAAACAAGCAGAAAGTCTGGCTCGCCTGAGGATGAGTTGGAAGAGGAGAGACCCCTAAAATCTGGGAAGAAGTACAGAAAACATAAGCGTGACTCTGAAAAAGAGACGCCAAAAAAAGCTGTAGGAAAATCAAGAAGAAAGGAGAAGGAGAGAAGAATTGGCTCCATTAAACAGCTGAAGAAAGAAAAGAAGCCTAGAGCAGAGGTACATATTTTTGCAGAAAACCTCAGAAAATCTCAGCTAAGTTAAATCTATTGCAGCATTTGGTTATTGTGTTTCAATGCTTCAGCGTTGCTAGTGTCCGCATTCCTACGCCAAGTGTGGTATCCACAGGGATGCACGGAACACCGGAGAAGTCTACCAGTTTCATCTGCAAAGACAGTACAAACCCCAACACTTGATGATTTAATGTCAGTGCGTGTTAAGCCAGGCAGAAACTCTTTGAGTTCTTTGGTTTGGTTGGGGTTTGTTGGGCACACAAACAGCTTTGCTATTTCAGCTTTTCTCTAGATTGCTGTGCTAGTTTCTGGAGGAAGCTTTGGGCTACTTTCAGATTGGAATTCTGGCCTAAATAAATGGCTGCCTGGGAGGTTGCGTATTGTTGCTGTTTATAAAATTAATATTTCAGGTGTTAATTTATTCTCTCTGAGCCATTTTGATCTTCAATAATTATTGAAATTCTCTACATATCATAGAAGTAGGGAACACTGCTCCCTGAATTACCTTACCAACTTTGCAGTGCTGTAGAGTGAATGCGTCTGGCTTACAGGACACACAGGCTGCTAGATTAAAGTTGGCATGTACTTTTTCTAACTTCTTTCATTGAGACCTTTTGACAGCAATCTTAAAATTAATGTCAAAGAAGTGAAGGGGACCTTCTGAAATGAATTAAAAAAATACTTTATTCTTGCGGCAAGCAGGTAGATGGTGGTGAGAGGTATCCTTTTAATGACAGTGGATGTCTTCTTGATGACAAAGAGCTTTTCGATAATGGCTTAGAAGAGGAAGGCGATTATGCCCCAGAGGATGAAGAGTCGATAGAATCAATACGAGCGGCAGTGAAAAACAAAATAAAAAAGTACAAGGTAACCTTTGATAGTGATATGAGATTATGGTTATTAGTGGGAAGTGCTGTACCTGAGCATGTATTAAAACTGGTTTTGACAGTGGTGTGCTTCTACAGCTATGGCAGAGGAGAGAATAGCCCTCTGCTTTTTGTTCTTGAAGGTGGAGGGATGTTGCCCTGCAAAGTTATAAAGATAATGCTATAGCAGGAGTTTTGGAAATCTGCCATAAGCATTATGTGGGATTTGTGTTGGGTTGTGAGAACACTCACTGGTTTTGCTGACCAGCGATGATTCCATACAATTATTTTTTACTTTTGACTTGTTTGCCCTTGGGGTAGTGCCTGTGTAGACAAATAATAAATGAATCTCTTTTTATGCACTGTAGAACAAAGAACGGTTTTCTGAGGGTGAAGGCTACAAACATGTATTTGATGATGAGAATGAGGAACCTGTATTAAAAGAACCAAAAAGGAAGGTGAAGTATTCTTAAAGCTCTCCATTATTTGTTTTAGTGACTCAGATGTTTTGGACATGTACACTGTCCGATGTTTTTGTTGATTTGCTATTTTTAATATTTTTTTTTTAACTGGCTGCTTTATTCTGACTCCTTTCTGTTTGAAAAGGAAAAATAAGCGATTTAGAGAGTATAGATAGAGTCTCGTATTTTGTTTTCTCACTTCAGAAACCTGTCTTTTCTTTCCTTAAGGAGCGGAAAGCAGCAAGGTTAAGTAAAGAAGCCATTAAACAACTACATAGTGAGACCCAACGACTTATTAGAGGTAAAACTTAAATTCTTTGTATGTAGAGGGGTATAAACTATTAAGAAATTCAGGGGAGAGGGGTTAGGGTCATCTTTCACCGGGCATGAGTTATTTAGGGTTGAAGGGTGCCACACCATTTTATTCATGGACCTGTTAAAAGGTGTCTGATGCAAAAAAAATCATGCGAACACGTGAGCCTGTAAACTTGTGTAAAGTTAGTGTGATGTTTAGGGAGTTTGATAGGCATGTAATAAAATTGAAACTGGTCCTGCCATTCTGATATTAACATCACAGTTCATTTCTTAATGAATCCATGGACATGTTGCAAATTTGGTCTTCAGGACCAACCTTCTGTTGCTGTTGGAACTCCTTCCCAAACAGCAGTGTTTGCTGTATTCAAGCTTCAGCTGTGCTGTCTGTGCCTAGCCAGATGTCTTTGCTGCAAAACGCTTGTGTCAAGCTCAGAATTTCAGAGATAGCAAATAAATGCCTCGGATGACATTTTAAATTTTCTTTTGCCTCCCTTCTCTGGTAGAATCATCTGTGTCTCTCCCATATCACGTGCCTGAGACCAAAAGCGTTCATGACTTCTTCAAGCGTAGACCTCGCCCAGTATGCCAAGGAAATGCCATGGCGTTGCTGAAGTAAGGACTTAAACCTTCCTCCTGTTTTTTATAAATTTTGAGGATATCCTGGCTTTGCTTTTGAGGATAACCAGACCTTTGCATGCTATAGGCATTGTATGACACACACACCTGCTCTGTGTACAGTCACAGCTTTTTTCTGGTTTAATTTTAGCTGTTGCTTTGACTGGAAGGTTTTATTAAGAAACTCTCTTAGGCTCCTGCAAAAGTCTAATGGAGAGTGGAGACTAACAGTAGTTAGTGTGCATGGCTTTTGCTTTACCTATTAAACTGTCTTTATCTCAACCCACGAGTTTTCTCACTTTTACTCTTCTGATTCTCTCCCCCATCCCACCGGCGGGGAGTGAGCAAGTGGCTGCGTGGGTCTTTGTTGCCGGCTGGGGTGTTTCTTTCTTTCTGATTTTTGTCCTCAACTTCTTCTCCCCTTTCACGATAGCCACGAGTGATAGATATCTTTCTGCCTTCATTAGGTCCACTAAATACCAGCTATGCCTAAAAGAAGAATCTGCAGACGCTAAGAACTTGAACACAGATTGCAAAGATGGGCGAATGGAAGGTGGTCAATCAGCAGTTAATGAGCCAGAAACAAACCTTGGCAGAGATGTTGATCCTACTGTGGACAAGCCTCTTGGTGATGTGGGGCAGAACTTGACAGAAGACTGTGCTGAAAAGCCCAGGCAGGACAGCGCTGATTCTCCTACCGTTGAGACTGTAACGGCTGATAATACTACAGGAGAACAACAGCACTCTAACTTCCTAAGCACTGATTGTAGTGAACAAAAAGAGAATGAAGCTCCTCTAGCTGTTGGAGGAGATGCCCTTGAGCAAAGAGATGAAACAGCACCAGACCTAGAATGTGAAAAAAGCAATCAACAAGTGGGGCCTGGATTGGTGGCACAACCTGAAAAAGTGAGGAAGTCCAAGTTGGATAAACTTCGTGAACTGGGAATAGACCTGTCCATCAAGCCAAGGATCTGCTCTGGCAATGAATCCTTTATAAACCTTGATGAGTCTGATTCGAATAAAGGTATCACGTTTCTTGTTGTAATCTTGTCAGATCTGTTCACATAAGCAGAGTTAATCTGACTTTAACTGGAAAATCTGAGGAATGTTTCGGTGATAGAAGAGTCAGGCACGTTCTCTTACCAGTATTGCTTATATTTTGCTTAATGTTGGCATCCATTTTCTTTCAGTTGATGTTTATAAGGGAAGTTCTGAGTCCTTAATATTTGAAAGCATGAAGGAATGCTCAGTGATAACTGTTTAATGATGAATGATTTCTTTCCATTTTGCTGTAGTGAATTATGTTGGTACTTAAAGCACATGGATTCAAAACGGGGCATGCAGTAATTGTCTGGAAACAAAACTGGCATGTTTTCCAGAGTGTTTACCACTGATTTTGTTAAAAGGCAAGGCTGGATAGCGATCAAAAATTTACTTTTGTAGCAAGAATGTTTTGAGTGTCCTTTAGGTACTGGAATTTGAACATCTGTTCATCAGTACTAAATAGCTGACCTTGTTTCAGGGAAAGATTGCAAATGATTAGGCAGTTTTGTAATTCCATTAAATCTATTGTGTCTTAGAAGATATTAAGAGGATATCTGGATTGGTGCTACATCTGTGCACGCAGGAAACTGACCTCTGCTGAGAAACTTTGGGGCCATTATATCCATAAATGTGTTATATTAGCTACTATCAATTAAATACAAGTTACAGAAAAAAAATTCTATAATGGTTTATTAGTCAAATAGAATGGGTTTGCAAATATTTAATATTAAAGATTAAGAGTTTTTAACTAACTTCCTTTGTCCAAGACCTACTCTTGATATATTTTAAATTTAATTTTTTTTAAATTTAATTAATTTAAAAATTGGAAGAAAACGTTTCTTGAAGACACTCTTCAAACGTCAAAATCCAAAGTTGAACGGACTGTAAACATGCACATTATTCGTAAGGAGACTACATCAGAAGGCAAAGAGGAACTGAAAGCAGATGTGGTACCAGCGGTATTGGCTGCAGAGAGCCTGGATGAAACAGTCCCCGCAAAGCCAGGTCGGTTTGGGAGGAGAAGTGATGGAGGTTGAATTGGAAAACACTTTGTCTTTTTTTCTCTTTCCTTTCCCAGCACTGCCCCATGAAATACAGATGAAGGGATCTTCATCTCTAAAATTAGTATGTATGTTCCCTCTTATGGATAGCCCTGTTTTTAAAAAAGAATCTTGATAGACCTCTTCAACAGCACTGGCCAGTGTAGAACAGCCTCAGTTGATCTTTGCGGCTGGTTCTCTGGATTCCTCCCCATCTGTACCAACATCTGTATAAACATAAATTCGCACCGTTGTTTTCCATCAGCCCTCTGAATGGAACTCTCAGACTTCTTGTGAACTATTACCATTTATTAGATCTCTCGTGCTTCCTTATATCTATACTGCAGTTTCCAATAGAATTGTATGGATTTGCAAACAAAAGTATGTGTGGGATGTGACTCTCCCGTAGTATCCACTAAAAGAAATAGATTATTTGGCCGGTTCTATGGGCACGTTATTTTTAGCTGCTCTTAATTATTTCATGTGCTGTAGCACATCTGCCCATGGCAATTGGATGCTCTTGTTCCCAAAAGACTCAGTAGAGAGATAGACCCTGTTCTCATTCGGAGTGCTGCACCGGTGGCATTTATGGATAATGAGGAATCTTGATAATTCGAGAGATGGTGTGGTCTCTCTAAATTTAGCTCACTGAAACTAACTGCTCTAGCTCTTAGAGCTGGCAGATCAATTCATAAAAACATTTAAAAACTAGGGGGTTTTTTAATTCCCTTTTTATGTGTGTAGCTACATTAGATTGGATGCTTGAGGGCAATGAAGTTAAGGATTCACTGTAGTACATCTAATATGTTAATGTATTCATTTCTATCCAGGTGAAAAGCTACAAGCGCTGAAGGCTAAACTCCAGGAGGCCATGAAACTCCGCAGGACTGAGGAACGCCAAAAGCGGCAAGCGTTGTTTAAACTGGATAATGAGGACATGGAGGAGGAGGAGGAGGAGGAGGAGGAAGAGATGACAGATGACTCTGAGGAAGAGGAAGAAGGTGATCATGAGGTCTGTACACAGCATTTTTACATAATCTGGTCAGCTTCTCAATTCTGCTGCCTCTCCCCAATGAAATGAGACTTTGTACACTATTAATATTAGGGAAATTGCCAAGAATTCCTCCTAGAAGCTAAAAAGTTGCTACAGTTAGTGTGTTCAGGGCTTGGATGGTCTAAAGGTGAATTTGTTAGTATTTTCTTTTATTCCTCTAAACAGTATTAAAACCAAATATAAGTATATAAAAGATTCTAGTGCCAGTTTCTATTTTTATATATTCTTGGCTGATGGCTAACAGGGGACAGACTGGGGTCACCCGCCTGGTCTGGGGTAGGGTTTGCCATGGCCTTTCATCTTCAAAAGGATCAGAACAGGTTGGCTCTTTCAAGCACCTCTGTCAGTTGTCTCCGAGTGGAATAGGGGCATGTAAGAACTGTGAATGTCATTCAGCTTCATCCTCTGTATGTTAAAATGTTTTCTCGAAACGTGTGCCAGGAAGTTGACAGATCAAAGCGATGATCACCAGATCTGTGCTATGTTTGGGGATGTTTTTTAGAATGTGGAATTTCTGCTTGGTGAAGCAGAGGAAGATAATGAAGATACAGAAGAGAAGCATGTTGAAGATGGTGATAAAGAAACCGATAAAGAATCAGTTGATGGAGAAAAGCTGGAGAAATCTGTGCACTGTGATTCTGTTCCCAAATTACCTTCGACAGAGTCTACTTTGATGCTTTTTAAGGACAGCTCCTCCAAAATGGGGTAAATAAACCAAGCTTTAATAAATGAGCCTGAGCAATCTTAAATTTGATCAATACATGTAGATGCTCTGATTTAAAGTACTTTTTATAAGTATTTTTTCTGTCTTGTTCCAGGAGTTATGTGTGCATTCATATATTTTTTCTTTAAAAAACTTACTGACTGTAATTGGGTTTTAGTGGAATAATTTGTTTGTTAATCAAAGTTTACTGGATGTATTTTTGTGTGTTACCTTGGTTTTTGCAATTAGGTTTGACAGGCAATAGCAATTGATCCTGTATGCATTAGCAAATACATTTTATTTGATGAATTGCAGATATTCTCTTCCTGATGAGAAACTTGAAATGGAAGAAGCTGCAGACAAAGGACCTACCAAGTTAGGTAAAGGAGAACTATTGTCCTAGCCAGCATTTTTTTTTTTTCACATGGCACATGTAGAAGTTTCTGTTTGGGTTTGGTATTCAATAAGTTTGTTATTTCATCACCTGTATGGTTTTACAGTATGGTTACAAAGTCTAGACTCCTGAAAGAAACGGGGGGGCTTGAAAAAAACAGAGAAAAACAAAGATCAAAATTATACTAGGAAAAATACAGTCAGAAACAGTCAGAAATCAAGATGAAATTCAGTAAGAAATTGCAATATGCAGCCTCTATGAAAAAAGAAATCCAACACGAGCACAGAAGAATGAACTTTTTGCAAGGTGTTGGTGTTAACGAAATAGTATCTTGAGGTTTTACTGTATCACAAAAAAAAGTTAAGTTTATTATTAATAAATACTTAATAATATTTAAGTATTTATTTTCTTTTCAGAGGATGATGATTCATTTTCTCTACCAACGCTAGCAAAAGAGAATAGCCATAACAGCAGCTTTGAGTTGATTGGCTCCATGATTCCATCATATCAGCCCTGTAACAAACAGATGTCACGCGGAGGGAACTTTTTATCTGCAGCAGGAGGTTTCAGGTCCCCTTCCCCAGGTTTTTTCAAAACAAGCTTTATCAGCTCTGCTTCCAAGGTAAGGTTCTTTGTCCTGTTCCCATCGTATATTAGCCCAATGGGTAGTGAATAAATGTATTTTATCCTGACTGTTATATCTATCAAAAAATAACACCAGAAGAAGGCATCTAGCAAAATGCTTTTGTATGAGTAAGATTTCAGGAAAGCAAACTGTCCCTGGAGTTTAAAATGACTCCGCATTGGAATGGATGAAGATGACGTAAAATCTTGTATTTTAAACCGTCAAAGAAAAGATGCTGTAATCTGGTTTTGGTGTCTAAAATACATACATCGTAAATATTTTTTTAAGCATACTTACATGTGCTACACAACATCTGATGTCAGCAAAATACCATGATTTATCAGAGCAATGTGGACATACTTGGCTCCTGCATGGTGATAATCCTTTAAAGTAGCTTAAATGTTTTATCCCGTTCTTGCTTTTGACTTCAAGGACTGCAAAACAAATAACTTGTATATTTTTACATTCCTTTGACTAGAGCTCAGGGAAGACATCTGAGCCCTCTCTTCCCATAGAAGACTCCCAGGACCTGTATAATGCCTCTCCTGAGCCTAAGAGTTTATTTCCAGGGGCTGGGGAGTCGCATTTTCAGTTTTCTCTGGAAGATGACACTCAGAGCCAGCTGCTTGATGCAGATGGGTAAGTAATAGGTGTAAAGGATGATATTTTGTGCCCTTTGCTAGAAGTAGGGCATACAAACCAGCAAGATTTTTTCTAACTACAGACTTTCTTTTAGGTTCTTGAATGTTGGACAACATAGGAGTAAATACCAGTCCTCAAAGCATCAGCTGACTCTGGCTAGTATGGATGAGAATGCAATGGATGCCAATATGGATGAATTATTGGACTTGTGTTCTGGACAGTTCAGCACTCAAGCTGAACATGTGCCAAATACCAGCAGCAACAAAAAGCAGAACATGGAAGAATTGCTCAATCTTTGCTCAGGAAAATTCGTATCTCAGAGTATGTCCTGAATTCTGTTGTCAGCTTTGCTGGTTACTTGATTTATGGGCTTTGCACTAAGGTACTGTTTAGTTCTGGCACTAATGCAGAATGTGGAACTCCTGAGATTTCTGAGAGCTCTTAACTATTTGTTGCCTTTGTTGGGAGCACACTAACTGTCATTTCTAGGATGCTCTCTGACATTTTAAGAGTAGAAATTTATCTGTCTAATAAGTTGCTATCTTACTGCTTTTTGTAGCAGGTTCTCCAACGTGGGCGTCTTCAGTATCTTCCAAGGCAGAAAAAGACAGTGACATAGAAGATCCAATGGCAGAGGCTCTAGCGCTCTGCTCGGGCTCCTTTCCCACAGACAGGTTGGCATTATGCTTCCTAAAACTTACAAAAGTTGGTAGTGGTAATTGTTTCACTCTTCATGCGTTTTCTTGTTCGACATCAATTCAAAATGCCATGTGGTCTGTTTGGGAGGCGAAGGGGAAGAATATTGCAAATTGCTCAGCACTCGCTCTAAATCGGCAGCATATACTGTTTCCCTCAGCTCCTGTGAAGGGAAATTCTTCTTTGTCTTTCACTGATAGTGAAAAATGCATTGAAGAACTTTCATCAAACTGAGAGAAGATTGTTAGAATGTAGCACTTTCGGGTTCTGTTCTGGGCTGTTGCCAAGCTACAGGAACCATAACTGGATGTAAGTTGGGTCCTTGCATTTTTTCCGTTGATTAAACTAGAAAGGTGTATGGCTGCCTGACAAAAGGATAATGAGGCTTAACAAATGGGAACGTTGGGGGGATCCAAGAGGTTTGTTTTAGAGGGAAACAAACTCAGAAATTAGTACTTGTCCCACGGTTTCTGCAAGTGAAGACCTGAGGTCTTAAAACATCTGTGCTAACATGGATTTGGGGCATTTAAAGCTGAATGCTGCTGGGAGACTGCAGCTCTCTGAGCGCTCGCAGGTAATTGCACAAGACCAGCTGATGTGGTGGTTGAAATTTTGCCTTGAATTATTGCAAAGCCATCATTGGAGGTGAAATGAAGACATTTCTTTCTTTCATTTACTTTTCTCCTAGGGAAGAGGAAGATGAGGAGGAGCAAGAAGAACTCGGTGATTTTCAGCTTTTAACAGATGACAACGCCTTTGATAGTGAGGAGGTAGGAACTGATGGAGCAAGGCAACTGCTGCAGCATTCTGACTGAGAGAATTCCATTTATCTACTTAGGTTTTTTACTATAACCATCAATGCAAAGTATTGTGACTTCCGTAACAAGATGCTGAAACGTTTTTAAGAGCAATGTTTGGAACATTTAAAATGTCTCCTTAATGTTATGATATACTGGATAAAATACCTTAGCATGGCAAATCCTCTGAACAATCTCTGCTGTTTTAGTCTGCGTTTACTGGCTGAAGAACAGAAGAAGCTGTCATTAAAAAGCAATCCATGTTCAGAAATTCCTTAATTTCTGAAAACTTCCTCTTTGACAGGATGAAAAAAGTGGAGACGGTGATGCTGAAGAAGTGGAAATGAGCGATGAGGAAGAAGAACTGCTGCGACACAGACAGGGCTTGAAGAAGAAAATGTAAGCACGTCTCTTCTGTGTCTTAATCACCAGACAGAATAGGATATTAATAACACTAAAAATTTAGTCTGTGGTTATTCCCTCCCCAGCATTAGTAGCTGGTGTTTACATGGTGTTGGCTCTGGCTGGTTTTTTTACTTTGGTGCTGTTGTGTTGCATGAGTTTAACTGTGGTGCTGGTGGGTTACAGAGGATTTCCATTATAGTTTCCATTTTAAATGGGAATCAGAAGGCCACAATGAAAGCAATGCAGCAGTTTTTTGACCAAAAAAAGGGGTGCAGGAGTATTGCTGTCATTCCTTGTGTCTGAAGATCTTTATTTGTTCGAGTACGTAAAGCATTGAGTTGGCAGTTATCATTGCCGTCACATTGGGTAGGCAACTGGCAAGGAATCTGGTGGATGACAATAATTTGGGGTGTCACATGTTGGCAGGCTGTGTATGTAAATGTGCAAGAATCAAGTCTTAGTCTTTTCAAAAATGAAAAATGAATAGTAATTTCTCATTTAGGGTATGTGTTAATTTTATGTCAAAAGATAAACCTTGCTTTCAGAAGATCTGTGTCATGATTATTGGTCTACCAAACCGAACTCTTTCAATGTTCTTTTATAGAAAACTGCAGGATTTCATGGAAGATGAGGCAGAGCTGTCAGGGAGCGATGTGGGAAGCGAAGATGAATATGATGGTGAAGACCTGAATGAATATGAAGAGGATATTATTGATGAGGAGCTCCCTAATGAAGCAGAATTAGAAAACCAAGTACAGAGATTACACATGTCAGTGCCAGTATCTGTTTTTGTGCGTGAAGTCCCGGCTCTTGGATATAATCTGGGCTAACCTGCTTTTCTCCTGTGTTGGTAGGAAGGCAATGCTTGATGATGACAAGCGCCAGTTGCGCTTGTACCAGGAGAGATACCTCATTGATGGTGACCTGCACAGTGATGGCCCTGGCAGAATGAGGAGATTCAGATGGAAAAATATAGGTGCTTTTCTGATCCGCAGTTGATAGATGGGGGTGAAAGATTGGAAAAAGAGTGTGTGTGTGTATGAAACAGCTCTCAGTAGAATTAAATGAAAGAAAAAAATGGGTTGGGGTTGCAGGGGCGCACTAGAGTCTCTCTTAAAATTGATAGCTAATTTTTTTTTTTTCTTTTGTCTAGATTATGCTTCACAGGTTGACTTGTTCCAGAGGGATTCAGATAATGATGATGAAAATGAACAGTTTGATGAGATAGAAGTGAAATGGAGGAAAGAGCGATTCGAACGAGAACAGTGGCTTCGTGAGCAGGTATTAGTCAGCTTCAGGAAAGGCATCTTGCTCGGTCTTTCTCTATACCATTGCAAGTATGAAATTGTTAGTTCCTCAAGTTAAACTCTGGAAAAAATACCATTCATAAATGTATCTCAGTTTCACAGCATGAATTCTGCTCTTCCTCTTCAAGTATTGCAGAGGGAGAAGCTAATTCAGAAGGGAGAGGCAAACCAGCTATGTTCTGAAACAAGTCAGCTTCAAAGCTGGAATGAGTCATGCTCAGAGCATAACTTCCAGTTCTAGAAGTTTCAGTATTGGGTCAGCTTTGTTGGCTGAGCGTGATGCTACAGGTTTGCTGTTTGCTAATAGAACCAGGATGATGAAGTAAGACATTGCAATAAACCCTTACAGTGGAAAGTAAATAAAAAAGTCTATATTAGTTGACATAATGAAAGGACTTGGTCTACTTAAAATACGGAATGAAATGTTCAGTCTTAAAATGGACTTTTTTGGTTTTACAAAGTGTCTTCTCTCTGCTACAGAAGGAAAAAAATAAAGAGGAGGAGGAGGAAGAAATTGGTGAAGACAGCCAATTCATGAAGCTAGCAAAAAAAGTAACTGCCAAGTCCCTACAGAAGAAAGGTAGGCTTGCTTTTTATTGAAGTGACAGTCAAATAAGAGAAAGCAAGCTTAAATTCCACTTGTCACTTGTAGTCTCTGGTAAAGCGCACCACGGATCTGAAAACTCCAATGTTGAGTTTTCTTACGCCAGCCTGAGCTTGTCTTCCAGAACTCAAAAAGCTAACGGTATAAAAGCATTGAAAATATGCAACTGCAAGGTTGATAAGAATTGTGTGTATTTCCTCAATAAAATAGTATGTTACCTCTTGAAAAAAATGTTGTAGAGTGGAAATAAATCCCTCTGCATCTTTGCTTAGTCTTTTATTCCTCATTTGCTTACCTTTAAGTCACAGAGCAGGAGACTGTAAGTGACAGTCAGCCTAGCAGTTTCTCCAAATATCTGCGACATGAAGAAAACCCATGTAATGTAGTGAAAGTAAGTATAGTTTCTTGGTTGTGGCAAAAACACCACTCCCAAGCGTGCAAAGCTGTTTCAAAACCACATTTTCCCTTCTAACTGGTAGAACTAATTGCCAGTCATCTATCAGCTGTATGTATAATTTGATGCAGACTTTTTTTTTCCCTACAGTATTTGCTGTCTGTTGTCAATTCAAGTTCTTCAGTATGATAGAAAATTATATCCTTTCAAATGAAGTTCAGGAACTGACATTTTCCTCTTTGTCTCTGCCAGCAAGCCCAGCAGTGGTGGTACAAGACACCACACTGTTACCCAGGAACCCATTTGAAACATTCAGACCTGCCAGTGACATCCAGGTTGGTAATGGTTTGGAAAAATGGTATTTCCGAACCGCATATGTAGAGCCCAGCAAAGTCAGCTGACCCTAGATGCTGGCCATTTCTGGTTTGCATGGTAGTGAGCAGCATTTTGGTGGGGAAGAGTCTTTTCTATTAAGAGTAACCTACTCTTGTTCACATGGTTTAACACAGCTTTTCTTTGTTCTTCAGATAAAGAATGGGTCTCTCTTGAACAGACCTAAAGCTGTCCTTCAGAAACTAGCAGCAATGTCAGAGCTTAATCCAAACGCACCTCGGAACTCAAGGAACTTTGTCTTTCATACACTTTCCCCAGACAAGAGCACAGAGGCAAAGGAGAAATCCAAGCTTCAGGTAAAGATTTGCATGGAACGTGCTGCCGGTTGTGTAGATTATTTAAACGTACAGACACTAAGCACTGCCAAGGAGATAAGAGCGCTGCTGCTTTAAATATTCTCTCTCACACCAAATAATTCTCCTGTAATTCAAAATTTAAACTTTTTGGAGACTTCTGTATATTCTAATGTCTTCTGCTCCCCTGTAGGTGAAGAAAAGAGGTCCTACTGCAGTAATAACGTCTCTGGCCAAACGGCCCAGGGTAGAGAGCACAGAGGAAACAAGTCAAAGCCGAAGCATATTCCAGTACTTGGAGAGCTGAATATTCCTGTTCAGGGCCAGAGGTTGCATCTCCTCTCTTTGCCAGTTTGTTTTGCAAATCTGCCAGCAATCATCAGGAAGGTAAACACGTTGCTGTACATTCTCGTGCTCCCACTTAATTCACAAGTTCCAGTAATGTTCAGGCAATGGTCTTGTTTATTCCCCTCTGTTTTTTCTCAGTGCTCCAGGACAAAATGAGAGCACAAAATCCATGCTTGGTTTGGAACGAAATGGTAACTTGGTCTTTCCCAGGCATTAAGGAAACTTACACTACTGTATTGCGTCCCTGTGCCATCTCATGTGTTCCAGTAGTATCAGTTTCATCTGAAAACACCATTCGTGTGACAAATATGACGCAGGAATGCCACAGTTAGCTTAAAGCACAGGCGAAGGAGGCATTTCTGCTGCCTTGGGTAAGAAGAAAGCAGTGTTAACTGTGGCAGGCCCTATGTTGTTTACACTTGCAGTACGAAGGTAGCTGTGGCTTCCTCCGATGTCTTATTTTCTCTAATGTTAAGCATTTATTAGCTTGAGATTTTAAGAAGCTCTAATTTATATTTGAAACGCATACTTTTTAAAAAGGTCCCAGTCTTTTACGAGGCAGTATGATCAGGATTTCTTCCCAAGTTTTTATTACTGTTTATATTCTTACACATGCATATGAATGTGTGTGTGTGGAGAGGGAAGAATGTGAGTAACAGATGTGGGAGAGGGAAAGGAGGTGTGTCAGGGTTGTTTAGTTGCTGGGGGCGGGGGGGTGGTGAAGTTCCTTGGTTTGTTTTGCCCAGCTGAAGAATCTCCAATCATCCCTTCCGTTGTTTCTGTGCAAGCTGTACTCGCCCGAGAGAAATTATTCGTGTTTCTGAGCAGCTAGTAATGAAAGGCCTTCTCTAGAATGAGGAAATCCGATAACAAGGATCCATCATTCCCAACTGTTCTAAATAGTGCGAGAGAAACTTGAGACAGAACACACAGCAGCTCTGATTACCTGTCGAGTGTGGTCAAGTAGAGACCAGAGAAGGGTACGGCGGTGGCCCGCTCTGCCGGACTAACCGTCTTCCTAGGACTTGATGTCCCACACGTAGGTTGCCAACTCTGTCGGAGGTTATCCCGAACTGTAAATTTTGTAAGATCATAAGCATACTCCTGGTGTGCTACATGTAAAATATTTTATTGTACATTATGTTTATAAAGATTGATGGTACTAATTAGAGTGCAATTTTACAATAAAACATGGTTTTAATTTTGGAGGCGGTTGGAATTAATTTACAGGATTCACTGTTGTGTGTATGTGGGGGGGGGTGTTCCAAAATGCTTGTCTGTCTTTTTTTTTTGTCTTTTTTTCTTTCTTTCCATTGCTGCTTTTCGTTTGTAGCCACAACTAAGCCTTTCACTAGGAACAGCTGCGATAATACTGGAATACAACAAAACCAATCACCCCTGTGCTTACTGGGGTGTAAATTCTCGAGTCTTCCACTTAGGTTTGCATAAAATTCTTTGGCCCTAAGAATGTTTCTTTTTACTGCTTCAGTAGCTCTGGTTTTGTTCGTTCCTAGACAAAACTTCCTTTATCGTTGGCTTGAGCCGTGCCTGTTTTAGTTCATTCTAGCAATTCTAATAATTGGCATACCTGGATTTGGGGAGGTTTAGGGAAGAAAACGAAGGAGGAAAGGTCATTTATCAGGTGTTTCTTGAAGAACCACATAACTGAAAGAAGGTCTCTGAATATCCTGTTGATTGTCTGTCAGGTGTTGGCACTGCTTTGTAAGTTGTACTGATTCAGCACAGATTTACTGGACAAAACCAATCAAAGCTGCAAAATCCAGCACCTCCTCTTAGTTTTGCTGACGCCTGCCACTAGAGAGCAGCAAGAGAGTGCTCTTCCTCCAGCAAAAGGGGGAGGAAGAACGATTAAAGCTTAAACTCTACCCTGACTCAAGGGGAAATTCTTGCAGCTTTCCATGCTCTAAGGCCTTGCAAAGGATTAAATTTATGTAGACCTATAATTGCTACATTTTTGCCCTAGAAGGTAGAGGCTTGAAGAGCACCTTCAGAGGGCAGCTTTGTCCTAGTGGTCTTACCAGCCTCTCCTCAGCATACGCTAGCCGCAATGATGGCGTTTGTTTCACTTTCCCTTCAAAATGTTTTGTTTGTTCCAGAGCCAAGAATAGAAAAATATTGCTGGGCCTGAAGAGCTTATAAACCGAAATACATAGAATGGGAAGATTTTTTCTGGCTACTGATGTTCAGAGTAAATGCTTTCCCCGCAGCAACCTTTCAGGAGCTCGGGGTTTGCCAAATGCTGCTGGTGAGCGCTATATCACACCCCAGAAATTCCTCGCATGGGAGGAGTATGTTCCCTGCTGTGCTTCAGGGGCCCAGGGGCGAGTCCTGTAGGAGCTGGCATCGCAGCGGCAGGAGGGGTCGAGCCAGGTGCTGAGATGATGCTGCTGCTGACTGTGCCAGACTCCATCTTCCCGCCAGGGCCGAGAGCTGTGGGTTTGCCCTGACCCCCTCCCGTGCTCCCACCCGTCCCCCTGCCCTGCTCTCGCCCACCTCGCCCCTCTGGCTGGCCCTTCTGGGGCTGCCCCCCACCCCACCTCCTGTCTGGCACCTTAACTCAGCCTTGGCTTCTCATTTTCACGTATCGATTCGGCTTGCCCCTCCCGGCACTGAGGTGATGCCGCTGCGCTAGCGGGGAGAAAAATCCCCCCCCCGGGTTGCTGCTGGAAGTGCCAGGAGTGGTCAGGGGCTGGGAAGGAGGGATTGCCTGTGGGTGGGGGCAGAGAGGAGCAACAGGGGTGGGAAGGAGGGTCCTGTGCATGGCCCTGGGGCAGAAGCTGTCTCTGCGGGGCCGTCCTGGGCTGAAGGAAGGGCCCCTTCCACTTCCCTCGCTGCTTTTCCCCTCTAATCTTGGGCTAACTCCGAGCAGTTACAGCCCAGAGCCAGGCTTGGTGCTGTTTGGTTTTGCCTTTGCGTGAGATGCAAAAATGTCTGCGCTGTGGTAGGACGCCGGGGTTTTCATCCGAGCTGGGCAGCTGTAATAACCACAGGTCTCCGTGCCTCAGTTTCCCTCACCCGCCGGAGGGACGGGAGGAATAAAAGCCTTTGGATCTGAGCTCCTGATGCCAGGCTGCACCGCGGGAGCCTTGACGAGAGGAGCGCTGCTACGTGTGCAACGTTACCGGCTGAGTTTGCAGAGAGAATGAGCTCTTAGGAACCTAAATGATAGTGAAGAAATTAAAAAAAAAAAAGAACGTGCACGGGGAGGAGGGGTGGGCCTTGGGCTCATGCGAAAGGTTAACATTGCAGACACGTTTATAATCATGGCTTTCACCGCCGCACGGCTCCTCGGGGGCTCAAGGCAGTCACTGAATTATGTTTTCTTTTCCCTTTTTTTTTTTTTTTTTTTCCCTTTTTGCTAAGAGACTGAAAGGGGGAGAGAAAAAAACCTGTTTGTCTTGTCTAATTTAATTTATGTTATTTATCAAATAGACAGGTTATTTGGGAAACTAGAGGGACCCAGGCTAAAATCATCTGTATTTCCAACATGTGAAAAATTATGTCGGAGTGGACACCCGAGGAGCAGCGTGCTGAGCGTTCTGTGTGCGCTCCATGAGCTCCTGCACCTCGCCTGTCCCAGACCTCCCGTCAGTTGTCCTGGGCCCGATGTGAGAGTTAAAGGACAAAAAGACCCCTGGGCCCCCACGCAAGAGCGGGTGTCTTCCAGAGCAGCCCTGTCACCATTATTTACCCTCTCTGGCTTTCAACCCGCGCGGTAGCTGCGCATCCTTTCTCCAGGAGCGATGAATGGGGCGTGGGTTTGGGCCCAGGAAAACATCTTCAGCGCCCGCTTGGCTTTGGGATGGAGCAGGCGATGTTTTTGGAATCCGCTTCTTTCCCTTCGGGTTCTCCGTTGTTAGAAAAGGCAACAGGGAAGACGGAGCAGCAGAAACAGGCAGGCATGGCTATGGTCCAACCGAAAGGGCGCGGGCAATTCGAGAAATACAGAAATAGTGCGTAAGAACATAGCGAAGGGAAACCAGAGCCCTCTGTCACTCGCAGGCGAGTGCTTTCCGCACTAAAAAGGAAAAGGGAACGGGGGGGGGTGGGTGGATCTCACCCTGCAGGACCGATGATGCGAAGGTGGTGCCTTGCACAGGTCGGAGCGAGCCGGCGGCGGCAGCTCCATCAGCGGTCCTGATGAGGTTCCTCCTGCGAGAGCCCAGCCCTAGCACACCTCGGGTGCCCGCGCTTGATTAATGAGCTGCAATCGAACGGGAAATCGAAACTTGGCGGAGACCTTCCCTCCCTGGGACCCGGCGGGCAGCTGCGAGGGGCCATGCATGGGTGGGGACCCCCCGATTTCTGCTTTAGCATCAAGAGCTGAGCCTGAAGCAGCCCCGGTCCCCGGGGGCAGGAGCCCAGCAGCCGGGAGCAGAGCCGTGGGGGGCTCCTGGCTGAGCTCATGACATGGAAAACGGCTCCGTCTGAGCCTTGCAGCAGAGCTGAGTTTATTAGATGACCTATAAAGCAAAAGTTTCATTCTATATTAACTATTAGTCATTAATATTAATTATAACATTGCGTGTGCTCTGTGCGGACAGATGTTCAGTCCTTGGGGGTTATTATTTTCTCTTGTATCATCCAGAAGCCCAATTTATGGCCAACTCCAGCTATGCTTCTCCAGGCAGCAGAGATCTAAACCAGCTGTAATTAAAGAAAATGACATAAAAGATTGCAGCGCAAGGGGGAGGGGTGAGAAGCAAATCTTTGAGCTTTGCAAGAGATTAATTTTATTTTTAGCTAATGTTTTTTTCCTCTGCTCCTCAAGGCTGTTTTCATGCAACGTGCTCGGTGCTGCTTCCCGTACCGTGGCCCATTGATTTTCAATATTTGGTGATGTTCGTGCATGCAGTGATGGAGGGTCGGTATCCAAGAGGCGTGTTCCCTTTGGAGACGGGCACGCGTTCACGTGTGTCCTCGCACCCACCCGCCACCCCGAAAGCCACCTGCAGCATCCGAGCCCTCACCTCTGCCGTGGGGGGATGCTGCACATCCCCCCCTGCATCCTGGCATGGCTGCTTGTGGCCGCCGTGCCCTGCTCAGCCCCAAGGTCCCAGCTGGAGGGCGACGTGGGCCAGCATGGCAGCAACTTTCTGCGCTGCTTAATTTCCAGCCGCCACAGTTCATGGAGACTCGACGCATAATTAACCGCTGAGGTGCTAACGCCACCTCCCCGACTCCTCAGGATATGCAGAGGTGGTATTTCCACATTCCTGTTTTACACAAAGCCTGAAGGGGGGGCTTTGAAAATCCCCAACCTTTCACCATTAAACACCACATTAAGAAAAAAATAAAAAAAAAAAAATGGGCTTTTCCTTCCTCTCCCTCCTGCTCCTCAGCCCAGCGAGCCCAGATGGGGCGCAGGGGCCTGATCCTGCACCCTGCAGCCCCCATCCCTGCTTCGGGATGTGAGGTACGGGAGCTGCTGTTTCGGCTGGCTTTTTCCCAGCTGGCACGGTGATGCCGTGGGATGCTGCTGCTGCTGAAGGCTTCTGTGGGGCGGCTCGCCGAGGCACCCCGAGCCCACCGGCCGGCGGGCTCGGGGTGCCTCGGCGAGCCGCCCCACAGCAGCAGCCCCTCAAGAGGTTTTGGCATCCAGGTTATTCCCCATCCCGCCTCAGGTGCACATCCCAGCTCCGACCCATCCAGCCCACTGATGTCAAGAAGATAATTAAAGCAGCAGGCAATTATACCTGCCATGTGTTCCCTATTTTGCATGACGGGAGGGTGATGCTCTCAGTACAAAGCCTCCAGGGGGGTTGGGATGATCTCACAGGCGGAGCTGGCCTTATTTTGGATAGCCTTCGCTCCACCTACGGATTTGCTACGTACGTGTGTGATCTTCGGAGACGGGATGACGTGAGCCCCAAAGTATGATAACAGCTCCCGAGGTGCCGCTGCCCGGCTGCGGGGGGGCTGCAAACACCCCCCAGCCTGACCCACCACCGTCACCCCGTCCCATTCCCTTCTGCTGGAAAAGGAAAAGAAAAGGAAGGAAGAAAAGATTAGCTGGGGTCAAAGCAGTTGGCAAAGACCCCCGAACATCTGCAGGGGGTAAAAGTGGGGCTGGAGGAGCTGGATTTGGTGCTCATCAGCCAGCACTGAGGCCCCAAACCCTATTGAAGTCTGGAAGGGTTGGGATTTATCCGTGCAGTGGCTGGGTCTTGTCCGTGGCTCCTGCTAAAAGCCTGGGAGTGACGCTGCTGGTGTCTCCAGTTTGAATGGAAACTGGAGGTGCCAAACCAGAGCCCATCGCAGTGCTGGTGATAACCCCAGTCCGGTAAGATCTTGACAAACCGCCAAGGCACCAAAAAAGGGCACCGTGGGGATGTGCCGGGGTGGGCACAGCCACGGGCGGTGCCTGCAGGCTGGCGGGCGAGCTGGGCACCAGCTCTGCACCACAAAGCAACAGCTTCGTCCCTAGAGCCGTGCTGTGTTGACCGCGGGGTATTTTTAATTCAAAGCTCCACACCTAAACTTTGCCAGCTGTGCTGGCGTTGCCTGAGCATCCCGCAGCCGGGGCTCGGCTCCCCGGGGCAGTCAGGGAGCCAGCGGAGCTCCCAGACCCCGTGGCCGCTTGTCCCCGCTGCCCGATGCTGGCAGGGATGGCAAGCGGAGGGGGGACACGTCCCCCACCCGCACCCCCGGGGGCACCCCATGAGCCCAGCACCAAATTGCATCCCGGGCGCCCGTTACAGTCTGACCCCTGGGAGGCTGCCTGGGGCTGCTAAGGAGGGCGCAGGGCTGAGACGGTGCCACCGCCCCGGGGTGAACCCCAGTGATGGGGGACGAGCAGGAGGGGACATCGCTCCCCGCTCTGCCCCGGTTCCCCCCAGTCCCCCGGGCTCTGAGGGTCAAGGCCAGTGGAGCCGGTGTTGCCGGGAGCCGCGCAGGCATCCTGCGAGGGGAAGAGCGCCGCTCCCAACATCTGCTTGGCGTTTGTTTGTCTTTGGTTCCCATTCCTACCCTGCCTCCCTCCTCCTCTTCCCTCCTTCCATCTGCACAGGCCTAAAAATAGGGCTGCAGCCCGACTCGATCTGCGCCTCGCCAGCCCTTCGTGACTTCAGCAGGATCCCGGTCACGGCACAGCGAGGAGGGGACGGGACCCCCCGCTCCCTCCGCTGCCGCTTTTCCACCGCAGCGCAGTGACGCCGAGTACCCATACCCCCATGTCCCCTCATTTTTCCTCCACGTGAGCAAACCGCCAGGCACGTCCCCTGACTTTCTGCTCCATCCGCTCGCCCAAGCCCTGGCCCGGCACACCCAGCCGCTGCGGCAGGGACACTGCATCCCGCCGGGAAGGAGCCCGGCTGATGCCGGTGCCAGCCACTCTCCCTCCATGCGCCCGGCCACGTGCTGGCCCCTTTTCCTCCCTCCCGCGCCCCCGTTCCCACGCCGAGCCCCAGCTTTGTCCGGCCGCCCCTCCTCGGTTCAGGCCATTCATTTCAGATCTGCTTTGAGTTTGCTCCCCCCTGGCCCCTGTTCCACGAAGGCTTCTCTTGTTCGGCGGTGGCTGCAGCTGGGGGGGTCGCTGAGCCCCATGGCCACCGCCGGCCCCAGCGATGCTCAGCTGCCCCCCGCCCCCCGGGCTGCCCACCCCAGTGGGACGAGGGTCCTGCCCCAGCTGCAGGATCCTCCGGCAAGGACGGCACAGCAGCCTGGTCGCATTTAATCCAGGACACCGAGTGCAGCCTTCCTTCCTCCACGCCCAGCCCAAAATGCTTCATCGGGGCATGGGGGGGGCCATGCCCCGAGCCCCATGTTGGCCCCCACATCCATGCCCATGCATGGCCCCGCTGCTGCGCCTGGGGCAGGGGTGGCACTGGCTGTCACCCGGCTTTGCAGAGGTGCCCGCATGGCAGGGGGAGAGCAGAGGGGGTGGCCCCCAGCCCCTGACTCCCACACCCCCCAAAAGGTGCCCAGGCCTGAGGGAGTGCGGCCGCAGGGACCCCTTTGCTGCCTGGCTGGGGCTGCACGGGGATCCAGCTCTGCCACCGGGGCTGTTCCGGGGGTCCCCACGGGCTGTTCCGGGGGTCCCCGTGCCTCCTGCTCCCCCGGCGGGCTCAGCCCCCGAGCCTCTCGCAGGCATGGAGCAGGGCGAGCATGGCTTTGGCACTTCCCTGTGTCCCCCCGCCCCTTCCCCAAGTCGCTATGAATAAATCATTGTTTTATTAGAGAGAAGCAGCTGCTTTTTTTCTTCTTCTTTTTTTTTCTTCTCCTTTTTTTTTTTTTGCCACTCCATCCATATCCGCGCGAGCCCTTTGGCACATGCTCGAACGCCAAAAGCCCCATTGAGGGCCCCTGGAGCATAGCAATTGATACACAGAGCTCCCCAAATCCTATTCAGGGCCCGCCTTTCTGCACGAGCAGCCTCTAAACAGCTAATTCACTGCTCTTTTTGTCGCTGGGGTTAAGTGGTTAAGTGTGTGGGGATCCCATAAAAGGCCTTTACTCCATGAAAAGCTATATTTACATTGTAATCACCAAAGAACTGTTTAGGCAGTCAATCGTGGGGATAGAAAGGGGCAGCCACGGGCGGGGGCTCGGCGGCGTGCCCCTCACCTCTCCGGCTGATCCCCCCGGAGCAGGACTTTTGTGGGATTACGTCCCCCCGCGCCAGCTGCCGGGGGGCCACGGGAGCCGACGCTCTTTGTCTCGGCACGGAGCTGGGGACGGCCCAGGCACCCAACCCGTCCCAGCCGCGGCACCCAGAACCCTGCGCCCCGGTGGCCCCAGCCCCCCCGGGGTCCTGCCAGTCCCGGGGCCAATCCGGCACATTGGGGCCAGCAGGTGGGGCAGGAGCCCCTCTCCCACCACCATCCCTCCCACGCGAAGGGACCGAGCCCCCGTTACCCCGTCATTAACCAACCTCCCATCGGCAGCAGGCAGGGCCTCCCCGCTACCCCCGTGTGTGAAGTGCAAGCTAAAATTATATCACTTTAACAAGATTAATTGAGCACAGCGAAGAATGGCAAAAGCTAAATTAATTCACCGAGAGTGAGGCGAGGGCTTCCCTTTCCACCAGGAGCAATTTCCACGTAATCAATTAGATGATGTTCCAACTGATATCCCCGTCGGGGAAGTGAATGCGCCTGCCCACCCCACGCGGGTGTGAATATTCATACCAGCTCCACTTGAAGAGTAAACACGATAAAAATCCCCCCCGTCTCCCCCTGCAAGCCCCTGTGGGGTTTGCCCAGGAGGGACCAGCACTGGGGCGGCCAGCGGGAATGGGATGCTGCATCCCACTGGGCACAGGGATGGGAATGGGATGGGATGAGGATGGGGATGGAGATGGAGCAGGGCTGGGGATGGGGATGAGGATGAGGATAGGGTTGGGGATGGGAATGGGGATGGGAATGGGATGGGATGGGAATGGGAATGGGCATGTGGATGGGGTTGGGATGGGGTTGGGATGGGATGGGGATGGGGATGGGGTTGGGATGGGAATGGGGTTGGGGATGGGGATGGGGATGGGAGATGGAGCGGGCTGGGGATGGGGATGGGGATGGGGATGGGGATGGGGATGGGGATGGGGATGGGGAATGGGATGGGGATTGGGATGGGGATAGGGATGGGGATGGGAATGGGGATGGGGATGGGAATGGGGATGCTGCCAGCCACATGCCAGCGCAGATCCCTGCTGAGGAGCAATTGCAAACCACGCTGGAGCCATTGCAAAGTGGCCGCAGCCCGTCGGACACTGCTTCCAGCCCTGGGTGCTGGAGCGGTGCTGCGGGGAGCTGCGGGGGACGCATGCGCCAGCGGCGGGTGCTCCCTTCTCCCTGCTGCGTTTGTCTTGTCTGCTCCTGAAAAACGGAAATTAAAATGTTTTTATAGTTATCAATTACGCACTCTGACTTTTTCTGGTGCCTAGTGTGAGCTTTATGATAGAACAAGTTTAGAAGTGTTTTACTGCACCCTCCAGCCCTATGGAAATTATAATTACGAGGCTGAACAGGCTGGTTAAGCAGAGGAGGCGATTTTCCCCAGTGGGCAAAACACCCCCTCCACGGAGAGGGCTCTCGGCTCCGGAATGGCCTGAACGATAATTTTCCCCGGATACTGGTGGGGACACAGACACCTGGTGCCCCGGGATGTCCCTGTGCCTGGCAGCACCACGACTCTTCCCAGTGCATCCCTGGAAGCGCACATGGCTTCGCCCTTTGCACAGGAGGCACGACTGGAGCTTGTGGTACCAGCACTGGCACCGGCACCAGCACCGGCACCGGCACCGGCACTGGCACGGGCCGGCGGCCCTGCATCGCCGAGCCGTTTGCATCATTGTGGGGTTTTGTTTTCCCTCTGGTTTGGCTCCCGCCTGGATTTTTCAAAGGCTGTGGAGCAGCGAGCGCCCTTCCTCCCCCGGCCGGCGCACATTGTTCAAATTAGTGCCTAAATGAAAGGATATTGTTGGTTCCTGTTCGGAGATAATAACCTCGGTAGCGGAGGGAATTTCACCCATGCAGAGAGAATTTGCCGGGCTGTTCCCGCCAGGAGAGCCCCTCGCCGGGGTCCGTCTCGCCGGGACCCGAACAGGCTGATGGGAACGGACCTGGCCAGGAAGCGGGGGTTTATCTTGGCATACCGCTCTAATTGCTGAAAACTCCACTTTCCAACCTCAAAAATGTGCCACCGCTCCCCGTCCGGCACGGGGGCACCTGCGGCACGGCAGAACCCGGCCACGGCCAGGATTAGTGCCGACAAGCAGCGGCTGCTGCCCGCCCCGCTCACACCATCCCTGCAGAAAAGTACTCCTGTTCCCAAATGCCGGCGGGATTTTGGGTTTCCCTCTTGCTTTCCATCCCTCTGCCTCTTCTCACGGCTTAGGGAAATTTAAACCCCTCACCCTGCCATGGAAGAGGAAGAAAGAGGAAGGGAAATGAGCCCAACCCTGGAATTCCAGTGTTTCTATTTTTATTCAAAAGCAGAGGATGTCAAGCATAAGGAAAACGTCCATTTCGGTTCAAAAGGCGCCTTCTGCCCCAAAGGCCCTTTCTGCCGGGGGGAGCCCAGCCAGCACCAGCACACACTGGGCGACTCCCAGAACTGTGCTGGGCCTGGCACCCCGCTGCCTCGTCACCATTGTCCCCGCTGCTGGCCAGGCAGGTGCCGGGGGGACCGTGCAGCTCATGGCAGCGAAGGGACGAGCGTGGCAGCACCCAGCCGGGGCCGGGGCAGCAGGCCGGGGGGGTCAGCCCCCACGGGACCCCGCTCCCCTGCAGCCCGCGCTGCCCCGATCAACACCCTGCCTGCCGAGCCCGCCTGGCCCACCTGGCTGCAACGTGGACGGGCGTTTAATTGCGCGCTCTGAATTTTAATTTTTTTCAGCCCGTTTTGCTCTGATTGAATTTTAACAGATGTTTGGACTTGTTATAGGTGAAGGGGGGAAGCTGAGAAAAAAAAAAACCAACCCAACCCAAAGTGTTTCTTGATTAGAGCTTGTTCAAAGTTCTCCAGTGGAGCAGCTTCCACACCAGAAAATTCTGACTATGTGCAATCAAACGTTTAATTTCCAGGAAGGCAATATAAGATGATTCCTTCAGGTTAGAATCTGTTGCAGTTATTAATCAAAGCGGGGCAGCTGAAACAAAACCTTTTATCAAATATCGTGACAAAGGGATAAATTAAAGCATTTATGGAATGCATCAGATTTGTGTCCAAGACCGAAATTTCAAAATCCTGACATTTTCTGTGTTATGAGGTCCAAATGTTGAGCCTTGCTGCTTCGGGACAAGTGCGCAGCAGTTGTGGGGGTGCCGGGAGCCGCGCTGCCGCCGCCGTTCCGCCTGCAGGAGATGGTCTGTGCCGCAGGACGCCGTGGTCGGGGACCAGCACGGGGCGAGGACGTTGCTGCCTCCAGCGCTGGGCACGGACCTGCTCGCCGCTGTTTGCAGCATCGATCCCATTGCACCGGCCCTTCCTCATGGGAAGGAGGGGGCACCAGCCCCTCCGAGGGGCAGCCTCGCTGCGGGGGCTTGTTTTGCTTGAAACGCTCAGGTTTTGGGGAGGGCAGCAGCACAGCCATTCCCAACCACAGGCTGAGCAGCGGAGCGAGGGTGCACGGATCCACGCTGCCCTCGGAGCCACACCAGACCGCAGCTGGACCCCGGGTCCGTTGCCCAGCATCGCCCCGGCTCGGCGGAGGCTCGGTGCCCGCCGCAGGCACGCGAGGCTTCGTGCAGCCCCCCAGCCGCTCACCGCCCTGCAAGGGCGATCCGCGCTTTTCCCAACTGCCCTCATACCCCAATCCTCAGGCACTGCTGCCGTTCTATTATTTGCAAGCTGGGAGCCCCCCGCCTAGAGCACCCTCATTTCGTGGGCTGCCAGAAGCCCGCGGCCAGGTCTGGCGTGGGAAGGTGACAACCCAGGGACGTGCGGTGCTTGGGCACGAGCCGAGGATCCCATGGTCGGAGGCTGGCAAGGGCCCAGCCGCAGACATCGAACGACGGAAAGATTTCAAAAAATACACGCTTAAACAGACACAGCGCTTCTCATCCCCAAATCCTCGCAGACAGATGAGTCCATCCACTGGGGAACTTTGGCTGTAGCCAGACTGGGGGAGTCCCTGAGCCAGGCTCAGGATGCAGCCCGTGGCCGAAGCAGACGTGGGGACCCCGAGGCTGGGACCCATCCCACAGCACAGGGAGGGGACGCCGAGGGGCAAAGCCGCCCAGAGCCACCAGCCGAGGCAGCGAGCACCGGTCCCTCCCCCTTCCTCTCCATTTCCCAAACAATTTCCTAATCAGAGCTTTCTGTCTGGAGTTTATTAGTGATTCACAGGCCAAGAGGAAATGGTGATTTTTGGGTCCTGGTCTGAGGGAAGGGGTGGAGCTGGTGTCACTATTCCCCTTTTGTAGCTCAGCAGCGGATAAACCCCAGAGGAAACGCCTGCGAGACGCCAGCTTCGCTCTCTTGGCGGAGCACATCTCCCCGAACCAAGACAAACCCTGCCGCGGGAGTTAGGAAAGCAAACGGGAAGGAGGCTTCTCCCCGACACGGGCGGTCTGGCGAGGGGGGTCTCTGCCACCGCCGGCTCACGGGGCTGCGCGTCCTGGGGGCAGAGCTGGGTCCCCGTCACCCCTCACACCGCTGGGCTCCCTGGCCCCGCAGCCCCTTCCTCCTCCTCCTCCTCTCCCCAGTACCCCGATGCATCCCAAGGGCTGGTCCTCGGGGCTGGGAGCTGTTGGGGGGAGCGGGCTCTGACCTCCAGTCCCGTGGAAACAGTCTGGCTTCCGCAGGATTCCTGGCTCCTCTGAAATCCAATCTGGTTGCGGATTCCTGGCATTTTTTGCCAAATACAGCGCATCTGCCACTGCCTTTGATTCTGATTGCAATATAATTTGTTTTACAGGGAGAAGGCGGGCAGCGGGGGAGCAGCCTGGGCGCTGATGCTGGGGCTGTGGGGCAGGGGAACGGGGATCCCCGGATCCAGCCCCTTCTGCCCCTTCCCCTGCCTTCGAGTGGCGTTTTCCCCAGAAAACCCCATGGGAAACGCAGACAATGGGATGCTGCGTGTGAGGGGACCACGGGACAGGGACAGGGATGGGGACGGGTGGGTGGGGACGGGATGGGGATGAGGACGGGGATGGAGATGGGGACAGGGATGGGGATGAGGACGGGGATGGAGATGGGGACAGGGATGGGGATGAGGACGGGGATGGAGATGGAGCATGGCCAGGAACGGGGCCAGGCTGGCACCGATGCTCAGCTCCCGCTTCCATCCTTGGAGGCCGGTGGCTTTGCTGGCCCCCCGCTGGAGAGGAGCACCAGCACTTGCATAGCCCGGGGTTGCTTTTCTTTCCCTCAGCCTAGAAAAATGACCAGAATCTATGAAAAGAAGAGCACTGTTTTCAAATTTTGTGAGGCCAAGAGGACCAGCCCTTTACAGCATCCTCCTCCCTTCATCTGTAGGACCCAGCAGCGCTCCCGACGTTAGTTTTGCAGCCCCAACCCGCAGTCCCGGGGCGGTGCGATGGCCCTGCTGGCTCCTGCTCCCAACGGCACCATTGGTCCCAAGGCCTCGGCCGTGCACAGCCCCTTGCAGCCGGGGATGCGGCGCGGCCACGCAGCCCGGAGCCGTCGGTCCATGGTGTCCCCCGTGGCCGTGCCTTCGCCCGGCTGACCTGACGCTCAGCCCTGGTTTCTGCTGGGTGCAAGGAGAGCTGCTCCCACCCGGCCACTGGCTCCCCTGGGACACCCCCCCCCCCTCATATTTACCCGAATGTGTTTACAATTACACCGAATGCCGAGCCGCCGGTGGCCGCCGCAGCCGGGCCGAGTCAGCGGCGGGGCAGCGCGGGGTTGGAGGTCAGCGCGCTGTTTACTTTAATTTCTCTGAGAGCTTTTTGGGAGATTTCCCTCCTCCGTTATTAAACTCAGATGAGCCGCTGGGGAGGTTAGGTCGCATGTGGTTCAGGGCACTTTCCTCTTTTGTAATTTTTTTTATATTTTTGCAATGTTTCACCCTTAACTCTTTCGGGACAGGTTCCCCGTCTCAGGACCGGGGTCCCGGGCTGAGCCCACTGGTGGGACGGTGGCTCCTGGGTGACCTGTGTCCTGGGCAGGCTTGTGCCCAGGTGCTCTTGGCCACGAAGGTGCCCGGCCGAGCCCAGCACAGCATGGCCGCGTGGCCGAGCATGGCCCCGCCATGGCCATCATGCCGGTGCCCCGTGCAGGACAGGGCGGGAGATGGGAACCGATGGGAGCCCGGGGAGGGGAAGAATGTGGAAATTTCCCCCAAATTTCCCCCCGTTTCATTTCCTTCTAGCGCTGCCTCCCCGCGCACCAGCGCTCGCTTGCTCTCCCAGCCCAGCGCTGGTGTGCACGCAGTGGGCATGCGGTGAGCGTGCAGTGGGTGCGTGTGGGCATGCAGCGGGTGTGCTGTGGGCGTGCAGCGGGTGCGTGTGGGCGTGCAGCGGGGGCGGCGAGGCGGGCATGCCTGGGTGCCGTGGGGGTGCAGTGGGTGCGTGTGGGCGTGCAGTGGGTGTGCTGTGGGCTGCAGCGGGGGCGTCGGGGGCCGTGGGGTGGGGCGCGTGGGCGTGCAGCGGGTGCACGTGGGTGTGCATTGCACACGCATGCTGGGCAGAGGGGCTGCAGGCAGAACCTGGGGAGCAGCAACGCCGGCACTCGCCTGCTCCTGCACCCCGCAGCTCCCAGCAAGGCCACGGGGTCCCTGCCCTCGGGGCAGGAGGAGGCAGCCCCTGCCTGATGCTGAAGGCCCCTTCCTCTCCCTCTGCTGTCCCGGTCCCACTGGCGGGGCTGGACACGACCATGCACGGGGCCGTCCCCGTGGGAGCTGCAGCCCCTAATCTGTCCCGCACTGGGCAGCTTTCAACTCCCTGGTGCCTCCTTCCTGGCAGAGAGGTCGGGCACCCACCACCGCATCCGTGACATGGGGCCGACGTCACAGGGGCACAGGGCCGAGTGCGAGGGCTCCTTCTGGGACTAATTTTATTCAAAGCTCGTGGCACGTTGCATCGGTTAGGGGGACGCACGGCAGATGAGAAGCAGACGGCAGCCTGCCCTGCACACGGGGCGAGCACGGGGAGCGGGGAGCCGGGCGCTGGGTTTGAAGGATGATTTCCACCATGGCCAGTGCTGGGCTCCCATCTCCAGTGCTTCCCCACAGCAGTGCTGGGTCTCTGCTGGTGCAAGGTCCCGGTGGCCGTGGAAGTCCCCTGGGTGCAAGGGGGCTCCTGCAGCCAGGACAGGCGCTGGGCCCGGGGGAAGAGTGCTGCATCCAGGGTCCCAGGGACCTGCTTTGGTGGAGAAATCTGGTGCCAGTACCTTCTGGAGCAGCTCCAGGGGGTCACCCCAGCACCCTTCTCCCCTCTGAGCCCCGAGGAACACTGCCTTTATCTCGCCTAGGACACCCAGCTCCAAAACCCCAGCACGTCAGGTCCTGCGTTCAGTCTTCTTAAATAATTTTTAATTTCCTGGAGGGAGAGCTTTTAATTTATTTCTGGAACAAAGTGGGGGAAGGGGAGGGGAAGACGATTCTGAAATCCATCACTAAGCTCCCTCCACCTCCAAACCTTCCCTTTCCCCCTGTCCCCAAGGGGATCAGCCCAGCCCTCCCTGTGTCCCCACCTCCCCTCTCTCTGGCACCCCGAACTGGGGTTCCCTGCAGCCTGGCAGCGTCCTTGGGACGAGGGGCAGCGGGGGCTGAGGGGATGGCTGGCTCGCAGGGAAACAGAGCTGTTTTCATTGCAAGCAGCAAATCCCTCTGGTCTCCATCAGATACAGATAATCCCGGAGCTGGGGGTGCTGGGCTGAACCCGAGCTGCACCAGCGCAAAACCAGCCCCAGCGAGACAGACCCCTGCAACCGCTGCTCCCGGCTCCCTCTGCAAACCCGGCACCGACCCGGCTCCCGCCACGGCTGGCATTTGGGGGAGGAACCCCCCAAAACACGGGGAGGTTCCCGCCAGCGCCAGCGGAGCCAGAGCCAACGCGCAGTCGGTTTGTAGCAGGCACCGGCACATCCACACCCACCAGTCCCGTGGGAATTCCTGGGGTGGGGACGATTAATGCCAAGAGAGGAGCAAACCCCGTGCCTGCCCCACAAGCCAAACTTCAGCTCCCTTCTGCTGTTGAAGCCTAAGCCGGTGATGGGAAAGGTCTACTATTTCAGATGTTCTTCCTCGCAGTAAACCGGGGGAGAAGGTCCCCAAACGGACGAAACTTTCCTCCTTGCTCTCAGCAATGAATATTTTGCTTTGCTTTGAGTTCAGGCCCCGAATGGGAGCGAAACCCAAACCGGCTCTCACAGCAAATGCTCACAGCCGCTGCTCACCAAACGCTTTTCTCTTTCCTGCCCATTCACAGCCGCGGCCGAGTCGGTTTCTGCCTTTCCTGTGTGACGGGAAGGTTTTGTTTCTTTAACCTTGGGCTTTCCCGGGAGCACTGCAGCCCAAGTGCCCCAGTTACAGCACAGTCCCACCCCACCGATTTCTCCTCGATGGAGGTGTCGAAGCCTTTGGGGCCAGAGCAGCCCAGAGCAGGAGAGGCTGCCCAGGGGCCTGTCAGGCAGATGGGAAGTCAGAGCAACTTATTTATCACTTATTAGTGTGATTCTGCTGCTCCAAACCCTTGCAATGTCATGGAGGAACATCTACTTCTGGCGTTTCTCTCTCATGTCCCATCTCCAGCAGCCCAGAGCAAGTTGGAGAGGATCTTCACCCACCCTGACAGCACCTTCATCCCCCCTTCCTCCCTCTTGGGGTGGGGAGGAGGGTGCTAACCCCTCGGCAAGACTGACTTTGGTCAGGATGGGCTTGGGCTGCAGAGCCCTCGGGGTGCCGGCGCTGCGCTCGTGCCACGTCTATCCCAGAGCTACCACGGGACGCTGGTGAAGGCCACATCAGGTGGACGCAGTGGGAGCTGGGACTGTCCCCCGGTGCCCAGCCCCAGGCCACTGGCCCCGCCGTCGCGCGGTCCATCTCCCCGCCCGCCCCCCAGCACGCACCCCGGCCCCACAAAGCCTCTTTATCTCCCCAAATGCTCATGGTGCTTCATGTGACCCCCCCATGCCGGCCCGGCGCTCGTGGGAGCCATTTGATGTTGCTGAGCCTTTTCCTTTCCCAGCGTGCGGGCGCCCCGGCTCAGGGGGGGGGGGGAATAAAGGCCCCATTGAGATCGTGGGTCCCGCCGCGCCCCTCGTCCCCGTGGGGACCGGCTGAGGCTCACGGGACCGGCGGGCAGGGGCTGGGAAGGAGCCGGCGTGGCTGAAACCCGTGGCGGGGTGCGCCCAGCCCAGGCCCCGCTCCCACCCCACGCCGGGGCTGGGGGCTGTGTTGGGGGGCTCCAGCCCACGGCCCCCTGCACCCCCACGGAGCCTCCCCCCGTTCTCCCCGGCCGGGCGGGCACGGGTGGGGGGTTTTCCCCCTGCCTCCCCACCCCCCCCGCCGCGGTGGGCGCGGGAGGGATCTCCCGTGGGACGGTGCGGGTGGGCACGGAGGCACCGGGCGGTGCCCAGCGCGGGCGCTCAGCCCCGCGGCGCGGCCGGGGGGGGCGCGGGGGCCGCGGGGCGGCGGTGAGTGCGGACGGCGGGGCCCGGGCGGCGGGGGCGGGGGTCCCGGCCCCCCCCCCCCCCCCCGGCGCCGCCTCCGCCGCCCCCGCCCGCGGTTTCCCGGCGCGGCCGCGGCTCGGCCCGGAGGGGCGGCTGCGGGGGGGGCGGGGGGGGGGGACACACACGGACCCGCCGCGCCTCCCCCGCCGCCCTCCGGCCGCTGCGGGGCGGGGAGCGGGGGGGGCTCTGCAGGTGCCGGGCTGCGCCCCGGCGGCACGGGGCGAGTGGGGGCGCGGCGCTGTCACCCGGTGCTGGGCAGCGCCATGGCTGCGGGGGCTGCGGGGCGCCGGCCCGGGGAGCCGGGCCTCCGGGGGGGCCGGGCCTCCTGGGGGTGCCGGGCTCCTGGGGGTCCGGCTTCTGGGGGTGCCAGGCCTCCGGGGGCCGGGCTCCTGGGGGTCCCGGGCCTCCGGGGGTGCCAGGCCTCCGGGGGGCGGGTGCTGGGCTCCTGGGGGCCCTAGCCTCCGGGGGTGCCGGGCTTCTGGGGATGCTGGGTCACCGGGGGGTGCCGGGCTTCTGGGGGTCCCAGGCCTCCAGGAGCCCCCAGCCACACGCCGGCTCTCGCCCCCCTCTCCCCGGTGCCATCCCTGCCCTTGCAAACAGCCCGTTCAGGTCTGAGCTCCCCGGGCGTTGTGCGCACTGCAGGGCATCACCAGCCGTGGGGCAGGGAGCCGAGGCCGTGGGGCCAGGGCTGGGCCGTGCCACCGTCCATCGTCACGGCTCTTCTGGGACCCCGCTGCTGCTGCAGCCCCACACCCCAAGCTGGGCGCGCTGCACCCCAGAGCCGTCCTGCCTCTGTGCCGCCGGGGTGAAACCAGGACACTCCGTGGGTTTGTCTTCATGTGATTCTTGTGAGCGTGTCCTTGCTGGGAGACAGCTCAGAGACCGGCTCTCAATGCCAATGACCCGGCAAGAAATGCTGGGTTAACCTTTCCTTTTCTGGTCCTGTCTGCTCCCAGTCCTGCAGGGAAGGAAGCAGCCCAGCAGGGTTACTGGTTTGGGCGCTGGTGGAGACCCATAGCCTGACCCAAGGGAGACGGCAGAGCTTTGCAGAGGAGCCCAGGCAGTCTCACCCGCTTAAATGAATTTTACTGCTGTTAGAAAAGCAGCTCCTTCCAAGCAAACCTGCACCAGCGCTGAATTAATTGCGTCTACCGCAAGCGCAAACGCTGCCGGAGCAGAGCGTGCCAGCTGCATGCCTGCGCCCTGCGCCACTGGAGGGGAGCCACGGAAGCGTGGGTTTGGGCTGGAGCTCACAGGGAGGAGAGATGGGGTAGGGGGGTGCCCACCCCGAGCTCCTGCATCGGGTAAGAAACGGCCCCTGGGCCGTGTTGTCTGGGGACGCGCTGAGAGCAGCGGCCAAACGCCGAGCAAGGACGAGCCCGGGCAGCCGGGTTTTGGCCTGGCCCGTGATGGGGGGTTCAGCAGCTTTGAGGAGAGGCAAGTAAAGTAGGAGAATGTCGTATCTCGCCGTAGCTGATCACCCTGCGGACGCGTTACGGCTCTGCGTCTCTCTTGCAGGCGGGAGGCTGGCGAGATGTTTGCTGTCTGCTCACCCGGCGCCCCGGCAAATGCCCCATTCCGGCAGGGCCGGGGGGGCCCGGCGCTGGGCACGGCCATCCCGGGGGCCGGGTGTGGGCAGGACTCCAACTCCAACTTCGTGGGAGAGGTGTGTGACAGCAACGAGAACTGGAGCCGGCCAGCGCCAGGGACCCCGCTGGAGGAGGGCTCCAGCCAGAGCGAAAACACGACAAATCCGTCCGATAATCTGCTGTTATTAATGCAGAGACAGATGGTCCAGGGCCGGCTTAGGGACGCCGCCCCGAGCCTGGGTGCCGCGCTGCCGTGTCTCCCCGAGCCGGGGGTGCGCAGCCCCCCCGAGGGAGCGGAGGTCGGAGGGGCGGGGGGCCAAAACGCCGCCGCCGAGGAGCTGGCTGGGGGATGCGGCAAGCCCCCAAGCTCCCCCGGCGAGGACAACGGCTACGCCAGCAGCTCCCTCAGCATCGACAGCCCCGACAGCGCCTGCGGGGGCACCTGGGACCCTCCCGCCGCTGCCCCCCGCCCCAGGAGCCCACCCCAGCCGGGGGCGGCCGAGCCCCAGCCAGGGACCCTCTTCCCAGTGCTGGCGGAGGCCGTGCAGCACCTCCAGGACAAGGAGCGCTTCAAGGAGCGGGAGAAGGAGAAGCACCACATCCAGCTGGTGATGTACCGGCGCCTGGCCCTGCTGCGCTGGATCCACGGCCTCCAGCAGAAAGTCGTGGACCAGCAGAACCGGCTGCAGGAGAGTTTTGACACCATCCTGGATAACCGCAAGGAGCTCATCCGCTGCATGCAGCACAGCCCGGCGTGCCCCGCCGGCGCGGCCGCCCCCAGCCCCTGAGATGCCACCGGCGCTGCCCCGTCCCAGCCCTCTCCCTGGCGGCTGGCATGGGGCCGGCCGGCAGCGTCTCCGTGCCGCACGCCGGTGCAGAGCGCTCGCCGGGCGCCTGGTTGCCCACCCTGTCCTTCCCACCTCTCTCCAGCGTAGCTGAGAGTCCCCCGAGCATCCATCTCAATTTTTCCTCTGCATGAGAATTAATTTTCTTCTGCACCGCATCCCACCGGTCTGGGGGCCGTGGGGTGTCGGGCTGGGTAGACCACAGGGCCGTGGGGTTTGCTGAGCCCAGGGCGAGGAGGCTCATCTTTTAAATCTCGGTTTACGGTCGTTTGTATGAGCCCAGCTGAGCCGCGTGTGTGCCCTGCGGTGAGCTCCCCGTGCGGGGAAGCTTCTAAACGTACAGGGGGGAAGCGCTTTGGGGCACAAGCACAAGGCCACCGCATCCCTGAGTGCCCGTACAGAAACACCCCGGGCACCATTCAGCATCGCTCGTGCTCCCCGTGCGAGCAAGGTGTCCTGGGCTGTTCCGCGGGATCGCCCCGCTGCCCGGCCTGATGGAGCACGTGTGGAAGCTTTGCAGATAAGATCTGAACCCATGCAGGGAGAGAAAAACTCCTGCAGGGAGAGAGAGGGGGGAAAAAAACGTTCTGAAAAGTGACCTCCGAATGCTTAAAAATAAATTCAAGCGTCAAGCGATTCAACTCCAGTGTATATTTTTAAATTCAGTATTAGAGAAGAGTTCATTTAGGTTTTTCCTTACAGCCAGCCTGTGTACGTGCACATTTGTCTGTCGCGGGAGACGCTTTAGCACGGTGCATGATCAGGAAGCTGCTTGCAAAGTCGTGCTGGTGGTGTTTTTATTAATTTATCATTTGAGAGCAAACAGAATGGGTTTTTTTTTAATCTGCATTTTATCCGGTGAGGACCGCGCACAGAATACAAAGAACACTCGTCTTAAATAGAGGTTAAAAAGGAGCTGCCGTGTGTGTGTGTGTGCTGTGTTGTACCGAGTCTTGGTTGGACATCTATCCTGTTTAAGCGGCGGGTGCGGAAGGAGCAGCGGTGGGGTGGTTTTGCCGAGGGCTCCGCCGGGAGGGGACCGTGCTCCCTGTCCTGCCTGGAGCTGCTCTGCAAAGCCAGGCGTGAATTTAATTCCTCATCTGCAACAGGAGGGCGATGAGAGATTTCAGAGTTGCTGCATCCCCCCAGCCACGCTTCCTCCTGCTGTCGGCGGAGCTGAGGGGCGGCCGTGACTTTGCCGGGACCCCGGCACCGGTGCCAGGGTGCGGTGGCGGGATGGCACAGCCGGCAGCCTGGGCAGATCCCAGCTTCCACCGACCGCTAGATGCTACTGCACTACAAATAAATAACCACGGCTGAGCCCACCAGTGACCTGTGGGGCCGGGGGCTGTGCCAAGCCCCCTCCATCCCACACCGGGGTGCAGCCGGGCCCTGCTCCCACTGCCTCGCCGCCCTCCTGCTCGCCCGTGTCCCACGCCTGCTGCCTGTGTCACATCCCAGACGCGTGATCGCGGGCATGTTGCACACCTTAATAAAAAGCCTTGGAGGTGAAAGCTGAGCCCCGGGTGGATTTGTTCCCTTGTTGCCCCTCATGAGCCCACAGGGTGGGCAGCGGGACGGGGACGCGGGTCCTGCACCCTCCTCCCTTCCCTGCATCCCTGGGCATGTGCCGGCTGGCGACGCGCTGTGCCAACACCGGCAGCGAGTTCACGCACGATTTAAAAGCCTTTTTGCTTTCAAAAACCCAAGTATGGCACCGCTCCCGTCTCTCCCCGCGGCCGTGGGGGGGCGGGGAGCCGGCGCTGGGGTGCAGCATGGGTGCAGGATTTACCCTCCGCCCTGGGAGAGCCTGGCTTGAACCGGGGGGACCAGATTCCCCGGGCACCCGAGCACCCTGCCCCGCGGCCCCGGCTGATGGAGAGGGCTGGGGAGGCAGCTCGGGGCAGATGGGGATGGCAGATAAAAACACCTGAGTATTGACCCAAAGGTGACTTTGCCTCAGGCCTTGCAGAGATTAACTAGAGATGAAAAACCAAGGCTGCAGCAGTCCTTTGAACCTTCCTTCACCTTTTTCCCCCTCCCCTCCCTTCCCGCTTCTCCTTTACAGCCTCTGAATCTGTGGGAATTCAGGGATGCAACAGCCCCCTTTACAGACAGGGGCTGGGAGGCTGCATTTTCCCGTCCCTATACGTGCCCTGCAGCCGGGGCTGCGAGGGGCTTTATCCCCAGCCCCCAGCTGGCTCCTTCAGCCGTGCCCCAGTTTTGGGGCCTGTTTCCCACCTCGGCTGCTGCCCATGGGGCACATGCTTCAGCAGATTTGGGGAAACATGAGGCCTCGGGCTGCCCGCGCTCCCAGCCCTGCAGAGGGACCCAGCGATTCTCTGTTTATCTTGGTCGAATGCTTTACACAAATAATTATTTCCAAGGTAAATATTGTGAAAATCCAGATTATTTGCTCAAGAAATGAAAGAATAACTGCGGGAGCACATCAAAGTGGCGGATCTGCTCCGCAAGCAGAAGGCTTCCTCCTCTGTTATTGGGAGCCCCGCTGCTGATGCCCCCAGAGCTGGTTTGAGATGGCCAGTGCTGATTTGCAAAATCAACTTCAGACAGAGTTTTTTCCACCCCCAGCTCCGGTGCCCAAATGAGATTTGCGAATTAATTAAAAACTCGACCAACTGCGGGGGGAAAAAACCAATAAAGACACGAAAAGCTGCGAGGCTGAGCCCGGGCCAGCTTGAGGGGAGCCAGGACCCCGCTCTGCCCCCCCCCCCCAGGCACTCACACCCCAGGAGACCGAAAACCCTGCAAACCCCCCTGTGCCCAGCGCTCAGCTCCCTCTGCGGGTGCGGAGCCGGCCCCGCGCAGGATGGGTGCGATGGGCAGGCACCGGGTTGGGGCTGAGGACAGGGATGCGCCCGAGGACCCGGCCGGGGACGCCTCCATCCTCGGGGATCTCCAAGCCCTGGTGAATCAGGGGCTGGATTCTCAGCTCGCAGATGGGTAACGTGGCTCTTGGGGGCTCCGAGGGGCTGCTCCGGCGGCAAAGCCTGCCCGGATGGGTGGGCAGACCCAGGCGATGGATCGGGCCATTGCGTGGGACGGGCAGGAGCGGGGAGCCACGCCAGGGCTGGGGCTCGCATGTGATCGCTTCCCCGGCACGCGGGGAAAAACCAGCTATGGACCCCAGGGCATGTGAGCTTGAATTTCCATGCACAGCAGACAGGGCCCTTTGTTTTTAAGGTCTCCTCTGAAAGTTATTGTTATTATTATATTAAATCCCTGTAACACTGGGCTGGTTTTACTGCGCAAAGCAAGATTTGGCAAACGTTGCCTTTCTTTGAAAGTTAAAATAATAGCGTTAAAAAAAAAAAAATCAAGTATTTATGCAGCTTTGGAGGGAAATATTTTACCTTGTAATTTGAATCCATTCTAACTCTTTCCAGTATTTTGTGGGCTTAAAAAAAAGTCTTTAAAAATAAAATCGAATGATGTGATAACTGATGCCATGAAAGTACAAAAGCAAATTAATCATCTCGGGCCATTAACATCCAGAGATCCAGACTGGGACACACTTAAAGCATCCCAGGATCCCCTGTTTATTGTGTCTCGGAGACTTCCAGATCTCACGTGTTTGGTTTACAGTGGGAAAAGTGCTTTCCTTGGCTCCGTGCTGGCAGGGGGAGCCCAGCCAGGGCTGCTCCCCTCGCCCCAAATGCTGCCCCCGGGCAGCACCCAGCACGGCGAGGGGCTCCGTGCCCCTGGGCAGCACCCAGCGTGGCGAGGGGCTCCATGCCCCCGGGCAGCCCTGGGCTCTCATCGCCGCCGTCCCTCCCTCCCCACCGAGTGAGGCTGCCTGGAGAGAGGATCCCAGCCCTTATAGGATCCATATGTGCCGCTGTGCCGGCAGCACCTGCCGCTGCCCGGGAGGTCCGGGGGGGTGGCGGGGAGCAGGGGGGGCTCTGTCCTCACCGCAGCCTGGGCAGGGCTCAGCCCTCGCGCCCGCGAGCGGCTGAGAGCCTTTTCCATGCAGCCCCTCACCTGGCATGGAGCAGCACGGATCCTGCAGCCCCCTCCAGACGGCTGGGAAGCACGGATGGGGGAGGCAATGGGGAAAAGGAGGGGGTCTGGGTCTGCCTGCCCTGCACCTGCCTGGCGAGCATCGCCCATGGGGTGCCCCGCCAGGCGGCCTGGAGGCAGTGCTGAGCGCAGGATGCCTTCACTGCTCTTGCCTCTCGATGCTCTTTGCCCAGCCTGGCCTCATTTTCCTGTAGCCCTGGTAAGTGGCACTGAGCAGTGGGCACCCGAGGGCTGGTGGCAGGTCCTGGGGGCTCGTGCATAGCCCTGAGCCTCAGCGCATCCCTCCCCTTCCAGCAGCATCTGCTGGGACGGACCCCCCTGGCTGCTGGTCCTGTCCCTACAGCGCTTGGGGACTGTCCCAGAGTGACGCTGCAGCCATCCCACAGCCCTGTGCCATCCCGCAGCCCTGTGCCATCCCCCGCCACCCCCTGTGCCATCCCAGCCCTGGCCATCCCCAGCCCTGCGCCATCCCCAGCCCTGCGCCATCCCCCAGCCCTGTGCCATCCTCCAGCCCTGTGCCATCCCCCAGCCCTGTGCCATCCTCCAGCCCTGTGCCATCCCCCAGCCCTGTGCCATCCCCCAGCCCTGTGCCATCCTCCAGCCCTGTGCCAATGCTGCCCGGGAACCAGCACCTTTCCTCCCTCGGCCGGGCGATGAGCCGGGACGATGAGCTGGGGCCAGTGCCGGGGCCGCATCCTGCACCACGCTGGTCGAGGCGCTTCTGCACCCCACGAGCCTCTGCGCAGCCGCTGGTCGGTGACCTCTGCGGAAGCTGAATGTGAACCCAGCAGCACTCCGAGCTATTCCGTGCCAGCCAAGCCAGAGCCTCGCTGACATTGCAGCTTAGTACAGCGCTCGGGCTCCAACCAAAACTGCTCAGCCCCTTCCCAGTGCGTGGCTGAACCATGATTCACGCGATTTTTCAGGCTATTCTCACTCCCTGATATTTTTAATTTAATTTTAAATGCATTAGGCTGGCAGGATAAATACAATCGCCTCGGCCTCCTGCTTGGAACAGAACAAAGCAGCGCCGATGCTGGGAGCTCGGGAGGGATGGAGGCTGCAGGCAGGTTTGGGAAGTATCAGGGTGTGGGGACACATCGCAGAGCCCCGCTGCCCTTCCAGGATGTTTCTGAAAACTCGGGAATGCCTTAAAACCCAGGCGTTGTCCCCGCTCGATGGCGCAGGTCGTGCTGTACCCATGCACGTGCACCCCGAGCACCCACGGCTCCACGCGCTGCCCGCAGCCGGAGCCGAACCGTGCCAGGACGCGACCCTCCCCGGCCAGGCGTGCGGGTCCTCCCCTCCCCGCTTTGGGCCTTGCTTTTTCCCAAAGCTGTTTCCCGCTCGTCCTTTCCAGCAGCGGCGGGATGGGCGAGACCCCGAGTGCTGGGCTCTGCCACGGTATCTGATGAAAACGCAGTTTGAGCCTGCCTTCTTTAATGATTCCCTTTGAAATGTTGTTGCTTCCGCACATCCCCCTTCGGGGTAGAATATTAAGCAAGAGCAACTCGGCTGGAAATTCAGATTGTTTTCGTGTCTGTTTTCATTTACATTTTAATGATAGAGAAATCTTAGAAATCAGGCTGTTTGCAGCACGGCTCCTCAAAAGACAAGGGGAAAAAAATCACCTGCAACCATCTAACCTTTGCCCCCTGCAAAGGGCCCCGGGAGCCGGCGATCGCCAGCGACTTGCGGTATGAAAATGCTGTTTGCCCCCTTTCCCTGCCCAGGCAGAGGGAGTTCAGCAGGCAGAAATCGGCTCTCGGGCATCACCGCTGCCGCAGGGGCTTTGCCCGGGCACAGCACCGAGGCGCGGGCGCGCCGGGGGGGTTGGGCGCTGGTGAAGGGGATGTGGTGCGAAGGGGTGAGCAGCTGGCTGCTCCCTTTTTGGGATGGTTGGGTGCTGGGTGCTGCTCCAGGAGCTCGCTGCACCCGCCGGAGGGGGTCCAGGTGCGCCCCAGAAAGGGGGCCAAGGTGTGCCCAGGTCTCATCGCCTGCCCGTGGTTGGGTTTTTTTTTTTTTCCCCCAGGGATCCCCTCTGCAACGGCAGAGCCTCATCCCGGGAACCGGCCGTGCTCAGCGCCTCGCCAGCCGCCCACGGCTCCTGGGATGAGGTAGAGGGATCCAGGCCTCCCCGAGAAAACAGCTGGGAGTAAAGATCACTAGAAGAGAAGCAATAAACTGTCGGTTATTCTTCTGCCACTGAGGCCAATCAAGCTGCAAAGAGTGCCTCAAGGCCAGTTGTACATCATTATTTCATAGCGCGTTCCCCGTATGATGTAGTGGCTGTCTCGCTGGAGGGAATGCCTTCCTGGTTTTTTAAGCATCACCGCTGAAATATCTGGAGCCCTGCAACCATCGGTTTGAATCCCAGAAGCCTCGATGCTGCACTTTATCCCTCCAAGGGGATAATAATCCGAGCGCCACGCAAGCTGGCTGTCTATGAGCATTTGATTGAGGGCTTAAAAACAAAGGTTCTGCTTGGACAGCCAAGAAACACCGACCCCGACCCAAAGGGGCTCCCTGCAAAGGTCTGCGGGCTCCTTTTGGCCGGGACAGGGGAGACGATGCCCCGGGGGCTGCTGCACCTTAGGATGGGCCTGGGGACTGCAGAGGATGAGTACGGGCTCCAGCTCAGCCCTGGGACGCGTGGGACTGTGGCATCGCTGCTGCCCCCTCCGCAGACACGAGCCCCTGGGGCTGCAGACCCCGGGAGCTGGGCTCAGCCCGGCTGGAAGCAACGGCCACCCCAGGGACGGACGGACCGGCCACCGAGCTTCCCACGGGCCTGGGGACGCTGCGTGCGGCTGGAAGCAGAGGAAGGCTGGGGTGGGGGGAGGCTCCCAGCTTATCTGTGTTTAGATTCAAACCGAAACACTGGCTCTGAACAAGCCTGGCTTGGCTGCAGTCACGGGCTCTGTCTGTGTTTTCCATCTTGGAATCTCCACTTTTCCCTGTCCTGCCTTAATTTCTCTGCTCTCTGGACAGGGCCGGGAGGGAGAAGGCAGCTTCCAGTTCCCAGTCACGGATGGAGGCTGCATTTTGAACCAGAGCAAAACAACAAAGAAATGCATTTGGTTTGTTTTTTTTTTTAAGTCCGTTGAGGGCTCGGATAATTTTGTTTTACCTTCCAAAAGTCTCCCCCCCTCCCCCAGGGCTCCAGCCCTGCCCTCGCAAGTGGCACCATCTGTATTTCCACATTTGAGCGCTGCCGGCGAGGGGGCGAGCACCGTGCCACCGGGCTGCGCCAGGACCCGTGGATCTGATAACCGGGCGGGCCCTTTCATCTGCCGAGCCCGAAAACTTCCCAGGGTGAGGAGATCCAAGCTGACTTTCCGCCTCCTTTGTTTTCTCCAGGAGGGCGAGGAGGGGGGATGAGGAGCCCAGGCAGGCACAGGGGCACGCGCGCCCCGGCAAACTCGCCGAAACCTGGCGGATAAGGCAGAGGCGCGGCGAGGAACGGGAACTTTTTAAAAATTCATGAAAAATGAGGAATACAAAGACGAATTAAGAGAAGCCAGTAGCATTGGGCTGAGTCTGTTTGGTGTTGATACTGTGCAGAATTAAGCCACACTGGTCTTTCTCGTGGCCAGAGGGTAGGAAAAGGGCTCCCAGTGGAGAGGACCCAGCCCGGCGCTGGCGATGCTGAGCAGGGATTGATAACCCGGCGCGGGGGGGGCGGCGCGGCTCTGCCGGATGCTGCTCCAGGCCGAAAAGCCTGCATTTATCCCAGCGATAGCAGCCAAGCCAGCGCTGCGGGCCTTGGGGGTAAAAAAGGCTTAAAAACCCATCCTTCATTCATCAGGCAGCTGAGAGGGAGAGGGGGAGGAGGGGGAGGCAAAAATAATGGAGCACGAATTAAGAGTTGGGGAAACCGTGGCAGGGGCTGCCATGCCCCGGATGGGGGGCTCAGCCCTGCCTGGACCCTTGCCCCCAAACCCTGCAGCGGGCAGAAGCCCGGGTGGGGAGGTGCCCACCCCACGCCATCCCTAGGACGGGATCGGTACATGGCTCCGAAACCCAGCTGAGATGTCACTTCCCAATCCCCAAATAATATCCCTCCCCGATCCCCGAGCCCCCTGGACGCTGGCGGGCAGGGGGGGCAGTGTCGGGTGCTGAGCTCTGGGATCCCCTCGCCCGCCGTCCCCCTCCTGCGCCCTGGCCAGGCTGGGTGGCCAGCGGGAATTTTGCAGGCAAGGGAAGGCGGGGGGGAAAGGTTCATCCATCTCTTCTCATCGAGCACATAACGCAACGTGACAGCGAAAGGCTGCTGAGCGCAGCGCGGGGGGGACGCGCAGCCCTCCCGCATGGAAGGCAGCCCGCCATGCGGAGGGAGCGCTGCCTGGCAGGGCGGGCAGGCAGGGACCCGCCGCGGCAGCAGGAGGGGACCGGGGGGGTCTCCAGGCTGGACGTGCTCATCGTGGGATGTGCCGACCTGGCGGGAAGCAGCCTGCCCCCCCCAAAACACCCTGCCCGCCCTGGGGAGGTTTCTGCTGCCCAGGGCGGGCTCCGCTCACAGCCCCCAGCTCTCTGGGACGTGCTCGCATTGGGGTGGCTTGCCATGGAAAACTTTCAAAAGGATTCGGTTTGGTTGCACGCTGGAAGAAAACCAAGTTTTAAAACCTTGAACATTTGATGAAACTGGTTCTTGTTCCCCGGCCAAGCCCACTTCTGAGCCCAGCAGCTGCAGGGCCAGAAGGGACCGTGATGAGAATCGAATCTGGCGTCTCACCCGGCACGGGCCAAAGGAACTCACTTGGTACCTTCTCCACCAGCCCCACACAGCAGCATCGCTTTTGGGAAAGTCTCTGCAGCTACAAATGAGGCCTTGGGCACATCAGTGAACTTATCATAGAATCATAGAATCACCTCGGTTGGAAAAGACCTTTAAGATCATCAAGTCCAATCGTTAACCTAGCACTGCCATCCCACCACTAAACCCTGTCCCTAAGCACCTCATCTATCCTTCTTTTAAATACCTCCAGTGATGAGGACTTGACCATCTCCCTGGGCAGCCCCTTCCAGAGCCTGACAACCCTCTCGGTGAAGAAGTTTTTCCTAATGTCTTCTCGCACCCTCCCAGGATCAAAAAGGGGGTGACCATGGCAGGTCTAAGAGCAGACGTAGAAATCCCCCTCCCGATTCCTCTCTATGGGATCAGATATCTAAAGTGCATTCGGGAACCTGCTGCCCCCCAGGGAAGACCCTCTCTGGGTGCTGTGAATGAGCAGGTAGCACCCCATGGTGGTCACCTGATGGCCATGCCAGTCACCCACCCAAGGGGCAGAAGTGCCACCACCTACCTTCTCCCCGTTGGCAGGGGAGTCTCCTGCCAAGTTCCTCAGCGGGGTCCAAAGCGCTAGGATTGCACAGTGGAAATAATTCAAATTAGGCATGCGTGTAATTACAGATATTTTATCCAAACAGGAGGAGCTGGAACATCACTGGGTATCTGGGGAATCTTCGTGCTAGATGTAAAGTGGGAAGCTATATGGGAGACGGGGGGACGGGCTCATCCCCCCCCCCTCCCCCCCAGCAGCACGATGCCAACGCTGCCCCGGGCTGCCTGGTGGGACAGCGTGACAATAAATGTCCCGAGTCTGCTGCACGACCTTGGGCATCCCAGCCAAGGTAACGCCAGTGGCTTCGCCACTGCCTTCGCCCCGCTCCTCCTCTGCTGTCCCTCCCAGGGACATGGTACATCGTGGTAGGGCCACCGTGCAGGCAGCGGGTCTCCACCAAGGACACCTTGCATCCTAAATGCTTGGGGTCGGCACGCTCGACTCCCATCCTGCTCACTTGCCACCTCTTTCCAAGCCCTGTCAGTGCAGAGCTTTCGCCTCCCTGCCCTCTCCACCGCTCAGTTTTTCCTCTCTCTCTCTAACTTTAATTTATTATTTAGTTTTCACCCTTACTCAGGAGTCGGGCAGTCAGGGGATGAGGCTCAGCTGAAGAGATGCAGCAAGAAATAAAGACGTGCTGTCGTGCCCGAGGCTCCCGCAGGGGAGCTGGGGTCCCCCTGAGGTCCGTTTGTCCCGACGGCGGTGAGCTGGCGTCTGTCGGGCAGGGCTGCACCCCTGCCTGCAGCGCTGGGACGGAGCCTGCGCCCCCCTCGGCAGCTCCCAGCCATGGGACCCGGCCCCCGGAGAGGTCAGGTCCGGAGACCTCCCAGGACCGCGGTGGGAGCCTCGGGGAGAGGCGTCGCTCGAAGCCGGCCGTGCTCCTCCAGGCCAGCCCTGCTCTGGTTCAGCTCTGAGCAGGTTTTGCATCGTGCCCTGGGGTTTTTTTTGGTTTGGTTTTTTGTTTGTTTTTTTTTTTTCGCTTGGAACCAGCCCAATCCACCAAGTTTTGCATGATTTTTCTGCCTCCCGATCCAGGCTCTCCAGAAACTCAGCCTCTCAGCTCGTGCCAGGCGTCTGCCACTGGCTCCCAGTGCTGCCAAAACTGCGCCGGAGGCTGCTTGGGAGCCACCAGCTCTTACCCCGTGCTCGGCAGCGGCCCCATGGCTGCAGGGACAAGGTGGGGATGGAGCCCGGGGCGCAGGCTCATCCCTGGGGCGCGGGCGGCCGCGGCCGTGCCGGCGTGGAGCATGTCGGAGCAGGTTCCCCGCAATAAAGGTGAAACTCGCAGGGAGCTTCCCTCAAATGAAAGGCGGCCCCTGGAGCAACCTTTCCTCAGGAATTACCCTGCCGATTAATCTCTCCCGAAGTGACTGGTGATAAATGAAGCGATTAAGAGACTGACCTGCCGGTGGGGTTGGATTTTTTTGGAGGGGGCGGGCAGGGCGGGATGCTCTCCTCTCCCCCCGCCGCATTTTGGGTTCTCTGCAGACCCAGCACCTCCTAAATCGTGGTCACCGGGCCAGCCCTTGCCTGGCTCCCGCAGGTTGGGTTGCATGGGGAGAAAGTCTACGGCCACCCGCCGTGCGGGGTCTGTCCTGGCTCGGAGGGGGCCAAGGGGATTCGGGGAGAGGGCGCGGAGCTGGGACGGCCCCGGCGAGCGCGGAGCAGAGCCCATGCGGGCAGAGGGGTGGTGGGCGAGGGGTGCTGCCGCCGCTCAGCTGCATTTGGTGGTCCCTGCGTGTACCGGGGGCTAATGCCTGTGAAAAGCAGATTTATTTTTGCCTACGTTTCATATTCTTCACGCTCGACGGCGGGAGACAAAGGATCCGCTCTTCAATGGAGTCCTGAGAATAAACCTTAAACCTCATCAAATCCAATCCGGCAATAAAAATTGCCCGAACAAAAGGCCAGGGACTCAGGGTGGCGGTGGGGGCCTTTTCGCCACGATAACAAGTTTTCACAAGACTGTTTATCCGCCCAATTCGGAACGACACTTAAAATCTCTAATCCCAACAGGCATGAAAGTGCTTGTCCTGAGCAAGCAGGTGGATTGTCCCAGAGCGGCCGAGTTGCCAATGATGCTCGGTGGCCGCCATGGCGCCCGTGGGGGTCACGGGGAATGTGCTGAGACGGGGCAGCTGCAGCCTGAATGCTCCTCTTCAACCTCAAAGCCTCGGCTCCTTTTCCCGGCCCCCCCCCCCCTCCATCCCACCCCCTATTCAACCCGGTTTTAAAAGGCAGCAAAACGGTTACAAGGTTTAAAGCAGAGGCGAGCAAAATGCTCCACAATGGGGAGGACAAAGGCGAGCCGGGGGCCGGTCCCTAATCCAGCGCCCATGGCAATGCAGCCCGGACCCTGTGGCTGCGAGGATTAAACCCGCTGCCAAGGGGAGGCTTTAGTGGCAGGGCTGGAGGGGGTTCCCCCCACACACACCCCCCAGCCCACCAGAAGGGGCTTTCTGTGGCAAGAGCCCTCCGGGGCGGTCGTCCCCTCCCGGGGGGCTCGATGCGGGAGGTGGGGTGGAAGCAGGGAGGCAGACAGGGAAAGCGCTGGCCCCCTTTCCCCGGGGAGGTCAACGCCGATTCTTGGGGCCGGTGTGGACCCCGTGGAGGCTGGGGGTGGGACGCCAGGAGCCAACGGAGGATGCAAACCCACTGATGCAGCTGGGCTCAGCAGAGATGCTGAGGGTGGAGCAGGAGCCGCCGCGGCCCCAGGGAATAATTGCAACAGCCTGGGGAACTGCAGAGCAGGATCCGACCCCGGGCATGCCCCACGGCCAAGACCTTGCTCCCAGGGGTTCCCCCGGCCCATCCTGGGCGGCTGCTGCTGTCACTGCCCACCTGTGGGTGCCCCCAGTGAGTCCGTGGGTGCTGCACGGAGATGGAACAAACATAAAGGCATGAACGAGCTGAAAAGAAATTGCACAGAGCTGCAGCAAGGGGCGAAAGAAGTGAGCAAGGACCCACGGACAGCATGGCCATGGGGCCGAGCCGTTGTGCTCCCGAGAGCTAAAAGCACCGTGGGGCGGGCAGCCGGTGCCCTTGGGTTATGACTGCTGTATCTGGCACAGTTTAATAAATCTCCACCACTGGTCATAGTGGGACACAGCCCCCGCCGACACCCAACCAGCCTCTAATTGCTTGCCCCAAAGAAATCCTTTACTCCTCCTGTTTTTACACAAAATCCTATAAAGTGTTAACAGCAAAGGGCAGCTGCTAAGTTGCCTAACTCGAGGCCTCCCAAGGCCGTGCCGTGAGCCCCATGCTGGCTGGTTTTCCCTTATGGCTGTGGCCTCCAAGCTCCCGACTCGGTGCCGCGCCGAGAGCTGGTGCCAACCCCCCCAGTGCAAGGCTACGGTGAGGGGGATTTCCCCTCCGGGGCAGGGATGGGGTGAGCCATGACCCCCCGAGTCCTGCGGCCGCTGGGACCGGTGACTCGGGATGCCCGTGCACCTCTTCCCCCACGCACCCCAAGACCCGCAGCCTCGCGGCACCCAGCACAGCCTCGGCTCCCGGTGCACGCCGCCCACCCTCATTTTAAGAAACACTCCTTTCTCTGGGCCTGGCATTCACCCCCGCGCCCAGGAAAGGAGCCATCCCTCCCCGTAGCATCAGGCTTCTCCTCTGCCTAAAGTTGGTCTTGAAATGAAGGTAATTATTTTCGCAGTCTCTGCTTCTGCATTGCTGCTCCCGTGTTATCTGCCGGAGCGAGGCGCCGTGCCCACCCGGCGCGCGCGGCAGACGGCAGGGGCTGCTAATCCCTTTAGCACCCCGTAACTATCACCGAGACAGTAGCAGGGCTTGGGATAAAACCCAACTGACATCCCTTTCGCACGTGGAAGCGAGGAGAGAAGCATCGGAGGGTCCTCACCAGGAAGCAGGGGGGGGCTCGGACCCCGCTCGGGTGCCGCGGGGTGTCGGGGGACGCGTTACAGCAGCGGCGACAGCAGCGACACGTCCCACCGGCTCCTCGCCGGCGCTCAGGGCGATTGAGCGTTAGCACAATGCCACCAAGCCATGTCTGCGGGTGACAACTGTGGCACCCCTAATTGGCACCGCTGCCCGAGCCCCGCACCCCACACCCACTGCAAACCGGCTGCGGTCAGGGCACGGCTTCTCTGCGACGGGAAGCACCGGTGGCCAGCGGATGCCCCAGGTGTCCTGGGGCGGCTGGGACGTCCTGGGGGAAGGATGTTAGAGGAGGGGTGCGGGATGTGCCGCATCCCACTCCCCAGGGCTCAGCTGTGCCGCGGTCCCCGGCTGCAGCTCCAGCCCGGGATGCTCCAAGGCTCCTGCTCACTGCAAAGAGGCATTTAATTACTGTCAGCGCCCCAGTCCCACAGTATGCAAACTGCTCCCTCCTCTCCCCAAAGATGGGCTGGGGCAGGCCAGGGCTTCGGGCCATTTTCAGACAGGGATTTAGGATCCGAAGGGAAGGACAGAGATCCCGGGAACATGCCACGATCGCGTGTGTCAGCGCAGCGTTGCTTGGCTTTAACCGCAGGTCACGGAGAACGCGGGCAGCGACTCAACCCCTGCTCAAAGCTCCCCAAGGTATTCGTGGTGAGGAAAAAGCGGAGACTAAAAATCCCTTCTGTGCACAATTGTGGACACTGGAACCATGTTTTGAACGCACTTGGCGTGAGCTGGGCCACCCTCTCCTTCCCCAAAGTGACCCACGTTTAAAACCACCCCTCTAAAACCACAGCTAAAGCAATACTGGATTTGGCCAGGTCCTGCAGTTTTTCCTTCCCAAGCTCGTGGCAAAACGAAAGTGCTCGAATAAAGTTGAAAAAGACGATGGTGAGGTTGTGCTTTAAATTAGCATTAATTTACAAAGCCCAGACAGCCCCACTAAGCAAATTGTGCCCATTAATATATTAACAACAGATTTTCCCCTACTGCTCCTTTGGGTCCAGAGTGTAAACAGGGGCTGGTGATTAAGGGTTTGGGTTTTGTTTTTTTTTTTCTTCTTTTTAGAGTCTGAATGACCGGGCTGGACGCGGCGCAGCGTGCCCAGGGCCGCCCGCTTCGGGGAGGGTGTCAGGGTGACCTCAATAAAGTCGGTGACCACGGCACCTCTAATCCCCTCTTTTAATTGATTACTCTCACCCAGCCCCCCAGGCCATGAGAATGGGGGACCCACCCTCTATAGATTAGCACCCTTTAGTTTACAGATCAGCCACTTTTTCAGTCCTGTGCCCTGCAGCAATGCATGAAAATAACACTAATCTCATTAAGGACAGAAGGGAGCCCTTCAAAGTTTATTAATAATGGGAGCAGACAGGGAGAGAGCCCAGCTCTGGGTCAGATTTCAAAGCCGGGGAAGTGGCAGGAGCTTTCCCAGCGCCTGGTTTTGCCAGGGAGGAGGGGGTTTTGCCATCTTTCAAGCCGGGTCTGGTGGGCAGCGAGGGGATGGGGATGGCTCCAGGAGCACCTGGATGGGGCAGGGCAGGGCAGCGCTCCAGCTCCGGGCAGGTTGGTTTGGCTGCTCCAAGCTCTTTCCTTGCATTGCCCAGGGCTCTCTTCCTCACAGCCCCCTGTAGCCCCCCAGCTGAAGAATTTCTTAAGTGATGGCAAGATCTCATCACCTGGAAAACAACTGACAAACGAGACCTTCAGCTTCAGCTGCCAGAATGAAGAGGCCCACATTAGAGAGGCCCTGGTTTTGGTGCTTTTATCCCTTTTAGGTAGAGCTGCAGAGTTCCTCCCATCGCTGCCTCGGCTGCTGGGATCTGCTCAGCCTCCGGCCGCATCCACCAGCAAGGCCCGCAGCGTGCAGCCCCCAGCCCAGCACCCCTGACCCTAGAGGAGGCAGCAGGCTTGGCACACCTCAGCTGGACAGGAAAGCAAAAGCTTTGCTCATCTCTGAGCGGGACAGACCTCTGGGCTTCTCCTTCCATTTACCTTTCCACCAGCAGGAATGGGATGAGCCCCCTGGGAAAAGATGCCTCAGAGGAGCTGCACCACTAAACTGCTCCCCATCCAGAGGGGCAGCCAACCTCACAGACACCCCCAGGCTGCAGGGCAGCTGCCAAGTGTCCCCGCCCGCCCCCCCCCCCAAGGAAGAAGCCTCCAGCTCAGTGCAAAAGCCCCTGCTTGTTCTGTGCTTCCTATTTATGCTCCTTCCCCTCCCGCTGCTCAATTATCACCCTGTTAAACTGCACAGCTGCCGGGACCTTCATCTTCAGACTGCAGGTTTTAACCCAACCTCACACCACTGGTGTTAATGGGAGCTGGAGGTTCAGCCACCCTCCGGAGGCTCAGCTCCTGCTCGGCGGAGGGGTGGGCTCCTGGAGGGGCACCTCCATCTGCCTGGGCTTTTGCTAGAGCAAGGCATTAATTAGCGGGGAGGAACCCAAAGGACAGCCCGAGACCCCGAGGAGCGGAGCAGCACGGCCCCTGCCAGCAGACGCCCTGGCTCCCTTCAGGGGGTGAAACTCTGGAGCGGGGGCAAGATGGGAGGGGGGAACGGCTCCTGGGGGCTCCCAGGGGCCACTGGCACCCAGCTCTGGGTGTGCTGGGCATAGCTCACTCCCCCTTTCCCTTCCCTCGCCATGGGATGGGAGATAAAACACCTCTGTCAAGTGCTTTCAGATCCATGAAGACGTATAGAAGCGATGAGCCAGCGGTTGGCTCTCCAGCGGAAGCACTTCATGAGAGATCGCCCAATTTCTTTAAGCTGCCTGAATCCCCCCAACAAAGACCATGCATTTTTAAAGCATATTCCACATGCAGCTTTCCTGGGCTGAGATGTACTTTAAAGGATGAGCCTTGATTTACTGCCTGACTTCAAGCAGCAGGCGACGGCACCAACGCTTTCGTGCCGGCTGGGTCTGCGTTTGCAGCAGCAGGACCTTGGTGCTGCCAGACCCGAGCTCCACGGCCAGGATTTCCCAAGCAGCCTGCGGGATCGGGGCGCTGGGCCCCCTGGCTGCCCCTGCGGAATGCTGTGAATCCTGGGGGATCTGCAGAGGCCAGGGAGGCGGAACGCAGAGGGAGGATTCCCTCGAGTTTCTGCCCCGCGTGGGGCTGGAGCACCCTGCGCCTCGCTGCCGGCACTCGGCGCTGCACGGAGCCCGCGGTGGGCGCTGCCCCAAATCTGTGGGGCTAAATCCCCTGTGGGGTGGGCAGAGCCGCCCAGCGTGTCTCCTGCCGGCGCAGGGACACCCAGCAGGGCTGGCTTTCAGGCTGGGCGTTTTGGGGGATGACCCCGAGGGCTTGAGGGGGGCTTGGAGGGAGGGTGAGCCAGAGAGGAAGGAGGGTCCCAGGCTGCGATCCCTCCAGGCCTAACCTAATCACCATCGCTCTGCATTATTACCCTGCCTAACGCGGCATGCTTTTAAATAAAATATGCAAAGATTTCTCAAATTATTTCCCCGGGGCAAGTGCGTTTTCTATCTTCGCTCGTGCATGTTAATCTGAAAAATGCAAATTCCGCACACACCCCCATCTGTTGGGGCTCGGCCATTTATTAACTTTTTTTTTTAATGCAAAATGTTTTTCTTATATATATATATATATATATGAAAAAGCAATGAGTTTTGTTATCTCTGCCCTTATTTTATTTCATTTAGAGAAAACAGGTTTTAATGGAGAAAAAAATAATAATAAAAGGGCCCTGAGGTGGCAAGGATTACGACTCACTCAACACCGGAGTTTTAATCAGAGATTGGTGCTGGGGAGGATTACAGCTATGAGAAGGCTGGGCCTGTTTTAAGAAGAAATGCTAATGTTCAGGGGACAAGATTTACTTATTTATTTATCCAGGCTGACTTTGATGCCCTGGGCTGAGCCGACAGCACATCCCGAGGGGCCAGCAGCGTCCCCACAGCTGCCTGGTCGTTGGTGGCTGCAGGGCTGTCCCCGTCCCCATTGCCTGCCCCGGGGGGTGACGGTCCCTGGGGGTGATGGTCCCCAGTGGTGACAGTCCCCAGGGGTTACGGTCCCCAGAGCGGCACATGGGGACCTGCGAGCATCCCTCCTGTCTCCATCGTTAGGACTCCTTTGTAAAATCATTAAAAACATCAAGAAAAAAGCAACCACAGACAAAAACGGGGGGGGAGAAGGACCCCGGCGCAGTGTTTTCCCTGACAAGAACCCGATCTGACAGAGCTCGGCGTATTGAACGTAATTGGCAGCCTCTGCCCAGGAGAGGCCCACGGAAAAACTTGCTCCAAGACGAAACGATGCCCTGTCCCCGTGCCTCCGGGTCGCGGTGTTTGAGGCTGCGGTGGGCGGCGAGACGGGGACCGTGGCTGCGGCACGGCCGCCTTGGGGAACATCAGCCTCCACCTGAGTAATGAGACAAAAACCAGGGAAAACACACGCGAAAAGGAAGGGAAAGAGAAACTCAGAAAATAAGATCAAAGTCCTGCCTTCAAAAATGCTGTCTTGCAGCTACGAAGAAACCCAGAGCCCTAACTGCGACAGCCGCGCACGGCGCTCGGCGCAGCATGGGGGCAAGTGCCGGCCGTGCAGTGGAGGATGGGCACAGGGGGACCCTGAGGTCCCAGCACCCAGCTGGGAGGGACAGGAACACCAGGGCCATGCTGGGTTTGCTTTTTTTATTATTTTGGAGGACTCCTGCCCCCACTCCCACAGGCCCAGGGAGCTTGGGAGCAGTGCTGGTCCTCACGCGAAGGGCGGACGAGGGCGAGCAGGGTCTGTGCTGGCCACCTCTCAACCAGCTTCTGACCGCGCCTGTGCGTGCAGCTGCAGGGGACACGGGGGAAAAGAAGCCTGAAATCTCCCGGCGTTTCGTTTGCAAGCCGGGGTGGGCGGCTCAGGGCCAGCTGTGCAGTTTTTAGTGCAGCCAAGCCAAATTCTCTGTGTTAAACCACCCTGGTGCTTCCTCACATATGGAAGAACCCGATTTCATCAGGTCCTGTAGAAGAGCCCTGGCAGGGACGCGCAGCACCAGGCGCAGAGTGGGGCGAGGCTGCTCTGGGCACCTCTGCCACCCCGACCCGCGGTGCCCCGGTGCCAGGCGGCGTTCCCGGCTCGGCCACTGCCGGGCTCGGCACTGGGCTGGTTGTGGCTCCAGAGGCAGGCGGGGGCTGCGGTGCCAGCAGGACCCTGCCTGCCTCCAGCACCCAAACGCGCCCTCCTCTGCGATGGGTGACGGGTGCTCAGGAGCCAGGCTTGTCGGGAACAGGCGAGAGCTGCTTCTTAACCAGCTTTGAACAGCTCAGCCCGAGTTTGCTCAGGCTTTGGGAAGAGCCCCAGTTCCTCTCTGCCCTTGGAGGGGGACGGTGCTGGGGTGACGGCGGGTCCTCGCCCGCTCTCCCACTGGGTGCGGGTGCCAGCACCCTCTCTGTTCCCAGCTCCCCGTCCTGTGCCAGCTGACCGTGACTTTTCCAAGGGGTAGTGGCCGTGACATTTCTAAGGGATATTCTTGTGGAGTTTTTTTCTTTTTCCCTCGCTGGGTGAAAAAGCAGAGGGAAGCTGCTGGCTTGAGACACATTACAACGGTATTAAATATAATTTTATTAAAATAGTTCCTTCTAGACATTTGCAAAAGAAACATTGGCTAAAACTCATGGCCAAACCGCTTGGACATGGCACTGATTAGAGAGGAGGGTTATGCATGGGAAATGGTTACAAAGGAGAATGGAAAAGGCGCTGCCCAGAGCTGCTGGGGAAAAAAGTCCCTCTTTTGGTAAACTGCAAAGAAACTCCAGAGCTGAAGCTCTCCCATGCAGCTTCCCGAGGCAGGGCCAAGTGACGGAGCAGAGGGAGCCCAGCCCCAGTGAGGGGGGCCGGGGACGCCCCGGGGGGTGCCTGCGGTGTGCGGGGGCAGCTCCGGGTGGCATGGAGAGTGGCTGACCTGGGCGGGCTGCTGCGAACCCCCTCTGTTTATGAACATGTTCAGCGCACAGATTTATTCTGCAGGCAGACACTTATTGCTTGCCTTCAACCAGGGTCTGGCGCGCGGTGATGGATGGGCCGGCAGGTTTGCCTCCTTCTCGCCGCCGTTTCTGCGGGTCGCCTCTCCAGCCCTTCCTCTGCCACAGGCCCCGCAGCGCCCTGGTCCCTCCGGCGCAGGAGCAGCAGCCGGTCCCCAGGAGGGACGGGAGGCTGGGAGCTGCAGCACCAATACAGCCCGACCCCCACGACGGGTGTCGGGGCGCCCGGGTCCCTGCTGCAGCGGAGGGAAGCAGCTGGCTGGCCCTTTAAAGGCTTTTTTTTCCCTCTCTTGTTAAAAGATGTCTGGGAGGGGAGCTGCCAATCTGAAAAATGATCCTTTCTTTTTTCCATTTTCTTCCTTCTCTCCTTCTAGCTTGTGCTCATCTGTTCAGGTGAACCGCAGGCACATTCATTAAATCTCTGTCTTTGACACCTCAGCTGCTTTGGAGCCCTGGGCTGCTCTTTCTCTCTCCTTTCTCTGGGTTTTTTTCCCTTTCCCCATCTCCAAGCCCACCTGATCAGCACACTAAAGCAGCGAGAGCGAGCCGCAGAATAGTTAACTAAGCTTAACTTTAACCGCGAGTCGCCGAGCCGCCCGTTTTGGGGTGGGTGCCGGGTGCAGCCGCTGTCCCTGCCCCGGGACAGAGAGCATCGGGGCACAGCGAGGTGCCACCGCCGGCACCGGGGCGGCAAGGAGGGGAGTGGAGCGCGGCGAGGGCAGAGCCTGCACCCAGCCAGCACTCCAGGGTCCCAGCTGGCAGCCGAGGGCTTGGCTCGCTCCCCTTCCCTCGTCCCACTAAATCCTGTTACTCCCTGCAGGAGCCCCTTTGCTGCTCCCCTGCCCCCCTGGGCTCCCTGAATCCTCCTGGGGCTCGCTGGAGCCCCCCCTGCCCATCCTCCTTCCCCTTGCACACCCACTCCTCGCCTCTCGCATAAATCCCATCCTGCCGGGGAGGCACCGAATCGGCTCAGCCCGCCACAGATTTGCTGCTCGGCCAAGAGGGACAGAGCTCATCTCCAGCAGCGCGGCTGCCGCTGGATCGGCTTCAGATGGCCTCGCTGCCTGAGCGGGGCTGGAGCAGGGAGATAACCCGCCCGGCTGCCACCAGGAATGATTTGGCCTCGGCTGCGCTGGCCGTGCGCCGGGGTCCCCACCGGCTGCTTGCAGCCCTGGGAAGCCCCAGCATCGAGCAGCAGAGGTGGCAGCGGGGGATGAGATGCTCTGGCCACGGCACGTGGGACAAGGGATGGCCGCGGGCTCGGTGCAAAGGGGCCGGAGCAGAAAGCATCCCTTTGGGAGAGGCAGAGCCCCAGTGAGGAGGAGGAGGGCAGGAGGGCTGGGGCCAGACCCGGCCACCTTGGGAACGCACGTGTCCAAAACCCAGCCCTCCCTGGGACGCAGCACCTTGCACCCAGGGCACAGCGGGGCAGTGTGTCCGACACGGAGACGCATGTCCTGCCGGGAAGGGGACCAGCCCGGTGTGGAGGACGGGGGCCGAGCAGTGCGCGTGGCTCCAGGAGGCTCAGCAGGGCTGGGCCCCGCAAAGCTGTGAATTCCTGCGGAGTTTTGTTAGCGGGATCGGCACGCAGCCTGGTGCCCTGCTCCGAATTAATTATCCGCTGACACAATTTTGCTTCTTTCCCTTTGTGTTATTTTAATTAACAGAGATCTCCTCCAAGCAAGCCAGCTGTCATGTAAATTGTAAAACTGTCAGCATGTACAGGAACTTAACAGGGATTTTAAGAAAGCCTCGCACAAAGGGATGTGCTACTTTCCCTTTTGGTTTTTCCTTTCTTTTCTTTCTTTTTTTTTTTTTTTAATCTGGCACATTTGTAAAGTTGAAAAAAAGTGTGAAGACAGCAGCGGGGCTGCGGCTGGAGAAAGCCCAGCTTTTATTTTAGATCCGTTTCTTGAGGCAGAGGTGAGGGGCGGAGGTACTGCCCGAGCGCTTCTGATCAGGATCATCCTCCTGCTGCATGGATGCGGCGAGTCCCCGCAGCCCGGCCGTCCCTCCCGGCTGCCTCCCCCTCCGGCCGAGCAGGCTGCAGGTGGGACGAGACCTAGGAAGGTCTGGAGGAGGGGGCTCAGCTTTAAATTAGGCAAAAGGAAACATCAGTGGCTTTGCCGTCGTGAATCCGTTCTGTGTCCAGTGTGGATTCAACCTCACCCACACTCATCCTGAGCTTGATGCAGCCGTGCGTGCCGATGGCCAGCTGCCGGGCTGGCACCGGCTCCCTGCTCTCCGCTTCTGCACCCACTTGTATCTAGGCTTGAGGTTTTTAACCGTGAGCTGAAATCAGCCGGTTCTTCCTACGATCGGGCTCGGCAAACAGGCAAAACCGTGTTAATGGGCCCCATATGTCTTGGATTAAAAGCCGCCTCAGCAGCACGAGCAGCAGATGCAGAACCGGGCGCGTGTAGATGGAGGTACGGGGGGAGTTCATGCGAGGATACTCCGTGGACATCTCATCTCCCCCGGATGCAAGCAGAAGCCTGTGGTCACCCTGCAGCGATCAATTACTAACTGTTTAGGCGAAGTCGATCAGGGTTAGCGAGGCCCTGGCTCAACGGGAGGCTCAGGGAGGGCAGCAAAGAGCGGAGAAGCTCCGGAGCGGCGGAGGGCTCTGTTGGAGGCGCGGCGCGTGGGAGCCACGGGGGAGCTGGGGGTTTCTGCCCGTCGGTGGGACCTCACAAGGACGTGGGGCAGCACGGGCGCTCGCAAAACCCGCTCCCTGCAAAGACACCCCTCGGGCACCCCCAGGCTATCAGAAAGCCTGCATCTTTCTCCCTGCCTGATTTTAGGTGCAGGTCAACAGCTCTGGGAAGGGCCCGGCTTTTCTGCCGTGTGGTTTTCTGTGCCGGTCCCTCGTCCCTACGGGCTACGGACCTGAGTCACGTTTGGATGAGGATCGAGCTATTTAATTCCATTTCCTCCCTTCCTCATCAGAAATTATTTGCGTTGTCCTTCCAGAGCAAAGCAAAAAGATTTCAAACCGCATTTTGGTGAAGGAGGAGGGATTTTCTTTCCCAGCAGCAGCCAGGGATAAAAGCCGACAGAGAGCTGAGAAAGCTGCAGCGTTAAAGGCCAAACGCTGAGCTTATCCGGCGAGCACAGGCGGGCTGCGAGGGGTCCGGCGCGATGCTGGCGGCTTTGCCACGAAGCCAGTTTCCCAGGGGCTTGGATATGCCTACCCCATATGGAGGTTCCCTCCTCAGCCCTGCTTGCCAGGCCAGGCATGCTGCCTTGTCCGCTGAAACAAATGACCTTGAGCAGCGCTGCGGGTCAATAAAATAATTTGCTAACTGATCCATCTTCTGTGGCAAACAGATGAATCAACTTCGGCTCCCTGGGCTCTTTTATGCATGGATGGGAGAGCCGCGAAGTTAAAATAACGTGTGCGTACGCATCCGTCCCCGTGCAACGAAAGGATGGCTCCAAGTGAATACATTTGTGTGTTGCAGGATGGAAAAAAAGCATCTCTGCATCTGCTGATGCTCGACTTTCATCGTGCCCCCTCATCCCCGCTGCCGGCCCGTCTCCTCCAGCAGCTCTGCCTCCCCGGCCCCTCCGCTGGCGGCCGTCCCGGGGGTTCAGCCTCGGGGCAGCCCTTGGCCGCCCTGCCCTTGCCACCGCCTCGACCCTCCACGAGGGACGGACCGAAGGCTCCGCTCCCCAGGGCTGGGCTGAAGTTTGAGCCCCAGGAAGGTGACACAGCCGGGAGCTGGAGCGATGTGGGAGGCAGGCTCTGCTTTTACGGGTCTCCTGCCCAGCAAAACACTCAAAGAAATTAAGAAACGGCCATTTCCAGCGTGGCGACACATCGTCCCACAGCCATCGGCAGGGGGTGGGAAGGAGCTGGAGCCAAGGGGGGGAATGCAAACCAGCCGGTGCGCCCCGGACCAAGGGCTCGTGCGCACGCCCGGACCGCGTCTGCCGGAGAGCACGGCAAACTGGGGCACTCAGAGGTACGGGAGCAGAAAGGCCCTGAGGCAGCCTGTGCTCAGTGAGCCCCTAATCACGGCGAGGTGATTAATGTCCTTCTGCTCCCGTGCGTCGCTGCTCCGTTCCCGTGCTCCCCGCGCTCAGCCCTGCTGCCTCGGCAGGTCCCACACCGGTGGGCACCAGGCAATTGGCTTCACAGGGGATGGTGCTCGGTTTTCCTGCTGCTGAAAGCAGGGATGGAGCTGGCAGCGCTGGGAAAGGGCAGGGCAGAGCCAGGGCTCTAACCCAGGGACTCGTCCTCAGCCATGGAACAGCCTGCAAATTAATGGCTGTTCCCGGGAGAGGGGGGTTTTGTCACCTTCCTTCCCAAAGGATCCCAGCACGGCGCGCTGGCCAGGGCCAGTGGGGTTTAGGAATCCCAGTGCTGAGGCTCAGACCCGGCTCTGGCCACATGCACGTTGCTCGGACAGGCCGGAACTGCCTCGTATCCATCTGTTTGCAGCTCACGTTGATGAGCACGTCGCCTTTGGTTTTGCACTGGTGCAAAGCAAGCGGTGCCTGCGAGCAGGAGGGAGCCCAAATTTAAGCTCAGGAGCTTCCCAGGGAGTTGCACCCCAGGTTTTAGTGCTGAGGCAGACGTTGCTGGGGATACCCCCCCCCCCCCGTGCCCTGCTGCTTTATCTGTTTTCCAAATCCTTTACTAAAATTGCAGGTACAAACACAACTTTGTAGGAGCCCCCCCACGTATGGAGCAGGAGAGGTGCGGGTGCTGGTCCTCTGTGCCAGAAACAAGCCTGGTGCCCGAACTCCTCCTCTGAGAGCTGGAGCAGAGCTGGGAGCAGAAAGGGAGGGGTCCCAGCCCCCTCTTGCTGGGCAGCACTCACTGATCCCAACACGGTGTCCGGCTGCAGGACGGAGTCCTTCCTGGGGGGATGCAGGCGGGATGCGTTTCCCCCTCTGCTGTCCCACGGCGAGGGGCTCCCCCGGGCTCTCCCCAGCAGGTTAACAAGGTTAGGCACAGCTCAGCGAGGTTAGGCACGGCTCAGCGGCAGCAAATAATAAGTTAGTGAGCGGGAGTGAGCGGCCGTGCTCATTACGGGGAGGTGAGAGGCCGCGGTTTGCCCATCCCGGAGGTTAATGAACCCCGCGCAGCCACCCCGGGGGCACAGGAGCTGATGTAGCTGGACGCCAGAGATAAGGGAGAGCTGCTCAGAGGGCTCAGAAATCCGGGGGTCCCTTCCACAGGGCCACGGGAAGCACCTCACACCCCCGCAGCTTCGCACCGTGCTCCTCATCCTCGGCCCAGGGGCCGCGCGCGCCGCGGAGCTGCGCCGGGCAAAGCTGCGGAGCGGGATGGCTGCAGGGCACTTCCTGCGAGCCATTAAAGCAAGTTGGGTAATTAATGCCTTCCATGCATGAGGAAAAATGAAAGGCAGGTGGGAGGAAGAGGGGAGGGGGGCCGGGAGGAGGCAGCTCTGTTTTGAGGGCAGTCGGGGTGGTTTTTCCCTCGGCGTGTGGTTACCCACTCGGAGCTTCCCGTACACTGCGGCGTTCGCACCTCTCGGGTGCATCATTAACAGGTCCCACGCAGCACCACGATGCCATCGGACCGTGCGTCTCACGGCTGCCCGGGTGCCCCACAAAGCCAGAGTAGCTCTCGTCCGTCCTCTTCCCCCTGGCACCGCGGCGGGACAAGCCCCATGCGTCCTCCAAATCCCCTCCAAAGCGGCCTGGCTGCAGAGGGTTACGGGAAAGGCCCCTCAGTGCTAAAGCAAGCTCCATTTCAGCACCTTAAATGCAGTTTCTTAACAAACAAAATGTTTATTTTCTAAATAAGAATTAAAAAAAAGGAATTCCAGCCTCGGGGCGTTTAGTGAAACGGCTGCAAGCTCATTCGAGCGTGCGTCCATTACCCCCCCCCCCTCGCGCCATGAACCCCTTCGCATCCCCAGCGCTTTATTCCGGGAGAGTGACTGACAGCCCCCAATCCATGCTGATTTTGGTCTTAAATAAACACATTGGCCCCGGTCTGCTGGGGAAGAGCGAGGTGTCGGCACCTGGCTGACAGGCAGAGAGGGCAGACCTGGCCAAACAGGCATTTCTTTGCCATCTATTTTATCTTCCATCAGCACCGTGGCACGGGAGCCAGGGGAAAGCTGGGACGTGGTGTCGGGAAGGTTTCAGGACAGGGGGTTATTTTGCGTTTTTCTCCTTTAACTCCTGTTTTCTGTAGACAGGAAAATAACTGAGATGGAGTTCAAATATTCCAACAGCATCGTCCTGCTGAAAGCCATGGGCCCTCTCACTGCCGGCCGATCAGGCCGTCTGGCAGGGGAAGGTGCTTTGCTGCCGACAGTTGCTGTCAAGGGAAAAGCTCTTCGGTAATTTGCCGAGCTATCGCAGCTCCCTGCAAGAGCCATGGAGCTCCAAGAAACCCCAGGATTCCTGGAAATGCAAAAAACTCCTCCCCGGCTCTTGAGGCAGCGTCATGTAGTCCTTAAACTGGTCAGAAACAGCACTGGAGAGGTGAGCGAGCTCAGGCTGCTGCAGGTTTGCAAAATAGCACTCAGGTCACTTTTTTCCCCGTTTCCCCCAATCCATCAGCTCGATGCCGCTCCAGCGCCCGTTTCTTGCTGTACCGCAGCATCGGGCACCAACACCAGACCCGCAGCATGGAAAGTTCGTGGCTGCAGCAGCCCCGGCCGCCTCCTCGGCGGGATGCGGCCGGCTCGAACGCCGCCCTGCACCCTGGCCCGGTGGCCCGTTTGCGAGGTGACTCCTTTATCTCTGCATCTCTGACCCCTGCGTGCCAGGCAGCCTCCAGCCTGGTCAGAAATGAAGGTGCTCTGACTTGAAGGTCACCAGTTACTGAGCCAAACTGGGAAAGAAATTCCAGCAGGGCAGATTGGGATTCTTTTAATTAAAGAAGAGAGGCAAGGGGAAGGGGGGGCAAAGAAACACTTGAGCAGTCAACATTTTCCCCTCATGAAGACGAAGTTTGAGGTAGGATTAAGATGGCTGAAATTGTCTTTTTAAGGGAATGTAAAAATGTGGATGTTGAATGATTGACAAATAAAGGGCACGCTCCTTTAATTTAAATATGCTCCTAGTTTGTGCAGAATATGTTAATTTATACGTTGCCTGAATAGCCAGTAGCTATTGTCTGTAAAACCACATCAGATCAGGGCAGCAGGGCAGTTAATGTACTGGCTGGATGTTATGGCTGGTCAGTGAAGCGATCCGAGCTTCCTTCCACTGGCTCCCAGACCCTAAATGGAATAGCTGAGCTGTAAAAAACCGCCAGGGGCATAAACTGAAGTTCATTCTGTCAGCCTTCAACAGGACAAGGCTCTCCTTCCCACAAGGACCCATGCGTACTCTTAGCCCTAGCCTGGCTCCTGTGCCCTGGTGACCCTGGGGCTGTTCTCCTGCTGGGGAGGGTCCTCCGGAGCCCTGCAAGCCCCCCTGCCCTCTGCAGGGCTCAGCTCAAAGTTTGGGGGTACCTAGGGCATGGCCCAGGAGCCGGGGGACGCAGAGGCTGTGCACAGCTCCATCTCTGTGCCTTCCTCTGTCCCCTGCACTCCCCTTGTGCCTCAGTTTCCCTATCTGCAGGCTCGCCTGGCACCTCCAACACAGCTCTCCTGGGGCTTTGGTCACATTTTCTCCCTCTCCAGGTCCCGCAGCAGCTCTCAGCCTCTCCGGAGGGTCCTCCTGCCCTCCTGCCATGCCCTCCCCGCGGCTGGGGCCCCCAGCTTGGCTACCAGAGCAGCCCGGGTGGCCCAGCTGGGCTGTTAATGCTGTGACGTTTGACAGCCTCTGCCCCAAACAAGGCCTGGGTGTGATCCACCCCGGACCTGCCTGTACCTCTCCGCCTTCACATGTAGCCACGACTTGGTCTGGTCACTGGAGCAATTTTTAATGCCAGAGAGGCTTCTAATTAACAGGATTCTGAAGTTAATTAAGACAATCTTTCTCATCTCATTTAGATCTCTCCACAAGCGCCCACCAGGGCAATCCTGCGTCCCTCGGCTCCCAGCTCACATCCCAGGGGCTGCCGCGTCTCCGGGCAAGGGTCTGGGATGTCACCTGGAAGGCTGGCAGGTCCTGGAGCCTACGTTTGCCTAAAGGACCAAGTGATCAGCACCAAACCTCAGACCCCAGAGGGTCCAGGGCCGTGCTTCAGCCTTCCTGGTCCCCTCCATTCTTCTCTTGTACAAACCTACCGGCTCCAATAGACGACTCCTAAGGGGAGAGCGACCCCTTGCCTCCCGTGTCAGCCCAGTAAACCAGCAATGTTACGGACTGATTTGGGAAAGGTCCATCTTCTACGTTCCCGATGCCTTCCCATAGATCAGTCTGGATTAAGTTGAGAGTGATATGATAAGTAGTAATAATACTGCTGCTTTGCCCCTAATTATTTTCAATATAATTAGGTACCCTCAAGAAACCTTTTAAATAGCACACTCTCATCAGTGCTCTGGTCCAAGGGATTCATTTGTTTCAGGAAAGAAATATTCTTGGGGCTGAATCCTTCATTAGTCTCTACTAGAGAGACTCCTCCTGGAGCCAGTAGGGTACGCGTGCCCCTCTCGCAGACGCGGGGCTCTGCCCATCCAGGCAGCCGGCCAGCAAAGGAGGATTTTTGCGAGCACTTCAGAATTTGGTTTGTCGGCAGCATAAAGCATTTGGCAAGACAAAAATCCTGGAAGTCTGCTGGAAAGTATCAGCGAAAGACTCCGAGTTTCGCTGTCTTTTATCAGCTTATCACGCTCTCTTTTCTCATGTTTTAATCCCACAGAAGGGCTGCAGCTCTGATGTGTGAAAGACAAAGAGAGATCGGATCCCTGGGCTGCTTCGCTCGGGGTGCAAGGCTGTGCTCCTGCGCACGGGGAGGTGCTGAGCTGCCAGTTTACCTCCTGGTGCTCCCCGAAGTGGCTCGGTTTGCTGGAGAGCCAGCTGCCCGGTGTACGTGTGCCTGTGCCACCACCCGGTGTACGAGTGCCTGTGCCACTGTTGAGTGTACCCGTGCCTGTGCCATTGCCTGGTGTTCCCGTGCCTGTGCCACCGCCTGGTGTACGTGTGCCTGTGCCATTGCTGGGTGTATGTGTGCCTGTGCCACCGCCTGGTGTTCCCATGCCTGTGCCATTGCCCGGTGTTCCCATGCCTGTGCCACTGCCAGTGTACGTGTGCCTGTGCCACCACCCAGTGTACGTGTGTCTGTGCCATTGCCCAGTGTTCCCGTGCCTGTGCCACCGCCCAGTGTACGTGTGTCTGTGCCACCCGTGTTCCCTGCCTGTGCCATTGCCTGGTGTTCCCATGCCTGTGCCACTGCCCGGTGTATGTGTGCCTGTGCCACTGCTGGGTGTACGTGTGCCTGTGCCACTGCCCAGTGTTCCCATGCCTGTGCCACTGCCCGGTGTTCCCATGCCTGTGCCATTGCCGGTGTACGTGTGCCTGTGCCACTGCCCGGTGTTCCCATGCCTGTGCCACTGCCGGTGTACATGTGCCTGTGCCACTGCCCGGTGTTCCCATGCCTGTGCCACTGCCCGGTGTACGTGTGCCTGTGCCACTGCCCGGTGTTCCCATGCCTGTGCCACTGCCCGGTGTTCCCATGCCTGTGCCATTGCCCAGTGTACATGTGCCTGTCCTGGTACACCCGTGGCTGGACTCTGGGGTGCAGCACACAGACCTGGGCAGACTTTGCTTCTTGCTGTTGGGATTAAGTTGCAGCTCCGTGCGAGCGTGGTCGCGGGAAGCTTCCCGGGGCACGCTCTGTGGCTGGGGTACTGGGACCTTGCCAGTGTGACTGCAGGCTGGGTGCTAAGTGTGCCAACCGAAAGACGTACCGTGACGTTACCGTGGCACACTGCCCTACCTCGAGATGAAAATGGGGAAGGAACAGCAAAGGCCAGTATGGCTGGAAGGGAAGAATTAAATGCATACATTGAATTTACGCAATATATTTTTTATATCTTAGGGGGGTCCGTTGTTTTACTGAGCACATCAGCTCTTCATTCAGGGTGCTCTCAGGCGGGGTCCTGACTGCAGCAGCCCTGTGGAATTTCCCATAAAAGCAAGATGTCCTTGGCTGAGTTTTCCATTGTCCCCGTTACCCGCCGCCCTCCCATCCCACTGCTGGCAGCACGTCCAGGGGCTGGGATGTCCATGCAAGCCCACAGCCCAAATCTGTCCTGACGCGCTCCTGCCTTCCCCATTCCAACCTGTGGGATGCTCAAAGCGGAATATGGTTTGTGGGTTTTAAGCAATTTATGATCTTTTAAAGACGAAAAACCTGTGTCCATGGATGCTTTCCCCTGACCTTTGGTTTTATCTTCTTGCTTTGGTTTTATCTTCTTGCTAGCACAACGGCTGAGGGTCCACGTGGGCTTTGATCCTGCAGAGACCCCCCTGCGCCCAACGGGACGTCCTGGGTGCTCTCCTGGGGCCAGGGGGTAAGCGAAGCATCCCTGTAAATCAACGCCCGCTTGAGCCCCTAGACGAGGGGACAGGTAAGGTGGTGTCACCCAGTCAAGATCCCTGAAATCCTTTTGGGAAGGGGAGGGCTCTGGCCGGGAAGCAAAAGCCCAGCCCAGCCCATCCCTCTCTGTGCATCCCCACACAACCTTCATTTCAGACTGTCCCCTCTCTGCACCAGGGTTTGGCAACCAAGGATGAGTTTCCGAGGAAGTTACCTCGCTGAAATAGTTAATGAGAAATTACACCATCCCCCACCTCGCTCCCCCCAGCTCACCACCCCTCTGAAAAAAAAATCAGAATAATAATTAAAAGATGCCTAGAAACGCTCTTGGAAGAGCATAAATTCTGAAGATGAAAGTAAATGATTAAAATAATTAAATACTTCAAGTTGACAAGCAGAAGCAGAATCTTGCCAACGGACATTTGTCGGTAATTAGTTAATTAATCCTAACACAAATTATAAGCCATAACAAACCAGTCAGGCTGAACGCAGCCGGCTGTTCAGAATTAAACTTAGAAAAAGAGGGAGTGAGAGAAAGAAGAAAGAAAAGTTTTAAGGTTCCTGCGGGTCGGAGGGAGGAGGCTGTGCAGGAGCTGGTGTCCCTGTGGGGAGCGCAGCCGGGGACAGGGGCTGGTTTGCTGGGGCAGGAGCACGGCTGCCGGAGCGCTCCCCTTCCCTCCCGCATTCCCGGGGTGCTCCCGGCTGTGCTGCCCTCCGCGTTCCCCGCTCAGCCCCTTGCCAGCCTGCCCTCAGCCCCAGCTTCTCACAGGAAGACCTTCAAGCTCTTCTTGGTCCCCTCCGCAGCTCCCGCACAGCGCCTCCGGAGAGCTACCGGCACCCCGAGCGCTGGTGTCCCCCCCGCACCCCCTGCCTCCAGACACCGCTCGGTGAATAACAGCGGCGGTGTCAGAACGCAAGGACAGAAACCAGCACAGCCACCGGGAGAGGGGACTGGCTGGTGCTGGCGTCCCAGAGCCCCTCCGAGGCTCTTGGAGGTGATGGATAAAGCAAGGATGGGGACACAATTCCCCATCTGGGCTGCATTCCCACCCAGCGAGAGCACAGTGGGACGGGATGGTCGGAGCGGGCAGTACAGAGCAGGACTCGGGATTTCAACCCTTTTTCTGTGAGTAAACGTGAAACAAAGTCTCCCCAGCTCCGTTTCCAGCTCTGCCACTGATGCCAGTGTGTGACTTGAGGCATGTCACTCAGCCAGCCGAGGAAACAAGCTGGTCCGCGGAGCCGGGGTCCCCTCAGGCCCCCGGGCAGATGGTGACATTAATCCCATGGGGTCTGGAAGACAAGCATGGGCCAGCATCTCAGACGAGCCCTGTCTCGGGGTGTTGGGAGGGGAGCTGCCAACCGGCTGCCCGTTAGCACCCTGATTCTGAGGCAGGCTGAAAAAGCAGGGTCGGTGCTTGGGAGCTGGGTCCGGCCAGGGAAAGCCGGTGCAAATGACACCAGGCCACCATGTATGCGGTCAGCAGGGACCTGGCGTGAGCCTGGTGCACGCCAAATCGCTGGAAAGGTGGGGAAGATGGGGCCACCGCTTTACCCTGTGCAGTGGGAAGAGGTTAATGAGCCGCAGTCTGGTTTCCCACCTCCAGCCACCTTGGCTCAAGTCCAATTTTCAGCCCAAGATTAAGTGAGCCCAGTGATCCACAGGCAAGACACGGTGAATGACAGCTCATATGCGGCAGCGTACCTCTGCATTAACACGTCGAGCCGGGACTGTAGATGCACCAAAGGGCCAGGTTTTGCCCTTCCTCCAGCACAAAAAGGCTCTTGAGCAGCCAGGAGTTGGTGCTCCTATGGAGAGGACCTGCGCGTCCCCAGCACGGGGACACTTTGGTGCGACAAACCGGGCCAAACGACAGCTGGCAACGCAGTTTAAGTGATAAATAGGACATACGTGTTGCAAATGGGCTTTTCTCAGTAAGGAGGAGAAGGCAGGAAATAGTTTGAAAGAATAAATAGATGCCAGGGAAGTGTGACTTGTCAGAGGAATTGCCAGGCACGGATGTGCCACATCTGGGTACGCGCCATGCGAGTGGAAGCACGAGCATGTGAGCACACATGACCATCGCTGGTGACAATAAGAACTTACCAACGAAGAGGTGTAAGGCTCATCTTTTTGGGCCAAAATTCTCTGAGACGCATGCGAAGGGGCTTCCTGTTCTCCATAAAACCGATCCAGAGCTGCGCCGAAGAGAAAGTTTTGTTCCGCATGTGCGTGAGCATGTGTACACGCGTGTTCCAAGCGGTTCGCATTATGTGAGCTCTGACCTTCAGAGGGGAACAGAAGGAATATTTTCCCCCCGGAGGCTAGAGTTGTCAGTGAAATGTCTGTCTTTCTTAATAATTTCAATCCGGGTGACAGGGGACAGGGCATTTTGCTCTGAACGAACGTACTGTAAAAACTGTCAGATAGAATTTGTCTCAAGCAGCAGCATTTCTATCTATTCAGGGTCATAATTACAGGCATCTTATGACCTGTGGAGCAGCACATTCTTCTCAACCGAAAAAAAGGAGCCCTAAAATAGGTGGTTTGCTCTTCTGCAGAGCTTTGGATGAAACCTAAATGGATTTGAACAAGCAAGGGCCATCTCCAGCAGCTTGCTTCGTTTCTGTCTTGGTTGTTTTTTTTTTTTTAAATCCAGAACAAACTGCACAGAAGTGACGTAGCAGGGAAGAAGGGATATAAATTGCCATTCACTGGGCTGGAGTAATGGCCTATTCTGCCCTATATCCTGTCTCCTAACTGCCTGCCTCTCCGAATTTCCTCCGAACTGACAGTGGCCAGCGTCTTTTTAATGAACTGAATAAGTAACTAAATGGGTAATTAACCAAATGAGCATGACGATAATCTGATTGTGCTTTCCCCACTTTGAAAGCACAGGAAATAGTAAGAGAAGTAATAATTCAGTGACCAGCAGGAATTCAAACTGAAGGACGGAGCTAGAGGAGCTGGGGGGCGAGCTGTGACGAGATGTTGCTGTCGATAAATCTCCCACATCACCGGGGAAATCTCTGTTTGTTTTGGTAAACATTTTGATTTCTTGATTTGTGCCTCCTCAGCGGGGAGAAAAAACCCCTATCCAACGACTTGAAGCAGCTTTCCCTCTTAGGGTTTACTTTTACGATGAGCAACGGTTATGAAATGACCATGCCCGTACAGTTATGGGACACACGCCGCTCACAGCCAGGCGTCGTACTGGGATCGCCAGCCTGGTTTTGCAACACGGAGCTTTTGCAATATTAACCTGCAGTGCCCGTTGCTTCCCCACCTCACCGAGAAGGTTTGAGCAGTAAATCAGGCAGGGAGGGGGAAGCAAAAGTTAACACAGCGGGAAGCAGCTGTGGTGCTCTGCCCTGCTGAGGAGGCTCCAGAAATGGGAAAACTGGGAAATACCGGTCCCTGTTGCTGGCCGTCCCAGCTGCTTGCAGTGAATATCCTCTTGCCCACCGCAAGGAAACGATGACGACCACTGCAAAACTGCTCGGGAAGGAGCATCCCACCAAGAAACGGGGCCCCAGGTGGTCTCTGAAATGTTCTCACCTGCAAGATCAATCCCGCCAGAGGCACACACAAGCGCTAATCAGCTCTATTGACGGGGCAGACGGCAGGTTACAATCCATTTTCACCTGCACACTCCAGTGGATGCCCCGTTCTTGCCGTCACAGGTGGAGGGTAAACACTCTGCAACGGAGCTGGGAGCGGGGACGCAGAGCAGCAGGGAGCTGCTGACGGATGCAGGGCCCGTAGGGTCGACGCTGACAGGCACTGGTATTTAAGTTTGGCAAGAATAAGGACACTTAGGAAGGAGTTTTGCTGGTGGTGGGCAAGGAGGACACACTCCCTCCACTGACCTCGGCCTGGGAAACGGCAGGAGAGGTGAGTGGGGCCTCCCGTGTTCAGAGCAATCCCTCCACAAAGCCGCTGTACACCTGAAAGCCAGCACTGCAGGGAGGTGCTAACAGTCCGCTCTGTGTCCCAGGAGAGCCAGGCTCATGATTTAAATACCACTGCTAAAACCCCTCCATCCAGGTAGCGTTTAACACCCATCTGTCAAAAAAAAAAAAAAAAAACATGTGAAAGAAAGACTCTGCAACTTTTGCTGGCTGAAACGTCAGCAAGCACTGTGCTCCGGTGACCCACTGCCCACCAGCCTGGGCACGGGAGGAACAAGGCAAGGTTTGTCCCTGCCCATCCCTAAGGACAATCTGTTTAAATAAACCGTGTTTAGGCCCATAGAAAGTCAGCTTGAGGAGCTCTGTGAAGCCCAGACGCAGAGATTAAGAGCAAAGCTCCGTGTAAGCCTTGTGGAGTTCATTCCGGGGTTGGGTGATCCGAACGGCACGCTTCAGCAGCTAGAGAGGAGCTCAGTGAATCAAGACGCTTCTATTCCTATCCAGCCCGCTAACCTGCCCTGTGATCTCCACTAAATCACTTCTCCTCTCTGCGCCTTCATTTCCTGCACCTGAAATAGCAGGAACACGAGGATCCTTTTCTTTGGAAAGCAGTGAGCTCCTAGCAGGAAACCTTGTCTAGGCATTATGGTAACTGTAACATCTTTTTTACTAATACCATATTGAGACAGATGACAGAAAAGGGCAAAAGCCGTGCAAACGCAAGTCAAACAATCCCTGGAATGAAAAATACCTCCCGTACTGCAGTTGTGCATCAAACCACAGCCCCATGCCTGCCGGGCTGCCGCGGGAGCTGGGGATGGAGCAGAAAGCTGAGCCCAGGCGCTTCAGGCCAGCACTGCCCGGCTTTGGTTTAGCACAGGGCAGTGGCAATGCACCCAGGGGGGCTCAGCATCGCTCTTCCGGAAGGGGAACAGGAACTTGGGATCACCAGATTGGGAGACAGAGCTCGAACCTGCGGAGTTTTCCTCCTCCTCTGCTGCATTTAGGGCACCATGTCCCCTCTGAAAAATGTTCTGCTGTTATAGCAGGTGGAAGAGGGACGGGCGCCAGTCGTCAAGCAGTTAGCCAGCGGCCTAGGAGTCCAGCAAGCAGAGTGCTTGCTCCTGGCCGAGCGACCGCAATCGTATCACAACTCTGCACGGCAGAGCGGTATCGGTACCGCGCGCGAATTCGCACGGCCCCTGCGCCCCTGGGTGCGGGCAGGCCTGGGCTGGACCCCGCGGGGAGCCTCTGAGAAGCGCGCTGCTGTTTACAAATGTCAGGAGCACGGCGAGTCTGCTAAGCAGCCTGTCGGAGGGCGACTGCGCTGGGGGCAGCCAGGCAGGGGACGCCCGGCTGGCACTGCAGCGTGCAGCCCCATCAGGTAAAAGCGGGCTTGTGTGCAGAGGTAAGAACAGCATCCGCAATGTCGCACGGACAACGTGCGAAGAAGGGGCAAAAAGCTAGCGGGGAAGAAGAAGAAATGCTGGAAGGTTTGCAAAGCCAGCTTACATCTTCATGGATGCTTCTTTTCCGACTGTTGATGTAATGACTTGTCTGTGTTTTCTGCTCAGCTCTGGGCTCTCTGCCGGAGCGATCAGCACCTAATCAAGAGACTGCCATGTTTTCCTCTGTAAATATAATCTTAAATTGGGAAGTACCAGTCAGCCCACATCAATGGAGATGAGGAATTACGGACCAGGCCAGATCCGCAGCTGGTGTCAGCCCGAACAGCTCCAGCGGCTGTGACAGGGCTCGGTGGCTTTACACCCAGAGCAGAGCTGGCTCTCCGGGTTGCACTGAGGACTCTTTGCTAACTTTATTGTTTTACAGGTTTTCCCATATGACAAACTACTTGTCTGCCTCTGTGTAGAAAACAGGACAGCTATTCACCCTTAACAGCTTTTCTATCTATTTCTCAGCCCTCCCATTTTTCCCTTTCTCAACCAATCTGTCCTTGCTGAGTTCCCTTCCTTGCAGTGTATCTTTACACCAAGCTGTTGGTGTAGAGCGGACCGGGGAGTCACGGCAAGTCGCATGATAAACTCAAGCTGCTTCCCCCTTTGTGGGCGATCTCTTTTTTTTTTTTTAATTTTAATTTTCAATTTCAAGGTTCCTTACAGCATCAACCTTCCTTTTGAAGAGGCTCCCACACTTCCAACTAAAGCATACTTCACTTGCTAGAAGCTGCGATGGGAGGATGAGAGGGCGAGCTCCCCCTCTGTGCTCCCATTCCGGCTTTGTACCAGGGTGTTTCAGCTCCATAGCTTGTCTGGACCTACTCAGAAAAGATGCTCCGAGGACCACAGAGTCTTTGGACAAGACCAGGTTGGATGGGGCTCTGAGCAACCTGACCTAGTTAGCAGTGTCCCTGCTCACTGCAGGGGGGTCATACTAGATGTCCTCTAGGGGTCCCTTCCAACCCAAAACATTCTATGATTCTAAGATCCTATGATCTCTGTATATTGGGTACAGGATCCGGGTATCAGAACCCGTATATCGTAGATCAGGTATCTCAGTACCTACAGGAGCTGTGTGGAGGCTGCTCAGCATCCCTGTGCTGCTCACAGCTTTTGTTCTCGGAGTAACCCCCACCACGGGTGTGTAGCACACGCATGTGTACATACACGTAACTGCAATATTTGGCTTGAAAACAGAATAGGCAAAGGCACATTCCATTTTAAGACACACTGCAGGCTCCCTTTAACGTTGGAAAATATTCCCCCATTTCTGCCAGGCAGAGATGTCCCACTGTCCTTCTTATACCGATGTCCTAACGTCTTCACCCCAGGAAGAGAGGTAGGTGCGTGCTGGATGCACGCGTGCTTCCTAAACAGGGAAATCCAATCTGTCAAGAAAATTCAATAACAACCTTAACATTTAATTGTACCCTAGGGCCCAATAAAAATCAACAAGGATGGTAGTTGTTGATTTTTCGTTAACCTTCTCTTAAAAAGGTCTCAGAAAATAACTGCGACGTTAGACGGGCTGGCTGTATGTACATGTGCTATACGTACCGAGATCTATAGGGAAAAATGCGCTTAAAACTTCGGACTGGATCCACGCAGAAAATACTTAAGCACTGGCACAGAGCTTGGCCATTGTTAGGTAAAAGAAAACATCCTGGTTTGATTTATGCACGCAGCACTCAATTTAACAAGTGTAGCTACAGGCAATTGGAAAACAGTCAAAATGGTGAATTTGCTGCTTACACTCATTTATGCTGTTTCCTGAAGACAATTTGCTGTTGCTTTTTGGCATGTTTAGTATTTTTTAAACCACACAAAGGTTATGCCCAGTTCTCATAATTACACAGTGACTTTCTTGGTATGGGTGCAGTTGGGCGCTTGCCATGTGCTGTAACATCCAGAGTTTTATTTCCTGGGGCTGCCTTCTTTACAGCAACTGCCGGGGGGGTTTAATGCTTCGGTGGCCCCTTTCATTAGCGCGGGGCTGGGTCTTTGTGGAGCTGCACTTAGTGAATGTATTAGACGGGGCTCAGGCAGGGGCAGAGTCTAATCAATAAACCAAGTGCCAGTTGAAGTTACTCTGCTCGTCCGGATGGCGCCTGCAGTCAATGTCCAGGCAATTAAGAGTGTTTGTTTTGTTTCTCTTGTTATTAATTATCTACGTTACAGCCACACCTGGAAGCTTCTGGGTGCTGCACAGCCACCTAAGCCAAGACATTTTTTTGCCCTGAGAAATTTAAGTAGATTGAGGGGGGGGGAGGTGTGGAATAAGGGAATAGCAGAGAACAGCATTTGCTGAGCAGCGGCTGTCAGAAGCCATGTCCAGCCAGGAGATGAAACGGGGAGATGCCACCCAAGCTCTTTACCTGAGCTCACGGAGGAGCTCTGAAGCCATCAACTGAATAGGAAAATCTGCAGGCACATCTGTGGCCCAGGAATTTTCCCTTGGTGGCTGACATGGACAAAAAAACCCCTTTATTGGCTCAGTCGGTGAGTCAGGCCAGGGCTTGTCCCTTTGGAGGTGGGGGATTCTGCTTGGGACGGTGTTTGGGGTTGGCGGGAGGGACTCCGGAGCGGAGGGGCTGAGCGTGCACTGGCAGTCACCGGCTGCAGACGGGCAGGCTGTCACCCACGCAGCGGCTCAGGGCTCGGCAGGCAGCTGGCACCGCTGGCTACTACAGACACAGGAAGATGGGCAGCAGATAAATCCCTCCAACGCCCCTGGGTGGGTTTCGCCGTCTCGTCACAGTTCGGTTCCCTTTGACTACATGGCTGAGCGGCCGCAGGAGCGCCAGTTGTGCATTTCCAAAAGAACTCGTGCCCAAGGAAGAGTTGCCACACAAGGAGGGTTTTGAGCGGGTTTGTGCACTGGACCTCCATGGCACGGCGCCAGGACGCCCCAGCCGTGCGCTCCAGCCGGGAACGCCAAGGCAGTCGGGTTTTATTCCAAAGAACGCGGGGCCAAAGCGGGACGTGCGATTACCACAGAACGGCTGGGGTTGGAAGGGACCTCCGGTGACCACCTAGCCCAACCGCTCCATTTCCCCACCGCCCCCCAGCCTCGCAGCTCGGGCTCTCTGACAGCGAACGCGGGCGCTTCGGCCTGGGACCGGCGCCCGGGCTCACGGGGTTTTCGTCCCAACCCCAGGCCAGCTCCCTGACGGCAAAGCAGCCCCCGCTGTCCCCAGCGCTCCCCTGTCCCCCCACCCCGCACCGCCCGCCCGAGCGCCGCTCCCCACCGACCGATGCCCGCGGCCCGGGCTCCGTGAGGGCCCCGCGGGACGCTGACAGACCGGCCAGCGCCCACGCCGCCACCCCCGGGCCCCTTCCAGGCGCCGCCCCCGGCTCGTCAGGCCCAGGGGCGGGCGCCCGCCGCCATCGCCTCAGGCCGCCGCGGGCATCGCGCGCTGCCGCCGCCCCGCGCCACGTGACCCCCCTCCCAGGGGCGGGCGGCTCTCGCGAGCGCCGGCCGTGGCGTCATCGCTGCGCGCCGGCGCGTGCGCGCGGCCGGGCGGGGGGAGGCGGCGGCGCTTCGCTGTGTCACGGCGCGGCCTGAGGGGACGGCGGCGCGCGGCTGGCCATGGAGTACCTCATCGGCATCCAGGGGCCCGACTACGTCCTGGTGGCCGCCGACACGGTGGCGGCCTCCAGCATCGTCCAGATGAAGCACGGTGAGAGGCGAGGCCCGCGCGGCGGGAGCAGCCCCGCCGGGGGGCCCGGGAGCTCTGCCCTCCCCGGGGGGCCCGGGAGCTCTGCCGGGGGGCCCGGGAGCTCTGCCCTCCCCGGGGACCGGCCCTTTGGGCCCCCAGGGTGCCCCTGGGCTCCAGGCGTGAGCGAGCGACAGGGGATGAGCTCCCTGTGCCTGGCTGGGAGGCTCTGAGCCTCCGGCTCTGCCTGCGGCTAAGGAAGGGCTCTTACAGTAGGCCTGGGCGAAGGTGGAGGCTGCCGAGCGCTTCACTTCAGGGTTTATTCCTTGTAGGGGCTGCTGGCCGGTCCCTGTCACTCAGAGCGAGCCTAGGTCGCCAAGGGCCAGTTGCTCAGAGGAAAGTTTCCAAGCCTGAGCCGCTGTGACCGCACTGTGTTGGGCTGTCGCGTTAACTTGCCGGTGCAGGAAAGCGTTGACTCGTTAACCCAAACCGACTCGTTAACCCAAACCTTGCTCTGCACCGCAATATGGATACGTGATGGAACTGCGTGGGGATAGCGATGGGCGAGATGAAGCGCTTGGTTGTGCCTAATTCACCGGCAGAATGTAACTCATGGAAAAAAAGGAGGTATTGGAAGTAAACGCATAAGCGAAATTTGTAGCATATGAGCCAAACTGTAATAGGTTTTTGGTTTCTTTATGTGATAAAGCATCCGGGGGTTTATCAAGCCTCTGAAATTCTCCAAAATCATCTTTTTCTGTCTCCTGTTGCAATAATCTAGACTGAAGCTTGTTTACGAGGTGCAGACTAGAAGCTTGTTTACTAGGTGTAGTGATCTTTCTAAGCTAAATACTGTCGTTTAGAAGCTCTTTTTAAAAAAAGTTGTACCTTGTAGTATTGACAGACATCCCATAAAATCACGAGTGCTATAGCTAGCAGTGCTTTCACCTAAAATATTTCACTTCAGGTCTGTAAAAGTCAGTTGTTAGAAAGATGGCTGTGAAAGGTGGTGGCACATACAAATACAATCACTTTAGACAATGTTTCATAAGTTAGTGTTGCTTCCAAGTAGGTTTATTCATAAATTTTAGGGAAAATGCACTGAGAACATAGGATTTACCTGTCTTTGGGGGGAAAAAACCCCACACATTTAATGTATTTGTTTAGAATATTGGCATGCGCTAATACTTGCTTTAATTTGTAAACAGATTGCAAGGGCTGATGCGTGTCAGCGGCCTTTCCTGCCTTTCCTGAACTCTCAAGACCTGCAGCTCTGTGCAGCTGCTGGGTACTTTAATTATTCTTGAGATTGTATTGGAGGGTTGTGACACCTCATACCTGTCTTGCAGTGGAGATTATTCAGCAGCATTTAGTAAACTGAAGGTGAAGTTTGGAGGCGGAGGCTTGGTGTTGTTCCGTAGGCCTGCCTCCAGTACAGAGAAACGGTCTTCCCTTCACACCAACAGCTACTTGAATCTTTCTCTCTCAGGTATCTGAGCGCCAGTCTCTAATTAGATGAGGCTGCAGTGTTAGAGTGAGCACAGAATCATCTTCAGTGTTGATATCATCACAACTTGGATTCCCTCAAATACGCATGGACAAGTCTTTAAAACTGCAATTATGAGCAAAAGTGTAGCTCACTGTTCCTTGATCTCCATGTGTATTAGTGGGACATTTTATAATTTATAATCTATACTGAAATGTTTATTTTGTTAAAAAAACAATGACAGGCAAAAACCTGTTTTTGAAAAGGTCTCACTCACCTACATTGCTAATTTTTGAGACCGTCCTGGATATCAGGAAGAGGGGATCATTTGACATGGAATTTGGTTCTGGATTTCCTACGATTGCTTTTGTTCGATGTGTTGATACTTCAGCTTTGTACTAAAGGATTTGCTTCTAATGCAGTATATTTGATAAAATAGAATGGTGACTGAGAAAAATTCTCATTCCTGAACCCAGGAAGCACCATGTATAATGCTAAACTTTGTCTGAACACAATAGTCTGTGTGAAGTTTTAGTCTCCATTTCTGTGTGAGAAAGACCATGCATTTCTGAAATGCCTCCCTCCCTGAAGGAAGCACTCTGTGCATTTCAGCTTTTTGTTTCTCTTGGCGATGTGTTTAACAAGTCTTGTGTACTGTGCCACCAACTGTGAGAAGCTGAATGTTGGGGTTTGCTCAGGAAGACTTTCTTGGTGGTGTTCCAAGACATAATGTAGTTATCCCAGTCTCTTACTTCCTTGCTTTTGAAAGGAATCATGATGTATGATGATATTGGCAAAACAAATCTTTCTCATGACTGTGGCTCTTAATGTTATTTTTCTTTGCCTAGACCATGACAAAATGTTTAAGATGAGTGAAAAGATCTTACTCCTGTGTGTTGGGGAGGCTGGAGACACTGTACAGTTTGCAGAATACATCCAGAAAAACGTTCAGCTCTACAAAATGAGAAATGGTGAGTGAAGGAGAACAGCTACTCACGGAGGGTTTGGAAGCAGAGTTAATGAGCGGTAGAGTTTACGGCTGAATGTTAGTGGGAAGTGCTGTTCTCAGAGCTTCTCTAGCTCTAAGGATTTCTGCATTTTTAGGGTCAAGCAAAGGTGGTAGTGAAGGCAGGATGGAGAAATGGAGGTTAGAATATATAGCATAAACCAAGAGGTTTATCCAAAGCGTAGCTAACCTATTTGTAATATAAATGACACAATAATAGGCTTGTTAGCAAAATATTTCTCTTAATATGTCCATTGCATGACAACTGTTATCAGTTTTCCTGATACACCAGACTGAAAAATTAAAGCTATGTGCCCATAGTATTTCCATTTTTTGAAGCTATCTATTTTAATGGTCTGTACAGATAGAAACTACCTGGATTTTGAGGGCCCTTTTTATGCTTGTAGCTGTCAGAATAATCTGGAATTAGGCAAATGACAAGTCATCATTAAAGAATATCTTGTTATTTCAAAATAGGAATGGAAAGTCAGGAAGTGAAACATGAATATGGATTTGTACTGTTATCAAATGCACACATTTCTTCTCCAGGTTACGAATTGTCTCCTACTGCAGCTGCAAACTTTACACGACGAAACCTTGCTGACTATCTTCGGAGTCGAGTGAGTAATAGCTGAAAGATTTTGGCAAAGGCTTACAGGGGAAAATTTCCATTTTCAAGTAATGGAGTCTGATGGAAAAGGTGGCGGCATCTGTCTTTAGTGATGAATTTACTTTGCTGAAGGGCTGTTTTAATAAAATATAACTTGATTTGCTTATTTAAAAAACTTTTCACATCACTTATCAATAACTGATACAACTGTAGGCTTAACACTTCAGCCTTGGGCCCAATAAACATTTTGTCACAAATACTGCAGACTGCTAAGTGAAATAAGCCTCTTTAACATCGAGATAAGGTTGTCAGTTCTCATGCAAATGCACTGAATCCGTTTAATCTTCTTGGAAAATGATTTAATAGAGCAAAGCTGTTTGATGTACTTAGCCAAACAAGTCCCTTTTGTAAACAGCAACATGAGGCTTTTGGTAAATATCAAATCCAAGTTGGAGCTCTGTTTTCAAATTACTAAACTGTAATTACTGATTTTTCTCATGGCAGTTTTTTCAAAGTATGAAAAGATGTCATGAAGGGGCAAACAGACTTTTAAAGATCCCAGGTTCGGAAACATTCCATTAGCATTCTTCTCAACATGCTGTATGAAAGAAAACAAGAAGGAATGGGATGTTGAGAATGAAGTTGAACAACTCTGTCAGGGATAGGGCATGGGATAGATTATGTTGCTGTTCTGACAGTATCCTGCACAGGCCTGAAATGATGCTTTATGGTAGCTAATAGAGGCCAATATTAACATCAGAGCTGTGTTGTTTAGAATTATACGTGTGTGGAGTGAGGCCCAGACCCTTCTTTAAGGACTCATCCGCAGGAACAACCTGAGATCACTGTTCTCACTTCTGACGTGGATGACAGCTGAAGGTAGCAAGCTCTCAAGCTGCCAGAGTTAGAGCGAGGCAGTAGAACTGAGTGTGGGGTCCTGCCTCAGTCTCATACATGAAATGTTACACTTCTGGTTTAAATTACTTCAACCAACTACATGGATTAACCATGGCTGGTAGGTGATGGTTGGCAGTGATGCTGCTTGTTTTAGCTTTTATTCAGGTGTGGTTTGGAAGGTCTGCGTGTGTTCTGTGGAACACTCTGCAGTTTTTGAGGTTGATGTGAAGGAGTAATGCTGCTTGGTGCCTGGCCCAGGTGGCTGTCGGCTGCCTGGTGCTGGTGGCTCGTTTTGGTGGCACCTGACCTGCACAGATGGTGAAGGTGAGGCTGATGCTGAATGTCCTGCCCACTTAAGCAGAGGCAGCTATTTCTTACATACGATTTAAAATATCTTTAACAGGAGTAATTTAACAGGCCTTTTGGTAAACCTGACCAGCAGGATGTGGCACTGATGTGGCACTGTCGTCTTCCCCTGTGCCATGTCCCTTGAGGCCTGATCCTCCCTGTGTCTCCCCTCCTTCCTGAGCTCGTGCCTGTCTTCCAGCTCACCTGCTCCAGATGGGCAGCACAGTGGGGAGGACACTGGCAAAGGCAGATGTGTTTATTTACCGGAGACAAAATGCTGTGCTGATGCAGATGGCAATGCCCTGGAGCAAGCGACGCACTCTGACACTACTGTCACACTACAGTGATCTCTATACTGTAGGGAGAACTCTTTCTCTTTAAACATAGCATTTAATGATTTGTTTGTGGGATTTGGAACTTGATGATACAAACCTTGCCATCAGATTTTTTTTTTTTCATGTGAATTTTGTTACATTTTCATCGTAATTTGTGGGATACCAGAAGGATTAACATTAGGTCTCTGTATCTATTTAAATTGCGTATAGGATTCCTGGAGGCTACTAATTTAATTATGGGGATGATAAAAATAAAAAATTAACAGGTAAAATGCACCACTGCCTCCTGTTAGGAGCAGGAAAATAGTTTAGGAGTAAAAAGTTTGGTGGGGGAAAAAGTAGCTTTGCTGCTGCGTTGCCAGTCACTGCGTGCAGCCGTTTCTGTTATGGAAGGCTAGAAGGTACGGGAAGGGGACTGGCTAACGCTGAAACAGTACTCTTTTTCAGGCATTATTCTGTTGTCATGGCCCAGCCCAAAACAGAGCTTGTTCTGCATTGTTAATCCCCATCTGGGTTCCTCCCAGTTTGATTTCATTTATGAACCTTGTGGCTCACGTAGGCCAAGTTCCTGATGCCTTGGGGGTGGCTGTATTGTAAGGCAGCGCCTGGAAGGTGTTCTTTTGGTGGAAAGCATCAAGTGTAATGACGCCAGGCTTGTCACTTAAGGCCATTACATTACTGTGCTCTTTTCTCTTACTGAATAGCCAACATGTGGTTTTCCATGACATTTCTCTCTTTAAAACATGGGGTTTACGCTCCAGAGTAGGACCTGAAAAGCAGCTTTGTTGATTTCTGTTTATCTGTTGCAATTGAGGCAAACCTAGAAACTACTTTGGGGCCAACTGGCTTTCGCACAGGTGAGTGCTGCTCTAATTCCTCTTCCACCATTACCTACTCCAGCATCTCACTTGATTCTCCTGCTGAGTCAAGTGCCAGGGTTAGGACGCTTAACACACTGCTGAGGTTGCGTGTGGGGGGGGGGGGAAATAGGAAAAACAACAACCCCCTGCCCCTCCAAACACGATGAAGTTCAGTTTCTTGTTGTGATGTTATGTTTAATTATAGGTGACAGGGTCTGGCCTGAGTCCAAAGGAAGACTGTCAGTTCCTCTCCTTGCCCGCGCTTGGCAGGATGCTTTCTCACGCCCACCTTTCCCCCTGCCCCCTGTGCTGTGACTTTGGCTTCCGCCAGATGTCACACGGCTGCTTGTCACCACCCAGCCTCCCACTGCTGATCTTGTTGGTTTAGTGTATTTATCACAACTGTTCTCTTCAGCTGTAAATTCTGAAGAATTTCACACATCTCTTAATTGCTGTAGTTATTTTAAATCAAACAGCATAAAGTGCAAAGCTACTTGGGATGAGAAATATTGCCTCTAATAGGAAGGTTAAGTTTGGGGGGAAAAAAATAAAAGCCTATTCTGTCCTGGAGTGTTAGGCATCCACTCATAGCCCTTTAATCACACCAGTCTTCTAAAGAGTTGAGAGCTGTTGGCATGGATTTGGTTACAAAAGCCAAGGCTGCTTTTGGAATGGACAAAAGGATTGAGATGTACAAGGAATACCAGCCCCAGCACGGAGATGTTAACCCCCCTAAGACAGCACTAAGAGCTGCCGTTTGCAAATGCCATTTGTAATCACAGAAGTAATAAATAGATTATGTGTATTATGTTTAAGTCCTACCTTTCTTGAATAATAGGAAGGCATGGAGGACACTTTATTTACGTTTGAGTTTTAAGACGTTGTCTCACAGACCATTAGCGGGAGCACTTACAACTGAAAAACAGCTCACAGATTTGTTTAAGTCTGTGTAACACCATTTATTTATGGCTGAGTATCTCGCATGTGCCAGTGTTGGTAATTCAAAGTCACACTGATTTGAGTGATCTTGTGTCATGGCTCTTAAATATCAACTTGTGTGATGTTTCAGAATAAATAAATGATGAAATACAGACTAATTAAACGAATACAGCTGCATGGTAACTTGGTTCCAAATATTCTTGAACGCTTTGAAGATTAAATCACACAATTTACAGTGATGTTTTGTATATAACTGTGGCCTGCTTTATTCTTCCTTACTATCTGGTGAAAGTAAAAATACAGTATCCTGTAATATTTTTTTTTTGTACAAATTCACTGTGCTTATTACGAAAATGAATTTTTCCTTATAAAGTTAATGTTTTGGCTTCAGGGTGAAATTGTGTTTGCTTGTTCTAATCGGTTGTTAGTTGCATCATCTTTTTTTTTTTTTTCTCATTTTGTTGCTTTGTTGATCTAAACTTGCCAGCATTTTAACAGATATCCTGTTAGGATGATTAATAAGAAACATTATATAAATGTGAAAATACTGGAAGTATATAAAAGCAGTTTTAAAAAATATATAAAGTTCCAAAATTTTCTTTTGAGCCTACACTTAAAAATACTGCAGTGCGTGCATGTTTCATGGTCTTACAGAGTACATATCTTGGAAGAAGATGTATAGGGACATTTGCTTTATTCATTATAAATAATGAACACACTAAACCTCAAACACAAAGAAAACTGCTGAGGAATTGCTAAACTTGCACGTACAGCGCGATAAAAAGGCACGTTTACATTAATCCAGTTGCACGGTCTTTTTGGATGAGATGTAGATATTTCTCGGTCTTAGTGATAGGCTCTTGCTGAAGTCAGAAACAAGAATCAGAGAAGACAGCAGCTAAAGCAGGCTAAATTTCTGGTTTAAGAAAACAGTTTCCAACCAAACGGAAAAGGTACTGCTGACACGCTGTTGCAGTATCTCAGTAGTCAGTTTTGAATAGAAATAAACCAATTCCTTAGATCTTCTTCATTCACTTGGCCAAGCTGGCCTCATATTAAAGATTAAACTGGGTACGTGCAATAAAAATCTAACTATCAATTAACAAGGCAGCGTAACACTGTACACAACTGTTTGCACTGTGTGTAAGCTTTCGTATGTGCTAGAAGGGTCTATGGTTAGCAGTAGTGTGACTGAGAAAAGACCGTGCTAAATTAACAAAGAAGTTCTTATAAACAGCAAAATGTTCACGTTGTGCTCATGTGTTGACAGTAAAAATCCACAAGTTTTATGTTGAGATAAAAGAATCTGGTGTGAAAACATGATTAAAGTTTTCTTACGTTTGAGTGTGCCATGAAAGCTTTAAAAAAAACCCCAAAAAACCAAAAAAAAAAAACCCCAACCCAAAACACCACTGGTTTTCAGAATAGTCGGGTTTATGTTTTTATTTGCTTCTGCATTCCATGTTACCAAAAGACCTAATCATTTTTAGATGGAAATCCATAATCTCCTCCAGACAGTATTGATGTAGTTGCTAGTAGCATTTTGTGGCAAAGAATTGTTCGACCAACTATGCCATTGTTCTGTAGGTGGCATGGGGAATTAAGGTTCAAAGTTTTGGGTGTGGCTGCTTTAATGAAAACATCACTTCTGTTTGTAGACCCCTTACCACGTCAACCTTCTCCTGGCTGGCTATGATGACCAGGAAGGTCCTGCCCTTTATTACATGGATTATCTTGCGGCTCTTGCTAAAGCTCCTTTTGCAGCGCATGGATACGGTGCATTCCTTACCCTCAGCATCCTTGACCGTTACTACAAGCCAAGTAAGTGGAGCCTATGGAGAATAAAATTCTCCTCTTCCTGACTAATAAGTTAAAAGCTTAAACTGAGAGATTGATGTTTGCCAAGTCAGATGGTCCAGCGCAATTGCTGCGATGCTACAGATTTGACTTTTTGTTAGAATAAATGTAGCTTTAAAGACTGCCTTCTGTTTTAGCTGCAATGGTAATGTGAAACTAGTCAACTCCTTAAAAGGTTTTCCTGTTTGAAGCATGACAGACTGTAAGCGAAGGAAGTTTCAATTTATCCTTAAACATGACTAGACTTCCCTGGACCATTAGCTGCTAGTAGTCTGTTTTTAATAAATAACATTTTGATAACTTTATCTTCTCCTTGCTTGTCTGTTGGCTATGACGTGTACATTTTCCCAGAGTATCAGTCTTCAGAGGGCAGTCCCAGGCCCTATTGCTCCATCCCTTGGATTGGCTTTGCCTGTGCTATGTTAGAAACACACAAGTGAAAAGATGTTCCTAGCAAGATTATATTCCGTGCTCTAAAGTGTCGGTGATTAAGGCTGCCTGGTTTGCTTTATAGTTTTGTGCACGTGGCAGAACTTGATCATAATTCTTGTACATGTCTGTACCTGTCTGAAGGTTTAATTTTAGAAAAATTTTCCAGTTCTTACACTGGCAAAGAATAAATGTGGCCCCATCCCCACTTTGCAGATGAGGAAATGCACAAAGCTTGGAATACTGTTAATCTGACATCTTTGGCTTTAGCTACAAAACTGCTTTATTCCTTGTGTGCAAAGCTGAGTTGAATCTGAGATGTTCGCTTAGTAATCCTTTCACCTATCTCCTGCAAGAAATGTGGCTGTAACCTGACAATTTCACTCTAATGGGACTTCTGCCTGAACAGGGGATGCGGGTCTGGAACAAACTCTAGAAACAAGTTTTGTGAGATCCACAGAGCTTGGTGGTTTTCTAGTCATGTCCCTTGAAAATAATGCTGCTCCACTTTCACCGTTCCTTGTGAAAAGAGGAAAAAATAGTGAGCTACAATTCGTTGTCACGGCTTGTCATCCCTATAGAGCGCTGGATTTTATCCTAATGTGTGAGAATAGCAGGGGCATCGCACACGTGCCTTTCCCATTATTAAAACTAATACCCAGCAGGGAACATAGCACTAAAACCAATCTCCGCCTACTGTCACTGACTTGCAGCCGGCTGTGGACAGATGGAGCTGATTTAAAACTGTAATAAACTCGAGGAGAGAGAGATGGCTGGACTTCTCCGAAGCCCAGTCCCTGGCCATGGGAGGCAAAATTCCGTCATGCTTCCCATTCAGTGTAACAAATCGATTCTCAATGGCTTGTTGCAGCGTGAGCGCTTCGGTGCAGGGCGTCCTCAGTACATCTGGAAAGTGTTTTCTGTGAGCTGGGAAGGAGAGGTTTTGGTGCTCAGCTGAAAAGTTGTTTAAATTTAATAAAGTTTCTGTTGAGAGAGATGGCCTCTAATTAAATCAATCTGTGGATGTTTTCTCTTTCAGGTATCACACGTGAGGAAGCTGTGGAGCTCCTAAAAAAATGTCTAGAGGAGGTGAGTTGCCAAACTTAGGCCCTTATGATCTCGAGAAAGGAATGTTTGTTTGCATTCGTTTGCTGATATTTTCCTGTTCCTCTTGTTGCATTTTTTTTTGCTGCCTTTGCCAGAAGGGGTAATAAATGCATATTGACCAGATGTGGAATAGCTACTGAGGAAAAGGATCTGTGGGCACTTGCATTGTGTTAGCATGGTTCATGTCCTCCAGAACATAAACTTGAAGCTTGATTGCTTCTCTTTACTCCTGCTTCTTCCATGCTTAGCATAATATTGATACAGACAGTCTTTGACTTTTTCCTTTTACGTTTCTTCTGAACGTAACGCGAGCATCCTGCTGGTACTTGTGTTACGCTTAGCTGGTACACACGCCTAAGTGTACTTCTCTCCCAACTTGTGAGGTGATATCTAACTGAGGTAAGGACTTGACCTTAAAGTTCATGATCAATTTTAGCGTAAACATAACCTTTCGGACTCTGAGGCTTTTATTGCAGGAAAATATTCTTTATCCTTGTCTTTAAGAGATGGAATTGAATGTAACTGGGAAGAAACATCTGGGGAAACATCAGGAAGAAGGACTCTAGGGAGGTTCTGTTTGAAGTAGCTCTTTGATACATACTCTTTGTGCCCTAAGTTGTAGCCCACTCTAGTCTTCCTGCCTAAAGGTCTTCCTTGTTAACGGGCTTTTGCATCTCTAGGCTTGGCTTGTCTGACACGGATAGTCTTTAACACAGAACAAACTCACACTAATTGATTCCTGAGCAGTGAAAAAAACACTGGTTCCTAATATTTCAGGTCACTAGAACCAGAGTGGAAATTTTGATGTGCAACAGCGTATCCCTGAAATTATGCTCTCCCCTTTTATTTAAGCTTTGAATGAATCTCATCTCTCTTGTCTTTTTGTCTTTTGTCGAACAGCTGCAGAGCCGCTTCATCCTAAATCTGGCTTCTTTCAATGCCCGGTTCATTGACAAAGATGGCATCCATGAAGTGGACAATATACTCCTTGCAAAATCGATGTCCTAACCCCTGAGATCTTTCTTCAGCAGTCATCTTTTTTTGTTCACTTCTGGGTTTTTTTCTATTCACTTGAAGCATGCAAGTCATGTACTGCACTGGGAGATCGAATAAAGATTGACATTTATATAGCCGGTTTCATCTTTTTATTGCACTGACCCTTCCTGAGAGTATTTAAGTAAATGGTTCCGCAGTGAAGGTGAAACTGTTAATGGGTGCCTGCTCTGGTTACTTACCTTTCTTTCCTTTTCTGAGATTTTTACTTCCCCCTCCCCATAAGTTTTCTCATGCGTGGGGAAACTGGCACTATATTTTCTAGATGATGGTGTGCTGTCATCCATTCTCATAATTAAAGCTCAGCAAATACCAGGCAAGTGTTTCGTGCTAAACGTTACAGCATCTACTTTTTTTTTTTGCTGAAGATGTTACCACTGTTTGCTTTATAAAACAACAATAATCGGGTTTTCAAAGACTTGATTTGCTTTCGTTATACTTCGTTTCCATCTAATCCAAGTGAAAGGTGAAAAGAGATTTTCAAGTAGAATGGATTTTACAATGCTAGTGTCGTTTTTGACTCACCTGGCCATGGCTCTGTTACTGGGAAAGAACGTTCTCCTGCTGGCACAGGAGGCTCATAACTACATCAAGTATTTTAAATACAAACTGATGCATCAATTGCGTGATATTTCTTAATTGATGTGTCCGTACATTTACAAGTACATGAAAGCAGTTCAATGAGAAATAGAACTGCAGCACTTTTCATAAATCTTTGAATTACTCTAAACTAGCTGGAGCTTTGTTTCCCTGAGAATAATCACTGCTCTGTCTAGGCTCTAGATGCTGCTTCCATATTAAAAACTTCATTCACAGAACAGCCTCAGCTAATTATCACGTGGCTGATGCTTGCAGTCTGCACAGAAGTGATTCTTCTGAGAATTAATTTTCATTGAGACTGCTTCCCTACTTGAGTTTGCCTTGAATGAGTTAACTATTTACAGCGCTCAGTCTGGGTGCTTGTTTTATGTGTCAATAAGCTTGGAAAAAGAATCCTGGAAGTAGAAGGATGGATGCGTACAGGATGGTGTGCAGAGTATTGCTTGCCTGGCATGGCATAGCACCTAAATTCTCAGCTGGGAAAGGTAAGTGACAGACCAACCTGTCTTTATTTGTCAAAGTTTTTTTGGTTGTGCCTCAGTAGTGTGTTTGAGACTGTTAGTCTCTTCCCCCAAAAGTTGCCAGACCAAGTGTTCCCATCCTACTGAACAGGCGAGAACTGGACTAGAGCCTGAGGCTCGCTTAACGTCACAGAATAAATTTGCAGTGCCAGTGCCTTAACTCATCCTGCTCTTAGGACTGCCCTTAATTAAACCCAATTCTTAACTGAAGTCCCATCAGGCTTTGTAGCTTAATTCTTTCCAGAATGAGTTTCGCTATCAGCTGGTTTTGTTGCAGTAATTGCTGCAATGGCTTTTATTTCAGGGCAATGGCATATAACTCTGAAACATTCTGCTAAGATTTACCTTGTCTTTTGACAACCTTTTCCAACTTTTAAGAAAGGAAGTCCCCAGCCTGATCATTTTCTCTCGGCAGGTCACATTTAACATGAGTAGAGCCTGAGCGTTCTGGTTCTGTGATTGAAATCTCACCCCTTCATGTTGCATTAATGTATTTGTTTAGCTTAACGTGCAGCATCTCTAATTTATTTTACCACCAATGTTGAATGTTTTTGCAGGTTTCTTGTCTCTCTTTTCAAAGCCATCATTGCAGAGTGCCTGAGCTGATGTGATACTTTTGTCACTGCATATCAAAGTAGCAATGCCTCCGCTTCGGAGGTATTCATTATTTCAGGCACCCAAACTGGGGTGTGGTGCTATTAGATCATGTGAGTCTGGCAGAGAATCTGCCTGGAGTTTTTATTGGCGCCTATTTGCATGCAGGTGATTAATAAACATAAAACAATTATTCCCTTGCAAACACCCTTGTTGGATTCAGGTTGGAGTGGAACATATGTTTTGCCTGAGGGCAGGGACCAGGATCTGAATCCCCCATTGAGCGAAGATGCAAGGGGTTGCATCAGAAGCCAACAGAGCAGCAACCTCTAGGAATGAATAAATACAGAGCTTTAGTGCAAAGCAGCAGAACAAAAGAATTGGCCCACGATGAGGTTGGGCTCCAGCCTCTGATGAAGTAGATTCTTTTGAGGGCTTTCCAAGAATTTATACTTTTTAAGGAAAGGCGTAATACTCTTGCTGTGTAACTTTGGATTGTTTTAAAGGTCTGCAGTGCTGATCTTTAAATTAAAAAACATTCAGCTTCCATTTTTAATGGTAATATATGGAATCCATTTGAAAAAAATCAATGTTTTGAGTTCCCCGTTTGCGTTACTTGAGAAGAAAACCTCTTACCTGCTTCAAGTTTAGCCCTAAAGCTTTTGGAAACTGTGTTTTGCCTAGAATCCGGGAATACCTTTTGGAAAGAACTCACCTTTCCAGTTGGAAAGCATCTGTATTTATCATTACAGGCCTCTCTTTCATAAGAAATCTCTGAAAGAATTGAGCGCTGCAGGAAAGTACTGCTTTCTACTAATAAGTTTTTGGTTCTTCATCCTATAAAAAAATTAATGTGGTAAACCAAGGTAACGTATTCCTAGGGCATCGTAGCCACAGTGAGCTGCTCTGCTTTGCTTTGGCTGGTAATTCTGACCATATGTTTTACTACCAAAGCCTCAGGGCCTAAAGAGTTAACAAGGCACTTTTTCTCGTTTTAGGTTTCCTGTTTAAAGATGGTCCCTTCCTGAGCGCAGTGTGGGTGTAACAGATCACTGCACCAGCTCATCTCTCCAAGAGCCCGCAGTTTGCTCTAAGATCGGTTTACATGGGAACGGAGCCTCTCTGCCTTAGGCCACGTTATGCGGGGAGTGCTTTGCTGAAAGAAGTATGTGAGTGTAGGTGCAGGACTTACGGGTCATCTTCTCGGTGGTAATTGTACTTTGTCACGGAAGAAAATCTGCGTTTTGTTGTAGAGCTTTGTGCATGCTGGAAAGATTGGCACAGAGGAGGCTGCTAGTACTCGGCTGGCTGGCGTAATCATTCTTAGCACGGGTTGGTAATGTCATCAGGACAGTTCTGTGGCCCTGAAGTGACTAGGTGGCTCGGACCTGTCTTGAGTGATGAAGCTTCTCCCCGCACGGGATGGCAAGTGACAGCCGAGCACAGACGTGCAATTAAAAAGTGAAATGGCCAAAGGTAAAAGTACTTCCCCTTCTTGCTGTACCCAGCCGTTATGCAGAGCTACTGGTGGGGGAGAGCGCCCCACCTTGATTCACCTACATGTTTCCCCAAGACTTTTTCCAGTCCAAGAAATCTGTGACCCCATTCAGTTAAACAAGCCAGGGTGAGATGCCTTGGGCAGGGACTGCTTTTTCTGTGCAAACCCAAGGGCCTTCAGCAGGTGTGCTTGTAGAAATTAGTAAGGCAGATACTGAGATGCTGAAACAAAGCGTGTTTGGAGTGATCCTGTTCAGTATTCTCAGCAGCCTTTGAGTGACTTCTGTTCGTGGTGAAGCGATGAAACCGTCACTGGCAGAAACTTTGTTTGCAACAAATGGAGCTGTCACTTGTCAGAGTAAAGGCGGAGGAGCAGAGGGGAGAGATCAGGCTGAACCCTCCCAAGGATGTGTTTTCATTTGCTCTGGTCTCTAGTTTTGACACTAGATTCCTACAAGAAGTATCAGCTGATGCCAGGGCTGACACTATGGATTATGTTCATAGTGCTTAGGATTTGGCTGATGCCATTTTCCCATCTGAAGCAGGGACAGAATATTCCTTTTGTGTAAGATAGCTTGGCTCTAAGGAAGGAAAAACCTCTCGCTTTGCTACCTGTGAAGCACTGTGCATATTGTGTCTGTAAAGAAAAAGAAATTCATCCTACTCATAAAAAGTATCCTTCAAGCCATTTTTAATTCTTTTTCTTTAAAGGTTTAACCTTATGCAGAGTTTCCATGGGTTGCTATCAGTCTGCCATCAACAGTAGTTAAGTGCAGGAAATTTTCCTGTGAGCACTGATCAAACTAAACAGACCTAAGTTGCTTTAACAGATTTTAAAAAGCAAAATGGAAATAGTGGAATTAAAGCATGCAACTTCTCTCTTTTCCATGTTCTTGACTACATGGGTTTGAGCCTCTGTGTAGTCCTGACTGGCTGAGGACTATGTTAAAAATAAGTTAGTTGTCTTGAAAATGTGAAGTGACAGTTTAAGTGTTTTGTTTCTGTGCAAACGTGCGATTAGGTAGTTATCCAATAAGCTTATTCATGTCGTCTAACTCAAGACAGCTGTGGAAGGAATAGAGAAACCCCTTTGCTGTTGAGGAATGGTGAGAGGGGAAAGGATGTTTAAAAGGATCTGTTTCAGGATTGCCCGTATGTTCTTATTCCCCATGTAATATAGTAAAACGTTAAAGCTTAGCAAGATTTGGGAAAAAGTAAATTCTGCTGATCAAATCTATAGAGAGGGGAAACTAAACTGTGGATGGATCCAAATACCAGCAAATGTAGTATAAGTTTGGATCTATAAATGAACTCTAAGGCAACCATACAAGGTGGGGCCAACCTAATATTCTAATTGTCCGAAAGGATGACTTGGCTAAGTGTGTTTTGATTTGGGTTAAGTACCTTTTGCTTAGTGGAGGCTTCCTTAATGTTGCCAAATATTTCTCGTGTTTATGCACAACCATGGACATCATGCATCTCCTGTAGCTGATTTACAGAAGGCAAAGCAGGCTCCATCATATTCAGCCTATTTTTAGGTTATTGACAGTATCCTACTATAGTACCACCAAAATGCCTGTGGGCTTAAGTGATGCTTGACCTCCTCTTGCTAAATGCTGCCCTTGAAATGCAACAGATGCCTGCTACCAGGGTAATGTAAAAAAAGTTTCCTCTTAACCTCTTTTCCCATGAAGTTAACAGAGCAGACTGCAGTGTGGTACTTCTTCCTGACATCTCTTTCCCCCAAACGAAGCGGTTTTCCAGATACCGAGCTAGTTAATCTTTGGTTTGAGGAGAAAACCTGTGCATCTCACAAGCCTCTTCCATTCAGCAGAGGGCAGTGATCTTGCATGCACGACAACAACGCCTCCTTACAAACTTGTTTGGCCTCTTCGTCTGTGCAGATCATCTGATGGTCACAGAAACTCAGCCTGGGAGTCTGAGACTCAGCCTCGGAGGATGAATTAATGCCTTGTCTGGCAGTGGCAGGTGGGATGCGCAAGGTTGTTCTTCCCTTGGAAGATGCATGTTTTATTTTTCACAAGTGTTGGGCAGTTGTCCCATGAAACAGGTATTTATCCATGTTTTCACGCGTGAAGGCTAAGGTAGCTAGTGACTTGCCAAAGTGACCAAAAAGAGTAGCTGGAATCCATCCTCTACTAGCTAGGCCAAGCACTAACGAGCAGGGACGTGAAGCTGAAGTACATCTTTAATTTTTTTAGGATCATGCCATTCTCCCTTGCAAAAGTGCTCTTGACATTTACTGTGAGGATGCTCAGAGGATTTTATCAGCAACAGTGTAGTGGGGAGGGAAAGCTACAGCACCATGTGATGCTGTTTTCAAAGAACTTTCTATGATCCCACAGCAAAATTGGCTTAAGAAAAAAAAAAATAATGAAAAGTCTGAAATGGCTGGTTTGGGATGTGAAATATTGGAACGCATTCATTTGCTCTTACCCAACCAACAGGTCGCGTGTTGAGGCTGTGGCTGAAAGATACCATTATGGGCCTGGCTTTAACAGAAAATGCACGTGTCTGTATAAATAAAATGTCCACAGTTGGAGTATGGGAATCAGAAACTTTAAAGTATGTAACCAGGCTCTGGCATCTGGGAGTTGGGAAGACGTGTCCTGAGCTGTCGGATCAATTTGTGGTTTTCTTTTTTTGAACAGCGGCTTCTGAAACTTCTGTTACTGGGCAAGGCCAAGTACAGGGTGTAAAAGATCCCCAGGGTTTGTTTATTTCTTATTTTCACAGAATCACACAGAATCCCAGACTGGCAGGGGTTGGCAGGGCTCTCGGGAGCTCCCCCAGTGCCACCCCCCTGCCCAAGCAGGCTCACCCAGAGCAGGGGGCACAGGACAGCGGCCAGGCGGGGGTTGAAGATCTCCAGAGAAGGAGACTCCACAGCCCCCCTGGGCAGCCTGGGCCAGGGCTCTGAACCCTCAAAGTCAAGAATTTTCTGTCATTTAAAGTGATAAGGTTCAAACCTTTCTCTCTTCAATTTTTTATATTCATCCTTAAAATCGTGCAGCTCTGAGCGGGCACCTTCAAGAAGAAAACAATTAAAGCTGGGTTCTGATTTTGTTTGTCTTACAGTATCCACTCAAAGCACACGAGGAAACTGTCCGAATCATCACACCCGGGGCTTTGCTCTGGTACATCAGATGTTCCTAGGTTTGTGTACTGGTATTTACTTGAGCATTTATTGCCCATGCTTTGATGAAATGTCAGGAAGGCTGCTTGTGTGAACACTGCCAGAGGTCAGCTCAGCTTCATCGCCGATGTTGACCTAAGCTGGTCAAAGATTTGAGGTTAACCTCTGCTGATGTTTTTAGGAGCTGTTAAGCCATACGTTTTGGAGTTTGGATTCCATGTCGACTCCAAAATTTGCGGAGAACTAAACCAAAACGTTCTTTATGTTCAAAAGCTGTGAAAAAGCTTATTAACACATGGCATCAATAGGAAAAATTTTTGCCCCCAACTGAACTGAGCTATTTTTTCCTCACAGCACCTGGCTCAATTACTCCTTAGCTCAGCAGATTTGAAGGCACTGGCAACTTTTTTTAAGAATGCTTTAAAACAGGAATGTTCCTTTATTTTTTTTTTTACCTTTTCTTCAAAGTCCTCAGACTGCCAGATAAGACCTGCAGTATAGATTCTCTAACTGTCCATCTTTCTTCCAGATGCTCCGTAGGGTGGGCAGGTTTCCCACCTCCTTTGCCGTGCTCATTTTCCTGGGGACGGCTGAACCCTTCTCAGTTTGCCCGAAACCTCTTTGCCTGGTGCATGCACGGCCGTGCCATGCCGAGGCAGCGATGGGCTCCCTGCCCCACGCAGGGCTGCGGAGGCGCTTGCTCCCATTTTGGGTCCAGAGACCTGTGCCAAACCCTGTCTTCCCCGCAAAGAGGTCCGGAATGGGGCAGAGTCAGAGTTATCTGTGCTAAAAGACTGCTCTGATTTAGCAGGGTAATTACTGCGCTCTTCTGGAGGCTCCCTATGATGACCAAATTAGCATGAAACTCTAAAAGGTATAATATGCTCCTGACATATGACAGGGCTGGGGGAGAGGAAATGAAATGAAAATGGGTCAGGAGTGGGAGGCCTGGGCTGAAGCAATTCCCTGTGGTGCCAGGGTCCATTTAAGAGTCAAAGCAGCAGCACATTACAAAAAGGGTGTAGAAGGGCTGTTTGCGTTGTCCGAACTGAGCAAACTGGCCTTTCCACTAGGCTGCTCCTCAGCCCTGCCGGTGGCACCGGCAGCACCACCATTCGATGCGTTGCCTTCCTAGGTTGAATGCGTTTCTGCCTTTGCTTTTGCAATGAACCAACGGGCAGCAAAGTAGAACAGGGGTTCTTAAAGGAGAGAACTCTTTATCATTGGAAATAAAATAATAAACTTCTAGTCTATGTTTTTGTCTGAAACAGGCTGTTGAAAGGAATTTTGGGGTTTTTTTATGTAGTTACGGTGCTAGAGCTGAATTTTCTGGGTTTGCATCCCAGCTTTTTCCCAGACTCCCTGTGTCTCCCTCTGCACATCCCCTCAACTCTGTATGTCCCATCTGTTTTCTGCAAGATGCAGGTAACTATTTCCTTTGTAATCTTGTCTACTGAAATAGAAATTTAGGGGTAAGACCTCTTTGCACAGGGCCTAATACAAGGAGAATTTGACGTCTGATGGAACAAGGTACTACTGGAATGTAAATGTAACCCTCCTGCAACAAATACTCAGATATGTCGATTGGACTGGATGAAATGGTTTCGTAGGAAACGCTGCTCTTTTGAAAATATTTGCTGCATGCTGAGAAGTAAACCTGTTGGAAAAGAAACACCCCTGGACGATAGAGTCTGCGCAGGAAACGCGGGTAAGTCTGTGTTTATGATTCCACGTAGCTGTCAGTAATGTCTTCAAGGTGTGATGAAACTCCAATGAACTCCAGAATAAAAGCGTGCAGTATTTCAGCTGCTTCATGTTCTGAAGCTCACCCAGTAAAAAACTCCACGGATCCCCTGTGATCGGGTCTGTAACAGAGTAGAAGTTTGTCTGTGGAAGATCTTGAGTGTCCAAGGGAAAGAATGTGATTTGCTTCTTGCAGCATGTGCTTGAGGGTAAATACATCCAAGATGCCATTGCAGAATTTGATGAGACCTACCTGTTCTGAGATAACAGATAGAACCACATAGAACACACAAATTTTTGGGTGGGGGCAGAGGAGGACGGTGGACTGATTATCGTTTTCTTTTGTTGAGTACAGGTCATTCAGTCACGCCAAGAAAGTGCTGCCTCCTGAGGGTTCTTCAGCCAGTTTAAGGCTCTGTATGGCAGAAAAACTCAAGGGGAACCCAAGGCACTTCTGCACGGAGAGACCAATCACCAGGTGAGAAGACTATAGCATCCAGACACATCTGGACGTGCTGCAGAACTTCTCGACTTGGAGTAATAGCTTGATCTTTCCCTGAACTCATTTCACGCCCCCAAAAAAGCTGGGCTGTCTCCATTTAACAAATCATCTTTGGCTATGACCTGTGCTACTAAAATGGAGCTATCCTTGTGGGAAATACTTCTGAATTTCAGGCTATAATTTTAGCCTTTTCTCTGCTGAAAAGAATCAAATGAAAAGCATCTGAAGGTGCCAGGAGAAAAACATACAAAGAAGCCATCCGGAATAACACTGGCATCATTTCTGCTGCCTGCCTGCCTCAGAGAGGTCACTGGGATGCTTCAGCACCGCCATTACGGGGTCAAAGCCTGGGTGGATATTCAACGTCTGGAATTATTATTGCTATTTATGGTATCCTGTTGAAAATGCAGTGATGCTCAGGTGGCCGCAGTGGGAATTCTTTGCGCTATAAAGGAGGGCAGGCAGGAAGGCCAAAATGATACCGTCTGGCTCGGCGTGTTCAGACTCTGCGTAATGACTGGGGTTAGGCTGTTTCTCCCAAAGTCTGTTAGGATAATTAAGGCTACAGCCGTATGCTCCGCATGACATGGGGTGATCTGTCTGGGCTGCTAAATCAATAATCTCCGACGCAAGCATTTTGTCACCCTTGCAAATAACACTGGTTTTACTGCCTGATTTGAAAACGCTTCTTGTTTTGGTGTTTGGTGTTTTGATTCAGTTGCACTAACAGGAAAAACGTCCTTGGCTCACTGATGCTGTGGCTCCTCGGCCTCCGTATGTAAAGTTTGGAATTTAATGGACTCGCTCATATATGAAAGAATGCATTAACTACAAGTCAGCAAAGTCTGTTTATTGTGTTGCTTTAGCGCGGAGAGCTGTTATTACCCTGTTGCTTTTAAGGTAGCCTGCTTAAAGGTAATTATTTAGCCTACCCAAAGCCGTGCAGAATGCCAACACAGCCTCTGCTTGCTTGCGTTAATGATACAGGACAGAGTCACAGTTCAATGTTAACCTCTGTTTACCCTTGGGATAGCTGACTGTTAGGGAATGAAGAGGTTTTGTTAATGTTCTTTTTTCTTTTTCACTTGTCGAGGATCGTCATGTGGTTTCCCTGGACTTGCCATTCATTCAAAATTAATTCAAAAAAGATTTTTTTTTTTTTTTAAATTCCCCTTTAGGATTGAAATTCCAGAGTGTTCTATAACAGGCGTAGAAACCATGAGCCCGAATCTATTTTTACTCTTTGACACAATCCCACGTCTTTTCCCACGATAATATTTGTAATCAGTGTGGGAATTTATATCAGGGCTGAGCCATGAATTGTGTAAAATGCCCTTTTTTTTTTTCCCTCTTAGGCTGGAAAGGCAAAGAACACATCAGGGGATGGCCTCGTTTGACAGTGAGCCGGGAGGGGAACGCCAGCGCTAATTCATCACAACCATTAATTGGCCTGGTACGACCTCTGAAAGCTGTGCTCTTCTCCAGTATCACAGAATCACAGTATGGCAAGGGTTGGAAGGGACCTCGGGAGATCATCTAGTCCAACCCTATCTCTGTGGCCTGCAGAAGTGAAGGTGCCCACATTTTTAGGAAGTGGAAGTCTCGACGCCTTTAGAAAGTTGCTGCTGCACAACGCATCCATCGGTCAGTCTCGAGCATCTGTGGCACAATCAACAAGTGAATCCAAATCAGCAAACTTCCTCCCAATTACAAGGTAATTGGTGGCATCCTGGCCTTTCAGGCACCAGACTGTTCCTCATAAAACATTCAAAAGCCTCGCAGTTACCCGAAGAGGAACATGGGGAGGGAGGTATTTTTCCACCCGATGGAGGTGGCCTGTAATTGCTGTAGGCATATCCTGACTTTGTCTGCATTGCTCATCGCTGCTATGTCTAAGGATTCCTTGATGTTCAGAGTGCCCAAACCAAGGCAGGTTTTCGTAATATGATTACATTGTGAAATTATATTTCACGCCTGTGTATTACAGTGTGCGTGCATGTACTTTCATCGTGTGTCAGAGTGGAGTTTGCTCTTCTCTGATACCACGCACAAGAGGATGTCTACAAATTGAATTATTTCGGGATAGTCATCCTAAATAACCCCATGTGGGGAAACCTGTATGGTAGCACAAAAGCACCTTGCTCTCCTTTATCATAATCCATTTTAAACATGGATTATGCTGATGCAGAAAAGGGCGCTCCTATTTGGGAATAATTTTAAATAGGAACAGTTTTTGTGCTTTCAGCTCACACCCTGCATTATCCAAAACAGCTTTGAAGTGTAAACAAGCTTCTAACGCGTCTCTAGTATTTCCATTCTGTTCCTTGGCTCCTCCTTGTTCCCTACCTCTTCCTTTGGGAAGGTTTAGAGCAAAACCTGCAGAGCCTGTCATTTAGGTCTTTGCTTTCACCAACTTCATACCAAGGGACATTTCCAATCCGATTCCCAATTTAAATGCATCCCTAAGCTTTTGAAGGGAGTGTTTAGATGCAAGTTTCTGACTCGGAGCCATGCCCACAAATTATATTAGTGCATAAAATCTTTCCTTTCGCACTTTTCGGAAAGGGAGAAGGGTTTGTGTTTCTAACCTCCTGTAGTCCCTTTTGGGACAGTTTGGGGTTTTTTCCTCTATTATCACCAGCCTACTCTGCAAGCTCCAGACAAAACCGATGGGTACGGCTCTGAGAAAGGCCCAACGGGTGCTGTAATGACTCGGACCCGTGCCCGTCTGCCTCCTCTCCAGCTGTGACGAGCAATGGATACGTAGGGAAGCCTGCAAACACGTGCTCTGAGATCATCCCTCTTCCATTGAGTCAAAAGCCATTTACACGTCTGCTTCCATGAAATGCCATGGCTTCTTACCTGGCTTCTGTTCAGTTATTTAAACCTGACTATTTCATTTGGTGTCCTGCCTCTAGTTTTACTGTCATTAGTCCCTGTTTGTATTCTTCTATACCGTGGTTTTCCATGCCGCTCTCACATGCCGCTCGTGCCCTTTACGGGTGCTGCAGCTCTAATCCCTTGGTCTTCCCTCGCACAGAAGTCGGCTCCCACCTGAGATCTCCCTGGCTGCTTTTCTCCATGGCTTTACCAGTTTCTCTGGCCAGATCTGCAAGTGGCATTCAGGATGGAACAATACCGTGCAAGCACACGTATGTCAGGCAGGATAATCTGTTTTCTGGTTTGTTAGTCCTTTTTTAACCGTTCCCATCATTTCCTTTGTGTTTCCAGCCTCCTGTGGGGGGACGAGCTGGCTGGTTCCAGAGTCCTGTCCTTAACAAGGATACAAACATAGCAGCTAATTTAGAGAGCTCCATTGCATATACATTAGTCGGGTTATTTTATCTGCTAATTTATCGCTTGTTGTCTTGATACCATGAGGTCCTTCTGCAGCTCCTCACAGGCAGGTTTAGATTTGCCTGTCCTGAGTAGTTCTGAAACATCTGCAGCTGCATCGTTGCCCTGTTCATCTCCAGCACCAGCGGCCGGCACGGCTGCGATGGCTCCTGAGATCAGGGCATCAACGCCAGCTCCTGTCATTCTCTGCGCTCCCTGTTTGTGACTGCACAGATCAGTCAGACGTCGGCCGAGACCCTGGAGGATATTGCTCCTTAAAACTATGTCATATTTCAAGATCCAACCACAGAGGCGGAAGGATCCGTGTTCACAAAGACGATGGAGGTGCTTTCTTCAAATAAAAAGAGGTTTATTAAGATAATGAGAATGACATTGTGGTGTGGGTGTCGTACATCTATTGCAGCATTAAGAGAAACAACAGCAAGTACAAAATCCTGCAGAACTCCTATAGTCATTATCACCACAGCCTATCTTGTCCATGCTACAGTTGTGTGTATCCCAAACTTCATTCCCATTCTAATGGCAGGAAATCCAAAGACTTTCATCTTTCAAAAAAAACCCCAAAAACAAATGAAAAAAAAAAAATAAGGCAAAACAAAACAAGAACTCAATTTGATATAAATAACTTGCACTGGACCTTTTAAAACTTTCAGATTTTAATTACACATAAATAAATATATACAGATTTAGAACAGTTCAGTTTGGCCTGGTTCAAGTTCTGCTCCTTGTGCTTTATTAATTATTATTAATTTTAGAAACTTGTGTGCTGTTATCTGTAGGTTGTGGAGTTTTAATTAGTCCTGGGCTTAACTTAACCTGCCACATCCCCAGCTGTGGCCGTCACAGGTGGGAAGGCTCTCCTGGATCCGTGGCTCTTCTGGATCCGTTCCTCCCCTCGTGGTACGGCTCGGGGATCCTCAGCCCCAGGGAAGATCCACCTGGAGTCTCAGTTTGAAAACTGTAAACGAAGTCTGAAACTGCTTTAAATCCAAAGCAGTTCTGCTGGCAATTTCCACTTGGCCTGGCTTTAGGACTGGGCTGGAGGCGGGGAAGGGGAAGGTTTCCTCTGCGTTTGCCTCTCAAAACCAGCTGATAAATCCAGGTGCAGCCAGCAATCCACCTCCCTGCCCTCCGCGGCTCCTGCCTCTGCTTCTCGCACCGATGAGGCTTTTGCTCTCGTTTCTCAGTTTTTCAGTTGGAACAAATTCCTGGAGCGTGTCAGGATTTCACTATGGGTTTTTTTTTAAAAAAAAAAAACAAAATAAAATTGCACATGACTTGGCTTCCTGCATCCACGATTTAAAAAAAAAAAAAAAAAAAAAAAAAAAAGGCAAACCCCAAAAGCCATCAACCTGTCTTATTTTCTCAATCTCACTAGGTCCATTAGAGTTGTTTTCTTCTTAAATTCTTTAAATCATCTTTTTTTTGTCTTTTCTTTGTTTGCTTTACGTGTTTCATCCCACGTTCAAACGTAGCAGTTCAGAAAATGGTGCACGGGGTCATCCTTCCTCCCCCGGCGCTGCTAAACCTTCCTATAGTGACTAGGGGCCGCTCCCAGCGGGAGAGAGGGAGGGGGGCAGCGCGTTATTTCCGATGCTTCACTTCTTTTTCTGACGCTTTGGAGTCTCCGGCCGTGTGCCCGTTCCCTGTGCTGTTCATGAACATTTTATCCAGCCCCTTGAGGGACTCCACCAGGTAGTTCTGGAAGGCGGTGAGCGCCGCGCAGATGGCTGGGCCCCCAAAGCCGTGGGTTATCAAGCTGAAATGAGTCAAACAGCTCTGGACACCGGGCTCTAGGATGAGCGAGGGGCGGCTGTTCCCCAGCGGCGAGCGATCCTGGGCTATCAAGTCTGCGAACTCTTTACAAATTTGCCTGGAAGAGAGAGGTTTGTGTTACTATAAATGGGAAGCTGCAGGGACATAGGCGTGTCTGAGGGCTCCTCCCCTGCCCGAGCAGCTCCCTCTCCTATGGGAGTTTTCGGGAAAAGCCCCTGCATGCGGGGTTGGAGCTGGTGGTGCAGCCGATGCTGCCTCAATGGGGTGCATGTGGCAGTGCCAAAACGCTCGCCGGGTTAGGTTAACCTCTCCCGGGTAGGAGCAAGCCCTTAAATCCATGCAAATTACTCATCTTGCCGCACACCTTTGAGATCCTCCTGCGGTGTAGGAGACCATCCCTTCCCCGCAGAAGAGTCAACTTTCAGGGCTAACGCTGCCCTTCCAGGCTGCAGGTACCTAGCGCGGCGGTGGCTCGTAGCCGTCTGTACTCACTTGGTAGCCAGCAGCATGTTTTTCCTGGTGTGGAGCTCCGTGGGGTCGGAGTGCTGTCGGCACAGGTATTCTGCCGCCGCCTTGGCTGGGAACTCCGTTTCGCACACGTACCCAAAATCCCGAGCCAGGTGAACGGCCTCGCCTAGGAGCGGGACAGATTAACAGGCTGTGAAAGGGGAGCACTTTCTGTAGCCACGCCAGCCACCTCACCGACGTGGCTTATTTCTGCCGGGACCGGAGCACTTTCCTTTCTCCATTGCCACCCAAGAGCTCTCTGGGTGACAGAGGAGTTTCTCACTCGGGCGCTTCCCTTGCTGCGTCTTTCTCTCCCTACTTCTTCCAAAATGTCCTGCTTGGCCTCTCCAAATAGAGATTTAAAGAGGGGCTGGAGGGTGAAAAGGTGACCTTAGCCCCGCGACCGCTAGAGAGAAGGGGGATGTGAGAAGCGGGCGGAAGGAAGGGGTTCCCATCCTCCCGCAGCGAGCAGGGGCCCTCGGGCGGGATGCGCGGGCAGCGTATCCATCACCCCGTGGAAATGCCCACCCATTGGTGGAATTGATCTATCTCCAGGCGTCCCCGTGGAAATAATCAGAGCTGATGGCCATTGATCATGCCCGACACCCGAAATCCTGGTCGGGCAGGCAGAGCTAATTCGACTTGCCCCCCTGCTGCTCATACATATTAGGCCATCCATCCTAATAGCATTAACCTACATCCCAGCACAGTCTCCCCAGCTCCCGGAGCTCTGTCTGTGGAGCCGTGGTACAGGGAAAGCGTCTGTGCTTCCCGAATACCGGTAACGCTTTCCGCTTCATCTCCTCCTCCAAAGAAGGAGCAAATAAGGTAAACCTAGAGAATCGGGACCGTGGTTGTTTGCGTGTTCAGAAACAGTCAGACGGCAATAGCTGCCGAAAACCAGTTATTGTGACGATAAAAGAGGGCCGTGTGACCTCGTGGTGAGACCCAAGGCTGGAGCCGGGATTTATTGCCTCCAGGAGCGCGTGTGAGCGGCTCCTCAGCTGAGTGGTTTAAAGGCAATTTGGATGCTGGCTTAGAGAGGGTTCAGCGGAGGGGACGAGGCCGTGCAGCTTTTGGAGCGGTGTGAAAGCCACACCAAGTCAGAGCCCAGGGGAGAGGAGAGGCTGGAGGAGAGGGCTTGTGGGGCAGGGGCCGGGAGCCTGGGGGAATGCACGCCTTTTCCCGAGAGCCTTTCTTTCCTTCCTTAAGGATGGTTCTGAAGTTGAGATGCAGCCCTGCTGCTCCCCTGGCCCGTGCTGGAGCTACGCCCCTGGAGGAGGTGCCCATGGCAGGGCAAGGGCTCGGTGTACGTGGCCAGGGCTCCCGATGGAAGCCACATTTCTATCTGCAGCCCTCCTAGTGCTCCCTGGGTTCCCCGGCACCCGTTCTCCCCCATCTGTATCTGACTGGCTGTGGGTCAACGTGAGAAAAAATATATCATCAGCACTCAAAATAACGCCCGGTGTATTTTTCTAAATGAACAGGCATTGGGAAGGCAGAGGGGGGAAAACAAATTAAACCAAGACAGCAACTGTCCGAGAAAGAGGGTGCCTGGGGCATAGGGGCAGGAGCCAGTTTCTGCATGCCGAGTAATGGCAATGCAATAGCACCTTCCTCTGGGTGAAGCATCCCCCGGTGCCATAACATTTATGTGCAGGAGGAAATTATATCCATCAAGCACACATGGCGCCACTCTTTTATTTACTATGAGCAGTAACCAAAACATCAGCAGCCACCTGAAATCAAAATGTTCATTTCTTCCTTCCTTTCTTTCTTTCTTTCATTCTTTTCTTTCTTTTCTTTTAATGGAAATCAGCCTTTCATTCAGCACAAACCAACTGCCCTCAGTGACAACCTCCGCCTAATGAAGCGGGTCATTTAATTTGCTGGCAACAATGGCGATGATTTTCTATTCAGAAACCACAGGCAGCTGCCTCCAACACGCTGGGCGCAAACACAATGGATTCCAAAGCTCGAAGGGAGTCGGAGCTGTCATTGCATTTGTTTGCGTCCCGGGTCCTTTGCTCCAAAGATGCAGTAGCAACATCATCATTGCCATAGCGCAAAAAGTAGGAGGGGAGCAAATGACCCAGCGGCTTTCCGCAGGGGCACCTCGCGCGTCAGGGCAGGTCGCATGCTGCCTGCCGAGGCCGTGCCGCCCGCAGCAGCTTGCCCACGGCTCAGCCCTTCATGCCCCGCGCCGGGGGCTGCCGTCACCAACGTCACCTCCGCCCACAAGACCTCGGAGCCACGCGGCATCTCCTCGCTGCCTCACTTGTCCCCTGCCGCCCCAGGGGAGGGGGGCAGGACACAGCTACAGGGCATCTCCTTCTTACGGGAGACAAGGCACGGACCCGAGCGTGGTGATGGAGCCTCAGCAGAACGGGTCGGTGCTGTCGGGGGGCAGCACGGTCGGCAGCACCCGGGTCGTGTCCTCAGTGGGTGCCCAGTGCTGCGGAACGGCTGCTGAGCTCCGGGCAGCTTTATTCGAGCTTTTTTGGTGTTTGGTTTTTGTGAACCCGACCAAAATTACCAACGCCGGTTCACAGAAGTGGACGGCACGCTCAGATATCGCCAAGAGGAAGCTCACGGCCCCGCTCGGGCTGCGGGTGCCTGTTCCTAAAGGGCTATGACTGCTCCGACAGAAACGTCTGAGTTTCGGAAGACAGCCGTGCTTGAATCAGCAGGGAGACCTACGCAGGGATATTGCCAGCCTCGGTCGCTGGTGACCGCTGCAGACTTTGTTCTAAGTGTTCTCGTTTGTGGCAAGCTGCAAATGAAGGGTGTTGGGGTTTCGGCACTCCCGTCCGCCATGGGAGTGGAGAGCGACTCTTACCTTCCACGAGGGACGTCAGCAGGGTGACGTTGGCAGCTTTGCGCCTTCCTGCAGGTAGATTTAGTCCGATTTTCTCTAACCTTTCCCTTAAACACCGACCCCCATTTTTGGATTTTGCTCTGGAAAGAGAAGAAAAGGAGGGGAAAAAATTATAACATAATGAATGTTAAAATGTCTCCAATTCCAGTTTAAGCTTTCAGGTTTGAAAGGAAAGAAGAAAAAGCAACAAAAAAGCTATTCCCCATATACCTCCACACCAGTAATTCCCCATCGCCGTTAATCTGAGAGGTAGGAGCTGGTGCTGAACGCGTTCGCTTGCTTCGGCGTTACCCCTGCGTTTCAGCGCGGCGCAGCCCTGCAGCCTCGGGCTGCCCCGGGCTCCGGGGAGCCGCTTACCTGCGGAGGACCCCGCCAAGGAGAGAGGCGTTGAGACACTCGGGGGGCGAGAGCCTCCTCTGCACCTCCCCGACGGTCACCTTGTACTTGGAGGTGGAGCTGAGCAGAGAGAGGCGGCCAGGCACGGAGCAGAAGACCTCGTTGGGATTCGTCACCCCTCCGATCAGGCCATCTTTGTTCATTGACAGGGTGGAAATGGCGGTGCCGTTGGCCTTCGAGGGGATGGGCACTGGGAGACAGGGAAGGGAGAGAGAAGAGGAGACCATGGCTGAGAGACTCCAGAGCCAGGGAAGCCGCTCGGTGCCTCCTGGCAGCTTCCTAACCCCAGCACCCCTGCGCTGCCGCCCGCAGACACCAGCGTGGCCGGGTGGGATGTCCCAGTGAGGTTCACATTTTCCTCAACAAAAACAAGAGAGGTGGAGTGATGAAACTCAGCTAAAGAACAAAAAAAAAAGAAGGAAGAAGCCTGGGCTCTGCTCTCGCCTGCAGCCTGGACTCCATTCTCGCCTGCTTTCCCACGCCTCCCAGCTCTACCGTAATTAAACCCAAGGTTTTGGGCTGGTCTCCTGTGCTGTCTGGCCCTGTGACCAGCTCCCCCCCCTGCTCTGGGCACCTGGGCTGGCAGGGCGAGGGGCTGGCTCGGCGCGCTGGCCTGGGTGCTGGCCCTCTCCCAGCTTCGGGACGGATCGCGGCTGCGGCGCCCGCAGGAGCCGCAGGCACCCGGCTGCGTCCCACCGGCCAGGATCGGCAGGGCTGAGCCGTGACCTTCATACCCTGCCTAAAACCCGGGGGGTGCTGAGATGGCCGAGAGCCCTGTTAGCCAGTACGCGCCCACAGGAACCAGTGGAAAGAGTTTCTTTGACTTCAGCTTTGGGATAAGCCCCATAACAAGCCACAGCCCTAAACTTTCATCATCCCTGGCTTAAAGAAAGCTTGAGAAGATCAAACCAAATTAATCCAGCGCAGACTTACTTTTACTTAACGGGCCAAAGTCAGTTAGCACACGGGGTGAGACGGGCAATAGCGACTGCAGCGTCGCACCGGGCCCGTGGCATCGCACCCGGGGTGAAATGGGCACGGTTTGCCCGTACGTCATTCCGGTGCGAAACGCTCTTAGACGCAATAAAGGTTTATAGGTGAAAACTGCGGCTGAAACTCGTGCCAAATCTCTCTGGCTTTTATGTTCTGAAATTAAGAACCAATTTAGCTCTGGAAAAAAAGCAGGTTTTGAAAGAATCCAGACTGCAAACGCCATCGCTGCAGCTCAGTTCAGCCCCGGCGTTCCCTGTGGTCCCTCGGCAATGGCTGCTCCACAACGCGCATTCAGATGGTTCCTGCGAGTAACGCAGCAACGAACACCAGGGCGAGATGCGGGGTTTATAAAGGAAATACCCATGCCCAAAATGAAACAGAAAACCTGAAAATTAATTGGGGGGGGGGGTGTGTTACCTAGACTGGCCCTATTAGGGGGTGCTTACAATCAGCATATTGTAAATGCAGCCCAACGACTTGTTAGCATGGCAATAAAAAAGCAGCACATGTTATATAAAAATGGCTTGTGTTTTAAGGCTAAACGATGAGTGGGAAGGAGGGAAGGTCCATTGAGTTTCTATCAGCGTGAAACTTGGACACCGCCGGGGGACTGAAGGGCAAGATGCACCAGTGCCCTGCTGGAGTCAGCCGCTGCGGTGCTGGCGTTTGCCACGGCTGTAGCTGGGCGAGGGATGTTCAGGGAAGAACCAATATGGGAACATCCACCTGCGACGTAGGAAACCGGAGCTGCTTCCGGGAAGCAGCAACTTCAAAGCTTTCTTCCGCAGCCCCAAAACGGGTTATATTTGTCTCTAGGGGATGCCCTTAAAATAAAAAGTCAGAGCAAGTTTCACAAATATCCAGGCGTTACTGCCAAGGCGTGCGTCACTTCAGGTCCGGGTACCCAGCGGGTGTGGGCTCTGCTGCAGCAAGGGCCACCCCCAAACCAGGCACCCCTGGCGAGCTGGCGTTGCTTGTAGTGTCAAACACTTGGTCTGTCCACAAAGAGCTCTGCGTAATTCATACCCTCGCATACTCGTGCATGCCTGAAATCATGCAGTGGCGTGCATTCAAGCCGCATGCGTGGCTGGGGACCGGCGTATGCACGAGGGGCTGAGCAGCCATGCGGGAGAGAGGGGAACCCTGCCTCACCACCCACCTCCGCGAAACGGCGTCTGGGGAGGAGGCAAACCCAGCTGGCTCCTGCATGAGCTAACACCGGAGCCTCTGGGAAACTGGGCTGGAGATGGGTCCGGTCCAGCTCCAGCGTGTTCGCAAGTGGCCCCACCGCACCGGTGTGAGGGGAGGGGCAGGGCAGGGCGGTGGGAAGGCACAGGGGGATGCCGATGCGCAGCAGGGACATGACATGGAGACACCACCACACTTTTGAAGCACGTATACTGGCATTTTTAGGAATGATGCTACTAAACAAATCCCCTGGAGAGCTGTAACCCGGAGCCTACTGCTGCGGAGGTGAATGCCCAGGGCAGCCTGGTGAGCCTTGCTCCGTGCCACAAGCAAACCGTGCAGGCACCGGCACTGGACACCCGTCACAGAACGTGAACATTGGCTTTGCTCTTCTGCCTCCAGGCCTCAGCCGAGGCCAGAGCCCCGTCACCGTTGGCACATGCATGCATGGGACAGGGCTGCCCGTGTCGCCGGGAGCTTGCACCCTCAGCAGCGGGGCCCGCGGGGTGCCAAGGGAGACACAGAAGGGGTAGCGGGCCCGGCATCACGCAGGGGTTAGCGGCAGCGCTGGAAGCTGAGCCGGTCTCTTGAGTCCTGTAACAGTGCTTCAGCCATTAGACAACGTTGCCTCAACACAACAAGAATAAACATAGCCACATTTGCCATTAATTATTAATGATTGTTATTTGGCCTCACCTGCTGCTGTTTGCCTGGTCTGATCTGCAGCTTGTTTGCCCATAAACATGCTGCAGGAGGGAGACAAGCTACCATTAAAGCCTGACAGCTTTGTTTCCTTGGCTTTTGGGGAACCAAAATTGTCTCTTGTCATCTGAGTAAACCAAAAGTCCCCCTCGATCTTCAGTTGCTGCTTTCCTGTTCCCGCAAGCAGCAGGTGATCGGAGCACCTGAGCCAGCCTGCAGACAAGAAGGAAGCATGAGACCGGTGCGGGTCGGCACGGCGCGGCACGCAGCCGACAGCCCAACGTCCCGGCGCGCGAGCACGCCGACCCCCTGCGTCCGCCGCCGCCGCGGGCGGGAGCCGCGGGCCCCTTCCAAACCAAGGCAGGTGCATGCAGGCGCCTGGCCCCGCTGCTTCGCACAGCCTCGTGTCGAGGGTTCATCCGAGCCATGGGGCAGGGGGAGAGACTGCTGGAGCAGGGAGGGGGATTTCACGCTGAGGATTCTGGGCGCCAGGCGCCGAGTAGCCACGACGCGAGTGGGAGGCGCTCGGTGCCATCGTGCCCGCGCGGAGGGGTGGCCGGGCAAGGCACGGACCTGAGCCCCAGGCAGAGCTTTGCAGCTGGGAATAGAAATGTCACGCGGGTGTCACCGTGGTTGCCCCTTCTGAGGTTTCCTGGCCATAGGAGGTACTTGCCCTTGGCACGGGGGCAGGACATGGCCTCTCCCTCAATGAGCCGGCTCCAGCCCTGCCCGTCCCCATGGCAGGGACGGTCCCCATGGCAGGCTCAGCTCCCGCTCGTGACCGTGGAGGACAGGGCTTTCTGCAGAAACATGCCCCAGAGATACTCGTTCACGGAGTGATGGGCTGACACCTTACAGAGGCTGCCGAGGAAAGGGTTAGAGGCTGGAGCCCAAACCGCCCCAGGCGCTTGGCCCCCTCCCTCCTGGCCCTGCCTGATGAGCAGGACTGGGCTCAGCTGGGACCCCCCCACTGGGAAGCAATAAAGGGCAGGGCACGAGCTGCAATTCTCTCTGTGGGGCTGTGTTTGGATTGATTCAGTCAAGGGAAGGGAACATGAGGCTTCTACTGACTGCTCAGGACCCTCTCTGTGAGTCTGAAGTCTTTTTCTCTTCTTGTGTCCATCTTTGCTATCTGTTTTTATTATCGATCGATGGGTGCATGGAGGGTGAGCTGGGGAGCCTGCGGCAGCCCCAAGGAAAGGCTCTTCCCAAAAGCCAGGAGCTGCAGCCAGACCCACCCATGCTGGTGGCCCCCGATCGGGAGCCTCCTGGCAAAGACACGGCTGAACCTGGGGGAGCCAGAGGGCGAGCATCCATGCTGAGCTACCGGCAGCCTTGTTAGCAGGCAAGAAATGCTGTAAGTGCGGGGGGTTTTGGGGAAATGAGCTGCCACGTGGGTTAGTAACACCCGGAGGGCTGGGGATGGCAGGAGAGACTGAAGCCCTGGGCACGGTCCCGGCAGGGTGAGCTACTGGAGAGAATGTGGATGTTTCTGCAAGGGGGAAAGGGAGGGGAAAAAAAAAAAATCTTAGTCTGCTCCCTGAAATCCCTCGGTTGTTGAGGCTTGGTTGCTGCGTTGGGTGCCCTTGAAGTATGTTTGCTCTTCCCTTTAGCTGCCAGGGTCTCCTGAGAGCTTTTTTCCCCCACTGGAGGGCTGCTTAGTTCAGATTCATCCTCCTACTCCCAACTCGGCAAACCCAAAAGGCCCTGCCCGCTGTTGCCGGTACTTGGCTCCGCAGGTAGAGGTGAGCTCGGCTGTGGATTTCACAAACTAAAGTCCCAGCAAAGCATTTTGACCTGTGAGCCCCTGGTCCTGGGGGTGCTGCAGCGGGGCGGCATGAGTCAGAGGGATCTGATTTGAAAGGGAAAACTGATTTTGAAATCGGGTTATGCCGACAGACCTCAAAGAGCCTTGCAGGCTGCTAATCCCCAGCCCAGGGCTGGTACAGGACTAGCCACTTCAGTCATTAACTTGCTCCCCAGGCCTGTGTGAGCTGGCTCGTTACTGCAGTTGGGGAAAATTGAGGCACAGAAGAAGTTAAATGATTTACCAAAGATCAGGTGTGTGGGCAGGGTCTGAATGCCTGCACCTCTGGTCTGTGCAAATGCTTTTCTAAGCAATCTGGGCTTTAGCCGTTGCCCAAGCATTAGGAAGCACTGCAGAGAAAACTGGTTAAGTACGGCCTCTGTTCTCCTAACTCTGGGCTTTTTTAATGCTATGAAATGGAGGTGCTTGTCACTGCATCACCTTGCCTCTGCTCTTGCATTTTGACGTTGGCAGCTGAGAACGGCAGTCAGTAGCGGGTGTAATGACATCTTGCTAAATGTGGGAGCGATCCTCATTTTGTCTGTGTAACATCCCCGGGAGCGTTTCCGTGAGGCTCAGCATCTCACTGCTGCCTTTAAGGGTGCAAGGTGCCACCCGCAATACGTTGCACGCTTCAGGTGCGCATTGAGCAGCAGCGCAGTCGCCTGCCCTGGTGCTGGGCAGCGGGTACCCATGGCTTCATCTTCCCTGTGAACCCATGAGCCTTGCGATCTCCCATCAGAGACACCTTTTTTGTGCTGTGTCGGCTCCAGTTTGTCCTCTAAACATACCTTGGGTGCAACTGTCAGATGGTGAAACTCACAACTCTGCTGTGGCATGAAAACCCCTGATTCGGAGAGCTAGTGGTTTCAAAACAGATCCTGGGTTTCAAGGACACCAAAGGCTTTGCCCCTCGACTTTCCCGAGCCGGAGAGTGCCCTGCCTGCCTGTGGTTGCCTCCCTGTGCCCTGCACCAGCAGCAGCCTGGAGGCAGGGATGAACCCGTGGGCCGGCACGGCTGCAGCCGGCTCCCTGCTCTGCCGGGGAATCATTTCATGACACTGGGCAGGTCACCTCCCCAGTTTGGGCTTGACTGTCTCCACCACCAAAACGCAGGTAGCGATACCTACCTGGGAGGGATGCTGTGGCACCCAATTAAAGCTTGCCAAGCGGTCCCTGGATGAAAGATTTCTTCTCCAGGCGAGAAGTCCCTGGGTGGTAAATGTAGCCAGAAGGAGTTGGTCCAGTGCCTGGGCACGGGAGGTGGTGATGGTCCTTGAGAGGCAGGCGGGTGCGGGAAGGCAATGGCCGTGCCCACGAGGTCCTGGTGCCTCCAGCGATGCTGCAGGGGTGCTGCAGCCTTGTTTCTGTGGGGGCTTTTCAGGAGATACCAGGCAGCAGGGTGGAAGAGAAGAAACCCCGCTGAACCAGTGATGGTTTGATTGTGAATCGAGAGCCTTGTGCCTGCAAGGGATCCCCAGGTTCTGAGGCTTTTGGTCTGGTTTGCAGAGGGGGGGTCCTTCAGCTTTTGAGTTCCAGGTACAAAGAAGGAGCAAAAGAACCCCATTCTTCAAAGGCTTTCTCCCAGGGAGCTAGAAAGCCTTGGAGAATTCCCTGCTTTTCCCCAAGGAGTTCCAGCATGACCGATCCGCAGCCCCATGCCTCTGCCGCCCCATCGGCCCCCTCCCGCCTGCTCCGGGGTGACGATGCTCCGTCCCTGAGCTCCTGCTCTCCCTCTCCTTCCTTGTCTGTGTTCACAAACACTTGTGTCTGGAATTGCCACTCTGATTCCTGCAAATGGACCCTTTTACGTGTAAATGTTCAGTGCAAAAGTTGTGCCTGCAGCTCGGGCTCTGCGTGTGGGTGCTGCCAGGAACCGCAGGATCGTGGTGCCCGTGCTTGGGGGCTGACTGCACACCACCAACCCTTGGGTTTTTTAAGGGAAAAGAGATTTTTTTTTTTTTTACCTACAAAAGAAAAAGATGAAGTACTGACTTGTTTCCATATGAGGAATGTGCTACCTGCCTACAAAATGATTTGTGAGCAGGAAAACTTGTGGTGCTTGGGAACTGACTGGCTCATCGTGGGGGTATTTGTTTGGTTCCGTTTCCAGCTGGAGCTCGGGGTGCTGCGAGGGGAAAAGCAAGTCCAGAGGGAACATGCAAATCGCCACCCGTCTTACAAGTCTGTTTTCTTCTCTCCTAAGGTACATTACAGGTAAATCCTCCTCCTCAGCAGCGCTGAATCCCTGGATATTGGAGCTTTTGTTGCAACATCTCTTCCAAAAGTGGGAGCGCATTACGGCTTAGGTGGCATTTTAAAAAGGTATCAGTTAATCCTTTTAGGAGACTACGTGGGACAAAGCAATCTCTCCTCTCCAGGCACTGTGCTGTCTCCAGCCACCCCGAAAGCATCCCAGCCCCCCTGGTCCCTCTCCATTGGGCATCGCTGCAGATCCAGGGGTGCCCAAAAGAAGGCTGCAGGAGGCCCGTGTCGTGCTGCCCTGTGAGGTTTGCTTCCGTCACATTGCGGGTCCAGCGGCGACAGCCCCGAGCCCCCGGGTTGTGCTCCCAGCAGCAGGTCAGGTGCTCCCACAGCTCTGCCCCGTGCGGGGCAGCTTCGGCTGATGGACGATGAAAGGGGCTCCGGAGAGGTGAGGGATTGCCGCTGTCTTTCAGGAAGAGCTTTCGGTGAACTAACCTAACCTTCGTTTGAATGTCTCCGATGTAAATTATAAGACGGAGATACATACATAAAGAAGCATCTGCATGTGGGTGTGAGCCAGAGGCGACGGCTCCTGCCATCCCTTCAAAAGCCCTTTTTCACCCGGGAGGTGCTGCAGAGTTCAGCTGCTTCCATTTCCTGGTGTTTCAGCAGAGAGGTATTTATTGATGGTCCCGGGAAGGAGGTCAGTGCCATCAGCCATATTTCAAACCCGCGGTCTGTAATTATCCTCTCTTCCCACAGGGCACTATACAGGTATTTTCTTTATCTTGAATGCAAACCTGAACCGAGTCCCCATGGCAAAGAGCCTCTCGAGGAAACGCCGTATTCGTAATCGGGCTCGGAGGCCTTTTCAAATGGAAGGATGGAAAGAATCTTGTTTTTTATCTCTGGGCTTTCCAGATTGCAGAGTCCCGATAGGGAAATGGATCTCGGACCCTCGGAAGAAGAGGGGGAGCAGGGCTACAACTCGGCAGCCTCAAACTATTCCCATGAGAAAGCTGATCGGGAGAGGTCCCATGCCTATGCAAAGCTCCCATACTTAACATTTGGTTTCCAATGCAAATCAATACATGAGCTTATGAACCAAATTCTAGGCTGCCATGTGATGTTAATTGCATTTTTTTTTTTTTCTTTCTGTGCCTCTGTTTTCCCCAGCAAACTACCTGCCGTGTGTCACTGCAGGTCTCTGCTCCCGGGGAGCTTCAGGAGTCGACAGGGCAGGAAGGTTCAGCCTCCCGAGAGCAGCAGATAGGGACGGTGCCTTCTTGGTGCCTGGTGTCTTGATAGGAATGGCCAATCGATATAAAATAAAATTTACTCAGACCTGTGTGCACGCACCCGGTGCTGCTGCAGGGCCGGGAAGGGGATTAGTAAGCGGCTTGCAACCCATAATTTCAGTGAATGCATTTCCCTGCTTTCCCATTTAGGGGTGACTCAGCCCCAAATGTGCTGCTTGCTCAGAATATTTGGTGAATTTTTTGGAAACTGCTCACAAACGATTTGTCGTGAGTTCCCACACATTTCCCTGCTGTGCTTCATTTTAGGGACTGGGTGCGGTCTGGGGAGCCGCTGATGCAGCAGCCTGAACAGTAACTCAGGAATAACCCCAAAGCAGCAAATATTAATGAATAAAATGCCCTCCTAACGAGTGAAACCCCAGTGCTCGAACCTTTGCAGGAAATGAATGAAAAAGGATTTGGGTTCTGGTTCTGGAGGGCAAAATGCATCTGCAGACACTGACTGCACGTGAGGTTTGCTCTTTGTCGAAAAAGCCGCTCTGCTGCGGGAGCGCGCCCGTCCCCTCCCCTGAGGCCGCATCTCGCACTCCCACCTTTACAGCTTCATCTGCAAAGTCAGGTTAGTGCCATCACTTGGATCATTTCGTTCCCCACGATTCAAAATCCTTTTTTTCCTGAGTCTGCAGCTAATCCCTTTTGTATCGACATTGGAAAAGCAACAACGATTTAAAATTTGGTTCGATCGCCAACTGCTCTGGACGGACCCATGTGGCTCTGCCTCCGCTTGTGTAGCGTTCCTGTGTCTCGCCCCACGAGACACGCGGGTGTTGGGGAGGCAAGGAGCTGAAATGGGAGGCTGGAGAGCCCAAAGATTTAAGCCAGAGGAACTGGAAACCTGCGCTGCTCCGTGCCGATGCCGAGGGAAGTTTCTCATCCAGTGTCACCCCCAGCCCGGCTCAGCCGCGCCGCCCGGCAGCGAGCGCTCCCAGCCTCGCACGCGCTCCCGGCTCTGCCCTATAGCGTTAACCATCCCAGGTTTATTCATTTAGCAGCACAAACTCCCATTACATTTTGGCAACCAGTCTACGGGATCTTTATGTGTTTAAACAGTATAATCCGTTTTACAGTAACATGCTTGAGAGGTTTTCCCTGTATTCCCTATAGAAGCGCTTGAATTTGTGTGGCTTGGATCTACATAAACTGAAAAGGGAGAACAAAGATGCAGTGTCTTCTGCGAGCGGCAGCGGATCCTATGCAAGCCACGGTAATGTTGCTATCAATTTGTTAAAGTGTGTTTAGATTATTTGAAGGGCAAAAGACCCTTCAGCAAAGATTAGACATGAATAATAACAGAAAAATACTTCTCTTCATATAGAACTTGCTGCCAATCTGCAGAGCACGCGGGAGGGCTTCGAGCCGAGCCCAGACCGCAGCGGTGTGAATCTCTCTGTTCACCTGCTGATCCGGAGCCGCCGGCTCGCCCGGGGATCGCTCTGGGGAGAGGCACTGCTCGCCCGCTATCACAGTGAAAATGCTTTTACTTTTCCTTGCTCGGAAGATGCCCTGGGTTTCTGGTGCCTGTGCTTCGGTGGGATGTCCAGCAAGCAGATGTGTTACTGCCTGGCCAGCACCGTGTCCCCACCAGGACGCACGTCCCAGCCCGGGCTGCCAGGACAGATACTGGGAAACCCCTCTGCAGCGGCCGGGACCGACCGCAGTGCCGGGGAGGAGCCCTGGGGAAGGAGCAACATCAACATCTTTCTATGGGGAGAACTCGGACCAGGCACAGAAATAGCATGGGGGGAGTCCAGCTGGCTGCGCGGGAGCATGCGGGTGACTCCGGTGCAGCTCTTGCTCCACAAACCCCTCTGGTAAGATTACTCCAATGACCGCCCCCCTCTCTTGCTAACTTGGCTCCTGTGCTTGAAGCAACCCCGACTACCCCAGTCAGACCCTCTGCTTGCACCTTGCCAACCCAGGACTGCGGCCCCGCTCTGCCCGGTGCGTGGGGTCACCTTGGGGCTCCCGGGGAGCCCTGGGGATGCACCGTCCCCACGCAGCCACCTCCTCGCTAGGGACATTGCTTGCTCCCTGGGACCTGTCCGACCAGTCCGGAGGGAATAGGGCCTGACCCCGTCCCTTGCTCCCTGGCGCCTCGGCACTCGGGTGACTGATGCCAGATAAATGCCTGAGATAGAGGGTGGGGAGACTCGGCCCGGCTGGAATCCCAAGCATGCGCCGCAGACTGCAAAAGCTGCGATGGCTCTTTAGGCTGCAAAGACGAAGCTGCTCGAAGCTCCTCTCATCCTGCTCCAGAGCCCCTCGCCCCTGAGCTGTGGGCACACCGTATTTTGGAATATTTAACTGCAATGGGTAGTTTGGGCTCATTTCTAGCAATTCTTTCTCGCTCCCTTGTGCTTCTCTGCTCTTCTCCACCAAGCCACAACACTAAACATCTCTCCGAACCAAAGGCGATACCTGGGCATGGAGACAAGAGCTGAGCACGCACCAGCTCCAAGCATTATATCCACATTTGCTAATTAGTTCCTCCATTAAGAACTAAAATAAACAAACAAATGGAAGGACAGCAAGAATGAGTAATTCCCCAGGATCACACAGGAAAGGGTGGGATGGTTTAGTGGTTAGGGTGCTAGTCTAGGACTTCAGAGAACCTCGTTTAGGCTCTTCACATAATTAAGACAGATTGCAAGCATATTTTTTTTTTTTCCTGAGATCAGGTATCTTGGAATATTACTAAACAGGAAGGAGCGGTCTGTTTGCCTCTGCTCTACAGCAGATCTGGTGTGATCCTGGGCTGGAGGCACACGAATGGGTCCCTGTGGGTCTGCCCATGTTCATGCTGCCGTGGGATGGTGCCCTGCAAGGTGCGTGCCTGCTGCGTGGCACCATCTGCAAAATTAAGATCCCAGTGCCACCTCCTTTGTGGGGACAAGTACTGGTAGGGTGTACATCACCCAGCTGAGGCCACTCCTGCTGGCCCCACTGCCAACCCACCCATGGACAAGGCATTCCTTGTGGGAGCCAGAGGCGGTGGCGTGGCAGTGACCCGCTGCCCTGGGGGGTGGGAGCATGTGCTGTGCTGTTCCCCAAAAGCTCTCATGCCTTTACACAGCTCTTCAAATTACAGAGGGAGTCTGTGGGGTGATGGGGTGGCCAGGGACAGCCAGCCCCTGGTGACCCCTTTGCCCAGGAGCATGCGTGGCTGCAGCCCTGCCTGCCCAAAGGAGCAGGGTCTGCAGCAGCCGAACACCGGCCAAACCACCCGGCTGCAAAGATGGAAATCAAGAAGCCAAGGAGGAGCTGCTCCAGGGCCAGCCCAGCTCGGTGCCGTCTTGTGGAGAAGCCTCGCCTGGGGTCCAGCTCTTGGAGGAGAAGCGCTGGTGGTTTGACTCACAAGCCACATGCCAAAAAAGCAACCCAAGCTGGCTTTGCTGAACCTACCCTTTAAGAACTGCTCTTTGCTTCTAACAAAGAAAAAAAATTCATTTAAAAACATCTAATTAAACAGTAAGTCATGACAAGGTACATGAAACTTGGAGATAACACATGCCTGGGAGGCACCAGGGAGGTTGAGACAAAGCCCAGCGCCTTCACCGGTACCCGCGTGTTATCTCGCATGAACACACACCTGGGTTTATCCTGGTGCAATTATAGGACATTAAAAATATAATTTTAATGGAGGAATGGTGATCTGGATGCAGTTCAGAGTAAAAAACTTTCTTTTAAGTTTCCCTGTTTGATTAGTAGGTGTTCCTGCCGCGCACGCGTGTGTGCACGAGGGAGAAGCGCCCGGATCGGGAGGTGTGACTGTGTTTTGATGAACGCTGTATCTCGTGGTGTGTGCGAGGGCTTGTCTAAACTTTAAAGCCTTTGTGAGCAGCGCTAAGGCAGCAGAGCCTCCAGTCAAGACCCAGCTTGTCCCAGGTGAGCCCCTTTTCCCTCTCACGGAAACTTCCGCAGCAGATAAAGCTGCCGCAAGCCGGGAGGGCTCTGCCAGCAGAGCTCAGCACCCTGCAGCTGACTGGAGTCCAAGCACCTCCACCCACGGCCGTGGACAGTCTTATAAAAGACGTGTCTTTGCAGCCCCGGGTGTTTTACAGGGTGACCTCATTTATTACCTTGCTCGTCACGGGAAATGATGTTGATCTAATCTACTGTTCTTTTGGGATTTTTTTTTTTTTTCTTTCTCCTGCCACATCTGGCTTCCTGCGGCATTTCTTGCAGCTCGATCCCTCTCCGTGCTGCCATGAAGGAGAAATGGCACCGCTGCCGCCATGCCAGCGCCCCGGTCCCACCGGCAGCCCCGCACACAAAGCCCACAGGGAGATTTTGCATCAAAACCTGGAGCTCGCATGCGGTGGCGAGTGGATCTAAGGATCTCAGTCTTAACCTCCCTCCTCTGGTGCATTCTTTAGTAGTGACAGCTACTTCTTGCACTATTTCTAAATGTGGGCTCGGAGCACTCTGAGGCACAGCTTTCCGTCCGTCTGTCCAGCATCCAGCTAAACAGGTCCACATTCCTGAGCAGAAACGCTAGCGCTGCCACTCCGGAGCAGCTGAAAAACCTCGGATGGAAATTCAAACGAGCCACAAACACGAAGGAGAACGCAGAGGCCGAATCCTGCTGCCTCGACACCAAGCCAGGGGATTTCAGTCCCCACCAGCCACGCAGCACCGGTGCACCGTGCACGCCCGGGTGCCAGCGCCGGCCCACGCTGGCTACACCCTACTCCATCTGTACTCCAGGTTGCAAAATGCTGCAGCCAAAAAACTTGCCCCCGAGCAGGGTGCGCAGGCCCCTGCGGCTGCCCCGGCTCCTGCTGCTCGCTGGGCCCCGTCTCTCCCTGGCCTGCCGCTGCTGGGACCCCGGGCTGCTCCCGTAGCCTGGCGTGCCCCCAGGTGCCCAGGAAAGAGATTTATATTTTTCTTTGCAATAAAAAGGCTCTATCAGAAGCCTTCCGCTGATCCTGCTTATCAAAGCAATAAAACCCCTCCTTAGTTTATGACCAAGCTGCAGGATTTTTTGCTACCGAGTGCAATGGCCTAACACTTATTTCATAAATAGCAAATCACCCTCTCCTTGCCCGGCCAAGGGAAGGATCTGCACCAGGAGCAGCGGCTGCTCGGGGCTTGCTGGGTCTCTAGAGCCGTTTGTCCGGGGGGTTTCACGTCCAGACATGAGGAGCTGTCCCGGGCACCTAAACCTGGGGGCAGCAGGTGAACAGAGCAGAAAACGCCTGTAGCTGCTGGAGCCTAAAGCAGCCAGAGCCCCAGACTAGACTTTTTCAGAGTTAATTTTACTGTTTTCAAGTCAAGGATCTTCCCGGTCTTATATAAACGCTCGGGAGGAAAAAAGAAAACAAACAACGCCAAACAAATAAAATAACACCACCAACAAAAAGACAGAGAAAACCGTTTCTGAAATACTTCTGAAAAAGGGGGAGAACGAACAAACATGCAAACAAAAGATATTCATAAAGCTTCACTGCCCTAGCCAAGATTTTATCCGTTTAATTCCCAAACTAAATATATCCTCTGCTTGTCACGCCGGGATGGGGGGAAGCTCATCCTCCGTTTTTCAGTCCTGCTGGAGCTCTCCGTGCTGGGGGTGAAATCCCGGCCCCACCGCCCGCAGCCGAACCGGGCGCCCCGGCCCCGGCTTCCCCGCGGGATCCGCGGGGACGAGGACCCGCAGCCCGGCTTGGGAGCCAGCGTAAAAATTGGGGCTTGGGCGTGAGTTTTCAGCCCGGATTTGGCACCCGGGGCTGCTGCCGCCGGCGGGACCCGGCCCCCCCCGCCCGGCGGGCGGGACCCGCGCGCCCGGCCGGGGGGGGCGGGGCCCCCGGCCCCCCCCCCCCCGGGCCATGTCCCCCCCGTCCCTCTCCCGCCGCCGCTTGCTAAACCCGAGGCCGCCTGCGGCGAAGGGGGCCGGAGCGCCCGGGGGCTGCACCCCTCGGACCGCCAAAAAAAAAAACCAAACAAAAACCCCAAACTGTAACGGCATCGGGTGCTAAAGGCGTTGAAGTCCGGCTGAGGAAGGCGAGGGGGGAAGCAGAGGCGCAGCCGGGGATGCTCCGGCACCGCGCTCCGGGGCTCCGAGCGGGTCCTCCCCGCCGCCGCTGCTGGGGCCCGTTGGGGCGCGGGGGACACGGGCGGTGACAGCTCCCCCCGCCACCGGGACGGGCCCCGCAGCCCCCGAGACGCGGCCGGGTTTTGGCTGGGGGGGGGTCCCCGCTCTCGGCCGGGACGCAAAGCGCTTCCAGGCGGCTTTAGGGATCCGGGGCAGGTGATCAATATTTTGTTGAAGCGGGACAACAGTATCTCGGCAACTAATTAAGGACAGATTTATCTGTTTTCACATGCACAGATTTATATCAGGTTTCTGTCCGAGGGCCATACCGTCAGGAATTCAAGGATTAATCATCCCCGGGGCGCTATTTGAGATCTCGGCGCGATTGGTGACAAAACTCCGCTTTTTAGCGTTTACCCTCGCTCCCCACGGGCAGAGGCGCGCCGGGAGCCCCCGCCGTCCAGCTGCACCCCTCCGCGCCCTCACCGCCTGCCTGGAAACCCCGAGGGGTTTCTCTCTGATATTTTTAATTTTAAATTTTTTTTTTCTTTTTTTTTCTCCCCAGGGTATAATTCATTCCGGCCGCGGGGTCCGGCTGGGCTCACCGGTGCGGCTCCAGGAGCCAGCTCAAAGCAGGCAGAGCCAGCGAAATAGAAACGACCCCGTACGATGCATTAAAAATGTTTAAATAATTCAGGCTGCAAAATAATTAATTCGCCCGGTTCGGGCGGAGGGCACCGGCGTTTGCCGCTCCCGCCCGGCCGCACCGCCCGGTTACGCGGGGACCCGCCCGCCGACAGCCGCCGCTGCTGTCCCGGTCCCCGGGGGTGAGCGGGCTGCGGCGGGATCGGGCCCTCCCCGGCTGCAGCTTCCATAATTCCCCAGTTTTCCTCTGAGCTCACGTCCCTCGATTTGGGGCATCGCTTCCAGGGCCGCCCGGCGGGAAATGGGGAGCGCGGCTGTCGCGATAGCGGCGAACGGGGGCCCGGCTGTGCCGCCGCTCCGGGGTGGGGGGGGTGGGGGTCACGCTCAGCCGCTTTGCTTCGGATTTATCGATTCCTCGGGTTGCTCCGGCAAAGCGGGGGCTTTGAGCTCCCGAGCTGAGAGGCAGCGCCCCCCGCCCCCAACCCCCCAGGCCGCGGTGGGAATCCGGTTATTCCCAAAATTACACTTGGCGTCCGTATCCCAGACACGGCAGGGAAAAACAGAGAGAACTGGATGGGAAGAGCAAGTGGCCGTAGGCACGGGGCTGCAGGCGCCCGGCACCCCCGGCCCCGCTTTGCAGCCAGGGTTATTTGGTTATTTTTGGGTTTTATTACGATTATGATTTATTATTATTTTTATTCCGAAAGAGAGCCCAGACGATCTGCAGGCACAAATCTGGCACTAAACAACAACAAATCCTCCCGACCAGAGCCGCAAATCTCCCAAGTAATGGCGTGTTTTGAAAAAAGGAGGCGGAAAAAAAAAAAACAAAACAAACCACCAAACAAAAAACCCCAAACCACCGTAACTTCAGCCGAACTTCCAGACAAACGCGCGCATTTGAGCGGGTTTTGAAGGTACCGAGGGTGCTGCGGGCGCGGAGGGGGCGGCGAGCGCAGGGCCGGAGCGTGCTGCAAGCATTTCGCACGCAAGGATATTTAATGAAATGCCTCTCGTGTGTTCTAATTAAAGCCCAAATAATTACGGTCGTTAACGCTCCGCAGAAGCCGGGTTCTCCGGGTGACATTTGCACGGGAAGGGGCTGCGGCGCGCGGCGGACGCTGCTCCCCCCGTGACGGTGCCGCCGGGGGAAGAGCTCGCGATATTTTTTCCCGATCGCCGGAGCTGGGCAGTTACCGGGGAGGTTCGGCTGCGGCCGGGTAGTGGGGGAGGTCCCCCCAGCCCCGGCGGGCCGGTGCGGGACCGGGACCGGAGCCGGGACCGGAGCCCGCCGCACCCCACCCCGGCCGGCCCCCCCCCACCGCGGGGCAGCAGCTGAACACGGCCCTTCTAGCCACATATATATATGTATATTTTTTTTTTTTTGTAAAAAAATCGCGGGGAGAGGCCAAGAGCAGCCCGTGAATATCGCACCGGAGCGACCGCCCCGGGCACCCGCCGAAATCGCTCCCGTCCCCGTCCCCGTCCCCGCTCCCAGCAATGCCCCGGTGAAGTTTTTGATTAGAAAAATGTTTTACGGAGTTGAGCTGTTTCTCACCACGGGGCTTTGTCTGGAAGCGGCGGGGCTGCTTAGCGGGTCGGGGACAACCGGCAGGAGACCGGGAGAGGCGGCGGGAGACCCGGGGGCCGTGCGGGGCCCCTGCCCGCAGCCCCGCTTCCCCGCTCCGGCCCGGGAGGGACCGGCTGCCTCCCCGCCGGCCCCGCGGCGCAGCCCCGCAGCCGGGGGCTCCCCGCCGGCCCGGGCCGCTGCCGAGGCGGGGGGCCGAGCCGCGGCGGCGGGACGGGGGCGGCCGCCCGGTGCCCCGCAGGACGCTCCCGGTCGCGGGGACGGGCAGCACCGGTTCCTACGGCCGCGCCACCCCCTCGCCTCCGTTAAACGCGTCCTTCCCCCCGGTACGAGCCCCGCCGAACGGGCTCGCTCCGCCGCGGCCCAGCGCTCTCCCCGCCCGCGGCGGTGCGGAGCGGTGCCCGGCCCGTGGCGGCGGGACCGGGAGCGCCGGGAGCTGCCGCCGAGCCCCGCCGGGGCATCCCCGGGGCTTCCCGCGCAAACCGACCGCGGCCGCCGGCGGGGTTGGGCCCCCGGGGGCTCCCCGGCAGCCGGGTCCGCCCGCCCGGGCCCCTCGGTCTCCGGTGCCGGGGGCGGGCAGACGCACTGGCCCGCCGGGGGCCGCCGCTTTCGTTTCAGCCCCGCCGGGGACGGCAGCGAGCCCTTCCCGACGGGAGGGGAGCGGCCCCGCAGCCCGGTGCCGGCGGGGGGAGACCCGGCGCGGGGAAGCCCCGAGGGCGGGAGCGGGGCGCGGAGCCCGGCCCGGTGCCGCGTCCCGCGGTACCGCCGCGCTCTTACCTTTCTTGATCACGGACTGATCGAGCAGGTTCATCCCGCCGTCGTCCACGGCCTGAAAGCACCGAAGCAAGAGCCGTCAGCTGGCGGCTCCCGGTACGGGCGGGCACCGGCCGCTCGGGGCGTGGGGACAGCGCGGCCGGGGCCCGGTCCGCCCGCTGCCTCCCGGCCAGGAGGAATCGTTCGGGCACGGACCAGTCCCGGTAATGGGGCTCCCTCCCCGGCGCCCGCGGACGCGCGGCCCGGCGCCCGGCTGCCCCGCCCCGGCCTCCCTCCGTCCCCCGGTACCTGGATGTCCTCGAGGCCGTGGTGGCCGAGGCCGTGGAGGCCCAGCGGGCCCTCGGCGAGGCCGTGTCCGCCGTCGGGCAGCCCGTGGAGCAGGCGGGGCCGGGGGCCCCCGGTGCGGGACCGGGCTCCTGGCCCTGCGGGTAGGGCAGCGGCGGCTGCGGGTACGGCGGGGGGAAGTAGGGCGGCTGGAAGTCGGCGGCGGGCGTGTGGCAGAGCGGCGGCGCCGAGCCGTAGGGCGCCTGGTTGGCCCCGGGCCCCGGGGGGCGGCGGTAAGGCGAGAGCGGAACCCCCGGCCCCCCCCCCCCCCCCCCCCCCCCCCGGGGCGGCGGCCGCCCGCGCCCCGGCCCGCACTCACCATGCCCGGGTAGCTGTGCACTAGCATCGGTGCGGGCGCGCGTCAGAGCGCGGGGCCGGGGACGCGCCGCCCGCTCCCGCGGGGCCCCGACGGCTCCCGGCGGCTCCCGGCGGCTGCCGGCAGGCGCGGCGGGGCGGCAGCGGGAGGCTGCCGGGGCGGGGGGCGAGGGGCGCCCGCTGCCCCCCCGGAGCGCGGCCGGTGCCGCTGCCCGCGCCGTCGGGGGCCCCGCTCCCGCCGCTCCCGTGTCGCTCCCGCGTCCCTCCCGTGTCGCACGGTGCCGCACACCGCCCCCAACCCCCCGGTGTCACCCCCGGCTCCCCCCGCCCCGGGCCGCGCCGGCTGAGAGCCCGGCCGGGGAGCGCCCCTGGACGGGACGGGGGCCGAGCCCCGAGGGGCGGGGGGGCCCGGGGGTGCGGGCGGGCCGCGGGACCGCGGTGATGCTCTACGGTTTGACTTGATTATCCCGAGAAGGGAGCGGGGGCCGCGGCCGTGAGCCCGCGAGGGCCCCGGCGGCAGCTGCAAACTCCGCCCGACGGCGGGGGGCCCGGGGCCGGTCCCACCCGGAGAGCCCGGGGCTCCCCCCGGGGCGCTTCGCCCTCCTCCCCGACGGGGAGCGGGGAGCCCCAGCCCGGGCCTGGGGAAAGAGAGGTGTCTGGGGGTGCACCGGGCCTGGCTCCCTGCCCGGGGGGACGGGCGGGAGGGCGGGCGCCGGGCGAGACAGAGCCAGGGGAAACCGGGGAGCAACGGCAGGCAGCGTGTCTGCCTCCCCGGCCCTCCCCTCCCGCCTCCTCTCCATCCCTCCTCCCCTCCATCCCTCCTTCCTCTCTCCCTCCCTCCTCCTCTCCCTCCCTCCCTCTCTTCGGGCCCTCCCTCCGGGGCAGGGCGAGGCGGGCCCGCGGCACCGGGCACCGGTGGACGGGGCGGCCCCGCCAGCGGCACGGGGCGATCCCCGCTGACCCTCCCGGCCACAGGCCGCCATTCACCCACGACACCCACTCGCGGCACCCCCGCACCCACCGACACAGGCCGTGGGGTCCCCGCGGTCTCACCGTGCCCCCCGCGGGGCTCGGCTCCCGTTGCCACGCAGGGGCTTCCACTGGTGACAGCGGGCAACCTGCGTGCGAGCGAGAACAACCCCTCCACCCCCGGCTGCGAGGCAGCGCGATGCGGGACAGACATTCACAAACACAATCCCACGTTGCATTTAATTTAATTCCACTCTTCCTGCCCCGAGCTACAGCTCCCTTCATTTTCATTTTTCCTCTGAATTCCCACAACTCAGACCTCTTTGATTTCCAGGTTTAATTAACAATGCTCATTAAATGAATTTTTATTCATTTCTTTTAATATTACCCTGCCACCTGTCTTTAGGAGGCAAGGGCTGATCATTTATTCTAATTTATTTCTATTAAAGATGGCATTCTTAAATGGAGGGAGGAGGGATGTGCAGAGGTGGAGAGGGCTGATCTATTCAAACCTCTTCATCCCTCCCCCCAAATGCTGCTCAAGGATGCTGCTCCTGAAAGTTCTGTATTTCTTTTCCACCAGATCCGTTTCATTTGCTAGGAGAAATTGGATTGGACATGCTGCATTTTGCAGTTATGTTCCAGTTCATTCTTAATGTTCCTTGCTCGTCTAGTCCGTATAATGCCGAGTCTTTATCCATCGGAAAGAGGTGAAACTGTGCAAAATCCAGGCAGGAAGGGCCTGAGCACAGGACCGCGGGGCGAGCAGGATGATGCTCCCCAGCGGCAGCTCGGAGGGAAGCCGTGTTTCCACCCAAAAATGAGACAGAGCAGAGAAAACCTGCAACATCACAGACAAAGGGAAGGAAAAACAAAAGGCAAAGCTGCCCCGCTTCTACCGAAAATGCCGGGTGCAATGCGTGGGCTGGGGCTGGAGGCTGGGGCAGCCGGAGCCTGGGGGGGCCATGGGGCTGCCAAGGGGTCGGGCCGGGGCTTCTCCCCCCCCCCAGCCCAGCGGTGCCCAGAAAGGGGAGACGGGACCTTGCAGCAGGCAAGAGCGAGCGGCTGTGACTGCTGCTGGGGGCTGTGAGTGTCCGTGCCAAAGGCAAGCTCTGACCCTTCCTCTCACCCCGGCTCTGTGCAGCCCCCAGCAGCTCCTCCGCCCTGGCAGCCTCTCCTCTGCTGGGAGCACAAGCAGCACCCCCCGAGCCCAGAGCCCTGCAGCACCCAAACAGTCCTTGCAAGACGCCTGAGACTTCCCAAGTCCCTCACTGCCCCATCCCCTCTCTACAGCTTTGCTAAGAGCGTGGTGAAGAGGGCAAACTAAACCCACAGGCCTCCCACGGGCACGAGGCAGCCGTTAAGCCACCAGCGGTGATGACGAACAATTTTTCGCTTTAACCTTCTGTCCCGAGGTCCCAGGCAGGGCCAAGGGCTGTCACGCTGGGTGCTGCACATGCGCTGTCCCAGCAGCTGCCTGGTTCTGTTCCTGGTTCAGCATGGCCAGAGCAATTGCTGGGGGTCACCTCAAGGCAGGGCGCTCAGACGCAGCTCTCCACTGCCTGCTCTTCAGCCTCCCAGTTTAGGGACCCTTCGCACATCCAGCTGGGCTCGCGTTCTGCTCTGCCGAATGTCCTCCGTGTTTGCTAACAGAATGACATGATCACGCTGAGGTCCTCAACACGAGAGCTGCCCCCTCACCCCCCCAGCTGTGGGGGAGCATTTGCTGTCGGCATGGGCCACGTCTCCACCCTGGGGACCACTTGTTGCATTTGCACCCAAGCCAGAAATCTCTGAAAAACTGGTTTTGTAACAGAGGTCCCAGCACTCCTTCCCGGAGAGATCGATATTGTCAGCTCTCCCAGGAGCATGTGAGGGGCTTGAGGCAGCAACCTCTGCTTTTGGGGGCCAGCAGCGAAAATACCTGCCGAGCAGGGTGGTAGGGGCACGGAAACAAAAGTGTGCGAGCCCAGCTCCCTGCCCAGCCAAAAATGAACTGGTTCTGCCCCAAAAGCCCATCAGCACCTCAGAGAAATGCGGGCTGTTCCTTTAGTTTCCCACATCTCCTCCCCGGGAATCCCAGTGGGGAAGGAAGCTCCTTGCTGTGGGGCTGGAGAGCCAGGCAGGGCCTTGGGGGGGGAAGCATGGGGACCGCGCTGAGGGGTGGGCAGGGAGCGGGGCAGCCCCCCCCGCTGCTCAGGCCTCCCCCCCTCACCACCCCTCTGTTGCATCTTACGGCAAGAGGCTTGGTTCCTGCAGCCCATCAGCCAAATAAAAACCTTATGAAATATTTAATTTTATTGCCAGTGCTTTTGGGGTGATACGAACAAATGCTGTAAGATAACACATGCCGTGGTTGGGTTTGCAATGGTGTTCTGACATTTAGGCTGTCACAGCGAAACAGAACGTGCGTCTGCTCCTCTGGGGCCTTATCCATCTTGCCCAAGCCACAATCATCTCGTTCCTGGAGTGCTCACCCTGGTGTTGAAAATGCACTGGGAGGTAAAGCATGGTTTGCTCTGGGATCCCACTCTGTGTCGGGATCTCAAAGCGCTGTGGCAGATGGGAAGACGTTAGGGGATGCCACCATCCACCCTTCTGGCACTAGAGGAGCGATGGCTGCGGGTGCCAGCTGCTGGGGGCAGAGCCTGCGGTTGGGCTTGCGAAGCTCCGGGTGGCCAAGGAGTCCACCCTGCGGCCTTTGAAGCCTTGGCCAGGCTGCTGGGGCACCGTCTCCCCCACGCTGGGCTGAGCTGCCCCGGGCACGCCGGGGCCTGCAGACCAGCACAGGCAGAGGCAATGGAGACGCCCACGTGGCAGGAAGCCTCCACCAGCTCCTGCCTTCTCCCCTGAATGTGCTGTGCTCCCTGTTTTGGGAGCCCAGGGATCCTGGGAGGGAAACCAACCTTTTAGGGGTGCTCTGCCCGAGAATGTGTTCAGAAAGTGGTGTCCTGGGACAAGAGAGCAGTAACACTGCTCAGGGAGCCCCAGCACCTACACAATGCATCTCCTCTGGCATTCAGCCCAGTAACACCCCAGAGCAAGGCCAGTGTCTCACCCCGTGCTCTGTCAGTTCACGGGCAGCCAAGAGGAGCGTGTTTCGAGCCAATGTACGATGAGCCACCAGGGCCTCTGGGAGGGCCCGGCTCTGGCAAGGTGTGGATGCTCCTTCCCACACCTGATGGGATTTTCCACTGAAGAGCGTGAGAATGAGGGGCAGGTGCTCCTCTGGTGGCCAAAACCCACTGCCCTGGGATGTGGTGAGGGATAAACTAGAGGACTTCCCCAAACTCTTGGTTTGCTCCCAGCGAGTGTGGCTACGCCATGAGCTGGTAGCCTGCCTGGGAACTGAAGACCAGCAGCCAAAGGCCTCCAGGTCTAGGGCCGCTCTGGTCTTGGATGGGGTCTTGCAGGCCCAGACTGGATCTCCGGTCAGGTGTTGTGGAAGCTCCTACCGCTGCCCGTGGGGATGAACGACAGCCAAGCCAGCACCGCTAACCACAGCGAGCCCCACGCTGCGCCGGGGGAGAGAGGAGAGCACAGAGCACCCTCCCGCTGATACAGGCACGTATCTCTCATTAGTGCTAATGATAGCCTTTCATTAATGGGAAGCCCACACCCTTTGACTGGAGGCAGAAGAGCATACGGGACTGGGAATAGTCGAAGGTAAAGCATTGGAGGGTTTGGATGTTTTTTCTGACAATCTGAAATGTGCTTCTGACTCTCCCAGCGCATTGATCTTTCCCTGCGGTGAAGGGATGAGGTGTTCTTGGCAGGACAGGGAGACTCTCCCAGCCCACGCTCTAGCACAGTCAGGCTCTTTTCCAAGGCCAGGAGGCTCATTTGCTCGTTCGGCTTCCATCGCTTTCTTCTGGTAGCACCTACCTTTGTTCCAAACTTGCATCACCTTTTCAGGGCTGAGCTGGAAAGATCAGAAAGATACTTTTCCCGAGCAGCAGCAGGCGCCTCCTCTCTGGTTGTGTAAGGCATTTGCTTCTGTAAACTGGTGAGCAAAAAGTATGTATAAAGCAGGAATGTGCCTGGGCTCAGCCCTCCTTTTGAGACAGCTCCTCGCTTGATTTTTCTCTCAATCGGACGATTCCACAGCCCCTCCCGAGCAGGAGAACTGAAGGCAGCCGGGATCAGTGCCTTGCTCTGCCCAGCCTGGCAGGAGGGCCGGTCCCCAGCGAGGCTGCTGCTCCCAAAGAGCTCCTCGACTGACACCTGGTGGAAAAGCCTTCCCAGCTCTGCTCTGGCCAGAGCCACCCCCAAACGTCATCCTGGCCCGGCTGCTCATTCCGGGAGTTTTTACGCTCAGGCTCCCTGGGTTACCCAAGAGCTGGCAGCCCAGGCTGCAAAGGCAGGGGTACAGAAGTGATTTACTCCCCTGTCATACATTTCTCTCCTGTAAAGCAAACTCCTGGGTCTGCGGGGAGTCAGCAAGGTGGAATTCGTGCGTTTCTGGTTTCGCAATCCGTACCCGACAGCTCCAAAGAGAGCCAAGGCCTTTGCAAGCAGAACCCCTCACCTTGCAAGAGCAGAAAACTCCCCCTGTACGTCCCATCCCTGCAGCGAGCAGGAGCCTGAGCAAATGCAAATCCTCATGGCCGTGCCTCGTGCAGGCGTTTTACAGAGCAAAATAACAGCAAGGGGTGCTGTGAAGGTTTTCTAGGCATGAATTTGGGATGACGGTACCAGTTGTGGATACGAGTTGGGGGGGGTTGTCCCACAGCATGTGGGCAAAAGGTGCAACTTCCCCCAGAAGGGGACGGGTCTGCACCATGTTACAGTTATTCTTGCTGCTATTGGGAAATTTTAAAGCTCTTCCTGTTCCTGCCTTTTGCAGCCTTCTATGTGTAACACCACGTTACCGTACTAACACGTGCAGGCCTCTGATGGAAAATAAGCTGACATCCTGAAGGGCTCACTGTGACAAAAGTGGGAGAATGTGTTAAAGGGAGAAACAGACAATGCCTCAGGGCCCTGGGCAGAAATAAATCCCAACACTGCGGGAGTTTGAAAAATGAAGCAACAGAAAAACATCTTTAATAATAAAACCTAATTTTTTTCCAAAAAGAAATACTGGTAGAAGGTCAAGCAGGTGCATGTTGAAGTGTTCTGAGGCAGCACCGGTTGTGCACATCGGGTTGTTGCAAATCCCACTGAGCTCTGCGCTGCATCACTCTGGTTTCATAAAGTTTGTTCATTTAAATGTGTTTTGTCCCCCATCCGGCACCAGAGGGTGTGTGAGAAATGTCAAATAGATCTTGTGTGGGTGTCTGGCTTTGCTCCCCACGCCAGGCTGCTGCTGGCTCTTCACTGCTCACACAGACACTGTTCCAAAGCTGCCATACCATAAAGGTTGGCCCACTCCCTGCCGCGGTGTGACAGGATCACGTCCCTGCACGGCTTGCTGGCGCTGGCCAGCTCTACCAACACGCCCTGGAAAGCAGCGATGAGTTCAAAATCCATGGAGGCTGGAGCGACGCGGGTCAGGAACTCCGAGAGGCCTTCCAGCCACCCCGCCTGCAGGACGGCTTGCGGCAGCCAGGGGAAAAGCGGCACGCAGCCGGCCAAGGCCTGCATCCCCAGGAACCAGAGCTCGCGGACGTCAGCCCAGGCGCTCACGTAGGCAGGCGACACGGCCACGGCCAAGCTGTCGTTCCCGGGCTCTGCTTGGGCGGTGTGGGCCTGTGATAGGAAGCGAATGGCGGCTCCGAAAAACTCCTTGGCAGAATGGGTCCCCTGAAGAACTGGAAGAAAAAGGAAATGAATGATTTGGCCAAAGGAGGGACCTTTCGGAGGGTCTGTCTGCAGCAGGGCTTTCGGGGAGAGCAGAATGCCACCCTCCTGCCCTAGAAATCTCTTCATCCCAGTGCATCAGCCTACTCAATTTTCTGCGTATTCCTTGCTCCTCCAGGTTTTTCATACCATCACTTTTCCAATGACAGAAACTGGACCCATTTCCCTTGGATTTTCTTTTTCCAGCCCTAACACCCAGACCCAGTCTCTGTCCATGCAAAGTGCAGCTTTGCCAGTGGGAACTCTTTTTACCTGCTGAACTTGCAAGGATCCTGGCCATCATCAAGCCCAGAGTGGCAACGTTGGCTGCTAGAACCAGGTGATCTTTCTGGGGCAGCAGAAGCGGAAGAGACTTCAGCAACATGTCCATCAGGGAGGCAAAGCTTTTGTCTCGCCTGGAGAGAAAGCAAACCCTAAGACACATTCCCTGAGCAGAGCCAGAAGCACCTGAAAATGGCAAGGTTAAATGCAGCACCAAAAAAAGTAATGTAACTGGTGTTGGAAATGGGACATCCCTTTTTCAGCGTAGTGTCTTAAAAGATCCTGCAAGCTCATTTCACAATGCACCCTTGTTTGTCCTACTGACAACCTTAAAGCCAGCTCCTGTGGCTCTGTTACCTGATGAGGTCCGGTGCAGTCACAACCAGGTTAAGGAAAATCCCACACGCAGTCTGCAGGCTCATTTCAGTGCTTGTCAGCGGAGTCAAGGACCCGGGCTTGGAGGTCAGCACCTCCCACAGCTGGAAGAAGTACTCACACAGCAGTGCTGGTGCCCCTTCTGCGATGAGGATGTCCCGGGGCCTGTCCTCTGCTGTTAAGTGGCAAAAGCCAGGTAGCAGAAATCTGGAAGGGGAAATAAATTGGGAATGTGAGGTAGAATGGGTCTAAGCCCTGCATTTACATCCAGCTGGGTGGGGGGAAAGAGCCATGGAATTGGCACTGCAGGGAGAACGGAAAATAGCAAAAGAGTGGAGTGGGTTTGGGCTAAAACACATTAATTCTGTGCTTAAAATACATACCTCAGAGCATCCTGGGGTAAGCCAGAGCCCTCTGTGCTGGCCAGCTCTGGCAGCGGAAGACTTGCAGCTAGGCTGCCCTCTTTGAAAAGCTTCTTGGCATAATGAACAAGGAAAGGTAAGAGCTCACAGATTTCTTGCTTGAGGGAGGATGTCTCTTCTGCCATCCAGGCTCCAAGGATTCGAACAGAAGCAAATATGAAAGGATCTTGTAGCTCCTCCTGTTTAACCTGCATGAAGAGGAAAGCAGAAAGAAAATGCCAGGTTAGGGCTGCTGTCCTATCGAGGTACTGCAGGTATGAAAACCACAGTGGGCCAAGATGCACGTTTTGCTCTACACAGCTGTGGCCAGGAGCTGCTGAGCACCCATTACGCATCCAAAGCCTCCCAGAGAAAGCAACAAAAACATGCTCTTTGCTTAAAAGCCCTGCATTACCTGTCTCAAGTAGAATATCACAGCTCCAAAGGCCTCTTCCATGATCCTCATGAGCTGCATTTTCTGCACCTCTTCTAGCAGTGGTTTCTCTTCTCTCAGGCACTCCTGGATCCCCATCTCAATGAGGATGTAGCAGGCTGTTACCACCTCTTTCTTCCCCTCCACCTCCAAGGGATCTGGCTCCTCTAGGGTCAGGCGGACCTCCACACAAGCCAAGTTCACCAGTAAGGCCAGGAACTTGCTTCCAGCACTCCCTGCTGGGATCCACTCTGACCCACAGGCCTGCACGAGGCAGGCAGCAAGCTTCAGAGCAGGGTCCCGCTGCGACTGGCTGAGTTTACTGCCCAAGATGTCAGCCAGCCCTTTGTAAAGTCTATGGAGGCACTCACAGCCCTCCGAGTCCTCTGTGAGGGGTGGCGACAGCGGGATGAAGCGTGGCAGAACCTCACACAACTCAAATTTGGTCGTGTCTTCAGTCTTGAGAAAATCATCGGAGAGCTTGCTCAGCACGGACAGGAGGTGTGGAGTGTCTCTCTGCCAGCACTTTGCCTCTGCTACGGCCAACAGGCCCAAGAGCAGTGTCAAAGCACGGTCAGAGCCATAAGTGCAATTCAGGTAGGCCTGGCACAGGGCAGACACTGTCCCTTTGGTCACCAACTCTCTGGGACCCCTGATAGTGGCCAAGACAGCACTCAGGCACTGGTATACATCATCAATCATGGACGTGCTGTCTGGACTGCAGGGGGAAACCAGGATGTCATTGAAGGTTGGGATTTTGTTCAGGATCTGGGAGTGACCAGCTAACTCCGGATCGGTGCAGAAACATGCCAACAGAGTAAGGCCCAGTGCCCGGAAGGTGTGCGGGGGGCAGCCCGCCGGGGGCTGCCTGGAGGTGAGCAGGCGGTTCGGAAACGTGAATCCAATTGCATCAAAGATCTGGCGACGGGTCTTAGCGTCTACTTCTCCGGCTTTGACCGCTTTGGTCACCTGTAAGGCAAACCAGGGGTTGAGTGCGCAGCATAGGGAGAGGCTTTGCTACATTTACAAGCCTGAACAGGCAAATAAGCAGCCTAAACAACTTTCACTAGCGCAGAGAACTACCCGCTGGGCTGGGCGCTTGGTCTAAGCGCTAATCCAGAGCTTTACCACAGCGCTTCAAGAGCGTGGCAGCGCCGACCAACCCTCAGCACACCCAAGCCAGGGCCGGGCTCCCCCTGCTCCGCTGACGGGCTCACCGAGGCGTTGAAGCACCCGGCCCCGGAGCCCCCGGCGCCAGCAAGCACGGCAGCAAACGCCGCTCGGGTGCTCCCGTTTCCAGCGGCGGGTTTCGCCTTCCCCCTGCCCGTTCCTGAGGCGATGGCGCCCGCGGCGCCGGCCCGCTGCCCTTCCTTACCAGCAGCAGGGCTGCGAACTGCTCGCTGTCGTCTCTTGCGTCTCTGAGCACATCCAGGCACCTCCTCAGCGTCGCGCTTCTGTCCCCGGAGTCCGAGGCCATGGCCCGGTAGGTCCCGCTGGGTTTAGGGACAGGGAGTAGAACCGGAGCCGCGGCCACCCGGGGCCTCCCAGCCCCTTCCCTCAGCCGCGCCCCGCCCGGCCGCCTCCCAGCCAATCCGCGCGCCGCCGCCGCGCCGCCGGCCAATCGCCTGCCGCCTTGTTGGGCAGTCCCCGAAGCCACCGCCTCCGGGGCGCTGCGCCCCCCGGCGCGGCCCCGGTTCCGGGTAGGCCGGGTTCAGCTTCCGGGTGAGGGGGCGCCGGCCCCCCCTGCGCCCCGGTACGACCCGCGGGGGCCCGGGCGCTCCCTCCTCCCCGGGGGGCACTGCCAGGCTGCAGGGGGCTCGGGCCGGGCGCGCCGGGGCCTCCGCCCTCGGCCTGTCCCGTCAGCCGGGCCGGTGCGGGGGGAGCTCGGCTGGCTGGCGGCCCCCGCCCGGCCCCGAGTCGCCTCGTCCCGCCTGGCCAGCCGCGGGTTCGGGCCTCCCGCCGTCACCCCCCGAGGGTCCCCTCCTCTCTCCGGCCCTTCCAGGCCGGTTGAGTGAAATTCCCTCGAGGTTTAACAGCCGTGAGCGCTGGAGCAACGCACCGATAGATCTCTGACAACATTCCCTTCTGATGCCTGAGAAATGGCAGGTTTAACTCCTTGTGCCTAACGGCGCTTCATTACTCTTTGAAAGTAGGTAATATTTATTACTTATGAAATAATAAACGTTTCCATATCGCATCACCTAGAGCTAATTTAGATTTCAGGAACGTATGAGGCTGTAAAAGAGCCTTTGGCATGAGAAAGGCTGAGAAGGACCATCGGTGCTTTCGTGATCTGTGCCCTGCGGAGCAAAATATGAGGCAAAACGGGTCTTTAAGCTCCGTGTTTCTCAGCGTTGCTGCTGCCTTGTTTCTGTTTGTTTCTGGCTGGTACCAGCCAGCACCGACAAGCAAGCGACGACATCACCAGGCGGATGTGCCGGGTTCATCGGTGCCAGCGTTATGCTCGTGGTGCTGGCAGGGTGTCCGTTCCCTGTGGCATATTTGAAACTGAAATTTCCCATCAGACTGTTGTATTAGGTATTTTGCCACTGAAAGTGGTGGGGTCTGGAGGAGGAAATCACATGGGTGATGGGAAAGGCCGTCGTGGTGGTCCGCTGCAGTTCAACACTGGAAACTTTGCTATTACGGATTTCACTTTAATATCATATGTTGATAGTTGCTTAGCAGCAGCAGGGCTAAGTCCCAGCAGATAAGACATTCCTTTTCCTCCGCAAATGCTCCGTGCTCTTCATAACGTCAGCTGAATCTGTGCAAGAACATATCAATTGCCAGTAGATGTTTTATGTTTCACATCTTAAATGTTTCTAGAACCCCGCTGCTGCCCACAAAGGCCATGGAGAAGAGGTTGGAAGCCAAGTTCAGCATTAGCGCCCTATTTCCGTCACGATACTGCCTGGGAAAGTCTGCAAGGGAGCCAAGAAGTCTGCTGCTGTTCTACCTGTGCGCTTGCCTGTGTGCCTTGTGCTCCTCAGCAGGTGATTCTTCTGTTCTGTCTGGGACTGTGCCTGCAGTTTTTATGATATTTATCCCTCTCGCTTGTTTAAAATATTCTGAGAGGAAGGTGAAATTATTCGCTGCTAGACATTGTAGCTGGTTTAAAAGACAAACAAAACCCCACCCTTAAGAGTTAATAAATGAGCTGTCGGAAGGGTAGGAGAGATGTGGAGCACCGGGGGGGTCACTTCTCATAACTCTGTATTGCTCTAATAACCAACTGCTATTTTGAGTAACCAGGTGGTCAGCAGCAGGGTGTCTGTCTGTCCCACCCACCTACTGTCGTGCATCTTCATGCGTGGCGCTGGCTGTCAGGCGCTTGCCTGTTATCTCACAGAAAGCTTTCTCTGAGCTGAGAGTCTTTTTTTTTCTGTGAAATGAACAAGTTATACTCCGGAAAATAATTTCATCAAAGGAATATTTGAAGCAAGCTGGAAGGCAGGAATGCTTTTTTTAGCTCTCGGATGTTTAAGGCTCTCCCCAAACGCAGTATATCAATAATCTGTATTTGCCTACAGGCAATTATTATGTTTGGGTTTATTATTTCCTGTTCAAACTTGAGTAACCAACCTCCTGCTCAAGTAAACAACCATGTTAGTGGCCTGTATGGAAGTTTTCAAGTAATGGATTGTGTGGGGGTTTTTTCGTTTAAAAAGTTCAGGTTCTGACTTTTCAGAGAGAGTGTTAAGTTCCTGTGAGTGTTTTGAGGCCACATCTTCACCAAGAGGTGGTATTTTTCCTATGCGTGCGTGTAGCATTCACCAGATCCTAGTTAAGAAAGTTTGTTCTGTGCCTTTTTTTTTTTTTCTCTTTGTTCAAGTTGCAGCAAATTACAGGCTTGAGGCAGCGGTGACCTCGGTGTATATCAACCTGTGTGACAGCTGACAGCTGCTTTCTTTTTGCTGGAAGGTTGCTGTGTCTTAATGGTAGCAAGATTTGAAAAGGGGGTTGTTTTCCTATGTTTCTTGGTTATGTGGATTTGTTCTCTAGGCTGCTGCAGCGTCTCTGGTGTTTCACCAGGCCTTCCTGGACACTTACTGAGCAACAGATTTGATTAAACTAATGAGCTGCATGACCTTAATCTGCTAATTTAGAACCTGGAAAGACATATTTGTATTCCCGGTCCTAGCAGAGGACTCTCAGTGCTGTGTGTTTAGATGGTGTGTCAAGTGGATCGTGGGTTTCCTTGTAGATTGGGCTCCTTGTGTGGCGTTTCCTATCTTTAGTGGTATCTTAGAAGTCTAGAGCTAGAGCTGTGAATTCTGTGTCACTCTTAAAGGGTGTTCCAGGTGGTGCTGCAGTGTTTGAGGGCTGCTCTGCTTGGGAGAGTTAAAACCGTGAAGGGTAATGTATGTGCAGAAATAAATATAATTATATGTGACATAGTTATCCTGATGTGGACACTTTTTCCATTGTACAGCTTTTGTTCTTTTGGTCTTGTTTGTGTTGCTTAGGCAGCAGAGTTTGCTAAACTGGAGAGGAATTATGGCTGCCTAGAAATTAGCATGATCCTGCGGAGTTACGCAAGAGGAACTATGTTGACATAATTGGTTACATGTGACAGATTTAAAAAGTCTATCGAGTCAAGTCTTTAATCATTAATCTGATATCAGGAGAGATTAACTGCCTGAGCAAGTCTCTGAACCTGAGCTTATTAATAGGAAGTGTTCTTGTCCGTTCCATTCCCCTGCTGTTCAGCAAAGCTGTGAGCGGCATCACTGGGACAGGAGTTCCTGAGTTCCTGAGAAGAGCAGCAGGTTTTTGTACTGATATACTAGGGAAGAAAAAAAATGACAAAACCAATATTACAAAGTGACTAAGCACAGCCACTGTGCACCCATCTTGTGATTTGTGTTGTGCTTAGGCTGCTGGTGCTTAGGAGGGAACTTGTCCTTAGGGATGTTCCTGCTGATGGGTTTCTCGTGCTTTTCTCTGAAGCTGCTGGCATTGCTGCTCTCCATGACCGGATTTACTGGCCTGCTGGTCTGACACAGCCTATGAGTTCCTGTATGTGGCTGCTGCGTGTGGTTGCATAGGGTCCAGCACAAGGAACTGTGGAAGGGACAGAGCAGGCTGTGCTCTCAGTAAGCAGGAGGACTCTGCCGGTGCTCACAGCTGCCTTCTCTCATTTGGTGCAGGTCCGTGTCTGCTTAGCGTGCGTGCTGCACCAGGTTCTGTGAAGGTCCCTGTTTGTAAGACTGTGGGTAGCAGCATGTGACTTCTTGGCACAACAATTTTTTGGCCTATAGTGTGTTCCTGCAGGACTCTCAGAAAGGAAGTGTTTTGTGAACTGGCTCAAAATCTTCCATGAAATGCACATGTAGACTGAGGAGGCCTGCACTTAAATAGAGTTGTCTGAGTGTCTGATGCCCACCAAAGACCCCAGGACTTGCTTAGACGAAAATCAGTATGGTTCTGCAGAAAACGTGTATCTAGAATGCTGGGCTGGCGTGTTGTGAGTTGCCTATTTGCTTCTATCGTTCCTGAGAGTCAACTGAGCTTTAAGCTATCCATATTTCAAATAAACACATCCTAGGTGGGCATTAGCAGAGTTCTGGAAATGAAATCTGGCCAAAATATAATTCAAATCTCCGCGTCTTGGTTTAGCAATGGCTTAAAAGAGCAGCAGAATGCTCTCAGCATGGTAGAATTGTGTCATCTGGGCTAAGGCATGACTCTGGCATACTTGGGAGATGCTTATGGGGACTCAGGTTTTACATTTTAGATGAGTAAGTATATGACTTGTGTTATGTAGTGACTTTTCACAAGGGATACCTGCCCTGGGAACACTTTTCTCTTAAATACTCCCCATTCTGTTTGTACCCCACTTCTAAGCCTGTTACTAGAAAGCTGCTGCTGAACTTCACTGGATTCTGTGTGAAGCCTTAATTGGAGTGGTACGTATGAGCCAGGACTGACATCTGAGGAGAGATGGATGAGCACCAGTCAAGGAGGAGGAGGAATTTTAGGGATGTGGGAAGCAGCACATTTCCCTTTTGCACAGGATATATTGGGGACAGTGCTTCACCTTTAACAGAAAGTGATTTTTTTTTTTTTTTTTTTTTTTTTTTTTTTTAGGCTAAACTGAGTCTGAATGGCTAAGACCCTCTTGAAATTCACAGCAATGGTGTTATTCTTCCATTTGTTACTTGTCTCTCTAAGTCTGGACTCTGTGTGTGTGTACATACATGCACCTTTCCTGTATATACACCCTCCCCACCCCATACTCTGTCCTAATTCCAGGCCCATCAGGTTCGTGCCAGGTGCTTGTCCCTGCCTGTGCACACAGTCGTGTCAGGGTGACTGGCAGTCCAGGCACTTTGGTGTGTAAGGAGGTCGGTTGTTGCCCCGGGCAGACAGGCTGCCCGCCTGCTTGCTCTCAAAGGAAGGGCCTGTGTTGATAAAGTGTGACAAGGATGGTGATGAGTTTAAAGGTGCTGATGTCAACTTCTCTCTCTGTTGAACATATGCAAAGTTTCATTTACACGTTGCAGCTGGACGTTGCTCGAATGAAGGGCTTCCCTTCCCCACCTTCTGCAGGGTTGTGGGTTCAGATCCCCACAGGGGGCTCTGGTCCCCTGTGACTTGGCCACAGATCTGCAGCATTCTGCTGCAGCTGATGCTAGGTTTCTGGAGCCTTGTCTTCAAACAAACTGCCTTTGCTGAACTGTCTTCACAATAAGCTATAAATAACGCTTCTGCTTCCTGCTTTCTGATGCCTCAAAAACAAATGTTTCCTCCTGGTGTTGTGAGTTCCCTTTTTGGGTTGAAATCCTTGGTGTAGCAAAAGATTCCACACAAATGGTATGTGAATATACCTGTCATCCTTCATTTTAAACAAGCAGCCAATCTGTTCTGGGTGAGAAAATCATAGTACGTGAATACCTTTAATGATCAGGAGTACAAAAGCTGTTACACCTACTGTGGTGTTTGGGACAATTGAATTACAATGAAATATGTTCTCAGTCATCCCCACTTGCTTTCTTTGGTCATAGGAGGTTATCTGGGTCATACAAGGTTATAAAAGTGCTATGACTTTCCCCTTCTACACCTGAGGATAGTGCAGGAGGAGGGGGAATGTCACAGCACTTTCATATCGCTAACTTTGGCTGTTGGCTGTGATTCAGAGGGTCAGAGTTCCTTGCCACCTCAGTGGTGTAAGAGAAGTGTCTTTGTGGCTGGAGTTTAAAGTCCTGAAGTCACATGCTTCAAGTAGCCTAAAACAGCCAGAGTGGAAGACGCCTGCATCCATCTGTACTGTTCTGGTCTCACAAGGGAGTTTTCCAGGACTGATGCTTCAGGAGGTTGAGGCTGAACACTGCTTGTGAGCTCCAGACTTGATGAGAGAAATACTTCCCCCTCTGCACTTCAGTCTGTGTCATGGTTGGCACATGTCAGCCTGCCGTGGCTCAGCAGGGCTGTCAGAGTTGTGGCGGGCAGTGGGGACCTTGCACGATTTCTTCCAAGAATCATAAAATGCAGTGCAATCACCAAATTGCTTCTATTTGGTGGATGAGACATGGGAATCTGTGTGGTCTTTCTGCTGTGCCTCAACATAGTCCATCTTTAATGTGTTTGTAACTTGGAAGTAACAGGAGAAGTGGGCTGAGAATTCTTCTCAGGGGAGACAGGCAGACGGATCGGTAGCCTCTACATCCAGACCTATTAATTTGTTTAGTTCCCACTGTAGTGAATGTGGGTATAGCGCAACGTGAAGTCTGTATTCATTCAGAGTTACTGGAACAGTTACTGAACTTTTCTTTATATGCTGTCAAGAAATGGGGATCAGGGTATTATAATTGAAATTATTTTAATGGAGAGAAAAAAAGTTTCCCATTTGTGTTGTGTTCAAGAACTTCATTCTTAACAGGCAGGGAGCCAGATCTGGAGCGTATTGTCCAGCTGCGCTACTCAGAGTCCAGCGACATAGTTTGTAAAGTAATCTTCCAGTGACCTACTATCCTTTGGATGCTGAACACAGCACAGTGTAATGGTCCCATAGGTCATTAGTCTATTTTTAGGGAGTCCTTAATCTGCAGAGCTCTGAATTTTGGAAGCCTTTAATCCATTGATCCCTGCAAGCGCTCTAATTTTTCATGCTAAGGAAAAAAAAAAAAAAAAAAAATCCATATGCAAGGCAGTGGCTGCTTTACTGCTGATTTGCCATCTGAAGTAACTTGACTCTTAAAAACCACACTTGACAGATAATCTCTGTTATAGAAAGCACTATGGTGGAGCGGGTGGCAAAGATAGGCCTTGCAGACCTCTATTCTAGAAAAGGTAAGGACTTCTTGAATGGAGCAGTTTCAGTAAAGTGACATCGACTTCATCAGTATGGAGGAGGAGAACGTGCCTTTACACTAGGAATCAGCCAGGTCGCTGTTTCCAGAGTTCTCCTTCAAGGCAAACTGTGGGCAGAGAGGCAATGCTGTTTACTGGTTACAGTAAGAAACTGCACTGGGGATTCCTGGGTTCAATTTCTTAACTTGCTGTGTAACCCCGGCCTCACTGTTCAGTCTGTGCCTTACAGTCTTCCCTGGAATGGGAATGTTTCTGTTTTCACCTCTCTTGTTGTTGCTATCAGAGGGTAGTGGTCCCATTGGTAGGAGGTGCAGACAGTGGATCATTGCTTAAAATCTTGTGTAAGTACTGGATGCTGAGGCCAGGTATAGATTCCGAGAAGCCCCTGTTTTAGTGTCCTGTACCCTCTCTCCCCATTGCTCCTGTGCCCTAAATTCATCTTGATAATAGTGATGAGGATCTATTATCCACTGCTTTAAATGACTGAGAATTTTCTTTGTCTTCCCTCCCCCTTCCCAGATGCAGACTGGAACAGATCTATATGTGAGCCAGGGAAGATCCTGTTTGGTGGCCAGTTGAGATCGTGGGAAGATCACCATTTACAGCTTCTGGAAGGATTTCATACTGTACGGTCCTGTCAGACTGCTTGCTGCCAGAGCCCCACCTGTGATGCCTTTTGGTTCTTGGAAAATATGTGCATCCAGGTAAACTGCACTATGCCTGGCAGGTGTCAGGCAAACAGGACTGGCTTTTCTGACTCTGTTTTGGTGTTTTTAAAGAAATCAAAAAGCACAGAGCACTTCATAAAGTTTCAAAAAGAAGGTGATGTGAAGACCCGGGCTCACAAATGGTTGGACTGGGACATCCCTGTCCAGGGGAAGAAACGACTGCGGAGGTCATTCTTATCAGGTAACAGGGTGGAACTCCTGAAAAGGGATATAGCAGTGAGCCCCAGCAGTGAGGCTGCAGCCAGAGCATCAGGTAGCAAATCTAGAAGCAGCCAAAGTGAAGCAGAGCGCTTGAAGGATCAAGTACTGCAGCGCTTAGTGGCAGGCAAGCCTGTTCCTGAAGGCCATCCAAATAAAAAGAAGGACTCGCTGACAAATGGACAGAATGCAAGAGAGCAGAAAACCAAAAGCCCGTTCCCTCCTAAAAGCAATAATGTGAATAGATCGAGTGATGCAGACGGTGTTGGCGTGCCACAGGTAAGTGTGATTGCTGGGGCTGAAATGGGGCTTTGTCGCCATCCCGCTCAATCTTGCTTTGTGTAGACCTTTGTCTACAAGGTCTTAAAGCTGCTTAAATGATTGGGTACCTTTCTGGAAGCCTGTTTTCAGCCTCCTGTCAACAAGGCAAGGCCAAGGGTTGGGGTTTTCATTTGTTTTTGGGGGGGTAGGGGTTCCCCCCCCCCCCCTTTCTTAGCTGGGTGAAGGTGAGGGGAGATGGAGGTCATGATAATGCTTATGCTTTGTATAACCCCACAGCGAGCTTGCCAGATGAGACGGAAAGGGGAGATGTGATGTCAGTGGGAAGTGCCTGGGAGTTGGAAACTTTTACCTGTAAAAGTACTTTTTTAGATCCACAAAATGAAAAAAAGCCGTTTTTCCTCCAAGTGAGGAATGAGGCAGTTAAATATGTTATTTTATAGACTCATGCATAGAGTTTCCAGTGTACTTTCGTGTCAGCCAGCTTGCTTGAGTTGGCATCTTAATGCCAACTTCTTTGTTCTGTTTTTAAGACTGCTTCAGTTTCGCAAATCCACAAAAGCTTACATTGGCATTGGCTGAATGAAACCAGTTTCGTCTCTACTCCAATGTACCATGTTAATCTTGTAAATCTAGGTGTCAGTCTTAAAGAGAAATTGGCACATTTCAATTGTTAAATGATGTTTGTATTTTTAATTCTGCAAATAGTTTTATGAGCCTTATCATACAAAAAAGCCCATGCACTTGTGATGGTGAAATACAAAGAGTTCTACTTTGTGCAACTATTCTTTAACTACCTTTTGCCGTGTTTGTAGGATTTGGCACTGTTGAAGCCCCATGCCTTTTCCTGGAGTTACGTTCTTGTTCTGGAAAGTTGACCAAATTTCTTTCTTTCACTTGTATTCAAATCTTGGTTCCAGGTAGGGCTGTGACTGGCCTGAGCCACCACCCTGCAGAGCAGGATGTGGCGAGCAGCCAAGGGACACCGCTGAGAGCTCCAGGGCAGCCTGGCTGGCGTGTGAAGTCACGCACTAAAACTTTACAAATGTTTGATTTTCCAGAACCCCGCAGCAATTAGGGCTGACTCAAGATCTCAGCTTTCTCTCTCCCTTGCAGTATTGCAGCATTTCCACTCAGCCTGTTCTTTCTTCCTCCTAATAGCTGGGATTTACACAGTGACCCCATTCTCTCAGTTGTTAACGCATGGAGAGTTCTTCGCAGCCAGTCTTAAATGTCTTCCGTGCTCTTGGGTGATAGTTGTTGTATCTCCCCGCTTGTTTGGTTTGAAGCGTTGCATTCTGCATTGTATTATTACTGTTCAGTGCCTGTCCAGTAAACTGGTTGCAAATCCTAATTGCATGGGTTAATCAGCTTCTGAATATTGCTGAGTATCCAGGATTTCCCATCTTTAGGAAGCGCTTTCTGTTGTCATTAAGGTGCACTGATGCATGTATGCTGGGGAGAGGCTTTTCTTCTCCTTACTGGTTTTTGCTAGTAAGAAAGTCCGTATCTCTTGACAAAATGTGGGTCCATCAAAATAAAAACTTCTTACTAAAATACATCAGCTGTGATAGAATTCCTGGAAGTCACATTTTTGAGATTCAGGATGGAGTTTCTGAGGAAGAGAAAGAATTAAAAAATCCACCTTAACAGGAGTATTGAGCGGAAGCTGGTCATGCCCAGCCTTGGGCTAATTCCTTGATTGTTGAACCATCCAACTTTTCACTGGCAAGCTATAAGGCAAGCTATGCAGCTGTCCTTGCATTGCTGATCTGAGCGTGGTTTAATTTAGGCCAAGGATATAACATTCAAGGCTGTGTACTTGGGACATAGCCAGCCTTTGCAGGAGGGAGATGCTAAAGCAGGGAGTTTTCCAAGTTGGGTTGGTTGTGGGCCAGAATAAATCAAGTTACACACACGCTGAAATGAGTAGAATTTCACCTGGGCCAGATATAGTCCAGTACATGGAGCCCATGGCTTCAGCAGGTGAATGCTGTGCATTTAATACTGTATTGTTAAAGAAGGTTTGGCAGGGGGGCTGGAAGGTGGGGAGAATGCTGGATCATTACTGCCTGCAAAGCAGTTCATACCTGGGAGCACGAAACATCTGAAGTGGGGAAGGACATTTGAGGTCAAAGTGGCTCTTGACTTCTCTCTGAAAGAGGGGAAGGAAAGTAAGGTGCATATTCTCCCTTTTTTTCAACGAGCATTGAATGTGGCAAGGCAAATCTTTTCCTTTGCTCGTAAAGACTCGGGGAGAAGTCAAGTGACTGTGTTAGGAAAACATTGCCTCACTGAGTTTTAATTTTCCTCTTGCAGTTCTGATAGCTCCATAGCCATCTGCAATGTCCTTTGCTAATGTGCAGCTAGCATTAATTTGTGGGTTTACTGTATCCATGCTATAGAGCCAGAGATGGGTGAAGGAGAGTATACCAGGATAAACCGCAGTGCACCCTGCTTATCAGCCCTTAACTAAGGAAGAGAAATTTGTGCTTTTCCAGGAAAGTGAGTGACATTTTCCAGGCACCAGGGTTTCTTCTGCCTTGTTGTAGAAATACTTGTCAATTTTAAAATATAGCAATGTGTTTAATAGCCAGCCAGAAGTATTTAAGCGCAGCGCTGCTGATCAGAAGGGCTGTTGCAGCACTGCAGCAGCTCTGCAGGCAGACTGTGGAAGAAGCTGCAGCCTTTAAAGTGGAGTTTGTGTCTTCAGGGTCTTCACCAGACCTAGTGCAAATGACTAAGGGTACAGTCTAAGCTCAGAAGAGCCTATTTTGCAAATTCCGATCAAGCTCAGCAAAGTAAGGTCCTTTTAATTCAAAAAACAAAAGAAAATTCCAGAACACAGGTATTTTTCTTTCAATTAACTTGGGTTTAGTGCGGATTCTGATGCACGTAGCTGCTCTAGTTCCGTCCTACAGGCGTAGGACTCTCAGACAGGGAGACTGGGTGACTCGTCCCAGGCCAAAGGCAGTTAAAGATCGGAATCAAAAGTGTCTGATGCTCCTATGTTCACTCAGGCCAATATGCCACTTCTGTCTATTTTCGAAGCTAATAAGATAGGACAGCTGGCAAACTTCTAGTCTCCTCCTCGTTTATCCCCAAGAATGAAATCTTCTGTTCTTTGCTTTAAAGAATTCTGGGTTATGGAGTAAAGATAAGAAATGTCTCAGCTTGCAAGCATTAGAGGCATTTTTGACTGTTATGTTGCCCCAGGCAAAGCTTATCTAATTCAAGCTCTCTGCAGACATTTGGCTGTCAATTCATCCTGAAGACTTCTGGGAAGAAGAGGATCTCTCTTAGCTGTAAAGTTGGTTTGGGTTTTTTTTTTTTTAAGGCATTTAAAAAGTGAGTCAAGGAAGCATCCAGCTCACTGAAAATATTGCCAAGCAAAGTGGAGACTGGGCTGCTGTGCCCGACGGGTGGATGCTGGTTTCCTGCGTGCTGTTTGCCACAGCCGTTCTTGTGACCTGTCTGGGTTGATTCTTGCTAAACCAAAAGTGGTTCCCCATAGCGGTATGAAGTCACGGAGGCTTTCTGCTTCTGTGCCTTTCCTAAAGAGTCTGTCTCAAGTGTCTGAGTTTCTGCCCAGCTGTTCCCCTCTTGTCGTGCCAGTATTTCTAACTTACTCGATTACTTGGCAAAAGGGAGTCAGTATGCTGAGCTGACCAGAGTTTTAGGGATGGATGTGAGGTGGTATCGCTCGAGGCACCCAACTGTCGTGACGCTGCTGATGAAGAGCGGCACGGAGCAGCATGCCAGTTTTTGCCTGCATCTTTGTTCCAGAGAATCCATAGTTTTGTTAAAGGTAAAAGAAGCCCATCAACAAGTAAGCAAATAGAGAAAAGCAGCTTATGTCTGTAACACAAACAAATAGTGTTTGATTCTTTGGTCCGTAAAGCTCAGTTAATCAAGCATACAAATGAATTAAGGTGTTTTAAATTCTGAGGAAAGTTAGCTGAGTTATGGAGAGGGGAAATGATTTGCTCAAGACTGCAAAAAAACCTTCTTGCAAGAGGCCTTTGGTGCCTTCACTGCTACTCTTGGCTTGACTGGCTGCTAGTATGTGTAGCATGGCTTTATTTTTATAACTGGCATTTCGTGTTTTCTGAAGCCCAGCCCATTTACTGACCAGATTGTTGCCCACCCTGGTCTAGAGCGCTTTTCCAGTTCCTGTTTCCTGGACGGAATGCCAACAGCATGGTATAAAAGCTTGCGAATATTTCCTCCAATATGAGCTTTTGATCAGCTCCTCTAGTGGAGGTAGGCAATTCAGCTCCAAAACACTTCCCAAGTCAAAGATGGTAAATTGGTCCATTTTAAACATTTAGCAGATGTTCTCAAAATAGAGTTAGCTCAACAGAATGTGCTACACACACGTACATCATGGTGGAAGGTGAATTGTCAGGAGTATTGCCTGGCAGGCTAAGAACTGGAATGGGGCTAGGTACTGTAAAAGGAATTTTCTGATGAAAGAAAGGAAATTGTTCCTGCCACTCTGATTATTTTCAATAAAGTGGCTCATCCTGTGTGGATGTGTGCAAAGTTTCTGCCCGCAAGCTCAGCTCTCTGCCCCAGCAGCATCTCCTGTGGCATGCACGCAGGGAACTGTTTGTGTCAGGTCACCTTGCTTTGAAGAGTGATTCTGAAATTAATTTCCTCTTGCTGCAGTGATTCGATTATTACATAAAAATGCCATTGCAATCCTGCTTTGTGCTTGCCAACCACACAGCTTTAGAAAAAGGAATACATGGCCAAAATTAATGGCCCAAATGAACCCAGTTCCTGGACCCTGTCTCTTGCTTATGTCTTACCCCACCTCTCTGTTCTTTTAGCTCCGCTCACGCCAATTTTGAACCTAGATCTTCTGTTATGTTTGCTACATCAACAGCCATGGTACTTAAGATATGGTAGTTAACTCTGTGGTCTTAACCGCTGTTCAACTGAGCAAGAAATGGCCTATCTGCTGTGGAGGAAACACACAGAGAAACAATTAATGAGAGAGAAGGGGAAGCAGCAAAAGACCCTGCTTCTGCAAAAAAACAAACCAGGGATTTTCCAGCCTCCCTAACTGGAGGAAGAGAAGTGCAACTTAAACATAGTAAAACAAAACTGGCATTCAGTGTTCAAGTCAAACTAAGACAACTTTTTCCTTTACAGATCCACACAGGAACATCTGCACCAGAACCATCCGTGTTGGCTACGTTCTCCAGTCCTGTGGCACAGGGCTTGACAGCCACAGGGAAGACTGAGAAGCCTGGGCAGCCAGATGATGCTTTGGCCCATCCTCACTCCTCAGATCTGTTGCCCACAGACAGCCCCGTGCTGGGGAAAAGCACAACGAAGATGCAGACAGCTACTTCTGTGCCAAGTGGTGTTCCCACAAATAGCAGTGTTTCTACAGTCCAGACCAACACTGCTGCATCACCAAGTACTACTGCCACCACACCAGGTGAGAACACGCAGTGCTCCAGCAAATGTCTTCTGTTCAGGTTCTGGTGACAAGCCATTGCAGTATTGAAAAATATGAGATGGTCCTTTTTCAAAAGTGCTGAGACACGTGCTTCAGCGCATGTGCCGGTTGGACCCCATTAACTCATGAGGTCTGAGAGTGGGAGTTTGGCATCATAAATCTGCATGTGACCATTGGATCTGTTTCCAGGAACAGCTTGAAAGTACCGGTTTCCCAAAGTGAAAGTTGAGACGTGGCGCAAGGCATACTCCCATGAAGCATTCTTTCCGTAGTCTTGACACACTGCTGTCTGTTAAGTCGAGCAGAAATCTTAATGTCTGCTCAAAGTGGGGTGTAACTGATTCTTTCCTCTTCTGTCCCTGAAATGTCAATGCGCAGTTCAGCCGCGGGGAGCAGCGTACTTGGCCGTTAGCCCATGCTTTGCTTGCTTTGCAGCAAAATGATGTTTCTGTTTGCACTGGTATTTCTTAAACTATTGAAAATATATAAAAGCCAAAATGCACTTTTGGTCAGCACTGTTAACTCACCCAGGCCATTAGCTCACCCTGTAAGGATGTGTACATACATTGAATGGTGTATACTGGTCGTGTGATATCCCAGAATCCGGTTAATCCAGTTTGCTGAAGTATTCACAGCTGAATTACTTTTGAATTTAGGGTTCCTTTCCCTTACAAGGGAACAAGTGGGAAGTGTAAAGGAAACGCTGCATCCAAAGACATTTTTGGCAGGAAGCTCATTGGATGCTTGTGCTGACAAGTTACTGTTCTTTTTAAGGGCTTACCCCAGCTAAAATTGGCAAATGTATTTTAGACATCTTCAGTGGCTTGTGTTGGAAAAATAACGCAGCCAGGGCCTCCTTGTTTTGCTAAATAATACAAAGATGACGCGAAGGGTAGTCTTTCCAAGCAGGGTTGTGTTTGTCAGTCGGGTTTTGTGTGTGTTTTCTTACTGAGATCAGGTTTCTCTTTGCCTTGGAACTCTTTGCAGCTGAAAGACTGATGGAGTTGTAATATCCCAAGATTTGGAGTAATCGAGAGAGAAGAAAAAAAAAAAAAATCATCACATTCTTTTTTTCTTCTTCTACTTAACTGGTTAATTCCGGTAGCTAATAAACAGATGGAAGAAAGACTAAATGTCTAACGACGTTTTCTCCATCTTTTCTGACTTGGATTGTTTGTGCATATCTCTGAAACGTTGCCTTTGACAGGGTCAAACTAGGGTAAAGCAACTTTAATTCTTGTTTTCTATGCGTAATTCCCAGGCACGATAATAAAAAGACAAAAACAAAACAAATGGGGAGGAAAGAGGAGGATGAAGAGCCAAGAGGTACTCTTTAAGAAATGCAGTCAACTTTCTTGTCATCTTAATGCTAATAACAAGCAGAAAAAAAATGTCACTGACCATAGTTCATGAGTCTTTACCCAGAAGTCTTTAAAAACAAACTACCTGTCCATTTTTTTGAAGTGGAATGGCAAGAAACGCCTTAAGAAAGGGATGAAAAGCAAATATAAATAAAAGGAACAGGTTTGTATTCAGTGTGGTAGCTATGCAGATTTTTAAAACATCTCTTGGCCCCCAAGCAGTTTTTCAAAAAAGAAATACCGTGGATTCTTCATATATTTGTGAAAATCTGAAATTGCAGTTTGGTAAATAGCAGTGTTTGTCTCGCTGTGCCATGAGACTGCAGCTGGGTTCTCTGCTGAAAACCTGTCAGGTAAAACCCTTCCCATCCTGCTGGACCTGGGTGAATAGATTCCCCTGTACAGGCCTGAGGGGCACGTTTCAGCTCTTTAAAAAAGGAGGAGGAGCTGTGCAGTATCTGCAAAGAGAGAGATGACAGTAATTTGGGGCTTGCCTTAAAATTGCAAAACCCTATTAGTGCTTTTGCATTAACAATGAAAGTGAAACCTGCAACGGGAGCTCTATTGAGTAATAATAGCATGTTTACAAAATACAGCCATTTGTAGCTGGTTTTTATTCCACAGACTCAGAAGCTAAGGCAGTTTTTATGTACGTATCTTAATTTTTTCTCCTGTTCTTCTTTCAATTCTGTGTTTCTCCCTCTCAGTTATGAAGGAGCTGGTAGTTTCTGCTGGAGACAGCGTCGAAGTGACCCTGCCAGAGAATGAAGTTCAGCTGAATGCTTTTGTGCTTCCTGAGCCACCACCTCGTAAGGCTTCCCTGGGAATTCTGCTAAGGGCTTGTGATGGTGAAATGGCAAATAGGCATTATATACAGCATTCAATAAGGACAGTCTTGAAAATGTCTTTTGTCAGAGAACACTTCCCTGTAGAAATTTTTCATCCTCATGCTGCCTCTCACAGAAAATATAGCAAGACACAGAAAGCATTGAAAGTGCCACAATACATTAGAGTTGGGAGATGGTATATTCTTAAAGTGGTATGTTTGGAAGCAGTGGATCTTCAGCGTCTGTTTGTGATAATTACTGATAGGTGCCAAGCTGTCTTAGCAAGCCATCTCTCGTTTGGTGGATTGAAATCTGATTTGGGGGGTTGACATGGTGAGGAACATATTTCTATACACTCCTCATTTCATCATGCAAATTGTTCACAGGTATTTGTGAAGTTTTATCTACAGCTCTGTCCACAATGGCAGTGGAAGACTGCAGAGGAGAGGCAAACATGCTACGTGTTGTGCAGCAACAGGGATAGATGAGATGCATTCCTCTTCAAAAACTGGCATTGTGTTGTGTCCGCAGGATTTGAGGGCACAATTTTTCTCTCTTATTATCCCGGAGCTGTGATTGTTCCAAAGCTCTTTAATGCCTTAGAGGCTGAAAATGAGTTTTGGCTCCAGAGTAAATGTGTTTAGAAGCACAGATTGTCTCTCTTTCCTGGGTATGTCCCCGAAAAGCTGCAGCTGAACTCCAAGCTGTCTCATTTCTCCGTAGTGCAGCAGAATGTGCCTTGTAAATGTTTAATGCCTTTGCTTTTCTTTAGCATGGCAGAAGGGTGGTCTTTTAGAAACAAATGTCTGGACTTTCCTTTTTTTTTTTTGAGGAACCACTTATTCCTACGAGTGGGAATTGATTACTCATCCAAAAGACTACAGTGGAGAAATGGAAGGGAAGCACTCCCAGACTCTTAAGTTATCTAAGGTAAAGCTTTTGCTGCTTCGTATCCTGTTGTGATAAATGCCAAGCGGAGAAGACGGGGACCCTGGCAGCCAGAAAAGACTTGTATGTGATTTCAGGAGGAATAGGAAATTGCATGATGGGCAGGCAGCCAACATTTGACTGCAAGCCCTCTTCTAAGTCCCTTATAAAAAGGAGATTGATCTGGCATGAGGGAAAGAAGAAATTGGTTTTGGGCTCTAAAAGCTGCCTACAAGCAGTGTGTCAAGCCATACAAACAGCAGAATTTAACATTAACAAGGGGTTGTGAACGTTGCTGCTACTGAAACAGTTTGGTGGTTTGTTTAGGTCTGAAACCTTGTACTACCCACTGAAAAAGGGACTTGCTGATTCCATTAATGAGAGCGGTGGAGTACCTCGTAGCATGTCCCTGGCTGCTGCTTTTAGACAAGCTTTAACAGTGAAAGGATTGCTGGTTTCTGCACATGGGGATTCTTAACAAGGGAGTGGCTTTCAATATTGTGTGTGAATATACAGTGCTGCATTTATGAGACATTCCTTCGAGCATCTTGGGTTCTGCTGCACTTGGAAAAAACCTACCGGCTTTAGTCACGATGTCGTGCAGAGAAAAGCCCTTTGAAAGGAGCATGTCTATCTCTGTCAGGGTTTCAGCCTTTTGGATACCACGATTGTAGGCCAGCACCTTGTCCTTCGCCCTCTCATCGTGGCTCAACAGTGAATGATGAAGGGGTAACTGCCCGACTTGTGTTGCCTAGAAGGAAGAGAAGAAATACTTTTCTTTTGTAAAAACACACAATAAGAGATTTTCTTCTCTTATGTACAGACTTTCTCATCTCAAATGCAATCTGCTAGTACAGATTCCTGTGGCCAGACAACCTGAACTAATCTCTGTTATCTCTCTCCTGTTTGCTTATTGTTGCTAGAAAATAAAGCTTGAGTGACAATCCTGTGGCACCTGTGGTAGAAAGAAATATTAGTCTTTGGTTTCTGCATAGCCATTATAAACTAAAAGATACGTGATACCATTCTGGCGTGGAAACCATCCTTTGCTATGTAGGCATAGGTTGAAGCATAATTGCCTGTGTTTTATACTGCTAATGTGCTTCTGTGCCAAAGCACGGTAACTTGACCTAATAGCTCCTGACAAGGTGCTACCATCCTGGAGGTGAATAATCTTTTGTGTTTTCCTTCCAGCTTACTGTTGGTCTGTATGAATTCAAAGTCGTTGTTGATGGGGAAAACGCACGTGGAGAGGGTTACGTGAATGTAACAGTGAATCCAAGTGAGTTGGTGGAATTGTATCTTCCCTTAACTTCACGTCTCTGGTACCTGTATCACGGTGTTTTGCTTATTTGACTGGACTCTGGTTTAACGTAGTGAGAATTCATTTTGCTGTGAACTCAGTATAGATGTATGTGCATTAAGTCATTTCCTGAGATGTGGAAGTATTGCTAATACACATAGCTATTTCTGCTATACTGCCTACAGGCCAACCACTCCATAAAAGAGCTGGAATACTGATACAAAAGTGCTTAGCAAATGCCTCACCCTGGAAGGCCACTGCTTCAATAAAAACTAGCTGTAACCGGGTAAAAAGCTTATAGCAGCAGGAGGAAAAAATGAAGGGAAGCCAGAGCTTTGAAGCTCCTTTGGAGGTTTTTTCTTCCCTGTCCAGTAAAGAGTATCATTCCCAACCACAGGCAGGTTAAGTCAAATCTCATCCTTACTGCAAGACATGGTTTGCAGATGAGCTGGTGTAGATACAGGAGCTTGCGCTGACTGTCTCACCAGCTCTCACTTTTTAGATGGCCTGTGTAAAGAGGCAACCACAGGTTCTGCATCTCCTTTTATGCAAAAAACCTCTTTATTTTGCACTCTTCAGCAAGACTTTTTCTACAACCTTTGTGGGCGAAGAAGTGCTCTTGCACTCCCTGAATTAGCAAGAGTGGCTGGCCTTCTGGATGCTGTTGCTGATCGTTTCCTTATAAGCAGTGACTCTGCAGCTGGCATCAAAATCATTCATTTTTCAGAGCAGCAGCCAAATTTTGGCAAGAAGCTCTAGGTGCTGCTCTGTTGGAATGGTCTGTGCTTGAATGCTCGACCCAGTATGGGAGAACTGATGCAGTGCAGCCATTTCCAGACTACTAGCGTGGTGGCAGTTCACCTCCTTGCTTTTTTAAATTCCTTTTGTTAGCACTGTTTCCTGCCTTGGTGTGTCATTTGCTGAAAGCACGCATTGCTGTCATTGATTGTGCTGTTCTCTGCAGTCAGTCTGCTCAGTGGCTGTCTTGGAGCTGTGTGGCACAGCAGTTCCATGCTTTGGACTCCTCTCCTGGACTTGCTGACTGCAGGATTTGAGGGGGTAGATAGGGCTGGGGAGAGGGAAGAGGATGTGCAATGTGTATTCTGCTTGCTACTCCTGGCGCACAAAGGCAGAGTAGTCTTGCAGAATTCCTTGGCCAGGGCTTTTTATCGTGATCTGCCTGTAGATGTCATTGTAACAGCTTGGGTGTTGTTGCAGAGCCTCGGGTGAATCAGCCTCCTGTTGCAGTCGTGTCCCCACAGTTCCAGGAGATTTCACTGCCAACCATTTCAACTGTTATCGATGGCAGCCGTGAGTACCCGCTGTTTTAGATGCAGTAGTCTAGCAAGCCTGGTTTCTGTGTGTTGGGTTCTGGACTGGCCCTTTGGATAACATTTAAGAGGAACTGGCTGTGACACTATCAAAAGACTTTAGTGAAGAGAATCAGCCCCTCTGGACAGGAGAGGGGAATACGCACACAACAGCACTTCTCCATGTTTCCCTTTTGAAGGGCACTGGCCTGAGCCAATCTCCTAAAAAAGGAAAAGCTCTAGAGGTTGCTGCCTAGAATAAAAAAAAATTTACTGTCAGTCAAAATTACTGGTCTCTCGTGTTAAGCTTCAAATGTATTAGGTAGCTAGCACACCACCTTTACGGATCCTGGCCCACACTAGAGCTTTTCAGGAATTTCTTTCCATATGTTCAGATTGTCTTACCCCAACTAGTATTATTTTGTTAGCATTTTTGTTTGGGGCTGAGTCTTCCCCCAACATACATACAAACGTGGGATTAAGGGTGTTGGAGTATACCTGTGAAGCAGGGTAGAGGAGAGCATACGGTTTGGGTATCTGAGCATAGTAGGGACCCCGGGGCTTGGACCAAAAATGCCTTTGCTCACTAAGCCCAACACTGAAGTAGGGGACTGAACATCTGGGTTTTGCGAAGCAGCATTTTTTAACTCCTTGTATGTGCATTTTCTTCCATAATTGAAACAGAAAGCACTGATGATGATAAAATCGTCAGCTATCACTGGGAAGAACTGAAGGGTCCTTTGCGGGAGGAAAAAGTTTCTAGCAATACTGCCATATTGACACTGACCAACCTGGTGCCCGGGAATTACACATTCAGGTAGGTTATACCTGGAAGAGTTGATCAGTTCTCATCCCTTAAGAGTAAAATGTAGAAGATTCTTGAAGTGTTAGTCTGGTTAAAAAAAAATACCCAAACCCATCAGCAGGGAGAGAACTCCATGTTGTGCACTCTCTCCACTCATAGAATCATAGAATCATAGAATCGTTTGGGTTGGAAAAGCCCTTTAAGGTCACCCAGCCCAACTGTTCCCCTAACTCTGCCATCCCACCCTAAGTACCTCGTCTGCCCGGCTTTTAAATCCCCCCAGGGGTGGGGACTCAATCACTTCCCTGGGCAGCCCCTTCCAGTGCTTGACAACCCTTTCTGTGAAGAAATTTTTCCTAATGTCCAACCTAAACCTGCCCTGGCACAACTTCGGACCATTTCCCTCACTCCTACACTTTCAGGTACTTTCATGGCTTTTTCCCTTCAGAAGAGATAAGCTGTCCAGCTACTTCTTATTCTTAAGTTGTAGCATTGGTTTAAGATGATGGCAGAAGGGAACGTATGGTCTGCCAGCGCTACAAAATGTCTCTTGAAATGTCAAATCTAAACTGTTTGGGTAAAGGCTTAGGAATAAAAGTAGTCTTTAAATCCAGTTTTTAAATGCAATGTGTTTGTCCCAGATAAGTGAATGAGGCCTAATGGTTTTCTGCATTTACCTCAGTAATATGTCATAGCTGATTTTACTTTCATGTTTGTTCTATGTTTTTCCTTTGGTCTGCATTCTGGTGTGATGTTCATGCACTGCGTCAGCAGATCTATTTAAAATAAAATAAACTGGAGTACCTAAACCACTGTTTTCCTCTTAAGCAGTTGGTATATGAACTAATCAGATCAATGTTCGGATCTAGATGTAGCAAAAAGCAGTTCTGTTTTGTGGTACTAGCCTGCCTGAGGAGGCGTACTGTATTCAGGCCACTGTGGGTTAGTAATGAACTTCTGCATCCACGTTAATGAACATCTTCTGTTGGGAGCCAGTGTCGTACTCGGGGAGGTCTTTTCCATCCCAAGTGCTTATGTGAAAGCTGGTGATCTTTCACTACCACCATTTTATCTTGGAACTAGTCGGTAGATTTCAAGTGAGAGGTGGATGTGGCCGTTGAATTTCTTGCATCGCTTCGAGGTTGATAGTTGGGCATGTGGGGGAAGTTTCTATTCAGAAAAAGCACAGTTGCCTCAAACCACAGGGTTGTCTCACTCCTGAAAAAATTACTATCCTGTCCTTGAAAATGTCTTAAGTTTCTAACTCTTCTTTTGCGTTTCAGTTCACTCCAGCCACTGTTTTGTATTCAGCTCTGATAATCATGACTCTTCTCTGCTTTCACGTTTTTGTTTCCCCCCGCTCCCCCCCTCCTTCAGTCTAACAGTAGTGGACTCAGATGGTGCCAGCAACTCCACCACTGCAAACTTGACTGTGAACAAAGCAGTGGATTATCCTCCAGTGGCAAATGCAGGCCCAAACCAAGTGATCACCCTGCCTCAGAACTCCATCACCCTCTACGGGAATCAGAGCACCGATGACCACAGCATTGTCAGCTACGAGTGGCTGCTCAGCCCTAACAGCAAAGGGAAGGTGATGGAGATGCAGGTCAGTGCAGGTCTCCCGTTCTCATCCTGGATTACTCACTAGCTGGCTTTTTCGCTATAATCAAACCATTTTTAATTGGTTGTTAGCAAATGTTTCTTGTAATCCTACAGAACAAGCATGTGATGATTAGATACGTACTTTAAACTAAATCCACATGAAGCTGGTGTTGGCTTAGTGGCTGAGCTGGTGCACCAGTCTAGCCGCAGATTTTCACTGGCGTCCTGCTTCCTTTCTTGAGCAATGCGGTTTTAAATGCTGCTCAAGATTGGAGGATTGAGAGAGATGGGAACTTGATGGCTTTGGATTCTGATGTCCCAGCACAACCTGGTCACCCGTGTATCTCGCTTTAACCTATGTGGCTGCTAGGGAAGCGTGTTCTTTCGCTGCTCAGTTGCTGGCTTCTCAGAACGACAGTAATAGCTAAATCACTGATGGTACAATGGTAAATGCTTAAGGGCTACCCACAGATGTGGAAGCCAGACTGCGTGGTGTTTTAGGTAACTGTCAGTCAGGATGGCATTTAGATGCACAGGATAACCTGTTGTGCCAGGTCATGCATTTCCTAAGCTGGGCAAACACAGTGGGCTGAACCTTTGGAATTGAACCTTGGAGTCTAAACCATGCTGACACTGGCTAGACACTCCTCAGTCCTAAACAGTAAAAGCTGGAACTTGTTCCCTTGCTATTGTTTTTCTTTTAAAGATTTTTACTACTGTCAAATTTATGGAATAAGAAAGTCCATGAATCAGGTTCACGACGTGTGTAATTTGCACAGGGCTCCCCAGAGGTTTTGCTTGAATTGCTACTGAATCTCAAAAGCTCTGGACGCCTCTGTGGCATTACTCTTGTTACGTTCCACAACAGTGTCCTTGTTGCTCTGCATAAATCTGGTTGTAGGTGCCTTGCATGCTTAAGTGGCACAGACTTCTGGCCCCATAGCAGGAGTTAATAATAAGCCCCTAGAACCTGCCGATAATAGTTGTTTTAGAAGCAAAAGTCTTCTGGTCTATCATCATCTGTTCTTCCTAAAGTATACGTTATGAATATGTTTTCTCAAAGGGGGTGAGGACACCAGTCTTACAGCTCTCTGCAATGCAAGAAGGTGATTACACTTACCAGCTAATAGTGACGGATTCTGCTGGGCACCAGTCCACTGCAGAGGTCACTGTGATAGTCCAGCCAGGTAAGCTGCCCTTAGCTGCTGTTGCCACTTCTGTTCCAGGGGTTAGAGGCGAGCTTCAATCTGTCAGCATACCCTGGATCTTACAGTAGCTTTGTGTTGCTTTCAGAAAAGCTGCTCCAATTTAGGACCATTCTGGGCTTCTAAAACAGCAAAAGAAAGTTTCTAGGAATATTGCCTTTCTGGGCTGTTCTTTTTACACAGTCTAATTGACATTAGCCCACCATAATGGCAGGACTGTATTTCCAAGCAGCTGTCTCTGCCCACAGTGCCTGGTCCTGGGACAGGAGCAGGAAAAGTAGAGCAGAGCGCAAAAATCAGAACTCCTAGACTTCATTCTCATTTTATTGCAGATGTGTGAATGAAACACTGATCTGAACTCTTAACTGCTTTTAACCTCACTTTGTCGGAGTACAAGGTTGAGATAATGAGCAAGAAATATACCAGGGATCGTGGAGAAACTTCTTAATGCTGGGGTTTTATGCTCCGCCTTCTATGGCATGTGTATGAAAACTGTTGCAATGCTTTTTCAGAGAACAATAAGCCCCCAAAGGCGGATGCTGGTCCAGATAAAGAATTAACTCTTCCTGTGGACAGCACCACTCTAGATGGCAGCAAGAGCTCAGATGACCAGAAGATAGTCTCCTTTCTTTGGGAAAAAACACGGTGTGTATCATCTTCCAGACTGTCCTTATGCAAGTATCTAGGTCTTCCATTTAAAACCAGACACACCCCCACTGCCTCCCTTGTGTTAAATCCTGGTCACATTGGGCCTGACAAGCTTTACTAGTGACTAGAATGAGGCAAGGATTTATGTGTCATTGGAGAGAGGTGGAGTTTTGTTTGACCATTAGGAATACCTTTGCCTTCGTCTCTAGGCCTGATTCCCATTCTCAGCGTGGCTGTGGCACGTAAAGGAGACCGGCCACGTTCGAATCACAGCAGCGTAATGTCATCTTGGCTGTATGAAGAGACTGACTCTTGTAATCAAATAACAGCAGGGCCTTCTGACTTGATCTTTTTGCAGTATGTTTGAATGAGGCAGTGTTGCTCTTGTTGTCATGATTCCCTTTGGACTCTAAATTCCCTGAAGTGCTTAGGGAATGCAGGAAAAAGCCTATGTGCAACTTGCAGTAGCTTTTTCTGTTTGCTAATGCAAAGCCTGTGCAAAGCTCTTATAAATGAAGGAACTATTTTTGCTCAATACCTTTTCTTAAAAAAGTGGCTTATTGTGCCATTCACATGAGCCAATTTTGCTGAAAGTACCGCTTTTTGTAAACCCTACTTAAATGCTGGTATCAGTGCTCCCCTCGTTTAAAAATATCCAAACCGCTAAACCACCAGAAATTATGTTTTTTGTTCTGACTGCTGCACTTACTCTTTTGATTATCTTACTGTAACTGGAGAAAATAATTTTGCTTCTTGTTGTGGACTCTGTATTTTCAGGCAGCTGTCTGTTTGCGTCCCCATAAGCCCTGCCTGAGCTTGAGCCTCCTGTTTGGTGTGAGCCTAGCTCCCATGGTCTATGCAAAGTTTAAACTGATCCTCTTGTGCTTTGGTTAGGGGCCCAGATGGTGTGAAGCTGGAGAATGCCAACAGCAGCATTGCCACTGTAACAGGCCTTCAAGTTGGGACATACGAGTTTACTCTGACAGTTAAAGATGAGAGGAACTTGCAGAGCCAAAGCTCAGTCAACGTCATTGTCAAAGAAGGTACGTCCAGCCGTGAGCAGAGCTGCCTGAGACAGTTCAGCAAAACTTGTGTTTCAGAAGCACAATAATAGTAAGAAATGGGTAAAAAATAATGTGGAGAGCACTGAAATGGCCTTCTCTAAGTCAGGGGTTTACCCTTTTCTGGGGGAACAGTATCTTCAGCTGAATCCCGCAGTGTGTGATTTCCCTTCGCTTCCCCCTGGGTTAGATAGGAATTTCTGGGTTACGGTGGAGGTCTAATGCAGTAGTTTTTGATTGGGCATTATCAGATTTTTCTCCCGACTGCTTGCTTTCTGTTTGCTTAGAGATAAACAAGCCGCCAGTCGCAAAGATTGCTGGTAATGTTGTCATCACCTTGCCCACAAATACAGCTGAGTTGGATGGATCGAAGTCCTCTGATGATAAGGGAATCGTCAGCTACTTGTGGACCCGGGACGAGGGGAGCCCTGCAGCTGGGGTGAGGTTTCTTTTTTAAATGGCAGTCTGCAGCATCGCAGAAGTTAGTGAGAGGTAGTGTTGACAGCCCCTGAGGAAAATGTAAAGCGAATTGTTGCATCTGTTCCTTTTAGCAATATCCTTAAGTGCGATGGTGCATCATCCTAGTTTGATCCTTTGTTTCCTGATACTTACTTTGCTCTGCCTTCCAGGAAGTCTTAAATAATTCAGACCATCATCCTGTCCTCCTCCTTTCCAATCTGGTAGAAGGGACCTACACATTCCATCTCAGAGTAACAGATGCCAAAGGAGAGAGTGATGTGGAAAGGACCACCGTGGAAGTCAAACCTGGTCAGTGCGGGTTTTGTGCTGTACTGCATTTACCTGTAGTGCACTAGTGAGCCCTCTGTTTGCCTGGATACAGCGTACCGAGATTAAAACATGTAATGTAGTCCAGCTCAGAACTGTAAAAGGTCAAAAATTTGGGGGAGATGTGATTGTATTTTCATGTGGGTCTTGGGAGCTGATTCCTACTGCTTGCCATTGCCTGTGAAAGTCGTAGACTTGGATCCCTTCCTACACTGAGATTCTGTACTTTTGTGTTCAAAGCAGAAATGTTCTGCTGCCAAGGGCGGGGTTTAGCGGCAGGGCTGGAGGGGCTGCGGAGGGGTGTCTAGGTACTAGAAACCTGAGTTGTACCCAGACTGTTAAATAGAAGTTCTGAAGTTCTGTATTATCTACACTCTCACTAGATCCTCGGAAAAATAATCTTGTGGAGATAATTCTGGATGTTAATGTCAGCCAGCTGACTGAGAGGCAGAAGGGCATGTTCATCCGGCAAATCGGCGTTCTGCTTGGGGTCCTCGACTCGGACATTACGGTCCAGAAGATCCAGCCGTACACCGAACAAAGGTAGGGTTCATCTGCGAGTGTACATGGAGGGGGATTGCTTGAGGGTTTAGTAAACCAAGGGCTGTTTTCCCTTGGGAAGCAGACTGGACAATCGGAACATGCGGAGATGTTGCTTAAAATTGATATCCCTGCTTGCTCGGGTTAAAGAAGGTGTGTTGCCATGCAGGTCTTGGGTGTCTTTCCCCTCTGGAGAAGCTGCGTGTTTGCTGCTGCTAATGTCTTTGCCCCCCCCAAATCTGTAAAATAAGCACTAATCTGATTTGGTTTTGAAAATTGTGAAGATTATCTGAAAGATTGTTCTACAGCTGGGGCTTATAACTGGATGAATAATGGGGCTTGGTACAGGAGTAGTTTGGTGAAACTCTGACACCACACCAGAGGTGGTGGTGTAGCAATCCCCTTAGCAGTCGCCCTGCGTGACAACTTTGTGCAGGCAGTAAAGCTAACATAAAACTACATCAGCTTCAATTTAATGTTAAATAAAGTGTTGAAAACCAAGTGTAAGTTTTTTATTTGAAGAGATAAGGCAAACTTGGTTTTGATTGCTAGTTAGTTTACAATAAACTACAGCTGGTCTCTTCTAAACGAGTGGAAGTTTGCTTATAGGCAGGGCTGTAGGCCAGGGTTATGTTACCCGCCTGGACAACGTTGCTCAGCTCCAAGTAACGCAACCAGCAAGTCATACAAGGGCTGGTTTGGCCCAGCTGGATCCTGGCCGTGCTGCCTGGGCATGGAAGTACCTGATTGAGTTGAGCTTTCCACCTCTGCACAAATTCTGGGAAATTCACTGTTCTGCAGAAAACTTCAGCGACTGGTGCTGTGAGCAACAGCTGCACGTATGTCCACGCTAACAGCAGTCCGTCGTTACCGTAGGTGTCTGAACGTACATGTGAGTGGCATGGCAACAAGCTTATCAAGGGCAGAGCAGCAATCTGTTGAAATAAGTGCAATATTGCACTTAGTTTTTACTGAAAATGGAGTAGTTTTAAGGTAGATAAAGCACTGAAAAAGATTTAAGGGACATGCTTAAAGTCATGCAGCAAGTCAGCGATAAATCTGCAGTTAGAATTTAGACTTTCCTGAATTCAGTCGTGTATTGATTCCTTTGTGTCCCCGTTGCCTGCTATAGCACTAAAATGAGAATTCATTGTCCATGCAGACCTAGAGCTCAGAACAGAAGAGCCAGCACTTTCTGTTGTAATATTACCTTTCTATCTCTGCCATCACCAGGCCAGTTGCCACTGTTCTTCACCAAGTAAGGGATTAATGTAATTAATGCTTCATCTGTTTGTATGTTTATTAAGTAGAAGAGTGGGAAGTGTTATAATAGAGCAGAGATTATTTTCTGACAGATGGCTTTAAGATCCCATTCTTGCCTCAACCATCTAAGTAACTCATACTATTTAAAAAATACCTCTTTCCCTCAGCTGCTGTTTTTTGATATACGCTGAGGGCTTCACTAATATCCTGTTGACTCATAGGCTCACTGGTAATAATAAATCTGAAACATCCATGCATCCTTTTGTGAATCTGAAGGATACACAGGGCTCTGCAAGGCTGGCAAGCCTCGGGGAGCAAGTTCTTCGATCATAGAATGAATGCAATAAAAGGTGCAGAATACGATATCTTCTACACCCGGGCTTTTTTCTGGCTATAGCACTGCGCATTCAAACTAAGCTTTGCAAAAGGTTGTAAACCTTCACTGTCTTCTCTCTTGTTGCAGCTCTGTGCCAGGCAGTTAAATGAGCCCCCGCACGCGTGGGTGAGGTCTAAGGATCCCACAGTGAGGGAGGAGGTTATGAAAATGGCAGGATCTTAAAGTTTGGGGATTTGCATGCTTGTTGTAAACATGCAAAGATGTGCTTGATGAGGACTGAAACTAGACAACACCATTAGCAAAGTCAAGAACAGTCCAGCCCTAGCTTTGAAGACATGGATGGATCAGATGTCCCAAAGGGCTTGCCGCTGTATGACCAGGTCTAACCTTACTGCTTCCACAGTGGAGACAGAAATCTGGTCCTCAGATAAATTTGGGATTCTGAATGAGTCCCTCTGGTGACAGACTGGGGAGAAAGGCACTCTGCCTGGTGTTTGGAGAAGCAGCAGATAATCATTTTTGTCTGATTTCCAGCACGAAGATGGTGTTTTTTGTGCAGAACCAGCCACCCCATCAGATATTCAAAGGACGAGAGGTAGCCTGGATGCTGAAGAACGAACTGCGGAAACAACAGTCAGACTTCCTCATCTTCCGGGCATTAGAAATTAACACAGTCAGTAAGTAAGAGTCGCTGTGTTACATTGGTAGTGAAGTGGGACTTTTTAGTTTAGCACAAGGCCTAGGTGCTTACGTTCGCGCTTACTGCTCGTGATTAGGGCTAAGGTAAGAGGAGGAACTACAGAGCGACAAGGTTCAAGTTAGAGCCTACGGGGGTTGGTCATATTGAACGATACTGCCCCATTTTTGCCTCATGTACAAAGTCATTAGTTCACCTTGCTGGTTTTGGTCCCTAGCGTGTCAGCTGAACTGCTCTGAGCACGGACGCTGTGACTCCTTCACCAAGCGTTGCGTCTGTGACCCCTTCTGGATGGAGAACTTCATCAGGGTGCAGATGGGGGACGGTGAAAGCAACTGTGGTACGTGCAGCCCCCTTGGGATTGTCCACTTCTGGAAAGTAAAGAGTGTTTGAAACCTAGGGTGGGCAGAGTGACAGGTACCTGCTTTCTCCCAGTATCTCTGACGTGATGCTCACACAAGGAGATAGTCCCTGCCCTAGTCTCACTCCACGTACCTCCTCAGCAGGCAACGTTTGATAGGGAAGCGACTCCTCTTCAGACCCTCTCAGTGAACACTCAATAAGAGTTGAGTCCATTCAAGAAGTGTGTAAATGACATCATCTCTGTCGTGCCCCTACAGAGGCTTTCCTGCCACAGGAAAGCAAATTTTATAAATGAACACACATTGAAAAATGCCCTTGTGCAGTGAGCCCGCACACTGGATCTCAAGCCTCTGGCTTCCGTAGGTGACTTAGCGGTGCTGTCAGTGATGGATGCTAAGCCTCTAATTCTGCAAAGGGTCAGGCCTTTCTTTTTCTCTCTCAAGAATAGTCATCTAAAGCACACACTGTCAACTGTATGAGGTGCCAAAACGTCTTTATCTCTGGGGTGTTTTGCTTTCAGAGTGGAGTGTGCTGTATGTGATCATTGCATCTTTCGTCATTGTGGTTGCCTTTGGAATCTTATCCTGGATGGTGATCTGCTGTTGCAAGAGGTGGGACTGAGGCCACAACCCCCACTGTATCAGTGCTTCAGAGCCAAGTAGCTGCATTAGGAGGTGAAAGATTCGAACCCATCGTCCCAGCAGGTCATCTGCTTAGCCCTGGGATATTAGGTTTTGTCACTCAGTGTTTCAAGTGAAACATTGAAATCCTAGAGCTCTGGGTTCAGTTAAGAAGCGAGATTTGGATTCGCCTATAAATGTGCAACTAAAGCAATGTTTTTAATGTTTTGCTTTCTGATATGAACGTTACCTGAAATAAGCACGTACTCTAGCTTTGAAGATCAGAGTTGTTTTTTCTTCCAGCTTTTTTAGAAATGGCCTGCCCCTTAATTCCTTTTCTTCCCCTCTAGACGAAAAGGAAAATCCAAAAGAAAAAGCAAATACAAGATTTTGGATGCAACGGATCAAGAAAGCCTGGAGTTAAAACCAAATCCCAAAGCAGGTAAAAGATGAGAGGGAAGAGCTCAGTGTTTCCAGAATGCTGATGTAAGTTAAACACTCTTCCTCAGTGGACTGAAAATCACAGTGTGAAACAAACGTGATGTTAGGCACTGACAGACGAGTCTCAGAAGATCTAAGAGCTTGTTTGTCTGTATAACAGGGTATTTAGTCAAGTTATCTAACTCTTTGGTGTAGAAATTGGGGGTGAAACTGGCCTGATCCTGATGTCTCCACTTCCTATCACAGAAGTAGTAAGTGGACGCATGTGAGCTGTCTGGAGACCGGCCTGATCCAGGAAGCCTAAAACTGGGTCTTGACTGTAACTTCTCTTGCTCTAAAGTTTTCTGCTGGGTTCTGGCAGTTTTCTTCTTGCCAATACGCAGTTCCTTGCTCTACAGCAAAGGATGATTTCCGTGTCACTCAGTGTTTCACTAAACTGGTCGACTTTGGCTAGTAAGCCAAGGGGCACCTGAGAGCAACCTGAAAATACCCGCGGCCTGGAGAGAGCGATGTTTATTTCTGCCCCTGTATTCTTACACCCCAAGTGACTTGTTCATAAATTTATTCATTCTTGTTCTTGTGAACATCAGGTTCTGAAAGCTTCTCATTTTAGCCGCTCCTCTTAATTTCTCCAGGAAGCAGATGCTTATCTTGGAGGGGGAGGGGGAGACCCATGAAGTCCTCAGTGCTCTGTGTGGCTACAGGCCCGTTGGCCCATTCCAGAAAGGCAGCCATTTGTCGTCGGTCGTCTTAGCCAGCATTTTCCTGTCTGCATTGCTGTCCTCCAGAGCGCTAGTCAGGTGCTTTGCAAAGATCACCGAGTTATTTCAGGCTGGAGCATTTTTGCTGCGATTGTATCTGATACTGTGGTCACCTGCTGACTGACCAGGAAAGGAGGGAGATGGGGGACGGTGTGCGCAAAGCACGGCCCTGCCAAATGCTGGGGAGCACTTCAGCTGAAATACTCCTTTCAAATATGGGTACGTGTCCCGGTTTTGTTTAGAGGAGGGGTTATTTTAATTGCGTGGAAAATAGTCCCTGATCCTTGTTTGCTGGTGGAAAATAATTGCTCATCCTAGCATTACCCCATTTAGTGGCGTTCTAGCAAAGTGGGCAGTGCCTAACAGTGGCGTTGGAGGGCATCACAGCCACAGAGCGGATCGGACAATTCCGCTGAGAACCGGGCCACCCCAGCTGCACAAATACGGATACCCTTGAAGAAAAACCGTGTGTGTTTTCCTCCCTCGGCACCCAACTCCACTTTAATCTGGCCATCTGTCACCCTGCACAGAAGAGCCCCACCATTAAATAAAGGGCTCATTGTTCTGCAGTCTCTAGCAAATGTGCCTCAACCGTTTGCTCTCTGGTAACTAAACTCATCTTGCTTCTTCCGAGGCTGGCTGCTGACTAAAGTCTTTTTCCTTGGTAGATATGTCCAGGGAGCGTTCTGCTAACAGAGGAAATGTTGCATTTCTCCATTAAGGAAAAGCTAAATTTAAATATTTCCTCTGCTGACAATATCAGTAAATGTGTCTCTCCTGTCCTTGTGCGTTAATCTAAATTCAGCCCGCTAATTTACCTCTCTTCCCTTGCAGGCAAGAGAAGCAGAGATGAGAGTAGGGAGGGTAGTAAGAAGGCAGTGATCTTCCCTCGCACACCTGCATATTCTCTTTACTCCAGCCGTTAGCCCTCAGAGAGCTTTCTAGGCAATGCCCCGAGCAAGGTCAGGAAGACAGAGCTCCCACCTATACTCACACCCGCCCTCTGTTAATGTAATTTGCTTTCCTACCTGTTTGTTGTGCTTTGCACTATGTCGAAGTGTCTTTGTGACCTCTGGCATGCCAAAGTATCTGAAACGGGATCGCTTTGGCTTCAGGATTTGAGGGAATAAGTGACAGACACAGGGATGTCCAATTAGGCTGCCCCTTTGGCGTGATAGGAAAAGGAGACTTAAAGGGGGAACGGAGTAAGGTGAGGTTGTTTACCAGTATTAAAAGTATTTTTAACCCGAGAATCTCTCTCCTTCAAAGGTGGCAGGCAGAAAGCCCAGGTCCTCAACACTAGCCTGATGCATTCGGAATCTGAACTGGACAGCGATGAAGCCATCTTCACGTGGCCTGACCGTGAAAAAGGGAAACTGCTCCGCAGCCAGAACGGCTCCTTGCGCAATGGACAAGTGATGCTCAAACCCAAGAACCAGAGGGAGGAAATCCTATAGCTCCCCTCGGGCCTTTTGCTGGAGCTCAGTGCAAAGGCCACTCCCGTCCCTATCCTACGAGGGCCTTTGGAGGCCAGTTTGATTAGGACAATGCTGCTAACTCGTTTCACAGAAAATAACTTTGTTTTTGTGGGTTTCTTTTCATTCAGTTAAAACTGGTTGTACTTGAATTTGAACTACAAGGGAAATCAAAGGGAGGAGAAGGCAACTGTGAACCCCAGGCGAAGTGTCAGAAAAGACAGAGCTGGCATCTGGAGAGCGGCAGGACAGAACCACTTGGAGCAACTGTGAATGTGCAGGACCCCTCCTGGCCCCACTCGGACTGCAGTGAAGGAAACGCCCAGGGACCTCCGGCTCACTTGCCTTGGGAGCTCCTCGGAGAAGGAAGGTCAAGGCTGTGCTGTGAGCCGTGCTCTGAGCTCCCTTCAGGCTCCAGTAGCCTACACCACAGGCTACTTACGCTGTTGAACAGCTTGCTTCTCTTTTACTCCCACCTTCCCTAATGGTTTAAGCACTATTTTAATTTAGGCTTGTCCTTTCACATGCACTTGGCCGCTTTTGGAGCGTAGAGAGGGGGAATCTAAACACTATGGTCACACTCCATCAGCTTGCAGGTAGGAGAGGGTTCTGTAGCTGTTCTAAATTACTGTCTGGCTCTTCTCACGGGGAGTGTTGATGAACACGGTGCCTGTTCAGATGTGAAAGGCTGACCTGTCTGTGGTAATCAGCTGGGCTAGGAGACCCCCTCCTGCAGCAAGCTCTCCTGCTGGGTACCAGAGCCGGGAGGAGACGCCCGCCTTTGGTACCTGTGTCTAATGTCTGGCTTAATTCCAAAGCTGTGAGATGATGTTCAGTGGCCCCAGCACCTTCTGTTGGTCGCCAAGCTATCTGTGACTCTGGACATTAACCATATCTCAGTTATGAAATGCCAACTGTGGGTTGTTTGGTTTGGGTTTGGGTTTTTTTTCCTCCCCCCCCTCCCCCCCCCCTTGAAAATTTGCACAGCCCGGGCACGCGGGTTGACACCTTCAGTCCCCAGCAGCTGGCTGCTCCCTCTGGCTGGCAGCACAGTGGCCTCTTGTTGTTGGGGCTGAAGAGCCCCTCGTGCTCCTAAGGCAGTGCAAAGTACACGCTTGGTGTCCTTTAGTGGGTGGAAAAGGGGAGCGCTCGGTGCCCGAGGGCATCGCATGGTGAGTGCCAGCGGCGAGCGGCTGCGTGTCGGCTGCCTGGGCTCTGGGAGGCAGGCGTGTGGCCGTCCTTTCCCGTACCCACTCCTTTATCTCACCGTGCTGCTTTCATGAGTTGCACCCCTGTCCTCGGGCAGAAATCAGCCTCTCGCTGGCATGAAGGATGTCACCGCTCCTCTGTGGATGGGTGGGCAGTTTATTGCCTTTCTTTGTGTTTAATTTAAAAACTGGAAACTTGTTTCACTGGCGCTTTTTTTTTTTTTTTTTTTGAGCTATGAAAGCCAAAAGGCTTTAACTTCCTCAGTTGTATTTATATTGCTGCACTACTGATTTGTGTTGAGCTGGATGAAGATTAAACACTATTGAATGCGAGGGAATATTCCCTCGCTGAATGTAGTCATGGCTGCTGCTAAGTTTGTTTTTCTGGGCAATCAGCTGCCTTCCCCAGGCACCAGCACGGGAGCCTGCTGCTCTCCCGAGTACCGAGGCATGGGCCTCGTGCCCTCCCGGCCCCGCCAAGCACGGGGCTTTGCCTCTCCCGGTGTCACGCCATGGGCCACCCTCCGTCCCCTGCCTCGCACGCAGCTGGTGCTCCCCACCAGGCTCCCCCTTCCCGGGCTGCTCCTGCACCCCCTCTCCCAACGGCTCCTTCCCTCCCAGCCCGGGACCACACAGGGGGATGGCTGATGCCGGGGTGCTCCCCACGCGCCTCTAAGGGGCACGCAGAGCCCGGTGCTGGCGCAGCCGCTGTCACGGGCTCTACCATGGCCGGACACTTAACTCTTGGCTGACACCACCCTCTGATGCATTTCCCTTCGTCTGGATGCAAGATGAACAAACTGTGAGAAAATGAGGTTTTGAAGCTGCAGGGATCGATCAGACGTGGTCCTGGGTCTGTGCCGGGAAGCGTTTTGTGCTGTTAGAGGGGAGCCGTCGGGCTCTCGCTGATTCTGGTCCTTGGGGCTTGTGCTTTTGGAGCCTCTCGCTCCTGCCCATCCGGGGAAGTCCCCCCTGCGGCAGCGCGGGGCGGGGTGCAGCGGTTCAGCCATCGGGCATTCGTTGCTGCTGCCGTCTTGTTACGGAAGAGGGAAGGATTAAAACCTCTGCAGCTGTTACCGCCAGCACCTTTCTTTAGCCGAGGTTGTTTCCTTCCTCCTTACACTTCACTGTGGGGTGACAGACGTTTGGGTTGGGGTGCTTTAGCCAGCTGGCAGCACTGCCCGCGAGGGCTGGACTTGGCGTTCCCCCCGCGCCGAGCGGTTCGGTTCGGACGGCTTCCTCGCTCCTTGCTCGTTTGCCATCGCCGGGTGCAGGTTTGTGACAGAGCGCAGCGCTAGGGCTCACGTTGGGGTTCCCTGGCTGTGCAGCCCTCTTCCTCACCCCACGTGTTAACCCTCGGGGCTGCAAGAAACGGGGACACGCAGCCCCCGCACCCCGGCCTCCTGGGAGCCCGAGGGCCTGCGGAGCTGCTGGGGGCGAGGGGACCCTCCCAGGCCAAAGGGGGTAACTTGTGGCCCAGCGCAGGAGCCCCCAGACCCAGGGGATGGGGCGGTCCGTCTGCTCCAGCGTGCCATTAATGCACCCCGAGCGGGGCTGACCTTGCTCGGGAAGGCGTCCGCCTTGCTGTGCCCTACGGTTTCACAATTGGAGACGCTGGCTACGAGTTCCCCGCGTATGGAAGTGAAAAGCTGAGGCATCCGTTCAACAAACCATCGGCTTCGCTTGATTTTGTTTCCTTCTCTAACACGTTCAAACACTGGTTAAGACGTTTGAGGCAAATGTGATCTAGTTTTAAAATAGTCTTAAATCTTTTCTTCAGTCTTCTGTGTAGCAGGGGCTGCCCAACCTGTCGGAACTTTGGTTTAACAATGTTTGTTGATTGCAGTGTTAACTTGGATCAAGACTAAATAATTTTTTTAAGCAAGATGTTTCTTGCAAATAAACAGGGAAGATGTTTTGCTGCTGCTCAGCTTGTTTCTTTCTCCAGTTTCAGCTGGGGGACTGTTCCTAATAACACCGCTGTGCTCCGTGGATGAAAACTGGGAGTCCCCCCTTGGTCCTCTCGCCTGGCAGCGGGGTCTCAGCCTTTGCTCCGGCCGCCCTAGCGCTCGGTGGGGCTCCGTGGCCAGCACAGCACACAGGGCTGCCAAGAGCTCGCTTGACAGGCAGCCAGGTTCACTCCTTGCTCAGCGACCCATGCGGCAACCTCTGCGTGTTGGGCGCTGTGCTTTGGCGTAGGGAGCGGGAGAGCCTCAGCCTCGTGCTATGGGCTCTGCGCTTGGGTTTTGATCCCTGGTTTGCTTATCTTATGGGGAAAATCTTTTTAGTAGGGCCAGCTGTGACAGGACAAGGGGTAATGGTTTTAAACTGAAGCAGGGGAGGTTTAGACTGGATCTAAGGAGGAAATTCTTTACAACGAGGGTGGTGAAACACTGGAACGGGTTGCCCAGAGAGGGGGTGGAGGCCCCATCCCTGGGAACATTCAAGGCCAGGTTGGATGGGGCTCTGAGCAACCTGATCTAGTTAGTGGTGTCCCTGCTCCTGCAGGGGGGTTGGACTAGATGACCTCTAGGGGTCCCTTCCAACCCAAAACGTTCTATGATTCTATCTGCCCCTGCTTTATCACAACCCAAATTGGCTTCTGCTGCTTGAAGTTGACTTTCAGCCTAAGCCCCCAACAGCTCTTGCCCCTGCTCTCCTGCTCACCAGGTACAGAGTCCCCTGGACCTGCCCAGGCTCCAACTTGATTTCACTGGAAGGCAAAATAGCAGCAGCGTCAGGGCTCAAGCTGCACCCGCCCCTGGGATAACTGTTCCTCCTAATGGAGCAGAGGAGCATTTACTAATTAGCGGGGTCCTTGAAGGAGACGAAGACGGCTGCCAGGCTGTCCCTGCAGCTGGAGGGAATGCACTTGAGCACCACAGCAGCCAGAGGGACCCGACAGCACCACGGGACATGGATTTTTCGGAGAGGGGAGGAGACTTGCCTCCAGAGCTGCCCTCCTGTCCATGCACGTCTCACATGGTCCATGGGTTGTGCTGGAGCCTTTGGAGTTCACGCTGCTCAATGGCACCTAAGGGCAGGAGGAGCCAAATCTGCTGGGCTCCCCATCCCACTGCCTCTGCCTGCAGCCCAAAGCCACCCCAGCCCTCTCCGGGTGCCGCGCAGCTCCCCATGCTGCAGCACACCGCTGCCTGCCGTCGCGGCCCGTGTAGCCCCACTGCCCTCCAGCAGGAACCCCCCTGGGAGCAGCCCCTCTCTCTGGGAACCCAAAGCAGCAGAAGGCTCCTGCTGGCCTCCCCTCCGCCATCGGTGCTCAGCTGGGTCCCTTCCCCGTGGGCTTGTGCTCTCTGCTTTGTGGCACCCAGCTCTGCTATTTTTTATTTTTTTTTTCCTTCTGCTCACTCACTGTCCCTGGGGGAGCTCTCCAAAGGGCTGCCCTTTCCCGGCTGCTCCCAGCCAGCTCCCTTTGCTGTCTGCTCAGCATCACTTGACATTTGCTGGCTCCTTGCAGAGGTGTGGGAGGACACCGAGCAAAAGCTCGCGGCGAGGGACAGAGGTGGTAGCTGTGGGCAAGGGAGCTGCGTCACCTCCCTGGGGGGGATCTGGGTCTGGTCTGGAGCCTCAGAGGCCACCCCAGGCTCGTTATTCGAGAGAAATCTCAGAGAAATTGATTTTGTTGCAGGAGTTTCGCAGCTCAAGAAACTGGGGCAGCGGTGCCCCTGGCCAAGGCAGCAGCTCGAGGGCTCTGCCCCGCACTGTGGCGGCCGTCCCGGTGTTTTGGTGGTGCAGCAGCCCGGGGAAGCCCTGGGGCCCCTTGGGGAAGGGGGCGCATGGATGCGATCCATGGTGCTGCGATGCCGAGACCAGGGTGCCTGTCGGACTGCACCAGAGCCGGTGAGTTCAGTGTAGCCACAAATACAACCCCGAGCTCCCCAGCTCCGCTTGTTCCTCCCTAAGGAGTGCTGAGGGCTCGGAGGAGCTAAAAAAGAAAAAGGTCCTTTCTAGAGCCTGGGGGGAGAGCGTTGTTCCTCTCTCCGCACACGTTCTCATCCCTCGGCTCGCGCTGTCCTTGCTCCCACCATGTGGATTTGGCACTGCTCCCAAGCGCCTTCCTGTCATTAGGATTCCCTGAATTGCTGCTGCTCTACCTCTTCCAGCCGGGCTCTCCACGGCCGCGCTGGCGGGAGCTCCCGCTCCTCGCCCGGGGCCCCCGCAGCTGGGGGGGTGGCAGGGTTACAGTTATGGTACCAGTAACGACCTCCTCGTTAAGCATCGCTGCGATGATGGGTGTGGGCAGCCCCTGCGAGCAAAGGGGCTTCCCCCGGGGATGCTGGTGGCTCCTGGGGAGCTTGGGGACACTGTGGCACCCTGACATGGCCCCCGAGCGCAGGAGCTGCCCCCAGGGCCGGGGCAGAGCTGGGGCCAGGGGTGTTTGGTCACTGCCCACGGAGAGGCCAGGGTTTGCAGGGGGTTTGGCTGGAGGAGCGAATCTGTACTGGCCGTGTCCCAGTGGGAACTGGTCACCCTGCCGCAGCCCACCCTGGTCTCCTCCACCGGCACCCCGCGCGTCCCTCTGGCCAGGCACAGACCCAGCACCCGTCCCCGGGTCACTGCTGGCCCGGCGAGCTGGCTGTAGGCATTTTGGGGAGAGCAGGGCTGGCTGGGGACGGGGGCTTTGCACAGCATCGCTGCTGCCGGTGCCTCCTCCCCTCTCCCGCCGCTCGTCCCACCGAAGCATTGGGGTGTGATGCCATGCAGTCCTGGGGCACCGTCACCCTCTGTCTGTCCGTCTGTCCGCACGGGGCCCCGTGCACGGAGTGAGTCCGTCTTTCCATTGTTCAAACAATCTCTTTTCCACACTCGGTGCCAAAGGCTCCCTGCTTGCTCCCGCACGCGCCAGTATATTTAGCTGCCTCCGAGCCTCTACCTTTCCTTATATAGGAGAGGCCAAACGAATTTCGCACTCTCATTATTAATAGCCTGAGAGGAGCTCTTCGGAGGCTGCCAAAAATAGCAGGCAAACAGAGAGCACCCGGGGTGGGGAGGGCGGCGTGGCAGGCAGGGAGCCGCCGGGGCCGCCACAGGAGGGGACGCCGTGCTGCTTTTTCTGGCTTTTCCCTTGGGGAACCACAACAAGGTGTCTCCCGGCGTCTTGCCCCCGCCGCAGGCCTGAGCAGGGGGTCCCCCTCGCCCCGCCAGCCCTCCGCAGGCAGAGGTAGGACCGGCGGGAGCCCGGGGGCTGCGGGGTCCCGGGGTGGGCAGAGCAGCCCTGTACCTCCCGGCTTTGCTGCTCTGGATGCTGGAAGAGCCACCCCGTGGGTGCTGGCAGCACCCAGAGTGGGTGGCCTGGGGCAGCCCCGGGATCCCCATCCCCGCGGGGTCCCCCTGGCCCAGGGGAGCCCCCGTGGCTGCAGTGGCCACAGGTTTTGCCCTCCAGAGCGACCCCCGGGCTCCGCTTCACCCTCTGAGCTGCCAGGGGCTGCTGCTGGGCCCAGCGATGCCAGGCAGTGCTCCGGGACCCCTGCCAGGCACCCGGGGGGCACAGGGCAGGGGGGGGCGGGGGGCGGCTGCATGCCCCTGGCAGCCCCCGCTGCCTGGCCCAAGGGGGGTTCCCCCCCGGGCCCCCGCCGGGGCGCCGGGGCGTGCGAGGAGGGGGCTGCGGGGTGCCCAGCCAGCAGGGGGGTCTTCACCTGCGCCCGGAGGTGTCCGCATCCCAGGCAGGGTCTGCCTTAAATCCCTCCCTCCCTTCCTCCCTGGCAAGGAACTTCTCCCGCTGAACTGGAGGATGCTGCAAGCTTCTGCGGACGAGCCGGAGGAGTCCTGTGGCAAAGTCAAGGCGAGCGGGGAAGCGGCGTGCTCGTGGCGGGTGTCCCCGCAGCCCGCTGCCGCCACCCAGCCCGCAGCCGGCCGGTGTCACCCCCAGGACCGTAAGTGGCCGTGCGGGGCGGGAGGTGCGGGGGCTGCGGGAGGCAGCGGGGCTTTCCCCGCCACCGGCGTTTAACCTTCAGCGAGCCCGGCTGGGGCTGGGGGTGCTGCTGCCGCGCCCCCCCGGGGGGGGGTCACCGGGCCCCCCGACACCCTGGGCCAGCCTGGGTGGAGGCGGAGGAGTAGGGGCAGCAGCAAACTCTCTGTGGGGTTGAGGGGGGCAATGGGGCACCCCCGTCAGGTCCCAGCTGTGGGGGGGGTCGTGGGTGGTGGGTGCTTGGGTTGGTGGGCAGCACAGCAGGGCAGAGCCCGGCCCGGGCCCCCCGCGGGGCCGGCCGCCCCCCCCAGGGAGCTGGGGGGCCCTTGGCCATGCAAAGCAGGGACCCCCCCCCGGGGGGGGGGGGAAAACCCAATCCGGGCACCTCGGCATCGTATTTTGGATGTGCACGGGGGAAAGCGCTGACCGCTGCGGCTGGGTGCCCCAGGGCTCCATGGGCCACGGCCCGCAGCCCCGAAACGGGCGATGCCCGCAGGCGAAGGGGCGGCAGGACGGGGGCTGGGGTGCTCCCCGAGGCACCCCCTGGCAGCGCTCCTCCTCTACCCCCCTCCCACCTCCTCGCTGGGCCTCTTTTTTATTTTTTAAGCCTCTCAGCAGCTGGAGTGGCTGCTGCAGTGGGTTTGCCCGGGATGGATGAGCCGGGGGGAGCTGGTTGGGGGGGGCAGCACTGAACAGTGAAACTTGGAAAGGCCCCCGCCAAGCAGTGGCTGCAGAGCCCGGCCGGGCACGCGATGCTGGGGGGGAGCGGGGAAAAAAGACGCTTCCTTTTATAGACAGGCTGGGGCTGTTGGGTGCTGTGCAAATGCTTGGGTGCCACCACAGCTGGCCCCGGCAGCCCCCCCAGCTCCTCCGCCTCCCCCCTGCAAGGCTGTTTTCCCCCCATGCCCACAAACCGCCCTGCCCAGGGCAGGGAGCTGCTCTTGGGGCAGGCAGCAGCCCTGGGGTCTGCCCATGCCGGGGGCTCCTGGCTGGTGTGGGGGCACAGAGGAGCCCTGAGAGAGCTCCCCGAGCCAAAGGCAGGGAGAGGCTTGGGGGGCCAAGGGCCCTGGGGCCGGGGGGCAGTGGGGCAGAGATGGGGCAGGGGCAAGGAGGGGTGGTGGGAGAGGGCAGGGGTGGCCTGGGCTGGGGTCGGGTGAGACGGGGCACCCCAGATGCGGCGAACATCCCACGGTGCTGGGTGCAGACCTCAGGGTCACTGGGAGAGCCTGGCTGAGGGCTGTGGGGTTGGTGCCGTGGGATGGGGCTGTGGGGGCCCCCCGGGCTGGGGGACCTCAGCACGCAGTGCTGGGCCCAAGGGGGGGGAAGGGGCCCGCCCTGAAGGGGGGGGGGGTGGGGGTAACCGCTGGCTTTTGGCTCCCACTGCACCCCAACAGCCCCGTCGGCCCCTGGGATCCCCCGCACCCCTACAGCAAAGCTGTGTGGCAGCATCCCTCTGTGCTGCGGCGCCACGGAGCCCGGAGGGTTAAGAGGGCACATCTCTGCCTCGGGATACCGGCTCAGCCTGCTTTTTGCAGGGGACAGGGATGCTGGACACACTCTGCCCCACCGCTGCTGCTGGGCTGGGGACGTGGGTCCTGGGAGCTGTGTCTCTGGGGTCCCCAGTGCCAGGACCCTGGGCACCGGCCATGTGGGAGGCCCCAGGGTGCCGGCAGAGCATCCTGGGTGGCCGTGGCCACGCGGGCCCTGCTGGCCCGTGGCGATGGCGGGGCGGGGGCCAATTGGCCCCCGGTTTGGGGGGTCCGGCCCGGGGCTGGCCCGGGGGCCCCTCCTGCCTGCGGTCAGGCCCCCCGCGCACCCCTCGCTCCCCGTCTGCGGAGGAGGCAGGGCTGGGACCCCCGGCATGGCTCCCTGCGCCCCACCGTCACGCCACTCCCGTCGTGAATTTAGGGGTAGGAAGGTCACTGGGGTCAAGGCACGGGCCCCCTCCGTCACCCTGCCCTGGCCACGCTGTGCCGGGCCGGGGAATTCCCCCCGTGCCTCCCTTAGGCTCTCCGGCCCCGGAGATCCCAGCTGAGCCCATTCCCGTGGGCACAGGCACCTCTGGCCTCCCCTGCCCAGAGCTGCGGTGTGGGGAGGGCCTGGACCCCCCCACCCTTCTTCGGCCCACAAACGCCGGCAGGGCGGGGGGGGGGGTCCCCCCCAGCGCTGGCCCCAGCTGCACCGAGCTGCTCTGGCACCTGGGCTGCAGCAGGGAGGGGGACACGGCGGGGTGGGGCGCGGGGGGTCCTGGGGGGTGCTGCAGGGTGCTGGGAGGGTGCAGGGGTGCTGGGGCAGCGCGGGATGCTGGGGGGGTTGTGCAGGGGTGCAGGGAGAGTGCTGCTGGCGCATCCTCACCCAGCGCAGCAGCAGCAGTGGGGACCCCTGCCAAGACCCAGGGCTGATGGGGGTCCCTCTGTGCGGAAGCAGCTCCGATTGCAGGCACCCACCGCCGCCATCCGTGCTGGCCCGTGTGGGCTTATGGGACATGGCACTTGGCCATGGCCCCATCTCCTCGGAGGTGCCCCACAGCCCAAATTGCTGAGCCTTGGCCACATCCTGCAGCGTGTGTGCCCCCCCCACCCCCCCCCCGAAGGGTGCAGGCAGATGCCGGATCCGGGGTGGGCTGGAGATGCTCCCCACAGCCCCTGCCTGGCCGTGGGCTTCACTGCAGCCACCGGCTCCTTCCAGTGGAGCCAGTGGGTGCTGCCGGGAGCAGCGGGCGGCCCCGTGCCCTGTGTGCCCAGCCCCACGCTGCCCTCCTCTCCCTCCCAACCCTACATACTTCTTCATATGCCCATATGGAGTCGCCGGCGTTATGGAATGTTAAGAAGTATGTATTTTTGGGCTGGGACCCCCGCACCGGGACCCTCATGCCAGCACCGGCCCAGGCGGCGCCTCCAAAGAGATGGTGCGTCCCTGGGGCTGGTAAAAAGGAACCAGATCAACTTGCAACTGGATTTGGTCCCCTTCAACCAGCTGCAGCGGCGCATGCACCACGGCACCCGCTGCATCCTCGCCGCCCCAGCCCGGGTGGGCTGGCTGCATCCTGCCCCGGGAGGGCCCGGGGTGAGGAGCGGGTGCAGGGAGCAGGGGAAAAAGGGTTTGCAAACAGAGCTTTGGCTGGTTTTTGAGGCTGCCCGGTGGAGGGGAGGCAGCCGGAGGGGCTGCACCTCTGCCACCAGCCAGTGGAAATCTGCGCCCTGCCCAGAGCTCCGTGCAGCCCATAATCCTCGTCCAAAAACCACGGAGCTTCCTGAACAGGTCCTGAACTGCTGGGAAATGCCCCAGAGAGCCCCATCAGCCAGGGCACAGGCACGAGGAGCCTCCCCCCACCCAGCGCGTCCTCCCCACCGCAGCCCCTGCACCTCCTGTCCCTGCGTCCCCATGAGGGGCTCAGGGGTCCCTGCAAGGACCAACCCTGGGGTCCGACCCCCGGGGACGGGCGAGCCACCACCCCGCTGCCTGGCAGCCTCCTGCACCGGCAGAGCCAGGCACACCAAGGGTAAACATGGAGGCGCGCCAAGAATTCAGAGAAATCGAAACCCAGCAGAACGGTTTCTTGGAAATCTGCTGTCCTGACGTCACCTGAGGACCTCGCTACCAGCGGCAGGCGAGCTCCAGCCACACAGACATCTCCGTGGGTAGCAGACGGACAGGTTGGTGGCATGGGATGCCGGGGCCCCACGTGGGTGTTTGGCAACAGCACCCCTTTTCCAGGGCGGGGGACAAAAGTGGGGGCTGCGTGCCCTGCTGGGCTGGCAGAGTGGCCAGGGAGCCCTGGGCTGGGGGGGGTGTCTCTGCTTTTGGGGTGGCCAGAGGCTCCTGGGGGGCAGGATGGGGCTGCAGGAGCCCAGGCAGGAGGGCAAGGCCCCCACCGCCCACGCCGCCCGAGGAAGAAACTCTTGTTCTTGCTCCCTGAAGGACCAGGCTCAGAGCGGACCCGGCACACCTCGCTCCAGCCCCCCGCCAGCGCACCATGGGTAAGCTCATGGGGCCAGGGGCAGGGGTCCGGCGGCGAGACAGCATGGGGGGGCACGGGGCAGCAGCCCTGGGGTGTGTGGCAAACGGGGGGGGAGTCACAGGCAAGGGGCTCTCGTGGGATGGGACCCGGGCTGGCTGAGGGATCAGGGCTGTGCCGGCAAGGGCTCCCTTCCCCAGCGTTTTGGAGAAGGTGCGAGCTGCTGTCCCAGTGGTGTGAGGTGCTGGGATGTCCTGGGAAGGGGCACAGGCTGCTCCAGCGGGCAGGAGGGGGGGCTGGGGGTGCGGGCAGGGGGCGGCGGAGCCCCTTGCAGTGCTGCCTTTGCTCCCAGCCCTGCTGACCGCCCGCGCTCTCTCTTTGTTACAGATCTTATCGGCCCTGCCGTCGGGGTAGCCGTAGGGATCGGTAAGGCACTGGTGGGCACGGGGCTGGCTGATGTCACGCGGAAATAAATCACTTTCCTGGGGCTTCACACTGCTGCTCTGCACACACAGACCCCTCTCGGGGGTGCTGCCCCCTCCCCAGAGTGCTGGCCCTCAGCCTGTCCCAGGAAGCCCATGTGCAGGACCCCACTGATGTCCCGGCCACGGAGGTTTGGCCCTGGGACCCTGCACCACCCGCTCTGCTCCAGACTGTCCTGGGCGAGCTGGAGCTCTGCCTCCCCCCCCCCCCCCCATTTCGGGGCTGGGGGACGCGTCTGTCTGAGGAGGGACGCAGGGCTGAGGGCTTGGCAGCCTGGGGACACGCGCGTGCCTGTGGGAGCGTCACCGCTGCTGCTCTCTCGCGCAGGACTCACCGTGGTTGTGATGCCGACAGCCCTTTCTGTTCTGGGCTTCACCAGTACAGGAATTGCCGCTGGTTCCATGGCTGCTAGAATGATGTCTCTAGCAGCCATGGCCAACGGTGGCAGGGTGGCCACTGGGAGCCTGGTGGCCATAGCCCAGTCGCTTGGTGAGTGTTCCCAGTGCATTGCCATGGGGTGCTCATGGGGTCACTGCAGTGCACCCCGTGTTTTGGTCTCCTTGGGTGGTACCAGCAGTGTGGTGAGGGCCTGGGGTGGCCACGGGAGTGGGGACCCCCAGGGTCCCCACCTGCTCGGGTGCCCGGTGTGGCCCTGCTGGCCTGGCTGTGGGGATGCCTGATGGCAGCAGGGAGGTGAGGTCTAGGGAGGCTGCTCCTCCTTGGGGTGACCCCCCAGGCCCCCCTTGGGGGCTGGTGCTTGGCCGGGGGGGCTCAGGCTGATTTCTCCTCCTCTTCCTCAGGGGCAGGAGGAATCCCCACAGCTTTGAAGGCCGCCCTGTCTGCCATCGGGGCTGCCATTGGGGCTATCCTGCTGTGACCCCCCAGTGCGCCACCAGCACCCTCACTGATGTCTGCTGTGACCCCCCCCCCCCCCGCACCCGCGGGAACCCCCCTGCCCCCCGCTGGGAACCCCCCCGTGTCCCCCGCGGGAACCCCCTGTCCCATCCCCCCCCCCCCCGCCCCCCCCCCCGCCGCTGCCCCGCGGGGGCGTCCCCGGGGCGGCCGCAGTCGCTGTTCCGGTACCGGTACCGGCACCGTTCGGGCGGGGCGGGGCGGGGCGGGCACCCCGGGGTGCGCCCCTTCTCCTCCCCGCTCCCGGCCCGGAGCTGCGGGGCCGCTTCTCTCTCCCCGGCTGCTTCCCGGGGCTCCGCAGGGACTGAAGCCGGGGGGGCGGCGGGGTGGGGGAGCTGCTGCCGCCCCCGCCCTTCCCTGCCCGCCGTTTGCCGCCTTAGCGATGGGGAAAAAGCTGAAAAGAGCAGCCATTGGGGCCGCGGTGGGGGTAGGTGAGGGTCTGGCTGGGATCAGCAGCGCCCGGTCCTGCCCCCGGGCTGGCGGGGGGGGCCCGCACCGGGCTGGGGGCGCTGCGAGCAGCGGGGGGGAGACTTGGGGTGCAGCGGGCCTGTGCTTGGGAACCCACTGCTGCAGCCCCGCACGCCTCGCCTGGCCCCCCCGAGGGTGGGGAGCCCCCACCCCCGCAGCCCTTGCGCCCCACTCTGACCCCTCTGTCCTGCCAGGGAGGCTGGATCCGGGGCACGGGTGGCAGGGAGGTGCAGGTGACGGAGGGGTGGGTGGCAGGGGGGAGGGGTGGGTGGCGGGGAGGTGCGGGTGAGGAGGGGGGTGGCAGGGAGGTGCGGGTGGCAGGGAGGGGTGGGTGACAGGGAGGGGTGGGTGGCAGAGGCCGCACTGACATCGCCATGTCCTGCCTGCAGGAGTGGGACTCGTTGGCATCCCGGCGGGCATCTGCATGCTGGGGTTTACATCATCCGGCATCGCCGCTGGGTCCGTGGCTGCCAAGATGATGTCAGCAGCTGCCATAGCCAACAACGGAGGGGTGGCTGCCGGCAGCGCCGTGGCCGTGCTGCAGTCCATCGGTGAGCGGGGAGGGCAGGGGCGCTGAGCTGCGCTGGGTTCACCCCGGGAGGGCTGAGCGAGCCAAACCTTTAAACCCATCCATCGTTGGTCTGAATCACCCAAAACTGTGGGGAAAGGGGTAAATCCACAATGCGGTAGGAAGAGTCAGGTCTTGCTGGGGTAGGGCACCCGGGGCTGAGGACATCGGGGGCCCTGCAGATGAGCGTCTGCTCTTCCGCCAAGAACTACGCCTGCGTTTGTCAGCAGCGCTGGCCGGCGCTGGAAAGGGGCTGGCTGGGCTGTGGCAGCAGAGCCCGCTCCCAGGCCGGCTCCCCGGCACAGTCCGGAGCGGTCCCTGGCTGCCTCTGCCCCGTGCTCGGTCCCTCCGCAGGCAGCAGGGATGCTCCCGGCCATCGCGCCTCTTTCTGTCTTCGCAGGAGCTGCAGGTTTCTCCCTCGGTACCAAAATCGGGCTGACATCTGTGCTGGGGTCGCTCGGTGCGGCAGCCGGTGTCAAGACGTTCCAAGAGGAAGAATAGACCAGGGACAGACCCAAGTGAAGCCAAGGAGGTGCCAGAGCCCAAGGATTCTGCCAGGCAGCACACAGACCCCCCCAGCGCCTCCGCCACCCTCTTAAGAGCTGCGGCTCCGCTCGAGCGATGAGTGCATCGAACCCAATAAAGCTGTTTTGCGGGCAGGGGTGTGGTGGTGGTTTGTGCGCGGTCGGGCCGAGCGCCTCAGGATTCGCAGTGGTCCAAACTGGACCCAAACTGGCAGTTTTTTCCGTCCCGCGCTCTCCCCATGGAAAGCCGAGACAGGGCTATAGATAGGTTCATTATAAACCGTGTTTAATTCACGCTGTGCACGGTGACGGGTGACAGAGGGGACCGACACGCGGCACGGGTCCCACATGGCGTCCCGAGCGTGGGTGAACAAGGCTCACCCTGGCAATCGGCTGGGTTTCAGTTACTATGTTCTCCATAATTAATTACCAAAAATAAATGCTTTAAGCGGCAGCGTGGGTCAACAAGCGGGCGCGGCCGTTCCCTACTGCTTCTGCACTTCGCACGCCGTTGTTCTTAATCCTATTTTCAATTTTCCCTGTCTCATGAGCACCAGCCATCCCTGTGCAAGCCCAGCCTGCCTCAAATGAGAGTATGAAAGCGTTGGCTGCATAATAATGATAACGATGATAATAACATATTAAGCCCCCATTAAAACAAATCCTGCCCCTTGCAGCCCCAGACCCTTAGCTAACGCCTGTTGGTGATCACGGCTGCACCAGGGTTTTGGATGCGGAGGCATCAGGCTGCTGGGGACATTTAACCAGCACCTGTGTAGGTTTTTTTTGCTTGTGATTCCCTTACCCGTTTTCAAGGGCCAGCCCTGGTGCCTGGGCTCGGTGAGGCTATGCTGGCTACACCGGCATGGTTTAAAATTGGTGTAAACCAGCTGCCTGATGGGGGGGGGGCCCTTAAAAACTGCACTGAGTAACGCTCCAGTGGCTGGAGCACAGGGGAGCCTTAGGGAGCGGCCTGGGAAACCCATGAGCCTTCCCCTGCCCGTCCTGGAAGTCCCATCGAGCGCCGTGCGAGGAGGGTCTCGGGTGAGCGGTGGTGTTTCTGTGGTTCTTGGGCGATTTTGGCACTCCAGGGCGCCAGAACGAAGGCGATGTTCGGTCCCGAGGCCTCTCCTGCTCGCCGGCGGCCGCTCGAGCAGCCACCGCTTCCCCTGCACGGGGTTTTGGGGTGGGGGTCCGCATCGCAAACGCTGCCGGGGTTGATCTAATTGCCGCTGATCCCGGAGGCTTCAAAGAGGAGCAGAGCTCGGGGTGAGCTGCTGCACGGCCAGGTGGGAAAGACCAAGCCTTGCTGCGAAGATGTTAAGCTGCTATTTAAATGCCGGCTTAGAAAAAAACCAACTGCCCCCCCACCCCTTAAAATCTGTGAGATTCCGCTTTTAAACTTAGATTCCAACATCGTACAGGAAACGAGGATGTACTCTTTTATTAAGGTTAAAGGTTTTTAATCACTTTTCCAGAATACAGATACGATTCAAACAAAAACTATTTTTGGGGTCTCCATAATTCACTTATTAATACCATACATGGAACTCTATAAATTCTCATATAAGAAAAAGTCTTTTTAATATAGGTTATGATGCACTGGTGACCTATTTAAATCTTTTGAAGTAACACTTTGCAGCTATATAGCACCTTTCATCACGGGGCTGCAAAGCATCCTACAGAATTTAGCCTCATAATGCCCGAACGAGGTAGGAAAGTCTGGCCAATTTACAGGTGGGTACAACCGAGGTACAGCTTGGCAAGGGACGAAACGTGAGGCTTCCTCGCCACAACAGCAGTGACGTGACGTGTACGCCGGATCCTGGGCCGCATGGAGTCAGTGGTTTAACCCGGGAGAAGGACAGGAGTCGTCCCCCCCCCCCTTCTCTTCCAGGACAAAGCCTGGCGCCCAGCAGGTCAAAAAGACCTTTTCGGATTGCTCTGGCTTTTTGTGTTATGAATACGTAGAAGAGAGAATAACAAGTCCAAGACTACGTAGGCCTATGACCCTAGGTGTGCCGCTCGTGGGCATATCTAATAGCCGACTACGAACCACAAAATTCACCAAGCCGTAGCTAGCGCTGGACCGGCTTGGGGCTGATTAAAATTGCACACTTGGGGTGCATTTGGGCTTTGGTGTTGGAGGCTTTGTTTTAGCCTGTTTCACACCTTCCCTCTTGCCCGCCAGGCAGGTGCTAAACTATTGCGGGTTTTGTTTCTGTAACGAAGACCATCTGTCTGCTGAAAACCCATTACTTGGTGCAAGTCACTGTCCAAAGGGAGCTGAAGTAGCGTGGCTGGAAGAATCCAAGACACCTGGGCTCCTTCGAGCCTTTAGGACTCTTAAAACCATTCTACAGCCTTGCAACACTCCCTGGACCAGACCTAGCACTGGTGCCATCGACTGGGCGCTAACGGCCTCCATGGCAGCAGCATCTATTGGTGAAAACTGAACCACAAAAAAGCTGTTGCAGATTTTTGCAGTTTGCCATGAAAGAGCGGGCAAGACGGCACGCTGGGCGCAGGAACTGAAACGCTTTTAAATTCAGGTTCTAAGTTTGTCCCATCTGTGACCTGTGCCCACAGTCGCTCATTTTAATTTAAAACATCCAGTTGAGATGCGGTGAATATAAAATGATGAAACCGTAGAGACTGAAATATTCCCATTAGTTTCTTGCTGTGCCCAAGCCAGGCCAGGCCATGGCAAGAGCCTCCCACTGCCCAGCCCCTTCCCAGCGTGCTCCAGCGGCTCCTCTGCCACCCCTCACTCCGTTATTACTCGGTCTTCTGGCATGTCCAAAAGTTTCCTCAAAAAGCACAACACAAAAGTTACCAAATGCTCCTTGGAAACGGCAGGGGGAGGAAAATGAAGCTAAAAACGCAAGATCTTACAGCTCAGCTATGGGCTTGACACGGGAGCCACGGGATGAAGGTAGAGGGGATCTCTTCCTGCCACAGGACAGGCTAAATGAGTAATTTCTCCCTTAGTATATAAAAAAAATCCAATTTCTAAGAAAGGGCTGGAATCAACTTTTTAACAAATACAAGAATATTGTGCAAACCCACTCTATCTCCCCCCTCTCAAGCCAACCCTTTCCTCCCAGGGAAGATGTAAAAGCAGAGTGAGTCCTACCTGCCCGACAGATCTGCAGCCGTCGCGCTGGGGAAGGAGCTTTCGCTCGAGCGGCCGCCCACAGTAAGAGAAGGGGAGAGGCGATCGCGCGGGGCTAGGCTTCCCATTTCGCCTGCCGGGCCGGGGAGGTGAAACGCGGTGGCTCGTGCCTGCTCCGCTCATAGCAGCCATCAGCGAGGCAAGACCTGCAACTCTAAGAGGCGGAGTACGTTCCCATCCAGCTTCCTTGCTCCGAAAACTCCTTCTAGGCTTTCTCCTCAGCAATGGCCCCCGATTTTTACGGATTTCTTGGTGCTCGTACTCAGTTCCAAAACGCCATCCTCCAAAGCGGGTCGTTTCTCTCGCAAAAGAAAGGAACAGTAACTGCTCAGTAGCTCAACCGCCCCAAACTCGTTATTTCTTTAAGTCTTATAAGGCTGATGCTGCAACTGGGGACAAACTGCAGGCGAGCAGCTATTGCATAGAAGACAGCAAAGCTTAATTTTGCCTCCGCTCTGTTAGGAATGGTTTAAAATGGATGACACGTGAAAGAAAAAGGGGTGGGGGTGGGAACCTGTTGTGCTGATGGGAGCAAAACTCCAGCCCAGGCAGCAAGCACGTTGCCGGTGGTTTGAGAACACCGTAAGGATTCCATACACTAGCATTTGTTCTGTTGGTTTTGTTTTTTTTTTTAAGGCAACAGCGAGACTATTGCTCGAGGGACTGGGAAGAGTTACTGAGATTGTTACCAAACCCCATAGACTTTATTGCACGTTCAGAGTCACTTCTGTGACCCTGGCACTGAACGGCACCGGTGGAGCCGTGCCCCTACGGGCGCACACCCTGGGGTAAGGCGAACCGAGTGACTTTGCTGCTGTGTTATTTCAAGCCTCTGAGGAGCCACCATTCGGCTGGAGACTACTGCCAGAGGAACCCAGGGGTTTCTTTTAGATCAGTAGTTGGCAGGGTAATTCATAAGATAATTTAACTTCTTTTTGCACCTAATCCCGTGGCATTGAACGTGCCCCCAGTTTCCTCCAGGTTTGCACTGAGCACCTCTCGCAGTCAGAACTGCCAGGAAACTGCTGGCGCCGCGGAGGCAATCGCCACGCTCCAGTAGCATTTGAAACAAAAATATCTGCAAAATCCAAAGACTTGGGTTAGCAGCCAGAACTGCGACTACACTGGATACGGAGTAACGCGACACGCTCGCTTCCACGCTCCCAAAGCGGCCTGCACAGCCATGCCACCACCCCTGCACCCTGAAAATTCGGGGGATAACTGAACAAGGTGTGCCTAGCAGTGGCACAACGATCGAAACCCCGTTAGCAGGAAGCATCAGCTTCTATTTTTCTTTCTCACACTCATCTTTGTCATTTCTCCATCCACGCTGAGACTACAGCATGATTTTTCTCCTTAAAAGATTATTTCAAGTAATAAACATCGTTGCATGGTCAGTAAATTATGCAGATACGTTTGTTATAAACAACTTTGTCCAAGTCTTCAGAACTTTGATCCCGTGTGTATAATCTGTATTTTAGTCCTTCAAGGTAATCCATCTTGTCAATCAATGTGAACTCTAGCTGGGCTGGCTAGGAATTCCTCGAGAGGCCACCACAGCCCAGGCACACCCTGGACAACGCACACCGTTGCCCAAGGGCCTCCAAGCAGAAGCCACCTGGCCAGAGAAACTGAAACTAAACCGACTTGTTCTGTTAATGACACCCTCACCGAAAGCTTTCTCATCTCAGAGCCATGGAGTAAAAGCAGTTCCCAATGCTCAACAACTCTGCCTTCAGCCAGTCAAGCTAACAGTGATTTAACGTTCCTTGCTGAGAGAATACGAGAGGCAAATATCTTTCATTCCAAGCACCTGGAAAAAATTAATGTACGTGAAAGCATTCACAGACAAGAGAGAGTGAGGGTCTTCAGCGAGACAGGAGTACGTTTCATGTAAGATACAAATCCACTTTATCCTATGGGAATCTTTCTGTTAATGCCTATTAAGGGAAAACTCAGATGTGGTGGTATTTTTTAGACAATCCCCACCTGACAAAAGCCTGCCCTCCCCACAGCTCGTCCTAACTGCTGCCTTGCTTGTTCCCGGGGCGGTCGGGGAAGGCGGGAGCCCGCTGCAGCCAAGAGCTGCTGCACTCTTGCAGGGGATGCCCAGGAAATACCGGAATTCCTGGCTCCTTCCCCTCTCCTGCTGATGCCAAGCTCCTGGGTGGACGCGTGTGCCACAGCCTCAGCTCGGACTTCTTTCATCCCCTACAGACCTATACACTAATCTTTCCAGAATGATTTTCTTTTCCTTGAAGTGTTCTCCATCAACCATCCCAATACAAAAAAACCGTGCTTGCATTTCAGTAATGTGGCTATGGGGAGGGCCGGGTTAGTGTCCACAGAACAAGAAATCCGGGAGCATCCCTGAGCCTCCGAGTGCCGGGGTAGTTTACTGGCAGGGTACGTATTACGGCTGAAACATCTCCCGCGGGAGCGCCAGGCCAGGACGTGGAGAAAGCAGCATCTTTGATCAGAAATGACAGACACAGATGGGCTTTGATCAGACAGAATCAGGGGCAGGTTTACTTTTCACATAGTTTTCTGTATTAAAAAATACATCAGTGAAATCTGTTACAGGCAGGGACAGGACTACCGAGTACACAACGTCAATAGACTACTTTCTGATTTTATTTTTGTTAAATTACTTTTGTTACTGCTAAAAAAATAATGAAAAAAACCAAAACCAAACCAAAACAAAACAAAAAAAAGGAAATATAATTCAAGGCTGTTGATTTTCATCTCTTGAAATTTTAGCGACAAGATCAAATATCAGACCCCTCTTACAGAAGATGGATAACTGACCAGAACTAGATAAAAACCATACAATTCTCTTCTTTAAAAATAGTTTAGGTTTCCAATGAATTTGTGACCACTGCTCATCAGAAACACATACCTATAGCTGGAGAAAACGGAGATACAGACAGTATCTGATAACGTCCTGTCCTCTAAACACAACGGTGGGAGCTTTTCTCTTCAAAAAGACGCAGTAACAGCCAAGCCTTAAAAAAATCTCTTTCGATTTCCAACACTATGACTAAATCTCTTTGGGTAGGGTGGGAAAAAAACACACATGGTAATTTTCTACCACAGTTCCGTTGTCAAAAGTAATACTGCATCCTTTGTACAACACTGCACGTGTTGCAAAGGTGGAAAGAGAAAGAGTGCATGTGTCTTTCATTTGAAATGACAAGGCCCTCCAGATTTGCCTTATAAATAACCAAAACCATAGGAGTAGGGAAAGAGGAGAAAGGAAAGCTGCCTTAAGGGAAAAAAAATTTCCGCGCACCACAGTATTTGCTAGATTATATCGACAGACTGCAGAGCTACTGGGCTAGGGAAGGGATTTTCTGCACATACCCCAGGACAGTCACTCTCCTGTACATACCCCAGAAATGTTCGTCCCGTAACATGATCGCTCTGAAATTTGACCTACAGCACCTCTTCCACGTCGAAGACCGAAGAGAGCTAGAGTTGGTGTTAGCCTGGACTGAGAGCTAGATTCTGGCATCGTGTGACCACTTACCAGCAGCCAGACAGTTGTCCATTTAGATAGCTTCCCTGGCAGACAGGCCAGCGGCTTCTGCCTTCCTAACATTTGATCCCAGTTTCAAAAAAAATTATAAAAGCGTATGTGTACGTGTGTTTAGAACGGAAGGTGTCTGTTTGTCTAAGTATCACCACTTTCTCTCCTGTCCTCGTGAAGAGCTCTAGGATCTCCACGTGTTCTTTGGCAGCGGGGACTGCCAGCCATCAGGCTGAGAAGTCACGTGAGCCACAGTCTAGCTCTCCATGCCCAACATTGTTATGGTAGATTTTACACAACCATTTTCCTTAAAAATATCTCACAACTTTTTAAAATCCTAAACAGATAAAGGATTTCTGCACCACTCAAATAGGTTAGTTCGTCTTGAATTTGTTCAGAGGATTTATTGGTGCCACAGGACATTGTTTCTCGCAGCTTACACAGCTTGCTTCCTTCCAGTTCCAGTTTGTACATCCACTGTGGTTCAAAATATGCCTGTAGGTGACATTATCTTGGCTTATTTGATACACATTTTCCAAAGGCTGGACGTATTCACAGTTTGGTGCTTCTGATGTGTATTCAAAGGAAAATACCCCACTTCAGTTAGTCTGATAACTCAATATCAGAGTCCTCTGATTTGACTTTGGCAAGTTCTTCGTGTACCTCCCTCACCATAAGAATACGTGTTAACATGATGTCCAAGGTTCCTGGGTCTATTGGCAATGTGGAATACCACATGGGGCTATTGGGTACACAGGAGCGCTCAGGTTGAAGGTAAAATACATCACTTCTCTGCTTCACGCTTTCAGAACTGTCAACGTAAAGAAAGGAAGAGCACATTATCGGAAGGCAGCATTAACAGTCCTACTCACAAAAACGTTAAGGAGAAACAGCAAAGGACCTGAAAGTGACATTGAGATGACAACACTGTAATCTGAACAGCAAAATTCACATCTTTTTGTTAGTGACTTGGTTTCCCCCCTTCAATTAGGAAACGGTTAAGCTGTTTCCAGGTCCCTTAGCATTAGCTGCTTATAAAGAAACAAAGAAAATCAGAGTGACTTCTTTACAGATGTGGTTCTTCAATCATAGCATCATCCAATTGATGGTGCTAGCATCTTGATACGATTGATAGATGCATCTGACATCCACTCTCTGAATGAAATTAGTTCTAGTGTTCCAGAATTGCTGTGTGCTTCAGCACAGGGAAATGTCCAAGAGCTAGCAAAACTAAATCCTAGCTTGCCGGCCCGTAGTGCAGAACCGTGAGCCCACCTGCTTGAAAGGCTGACCATCTGACCCTCAGGCAGCTTTCAGGCTCTGGTAGGAAGACACAAAGTCCTCTAGAGCAAGGGTCCCTCCTGCCTGACTTTGGAATATTCACATTAAAACAGCACAGTGAATTTTTACTGCACCACTGCAGGGGCTCAGCTGTGATATATGATGAGGAGCATGAAAATGATTTCCCAGCCCAAGGACAGCTAACAGCTTCTAACGCTATGCAAGTGAATACAAGGAAGGTGGGAAGAGGGAGACAAAGAGTCGGGACAGCCGCTAGGCACGCCTTTGCCTAAGTAACAGGACTATTGGTAGTATGCCTGGTAGGTGCATTTTTGGGGGTGATTTATTTGAGTTTTAGCTGACACGGATGAGATGCTGTTTCATTTTGCAAGTGTATTTTCTTTGAAGAGAGGAGAACATCATATTCCACCTGCTCAATGATCTAACTAAAGTTTATATAGAAACAGGAGAGGCAAAATTATTTATATCTACATCCTTGCTATATAATCTCCTTTCTAACTTCTAAATACAAGTCCATCTCACATTTCAGGCAAAAGCCATCAGCAGTTTTACCTAATTCACACTTTTCCTACCCTCTTTCACAAGGAACATGATGTCAGGGTAATGGTTATAATCTTCTCAAAAGAAGGATCCTGTATGGGAATTAAGGGAGATGAGAACGTCATGGTCACTGCAGTAATGCCCCCCGCTTACACTTACACCCCGTGGATGTGTAAACAGGCAGTTAAAGAATACATCTCTCTCTCTAACTCTACTCTTCACACCAGTAACAAATACTACCTATTGCTGAGTCTCACAGCACTGCTGATGCTGGAAGTCCTATCAGCATGGCTCCAATCTACACTGAGGGACCAGGAACTGGAGAGAGGAGCCCACAGCAGAGGCACAGGTGGTCTAAGTGGGATCCTTGCCCAAATGCCTCTTCTAGTCTAGATACAGATCAAAATTCAAGTTCTGTCACTTACCATTTTGATAAGTAAAATTCATAAAGTCGGACTGGACATCGCAGGGGATTATCCGTATTTTCAGCCATTTCCACTGCTGTTGGAATCTCCTCCTCTTCACTGCGTTTCCTTTTGCCTACAGATAATTTATCTGGATACACACAAATGGCATCACAGAAGTTCAGTGAAAAACAGCCCCTTCAAGAATACGCCCATGTCACTTAGCCTAGCGCCTAGGGCTGGGACTTTGCATCGCACAGAAACGCACTGCTGGAGCTGATTATCTGTCACATGCAAGTCAACTGGTTTGGTCTGCTGGATGAGCAAAAGATTGCACATGCTACAGGCTGTCCGCAGCCCATTCCTCTTCTAGAAAATCATCAAGAACTAGTACCTAGCAGAAAAATACGGAGGATATAATTTTTCTTAATAAGGCAGAATTCATGTAACACGCTGGAACTATTAACTGAAGAAGCCAACAGGATCAAAGACTTCCCTTTTCCAAATACCAAAAAAATAACTGCAAACAAAAATCTGTCTTTCCTTGCCTCTGAGGTCGAGGATGGCCCCTACTCATGTGCAAGCCCCTAGCTTCATCTAAATGCCTGTTCTCCATTTGGGCTGCCTTGTTTATTCATTGCGCAGACCCAGGACAAATCTGGGAATTAAAAGGGCACGATAAGGGTCTGGACCTCAAGAATATGAAGTCCTGAGAAAAGGACTTCAGAAAATACCTTTAACTCATGCAGTAAATAAAGCTTTATGCAATCCTAGGATGTTAAAAAAGACTATTGAAGAAATTTACAGCCAAATGTGTGGCACCTCCTTTATAAGTTTTTACTGGATGCCTTGGCTCATCCAGAATTTCTCTTGAAACCCTACTGAGTGCAAAAATGTTGAAAATGTACAGGATTACAGCATATTCATAGCTCTGCTTACTGCGTAACATATTTTTCTCCCCAGTCCTTTTAAAAAAATAGGAGTGGACAACGCAAATATGATTGCCAAAATTCAGATGATCAGAAAGCACTCACTTACCTGATTCTACCTCTTGTTTTTGAAAGGGTGGGAAAAAACGTAAATATGTCATCTTAGTATTATACTTCAGAGTTCGGGTGCGTCTCATAACATGGGCAAAGGATAGTTTCAGGTGCTCACTGACATTCTTTAGTTGGAAGTATTTGGTGTTGAAGAATAGAAGTGTGTTCAACAAAACGATAGGGGAATATGCACCTAGCTGTTTACATTCCCACAAGTGTTCCTCTTCAATTCTTGAGAACATATAACCTACAAACAATGGGCAAAGAGAAAAAGAAGAGGGTTATTTATTCAATTTTAGGGCTGTTCCCATACTCAGTTACAAATTAACAGCTTTTACAGGCTGTGTCTAACCTAGCAGATTTTCAGAATTTTCCCAAAGCAATGAAAGCATCATACATGAGCAGGGTGGGAAGGCAGAAATGAGTAACATTATGGAGGCCAGAGATGCATGTAAGTTCTCTTTCCGCTAACCTTCTGTATTAACGGACCACATTTTGGATCAAATTCAGACCTATCACAAACAACTGTAACTCCAATAAAACCAAGAACACTGCATGCACGAACATAAGAGGGAGCATGGAGAATTAAGCTGTGGAACAGCATGATCTTCCAATACCTGAAGAATGGAAAGAAGGATATAAAGGAAGATTGCAGGCACCAGCAGAATCTAAGTTCTAATTTCACTGTATTAAACCACAGTCAGGCAACTGCAAAACTGTGTAATTCCTGAGACACGGAGCATGAGTTTCAAATGTACCACCTCTATATACAAATAGCCAGTTGTGATTATTGTCAGTCAGTCAGGAAAAGGAGACATGGGGGCTTAGAGGAGATTTCTTGTGGGAAAAAACCATCACTGTATGCAGCAGTCTGTAAGTAATTGGATGATTTCTGTATTAAATGTTTGTTTTCTAAATGAAAAGCCAGCTGTGGATCCACGTATGGTGTTGCCAATGTCACTCGAGTTTCGCTGATATGCTGAAAAAGATCTTATGCACCAATACAGCTGGTGTCCAGCTTTATAAACTGCATGATCATACCTGAAGATCAATTAAAAATATATGCATAATTTGGGAACTCTTAATTTGGAAGTGAATGAGGTGAGAAGAACTTGGAATTGAGGAGTCAAGACAAGATTCCAATGATTTGCTAACGTGATCCTTGGATTTATCAGGACTATTTCCAGTACTAACTGGGAAATACCAGTCCAACTGTACACAGTATGTGCAGTAACTCATCTCCAATACTATATGCAATTCTGGCTAGCGGTATTCAAAAAAAGATGAGCTAAAATTTGAGGGAAGAGAACTAGCATGTTGACTACAGGAATGGGAAGCCTTTCTTTCAAAGGAGTTGAGAGACTGATCAGAGGCAAAGGTATATTTAAGTGTAATCTGTAACTGGTAGAGACAGACATAAAATCCATGATGCTAGTCTACCACAAACATTTACGTGGTGGAGAAAGAGGAGACTAATGTGAATGCCTCAGATCACATTCTTCATGAAATAAAGTAAATATTAATTTATAATACGGCTTTGTCATGCAGCTACACAAAACAAAATAATTGTCCTACCATTTGGAAGAATTGTAGGTTCCCAGATTTTCAAAAGTTTTGTAAGTTCAATCATAAACCTGGAATAGGGCTCGGTAAAAATGTTATCTATTCTACCATTCTCAAACAGGTACTACAAGAGAAAAAAAAGGAAGACATACAGTTTGTGATTACATAACATGGCAGAGAAGATACAGGACAGCAGATTCTTTTCCTTTCTTATGTCCCAGTGTCTTATGGTCCAAAACACTTTGGTGAAATCTTCAGTAAGATATCAAATCAAATTTTCTGCAGGGACTGGGACCGCCCCAGTATGAAATGAGAGATCTAGGCAAGAATTATTGTTAATATTCCAAGCTCTAGAGCTGCTTTTTGAAAAAATCATCATCCTCTAAGTGTTAAATATTATTGAAAAAGCTGCCTATAAAAACCAGAAGAGTTATTGAGTATTTTTGTATTGAAAAGAACTTCACATGCTAACACCTTCTGACAATAGACAGAGGCCCAGCACTAGGCTGCTGAAATAACTCAACTTAGAGCATCAATGTAAAACTCTCCTAAATACTTGTCAAGCAGCAATTAAAACAAGTTTTCTCAGGGGTGTGTATCAATAAGTAAATCAAAACTGGAACACAAAAATTGCTGGTACTCCTAGACCTTATCAACGGCTCTTCAAATTTTAACTCTCTCCATTTTTTTTCAAGCATAGCCAGGAAGAGAAAATATTAAGATAATTGCATGCCTAGTCAAATGATAGGTTTTACATTAGAAGTAGCTTTTGATTCCTTATCTCCAAATGACTGCTTATGGAAAGGAACAAACAGGCTATTCTAAAAATAAAAGCCCCTAACAGAAATATACTGACCATTGAGTTTTGAACAGAAGTTTAAAGTTACAAGGTTTGTACTGCAGCTGTTACGAGGCAGGTAGCGAGGCAGGTAGCAAGGACTTATTACATTAGTCTTAGCGTTCATTAATTACAATGCTATTATTCCCATTATCTTTTTTCTATAGCTATTGCCAACACAAAAGGAATCTGTCTAGCCCCTGAAGGAGCTCAGTCTTTGCTGGGTAACCTCTTCCATGTAAACTTGCATATTAGAAGATTACATGTGTAATTATTTTAGATCTAACACATTCCATCTCCACCATATGCAAATATTTCTGAGGAGACAAGGGTTTCTGCAAATCTTTCCTATACATGAAAAGGATAAAAAAGATACCAAACCCAAAGAGTTGTGTCTAGGTAGAAACACCTAGCCCTCCATGCCACATTCCTCCCAAGTACAAAAGAAGCCTGTTCACTCTGATCATAAAAAGGTCCAGACAAATTAGTCCAATATGGGATTAAGACAGACTAAGAATAAAGCACAAAAAAGACACACTTCTGCCTCCTCTACAAAAGCCAAGCAGCTATGTGGGACTACGCATATAAAGCAGAAATAACCAGAGCAAGTTTTGTGTGTTCTTATCCCAATTCTCTGAGTTACCTGCTGAATTCCAAGGCACAAGTATAAGATGCTGTCAGGATCATATTTTTCTCCATTTGGTCTCCGCACCTCTTGAATAAACTGGCACAAGCCAAAACTCAGCTCAGCAAAAGTGCATGAGAGAATGTCCTCCTTGAGTTTCACAGGGCGAACTGCGGCAAAGAAAATTGTTTGAAAAATTAATTTAATTCAACGGATTAAATCTTCACACATTCCTTTTCATTTCATGTAGGCAGAAGTATCAAATCTTCTCTTTCACACATGAAGCACCCGGTATGACTAAACTTGTGAACTATTTCCTATCTGTTGGCTAACAACTAAATCAAGATTTGGCCAATAGAAAACAAACCACCAGCATGTCCAGCCAGTACAAACGCTGCAACTCAGTAATAAGGCTGCAGGTATTTAAAGCTAAGGCATTTAAATGTTAGGGATTTTGCTGAACCCAAAGATGTGGCATGGTGACGGCTGCACGTACTCGAGGCTGGCAGCGCAGGGTTGATAAATAGGTTTCACCTCTATGGCTGGACGCAGGGGAATCCTGAGCGAGAGACAGATCTTGAGTATTTCCTAGCAGTTCTGGACATGAGTTGAGTGCAGCGTATTCGACTCCTTAAAGGGAGAAGGAATGAAGAATTTAAAGGGCCATGCGTGGAATTCGGAAAGGGAAGCAGGGCAAGCAGGGAATCAATCGATCAAAGGATCTCCAATGAAATTACCAGGTTCGGCTGCTCCACACCTCACAAAAGTGACTGCTTGGGAACCTTCCTGGGAAGGGTGGGAGCAGAGAGAGTTTCCTGGAACTGACTGTAATACTTGCTTCCTTAGCCACAAGAAGAAAACACAGTAACTCATGTGATTACTCTTCTGGGAAACAAAAACCAGCTGCTCTCACGTAACGACAACAAAAATTCCAAATAAGAGAGGAAAAAGCAGATCTCTTTCTAACTAGAACTTTGCCCTTTAGGATCTTTCTTACGTAAGCCCTGCCAAGCTTAGTTCTTTACACTGCAGAAGTATTTAATGTGGTTTGCTCTCTTCCCCACCATCCCCAAAAAGCGCAATTAGATTCCCGACTTAAATTCTCTGCGTGACTCTGAAAATTTGCCCACAAAACTCAGTATAAGCATGTGAGACAGATCTGAGACCAGGGAAAGGGGGAGTTAGACACTGCCAAATCCTAGGACTGCTGTGCTTTTGTAAAAAAAAAAATCCATAATTAGAAAAATAAAGAAAAGTGACATTTATATTGCCATTATTATCTACCACCCTAGTGACACACAAGGAACAATTCACGCGTTTTAAAATCAGTTTCATGCAGGCTGCAGCACAGACTGGGTAGACTTCTGGAAAATTTCTTTCCAGCTGTGAAGCCTAGAAATAAGGTGTTAAGATTTTAATGTTGTAGCACGCAATTTTTTTACAGCAAACATGCGTTAGTTAGAGAGGAAAATGGTGGGGGCCAAGTTGGTGTTGTCAGCTTAGAATTATGGCCTGATAATGGCTCAGTAAAGCTCTGCAGCTGCATGAAGCTTCTCTTCTACAAATGAAGAATTACTGCATGCAAATGAACGCAAAGTGAAGGTTAAAAGACTAACACTTCTAATGCTGAAAAGAAATCTGGTATTTTAGAGCCTGTTTTAATAGGTAACGGATCAATTAAGAATGTAATAGCTATAATTTTTAAATGCATGAAAAGACGTAAGCCAGTATTCCATAAAAACCTTTTCTCCACTCATGGGTATTTTAAAACTCTGTAATATCTAATCCTAATTTTTATCTGAAGAACATATCATGCCAAGTGCTCTTCAACGTCAACGAAGTATTTCTGTTTCCACTGAGAGAGAAAAATTTACCTGAAAACTTCAGGTCCCCTTGTTCCTCCTGTGCGTTTTTCCATTGGACCCAGTTTTTCCAGGCATTTACCCCATACATATACTTGAGGGTCATCCCAGAAACAGAGCAGCCTGGGTAGGAGCCCTGCATCAGATTCCGGGGCTCTACAGAAACTACAGACTTCTTCCGTCCCTACCAGGCAAACAAACAAATCAAAACAACTAAACATTTAATAAGCTCTTCGTCTATGGGTGCTTAACTTGATCTCACACAAAAAGGCCATTATATGCTGACATCATAACAAAATCTGTCTCAGGACAGAATCTGAGTGGATATATATGTATTTTTAATATGTGGAACAAATACGAGCCACATTTTACAGAAAAGGTGCAATAAAATCCAGTAATTCTCACTGCGATATATAGGCACAGAAATATATTCCTCTCTAGCTACACAAGAAAAAAAATATTCTTTCCTGTACATTATGACACTACATAAAGACATCTCTTTTGGACTTTTTTGAAACGACACAGATCTAAAAAAATGCTCTACACTAAAAAGAGCATTTATTCTACCTAGCTGCAGAGCGGGAGGAGAGAACACCTTGTCTCATATAGCAGAACAGGAAAAAATATACAGCGTGGTTAACGCGAATTCTCATTTTCACCCTGGAGCAGTAGTTTTTTGCTTCCAAGAATAAGCACGCACATAATGTTGTTATTTCAAATGCAAAGGACCTGTGTTCCAGAAGTACTTCCTTACCCGTCTTTTTGGCTGTGGGAAGCCATCTCTATGTCTTCGTCTTGCTCGTGAACGTGAGTGCAAACCCAGTCCTTTACTGAGAGGGTCAAATGAGTCTGAAGTCAAATCAACACCATTAAGAGTTTAATTATATGATTTAACAGCCCAGGCAGAAATGTCACGTAGAAACTACAGAATACCTTACAGTTGGCAAACACACCTGTATATTGAAATAATGCTTTACCTTAATTAGGCAATATGTAGCTTCTGTATAAAGAAAGTAAATTTTCAGAAGAGGAAAAAAGTGCCTCCCCCCGCCCCCCAAACAGTGGCTGTATTTATTCAAACTTATATTCTTCTGCACCCCTCCCATGGATTATACCCAGGGACACAGAAGTGATAAATTCAAAGGAGGCAAGCAAGACTACCTGATACTCCTGTCAGGGGTTCTGTAGAATGCCGTCTTTAAAGATAGCAGTAATATTTTAAAAATCGTAATTTTAGTAAAGCCAATGTATTACTGCAGCTTTAAATATCCAGTTTTACTAAATGAAAGCACATACCCTTCATAAGCAGACTGCTGGTACAATGCTTACTCAGAAAATTGTGCGTACTTTTATACAATAATGCGTTTTTCTTCACATTATACAGACCTGATGGAAAATCTGCCTCCAGGTCCTGTTCCACATCACCTTTGGAGAACTGCTTCAGTTCTGGATCCGGTTCTGGCAGGGCATTTGATCGTAAGGCATAGTGATTTAACTCTTCCTCCCAGCTGTGCGGAGTGGACACTGCTTCGGATTCTAGATCTCCACTGTAAGTGCTACCTTGGTCTGTAATGAGAGTGACCAGATATACCATGTGCTATAGGAAAGGGCAGACGAAAAGAGGAGTTTGCAAGAAAAGATACAGCAGGATCAAAATCCATTTGCAAAAAAATTCCAACTCACCTTTCTCAAATATCTTGGGGTCCAGGAAGAGCTCATGCTCAGATGTTTGAGATCCTTTAGGAAAAGAAGGAAATCTGTATCTACAAATGACTGACAGCTTACATAACTAATACAAAATACTTTGAACACCCAAAAAATATGTATTAGGTTGCAATACTAAAAAACGTGATGTGTCTTCTCGTCAACTAGAGTCCTCCTACCAGCTTTCTACCTTGGTCCTGCTGTTATGGGAGAAACAGAAATGTGGAACTAACCCGTGTTTGCTTTTCCAAATGTTTCCATCCCTCCATGTTTGTTATTTGAGTCATCTGTAGACAAGTAAGATATTTTGTTCATTTCTTTCCAGCTTGTTCCACTTTTATTGCATGGGATGATCATTATCTAACACATTCTAACCTGCATCATCCTCCAGGAATCCACCATAAAAAGCCTGATAGGAAAATATTCTTGTAAAACAGCTGCCCTGTCCTCTTGATTTTGACTACTTCTGCTAATGCATGATGTACTGATCTGGAGATTACTAAGTCTAGCAATCTGTTACTGTCAACAAATCAGATCAGCACCTAGGATCAGGGAAAGGGAATGCAAAGACATTTAAACCACTGTCAGTGCTCAGTATCTAACGTGGGTTCTATGCTAAACATAGCTCTACTGAATATTGGCTGATAAACCTCTGTGAAATTACAAAAGCTTCAGAAAGGTGCAGGTGTAATCAGCACCCAAGATGGGAACTACGGAGAAAGAGGAAATGAATCTTAAAAGAAAACATGTTTTCAAGACAAAGAACATAATATTGTACACATGGACAAAATTATCTCCAAATACACAGTTCAGCTGAATTCCTCATCTGAAAAGAGTAAGTCATCAAAATTGCTACGACATGACATAAGCACTATAGTCCTGTCTAGGTTGGCACTTTACCTGCATGAATGCTTTCACTGTGGAAAATAAACATTGGTAAGACAAGAGAACCACTTAGCATGCCATGCACGCTTGGGAAGCAGCCGACACAGGCCCTACATCTATGTCTCTACCTATTTTCCATGATGAGAGGACCTCCATCTCACTGCATTTAGTTTCCTTTTTAAAAACATCACATACCACCATGAGAGTGTGTTTTTTCTTTCTCCTCATCTTCTGCAATCATTTCTGCCATCTGAAGGAGATCAGCTTCAAAGGGATTTGTGGGAATCTTTTCCTTGATATCCTGAATAGTTTCAATGATCTTGTCAGCATTTTCCAGGGTAGTTGGGAAGAGCATGGGAACTGGTACCTATGGAACATGTGGAAAATAGTAGAGCTTGTTTGGGGGTGAAGGAAACCAGCAAATAAACAGGGGAGATTCCTGTCATTTAATCTTACATAATTTTAGCATTACTACATTTAATTTTAAAGTAACTCCAGACTGGGCAACTTGCTTCATTTCTGCAATAACCCTATAAATTGGTGGTTTTGTATGATGCAATACAGAAAGAAATGGCTTCGAGGACTCCAAATAGCACTTGCATGACTAGTTACACAACCCAGTGATGCTGCTCTGTGTTCTGTTCCGAAACAAGACTGTAAACCAGTTCTCTAGTGAACTGAAGTATATACTTACAGGTACTGGCATTCCAAGTGGAACTGGTGTGTACTGAGTGTAGAGGTGAAGGGGTACTGGCACAAACACTGGTACAGGAACAGGTACCACAATGATTTGGGGTTGAACTTCTTCTTCTTCTTCTGTTATATCAAAAATAGAACAAAACAAAAATCGTTTAACCGTATGACCATCCAGTATGCTTCAGAGTGTCCACGATAACTGTTTGGAGTTCTGCTTGTAACTCAGTGTGCACAGCACCACGTCTTGGTTCACAGTCATCTTTCACTTTAGCATTGTTGTAACAAGCATTAACACTACAGTTTGGAAATAAACAGCACTGTGACCATATACATGAATGCTGGAAACAGAGAGTGGAAATAAGTATTAAATACATCCAGGTAAATGGTGTGTTACTGCAATTATCTCACAAGTAACTACAAGACCATAAGAAGGTACCAGTAAAAACCTAACTACAATCTTCCCACTTCATCTTCCTCACTGAGAGGTTCACACCAACATCAGATACCCTCCCTCTGTAGTAACAATGATGGAAAAAACACTCTGCAATGACAGTCTGGACTATGTAATAGCCTTTGAAGGTGTTTCTGTTTCCTCCTGCCTACAGAGGGAGCTTAGAGCAAATATGAATCTAATCAAATGATCTTAGGAATAGGGACTTAATTTTCAGAGGTTCTTAGTATCTTAGTATCTTCTTAATAATTAAAGGAAAGTGAGAGCTGAAACAATCTTTGAGAAATAATGCCCTTATTAAAACGGGTCTGCTCTTGTGGCTTGTGCCGTGAGAGCTAAGAACTCACAAAATCTGTCTTGAGGACAAGTTCCCTCTGAAGCCTTTTGCATGTCACTTAACCATTGCACTTTGTTTCCCACAGTTAAGATGACTGCAGAATGCTAAAGATGAGTTAAAGCAAATCTCAAGATTCACCACACATGAAGCTTTAAGGATTTCAAAGAACAGCAAATCTTTTACATCTGTAAGGCAAACTGCTATTTGGAAAATACCATACAGCAAGCTGAAAACTATTTAAGGTTTTAAAATGTATTTTAAAATATTCTAATAAATCATGCATTACTCTCTCAACTGCAATATAGACTTTTATAAAGTGGGTAGGAAACTAGATACATACCTGTCTGGCATTCTTTGTTTTGTGTGTGAGGTTTGCATGAGGTGGCCTTAGTCTGTGTGATTGGCTTGCACAATAATGCTTTGTTTTTTAGAAGCCGAGGAGGCTGTGATGGTGGCAGCTTTAGGGCATCTGTCTGAGTACTCGCCTGTTTGGAAAAATACAAACGAGAGCAGAGTCAGTATTGGTTTGAAGGCTATCGTAAGATTAGTATTTGTTCTCTACTATGGGAGGTTGAACAATTTAAAAACTCTCCTTGCTGATAAAAATGATAATTTGAAAACTATTGCAAAACCAGCTTGCTAATGTATTTGGTGCTTTCTGGTCTTCACCCCAATTTATTTTAATCAAACAATAGGGTTGGTTTTTTTTATTAACAGTGCAGTGAACAAATCTGCAAGAATATTTGGTTTCTGTAGTCAAATAACCTCTATAAACTTTTGACCTTGGAATCTTACTGATGGCAAAGATGTAAAGAGGAGTTACGTTAAGATACTTTTGATGACGAAAAGCCTGGCTGATACAGATATCCAAAAACCTCAGTAAACTGATGTGAAACCACTGAAAAGAAATAAAAGTAAAAAATGGACACAAATGCTGGCAGTATTGGTATCACTTCCTGATTACACACAGACTGACTATTCGTGCTGGTACTAATTTCGTGTCCTGCTAACTGTGATTTTCAGTCATGCATTCAAATCACAGGATTTCGTTAGGGAAAATTCATACTCTAATCCAGAAACGACATTTCAGCTAAAAGCAAGGGTGTCAGTCTTCCAGAACCTAAGAGCTACATAATAAAATCTTTGTTCTTTAAGAGAGTTGCAAGATGTATACCACATACCTCAAAGAGCTCAAGAATAGGAACTCTAGGGGTTATTCACAGATAAGTGGTGACAATGGTTCCCCACAGCTCTGTTACCACACCACTAGGGAGTGGGGAAGGAAGGCTAAGCTGCAAGAGCTTGGTCATGTCAGCCCCGGCAGCCCACGCTGGTCCCCTTCCTCCCATGCCAGCCCTTTCAGCATCACATCCCACTTCTGGCCACAAAAGGTAACCCCAAGTACAGAAGCCACACATTAATTGCTTGAGAACTAGAGCCATCTCAAGCACTACAATTTGATAAGCTTTGTCTTAAAACATCTAATCAACCTGTCAGTGGACACAAAAAGACTTTTATACCATACAAGTTCTACACATTTTAAAAAATGCATCTGCAAGCTGGATGAATTTTAAATCCCAGTCACAATCAGGAAAACCAGTTACAAAATGATGGTGCAAAATTCTTGGATACTTTACTTGTTATTGATACAATCTGGGCGAAAGTGAGAAAAAGAGTCTCTCGTAAAACTTACATCTCCTATTATTTTTGCTGTCACAGTAGGGACTGCACCTGTGAAGAAAAAACATACAAAGAATAGTCTGTATACTTATCATCAAAGACTATAACCCCTATTCTGCCAAGGTCAAGAAAAAGAATTCCCATTAAACCTCACTCCCTGCTGTATGTACATATATTTAAGTCATTATTTATACCTAGGTAAGGAAGGACAAAACTGTAACCATCTGCACTGATGTGAAGTATAATGAAGAAGTGGCTGTTGTCCTCAGTGGAAAAGATCCCTGAACAAATATAAATGTTCAGGAATAAAGATTTAAAACACAGGCATCATATGCAGCAGTCTTACCCTGTAAAACATTGTTGGAGTTAACCGTAGGCTGGGCAGCAGGGGTGCTTGCAAGGGACACCACGTTTGCTATGACAGGGGTTGAGTCCTTTCTCAAAGAAGGAGGGCCTGATGAGGAAGCTGGTGCCATAGAAAGGTTTGCTGGACAGAGTGAACAGAAGAAAATGAAAATAAGCAATAAGATAACTTATAAAACAGCATTTCTGAAACAACACCCACCCTCCAGATTCCTCTCCAAATGAAAAAGCCTGCTGTATGAGAAGGGAATGTAGGTGTCAAACTGCAGCGTTTCAGTTTAAACAGAAGCTGATTCCACAAGCAAACTTAAGCTGTTTTCCCATCACTGAAACATTTCAGAAGACCACCGCAGTATGAAAGCAGCTTCCTCGTTGTAATAGTAAGTGTATTATAGCAGCACTCAGGAGACAAGAGGACTGGATGCCTCCCTGTGCTCGGTACGGAACATATGTAGTATAGGAGACAGTTGAGATCCTGACAAATAATGAATGAGGTGAATTTTATGAGGCTCTCACAGTTAGAGGAATTCTTAGGTTCTTTCCATTTGAAAGCACCATTTGTTACCATGTATTACCACATTTCATCAAAAAATACTGTTCTGAGGCAGCCCGTTATCCTGGCAGCCCCCAGCTCAGAGAGGTGCCTGCAGCCCAGTTTTGCAAAAGCACTGCACACTTGCCTCAGCTGAAGTTGCAGGCACACTTCTGGAGAAGCAGGCCCACCAGGCATTTTGCTATCCTTACTAACAGCCAAAGGTAGTGACAAGACCAGGAATGTCACATGGTATAGCTGTGGCCCAAAAGGATAAAGTTACTTATATTTTAATCAGGGAAAACAGCTCCCACCAGTGTAAGCAGCAGATGTGCACAAAGTTGAAGAGTTGAATATGGCTTGGTGCCTGCGATAAACTTTCAGTTAATATTCTTTATTGCTTTTTGGGTACCTTACTGTTGCAGTCACCATCACTCAGTGGGAGATTATGCCCGTCTTTAGGATCAGCGCTATTTCTGCCCTTTGCTTCGCTTCCTCTTCTTGTCTTTGTGGGCCTTTCTTCCCTGTCCATTTCATTCCCTACAGAAACTCACAGTTCCTATTCCTGTGGGCTTCATTCCCACCCTCCTTCCCATTCCATCTGCTAAAATAATGAGCAAGGAAAGAGCTACAGTGCACATTAATGTTGGCAGTGATACTTTAAGAATCAACACTTGACATAGAAACAGTAACTCTTCATATGCCTACAGACTACACAGAACTGGCTATTTTAAGTTCATATATGGAAGTCTGTATTTACAACCGCTAAGGCTACTAAATTTCACCGCTTGACTTTTTTTTTATGAAATGAACAGTAACATCCTACTGTATCTGGCTATGTCTTAACAAGGACAGGAGACAAGCCAGGTATTTAACATGCCTTCAACAGACACCAATACATTTTACCCTAATAAAATGGCCTTTCCTTTATGAAACTGAAAAGTAAGTGCTTTTGTTCCATCTTCTTTAAAATCACAATCTAGGTTTGGTATATGAAGCAATCTCATACCTGCAGAAGTTTGAAACTGTCTGAAGTAAGACAAAGATCTAAACCTGAGCCCATTCAATGGCAATGGGCAAGCCCCCCAGTAGAGGATATACCTCAAAAAGTTCACTGAATTGAGTTTCCAAATACATGTTTGTATCACTATCATGCACAGCGAAAGGCAATACTATTCCCAGCCTGTTTTACCTGTGTTGTTTGGGGGTGGAGGGTCAGAAACACTTTGCTGATTACAGAACAACAGAATGCAAAGCAGATTGCAAAAATGCTTGATCTCCCCTTGCCATTTCATGGACTCACTGAGTTTACCTTGTCTCTTACAACCATCACACTTTGCCATCTAGGAAAACAAGAGTGAGGGAGAAATTAAACACACTTGTAAACAGCAACAAAGAGCATGTGTATAAAAACCTCTTTGCACCTTCCTCAGCAAATACAGCGTGAAGAAATCGGTAAGAGCGCATCATTTCTGCAGCGTAACACAAAGCAGCACAGCATTCACTGTCTGTCTTCCCACAACCCGTACTAGGTTTGCTCTACACAGAAAACTGGTACTCAAAAGTTAAGGAGGATTTACTCATCTCTTGCATATATGCAACATATCCCATGGACACAGAAGTCAAGCGTGTAGAACAGGACATTCACACAGCTCCTAGTGTACTAAGGTTCTTTTGTCAACACGTTTGTATTCTAGAGGATGTTATGTGAGAATATTCTTACCTGGTAAAACAAAACTGTGAATTTAGACATGCACTCCTCTGAACAAAATTCCTCCATTTTCCCCCCAAAGCGATTCTGGACCAGTTTCGGGGAAGCCTGTAAACAGTAACTGCACATTTTACAGTGGTTTCCCCAGCGCTTAGCCAAGTCATGTTTATACAGCAGTTTACAACCTAAAAGAAGAGAAAATAGCAAGAAAACAAAAGCATCCTTCAGTATCAAAATGACATTCGTTCGGCACTTCTAGTTCTTATATTTCATTATGTCTGTAATAATTTGTTGGAACATAACATTTATATTAAAATATTAAGTGTGAACAAAGTTCTGTGTTTCTAAACCTAAAAACCAGTTTTCCAACCTAAACCAATTAGGTTTCTCTTAGTAATGCAAATAATTTTAAGGCAAAACCCACTTCTGACTTGACTTGCCTGAGACAGTCTTGCCCTTCCTTACCTTCACTACAGAATGGCTTATCTACGCCTGAGAATCGCACTGTCTCCTTGATAATTTTCTCAATTTTGCAGTATTCACACATTGCCATTACACTGCTCCTCTTCTTATATTCATCACAGCAGGTCTTCCCACAAAACTGGAACATTTTACCCTGCAACACAGCCAGAATGTTTCGGTTTCAATGTTTCACGTCCCAGATAACACATTTTAATTGTTAATAAAAAATCAGAAGTGCATTTATGCCCTTTGCAATCAACCACAGACAGCAGTAGCAAGTAAGTCTCCCCATTTAGCTTTATAACAAAGACAACACCGTTTTCTGCAGAAAGCCCTCACCAATGTGCTTTGTCCTGGAATTAAAAGGATCATCTCTGGGACCAAGAATCAGGAATGTGCTTATCTAGCCAGGCAATCACAGGGTTCAGTTTTTCTGGAGGTTTTTATTTTTCTAAGATCAAAGAGCTAGTATCAGTATTAATTCTGATAATGGTTAAATGACACCAAAATCTGTTCCAGATTCCTCCATAGCAGGTCATAGTAAGCGACAGAGCAGTACTGACAGACCATTGCACATAAGCTACAATTTCTTGGGTTTCTGTTGAGAAATATGAGCTTGAGAAGCCCTAATTGTTATTACCTTGTAGTCAAGCAGTTCTGGTTTGGTTGCAAACAATCTGTTACAGTGCTGACACCTGAGTTTTACAACAGGGCGGGCAAAAGTGACTTGCTGGGACTGGGCAGCCAGCCTCTGTAGACCAGCTGCAGCCGAACTGCTCATGGAGCTGGGGGACACAGTCGAGGTGGTGCCACCTGCCGATACCGTCGCCCCCGAGGGAATGCTTACAATGACTTGACCTTGCGACAGAGGTACCACTGAGGAGTTCATTCCTGCAGGCTTGTTGAACAAATTCTGCAGGAAAGCAAATGGAGGAATAGACTTGATTTTGCAATATTACATATTTTACCCGACATCCCAGATATTTACACCATCCATTTATTATTCTGTTAATTCAGCTAAGAAGAAATCCTAGATGTCACACCTGAAAGGCTACTACACAACTGTAGCTGCAAAAATTGCGTATGCTCCCATCTGACATAGCCAAGTGATACTGAGGGTTTGCTGAAGTTTTACAGCTGTTGCACTGAACTTGAACACCTGAGGGTGAAACAGAGAAGAAAAAGTTGATTTATGCAACATCAAGTTGTAGTGCAGATAATTTTGCACTGTGCATACAAAAACAGAGAATCTGAATGACAAGCCAAGGTACACAAAGAAGCCCAAGACAAAGTTTCTACAGATTCAGAAGCAGACACTGCAGCTGCAGTGCCTGTTGCTTGCCAGATCCTTTAATTAATCTCCCAGTATCCCTAGGATGTCAGTAAGCATTTTTCTGTTTTAAAAGAAAAATAGCTGAGAATGTGTTTGCCTAGCTCAATGCAACATTAGGCAGAGGTAACTAAGCTAATCACCCTGGAGAACAAGGGGCAGAATAGTCACAGCGGTGGTATGGCACATGTCCACGGAAGTGGATTTGTCTAGCTGGGAAACCCACCAGCTGCACTTGTGAGAACAGAAAATAAATTAAGGTTTATTATCATGTTTAAGCTCTCTAAAAACAAAGCTGAAATGGCTGTACTGTCACTGTTAGGTTTATCTATGGTAGAAAGTCCTTATGTTCCCATCTCAGCACCTCCCTTTAAAAAAAAAAGCCACCTTCCACCACCCCCCCAAAAGAATATCGGCCTTAACTTTCAAGACAAATTAAGTTTGGATATGAGCTACATGAAATGATGCTTCTAAAGAAGTAAAAGGATAAAGTTACCTGCAGAAGTAACCATTTTCACTCTATACGCTGACAAGCAGTTAACAGAGCAAAACAGTTCAGTTTTTCCCAAGTTATTTGTGCTCTCTATCATCTCAGCTGAAGATCTCAAAGATTTACACAGTGTACAAGGTGTAATTTTAGCTGACTTCTGTGGAAACACGGAAATCTGTCATTCTTTTGAAACTTAGTATTTTTATTAACCTGGAAATTAATCACTAACATATAAAGCGCGTACAAAAGTGACTGCCAGTGCACTTGAGGCAGCACTTCTTTTACAGCTGTGTTATTTCTGATGCAGATATTCTTATTTGAGCTCTCCAGTCTGCTTGCTGTATTCGCACTTTGACTACCTGAGACTTGGGCTGCCTCTCACTCAGGGTACCTTTGCAGGCCAGTTTAAACAGCAGCGAGGCTGTCAGGGCGAAGGCCTCCCAGTGCAAACACCACTACGTGTTATAACAGCACGTACCAAGCACCTCCTATCAGTGTTTTTGCTGAGAAGCGACATTTTGCTTATGGTTTTTAATACATCAGCTATATATGTAAGCAATATTCCCATTTAACAGATGAGAAAAGGAACGGAGAGGAGGAGGTTCCTCTCTCACCCACGAAACCCCAGAAACTATCAGAATGCATCTGACAGTTGAGTTGAATGCTGTTTAAAAACCAATAAAAAATAGGGAAGACTTAGAAGCTTTGAACATACTGTATTTTCAGGAAGACCAACATATATGAGGTTTTGATGTGAGATGCAAAAGCAGCATGAAATCCCTCTCCTTTCCAGCTTATTTAATTTAATTTCCAGATTTCTTTCAGAGGACAACTAATATTGTAGGTGATTTCCTGAATGGAGTTGAAATATTTTTACCAGATTTTTCTTTTTTAATTATTAGGCCTTTCTTGGCCTAAGTGGTTAAAAGGGGAGCAGAGTCAATCACAAAATGCCACACTATTTATAGAGGGCAATTTTTCCTAAAGTAATGGCATTAGAAGAAGTCAGTCAAAAACAACTGAGCTATTACAATAAATCAAGGTTCTCTCAACTGCTCTGCTCTTTAAGAGGCTCCATTATAATCAAAATTAAAATAAAAATTTAAGAAGGGAAAGGAAAAAACACAGTGGACTGCAACTGAGGGCATCTGCTTCTCTCACACTGGAATACTCCAGTAGCCGGCTCAGTGGTGAGGGAAACAGAGCAACATGTTTGGGTGAAGATTAAGCAGAAAATGGCAAAAGGAGTTATCTTAGACCAAGGTAGTAACCGAAATAATCTGCTAAAAAACTGTGTGTTCCTCAGAACACCCAAAATCTAGTCAAAGATATATTTTTAATATTCTGTCAAAATATACCTGCTTGTATGCTGTCACACACGTTGAACTGCAGAACTTTTTTGACTGTCCCTCTATTTGAAGCATGTGACACTGGCCAGAGCCACTGTAGCAGTACCCTCCGCAATTCTCACAGCAGTTCATGGTCAGGTTGTTAGCTGAGCGGAACTTGGAGAAGCAAGCATCACTGCAGAGCTTGTGTACAACGTTCTGGTAATTCACTTCGTGCCTAATCTGGAAGAAAAGAAAGAATATAGAACAAGAATAGAAAGAGTACGTATTTTCATCTCTGAGATAGGAAGTTGTCCTGATCTAAAGGAAATTCAAATGAAAAAGAAGTTTGCAATTACCACTGCATTCTTCTGGCACATGCTGCACTTGGTTGAAATGCTGTTAGTATGAATGGTAACAACAGGTTTCCTCTTCAGTTCGTATGTAGAAAGACATGACTGGCTGCAGAAATCCTTACTGGAGTTTGTATTGTCAAACTGGGCAGTGATTACATCCTTTGGATTTAGAATGTCTCTATGGAAAAAAAGAAAAACAAACAAAGAGACAATTAATGTTGGTTTCATGTCAACTTGCTGTCCTTTTCTTTTTCTGCGGACTAAACATTCTCCAGAAGAGGGTGGATTCATTTAATTTAAAGCTTTTCTTTTTGCTGATCTAAGTACCTGACTTCATTTTTCTTTTCCTATTAGGAAAATCGTTAAGGAATACAATACTCAAGCAGGTATTTTGTGAAAAAATATATACAGGAGTGGCCTATAAATACATCAAGCTGTATCATTAAATCTTTTCAAAAGGAACTGGGAACAGATAACTGTTTTGCACAGTCTTTATGAAAAAAAAAATTAGAAAGCAGGATATGTGGAATAATTCCCTTTAATAATGAAAATACCAATCATAATGGGGTAGGGACAAAAAGGGAAAACCAAAGGTCACAATGTCTAATTATCAGCTAGCTCAGTTCAAAACGGTCTGACTAATATTGTAACTTTCCACCTCCTACCTCCCATCTACAGTTTTGTTTATTTGTTGACGGATTTAACACACTGAACTTTCTCCTTATTTTTTCCTCTCTTTTGAAACAGTCCTTCACAGAAAAGTGAAAGTCAGAAAAATAGAGGAAAATATTTAAATAGTTCCCTTGGTTGGAAGGATGCCTCCTTCTCACTTGTCTTGTCAGAGGTAAACCATTTTTCAACAGAATAAATACAAATTACAGCCAAGACTGCTAAACTTTATTACAAGGCCTTTTCACACTGAGACAGCAAGTGAAAAGAATAATTAATTGAAGTCACAAGTTTAAGTTCAGCTGACCTTGTAAAACCGAGAGTAATAAATTTGTTGTTGAAGAAATGATGAACAAAGCAGCATTCCTTTTGCAAAGTACCTTTCATGACTAAAAATAATACGTATGAATAATTCTCCTCTATAAACAGACCGTAGCACAACCAGTCTGCAAAGTTATTTATTTGCCTCAAGTTATGGTATAGTAATATGACATCTTGAAGAGCTCGTCATAAAGGTCTCCTTTTGCTAATTTGGAGATAACACTACAAATAAAAAAAAAATTTCAATCATTAAAATGTTTTTAGAGCTGAAGATTCAGGCCTGTGTTTCTAACAGGACTGTGAAAAAAAAAAAAAAAAGGAATTTTTTCCAAGTAGGCTCCCAAAAGCAAACCTTGCCTTTCCACTCTAGGCCTAAGTAGGCTCCCAAAAGCAAACCTTGCCTTTCCACTCTAGGCCTGGGCAGAAATTGATTTAGGTGCTGAAACCCCAACTACCCGAAAAACTCAATTCTTAATAGATTTAATTTCTCTATATCTTATGAATGTTTAGCCACCATCAAGTAAGAGCAGTGGTGACCTGTTCTGAAGAGCTAAAACCTGCAGACATCTAAGATCACAGAATGGAGCCAGACTGGAAAGTTAATTTTTTTTTTAGAATATAAGGAAATATCCTGCCTCAAATATATTAATTTACCCATGTTTTACTCTATTTTACGGTGTTCAGTAAATCTGTTTTCATCTAGAATAAATAATACATAAAATATTTTTTGAAAGTGTACTCTTGTTAGTGATTTTGAGAGTGCAACAACATTTTAAAATGGCAGGACAGTGTAGTACCTTTTGAAATAGGGTTTTTAATATTTGGTTCATTTAAATTAAAAAAGACAAGATGCACACTTCACAACAGAGGCTTTTAAATCTACGTGTACGTAAAATCCAATTAACAGGATGGAACTGCAAGCGGGCAGACCAATTAACAATCAACAGTATTGGCCACGATTATTTTGAAGAGAAGTGTAACAGAAGAGGGCATTCCAGAAACAGCACGTTGCGTAAAAAGAGAATTGAAGCCTTTCATTATCTTCTTCGAGTATCAGTTATTACTAGAAGAAATTAAAACACTGGCCTACTTTGAGCAGCTTGAGCAGGTTTTCTTGGTAGAAGCTGGTGGGCGAGAAGCTGGAACAGTATATCCAGTGAGGCACAGTGTGGAGCAGAAGAGCTGGGTAGAGCCTTTCCTCTGGTACGCAGTTTGCCCCTTCTGCAGGGTTTTTTTACAGCCAGAACAGGAAACCCGAACAGCTGTGGTTGGAACTGAAGGAAGCATTTTATTCATGCCAGAGGATGCCACAGCAGGCTGGAAACCTGATGACAGCTGTGGAGCTAAGAAAAAAAAACCACAGAGAAAACAGAGAGTAACTGTTAGATATGCATTGCACATAATTCACTTCTGTGCAGGGGGCAAGCACAAAGCTTATGACTTCATTTGGGTTGTCAGGGTCTAAGGGAGAATTAAATAGCAGATGAACTCTCCATAAATACATGCCCTGTGCTGGTTTTCTGCATAGTGGATCGTTTCAACCACTCTTCAGACCGAGAACGCACTTTTAACATCCCTTTCACACTCAGTTTTCCTTTGCCTCAAAAATACAATTATTTCTCAATTTCTGAATTTCATTGCCTCTAAAACAAACTAGTTCTTTTTTCCTACTGGGGTCAGACATGGCAAACAAAATGCAGAATAACCTGCAAGACTGAAGTGCAAAGGCGATATATTTTACAGATTTAAATAAAGTTAGTCTTGCCTATTCCTTACCAAGAGGACTGCCACTGACTGAAAATACAGCACTGATTTTCAGCTCCCCTTCCTGAGTTTTTGGCTGTTGGCCGTACTCCTAAAACAAAGGGAAAGGAAAAGGAGAACAAATACACACATGTAATAACAGGTTACATGATTTCCATTCTTTCATAATGCTGTATTGAATCTTAAGGTCCAGGAAGGCAAGAGTGAGTCTCCTAACCCTGCTCCAAAGGCCAGGTTTACAGATGTTGCTGTATGAGCACCACACACAGGACCTGCTCAGAGGTTCACAGCAAACTACAAGCGAGTGCGTCGTGTGGAAATGGAAAAGAGCGGCTGGCTGGTGCTTTCCCCTCTCCACCTGTACTCCAAGACACCTCAGAATTCAGCCAGAAAAAGCTTAAAAGAAATCTCTGCTTTCCACTCACACAAACTTCCCAGCTAGAAGTGCTTTGCAGTCCTTGCCCCACTCTGTGAAACAAGCTTTATCTTCACATCCAGAGATGATAACAATGAAAGAGAGACTGGGACCCAGATAGTGAGAAGGATTCTGTACTTAACCATGAGTTAAGTACCCTGGAGGAGCCTAAGGCGAAGCTTCGCAGCAGATCAAAGCTGGCACCAGTAGAGCCACACTATCACAGTCCCGACTTAGACTGGCTTCAGTGAGAGGGGAACAACCTCACATTTTCTACAGGACGAGAAAATCCCTACAGACAGTCGCTTGTGGAGTAGCTGACATACTCTAAATTACTAGCTTACTCCATAGAAGCTATTCATACTTTTGACACCATGCTTCTTGCCCGTGCTCTCCCTAGAAATCTGAACCGTAAAGCAGCTTGTAACACTCTGCATGTAAATCTTAATAGGCTGAAAAGCATAATCTCTTGGAACTACAGAGATGATAAGATTTAACCTACTTACAGTTATTTGAGAGTAGCGAGGGCATGATGTCATGTTATGACTGAGCTAAACTCACAGTTGCTGTCTGGCTGCAAGGTAAGCCAATTCAAAATCACTAAGCAAAATTAAGCTCTCCCTTTTCAGTGGCAGTGGACTGCTCCCTCATCTTAAGCCGTCTCCTAAAACCACACACACACATCCACGTGATGTATGCTAAAACTTAACACTTCTCTTACTCCTATGGGAAAACGACAAGTTTCTATACTAGGACAATCAAACTATTTCTCAGCAGGTTTCCCAGGAGAACAGGCAATGGTATTCATTCATCATGTGAGCCATCAGACCAAAGCACTCAAGTCTCAAGTAAGAGAAGCTTTTAAGCTGTGTATGGGCATGCTGTGATGACAGGTTTTAGAGCACCACAGGTTTTTTAATATTGCAATTTAAAAAATAGTTATTTGCAGAAATACAGTTTTTTAAGCATTTTAACCGCAGTGTTATCCTTGGTCAATACTAGTAAGAGAAATGGAGGCAAATCCTGACATCAACTGTGCATGACTGAGCATAGTTTCACAGCAGTGTAATGGTGCTGAAAGCCAAGAACCTTCAGCTCCAACTACCGGTTACAGCAAGAAATGCTCTTATCTTTCAGGATGCATGAAAAAAAGCCCCAAACCCCACATTAATTCCAATCTAAAGCAAAACAAAGTGAACCTTCATCAGTTCTCATACTTTCCCAGTATCAGGCAGAGTTGATAATTACAGGATTTTACTCCAGGAATTAATATTTTGAAGAATATGATACTTGATATTTAAATTCTTCAAGTCTTCACTTTTACTTATTAGTAAGATCTTTGATAACCACAGACATCTTGCATTGCATTCCCCACAAATCCATGAAGCAGGTGCCATCTTGGGAGGACAAAAGAACAGACAGATTTAACTAACCTACACACGGTTTGACATTACATATGCTGAAGGAGAAATAAAACCAAACAATCTCACGGACACCGAACAAATAGAAGGGCAGTGAAATCTGAATCGTTTCAAATACTTAGTTTACTTCTTTATTTTATTAAGCCAAGAGTATTATGGGAAAACAAGAAAAAATCTTGGGAAGACAGGCCCAGAGAGAAGCGGAGGTATAGCAGAAGTACACAGAAGGATGCTAGAAAAGCTAACGCCTGCACAAGAACACCAGCACTCTCGTGTCGATGCAAGTGGGATGCATCACCCTGGGAAGCTGTGCACACCTTTAACTGCTGTGTAAAGTTTGGTACGTAACCCAAATAATAGCAGTGAGGAGACAGGAATTGCCACACAGATCACTGCCCCGGTGTCACACGGCAAACCAGTGGCAAAGAGACCGTTTAGAGCTCAGCAATCCTTGCCCCGGCACCACTCAATCCATGGGTCAGACTTTCTCCATTTTGCAAGTGTTGAACTTTTACCTGTATCATCGTAAAAAATGCCAGTCTCAAATGAGAAAGTCACTTTGACACACACTTAAATTGGCTTCACTGAGGTGTAAGTGTTTAAATATTTTGCTAAGGTAAGACCTCCAAGTGTTAATTTAAAACAAGAACAAACAACGAACCACTGTGCTCGCAAAGATAACCTTTAAGAGGGAAGTATCAGGAATAGCACTTGTTTCAACTGCACATCTCTAACTGTGACAACTCACAAACTATTCAGTAAAATATGATTTACATTTTCTTTCCTAGTGAGACTGAGTTGAGATAAAGTGTCTATATTGCCATAGATTTAATAATGAAAGTTTTACAGCACTTTGCTTTGTCTCTAACTGAAAAGCAAAACATTTTCAGAGACATGGTAACATGACATCAAAAAGTTGGGGGGTTGGGTTTCACGGTAGTATAAGAGGGAAAAATCCTTCTACTAAACTACGTTCTTCAAGTTAAATTTCGGTCAACAAACCAAATAAATTGCGGAATTTATGTCCAGCTTATGCGGTCAGCTGTCAGACCAAAATGAGAAATGCAATGGGAAACTTACCTCGGAATTATCAGGTTCATCTTTAATTTTGTCTAATAGTCCCTGCTGTGGGGCCATAGCTTTATCATATTCGTCATCCAAAGGCTCCTCCTTAATTCTAATATTTGGTGCAAAGGAATTCCCCAGCTCTTGTCCAATAGATTCCTTACTAGAAAATAGGTAGCTAGACTCCTGAAACAATAATATGAAAAAGAATTCACCCTCCTGCATCTGCCATTAGGAGTTGGGCTGCTGCCAAGGGGAGTTTCTGTTGCAGACCAAGAGAAATGGGTCCTGCCACTGGAAGGTGGGAGAAACGACGGGCAGCAGTTGCTGCCTCTACCTCCCTGCAGCACCCTCTGTCAGCCCACCCCCAATCCTTTTCACTCCTCTGGACAAAGCAGAAGCCACCCAGCTCTCTAAGTTGGTTGTCAGAAGGGGCATTCGGCTGTTTGGGCAGTGTCTCCTGTTGATACAGCTGTTCCCTGTCTCATCTGGAAAAAAGGCAGCAGGTCAGATGGATGCATCCAGGTCTAGATTCGGTTCACCAGTCAGTCAGACCATGCTGAACAGGAAAGTGGCTATCAAAAGAATCCTCAATCCAAAGAGAGGGTCAGCAAAATTTTACAAAATTATATGCACTGTTTAAGTAGCAAAGACGTCTATGAGTCAGAAGATCAGTTTTCTTGATACTCAAATTTACACTCAAATACAAAATACGTATTTTGAATTATTCCAGTATATCGCTGCACTTGCAAAAGTGTTTGAAAGATCTATAGCTTACCCTGAAGTTAGTTTCTGGAGTTTGTGGCGCTAACTGCGTCCGTAATGTTTCTTCTACTTGATTATGAACTGAGGAAAACATATACATTAAATATAAATGAATACAGATTCCAACGCATTTCCTTTAAAACTCTCTAGAGTCTCACACTGATCCCCAACCCCATAGTCTGACAGCACCTCAGAAGTATTAAACTACTCCCTTTCTCTTCCCTGCAAATACGATGGTAATCCTTAAAGAGAATTGACATTTTTTTCATTATTCTATTGGGTCATTATTTTCCCATTCCAGCAAAATGGTTGTAAAATTCTGAGGCGAATTGTTCATTCAGAATTTTCTCCACCCCAGGGAGTTCTGAACTCTGTCATGTTTCGACATTTAAATCAGAAAATATTTTTCAGAGCAACAACTTTCATCCTTTTCTTTGCTGTTCTGGTCTTTTGCCTCTTCCCCCCTTCTCAGGAAACAGTAGCTATGCTTTTTTTAGCATCTATCTTTTTAAAAATACTGGATTTGCCTGGATACTGGATGCTGCCTGTGAGCATTTGCTATTGCTGTTTCAATTACTGACTGCTCTACCTGAGGCTGCACAGCTTTCAGCCACAACCTTACAACTGTAGGTATTTATAATTTTCTGAAATACGTCTTTTGCACAGAAATATTCTTCACTTGATTTCTACCTGAGGGTAAAGAGACATCTTTACATCTCTTCTTTATTTCAAAAACATCCATATTGTTTCTCTATCATCTGTGGAACCTGGAAGCACTGATTTTAAGATGCTGTTACTAAACATACAAAGTTTAAATATCAGAACTGTAAGCTGTGAATCTGAGCAAGTAGCCAGGAGGCTCTCACTCGTTGGCCTACCCTCTCTCCATACAATCTTCTGAATAAAATTAAATCGCATGTTCCAGCCTGGTTATTCTTAACTCCTTCATTCACTGTTCTACTGTAACTTTCAGAGCCTGCGAACTCAAAAACAAGTGTGTGGGCAGCAAGACTACTGGTGACTGTCAGGCTGCCTCAGATGAGAAACGGATTACAGGCATCTCTGGTTCTCTCCATGTTGGCTGGACAAAGTCCAAGATGCAAGTATCTGAGGAAGAAGGAGAGCAGTCTCCCAGGACAAGCAGATCTCAAGTTACTCCCTGGCTGACTTCCTGCAGACACTAATACATTTCTAGCAAACCTATCCAGGATGCTACTATGAAATGCATATTGCTTTAAATACATGTATGTTAATGAAGAATTGGGACTTTGCTCAAAAACATCTTTTCTGGCCACCAACTTAACCTAAACTTCGTCATCTTTTCTTTTTAGGACTTCCAAAGTCTACAAAAAACAGTGAGAAAAAACCAAAGAATTGTCACCCAGCTTGGTTTAGTAAACCATGGCAAAAAAGGATATGTTGAGGCTTTGAAACAAGCTGTGGAGGATGAGACCCCCCCAATGCTGCCAGGCCCTTTTGCAAATCCTAGTCCTAACACAGAGTTCATCGTATTTCACAGTTCTTTATAAAATGCTTCCCTACATACAGCTTTGTGTATTCTCTTCAACAAGATGATGTTTTGAATAACTAGCCCTATTGCTAATTTCAGTCTAGTTCCTTCTTCCTCTTTGCGGGGTAGCCAGGTCTACGATGTCAACAGTTACCTGCTTTGTCAAGAAAACTGCTTTTCAATCTAGAATCCATATCTTTAGGGATTTTTTCCAACCGTTTTTCACGTTCTTGAAAATGTCCTTCTCTATTCTTGTCCTTTGCTGAAAAAGTCTCTTTGCCATTATCTCTTGTTATGCTAAAATCTTTTCGAATTGATTTAAATACAGGACCCTGCTCAAATGGTGAAGTGAGATCCTTCTGGATTGCATTCTGAATCTGAATTTCTTTTTCACTGTCCAATTCATGTTCTGTAACTCTCTTGCCCTCTTCCAGATGGTCTTCATCATGAATCACTGAAGACAGAGTGTCTTTTGGAGTGAAATTCTGATCATCTTCATTGTCACTCCCAACAACAGGTATGCCTGCAAGATCCCCAGAGTTCAGAAAATAATCATCATCATCATCATCCAGCAGTGAGTTTTCAGATCCTGTTCGATTCTGTATTCCATAAGATATGCTGTCGAGGGCAGGCGTTAAGTTGTGGTCAGTGTCCTCAGACATTTCTGCATCCAGAATCTCACCACCTAGGGAAGAAAAAAACCCCATGAACAGTCAGAAAATTCACCAACCTTATGTGTAACAAAGGACAAGTGTAAACGTCCTTTGCTAATCTGTCTGATGCTGCAATTCCTTGAATGCTCTAAGCCTTCTTAGGCCAACATTACTGATAAAACATTGCCAAGATAAGAAACAGTTCTGTCCCACTCGCCACCCAGTGAAGCAGAAGCTGAATGAATAAAACTAACCCAAGAGAGGAGAAAAAAACTTCAATTCATCTCATTTGTAACACTTGTGGAGAAGGCAACTGTCGGGGTTTAACCCGGCAGGCAGCTAAGCACCGCACAGCCTTTTGCTTGCTCCCCCCGCAGTGGGATGGGGGAGAGAATCGGGGCAGGAAGGGAGAATAATAATAATTATGATAAAAGAATATACAAAATAAGTGATGCACCATGCAATTGCTCACCCTTCGCCAACCGATGCCCCCCCGCCAGCTTTCCCCCAGTTTATATACTGGGCATGATGTCATATGGTATGGAATAGCCCTGTGGCCAGCCTGGGTCAGCTGTCCTGGCTGTGCCCCCTCCCAGCTTCTTGTGCACCTCCGGCCTTCTTAGTTGGTAGAGCACGAGAAGCTGAAAAGTCCTTGACTAGTGTAAGCACTACTCAGCAACGACTAAACCATCCCTGCGTTATCAACATTCTTCTCATGCTAAATCCAAACCACAGCACTATGCCAGGCACTAGGAAGAAAATTAACTCTATCCCAGCCGAAAGCAAGACAGCAATGCAGGGAGGGAATGAGTAGCAAGGGCTAGAGGAGGGCAAGATAGTCTTTTTCAGCAGCAATAATACTTCTAAGAAATGTTCTGTGAAGCTATGGCCTTATATAAATAAATAAAAATACTTACATTTTTCTGTAATATCAAATACCGCATCAGATTTATCTTCAAACTGTAAAAAGGAAAGCACTACATCATTATCTTGGTCAGCTGCCATGTACTTTGCTAAAACATATCTGATTAAAACCAAAACCAGCAAGAAGGATCATGATTCCTCCTCCTTCCTTTCTTGCCCCAAGCAAAGTTCTACAAATTACTGAGAAGTCATATTTACCCTAACAAGTTGAGAAGTACATAGAAAAAACACACAATGAAAATTCAGAATCAGCGTTGCTTCCCAGGGAAGGTGGAGGAGAGAGGGGAAGGGAATGTCAAAATTTTCGCTTCTACATGAGATACGTGCACCAAGTCAAGATCACAGATTCTGCCCTCTTTGACGCTCTGCAAGCCTTCATTTCCTCTGAATGTTATAAATGGAAAATAGCAGCATATACAGCTCCCAGTGATGTAGGCTGCACAAATCCAAAGGTTTCATCTCTCTAACAGGGAACATGCCCTCCCCAGGAACAGTAATGCTTAACTTCCTAACAGTAACGAGACAATGAGTGTCGGTATGAGCACAACCAAAGAACCCGATGATGACTCTGAGTGCTGCACAAAACATCTGTTTACATTAAACATTCTCTGACAGACGTTAAAGTTGATGGCATGCTTGAATGCTGTCTGAAGAAGTATGCGTGCTCAGCAAAATTAAAGTTTCCTTTAAAATGCCCAACTCATTAGCATCCTTCCCTTCTGCCTAAAAGATAACAGCATTCATTTAAATCATCTCTCCTTCCTCTACGTCTCCAGCTCTACGCTTTCTTTTTTAGTAGATCCTGCTCACACTTCAATTCTTAAGCCGTCTTAAGGAAAGTAATGGGATTTGATAGCAAAGGGATGATCTCTAATTTCATTTAACTCAAGTCATTTAGTTGATAAATCTGATATTCCACAGGACTGTGATGGGAATGATCAGTTTAGTAGCAGCCAGCTCCGGGAAACGATGACAACATATTGTCCCAGGGTTCATCTGGTGGCAAAAACTCCGTCCGTCTCTTTCCAATATCACTTGCAGGTCTACAAGACAAGTGAGCTCCTTCAGCTTAATTTGACACACATGGAATAGTGAGGACCTGTCCAGCATTGTGAATATCAAGATAATTTGATACTGCACCAAAACTTTCCAGCTTCTCTGAGCAGATAGTTGAGGCTGGAAAAGTGAAATACAGAACCAAAAGAAAAGCTACACTTTTCCACAAGGCTGATGCAACTCCACTCATTGTAATTATCTAGAGGAAAAAAGAGTAAGGAAATACCTTCCAGAAAGGTTTGCAAGGCCTGAGTTCCGTTACTGCTATAATGATCCTAGGAGTGTCTCCACAGATGCAAGTTTAACGTTGATGTAGAAGTAAATTTAATGTCCATAAATACTGGATATACTTAGTGCTAATACCAGGTGCTAAGGACAAGGATAGAGGTGATGTACTGTTTTTCTAGAAGAACAGAAAAAGGAACTTGTTGCCACCTGATAATAGTATCAGAGTGTGAAGCCTTGGGAGGCAAAACCGATAGCCTAGGTCCTTTTCTCTACGCTGACCTTCCTTGATCCTTTTCTTGCTTCCTCTCAGTAATGCTCTTTCTTCTCCAAAAAGTCTCAGACAATTTTCTAGTAGGGCGAGAGAAGTTTTCAGCTGAGATGAAGCATTAGATCATCCTCTTCTTGAAGTAGGCTTATATCAACGTAGTCCCTTAACTCTTCTGAGACCCAGAGTACCTGCGGGAAAGTACTCTAGGCTCTACCACAATCCTCGTTACCTTACACATCCAAACCCTGGGTATTCCTCCTCCTCTGGTGATAACAAATCTTTTAACAATAGGTTACAAACCCAGAAATGCTGTTATTAGGCAAAGAATACATTTTGCAGTCTGGACCTCCCTGTTTCATTCAAAGAAATGACAACATGCAAGTCAGCACAATGGGCCACCTGCAAGAGCTTATTAGGGACTACCATAAATATTTTGGGCAAGTTGGAAAACATTTACAATCTACCTGGAAGGAATCCAAAACACTTCCCAACCACAAGGTCATCCTAGGGAAAAAACCCCTATTTTGTTTCTTTTCTCTTTCTTTTGTGAGGCTATCAAAACAAAGAGATCATCCTGAATATTTTCATCCTCTAAAAGGTTTTCAGGTACAGAGGAAGACCTGTGTCTGTGGTCAAAGCTTCCATTGGAAATATTTACAAAACAGGAACTTCAGCATCTCATAATACTAGCAGTCTTATCTAAGCCACCACCTAATTTCTGATGGTGAACAGCATCAGAACTCCCACATGGTGTAAATCCAAAGAGCGGAAACTAGGGAAAGTGTCTGTATGCTTGTGTGTGTGCATACATATGTATCTACACTCACATAAATATATATATATAAATATATATAAATATATATACACACACACTCCCAATAACTTACTCATTCCGTAACAGTCTCTGACTGGACTATGCCCTGAAATGAGGGCTCATACGCTTTTTTTTCTGAATTAGTGTGGGGTATTCTCTCAATTATATACACTTCTATTCCCTTTCTGAATCCTACTACAATCTTGTTTAATGCCATCTCAGAAGGAAATTTGGTAGGTATATCAATAGTTATATAAAAATATATCACCTTAATCAGTCATATAAGTTGCTTTCACTGGATTACGGTCTTGTATTGCACAGAAAGGCAAGTAATAATGCCCAGCTTACTACTTCTGTATTGTTCTACTACATTTCTGCAAGGCAATTCCCTCTCTCACCAGTCCTCATCCTTGCTCCTTTGGTTAGTCGTCATCACTCTTAATTCCCTTTATTTCTTCTGCTCAGATTTTTTAAGATCTGGTGATTAGTGGAACAAAAGTACTCTAGAGGCAAACATGAAACTGGTTCATCAGATGGCATTTCCTATGGGTCACTTCTGACAGATCGAAGAGGCACCTCAATGTCCCAGATCACTACAGAATGGGAAGTATCGGGAACAGAAAGTGTTCTGTTAAAATACTCCACGTTTCCACTCCCCAACGCACTCCTCAAAATGCACTTGCAGTTGTAAAACAAAACTCAAGAACATAATGCTTTAAAACACCTTTAAATCACTTTGGCTAATATTTTTCCAGTACATGACGATACTTAGTGCTTTGAAGTAGTGAGAATTCCCTAAGAGTTTAAGACAGACCAGTTTAAGCTTGAGATTAGCAAAATCAAACGTTTTAGGATATATCTTTCTTGGTGCCTCTATCTCATTAGCCAGCATCGTACATAAAGCAATGCTCTGTCTGCTCAGGTTGTAATAAATAAATGAATGAAACAAGAATACAGAAATGGTGACAAAGCAATTAGGTATTCCTGGAGGCAATGTGTTTTGTTTTAAATTAACTACTCTTTACATAAAGACAGTACTGCTCTTATAAAAAAAAAAAAATATTCTAACAGGTACATCGCTATTTTTTTATAATTGTGTATTAGACTCTGGGGGAACAGTGTTACACCCTCAGCAGTAACCCGCCTTTGCGTGGAGCGGGTGACAGAAGGACACTGCTTACACTGTAATAAAATGTGCTAATTTGAAATAACTAAAAACCCGTTCAATACTTTAACAGCGTTCAAAGTTGCCATAGCATCCACAAATCAAACAATTAATAGATTATTTTTGTGCAATATAAAGAGAGAAGCTGCCTACGGCTACAACCTTGTTTTGTATGCAAAATAGATAATTTCTTTTCAAAAATAAACAAAACAACATAACAACTTTACATGCACAGCCACATATTTTTCTAGCAAGCCTTCTGAAGTCTGATCCTAGGTTTTCCTGCATCCAGAAGCAAACTGTGGAAAGGAAGCACATGTTAAGAAAGCCACAATTAAAAACAGTCAGAGATGATTCTCAATTTCTCGTCTGCAGTTTCCTTGTCCCTATATGCACAGCATAACCCCCCCACTTCAGAATTCATTAAACTGATAAGGAAGACAGCATTTTCAAAAAAAAAAAAAAAAAAAAAAAAAAAGTCATTTAAATTGTAATTGCTATTCTTGAACCAGGTGCGGCGAGCTCAGGAAGCATCCCCTGACCTTTTACACATGACACCCCTGGAAGAGATGCCAGGCAGGCAGCCAGCCGCGCTGCACCTCTGCTACGGGAAAACTCTGCAGCACGAGCAGAATTAGGCAGCGGGTCTCTCCCGGAGCTGCTTTCCACCCAAAACACAGACAGACCTATCGATTCGTACCTTCGGAGCACCTAGGGAGGGAAGAGCAGAGGGTAACAAAGAGCCAGCCTGCTGCAGATACCTGCTACAGGAAAAGAACCGCTGCGGCAGGAAGAGAACCCGGCGGGGTCAGGCGAGCCATAGAGCTCGGCGTGCGGTGCTGGGCCTGCAGAGCCCCCTAGCCGCCCTGGACCTCCGTGCCGGACAGCGGCCCAGCCTGGCCAACGCGGGGCCCCCTGTGTCCCGGTGCCCTGGGAAGCCCTGCGGTTTGTTGGCGGGGAGCCGTGCGTTGCTCTTCGTAGGCGAGGACGGGTTCGGAGCTGCGCGTGGGGAGAGGGAGAGCCGGAGCTTGGCAGATTTTGTGAGGTGTGTCCTTGAGGGCAGCTAAGCCACGCTCAAGACTTCAAATGATTATTTTTAATCACTATTCTACTCTAAAGGTAATTAAACGGATACTGTGATGGCTATTTTTAAAGGCAAATCCCGAACAACCGTCCATACATGTAAAAAGACAAAGGCAGGCATTTTTCAGGTTCTTGTGGCTCCCTCTCCTTCTGTTCAAGAAACACGGTTTTACCTTGCATCTCACTTACTTATACATCTGTGATTTTTAAGTTTCGGGAAATAAAGCTTAGGCACGTGCTGCTGCCATTTAATTTGTGCATTTTTAGAATTCTGAATGATGCACCAGAAAACATGGGGAGCAGCTCAGCACCTAAATGTATCACCCCTTTCTATCCCCAGGTTTTTCTGACATTCCTGAGTTTTCTGAATATTCACAGGCCAATTCCAAACAAAGTCCCTGTCGACTTTTCGGTTTCCATATCCACCAGACATGCACACACAAGCTGCTTGCTGTTTCCAACCTATACGGGGCCAAGTAGATGAGTCTGTCAAACACACAGAAAGTTACAGCGTGCCTTACTTTCTCTGAAGCATCGGTGGTTTTAATCTATACCTACAAAAACCAGAGGGGGATCCGAGCCCTTCTCCTGTCTGCCCACAAAGCCATGGATTTGAGAAGGAAAGCAGCTCCAGGTGGGAAGGGCTCACCTTGCAATGGTTTTTGCAAAGACGCCAGAGTTTGATGTGCTGATCTGGAGCCTGGTAGACGTGTGGGCTTTGCAAATTAAGAAACACACACAGACACAAAACACATATCAAGCAAACAAACCAAGACATCCACAATAAAGGCTTTCTTTTAAAAACAAAGAACTTCTCCCCTCAAAACCTCACCCCTGGCTACGACTGAACTTTCCTATTGCTGGTTAAGACACTATAAACAACCACTGACGCTGGGATTTTGGCTACACTAAATCTGCAAGTGAGCTGAAATGAGGAAAATTCCTATTTCTTACAGCGTAAGTCAGAAAAACGAAGCTGAAGTTACATGGATGCAAAAATCACCAAAATCAGAGCAGGGCCCATATCATAACAACATATGTTTCTGCTGTGATACTCAGCAAGCAATTATTCCAAACCAAATATTTCAGTTCAGTTACATATTTCAGCATCCCACAAGACAGCATTTTCCAGATTACAAACGTATACTTTTGGCCAAAGCTTTCCAAAGCATAGCTATGTAGAGATTATGTTCTGCAAAGCACGCAATCCCTTTAACTCCACTTAACTCAGAACCTGAGTAGCTCATTAAGAGAGAGAGCCATCACCACGTCTTTTAAGGGGAAGCCAGTCCATATAATAAACTAAGATGCAATGAGGGTAACAATCTGGGGTGGAGGACCAGTACTATAACCTTGGAAAGATCCCCGTACTCAATGTCTCCCCCATGAAGATAATTAACCATGTTAGTAATTGCTTGCTACTAGTTATGTTACTAATAGGAAAAAATAAAAAACCTCCATAAATTAATCTTTAAATCTTTAAAGAAAGTGAAATATGTATAAAACCTAAGTCGCCTGCTTTTCATTATAATTTGTCCTCAAATAAGAAGCCTACAAGATGGCTTTGCATGTAAATCAGGAAAATTTACAAGCGTAGCACCTTCTGCTTGTTGATAAACACAGCAGGGATTATCAGCCCTCCTTCACAGAATGGTTTATATATTAATAGGCCTAAACTGGTGAATCATCTCATCTACCATTAGGTACTGCAAGTCTTTTCCCTTCTCGTAAGAGTTCAGTGCCAACAACAACAATTGGTGGTGAAAACTGGAGTGCCTGTATGTATATTCAGTTCTCTCTGTTTCAGTATTTGTGAGAGAAAAACAATCATGGGACCTACTTTAATCTTCAAAGCACCTTCCTAACTCGGGCTTCCTCTTTGCCTGTTCCACTTTTCCACACTCCTATACAGTTCTATGATTTTCTCCTCTCCTGCTCTTACAAAAACTGGTATTTCTCTCTTTCAGGTGGCCACAATTCCAGTCCCATTTGCAGTTGTTGCCCTGGTTGGCTTCTACTTTTCCTATGAAGAAGTGGTTCCTACAACAGGCAGCTTAGTTGGATGGTCCCCCTTCCTTGCAGATACTATTACAAGTATCCAAGGCTCTTCAGAATGAAATGTCTGAACACCTGTAAAAACAGGCAGAAAACCCACGAGTATTGTGTGAGCAGAGCTCTCAGCAAAGCTCCTGTGATTGCTCCACGGCGCGCTCGAGGACTGCCCTGTGCATGAACAACCAAGGCTGCGCACAACGCCTGCGAGGACATGAACAGTTATCGCAGCCAGAGAGTAAAATATAGTGACCCACCGCCGCTTGACTCTTCTGCCTGCAAATAAGTGATGGAGGTGAAGCTATAGGCATCTTCCCCCCAAAGAAATGTTCTTTAAGCGTATGTAACCAACCAATCTGGTAAGTTTTTAGATAGCAGAAGTTTTGCCAAAACCCACCAAAAAGAGTATTTTTTTCGTAGAGCACACAACAACTCCTACCAGGCAATATCAAACATAATAAAGACCTGTTAACAGTCTGCATTAACTAAACTGTATTTCATAAACACTTTCTTAAGCAAATACCACCATTTAATAAAGATTAATTCTTTCCACTTTTTAGACTGTTTTAACAAACATCAAGATTCAAAAAACGACACAAGTTATTCAAAAAATAAAAAAAGCAAGCAAAATTCCTCCTGTAGGAATAACTCTGTACAGTTGTGCTAATTCTGTCTCAGGCTCTTCTCACCTAAGTTTAGACAATTAAACATTAGTTTATTAGGCTGGTGATTGGGGTTCCCTCTCTTCCCAGTGGAAATGGAGTGGTTCCTCCAGCAGCACCTTGCCCTGCCCTGGGACTGGGCAGATGATCTTTCAGACATCCCCATCTCTGCAGAAGCCTAAGACATAAAGATTGGGTCTTAAGTAACTGCGAATCCCGATGGCTCTCAGACCCGAGTACTTGGCTGACTCAGGACCAAGATTCGGATATTTGATACTAAAACTTTTCCAAACTCTAGAAGACTTCAAATCTTTTTCTGAATCTGGACCTGCTGTCAAAAGGGAAAAGGATGAAATGTAAAATTCAGGTTTTGGTTTTGTTACCAAAAATCTGATGTCATAAACTCTGGTTATAATGAAAAATTATTAGTATACATTTTTTACTAAAAACTTGAAAGGCATTAGACACAACACACTTTAAAACTATCTAATGTATAAGTCAGTCCTTTAATACTTCAAGCTACTTTTAAAATTAGACAGATAATTCTAAAGCAGATAGCAAATATGGTAACCAAAATTGCACACATTACCATCATTCTTCAACCAGTATTTACAGAAAGGACAGAACGTATCACACAGTTTTTGTATCAGTACCAGCTCAGTAAAGCAACATTACAGTCTTTTAAACTTTTTGTTTCCCTTGAAATTTCTGAGTAGCACTTCCAGAGACTCAGGAGAAGAGTATGGCGGTACAGGTCACCTGCTCTGGGTCATACCAAGCTGCAACCCTCCTGACACTTAAATCGGTCTCCCTTTTCCTCATATGGCTCAGGAGCAGCTCGTGATAGCAGATTTCAATCTTTCAAACTCAGCTGTCACATGACTTTTGCTTCAGCCTGGTATGACCTTCTAGAAATAAAGTAACTGCCCCTGGGATCAGCAACATGCAAGGATTAGTTTATCACGGCCTCACACCTACAGCATTCATGAAACACCCTGCTGGACCTTTCCAATTACAGAGTTCATTTTATCCTCAAGTTACTCTCCCAGACTGACTCTTGCTTACTCTTTTTTTATGTTTCCATTGGACAACGAATTAAAAAAACCCAACCTTGCAGCTGCACTATACCCATCTCCCTCTTTTGTCCCTGCTGAAACACAATTTTTTTCTATTAAAGAACGTAAGGCAGAACACAGGCTAAGATGATAAACACCGAAGAGCCCACACGGTTCTGCTAAGATGCCCTTGATGAAATATTCTCTGCTGGAGAAGCCTTATTTTGAAGAGTTTTGATGATCACGGAGAATAAGTGTTACGAGCAAAAGCAGGAGGTACAAGAACACTGCTTTTATGCCGCTACGACACTTATAAAACGAATGATGGAAATCATCTGAACAGTCAGTCATTGACAGAAAACCTTGAAGCAAGCTCACTAGATAAAACTTGCTACAAGACTTGTTTAGGGAAAGGCCAATGTGAATTGGAATGTCTGGAAGGAATGATGGGATACAACAGACATTAAAGGAAAGAAAAGTTGAGATAACCTCTTCAAGAACGTAGGGAGTGATTTCAGAATTAATTTCCACTACCCTAATCAGGCAAGGGGCCTTGAAGTGGGCGTAAAGAGCTTACTTAACTTCTCCGTATTTTATACAATGTGAAAAAGTCCTAACGTAAAAGACTGAGATCCATTATGCTTAATTGCAAAAGGTGAATTCAAAGATTATGGCATCAAACCATCCTTTGAGAGGTGCGCAAGCCTTTGCAGCGAAATGTTTTCATTGTCTTTGTACCACCAAGAGTGGTTCAGCAACAGAACTTTCTAAATGAGATGATCGCTTTCAATTTTTAATTAAAGCCATGCAAAATTAAAAATCTTTTGCAAACAGCTGTTTTGTTCATGTAGACACCCAGGTGTTCACCTATTCACGCCAAATTAACTTCCAAGAGGTTGAGCATCAAATTTCAGCAGTCAGCCCTGCACAGCCCAAATTGTCCTGTCTTGTTCAATGGGTTGACAGAGCGTTGTCGTAAATAAATGATCATTCTAATCCAAAGATAAACTGTTCAAGACAGTGATATTATATACAAATTAAAGTTGAAGTGCCACAAATATTTTGATAAACTAAATAAAAAAACCATACAAGCAGACACCTTTAAAGTTCATCTTGATATAATTTTGTAAGTATAAAAAATTAAATACGTTGATATACTTTCCTTAGAAAATACAACAGTTTTGACTTTGGACAGAAATTAACCTTCTCTAAAATAACAATTTTGCCATAAGAACTTCCCAGATACTATTAAAAATCAAAATTAGACAAACTCCTATGTCAGTCTCACACTGGCAAAAACTTTTTTTAGTTTGTCGCTCGTTATCGTGGATCGAGCTAAAAGATGGCACCTGCTTATCAATGGGTTTTGCAAAATGCCGGTTTCAGTGTATGCACTTCTGGAATGATCTCTGCAAAAGATTTTAACACTGAAAAGAGCAATTCTGAATGCACCAGCACTTGCTAAGTTCCTCTCTGAAGAATTTATTAAATCAGCCTTTATTTTTTCCATATGAAGGAATGGAATTTTTTATAAGAAATGCTCATTATTCCTTAGGCACGGGATTTGGAAGAGCCCACCAACATGACCTCCTGTAGAATGGGAACTGGACCACTATAGGGAAGAGAAATGGGATATGCAGGTTTTCCAAGGCCTCAATAATTCTGTCTTTAATGGAAGATATACAAGTGTACCATATTTATGGCACACTAATCTCGTTCTTCACAGGTTCCTTCGGTCATTCAAGCAGCCAAGAAGGATTCACTTCTCCCCACAGTCCTCAAGAAGATCTTGGTGCATAAACTGGTTTTGGGGTGTGGAGGGGAGATGAGGAAATTCACCTCTCAGAATTTGAAGATTACAGACCAATACAACACAGTACACTGGGGCTACTATTTATTTTAAAATCTCACAGGAGTCTTTCTGGCACACTTAAGATTAACCTCACTGTCAGACTCAGGACCAGGAAGGTATGTGCCTTCCTTCAAGCTAGGTTGGCAAGTTGTGTTTCCTCTTTCCTTACTGACTTGCCTGGGGCAACAGCTACTTTCTCGGATCATCCCTAAATTTCACCAAACAAGTTCTCTGCTTCTGCAGGAATGGAGAATGTTGTCAATGCCAATGGCACCAGAGGCTTTCCATAACATACAGGGACATGTGGAACAATAACTGATGGGGACTTCTGGACTTACCACCTAGTGGATGATTAGCCAACCGACAGAGAAATGACTTTTCCTGAGACCGGTGAAGATGATACTAACTTGATGATACTTTTTTGTTATTCCTTAGCAGATAATAGGCAAGCTTAAGAAGAAAAAAGGCAATATTTTTTTTTTTGTTGGTAATACCAGGTAACTTGACAGATAAATTGAGCGTATGAAGGCAATGAGCATGAAGAGACCACTAGACAGCAGGACAGAGACTGCAGGGCCTCTGAGCAACCTGTTCCAGTGATTGACAGTCCTCATGGTGTAAACGTATTTCCTTACGTCCACTAACATTTCAATTACTGGGAATGAAGTTTAATTTAAGATTTCTTAAGTTATTGTCTTACATGCAGCCACTTCCCTTGAAATTCCTTGCAGACAGCCAAAATCTTGCCCCCAAATTTATGTCATATTTGTGAGCAATTCCGCAAAATTCCTTGAGTTTGCTCATAAATAAGTGCGAGTGTCTGAAAGCCAGAGGTCTGAGACGATTCAGCGATGATACTCATTTCCATAACTGCAGAGTAGCCCAACAAAGTCTGTGCAACTCCTCCAGTTAGACCCTGGAAGGTCAACTGCTTTGTTTAGCAATAATTCGTTTTACCGCAATCACAAGCTTCATGTTCCCTGCGATAAATTCAGCAGATCAAACTTCTCTCACATATAGGCATGGAAAACTTGAGCTAGTGTTTTTGTCTTTCTCAAGTCTGGAGAACGGGAAAACTTCTTCATCTTTGGGAAAAGGGAACTGGACAGCTCAGAGTCTTGTAGTGGACCATGGACCCTTCCACACAACTTCAAATGTGACTTGACCTCATTTCTATCAGAAAGCTTTCAGTCGAAAGTTACATGTGTGCAGAAAAGAGGACGTGACTTGTTGCAAGATTATTTTGAGCACGGCTTAAAAAGTTATTCTCCCTCAGTTATTCCACAGGCTACAAGGCATGGGCCACAAAGAACCTTCCATTTGTTTAAAAGACGAAGCATTTCTTCAAGTGGATGAGTATGCCCAGTGTACTGGGAGACCAAGCCGCGACAACGAAGGACCAAGTCTCAGGATTAGATTGGCTAATGGTACACGCACAGTGGCTACAGCCCGAGTACCTACGAACTGGATGGAACTGCCATCTTGACTTGCTACGGTTTGACTTGGACAATTGAAATAAATTTAAAAGGAGCAGCAAGAACACTGTGTTTTAAACAAGGAGACAGACGGTGATGACGGATCCTAGTTAGCTGTAAGTTTATTATTCAAGTGATGCCAAGTCGCTTATGAAAATGATGCCTGGAAACTCTCCTGAAGGAGAACTGAGAGAGAACTAAAGGAGCCTCGCGAGGCAGCGTGGCTGAAAGGCAGCGGGGCCAGCACTGCTGGCCGGCCTGCAGCAGGCGGGCAGCGCGCCCCCCGGCCGGGGCCCTCGGCGATGCCCGGCCCCGGCCCCCTCCCGCCCTGACCCCGCCCCCTGACCCCTCCCCTTTGACCTCCCCGGGGGCCCCGCCTCCCCCCCCCTCCGCCCCCCGGGGGGGGCCGGGGGCCCGGGCCCCCCCCCCTGCCCCCCTCGGGCCCCGCGCCGTGCTGCGGCAGGAGGGGGGTGGCGCGGGGGCCCGGCGGCTCCCTCAGGGCGGCGGGGGGGTCGGACCCGCCAGGCCGCGAGCCCTCTTAAAGCTGCAACGACAAGCCCAGCGCGGGGCCCCAGCGCGCCTGCGCCGCGCGCCTGCGCACGCCCGCGCGTCCCCGCCTCCCGGCCCCCCCCCGCGCAGGCGCACTGGCGCCTCCTCAGGGCCAGGCTGGGTGGCGCCCCCAGGGCGCCGGGGGGGGGGGGGGGCCGGGGCGCGGGCACCCCCGGGCGGGCGCGGGGCCGGAGGCGCCAGGCTCGGCCCGGGGCGTGTCGAGCCCTGGCGGGCCTCGACTGGCCCCATGGTGGCTAGGGAGCCTGTGACCTCGTGGCATGGCCGCCAGGCCCGCTGCATGGCGGTGAGCGGCGGCGGTGACCCGCTGTGGCGCCGTGGGCCGCCCGCGCCTCACGCTCCGCCAGGCCAAGGCTCCCTGGCGCTTCTGGCCCTGCCCTGCTGCTCCTGCGCATCACGGGCAGGCCACCGCACCCGCCTCGCGCCATGACACCGCCACGGCAGGGTGCTCTCACCGTGCTCCCCAGCCTCCTGCTCGCCCCCGGGACACCCGCCTCGTACCCAGCACCAGGGGGAGGCTGCCCCGGGGACGGACCCAGCGCTGCGGGGCAGGCCTGGATTGTTGCGGCCTCCCTTCCAGAACACTCCAGAAGTTGGCACGTTGGACTCGCGGCCTTCCTGTTGGAGAGGGTATGTATGTGTTTATTTGACAGGATCCTCAACGCAGTACAAACCGTAATTTAACGAAGTAATGGCATTCCAAACCCGAAGCGATGAGAGGTGTTAACGCACCTTTCAGCCCAAGTCTGTTCACTTTTGTTTCTGTACTGTGGAGTCCAGCAGCGCTTCCTTCCTGTGCTGAGTCTACTGCACAGTGGTTTTGAAGACAGCCTGGAGTATTTGCAGGACATTGGGTTTGTTCCCTTTGTGGGAATCAGCCTGAGAATATAGACCGATGGGGTTTTTGTTTGTTGTGGTTTGTTGTGCCTCTGCTGTATCACTCATGAATGAACCATTATGTAATTTTTTCGTTAATACAACATTTGTTGGCACAACTGTAAAACAGCCGTGTTTTTCATGTTGGAATGGATGGTTTATATTTGACCGCATTTTTCCTCATCTGGTGTTGATCAAAAGTTCATATAAGGGTTGTTTCTACAGACTCTGAGGACTTAATCCCACGGAGATTTGCATATCTGTTTGACCTGAAATACCTGAGAGGTCGCATTTCAGTTGCAAAAATCAGTGTAACCTTTCAAGGTTAAAACCTAAATATTTAAAGCTTTGTAATGTTGCCTGCCATTTTCGTGCTTTCCAACAATTAAAACACTCAAAACATTAGCAAGACATAGGCCTATTAAGAAAAAATTTGAAACTACCCGTAAGATACACATCGTTGCCTTTTTTATTGTGAACAATGTCAAACATTACCAGCACCCACAAGCGGTTGATAAGAACAATGTGTTCCCTTCTCCTTACTACTGAAATAATGAAACTGCTAATTAAAAGTTTGTCTTAAAGAGAAATCTCCACTTCCTAGCTTTATCTGATTTGCACAATTAAAGGGTGGTATTAAACAGCAGCTGCGTTTCAACGGTGAATGAAGTGATCCTTACATAAACACTGTCCTTCATCTGGCCTGAAATGCTAGATACATCATCTTGGGATTCAGTTAGGAAATCCTGTCAAGTCTCTGGAAATGATTGCATTCCGATGACAGTGAAATAATTAATGTGATAATTGAATAAGTTATGTATGAATAATGCTTTTCACTTATACAGTAATCCTCATCCTCAAGTATAAAGTAATTCTAGTTGATGAGTCATTTTGTGAAATTTCTGAAAGAATTTGGGATTTTTTAATGACAAGAGGTGTTACATGTAAACTGTGCGCTTGACGTGAAATCTAATAATTTTTCAAAAAGTACTTTTATCCTTAGGTAGCTACAGATGAATGAGTATTTTTATCTTTTTAGTGGGCACAAAATAGAGTAACAATAAAGGATTTTAATATGACTTAGTATTTATATTGGGGCTGGGTTTTGAATAGCTAGAAATTCTAATATAGTGTAAATACAGGGCTGCCACATGTCAAGGTTCCCTCGGACACGTCCACGGAGCAGACGGCAGGGCAGGTGGCTCTTGTGCCTGGAAGGCCGCTGCGCGCGCACAGATTTCCCCAAAGCATGTGTGTACCAGCACAGATGTGCTGTACATGTGCGGATCATTTGAAAATGCATGTATTTCTGAATGGGATTTTCTAGGAAGGCAGACAATACAGAGAGAGAGAAAAAAAAGAGGCAATAGCTCTCTTGGAGTATAAATATTTATAAATTGCCTAAACAATTAGTAACAATGTTGAGAAATCCAAGTATTCAGAAGTCAGGAGGAAGATGTTAAAAGATGAGGTTGGTTTATGAATTAAGATCTTAAGGATAAGAGACTTGCTTTTTCTTTTTGCCCTCTGGTTTCTGAGGCATTATAGTGCACCGCCTTCGCATTTTTGGGCTTAAGTTTAGAAAGCGTATGTGGCGGGGGCGGGGGGGGGAGTTGGTTGGTTGGTGTAATTAAACCTGTATTTTCATGTAATCAAACTCCAAATGCTCAGGCATTCAGAATAACCTCAGATAGCATGAGGCCTCCAGTAACGTCACAAGACTTGACAAAACGGTTATAACTTCTTGGGGCTACGTTGTAAATTTCCATAGTATTTTATAAAATGAAAATTTTTTATAACTTGTTCAAGCATGCTAACAGGAACAAACATCTTTATTTCATTGCATGGTTCTCATAAGTAAATTAGGGAGTTGATGGAAATATTTGAACTTTCAACATGCAACTGAAAATGCTCTCAACCACTAAACAAAATATTTTGTTAGAAATAGATCCTGGCATTAAAATAGGTCATAATACAACCATATGCTGTTGAAGCCTGTGCCTGATGGAAGGTTTGCTTAACCTGATACTGTGGACAGATGAGAGGGTGACAGTAAGCGTGGACCATTTAAAACCAGATCATAGAATCGTAGAATCATAGAATGTTTTGGGTTGGAAGGGACCCCTAGAGGTCATCTAGTCCAACCCCCCTGCAGTGAGCAGGGACACCGCTAACTAGATCAGGTTGCTCAGAGCCCCATCCAACCTGGCCTTGAATGTTCCCAGGGATGGGGCCTCCACCACCTCTCTGGGCAACCCGTTCCAGTGTTTCACCACCCTCGTTGTAAAGAATTTCCTCCTTATATCCAGTCTAAACCTACCCTGGTTTAGTTTAAAACCATTACCCCTTGTTCTGTCACAGCTGGCCCTACTAAAAAGATTATCCCCATCTTTCCTATAGGCCCCCTTTAGATACTGAAAGGCCGTAATCAGGTCTCCCCGCAGCCTTCTCTTCTCCAGACTGAACAAGCCCAAATCCCTCAGCCTGTCCTCATAAGAGAGGTGCTCCAGCCCTCAGATCATTTTTGTAGCCCTCCTCTGGACCCGCTCCAACAGTTCCATGTCCCTCTTGTGCTGAGGGCTCCAGAGCTGGACGCAGGGCTCCAGGTGAGGTCTCACCAGAGCAGAGTAGAGGGGCAGAATCACCTCCCTCGACCTGCTGGCCACGCTTCTCCTGATGCAGCCCAGGGTACGGTTGGCCTTCTGGGCTGCCATCGCACATTGCCGGCTCATGTCACCATCAAGCCTGGTGTGTTCCATAGACGTATCTCAGCCCGTTCTCTGAACAGGACACTTGAACTAGAGCAGGATCTTCTCCAACTTGTTCAGACCTGACTTACTTTTGACTCTAAATGAACTGTATATGTACTAATGTGGCTAAAAAAGACACTGTATAATATGCAGATAATGTGGTGATGACTGGTGCAGAACAGACCTAGATAAATGCCTGGATAAGGCAAGGAAAAGATAAGATTGTTCCACAGTATTGTTTTTGAATTGCTTTTTAATTGACCCCTGGAGTGCCCATATTATAATCTGCTGCACAATTCTGCGTAAGACTATTCGTCTTTAAAACAGTGACATTTAAAAAAGAGACCATGAAGCTCCTTTCACATACAGGCTGCAGTTCAATGAACTGCATGAATGATCTTTCCACATAGCCACAGGCATGCACAGCTGAATATAGATCACCCAGAAAACCTGCCAGCCGCGCATACTGAGATCCTTCCACTGTTCCAGCTCAGGTTCTCTTCAGAGAACTGCAGTTGCAGGTGCTTACAATACGTCTGCATGTTTCAGGCCAAACACAAATTAATAACAAGGAATAATCTTGTTTCCTTTCCAGTGAGCTCAGTGAGCATCCAGATAGGACAGGCTTTGTAAGGTGGGCTGAGAAACATGGCTGTTGCATATGTTGTACCCACAGCCGGGGCCCAAGGAGAGACTCAGAGGAGCAATGTAGGTTGTACTGTATAAAAATAGGGGTCTTTGGGGTTAGCAAAGCATTCTCTCTCCTGACTTCCAACATACTGCATTAGGAAAGGTTAAACCAGTGTAGATTAGACCAGTGTAGCTACACTGTCAAGTCACTCCTGTACAAACATGCTTTGTGCTACTATCAATGTGCTATTGCCAATGGATTTTCTTGGGCAAAATCCAGAGATTCTTTCAGGATGTCCTCAATCCCTCTGCAAATACCACCTTTGGCCAGGATGGCGTTTGGGCTCCAGTGGACACCATGGCCCAAGGACAAGCATCTACTCTGGACAACAGGCACGAGACTTGTTAAGAGCAGCATGCCCATTCGTTTGGCACGTGACACCAAGAATGGAACCAGCACAGTGCCGTGTGGTTGTGGGATAAGATGGCCTGAGAGCAATGAGAAAACTGAGGAAACAGAACTTGGTGAACTGAGGGAACACGAGAGATGAAGGAAAGGAAGGCTTGGAGTCGAAATGTGGTGGTTTGGGCACTTCTTTGTCCCCGTTGCTGTGGGGGACTGAGACTGGATGTGATGAGAGGCAAATTCTACATCAAGTATGGAGAGATGCACAGGGCAGTGCTAATGGGAGCCTCCCTAAATCCCAGTCCTCAGCACGTCTGGCCTGGGTGCACAGAGAAGACTGTGTTTAAAGCTCGGAAGAGGCTCTGTTGGGGAACGAGGTTGAGTCTGGTCTGGGCGAGACAAACTGGAGCCTGGCAGCTTTATTTCTTACCATCCCTACTGGTCCCTTGGTCTTAGAGCCACCTCCCCAGCAGAGCAGTAGTGACAACGCTGGAGATGAGCAGCCAGCAGCCTTTTCTGTCCCAGAGATGCACAGAACTGCTGAAACCTCATCGTTTTAGGTGGCCCCGCACTGCAGACACTTCCAAGGCAGAGCTATAATGACGTAAGCAAAACCAGTGAATATTTCAGTGGAAAACCAATTGCTAGCGCAGTCTCCTCTTGGTGCCTGAGCAGGCTGGGTGGACAGGGCCAGTGGCGAGGTGGGTTTGCCTCCCAGCTCCAGAGCTGCTCTGGCTCTGTCCCCCAGCACCAGGCGCAGGGTGGCCGGCAGCTGGGCTGCCTGGCCGGGCGGGATTTGCATTTCCCTGGCACTGGTGATGTCAGGGGCCTGCGTCTGCAAGGTCCCCTGGGACTGTGAGGACAAAAGGGAGCAGGAGGCTTGGAAACAACAAAGATCGAGGACAGAGAGAAGCCAAGTTTTAAAAAGCAATGCGTTCAGCGTGCTTAGTCATAGATACAAAAACGCAGGAGGGCTGGCAGAGGCCTATTTTCATCCTGAAACTCCCCCTCACGTCCCAGACTTGTTGGGCTGTGTTTGCTGTTGAGATAACATCCCCTTCCCCCACCGCCCTCAGAAGGAGCAGCCGTTGCGAAGGGAAAAAAAAAAAAAAAAAAGCAAAAAAAAAGAAGCAGTTGCCTTGCTCTGCCTGCAGGAGAAATGTCAGGAAGTGTCTGATGGTGGGTGGGATGAAAGGAGGAAGCTGAACTCTAAAGAGAATATTCTAGCTCTGCTCGTGCAAACAAATGCCCCTCTGTATTTTGCTTGATAAGAACATCCAGGAGCAGGTTGTCCTGCGTGCAGGCAGGACAGGAGCAGAGCAGTCACTTACACATCTCTGCAGGATTGCTTTGTACATGCTGCATTCTCCAAAGCACTCCATGAACTGGAGGGTGAAAAGATGTAAACAGCTAGGAAGAAATACAAGCGTCATCAATAATTAATAGTGTCTTTTTGTAATGAGAATGATTCAGTATTAATTATGAAGTTAATTTCTATTTGGATGGATTTGTGGGTGTATATGAAATTTGGACCGGGATTTAAGTTCAGTGCAATCGTGCTTTTATTCTAATTACAATAATTAGAAATCTATTCTGCATCTTCTTTTTAAGTCTAAATAACACAGGCTTTTGTTTCCAAACATGCCAGACATAAATTTTTGCTCACCAAATATGGCAGCTCTCAGATCCCCACATCGAATCTGGTTATAAATACAAAGGAAATTGTTTTCATTCATTGTCACTGTGCAACCCCGTGGAAATGTGAAAACAAGCCTGGAACATAGATAATATTAAGTACACTGGATTTCTAAAATCACAGAGTCAACAGCGATGAAGTCAACAACTTAATTGCATACATCATGAAATATTTAAACAGATAGCAACCAACATGTGCAAATGTGGTATCTAGACTTCTACACCTAATTCTGTATTATAAACAGCTGATGCTACTCTGCATCAGTGACTCTCAATCTTTTTCACTCTGTAGCCTTAAAAATTGTCATTCGCCATCTGCAAGTCACTGTTTCTTGCACCACTTTCGAAGCTTATTTTGTGTCCTGGGTGATCTGTTGTGAAAAAATCTATGGCAGAAGTGCAAAACTCAGAGGGAGAAGAGAACTGGGTTTCATATTTAACTGGAGACCAGCAGTGAGATACACCCTCGAGACGCTGATGCATCTAGTCCATAGCAGATTGCGGGTGGAGTTAGCATAGAGAGCAAGCAGAAACCTCACCTTTGTTGCAGTAGGTATTCTTACACGGTCATTCACTATTTTCCAGCTATATTCACACCTTGCTTGTGCTACCAGTACAGATTTATTGGCAAGTTTTTCTCATGGAGATCCAGTTTATAGTAACAGAAGTTTCGTCCCGGGCTCCTAGCAAATTTTTGTGTTGAGGCTCAAGAGAGGAAAGACAAATTTTCCTCTTCACTTTTCTGTCTTTGCTTTTGTTTTTTTCATCAGCTCTTCTCTCCTTGCTGAAAAATCTAAACTCCCACCCCACATAAACTTCTTTCCTCCAATATAACTCTGTGCTGCTTTGATCAGCAGTGGAAGAGTTAGTGTTGGCAACAAGCTGCCATCTCCGAGCACCCGTAAGATAGGGTGAGATTAGTAAGACCTCAGTGAGGTATTGTTTCAGGCTGCTTGCAGGCTCTGCTAGGCATTGTGGTAGGATGATGTTTAGAGAGTATTATTTGCCATAATAAGATGCCAAAGCTAATTAAAAAAAAAAAAAAAAAGAACTGTTAGACTTTTGCAAAATCCGAGTGTGCTCAAGGTCACAAATTTTGCCAGGGATAGGTGTCCGGTTGTCAGACCTATAATCCTCTGGAAAGTCTATTTGGCTGCCTGGTGCTACAGCAGGATTCATTTTATCTTTGTCTTCTGAGAGTTACTGAAAAATGATGTGAATAACCTATGGAGCTGTTAGGCCATTTCTGTTTGGAGACCTCCTCTTGATTCTTTACTGTAAGTTATGCAGGAGTGCCCACTTACAAACTCTGGTCACTGCTTTTTAACATCATCCTGAATGTCATGCTGTGACTACATCACTTTTCCCAAGTGCAGAATATTTGAATACTTCTACTATTTTCATGTTACGAAAAAAAGGTTTGCTAATTTTTTATGATTATCTCCTGTATGTTTCCAATGTTCCCCCTTTTGTGTGAGTTTCTGTTTTGGAAATAACAGTGGATTAAAAAAAATACCCAGAGAAGACATTGTCAGTCTTTAAATTTTTAAGAAAATTGTGGCAGTCTGATGAAATACAGCATTGTGAGTCTCCTCACTTTTTCTCTTACATTCTTTGCATAGCCAAACATGAACTAGAACTGCAGTTCAGAACTGCTGGTATTTTTGCAGAGCTGATGTATGTTTTCTCTTGAGCACTTGCCTCGTCCATAAGAACAAAGGACAAGATTCTCTTTAACAGCCACCTCCCATTCTTGTCACATATTTATTGCCAGTGACAAAATTTTAAATTCTCTTAATAGAAGAAATGGAAGCTGTTAACTGTAGGGCAGCAGGGTAAATTTTAGTTATGCATATCTTGTTTCTCTCCACAGCTGAAGGAAATGTAGAGATTGATGGCTTTATCGTACAACTGTGCTGAATGCTTCTGCAAGTTAGTAAGCATCCTTAACTCCAATTGACTTCACCAGAGATGGAGGGCTCTTGGAGCTTCTTGGAAGACAGACTTGGCATGCTTGAGTGTGCCTTCAGCAGAGATGCACAGGGTGTACAAGCATCACTGCCCACTGGCAGAACACAGCTACCGCTGAGAAAACAGGCAGCCAGGGGATGGAAAGACCAGTTGTTCCAGTGTGCAAGGCACCAGATTCATCTTCCTGCCTTTCTATGGGTTGTGTGATCTTGGACAAATCAGAGGGCTTCCCAATCTCAGAGCTCTCTGTTTTTAAGCCAGGGTATGAAGTTGAAAAATGGCAACGGGAACTGCATGAGTATGAATGATAAGTAGTTGCACTTCTCAGGTTATAATAGCGGTGTACACCACTTCTCAGGTTATAGTAGCAGTGTGTAACATTTCCTTCTTGGGTTCAGTGATTCCGTCAATGCTTTTTTCAGGCCCAGTGCTTGTCTTACCCACCCAGTCTCACCAGCCAGTGTCGGGAAAACCACTGAGGAGTAAAGCAATGTTCTTGGATCTGCTAAGTAGTGCAAAGTAATTGTAAACAGGCTAGAGGTTCCCCCTGTGACCTTCCACACCAGCTGCATTGCCCATCATGGGAAGGATAGGGAGAAGAGAGAAAGGGAAAAGGAAAGGGAAAGGGAGAGGGAAAGGACAAGGGAAAGGGAGAGGGAAAGGGAAAGAGAAAAGGAAAAGGAAAAGGAAAAGGAAAAGGAAAAGGAAAAGGAAAAGGAAAAGGAAAAGGAAAAGGAAAAGGAAAAGGAGGGACATGACTGGCGAAGTTTCCTGTTGTACTTCCCCATTGGTCTGCTCAATGTTTCTTTCACAGAAAGAAATCTCCTTTGTGAATTTGATGCTAGTTTGGATTTTGACAGAGGGCTCAACACTACTGCTACTTAAGACATTTCAGTAACTTAGTTTAGTTCAGAGAAATTAGAAATGGCAAATCCTGAACTTTAACCCTTCCAGGGGTTAAAGTCTTCAGCAGAACTGTGGACTTGTGGTGTCAGTAGTGTTCAGACAGCAGGCTTCCCTGCAGATCCAGTAGTACCTTTCCTGTAGATTCTTGAGCCTGATTTGGATCTTTTTTGTTCCATTAGGAATCAAGATTATATCCACCGGAATCAATGATGTTACTGTGCAAAGACAATCAAGCCCTCCTTCCCTTCTTTCACTCTCTAAATTTGCTTGACTAACACTGTAAGCTCTTATCTGGCCCTGCATTACTTTTGTCTAGGTTAAAAAATGGCCTACATGTATATTTGTCATGGTATACAGGAAAACCCTCTTGGACAGCAGTTTTATTCTGTGGTCAAGGAGGGAGTGAAAACAGTGCAGGAGGGAGAGGAGAACTCTCATGGAGTGCCACAGGAAAGTTGCTGGGAGCTCTGCTGTGCAGCTGAATAGCCGTTACAGCAGCTATTAGCCACTCCTTTCATCCTGCCTCTCAGCTTTATGTACCAGATGTTGCTGTAGGCATTTTGCTTCCTCCTTTATTCTGTAAAAGGTGACACTGTTATTCATGAAGCTGTGTTGAACCCTAGAATAATGAAACTGTTCTGCAGAAATCCCTGTTGTTCCAGATGGGTTTATCCAAGCGCACCACAAGCTTGACTAGCAGAGGGTAAGGACACTAGCGTGCACCTTCTGGGTGCCTCACTGCTCTGAGCTCCCTGTCCACTCCTCCTTTTGCTTCCTGATTTTTGAAATTCCTGAGTATCTCTAGTTCTGTGACAAACCTGAATTTGTGCAAACAGCCATTAAACTGTTTCCTTCTTCGTCAAAAATGTCCAGAGAACGCCCAGGGAATGCAGACACGGCATCTCTTCAAAACATTTAATTGCTTCTTTAGCAGTGATACACATTACTGTGATTCATGCGATTTTACTGTTTGTACATGGGACACTTACAGAACCTCATGGGGTAATTATTCCTAATTAGCGGGTTGGACACATGCCGCTCTTTCCTCCTGCAATCTGCAATTAATAATGTAGAGGTAATGCAGATTTCTTCTTGTCAGTCTCTTGTTTATGTTTGTAGGAGGAGGAAACGGTTTAGGGGAAAATGATCTAAATCAACCACCTGCTGAGATCCATGCCTTTCTTACCTGAAGATTACCCTGTGCTCGATGGCAGCTGAGACATTCATAATGTCAGACACCTCAGTGTCAGCCTGATTCCCTCTTTCATATATTCCTCTAAGGCCTGCTACAGGTCTTTTTCTCTCTTTGGTCATGGACCGCTTCTTACCGTGGCTTAATTCACCTTTGTAGGTCAGTTGTACAGCATGAAAAATCTTCAGAAGTGGTAGCACTGGTGTTGTCTTTTAAGTAGATATTAATATTTTGGGGAGGGAAGGATCTTGAGTTTTCCCTCCTTTTTTGCTTCTCCCAGTGGCCCCTATTAAACTAAACTAACGTATCACGCACTAAACATCCCAATAACCAGATCAATATGAAGTATGGACAGATTGGGACCGGTGCTGTTCAACATCTTTGTCACTGACATGGGCAGTGGGAGTGAGCGCACCCTCACCAAGTCTGCTGACATCACCAACGTGTGTGGTGCGGTCGACACGCTGGAGGGAAGGGATGCCATCCTGAGGGACCTGGACAGGCTTGAGAGGTTGGGCCCGTGCAAACCTCGTGAAGTTCAACAAGGCCAAGTGCAAGGTCCTGCACAGGGGTTAGGGCAATCCCAAGCACAAATACAGGTGGGCAGAGAATGGATTAGAGCCCTGAGGAGAAAGACTTGGGGGTGTTGGTTGATGAGAAGCTCAACATGAGCCAGCAATGTGCACTGGCAGTCCAGAAAGCCAATGGTGTCCGGGGCTGCATCCCCAGCAGCATGGCCAGCAGGGCAAGGGATGGGATTCTGACCCTCTGCTCTGCTCTCCTGGGACCCCACTGTGAGCTCTGCATCCAGCTCTGGGGCCCCAACAGAAGAAGGAGGACGTGAACCTGTTGGAGCAAGTCCAGAGGCGGCCACCAAGATGGTCAGTGGGCTGGAGCACCTCTTCTATGAGGACGGGCTGAAAGAGTTGGGGTTATTCAGCCTGGAGAAGAGAAGGCACCGGGGAGACCTTGTAGCAGCCTTCCAGTGCCTGAAGGGGCCTACAGGAAAGCTGGAGAGCAGGAACTGTAGTGATAAGACAAGGGCTAATGGCTTTAAACTGGAAGAGGGTCAGTTTTTATTAGATATAAGGAAGGAATTCTTCACTCTGAGGGTGGTGAGGCATTGGAACAGCTTGCCCAGAGAAGTTGTGGATGCCCCATCCCTGGAAGCATTTGAGGCCGGGTTGGATGAGGCTTTGAGCAACCTGCTCTAGTGGAAGGTGTCCCTGCCCATGGCAGGGGGTGGAACTGGATGACCCAACCCATTCTATCATTCTATGAAATACTACGCAGTTGTCATAAAGAGTTTCCTGTCTCAGACACAACGTTTATTTACAGTGGAACATACTGGGGAGAACATCTCAAGCTTTCTCTCTCAGTGTTTGTTTCTGTATGAAAACAGCAAGCTGCCTAGGGTGAATATTTACAAAATAGGGGATTGTTACCAGAGGTCATTTTTGTTTCAAGTCCTCATAGCAGCATTGATGTTTCTTTGATTTCAAGCCCAGGATAAATACTCATATTACAGTTAGAAAACGTGTAACCATATCCTGGCCTCTGCTGGATAACGTGGAAATTCAGAGCTACTTTGTGGACTTCACAGAAGTTGCACAGGTTGTTGCAAGACTGGGAGCAGAATTACACGTTCTGTTTCTTTCAAAGGATGCTAAAAATTAACAGCTCCCTAAAATACTCACTTAGGGTATGACGAAGGCAAAACCAACCCTTTTTCACTCACCATTTTTTGTTGTTTCCTGAGCGGACACAACCAGGTGTGACGGCGAGGCAATGCCTGTTGTTTGTGTGTGGCAAGAGCCAGCCCCAAATTTCATCTTTCAGCGCTTTAACCTCTGAGACACCTCGTGGTGGAAACATTTACTGCTTGCAGAGAGGGGCTGACATCTCGGAGAGAATCCATTTTAAAACAACTTGGGGCTTCCATTCGGCTGCACTTGGAAGTGGTCGAAGTCACACAGCCAGGACGACACTGGCTTGGGGGAAAGACTGCCCTATAGCAGAATTTTATTTTAAAAACGGAAAGCCACAAGGAGATTCGTTTTGTTAAGAATGAAGTCAGCCTTTGACTGCCCAGGGCTTCACAAATATTTATGAGATTGAATGATAGTATTTTATCACACACAACGCAACAGTTACAGTTTCTGTGCAAATACAGCAAACGCCTGGCATTCGCTTGGGTTTCACACGGGGTTTGGTTCTTCAGACCCACAATGAAGGGGAGGCCTCGGTGGGGGCTTGGGAGCGCCATGGGTTGAAACCCCATCGCCCTGTTCTAAGGTTAGCTCCGTCTCCAGTGCAACACCCCTGGAACCCGTGTCGTTAAATAGATGGGAAGGACTTTTGGCCTCTTTTTTTTTATATTGGAACGTGGAATACAGCGACCGTAACCGCGGTGAATTTTTACAGCTGAATTCTTACATCTGCTTTACTTTTCTACTGGGAGTACATGGTTCTAAATTCTGGGGAAGTGCCATCCACATCCTGGGCAGCGAAGGAGGCCGAGCGTGGGCCGCAGCCTGCCTGCACGGGGTTTGGCACCCTCGCAGCCAGGAGCCCATTTCTGGGGCCTTCCTGTCCAGCTTTACACCCAAAAAGTAGTGACAGTGACCTCCCACGCTGGAGCTGGGTTTCCACTACCATCCTTGAATGAATAAATAGGAACTTTTTTATATCAGATCTGCTTTCAAAGTAGCAGCGAAGGCTGCCGACCGCGTTTAAAAGCAGCCAAACGCTTTTATTTGAAAATACATTTATTTGAAGTTTTTCCAGCTGAATCCTGTGGCTGCTCAGCCGGGGGTGCCCTAAGGCCCCGCGGCTCTGTTCCCTCTCGCGGGCGAGCGGCCTCCCCAGGCTGGCGACCCGGCGGAGCCGGTTGCCCCGGGCCCCCGGCCGGGGCCCTACGGCGGGCGGCGAGGAGCCGCCCGACTGACTCCCCAGGCAGCCAATCGCGAGCCGGGTTTCTTTCGTGACTTCGCCTCCCGCCGATCAAACTGCCCAATCAGCACACAGGAGACTAACGGATCGTGCCGTGCGAGCGTCGGCGGTCAAATGAGCCAATCGACAGCGGGCAGGTTCTTTACCAATGAGATCAAAGACTAAGCGGAATAGGGAGATACGATTGGGAAGTCCATCTATCGGTTATCGCTGCCGCGGCCGGTGGTTGGCTAGCGGGGCGGAGGGGGTGGTTTCCGGGGGCGGGGAAACTATATTAGGGGCGGACAAAGGCGGCGGCGAGGCCCTTCAGCTCGCCGCCATTTTGAGCAGCGGGCTCTGAGGAGCAGCAGTCGCGGCCGGAGCACCTCTCTTCCTCCCTCCTCCTCCACCACCACCATGTCGCGGGATCGGTTCCGTAGCCGTGGCGGCGGCGGCGGCGGCTTCCACCGGCGCGGCGGCGGCGGTGGCCGCGGCGGCCCCAACCACGATTTTCGTTCGCCGCCGCCCGGCATGGGCATGGGCCAGAACCGCGGCCCCATGGGGGGCGGCCCGCAGGGCCCGGGCGGCCCGCCGGGCGGAGGCCCGAAGCCCGAGCCTCCGAAGCCGCCCGCGTCGACCTCTGCTCCGCCTTCTTCGTCCTCTTCAGCCGCCGCCACCACGGCGGGGCCTGCCGGCAGCCAAGCCGGCCCGGGAGCTCCTCCGCCGTCCGCGTGCCCGCGGGGCAGCCCCCGGTGTCGGCGCCTTCCTCGGCTCCCTCCGGCCCGGGGGGGCAGCCGCAGCCCAAGCCGAGCCCCAGCCCCACCCCAGCCGGCGGCCCTAAGAAAGGACAAGGACAGTCGCCCGGCGGCGGGCCCAAGGGACCGGGGGGCCCGGGGGGGGGGCCGGGGCCGCGGCGGGCCGGGCGGAGAGCCGCGGGGCCGCGGGAGCACCAGGGACAGCAGAGCCTCTCGGCGCAGCAGGGCTCGGGCGGCGGCGGCGGCGGCGACAAGCTCTCGGACGAGGTGAGTCATGGCTCCTTCCCCCTCCCCGAGCCACAAGATGGCGGCGGCTGCGGCCGGGCACGGTGGTTCCGCGCGCCCTCGCCGCCATCTTGAGGGGAGGAGCGCGGGGGGCCCGGGAGAGGGCGAGCAGAGGGGGGCGGCGGCGGTGCCTAAACATACCCTGCGTGTTCCCTAGGGGCCCGGGCAGCTCCCGAGTGCAGCCTGCTGGGTCTGTGGCAGCGTGGGTTTGTATTCGCTTGCGGTGCCCTGGAGGTTCTCTGGGCTTTCTGGCGGAAGAAGGCCGCAGCTTGGCGGTGCAGGCGGCGGGGCTGCGCGCAGTGATGGCTCGAACCGCTCTGCTTCTTTGTAGGGATTTAAAGCAAACCTCTCTCTTCTGAGGCGACCCGGGGAGAAGACCTATACTCAGCGTTGCCGCTTGTTTGTCGGGAATTTGCCTGCTGATATAACAGACGAAGACTTTAAAAGACTGTTCGCCAAATATGGGGAGCCAGGAGAGGTTTTTATCAACAAGGGGAAAGGCTTTGGATTCATTAAATTGGTAGGCTTTCATACTGTATGTCCATCCGTTTAATTCTCACGAAACTTACAACGTGGGTCTCTAAAACTGGATCTTAAACTTTCCTCAGGAATCTAGAGCTCTTGCAGAAATTGCGAAGGCAGAACTGGATGATACCCCCATGAGGGGTCGACAGCTTCGTGTTCGGTTTGCCACACATGCTGCTGCTCTTTCAGTGCGTAATCTTTCACCTTATGTGTCCAACGAGTTGCTGGAGGAAGCTTTTTCCCAGTTTGGTCCAGTGGAAAGAGCTGTTGTGATTGTAGATGATCGAGGTAGATCAACAGGAAAAGGCATTGTTGAATTTGCATCAAAGCCAGCTGCAAGAAAAGCATTTGAACGGTGTACTGAAGGAGTGTTTTTGTTGACAACGTAAGTATTTTGCTGCTTACGATTTGTGGTTTTTGAGCTGAATAAAATTGTCGGCTTACCAGTTTTCAGAGTGAAGATTCTTACAGAAAAGTAAAATGAGTATTTTTTTGTTCAGTACTCCTAGGCCAGTTATTGTGGAACCATTGGAACAATTGGATGATGAAGATGGTCTTCCAGAAAAGCTTGCTCAGAAGAATCCGATGTATCAAAAGTAGGCGCTGTGTTTTGGTATATAGAGTATATAGATGATATACGTAGTGTCCCAGACCCTGGAGGAGATGGAGTAATTTTTCAAAAACAGGCTTTGAGTTTTGAGTAATACTTTCAGTTCTTGGTTTTTTGGTGGTAGTTTGTTTACAGATAATGTAACATACTGAGATGTTTAGTATATTCACTAAGCATTACACAAGCAGTTTTCTAGTGTATCACAAAGAAACAGTAAAGCCTAAATAGCAGCCCAATTACAGATGGTTTTGGTATATGTAGAAACTCTTGAAAATCAGATTTCAGCTGTTTGCTCATCCTGTTGCTGAGAGCTGTCGTCTCACTTAAGGTGTATCTCATGTTGATGATCCCATAAGGAATTTACAAGCTGATGTTTATGGTATGAAATGAGAAATTAAGTAAAATTGTAACTCATTCCATGATTAATAAAAATTAGCTGCATATGGATTTTCCTTGTGAAGCTGACCACTGGGCATAAAAGAGCAGATAAAGAGTCTATAGGAATCATTTTCCTCAGTAGGAGTTTTAAGTTAAGACCTGTATGTTAGACCTGTTCATTGTAATACAAAAGGGAGGGTGGGGGAGATCCAGCCAGGCTCGTTTGTATGAGAAAGTGTTTAAAATAACTTGCTTTGATCAAAACCTAAACAGTTTTGGAGTCAGTGTCTTTGAAAACAGTGTAGATTAGTATAGGGTTCCTAAAATGTCGAAATGCTTTACATTGTTAATGTATGAAAAGCTTTTGAACTTTCCTAGGTTTGTTCCATTAATTAAGAATCTCAGACTCCAGTTGCTTTATATGACAAAATAAACTGTTGGCCCTCAGGCATTTTGAAAACTTTAAGATAAAATGAAGATTATTTGTCTTTAAAACATAGTGCTTTGGGTGGTAAGTTGGCACTGAAAAAAAATCCATCTCTCCATATGCTGTTGTTTTGAGCAGCTGTACCTACTTGGGCAAAGGCCTGTCTTGTTTGAGGATTTTGCATGTGGCAGTTGCCAGCAGTGGAGTGTCTAAGGAAGAAGTTAAGAACAAGATAAACATGCAGTAGAACTGTAAGTGGGAAGATTTGCTTGGATGTGATAGTGCAGGAGTCTTCCATATTTGCTACGATAGTTGTATAATTTAATTCTATTAACTGCTGCTGTTTAAGTGTGTAAAATGCTGTACTGTTACCAGCGTTCTGTCACAGCAAATTTTCTGTCACATAGTTGTGAGGTAGTACTCTCAGGTCTCCTTTGATGTTTCCTGATTATTCTGCTTGTGATCTTTTATTGACCTTCAGTTTCCAGATTTACCCAGTCTGAATGAGCATCTTCCTTTCCGCAGGGAAAGAGAGACTCCTCCCCGTTTTGCTCAGCCCGGCAGTTTTGAATTTGAATATTCCCAGAGGTGGAAATCTTTAGATGAAATGGAAAAACAGCAGAGAGAGCAAGTGGCAAAAAACATGAAAGATGCCAAGGACAAACTTGAAAGTGAAATGGAAGATGCTTATCATGAGCATCAGGCAAACCTCTTGCGTCAAGGTAATTGTCTCTGAACTCTCATCTTTTTGCTTTAAAAGCTAGCTTAAATGTATGGCTGTTTAATGAATAAATTCATGCTTCCTACTGCTAACTTGGGAAGTTCAGGCTTAAAAAAGAGCAACTGGTAGTTGGCAGTATTTCTTTAAATGAAGACTTTTTAAGAACAGTGCTCAGAAGGTAGCAGTCTGCCATAGTGCAGATGAGGCTGATCTAATTCAAATCTGAGTTTACATCGGATGTAAGTTTGTGAAATAGCTGCTGATAAGCTTTTGTTTCTGCAGACCTGATGAGGCGTCAGGAAGAACTGAGACGTATGGAAGAACTCCATAACCAAGAAATGCAGAAACGCAAGGAAATTCAACTGAGGTGGGTTTGGCTTTCATGGGTTTTTTTCAATGTTGCATTTGCGGTTTTTTTAGATGACTTGAATATGGAAGTTTCTGTTTTTCGAGAACCACCATTGCTGCTCCAGTTTGTGTATGAGAAAAGGAACTGCAGTGTAAGTTTTTCCTTGAGTATTTGAGCATCACAGTATTTTTTTTTGCTTAAGTGTAATCATTCAGTGCCTTTTAATTTGCTCATGCAAGTGATATTGAAGATGTTACACTCCCGGGGTTTAACAGTCTGCTTTGGGATGATCAGGCAGGAGGAGGAGCGTCGCAGGCGGGAAGAGGAAATGATGATACGGCAGCGGGAGATGGAAGAACAAATGAGAAGACAGAGAGAAGAGAATTATAGTAGAATGGGTTACATGGATCCAGTAAGTGAAAACATAATGGTTTTTTGGATACGTTACCATGTTCAGGAATTTTTTTGATGTATTTTCAAGATTGATGTGTTTTGCTTCCTTCAGGTTAGATAATGTGGTGGTTTTGTGTAGGCGAAATGGTAGTGGTTGGCTGTACATGTGCTTTATCTCCTGGAAGGTATGGATTTCGGTAGCTAATTGACTATCCATGCTAAAAGTTGTTTCTTCTATGCAGAGGGAGAGAGACATGAGAATGGGTGGTGCCACCACAATGAACATGGGAGGTAAAGAATTTTTAAATAATTGCTTCACGTGGTTAACTTAGAAATTGTCAGAATATGATTATATATTTCTCTTTCTTAGATCCTTATGCTTCTGCAGCCCAGAAATTTCCACCTCTCGGAGGTGGTGGCGGCATAGGTTATGAAGCTAATCCAGGAGTTGGCCAAGCAGCCATGAGTGGTTCTATGATGGGAAGTGACATGGTAATGTATCCTGTGGTGGCTTTAGTTTAGCACAAGGGAAATGTTGCGGTTGGGAATTGAGTTCGTTACCAGTGTTTGGATGTAACAGTAAATTTGACTGTTAACTGCTGACTTTCTTGTCAGGTATTGAATATGAAGACTGGTGTGGCAGTATGTAGTACTAGATTAGTTCTTAACCATTATGGGTAGCTTAGACAGTCGGAAGTTGTTTGTAAGTAAATTCAAATGTGCTGTTAAGCATATTTGCAATTAACTGACTTTATTGGACTTTGGAAATTCTGCGTCACTGTTAGGCTTGGAAGGATTTTTTTATAAATTCTAGAGAATCTGACAAATTTCATAATTAAAATACATATGTCATAGCTTTTCAGTAATTTGATGTTCTGTATTTATGGACAAGAGATATTTTTGTTCTCCTTTTCGATGTGTAACATTGCATTTATTTTGGCCCTTCCAAGCCTAGTGAGGATTGATGCATGTTGGTATGGGTATGCTGTTAATTCAAAAATCTGCGCTCCTGTCTATTTAAGCAGCAGATGAACTTAAGTAATCAATGGTAAACAGCATATCTCTTATTCTGTATGCTGATGTTTGCCATAGAAGAGCAGAAATGCTGGTTTTTAGCTTTAGGCATATTCCAGCGATCCTTGACTTGTAGCCATTTTGTGGTTCCTATCTCACAGAGGAATGATAGCCCGTTCTTGTTTTTCCGTGTTGGGCATGACTATATAGGTAGAGTTTGTTAAAGCTACAGCATATCTCATGTTCCGAGGTATGTTTCCAAACTGTACTGTTTTTGTCACACCATATGTGTGAACAGGCTTCGAGGCTGCTTGGTGTTATCACACTGAAGCAATATGGATGTAGATTAAAGAAATGCTTAATGGGTAGGATGGAAATCTATGTTGGTTTAGGTGGTGATATTAGTGTGCTTTCACCCTTCTCAAAGGGTGTACACTCTGTAGCACAAGCTGAAGTAAATGATTTTTGGGTGGGTCTAGGCCTCTGGCTTAATGTGGTCAGCTACCATAGTAGCTTGTCAGGTATCTTCCATTTTTTGGGGGAACCATATCTTTGGAATGATAACTTTGCAGAGCATCATTGATTCAGTAGACAGTGCCGGTGGCCTTAATGTATCTATATAATCTACTGATACTTAAGCAGTTCCTACGTTTTCTGTGAACAGTTAGGCAGTCTGTGGTGAATGCTGTGTACTTTTTTCTCCTGAAAATCATGGTACAGGTGCATGCTGAACTTGTGTAATACTTGAAAATGTGATATGGTCAAAAGGTGTGACAGTAAGATGGTTTAACTGCCTTGAGTTTCTTAGGATGGGGATCTCTGCCACACAGTGCTGTCACAGTTAGTGGGCTGATATCTTTTAAACAGAATTGGAGATGAGCTTAAGCTGCCATGAATTGGGCAGAAAGAACCTAGACAATCTGTCTGAAATTCCTTTCTTGGAAGGATTGAAACTAACTTTCAGAAGTCAAGAACTTGAAGTGTGAATTTTCAGTTGCAGATCCCTTTTGTAACAAACCACCTACCATTGTTCTGTTACTCGGTAGTGGAAAGCTTGCTTGAAATGAAAGTTTAAAGCTATCTTTGACTTTATAATTTGTCAGTTCTGTAGATTGAATGCTGATCACACCTACTGATACAGTAACTGAACGAAGTACTTGCAACTAGAGGTACTAGTCAAAATACCTGAAGTCTCTGCTTTATTGCAGGGTAATTTAGCTTTTACATCTTGGTGTGAAACCTTTCAACGCTGTGAAGCTGTGAATTTTCTAAGAGCTTGTGATGAAGGTGGGGTGGGAAGGGAGATACTGACTGGATGCACACAACCCTTTGTGCATAGTTCTAACTGGAAACACTGAATAAATTGTAGTTCCTTGAACACGTTTTGCATATTATACAGCAGCAGTTCCGGAGTACGTGGGATTTAATAAATGCAAGTCTTTTGATCGAGCAATTGCGTTGGTTAGGTAAATCACTGGTCATTAGCTTTTTTCACTTTTTTTTTTTTCTTCTTGCAATCCAGTAGTGCTCACAATCAGTTTTGGTTACTGCCTAAGGCTTCTGCAGTTTAGTCAGCAGACTGTAGTCTTAACCCCATCTTGAAAAGCACATGGTCTCTATTGCAGCACATGCCATTAACTGGTGAGTAGGCATTCTGTTTACAATGACATTTTATGAATGTCAGCTCATACTTCAGTGAACTGAAGATTCGTTCTCTGGCTAGGCTTATTTGGAAATGACAGTGATGTAATCTAAGCTTTTACTGCACTAAAGGTGAGAAGTTTGCAAGCTATGTGCCTTAACTTGGTTGAAAATTACTAGAGCTCATTTGGAAAAGTTGTTAATTCACATCTGCACTAATGCTTACATTTCTAGCACTGCAGGGAGGATCTGTTCTTTGTAACAGATGTATGAGAATGCATCAAGTGGGAACATACCTCAAGGCATGTATTACAATAAACTAATTTTTAAATTACCCTTTTTTCCTTTCTATGTTCCCGGTACCTGTGGATCGGCTCAATGGTGATTGTATCGACGAACCTTGACTGCGGAACCTTCTAAAAATATATACTTAACACACATGGACATCAACTACATATAATGAACTGTTAATTCTGTTCCAATAGCGTCCTGAACGCTTTGGGCAGGGAGGTGCGGGGCCTGTGGGTGGCCAGGGTCCTAGAGGAATGGGGCCTGGAACACCAACAGGATATGGTAGAGGGAGAGAAGAATATGAAGGCCCAAACAAAAAGCCCCGATTTTAGATGTGACCTGTAGTTTCATTCCAGTTTGTTTTTGTCTGTCTTGTTTAGACACCAACTTTTTAATTCTTGCATTTTAGTAAGAAAGCTACGTTTTTATGGATGTTAGAAACTTACTGACCTAATATTTTAAGTGGTCTGTTTGGGCGAGTACAATTTAATTATGTAATGCAGTGTTTCAAAACAAATTTAGCTGTTTTTTTGATGTATAACGTCCCTAACTTGATGGCAGTGTACCTTGTGCCACTGAATTCCCAAAGTGTACCAACTTTTTTTTACTGTGCTTCAAATAAATAGAAAACTAAATGTAGTAACTTTTCTTGCCATTCGTGGTTAAACATAGGAGGCTAAATACCACACCTTCCGCAGTAATCCAAGAGTCTTGAATAGAGGTCAAACTAGACCAGGGTGTGGAACTGTAGTGAAGAGTGAGAGCTCTTCCCGCAATGCCTCTAGCTTAAGACTTGGTCAAATAGTAGCCTAACTTTCCAGTAGGTGCAGATTTTTTGAGCATTAATTGTGCTGCAATAAGGAAGCAAATGGAAATCTTGCAAGTGCTGTAAGATACAATAATTGAAGCTACACTGCAAGCAGTGCAGTAATGTAATGAATTTCATATTTTAGCTACGGATAATGGGTGGTGGGATGGTAGCTCTTACCACCTTGGCAGTTACTGCTTGGAATCTTTTAAAGACTTTAAGCAGAAGACTAGCAATGGTTATTTTAAAATAAATTAATAGAATGACTTGTATTGGCTGACTTCCTAACTAAAGGATTGTTAATGTGATATTTATATGCTCTTAAGCTGTCTGAGATTACAGGATCTGGCCTTGCTCCGTATTGTATGCTTACCTGAAATTGCTTGGCAAAAAGACCAGAAGTGTTACTCAAGTGATTAAGGTTAACTTGCTTATGTCCTCCTGCTAATTGAGTGGACTAATTTGCATAGTTTCAGAAGACAATTATTTGTATTATGGGGACTGCAGGAACTATCCTTAAATCATGTAGCTGGTGGGCAAATCCTAAAAACCTGTATGTAAAATACAGAAATTAGCTTGCTTGCATGATGGTTATCGCTCTTTTATTATTGATGTTTGGAGATAATGCATCAAAAGTAGTATCTGAATCTGGAGTTTAATAGTTAATACTACACAGTGCAAATAAACTCCCTTTAAGGTTCTTTTGTAGAAGATTTGATGAATTCGCTAGCTTGCTGTTCATTTCATTAAGCCCCAGAAGACTTTCAAAGCATTCTGGACTCATTGATAAGGTAGTTGCTTTGCTTATTATTACATTGTACCAGATGAGCTGGGAACATGATTTCCCAGTGTAAAACACCTTGGTGCTAATGCAGGATACATCAACCTGCTTGGCACAAAGTAGGTAAACTTAGTTTGGCTGTACCTTCACACGATTCCCCAACTACCGAGCATTCTGTGAGTAGCTTTAATCTTCCAAAGATCTTTCCATTCCGTGTGCTAAGCATTGGCTAATTCTAAATTCTATGCTAAATTTCCTCTGCGGTTAAAAACTTTAGTGTCAGATTGCAGTATTCTAGAGTGCAGATGATCCCTCTTGAAGTACTCACTGTAAGTGCTGTTACTCCTTAAATGAAAAAAATAGCATGTTGTGAAATGCTGATACCAGGTAACACTGACTTGGAATGTTAAGCGCACTAAATAGCGACTCAGCTTGTTTGGTGAACGCTTCTTACTTTCCCAGAAAAGTTTGGGGGTTGGTAACATGCTACAACAATGAATTGCTATTCAGGAAATTCCGAATTGGCAGTTTCTAAACTGCGGACCAAGTATTTGGGAGTACTTGTATTGGATACTTAGTGTAAAAATCAGCAGTACTGATGCAATTTGCTTTATTGAAGTAGTATTAAATAATGCATATGTTTTCTGGAGGGTGTTCGTGGGACACCCGCAAAAGGTGAAGGTGTCTGAGATGGGGAATTCTGAACGTAAACATTAAATTAATTTTTTCAGTTTATTTTTCAGATTACATGTCATTCTTTATTAAAGAGATGCTGGTGCATATCCTAAAGTATGTTCTTTTGTAGTTCTGTAACTTGGAAGAGTGAAGGATGCTGATGTCCTTGTACCTTACAGAGGTTGTCTTTTGGTACCCCTGTTTTGTACGTAAGCTACTGTTGCTAGGTATTAAAAATAGCTCAGTTGCAAAACCATGATTAGTAAATCTATTGAAAGATTTGGCAGTTTTCAAAACATCTGAAAGTTTGGATAATTTAGCTTTGTTGTGGCTGCATAAGCAGAATTTCTAAAACAAGTTCTGCTTTGAGTTGCATGTATTAAAGAGGCATACAATTAACTAGCCAACTTCTTTTCAAGACCTTTACACCTTGTGTCTTAAAAGCTGGCAAACATATCAACTTTAAAATCTGATAAAGTTGCTAAATGTGGGAGGTGAGAAAGTTATATGTTCCTTTGATCTGTTCCTATGAGGTTTTGGACTATTTTCATAAAATCAGATTTATATAATTGAATCCTTAAAACCACTTAGAGAAGCGCTTCGTTGGTCAGACCTGTTTTTGGATGGCCTGGCTCACATACCACATTTTTGTACTGGACTTGGAGGACATTGGCTGTTGCAATTTAGCTTGCTGTATCAAAATTGAGCCCATTTTGACACTTGGATCTCTAAAAACTGCAGCATGTAGAAACTGGTATCGTTATACATACATCTTCACGCTTTCTCAGAAATGAATACAGAATAATCTTATCTTCTGGTGTAGACACATTACACTAATCATTTATACAGCTGATGAGAAACTGAAACTGCTTTTGAGATTTTGTGGTATTTTTGTGGTAGAAAAATTCTTGGCTTCTCCTTGGCAACCATTTACTGTGGCAGCAAGTTTTTGCTGGAGTTTGAGACTGCAATTTACACTTAAAACTAGTGGCCTGCTACATAACTGCACTTAGCCAGCATTTCTGCAGTTCATAACTGTGAGGAACGTAGTACTACAAATGGCAATGGACATTAGGACCCGGATGTAGTATTCCTGCTTGCTCCAAGATTCTCATTGCCGACTGCGTACAGGTAGGTAACAAGCAATATAATATAACTTGGTGACTTTCTATGTAATCTTATACTGTGGGTATTCTGACATCACACTTCTGACTGTGGAATTACAGTGCAGCACTCTTCATACCTGTATGTTAAGCTTGCATCAAAGCTGCGTGGTTTTCGGTTTTAAGCTTTGTCTTGTTCAGAGTCAATAAGCAACTTACTGTGATTCTTAGATAAGTATTTTCAGACCCGATTCCTTTGTACATACGACTCGGCTTGTGTGGATTTTTCTTAGTTCCGATGTAACGAAGATATTCTTGGAATGAGCTCTGTGGGGAAGAGGGAATGTGATCTTACGCTCACTTAAACTAGTCAAATAGGTGCTCTCAGTGCCTAGAAAAGGACTGTTTAAACTTCCTGTAGTGACAAAACGGCCAGTCTGCAGCACATCCCTTTGTAGAGTCTTGGCTCAGTAGGAAATGCATTAGTAAATCAGTGCTCTAGCCTTGTGTGCACTTGCAGCTTGCTAATACAGTCAGCTTTGAGACTGGTGTGGAATATTTTTGAGGTCATACAAACGAGTGCTTGAGTTGACTATCCCTGTGAGTAGTTTCCTAGAGCTTATTGGACATTTCAGTTGTCTTTATTTTAATCTTTGATTGACAAGCATAAATACATTCCTCTGCCTTTAATTGACAGTGATGAAATTCTGTATTTCTGCCTCGTAGAGTCATCTTGGTAGTGTAACGCTCAATTTCATTTTTCATCAGTCTTGGGGATGTAATTCTAAACTCTTCATTATTAGAAATACTGAACGTAGTGTTTCGGGATTAACATGCTTACATTTCCAGACATCCAGACATGCTGATCTCCAGCTCTTTTGCATTAGCTCTTGAACCTGAATTTCAAGGTCCCTCGTTTCAGCACATGATCTAGCTCTTGTCTGATGTTCAGTTTATTTATTTCAGAGGTGTTGTAATGTATTTTCCCGCTTGTTCTGCAAAGTTCTGCTTTGCATACTTGTCTCTGGTATTATTGTCACATTTGGACCCTTCTGTGTTACCTTCCAGGCAAGACTCTTTGCTGGTGAAGAGGTGATCTGCTGGACAGCCTTGCCCTCTGCTCTAGCTATCTTTTCATGTTCCATTGAAAGCTTGAAGTAGCAGCTGCACTGCAGGATCATAACAACAGGTCTTTGGTTACACCACAGTGAGTGTAGCCCAACTCCAGCTAGTCAAGCAGTGACACCGCTTGTCACAAAGTCAGTTTGGCTTTTCGTGATGGCTTACTCTTACCTGTGACTGGAATTCAGTAGCAAAACTGATGGCAGTATGCGTACTGTCATGTTGCAAAACTGAACTATTAATCTTTAAACCAGTGCTCAGATCTGACTAGTTTTTCCAGTGTGCTCTGGATACTTGACTTGACCTGCAGGAATGTCGTGGAGGGGTTACTGGCACATCTGCCTTGTTCTATGTACTTGAACTAGCAGGTTTTTGACATTCTTGGAGCAAGCAATCTGTGACTGAACCATGGGTCTCATACCAGCTCTGACTGTCTGCAGTAATGGAACTTGGTGCGGTAGCTAACTTAAAAGCAAATAGTCACGTCTGCGCTAAGTCAGTCTGTAATGAGTGGGTACAAGAAATGACATTAAGTGCTCGCATTGTGTTTCATCTTGGTTTTATCTGTGTGTGAAATACACTTTTTCTCAAAAGTTTATCAGATGCTCAGAAGTGTGGTGTCAGAATACATATGCGTACCTGCTAGGCCCTCAGATCCAGATATTGGTGCTGTCAGGAGAGAGCACAGCATAGCGTGTATGGGGGCTTTACTGTAACATTAAGCCTACAAAGTGTTGATTTGCTTGCAGTTTTCCCCATAGCTAAACACTGAGGCCTGTGAGTAGCTTTAGGACTTGAGCAGTAATGGGGTTGCATGTCTCTGTTAATCATTGCCAGCTGCAGTGACATGATCAGGAAGGCCAGTGTTTTGTTCCATTATGTTAAATGAGGCTAAGCATGTTGGAAAGGATGCATAAAAAGTATGCTGTTCCGGGTAATTACTTGGCTTCTTCCACTACTAGCAACTCTGGAATCGGCTAATTAGCTTCAGATTTTTTTTCTCTCCATACCAGCTAGTGGGGCTCTTAAATAGCTGCTTACTGGAAAAGGAAAAAAAGGGAGGATTGGCCTTCTCCCACCTCTGTCATTGCTGCTAGGTAATGATTGACACGTTAGGACTTGGCTGTGCAATCCCGCAGTGGTCTGTGAATACCCCATCTTTATAAATGTTGCTTTTGAACACCAGTACTGAAGAGCTAACTGGGGAGGGTTGGGAGGAGTGTGGCTACAAGTGAATCTGGAGTGTTAAAAGGATGCACAAAGATATAGTATCCCTTATGCATGGTGTTTGTTGCTATGGCATAGAAAACAAAACGTGCATACTATACTTATGCTCCTGAGGGCCATGATAAAACCCAGGTGGTGGGTTTGAGACTAAACTTGAACTTGGCCCTGCCTGGTCAGATCACACCGTGCCCATGGTGTGATTTGCCTCCCAACTAGAGGTGTGCACAGAGCCTTGTACCCCTACATCCCTCGCTGCTGAGCATTGCAGTTTGCCCTCAACTTAGCTATACAGCAGAAGGGTGGGTATTCAGAAGGGAAGAATCTGTTGCCGAGAATAAAAGCAGACGACTGATGATGCTAACCTCGAGTGTCTTCCTTTGGCTTTTGAAGCACTTCTAGGACTATTGAACCTGAGGGCTGCTAGGAGTCAGGGACACTGCACTCCTTCACGAAGGGGAAGAGAGAGGGCATTACTGCAGGAGACAAACTAGGGTAAACTAGTTGAAGTAGCTTGACAAAATTGTTAATGCCTTCACATAAGGGATAGTATACCTCTGGCTGCAATCAAACTTCATTGTACTCAGACTGGTGATTTATGGTTTGTGCTCAGACAAGGTGCAGTTCTTGAGTCAACTACCTGCATATTCCTTCATCTCTCTACAAGTGTTCAGGCTAGCCTATTTCTGCCCCTTATTCTTCCACTTAGTATTTTGGAATAATTTGTAAATTCCCCCTCATAATTAATCAGTCCATGTATCTTAAAACCTTATTTTTAAGTTAGTTTTGAAATGGTCAGAATTTTCTGTGTATTAGTATAATAACTTTAGTTGTTATCCTTTAGGTGAAGATGAAAGCTGAGTGAAACCGGAGTGCTCATCCATGGGAAGTAAGCATAACTTCTAGTCTTGTTCTGAGTGGGTGAAATAACAAGGGCTTCTGGACACTTGATGTTCAGTTGCTGAGTAACTTTGAACCGGTGGGTATTGAGAAATCGGTACGAGCAAATACAGGAGACGTGCGGGGTAGAACTTGGTGCCTGCTGTCAAGCTGTGGGGTTAAGCACCCAGACTCCATCTGGGCTTGATGCTTTGCCAGCAGTGGTTAAAAATAACCTTTCTAGATGTGGGTTTGTACAAAAGACTTCCAAGATCACCGTGAGCTTAACTTCCGAATGTTTTGCAGTTCAGGAGCCGAGCATGAGCACATCCAGCATGATGCCCAGTGGTGTGTGGAGGGACCAAGATAAGAAGTGAACAAGTAAGTAGTTGATGTCCGTATAGTGCTGTAAGAGCTCAGTAGCCTATCGCCCTGTGATGTATTATGTAGTTCCTGCCTGAAATTTGCCCTTGATTAATCTCAATTTTATACAAAATTTCTGACTCTTTCTTTTGTAGAGCCAAGATAGAGCCATTGTTTGAGGCTTTTCAGCCCTGCAGCATCAAATAAACTCTGTCCTCTGAATGCTGTGGGTGGTCAAACACGAAATAACCATTTCTGCGGTCGGGCTCCAGTGCAGGGGGGGTGAGTGGGGTAGGTGATTGTCAGTAAGGGAAAAAAAAAAAAAAATAGAGCAGCTGCTTCTCAGATGTTAATCTAACTAGAAGCTGTTAAAAAGCTACTTCTCTGAAATACTTCAACGAACATCAAACTTTCAAAATAACCTGGAAGATGAATCGGCACATACAAGAGCACAAGCAGATAGCGATTTAGGGAAATTAACTTGCAGAGCTGGAATTAATAAAATTTTCCCTCTGATTTACCACTTGAACTACAAGGGGGAACTTCAGATATTTAAAATCTTGCGTGGGGCAACATGCAAAGTACCTTAACTCAGGAGCGAGGGGTAAGTAACAGCTTAGAGCCAGTGGGACTCAGTTGGTGAACTCCTGTTGAATCGTGTGTGGTTCGTCACCGCTGCTCTTGGCTTTCTGGGTGGTAAAACACAAAGCTGTTTCAGATCCTTGAGATTTACAAAGTAGGTGAAAACGCGAATGCTGTTCATTTAATCTCAAGTCTGGCATGAGAACGTACGATCCTAGAGGAGTGCGTGGCCTGTTGTGATCACCGGTTCCCTCGCCGTGTTGCTGCGTGTGATTTCTGCTGGCGTCTTTAATGTTCTTCCTAACGGCGTGCTTTGCTCTTGCAGAAGAAGAAGTCCGAATGCAGTGAAGAGGAGCCAGGAACATAAACAATTTTTAAAAATAAAATACTTCTTATATATAAATGACTTCTGGTTTTTATTCCAGAGTGTGTTCAGTGAGTTAGCAGTCTGCTCAGCTTGATGTGGTATGGGTGAGTTTGAGAAACACCACCACAAAGGAGGCTGAGGAAGGGGATGCAGGCGCTTGGAGCGCTGGAGGGAGAAGGGCTCGGATCGTTGGATCCTGCTGGACAGTGTGATGAGCACTTGCAAGATAACCACTTGTAACTAATAAAAACCTGACATGTGCCTAATAGGGGACTTCCTCCTGCTGGGATTGTGCCCTGGGCTCACTCTTGGGGTTGTCTCTCGGGCTTGCTGTATCCCTGGCCTGTGTGCAGCCAGAGCTCCTGCTAAAGGACGAGCTTAACTTTTATAAATTACCCTTGCACCTAAGGTGCTTTAAGTATTTCTGGAAGTTTTGCTCGTTCCTTCCCCTGCTGTATTTTTAGATCATAGCATTCTAAACATTTCCGTGTGTCCGGTTGGTCCATCATAGCTGCCTTGGGGATGGCTGTAGTGATCAAGCCCGAGATGCCGAAGTTGCATTCCTTGGGAGCCAGAAAAGTGCTGGTTTTAGCTCTTGCAGCACAAATTGCTGTGGTTTGTGTTCCTTTATTGGGTAGTCTGGACAGCTGTGCTGTGCACATAGGTATTCATGCTGTCATTTATTAAATATAATCTTTTGTTTAAAACCTAAGTGGTTCGATGTGTTAAAACAGGCTGGGGCAGGCTCTGGTAGTCCAGCTGCATTGCTACAAGGTTTTCCCTTACAGCGACATGAAGAGTCCTGAGCACTTGGCTGGGAGCTGCCTTGCCAGGCTACGAAGATAAAAATAAATTGGGTTTCTTGTGGGGAAGTCACTTGAGACCTGTCTGGGTGCGCAGTGGTGCAGGATTGGTGCCTGCCTGGACGCTACTCACCTGCGCTTTAAATCCCAGCTGGGGTTATGTTTTGCTTTGGCTTAAATGCTGTTTGTTTACTTCCCTCTAGGAAGGTTTCGTGAACAAAACAGAGTAACCTTGGTCAGAATTGTTGCAGCTGCGTTTCTGATGCTGACTCTTCGTTATTTTATAGCAGTAAGCGTGGCTAAAGCAGCCTTGGTGCCTGCCTCCGCGCCCCCTCGGAGCGGCTGGAGGGAAGGGACCCCGGCAGCCCAGGGCAGCGGGTGAGGAGGCTGCTGCTGCTCTGCAAGCTGCTGGCTGCTGCTTTTTGCTTTTCTGTGCAATCAGGCGACGGGGTACAGGATAATCTGAGGTATTCCACTCTGATTTGACTTCTTTATGTTACTGTTCGGATCCTGAAAAGGCTTCAGGGAGAAGAGGTTTTGTGGTTCCTCAGGAGCCGCACTGCATGGGGCTGGGTTTCAGTGTCTTTGTCTCCACCGCTACTGCAGGCTTACGCAGCCTTTTTCCCTCAAATTCTGTTATTTTCCAGTAACTTGTCCTCATTTCTCTTCCACTGTTGCAGCATCAGCTGCTTCCTGTGTGAAGCTGTTCCAGCCCGAATGCGATTGCAGCATTCGAGGTGCTGAACTTCTCCTATGACTCCATAAGCAAAGCATGTTCTGCTTTCTGTGGTGAAATGGGGTGTGCCTTGGAGAATGGCAGAGCACCCCCTTGTTTCGGCGTCGGCCATTCCAGCATCACCTGGAGGGTGACTGGCGTGGAGGCTTTCCTTGTGTAGCGGGGGCTGTGCCGGTGGGTTACTGTCCCCCGGCTGGGAAAGCTGGGCACTTGGTCCTGCCAAGTGTTTCATTAAGTGGCTCCTGTAATTAAAAAAATGAAGGAGGCTGTGGGCAGTAGCAGCTACCATGTGGGTAAGTGGTCCTGGCCAGGCTCTGCCACGTGCCCTGCTGCGAGGGGCTTCTCTGAGCTGTGGTGCTGTGCCGGGGCTCGGGAATGGTGCGGGCTAAGCGGCCCCTGGAGCAGGATGGTGACCCGGAGCCCTGTTGGCGGTGCTGGGGCAGCCTGGGCTCGGCCCCAGCCCCCTGGGAAAGGCAAACACTGGGTGAGAGGGTTTGCAATGCTTGTGTAAAAATCCCAACCTTTGTCCTGGCCGCCGGCGGGCTCTGCCGTGCGCCTGGGGGAGAGAAGGGGGTTTGGCTCTCGGTAAGGGGGGGAAGAGGATTCCTGTGGGCAGCTGCCCCCTGGGCTCGCTTGACACAAACCTGGGAGCGGTGACGAACGCTCCCTGCGGTAATGCCAGCGCGCTGAAGCCACGACCCCGCGCTGCGGGCGTGAGAGCGCCGAGCTGCCCCAATCCATTGTCGGGGATGGCTTCGGTTGGGGTTTTTTTGTTGGTTTTTTCCCCCAAGTGGCTTTCTGAGACAAGAAGGGCTGCAGCCGGCCCTGGCCTGTTGCTGTTTATCTTCCCTCAGCTCGCCAGAGAAGCTCCAGATCACGGCGAGCAGCTCCAAATCGCGGCGAGCAGCTCCTCGCCTGTGCTCGCTATGGCTCTTCCAGCGGAGCTGGGGAACGTGCGCTGCCAGGAGTAAAAATAGTAAAGGCAGGCGGCGGTGGCTGGGCCGGGGTCGGTGCTGGCCCAGGCTGGCGGCGCCTCCCGTGCCTCGTGGTGCTTCCCTGGGAAACCGTTCTTGCTTTTCATGATTTATTGGCATTAAAAAAAATATTTCCACTTGAATTGCAATAACGTCAGTGCCCCCGTGGCTCCCTTGGGCCCTGGCTCTCACCAACCCAGGGCTGCCTTTCCCGGGAGCCTTGGCCTGTGCCGATGCCCCGAGCAGCGCAGGCGGTGACGCAGGCCCGGGGAGCGCAGCAGCCGCCTCCTTCGCCCAGCCCGGCCTCCATGCTGCCAGAAGGGAATCCTTGCTGCAGCAGCCTCGGTACCCAGCTCCTTGCCTGCACCCCCGGCCCCCCAGAGCCAGTGGGTGCTGGCAGGGAGCCAGCTGGCCCACAAAGCCCCGGCTGCAGGTTTTTTGGGGTTTTTTTTGGGTTGGTGGTTTTTTTTGTTTGTTTGTTTGTTTTGGTTTTTTTTTTTTTCCTCTCTGCTATTTTCACAGTTTTTTCGCCCAGCCCTGGTGCGGGGGGGGGGGGGGGGGGGCCGGGGGGGGGGCAGTGAAGCTGCAGCTCTTAAGCACCCCCTGCCCCAGCAGTGCCCCGCGCCTGGGGGTCCCTGCCCCAGCCAGGACCGGGCTGCGGGGGCCGGGGCTGGGCTGAGCCGAGCCGTGCTGGGCCGGGCCGAGCCGGGCTGAGCCGAGCCGTGCTGGGCCGCCCCGCCCCGCCGCCGGCCCCGCCCGCCCGCCCGTCCCCGCCATGGCGGCGGCGTTCACCGCCCTCCGCGTCCTGCTGGGGCTCTTCTTCCTGCTGGCGGGCGCCGCGAAGCTCTCGGAGCTGCTCTCGGCCGATCTGCACCGGCACATGGCGAGCGGGGCGCGGGGGGGTGCGGGGCTGAGCCCCTGGGGCGCTGGGCTGAGCCCTCGGGGGGTGCTGGGCTGGCCCCGGGGTGCGGGCTGAGCCCTCGGGGTGGCTGAGCCCCTTGGGGTGCTGGGCTGAGCCACTTGGGGTAGGAATGAGAAGGTTGGGGTGCTGGATGGCGCCCCTGGGGTGCTGGGCTGAGCCCCTTGGGGGCCAGGCTGAGTCCTCAGGGGGCTGAGCTCCTGGGGTGGGGGTGCGGGTGAGCCCCTTGGGGTGCTGGGCTGAGTCCTCGGGGTGGCTGAGCAGGTTGGGGTGCTGGGCTGAGCCCCTGGGGTGCAGGGCTGAGCCCTCAGGGGGATGAGCAGGTTGGGGTGCTGGGCTGAGCGGAGCAGACCCCGCCAGCAGTCTCAGAGCTGCTCCGCTCCCCTCCTGCCCTTCCCAGAAGTCGCAGTTCGTGCGGTTTGCCAAGGTCTTTCCCCTGAAGGAGTTTGGGTTCTCCCCGGAGCCGGGCTGGTACCTGGAGCTGGTGGGCTGGGTGGAGGCGGTGGCCGGGCTGCTGCTGGCCTTCGGGCCCCAGCTCCTGCAGGAGATCAGCAACTTCGTCCTCAGTGTCGTCATGATCGGTGAGAGCGGGTGGGCGCCCGCCGCCCTGCGCGGGGTCTCGGGGTGTGTGGGGGGATGCTCAGGGAGGGACCTCGGTGCCCACGCTCTGCTCCTCGCCCAGGTGCCCTCTACACGCTGCTGGTGCTGCGGGAGCCCCTGGCCATGTGCGCCCCTGCCACCCTCTGCCTCGGCCTCCTCCTGCTGCTCAACATCCGCGGGCACCCGGCCCCCACCAAGCCCAAGTTCGAGTGACCGGAGGCGGGAAGGACGGATGGCTCGGCCAGCAGGAAGCAATGTCCTTACAGTATTTTCGGGGCTAACATTGCATGCTATGGGGTAACTTGCCACTGAGGCACAGCGTGTCCTCTCCTGCTGCTGCCGGGGACCCTGGTGCTGGTTGTCCCCATGCCACGGGACCCAGACTGGTGCTTTGGGACGGTGGCTGTGACAGCGCCACCGCTCCGGCAGCTCTGTTGCTAAACTCGCACAAGGTGTCCAGCTCTTCCCAGCGCTCGGCCACGCTGAGCTGGGGCTGGCTCTGCTCTCCTGGGGGCTTTTGTAGTTTGGAATAAAGCCTCTGTTTTTTCACATTTTGCCTCCCCTGTTTCTGCCTCCCTCCACACTGAGCCACAGGGCTGAGGGGATGTCCTGGGGCTGAAGCCCCTGGTCTCCCGGAGCAGCTCCTGGGGACAAGGATGGGACAGGCAGGAGCCGGCAGCAGCTGGCCTGGAGGCAGACAGCCGGTGGGGAGAGCCCGCCTGGGGGCGAGAGTCCCCCGGCCGCCCGGAGCCACCCAGCAATGTGCCAGGCCACTTGCTGCACATCCGAGGGGGTGATGGCAGCAATGTGACCCCCCCAAACACTGTGCCCAGGCAGGGGGCTTTTTGGGGACCTTGCTCCAGTGGGGCCCTGCACCCACAGGGACCTCTCTGCCACCCCGGCTGGGCTTTGCCAACACAGTGCATTCAGGATGAACCCCAAGATCACATCTGAACCTGGTACATCTCCTAACAAAGCAGCTGGGATGGCTGTGGCAGGAGACCAGCTGTCTTGGGATGAGCGGAAAGGGGTACAACACTCCCGTACCCCCAGCAGGACCTGAAGCACTTTGGGGTGGCACCTTCGATTTCCCAAAGCAGCATCCATGAACTGCAGGACCGTGCAAAGCAGCGAGTTGAATGCTCACAGAGCTTAGGGAGGCCCAGGGTGCTGCTCCCCCGAAATCCAGCTTTGAAGTGAACAAAAGCCCTAAGAGCCAGGGGGAGGCAGATTCCAGCTTTGATCCCTTTCGGGGCATCCCCCTTCTCCCCCAGCTGCTGAGTGCAGAAACTTGACCTTCTGCTGCTTTCATCCCAGCGTGGGTGGGAAACGGGCCCTGGGAAATGGTCCTAGATGGGGCTGGGGGCATGTGGGGGGAGCCATGTCGGTACCAGCGTGGCCAGCCCCCCCCCCACGTACCCCCAGCCCTGTCAGCCGGCGCAAGGGGGTCTTAGCATGGCTCCGACAGGGAATCCCTCGTTACATACACACGCAGGTGCTTTCCCTGCTCCAGCTGCCACCCTGCAGGCACTAACCCCCACGGGGGCTCGGCACGGGGAGAGGGGGGATCTGGCAGCCCCTGCCTCCCCCGGCACTTAAAGCCTCTCCCAGCCCAGCTGGACCAGACGGCGAGGAGCAGCCGGAGAGGACGCAGCCGGTCCAGCCCGACCCGCTGGGGTAAGTAACCAGCTCGGCGTGGGTGAGATGGAGCATCCCCCATGGGGAAAGGGGGACTGTCAAAGGAGCTGGGGGCTCCTTGGGGGTCTGCGCTGGCTCCACAGAACAACTGAAGCCCACTGGGATAAGCCCTGAGCCCCCCCCTCCCCGGCTCTGCAGCTCGCGTCCTCCCTGCCTCGGCCCGGTGCTGGGTGCTGCGTGTGCCGAGCCCGGCCCTGCCGCGCTGGAAAACTCCCGCTGGGTGACTCAGAGCCGTCGGCGAGGTGTGGGCAGGCGGCGATGGGAGGTGAAGTAGCTGCAGCCCTGGGATACAGCCGTTGCGGCACAACGTGGTTTATCCATGGCCGGGACTGGCAAATAGCGGGGCGGCAAACCTGCCTCGCGCAGGGCTGGGGGGCACGGGGGGCTGCCAGCCCCATGCTCCTGCCCCCTCCTCACATGGGGGTCTCCCCGCTCCGGTGTACGCTGAGCCGGTGGGTGACTTCCCCATGGGTCAGCGGGGAGATTTGGGGTGCTGGGAGTGGGATGGGGCCAGGTAGCCCCAGCACGCAGGTGGCTGCGTGGGAGGCGTTAAGCCCCGCAGCTGCCAGCCAGAGCTGGCACAGCACCTCCGGGTGCTGCTGGCCATGGCTCTGTCCCTCGGCCGCCGTGCAGCTGTGCCTGCCGCTCCCCGGGGAACCCTGGCCAGGCGGCTGATGGTGGCCCCTGGGCTCCCTCATGGTGTGGGGGGACGTGGCTGGGTTGGGATCTCGGAGCCCCTCATCTCCTGTGAGGAGCCGCGGAGGCTGAGCCCCACCAGCAGAGGACGGGATCCCCGTGTTGGGGCTCTGCCTCCGGTGCCCAGCAGGCACCAGGCACAGAGATCGTCCCGTCTGGGTCAGTGTCCCTTCCCTGTCCCCTGAGGGCTGTGTTCAGGGCCGTGCCGCTGACTGTCCCCCCGTCTTTGCAGGAGCCCGGGATGAACGGCTCGGCGCCGGGGCCACTGCCAGCGGGGCACCCTGGCGAGTGCATGCCCAGCGACCCGGTGCAGTTCGTGCTGGTGCCCGCCGTCTACTGCCTGGTGCTGTGCGTGGGGCTGCCGGGCAACCTGGTGGCCTTGCTGGTCTTCCTGCAGAGCAGCAAGGTGAGGAAGGCCATCCGCATCTACCTCATCAACCTCACCCTGGCTGACATTCTCTTCAACCTCACCCTGCCCCTCTGGATCCCCTACTACCTGGCCGGGGGGGACTGGCTGCTCTCGGAGGCTGCCTGCCGCCTGGCCGGGGCTGCCTACTACCTGGCGACCTACAGCGCCGTCACCTTCATGGCACTCATCAGCTTCAACCGGTACTGCGCGGTGCAGGCGGCGCGGCAGGAGCTGCCGCTGACGGGGCGCCGGGGGGCCGCGCTGGCCTGCGCCCTGGCCTGGCTGCTGGGGCTGGGCTGCGCCGTGCCCACCCTGGCTGCCCGGCAGACCTTCCCCACCCGCGCCGGGGCCACCGCCTGCTTTGAGGGCAGCGGCGTACGCCTATCCATGGTGGGCTTCTTCGCTGCCGCCTTCCTGGTGGTGCTGGGCACCTACACCTCCATCGCCCGGGCGCTCTCAGCGCCTGCTGCCGCCTTGCCGGGCTCCCACCGGCAGCAGGCGCGTGCCATGGTGCTGGGGATGCTGCTGGTCTTCGTGGTCTGCGTGGCCCCCTACCACCTCACGCTGGCCCCCTGGGTGGGCAGGGTGCTGCACGCGCTGAGCGTAACCGACCCCCCTACTGCTTCTCCATCCGGCGCTTCCGCGCCGACCTGGGACGGACCCTGCGCAAGATCGGCCGGTGCCTCTCGCTCTCCCCACCAGCCCCCGCCGGGCCTCTGCCCAGCGCCCGCGCGTCCTCCTTCGCCTCCTCGTAGCGGGGTGGGCACCGGAGTCCTGCCCCCCAGTTGCCCCAGTGCCACAGTCCTGGTGGGATGGGGACCCTGGTGCCAGGCTAGGGATGGGGGGCAGCGTGGGGGGAAGCTCTGGCTTCGTGCACGCCCCTCCTCCTCCTCCCACCCCGCTCTGCTCTCTGCGCATCCCCACGCACCCACGGGCCCACGGTTTCCGTTCACACACGGATCCTGCCCTCAGCATTCGCAGGCACTGGGGGGGGCGGCTCGCCCGGTGAGGGGGGGCTGAGCTGTGGTGGCACGTGGGGAGACAGGACGGGGAGGGATGTCCAGGGGCTGCTGTCCCCTCCCAGGGGTCTCCATCCCGTGGGGACATGCACAATCAAAGACACCTGTGGCATGAGCGGGGCCGCCCGGGGGGGGGCTGTTTGGGGCCACGCAGCCGGTCCCATTCTGCAGCATGCCCGAGCCTTGCGCCTGCACCCCTCCCGCTCTGCCAGGATTAAAAATGAATGAGCCCAAGGCTTCCCTGTCTCTTTGCTGGCGGGCGCCTGTGCCGCACCCTGAGCAGCGCCAGCCGCTCCTGCGCCCCAGGCAGGGCTGGTTGCGGGGCAGCCCCTGGCCCCCAGCCCCAGCCCCCTGCCCCCCAGCCCCAGCCCCCCAGCCCCAGCCCCGGCTCAGCCCTGCTCCTGCAGTGGGACCCTGTGCCCCCCCGCCCGCCCGGGGGGGCAGCCAGGTGGGTGCCGCCGCCCCCGCCCCTGCCTGCCACCCACCTTCCCGGCGAGCCCTGGAGCGTGGCGGGGGCGGCAGAGCCGGCGCAGGGCCGTGGGTGGCTGCGTGGGCGGCAGATGGTGTTTTCCCAGCCGTGGCTCATGCGGGGGGGGGGTGCTGTGCAGCCGGCCCCCCGACGGGGGTCTCGCCCCCCGGCACAGGGCTGCTCTCCAGCATGCTCCAGCCCACCGCTGCCTGGGAAGGAAGCATGAGGCATCAGGGAGCAGGCAGTGGGCTGCCCGGGGGACGGGGACCACCGGAACAGCACGGGCGGGGGGGCAGCTGGGTGCCGCCTGTGCCTGGCGGCGATGGGTTGTTAAAGGCTGCTGGGGGGCAACGCCAGGCCCCGGGGGGGGGGTGAGGTCTCCATGTGCCATGGGAATCGTGCCCCATCGTGACTCAGGGAGCCCACAGCACGGTTATCCCAGCGTGGGCTCGCGGGACGCCAGGGTGCCCGTGGTGCCTGGGCACTTTGCTCTGGCTCCATGCAGCCGTGCCCGTGTGCCGGGCTGGACGGAGCTGGTCTCCTTGCGCTGCGGTGCCGCGTCTCGGCAGAGCCGGGACATGGCCAAGGGTGCCTCTGCCCCACACCCAGCCCTGGTGGTCCTCGACCACCCGCTTCTTCCCCTTTTGACGTTCATATTAAATTTTAATCCTTTTATATAACTGCTCAGGGAGGCGGGCAGAGCTCTGCTCCCCGCACGCAGCAGGAGCCGCTGTGCTGGTGGCAACGCAGGGCCTGGCAAGGGCTGGGGCTGGGGATCCCCTCCCCAGGGTAGTAGGACTTTCGGGGGGCTCTGTGCACGCTAGGGATGGGGGTAGCTCCAGCTCTGGCTCTGGCAGGGTGCCCCAGTCCAGGGCAGGGGGGACACAGAGCGCTGGGGGCCATGGGGGTGCTGAGCAGCGCACCCTGCGAGGGGGGGTGGCTCTGCGGAGGCCTGGATCTGGCCTCGCTCCCCCCACAGTGTGCTGCTCTCCCGCTGCCCTGCGCCACCCCAGGGAAACACTTGTGTCCTCCAGCCCTGGCCGTCCCGCCGGGTGACTGATGGCGTGACCGCTGGGGACAGCCCTGCCTGGTGACACAGCCAGCCTGGCTAAGGACCACAGCGCTGGGTCGTGGACACAAAATGCCAGGACACGGCTCCTTAAAATCCTGCTCACGGCGCTTGCCCGGGCTGTGTCCCCCCACGCTTTGGGCAGGGGCTCCCCGGTGGTGTGGCGGGCAGCGTCAGGGCCAGCATGGCGCCACGGCCGGGCACGTGCCGCAGTGTGGCTCCCAGCGCCGCACGTGGCAAGGCATTAAGCAGGGTATTGTTCCGCTGCGCTTCTAACCTGCGTGTGCCGTAATTATTATTATTGGCAAATTACACGGCACCGTGCGAGGGGCTCGGCGGGCGGGCGGTGGCTGGCGGCCCCCCGCTCTGCTGGGGGGAGGCTGGGCCCTGGGGGTGTCCCGGTACCCCGTGGCCGTCCCGGTACCCCGTGGCCATCCCCGCACCCCAGCGCTGCCCAGGCAGGTGGCACGGCCACGGGCAGGGGTGGGTGAGGGGTCCCAGCGTGCCCCCGCCGCCCCGGGGGGATGCCCACGGGTGGGTACCGGCGGTCCCGGGGCGCCGGGAGGCGGCGGCAGAGCCGCACCGGAGCCATCTTGCGCCGCCGCCTCCCGCTCTGACTCCCGGGGAAAATCCACCGCCGTGTCTTGGCTGCGCCGCGGCGGCCCCGCTCCGCTCCGCGCCGCTCCGCGCTGCACTGCGGTGCCGCGGTGCTGCCGCCCGGGGCTGGTGCCGCCGCGGGGCATCGCCGGGCGGGCGGGGGCCCCGGTCCCGGGGGATGCGCGGTGCCCGGGCGGGGGGGGGGGGGAAGGGGCTGTCCCCACGGGGCGGTGGGGCCGGCGGGCGGGACGTTTGCCCCCGGGCCCACCGCGCCGCCGGCGGGGCTGGGGGGAGCCGGGGGGGGGCGGCAAGAGGCGGGGGCATCTCGCCGGCACCGCGGCGCTCAGGCCGGCCGGCGCGGCTGGGCGCGACCCCCCGGCGGGTGCGGGAGAAGGGGTGCGGGCATCCCCCATCTCCGGGTGCGTGAGGCGGTGGGGAGGGGGCTCAGCCCCGCCAGCCTCCCCCCCCCGGCAGGCGACGCCAGCCATGCCGGTGCTCTCCCGCTGCGGAGGGCTCGGGCCAGGATCGGGCAGGCCCAGGCCCCCTCCCCAGCCTGGTGGGCTCCCCTCTCGCCAGCCTGGCAGGCGGCGGGGGTCGGCACTGGGTGCGGGAGCCGTGTCCCGGCCGGGCTGGTGCGGGTCCGGGGCTGCCGGCGGGTGCTGGGAGCTGGCACAGAGCACAAGCCAAGCGGCGACTCTCACCGCGCATCCGTGCTCCCTGGTACAAGCCAGCCTGGCAGGCAAGGAGAGCTTTTTGGGGCTCCGGGTCTGGCTGTCTCTCTCCTCTCGTCGCCTTCCTGCTCCCGGACGGTTGGGTTTTGCTGGAGGAGCCAGTCTGGTCCCTCCAGCCCGTGCCAAACCTGCAGGGCAAGTCAGCGCTGGGACCGATCGTCTCTCTCCATCCCCATCCCGTGACATCCAGCCCTGCACGTTGCTTCCCTCGCGGGGCGCAGGGCCGTGGTGCCCACCGTGCCCCTCTGCCTGTTCCCCAGGCCAGGCCCGAAGCCCCAGCGGGCAGGAGAGGACAGAGCCAGGCTCTTGGGTGCCAGCTGCCCCCATGGGAGTCTGGGCTGGGAGCTGGCAGCCTCTCGTGATGTAAATCGGGGCAGGATCCAGCCAGCAGTGCAGATTCTCCTTTAGGAAATGGATGTCATTTCCATCTATCTCGGTTCCTCGCCTCCGTGCTCCCACTCTCCTCCCTCACACATCCGTGGCTCCCAGCCCTCCAGGACCCCGTCAGCTGGGCGATGTAGCAGGGGGATGGCCGCCCGGAGATGGGCCCGACCACACTCGGGAGTCTAGAAGGAGGCACGTGAGCCCTTTCAAAGCATTTATTCCAGCACTGGCAGGGCCAAGAGGGAGAAATTAGCCATCAAAGTGACCGTGGAGCATCTGAGCTGGAGGGGCCCCTCCTGGCTGCGGGGGCAGTGAGAGCGCTGGCACGGGGCAGCGCAGGCGAGAGCCGTGTTTGGGGCTGCCTTGGGCGTTTTTACCCCACCGAGCCCAGGCACCAGGACCAGCTCTGGGCATCCCTGCTGCGGGGAGCAGGGTGACACAACCACGGTGTCCCCATCCAGCCTGGGTGAGTTGGTGCTGAGCCCTCTGTGTCTGCATCTCCCTCCCAAGTGCCAGGGCTTGTGCCCAGTGGGCTGGAGACGGCAGCGCAGGCTGGAGGAGCAGCACCCAGCCCCAGCAGCCTGGGCAGGGCGCAGGGAGGGAGCGGAGGGTGGTGGGGAGCCCAGGCTGGGGGTCCCTGGGGGGGCCCTTCCTTCAGCCTCCCCACCGTGAGCTCAGGGCAGAGCCGTGCCGCACCTGCGGGGGGAGGATCCGGCCCTGCGCTGGGCTCCCGTGGCAGGTGGTGCTGCTGCGGCTGGAGCTGGGGCTCCAGATCCAGGTTTTGCAGACGCTTGTGTCTCTCCGACAAGCTGATCCGAAACCCTGGATCCCACCCAGCCAGAAATTTGGATCTGGAGCCAAAGGTGACTCTTGGCCCTCACTGCCATCACGGGCGAAGCTAAAATCTGGATCTGAGCGGTGACATGAGGAGCCTGGATCCGGCTCAGGAGCTGAACGAGTGGCTTGTGTTCCTTCTGCCCATCAAATTGGATTTCCTGAAATAGCCTGTTGAAGACCCGAGCCCGGCAGGGACGAAATGACGGGTCACCAGGGGTGTGGAAGCACCACCACGATCCTGGCTGCCTGCTTCAAGACGTTGGCAGCCAGCAATAATAGTAATGTACGGTGCCATTGCCGGGAGAGCGCAGCGCCGGAGAGCTAAGAATAGCAGGCGAGACGTGCCGGCAGCCGGGGGACTCGCGGGGAGGGCCGGGGACCAGGGGCATGCGGTTGGATGTGTCCTGGGGGACGTTGCGGTGATGGGGTGGATGGAGGTGGCCGCCTGCCTTCCTCGCGGGGCGGGGGGGACACATCCCCGGGGTGCAGGTGGCATGGGGCACGGTGGGTGCCAGCGGAAAGCATGGGGAGGGGATGTGCAGAGCAGTGCCCGGTGCTGCTGACCCTGTGTGGAGCCCTTCAACGTGGCCTCGGGGCTCTGCCGTCCCGGAGAGCCGGGGGCGAAGCCTGCGCTGACAAAGTGCTCCGTGGCCTCAGGACCGTGGCCATCTTGATGGCCCTGTGGTGCCCCGTCCACCCGCAAGCAGCAGCACGGTGGGGGCCACCCCAGGATGAAGGAGGGGGCCAGACTCTGAGCGCAGCACCCCACACTCGCCTCCCCTCTGCCAGGGAGGATCGAGCCCCTTCTGCTCCCCCTGCACTGCCCAGCACCCTGGGGCCGTTTGGCATCAGCCACGGGGGAACAGAGGGGGCACGGCCGCCACGGGCAGCGGAGCCAAGCCGAGGGCAGGCCGGGCTGCTCCCTGCCAGCCACGGCGGCACGTGGCAGCAGAGCAAGTGCCCATCAGATTAAGGAGAATTAATTTGTACTTTCCCCGTTTCCGTGGGGCCGGGGGTGCTGTGGGCGCCCGGTGTCCCCCTCCCGCCAGCAGCTGTGCTCCTGCAGCGCCCGGGTCAGCGCCTCTACAACCTGCCCTCAATCCTAATTAGATTTCCCACGTCCCCCCCAGCTCACTCCTCCCCAAATGCTGGAGTGGGAAGGAGCCATGACATGGTTTCTAATCAGCTTCTGGATTCAGATTCCTCCTAGCTGTCTTTGGAGGAGGCTTTGCACAGCCTTTGTCTGGTGCTGCCCGAGCAGGAGCAGGGTGCTGCTCTGTGGTCTCCCTCGAAGCCGCGGCGGTGGCGGCAGGCGATGCTCGCGCCCCAGGGAGCGAGCGGCTCAGCACCACGCGCGGAGGCAGCCGGGAGACCCTACAGAAACACAGCGCTGTTTGGAGCCGGGCACTTGCAAGAGCATCACCAGCACCCGCCAGACCCTGCCACGTGCGGCCGGGTGGGAGCCGAAGCAGGCGGCCCCCCCACCGCAACCCAGGGCCGGCGGGTGCTGGGGCTGCCGCGCGGTGCGGTGGTGCTGTGCCGGCGGTGCTGTGCTGGTGGTGCCGGCGGCTCCTGGCAAGCACCAGGCGCTGCTGCTGCTGCTGCTGCTTTCTCGAGGCTGTTTCTGCGTCGCTCCTGGGGGGCCGGGCGGCTGGTGCGGGAGCTGGGCACCGTGCCCCACGTGCCTGTCCTGGCGCGGCTCCACTGCGGCCGGTGCATGGCTGGGTTTGGCTCCTTCCCCAGCACCCAGACCTCGTCGGCAGCGAGTTGTGGCTCTGAGCGAAGCCAGGGGATGCAAACACTTCCCAGCACTGCCAAGCCCCAATTAATAGCCTGTGAATCATGATGCCGTTGGAAGAGCAGATGTTTGCGGCGTGGTTGCCAGCGCTCGGCATTTCGCTGAGGGTCTGTTTGGCCTTAAACCGGCAGCTTCGGGCGGCAGGCGGTGGCAGGAGCCTCGCTGCCTGCCTGGCGCTCTCCCCCAGCGGGGCCGGGAGCCGTTTGGGCTGGGAATTAGCTGAAGTTTTTGGTGGGCAGAGCGGAGCGGCAGAACAGCCTGTCCGTGGGCGTGTGGGGGTGCCGCTTCGGAGCAAGAGGACTGCGAAAGCTGAAGGTACCGAATCCCGGCGTGGCGCCCGGTGGTGTCCCAACCCCAGAGCTGCGGCCCTGGCCTGGGGCACCCACCGTCTCCCCAAGGGGCTGGAGGGGCTGTGGTGGGACTGGGGGCCCTGGGGTTGGGGATGGTGAACTGGTTGTTACTGGGGAAACGCTGTGTGTCTTGGATGCGGCTGTCCCTGCCGTGGTGGTGCAGCTTGGCCGGGTCGGTGTCACAGCGTGGCGGGTTGGGGCGAGACCCTGTGGCGGTTGATGCACCCCGGGGCGGTGCCATCGGTGCAGCCGAGCCGAGGGACGGTCTCGGTGTTTCAAGTCACGACACGCGGCTGCTCTGGGCCCTCTCTGGGTGGGGGGGATTTGGGGACAGCCCCGTGCGGGGGGTGGGGAGCTGCGGTGGGTGTCAGGGGTGTGGGTGTGCGGGGGGCTGGCGGGGGCGAGGGCTGCGTGCGGGTGCCGGGGGGGGGGTGGGGACGCTGCGGGTGGGAGCAGCGGGGGTGCGGGGTGCACAGCACTGCAGCTCTGGGGTGTGTGTGGCCGCCCAGGTGCACAGGGATGCAGCGATGCGGAGCGGCCGTGTGTCCGTCCGGGCGTGCGGGGCTGTGCGTCCGTCTGTCCGCGCGCGCAGTGATGCGGCGGGGCGGTGCGTGGGCGCGGGGCGCTGCAGGGTGGGCAGCCCCTTCCCGGGGGGGTGCGTGGCTGTGCGCGGGTGTGGCCGGAGCGCGCCGCGGAGCGCGCGTGGGTGTGTCCCGGGCGTGCGGGGGCGCCGGCTCCGCCACCGCCTCTCGCCTGGCTGGAAGGTGCCGGTGTTGGCCCAGCCACTGGGAGCGTGGCCACTGCCGTGCTGCCGTGGGTGGCCCTGACCCCTGGGACGCCTCCGGGCGGGCCGGTGGCCGCTCGCTGCGCGGCCTGGCCGCGGCATGGGCAGCCCGCAAGGATTTTGCAGGGAGAGAGCGAATCCAGCGCCGTGCCGCTGCCGTCCTCCGGCTCCTGCCGAGCCCAGGCGGGCAACTTCAGGCTTAGCGGCGGTGGCCGGGTGAGTGGAGCGGCGGGGGCAGGAGAAGGGGCTGCCGGGTGGGAGGGGAGCGGGCATGGCTCCGTGCAGGGGGGTCCACGCCGCGCAGAGCTCCTCTCCTGGGAGAGCCCCGCTTTGTGCCCAGCGGTGCCGGTGCAGCGGATGCGGTGCAGGGGGGGAGCTGAGTCCCCCCAGCCCAGGCAGAGCGGGAGCCCCCCAGGCACCCCCGCGGAGCCGCTCCTAACCCTTTCCTGGCCGAGTCCGCTTCCCTGGCAGCCACCTCCTCGTCTTGGTGTGCAGCGTATGGCTCCCAGCCAGCCCTCGCCCAGGCAAGCCTCGGCACAGCCCTGAAGCTCGCCCGGCCGGGATGGGGAGCTCCCGACCCGGAGGTCTCCCCTCCCTTTCCCTACAGCCCTCCTCTGGGCTGGGGGCTCTGTCTGCTGGGGCCGGAGGCTGTGCATGTTTTTGGGGGGGTGTGTGTGCTGGGGCTGGGGGCTGGGGGCTGTGCACAGTGGGACTGGGGGCTGTGTGCGCTGGGGCTGTGCACACTGAGTGGCAGCCCGGGCTGTGCCGGAGCTGAGCTCAGCCCTGGGGACACGGTGCGTTCACCCCTGGGGACGCAGTGTGCTCAGCATTGGGGACACGGTGCGCTCAGCCCTGGGGACACGGTGGTCTCAGTGTGTGTGTTTGCTCAGGATGAGGACGGTGAGACCCCATTGCTCCCCCCAAGCCATGGGGGGGGGGGACGGGGGCTATGTGTGGGGGAGGCTTTGCCACGTGCTCAGAGCTGGGGGGATGTGTGGGCCTTGCCCAAGCCCCCCACGGGGTGGGTGTTCATTTGCCTGCCCATTGCACTCCAGAGAGCAGAGCAGGGAGCAGGGTCCCGGGGTGGCTGGGCCGAGCATGTCCCGGCAGCGTGGGGAGCAGGGCAGGGCTGCACCTCCGGGTGTGCGAGGGATGGGGGATCCCCTCTGCGGTGGCTGTGTGTTGGCCCATGGATGGAGCCAGGGAGCCCCGGGTCTGCCTGCCTGCCAGACGGCCCCGCTGCCGGGGAGCGGCACAGCGGTGCTGACATCTGTGCTTCGATCCCTGCCTGTCTTTGGTTCACTCCTTGGCACAGTCATGGTGGCAGTCGGGTCCCTCTGTACCTCTCCATGGTTTTCCCCCCCCACCTTGTCTCTCCGTGAGATGAATCTGTATTCTCCGCTCTGTTTTCTTGGAAGGGAAACTGAGGCAGGAGGGAGAGAAGTAGCAGAGCCCTCTCCTGATCCCCGTGATCCTCAGGCTCGATCCCACGCCTCACCCTGGGTTGTTTTTTCCTGCCAAGTGATGCCAAGAGCCGGGGGGAAGCAAGGGCATCCTGGGACACAGCTCCCGGCTGTGTCTGCCTGGGGCCCTGGAGCCGCCCGGCTCCTCCTGCCGCCGCCTGGCGCGTCCCTGGCCTGGGGCAGCCAGAAGGGCTGGTGGCGGGGCCATGGCACAGCTGTCTGCGGCGCATCCTGCCGGGCGGCGCGGTAGCGGTGGCGGCAGGGGTGGTGGCCATGGCAGTGGAGGCCGGGGGGGGTTTGGCCATGGAGATGGTGGTGGTGGCTGTGGCAGTGGTGGCCCTAGAGGCGGCGGGCGGGCGCTGTCCGCGGTGCTGATCGGCGCCGCCCGGGGCAGCGGGGACCCGGCGGCGCCTCCCGCCCTCTCGGTCCCCCCTGGGGTGCCGGTGGGCGCGCAGGGGCTCGGGGTCCCCCCGCTCCCCTGGGGCGGCCCCCGGCCGGCCGGGGCCGCCCCCCACGCCCCGCCGGGCGCCGCCAGCCCCGCTGCGCAGGTCGGACGGGGAGCGAGCGGCGGGAGTCGGGGGGGGGAGGGCACCTGGGGACACGGGCCCCCGCGGGTCCGTCACGCCCGGGGGCGTGGGGGCAGCCCGCAGGGGCGCTGGGTGCACCCGAGTGGGCGCGGGGTGGCCGGGGCGGGGTGGCTCTGCGCCCACCCCTGCCCCCCGGAGCCGTGTCAGCGTTCCCAGAACAAAATGTCAAACCATGCAAATGAGGCTGCGGGAGCGGCTGATTGAAGGGCCCTGCCCCGCCTCGGAGTTGCAATCAAATATGCAAATGGCTCCCGAGTGAAGGCTATTAATAGCGGGGGGTGAGGCTGTGGGAAAGCGTGGTGTGCCTTGGGAGGATGAGGCTGGGGGCTGAGCTGGCTCTGCTTGTCCCTGCTTGTCCCCCTGCTCTGCATCTGCCACCCACTTCTCTGCCCGTGCCCCCGATGGGGTGATGGGTGGTCCCCGCAGGGAGCCCGTGGACACCGGGCATCGCTTTGGCCACCGTGACCCTTTGCAGGACGGGTGCTGCCCGTGTGCCCGCGCTCCTGCCCGGCGTCCTGTGCGAATGGCGCGCGTCTCCACGCTGCACAGCTGGGAAACCCTGTGGAGAAATCACATTTGTTGAAAACGCCAGGCTAAGATTTTCCCCTTGGGGAGTCTAACCTCAAACAAGGAGGAATTAGGTACCTGGGGGGACCTGGGTGTGCCGGGGGGGTGTTACTGAGGCTCGGTCTGGTGGGGGGAGCTTGGCTGGAAGCAGGCGGCACCGTTTTGGTGGAGGGAGGGAGGAGGGGGCTGGGGAGGGCTCTTCCCACCTCCCCCCCCCCCCTTCTTCACCCTCTGCTTTCATCTCCCCTTCTCTCTCCTGGTTTCCCTCTGTTGCCATCGAGGTGGAGGGCGTCCCTCTTCTGCCAGCTCCAGTGCCAGCACAAGGCGGGTTCCCACCATGGCACTGGTGGGGACTGCACTGTCCCCAGTGCCCCAGCCGGCGTGGGGGGGTCGGCATGCTGGGGCCCCCGCTGCAGCCCCTCTGCTCTATCTCGTGGGTTTTGGGAGCTGGCAACCACCTGACCTTTTTAGAAAATTGTGGAAGTAAGGCTGGAGACAACGGTAACTAATTATTTAAAATCTGAAACTGGAATAATTAGCCCAATTAACAGTCTCAGGTGACGTCTTATTCCATCTGATAATGGCCTCAGGAAGAAGGAAATTAATTAACCCATCAGCCTGACATTTGTAGGTCACCTCCAGCTCCTCACACCCGTCCGGGTGGGAGCAGGGGTGGTTTGGGGGTGCCTGTCCCACTTGGTGCAAGGGGTTTGTGTCTTTTGGGGGTCTTGGTGCAGGGAGGGGGGCTGTGTGGGAGCCGGTGCCAGCCAGGGAAGATGGGGTGGGGGCAGAGGGTGCCGTGGTCCGAGGCCGGGGTGATGAGCATGGGGATGGGGGCTCAGGATCCCCTGGGAATGCTACCAGCGTGGGTTCGTTAGTGAGGCGGCAGCTGTAGGCCTTTAAGGTTGCTGTGGAAACGGTGGTGCTCGTTACCGGGAGGAGCCTCACGCTTTCCAGGCAGAGCCCCCCCATCACTGCAGAAGGGGGACCCCCCCACCCTGGGCACCTGGGGCCGCACAGACCCCCCTGTCTGGGGAGGGACATGGCGAGGCCACGGCCGCCCAGGCGGGTGGTGTTGGGTGTGCGGGTCCCCGTGGACCAGGCCCCCTCCGGCACGGACCCCCCAGCCCCAGCTTGTCCTTGGCATGGCCGGTGGGGCCAGGCAGGGCTGCACACGCATGCACACGCATGCACCCCTGCACAGCGTGGGGTGCCGGTGCGCGGACCTCCCCGGCCAGCACGGTTGTGCCCCTGCACCCCCGGGCCGGCGGACGACCCCGCGCCCCGGCCGGCAGCACCCGCCGTGCCACGCTGCCCACCCTCCCCGGCACGGGGCCCACGGGGTGCAGAGCGTGCCGAGGCAGCGCCCCTGACTGCAGCCCCGTGGGTGGCTCGGTGAGGCCTTGCTGCTGCTCCTCTCAGTCCTGGAGTTTTAATGAGGTAAATTGTATAAAAAGCTCCGTTTGCCCTAAATGCCCATCCCTGCGTGAAGCTGCTGTGGCGCAGCCCGGGCCCACCCCGGGAGCCGGGGCAGGGGGCTGCGGGGCTGGGCACATGCGCCTGGGCTGGGCACGTGGCAGCAGCAGGAGGAGGAGGAGGACGAAGGCGTTTTAGCAGATTGGCAATCATTTCCCTCCTTCCCCCCCCCCCCCCAAGTTTACAGCTTACCTCAGCGGCTTATCAGCCTCCAATCTCATTAAATCAGGCAAATTGTAGCATCTGATATTTTATGGAGATTAAGGTGTGCGCCCAGACTCTATAATTATCGGCAAAGATGTATTTACAATACCTTGTTGCTAGTAAACAAAAAATAACTTCAGATCAAAGCGCTTTTACAGGGAAATAAATCTGCCGATAGAGCCCCGCTGCGGCGCGCGGCGGGGAGATGTCGGTGCTGCCCAGGGCGGGCAGGCGTTGCGGGGGGACACGCGGGGGTGGGTCGGGGATGTCCCTGATCCCACGTGGCTGCTGCGGGTCCCATGTGTCGGGGCCGTCCCCAGGCTGGTGGCCTGTGCCTGGCTCTCCCTTGCTGGCATCTCCCATGGGTGCCCGGTGGCACCCACCCCTCTGGCTGCAGCTCTGCTGGGGATTTTCACCCTGGAGCCCTCCCTGCCCCCCTGCTGGCACAGGGCTGGGATTTATTGGCACAAGCGGGTGAGCGGCGGCGGTAGCACCTTGCCCCTCGATTTTTCACCGCGGTGGAAGCGCTGCAGATTACCGATGCGGTGACGCTGGTTTATTGCTGCCTGAAGTGGATTTATCCGTGCGGTGGGGCCAGGCTCGCCGCCGGTGTAAATCACCACATCGTGGCTGGCCCGAGCCCGAGCACCGTGGCTGCCTCCCGCCAGGCCAGGGTGTTCCAGCCTCCCTGGGGGGCTTTGTGGCTGGGCTCCCCACCGCCCCGTGGGCCGCATGGCTGTGGGCATGGCCCTCCCTTCTCTGTCTCGCCCTCCTGCCCGCTGAAACAAGAATAAAATGGTGATAATGCCGCAGACGTCCTCTGGAAAGGGCTCTGAGGCAGATGAAAAGCCCTACTTAAGAGGGAGGCCATTATTATTAATAACTTGGAGCGAGGCTGTAAATTCAGCCGACGTAGCTATTATGGGAAATGAACCTGCTCCCATGCCGGATCCAAGGCTGCCCGGGTGCGGGACAGGGATGGGGACAAGAGAGTGGGGCTGGATGGCCACATGGCTGCTGGCTGGGTCCTGTCTGCAGCCGTTGGGGCAGCGTGGCTGGTGGGGGCAAAACCTCTTGGCAGATGCCAGCTCCATTTGGGCTCACTGGGACGATTTCTTGGCTTTTCTGGGAAGGTTGGAAGTGGACGTGGAGCACGGGTCTCCCCCAGCAGGAAAGGAGGTGGCTGAGGTTTGCAAGAAGGCTGAGGCCGGGCTGAAGCTCAGGACAGGGGTGATGCCGGCTGTGAGGAGCGTGGCGGGGGCTGGGCATGGGGAGAGGGGCCGCAGCGCCTCACGGGGCTGGGCTGGGCAGGACCCGCCAGCACCGTCCTGGTACAGGCTGGCTGTGCCCATCTGGGGAGCATCCACGGGAATATTATACCTTGGCAAAGGTTACCTTAAAATAAAAATAACCCGGTGCCATTCGTCACCCGGTGCCTGTAGCCAGGTCAGCAAAAGGTGAAGAGCTGCCGCGGCTCCCGCTCCATCAGGATAACTTCACCTCCAGCATTGCCACCCTAGGAGCGGGGCAGCCCCGGGGCCGGCGGGGTGCAGGTACCCAGGATGGCAGAGCCGGTGTGGGGCAGGGCAGGGGGGGTGTGGGGTGCTGTGGGGGTGCCAGGGCTGCGGCCATGGGCTCACGGTGCTGCCTGCACCCGACTCGGGAGTTTCTGCGGGGGAACGAGCTTTGATATAAATACCTTTTTGCTCAGCACACGACCTACTTTCCAGACAATGCCATTAGCCTCCCAACTCCCTCATTCATCTTCCGCCGTCCTCCCCCAGCCTGCCCCGTGGCGGCACCCGTGCCGGTGCTGCGTGCCTGCCCATGGTGCGGCAGGGCAGGATGGGCACCCGGCTTGGTGGCACCATGGGGATCCCCGTGCCAGGGCTCAGGGCCAGCCATCAGCCCCATCCCCATGGCTGGTGGTGAGGGGGGTGTCTTGCTGCCTGGCCCCTGCCCCTGCTCTGGCCTTCCAGGGGGTGCCCGGGTCCCCTTTGGGGTTTCTCCACCCCGTCCTGGAGGGTGCTCAGCTCCGTCACTGCTTCCCGCTGCCGCTAGCCCCATTCCCTGGTACAGTCCATGCCCTGGCTGGCAGACAGCCTTGTTGGGGACAGCCTTGTTGGGGCAGGGGGGGAGTGTGGTCAAGCAGGTAGCAGCCAAGTGCTGGCTGCAGGCTGGCCCGTGGGCACCAGGGCCCCTCCTGAGTGCCCCTGGAGCATCCCTGGCGCTGCGGCCATGCCCGTGCTTCATCCCGGGACGATCCCATGGGAGCTCCCACGTGGGGCAGAGGCTGTGCCGCACAGTTGGCCGCCGGCGAGCGGCTGGTGGGATTAGGGGCAGGTTGGGCAGAGGGTGCCCGGTCCCACCGGCCCTGGTGACAGCCCTGGCATCGTTTTTCCCCTGAGATCTGGAAATCTGAGATCCCCAGGAGGCAGGGCAGCCCTGGGCCCACTGCTCGCACACCTCCATGTGCACCCAGGGCTGAGCCCCCGCCTCCTCCCCTGCAGCTAAAATTAAATATTCAATTTGTATTGCTGGTAAATCCTGTAAATCTCTTTTATCTCTAAGCTCTTGTAGCAGGAATATCAGTGGCGTAATCTCCGTGGGGGCCTGTCCCGCTGCCCTTTGCAGCTCCCCGGCTCGGACCACGCTCCCCTTTCCCCATGTCTCCCTGTGGGACGCTTCGGAGGCTGGTGGCGGAGCGGAAGCCTGGTGCCCAGGGCAGAGCACCCTGCGGCAAGAGCGCCCCATGGCACCCGCACCCCATGGCACCCACCCTGCCTGTGCTGCCCGCTGCGGGGGCGAGGGCGTGTGCCGTCCCCACGCCGTGCGTGGTGGGGATGCCAGTGCCCGGGTGACTGCCGTGGTCCTGCCAGGGTGCCCCCATCCTTCCCCTGCCCCTGGCTCACCAGCCGTGTTCCCCCCCTCGCTCTGTCCCCGTGCCGGGCCCACGCTAAGAGCATTTTGCAGAATTATGTATTTAAATATTTAGGTTTTCATCAGCTTTGCAAATTAAGCCCATCCATTAAAGCGGCAGTTTGAGCCCTTTGCTGGCGAGCTGGGCTGTGTCGTGCCCCGGGCTCGCTGTGCCCATCCCAGCCCTGGCCCCGAGGGGCTCCAGGGGTGGGATGAAGCCTGGGAATGGGACACGGTGGCCTGGAGCATCCCTGCTGGCGCAGGGACCAAGGGCTCTGCTGCCTCGCCGTTCCCAGCTCCTGCTTGGTGGAAACCCGTGGCCACGCTGTGGGAAGAGCCGTGGGACGGGGTGGTGTTGCAGGGGAACTGGTTGGGATGGGTGTTATTTGGGGTCGGAGCGGAGGGTGCTGCGTGCTGGGGAAATGCCAGTGGTGGGTGAGAGCCCTGGCATGGCCAAGTGCCTGACAGGAGCCAGCCCGCCCCGGGGGGCTTGGTGGGGACGGGCAGAGATCATTGCTGCTGCCATGCTCGGCACTAACGCCGTGCCACCCCGAGCTCACCAAAGCAGCTTTGGAGTGATCGCTGGCTTAAGTCATTACACCCAGTGGCCAGGGAGATAAGTGGCTTTTTAAGCCCAGGCAGCACGGCCTGTCCTGCTGATGGAGCAGGCGAGTGGGGAGGGCGAAATGGCTCAGCCCATGGGGGTAGGTGGGGAAACGGGGTTCATCCAGCACTGCTGCCAGCTGGGGTGCCTGGGGGGGGCTCCCATGGCCCCCAGGTGCATGGAAAGGGTCCTCTGGCAGGGGCATGTCCAGCTTCTGGGGGATGCCCACTCGCCTGGGGCTCCTGGAGCAAGGTGCCGGGTGGGGAGTGGGCAGAGCCCCCAGGGCAAGCGTGGTGGGGGGGAGACCCCTGCTCATCCCTTCTCTTTGCTGTAGGGGAACACTGGGCACGTTGGTCTCACGTCAGCCCTCCCCCCCCCTCCCACCGGGCTCCCCGGGGTCACTTGCACGTCCCCTCTTTGCAGCATGCTCTGGAGGGGCACTGGGGGAGCGCAGCAGCCGCTGCCGGCCCCAGGCAGCACGGGCAGAAGTCGAGTGCGTCCGTGGGAGGGAAGCTGTCTGTGGGCATGACTGGTGATGGGCGCTCATCCATGCAGCGCAGCACCCGCAAACCCGGTGCCAGCTGGTGTGGGCTGGGGTCCCCAGGGCCCTGCCTGGCCTGGGGGTCCCTCCGGGGGGGTGTCCTGACTCCGTCGGCTGTGCTCCTGCCGCTCTGGCCGTGGGGTCCCACCTCCGACAGGCGTCTCCCGGTGTGCTGTGTCCTGGCTCCCGTGGGCAGGGTGAGCATCGCTGTTGGGGCTGAGGGGGCCGGAGGTGCCTGTGCCTTGGGACAGCCCACCCCTGCCAGCCCTGCTCTGCTGGGGATGCGGGCACAGCCCTTCCCCGTGCCACCTCTGTCCCTCCCAGCCAACTTCTCTGCGGGCTCTGGCCTCTGGCCCTGGCTGCTCCCCGCTTGTACAGGGCTTTTGAAGAAGTGGCTCTTCTGCCAAGATCCGAATCGGGGCTTTGCAGGGTTGGATCGCCAGGCTCCCTCCTCTGCTGGCATTGCCCCAGCAGCCCTGGGATGCTCCGGCTCCCTCGCATGCCCCGCCACAGGAGCATGGCTCTTGCCCCAGGGGAATTGGCTCTGGGGGCCAGGCTGTCCGGGGGGTGCTGGGCTGTGTGTGCGGTGCGGGGCCGGGGGTCCTGCTCCCCCCGCGGCGGTGGGGCCGGAGGCACCTGTGTTGCGGCGGGGAGTCCCGGCGCTGGCGGCTGTGCCGGGATCCCTGGCAGCTGGGGCGCGTCGTGGCCGTATTTCCTCGCTCTGCTCCAGGAGTAATTGCTCAGATGGGGACTTGGGGCAACTCCCATTCCTCTCCTGGCATGGTAATGAGTCAAGAAGACTCAAAGACAAATGGCTCATTAAGAAGCAGTGCTGCATTGCAGGATTTTTCATCCCACCAACCGCTGCATCAGCAGAGGCAGCACCTCTCGCGCTCGCTCTCCCCAGCCCTGGAGAAGGAGCTGTCAGGCAGCTGGGGCTGGTGCCAAAATTAATCACGTGCTTAATAACCTGTCCCTCCCAGCAAACGGCCCGGCCTCGGCCTCCCTGCGCCGAGAGGGGTGGCAGCGCTGGGCTCAAGCCCCGGGGGGCACCGTGTGTTTGGTGCCCGGGAAGCGCCTGCGCTTGGCAAGGGGGGACGTGCCAGGACGGGGCCAAGCCAGGGGAGATGCCCCAGAATCGGGGTGTCAGGGCCCCCCAGCCCAGCTCCGCCGGGGGCCGGCCGGCCGTGCCAGGCAGCACGATGCTGCCCATCCCTCTTGGCGGCCTCGGTAAACACTTCTCGCTCTGGTCACATTTGCAATTCTCCGGCTGGTATTTGTCCTTCATGACTTTTTACAAATCTCGCCTCGTCCCTCATTTTCAGGGGTGGGCGGTTGGTTCCTGCCCCTCGCAGCTCTCCCCGGGCAGCGCCCGCCTGCTGCCCGCTTGGTTTTCTTTCGTTAACAGATTGGATTTCCTGATTGCATGGAGCACGTTTGCTGCCATCTTTGCATCTGCCCACTCCTTCCCCTTCCCCTGGCCAGCCCTTCCCCACCGGGGTGACGAACCTCTCCCTAACGACACCTTCCTGCCTGACCCAGCTAACAAACCATCCATCCGTGAGCTGCTCTCAGCTAATTCAACGTTTAAGAAAATAATGACTCGGTGCAGAATTATCTACTAAATTAGGCGATCTCTTACTAAGCCCCCCCCGCCCTTTTTTTTTTTTTCCAGGCTGAGTAAATTTTCCTAATACGGCCTAATAAAATAACAGAGCAATTAGTAATAAAATAAAATGTTTGCTTTCTGCAATCCTTCTCGCTTACGACGAGTTGGGAAAAAGTAAATAGATTAAAAGCATGGTGGAAACGACCTGGCGGTATTCCATATTTATTTTCTTCCGACGACCGTAGATCAAATTTGCTCAGTTCCTAAGTGGGAAGACCACTTTATTTTTTTTTTTTCCCAGGCTCCAGCTTGCGCATGGTGCCGGGCGCTCACGCTGTGTGTTTGTTCTCTCCTGCTTTCATCCCCAGCCATAAAGATCCCCAGCAGGACCCACGCTGGCAAAACTTCGTGCTAATTTGCAAAGCGGAATGGGCCGAGCTCGCGCCTCTGCCGGGCCGGCGGCTGGAAAAAATCCCTTTGCTCGCGCTGGAAAGCCGGGGTGGCGGGAGGAGGCTTTGTGGAGTGTATGGCCGGATCCGGAGCAAATCAAAGTCGACGGCGAGGTGGCCGCTGGGCTGGCCCTGGCACCCGCTGGCAGGGAATTGCATAAGAGGATGGGGCTGGGGCTGGTTTTGGGGCTAAGCTGAGCAAAACACGTGTCCCTGGCCGCGCGGAGCCGTCCCCGTCCTGCTGGCGCGGGTGGTGCTGCCTATGGGGCGGCCTCGGGGGAGGAGGGGAGGCTGAGCTGCTACCAAAATACATGGGGTCAGGCTGGTTTTGGGGTAGACCACCCTTGCTCTTCCTCCCTGAGCCTCATCCCCCTCGTGTCGCTCCCCCAGAGCCTGCTTCCCCCCAGGAGACCCAGCGCGGAGGAGCCGTCGCCGGCCGGGGCCATGAGGACAGCATCCCCCTGAGCGCCGGGCGGTAAGTGCCACCGACGGGCTTGGCTGGGACCCCGGCCAGGGCCACCCGCGGCAGGGGCTGCTTGGGAAGGGTTTGGGGCTGGGACCCCCGGGCATGGGGCTGTTGACCTGGAAATCTTGGAAAGCCCAGCTTTGCCCCTGCGCCAGGGCGGTTGGCCAGGAAGCAGAACTGCCTCTGCTGAGTGCCCCTATGGGAAAAGAGGTGTGGGGGGCTGATTTCGGTGTGGCCGGGAGCTACGGGCCCCTCTCCTCCCCGCACTGACCCTCGCGGCGGGGAGACGTGGTGGGAGCAGGCGTCGGAGGGAAGGTGGCAGTGGGGGAATCGCCAGTGGGAGTTTCTCCAGGCTTTAGACGCAATAAAGGCAAGAAGTGAGTTATTTGTAATGGTAATTACGCTCTTCCAGTTTATCCTAGCACATAATTGTGTGGGCGGTAGGTTCCACTGGTGGTAATTACCCTGGTGTTAAATGGCACAAAATTCAGCCGGGCTGGGTTTTTCCCCCGCTTTTTGAGTCTGCAGTTCAGTGGTGCAGATCCCCTCCTTCCCGTGGGCACGAGTGGCCTTCAGCGGGAGGCAGCTCCGGCTCTCGGCCGCATCCATCCGCCCCGGAGCGGTGCTCTGGCCAGCTCCCTGGCCCTGCGTGGCAGCCTCCTGCCTGTGCTGCCCACCCTGGACGGGGAGAGGATGGGCTCGGCGGCTTCTCCTGCCCTCTGCATGTGGCCATCCCCGCTGGGACATGGGGACGAGGACCCTGGGCCCCCCCCCTTCCCCATCCCCAGGGTGCCCGCAGGGGCACGGGCTAGTCCCTGGCCAGGGCACAGGTGCCTGCATGGCTTTGCTGAGCTGATACTGGCCGGGACACGGCATCCTCCACCGTGGCATCCTCCACCGTGGCATCCTCCACTGTGGCATCCTCCACCACGGCATCTTCCACCACGGCATCCTCCACCACTCCACCTGGCATCCTCCACCACCACCGGCATCCTCACCGTGGCATCCTCCCGTGGCATCCTCCACCAGGCATCCTCCCCGGCATCCTCCACCATGGCATCCTCCACCACGGCATCCTCCCCGTGGCATCCTCCCCCGTGGCATCCTCCCCCGTGGCATCCTCCACCACGGCATCCTCCCCCGTGGCATCCTCCACCACAGCATGTCCCCATCCTCCACCACGGTGTGTCCCCATCCTCTGCCCCATCCCGCTGCTCCGCCATGGCCAGTGGCTGCGGGAATGCTGCGGTGCTGCCTCGCTGGCGCAGCGGCGGGGCCCAGCTTGGTTTTGTTCTGGCGCCTGCTGAGCACAAAAGCCCGCCGGGCTCGTGGTGACAGGCTGCTCCGCTATTTTGACTCCTTCTTCCCGCCGCAGCAGCAATATTTGGATCAGCTGAGAGCTTCCCTCCCCAAGCAGGAGATGATAGCTCAGCCCACGGAGGCAGAGCCTGGGCTGGGAGTCCGTCTGCCTGTCTGTCTGTCCATCCTGCTGCCGATTGCTGGCTCGATCCCGGGGCAGGGGAGGCAGCCCCCTCCCACGCTGCCGTGCCCGCTCCTCCTAGCAGCTCTCCCGGGAGGGAAGCGGCATTTCTTTTTGTAACAGGCTGCAGCATCCCTCGGTTAAGACGCAGCAATTAGGGAGCCTCGTTAGAGCAGGAGCGCGATTGTGAGGGCGGGGGGGAGCGGCGCAGGACGCAGCCACGAAGCCGGGGAGGAAGGCAGCGGCGCAGGCTTACTAGGGCAGATGCGTTCCCCGGGTGCTGCCGCGGCCCCGTCTGCCGCTCGCCGCCAACGTGGGCGTCACGGCCACCCCCGCGCCTCTGGGGGGGCTCCAGCCCCTCTCCCTCCCCACACGTCCCCGGCCCTCCCGGTGCCTCTCGTACAAGTCCCCGCGTGCCTAATGGAGCCCGCGTGCCACGGGGACCGTCCCACGGTCACCCTTCCCTGCAGCCGGTCTCGGAGACAGGGTGCCCACAGCACCCTGCCCAAATGTGATAACAAGAGCATTAACGATGCCTGTTAATTAGCCAAGCTACGCGGGAGAATAAGCAATTTCCTCATGTGCAGTCATACCAAAGGCAGAGCCTTTGAGGGACTGTAAGGAAGACAAACCTCTGCGGGTGCACGCAGCTCCGGCGTCCCGGCGTCTGCCTGCCTTGATGCCGTCCGTCCCCCTGCTTCTGCATAGGGCTGCCCCCCCCTCCGCGGCATAGCCATCTCTGCTCCCCGGGCCTCCATCGGGGGGCTGGCGGGGCCGTGGGGGCCGGTGGGGCGGCTGGTCCTGGGCCTCCATCCACAGTCGGGCACCGCGGCCGGGGCTGTGCGGGGAGGATGGGCTGGATGGAGACATCAGAGCGCGGCCCCCCCGCGCCCCGCGGCAGCTCATTAACGGCTCTGTGAATCGCAACGGCTGCAAAACTCAGCCAGAACCGTTTTCCTAATGGAGAAACACTTCATAATATTTGGTGTTGGAGAAGAAAACAAGCTTCTGATGATGGCAGCGTGTCCTCCCTCGCCGTCTGCAGGCCCCGCGCCGCCTGCATCGCTGCCGGCGATGCCTTCTCCTCCCCGCTCCCCCCTTAGCGCTGCCCCTTCCAAGCAGCTGAGCCGGGGGTGACCCCACGTGCCCGGCCCCATGCCCCCCTCGCCCCATGGGCAGCCAGGTTTCTCGCATTCCAGTCCAGCTTCACAGGGGCTTGGTGGGGGCCGGATCCTGCCCTGGGATCCTTCCCAGCTCCCTTGGTTGGTTCCCATGGGACAGCCCCAACGTTTTGCTGGCGGTAGGGTGCAGAGGGGAGCGTGACGTTGTGCTTCGTACTTGGCCTTGTCCCCGCAGATGAGCCCGCAGGGACGACCCTGCAGGATGCCGAGGCTACGGGGCGGGTGCTGACACCATGAAGGGCTACCATGGGGAGCGTAGCCAGGCACAGCCCTCCTCCGGCCACCGCTGCCGCTGCATCCCAGAGGACTGCGAGCATCCTGCCGACTACGTCCAGCACGGCCCCGAGGGCCGGCCGCCGTACCTCCTCAGCCCCAGCGAGCCGTGTTCCCTGGAGCATCCCTACTGCCCGGTGCGGAGCCCTGGCGCGGCCAGCGAGTGCCCGGGTGGGCCCCTGAGCGAGCCGCCCTCCGCCAGCGCCAGCAGCACCTTCCCAAGGATGCACCACGCGCAGCAGCCCTACGACTCCTGCGACGAATGCATGGCGACCACCCACCCCGCCAGCAAGATCAACCGCCTGCCCCCCACGCTGCTGGACCAGTTCGAGAAGCAGCTGCCGCTGCACCACGACGGCTTCCACACGCTGCAGTACCCCCGGGCCGGCGGCGCCGAGCCCCGCAGCGAGAGCCCCAGCCGCATCCGCCACCTCGTCCACTCCGTCCAGAAGCTCTTTGCCAAGTCCCACTCCCTGGAGGCGCCGGCCAAGCGGGACTACAACGGCGCCAAGATGGACGGCCGCGGGGACGGCTACCACCACCCCCCCCCCCCCCACCACCCCCCAAGAGCAAGGACCGGTGGACCCCGGCACCGGTCCAAGATATGGGCTGGTGGAGCTCCGATGACAACCTGGACAGCGACAGCAGCTACATGGTGTCTGGCCGGCACGCCGCCGACCAGGGCACCCAGTACTGTGTGGACGCTCCCGAAAGTGCCTTCAGAGACTTGACCTTGAAGAGTCTAAAGGGCGGCGGGGAAGGAAAATGCCTGGCCTGTGCCGGCATGTCCATGTCTCTGGACGGCCAGACGCTCAAGAGGAGCGCCTGGCACACCATGACCGTCAGCCAGGCCCGCGAAGCCTACCCCAGCGCTGGCGGCACCGAGAAGACCTTGATGCTTCAGGAAGCAAAGGCCAAAGACCGAGCGTACCAGTACCTGCAGGTGAGGGGCCGGGCAGGGCGGGGGGGCTGCTGCCCCGGGGGCCGTGGCTGGCCATGCCGTGGGACAAGCCGGGGCTGGGACCCTCCATCCCGGCCGCCTGGGGTGCTGTGGGGATGCTCCAGCTCTGCTCCGTGTCCCCAGCGCCTGCACCCCGTCCCCCGGGGTCCCGCGTGGGTCCCCACTGCCCCTCGCCAGCAGCGCCGAGCCCCGTCTGCCCCCTCCTGCCCCGTGCCCGCGGGATTTGGGGTTAGACGGGCTCTGTCTGCTTGGGGCTGCTGGTGGCCCCGTACCCACTCACTCCTCATGGCTTTTATCCTGCTTGCGCCTGGCCGGGTGCCACCGCCGGCCTCGTCACCAGGCTCCCTTCTAGGTCACCCGCCCTCCAATTAAAAACTAATTAACTCTTCTCTCCCTTTCCTGGGGGAAGGAGACAGGGAGCTGCAATGCCATGTTGGCCCGGGGGTGGGGGGTGGCTGAGGCCCCTCTCCACTGGCAGCAGGGACATCGGAGCAGGGTGGTGGCCCCACCGCCCTCCCCGTGGGGCACGGGGGACACCGTCCCCCTGCTGCAGCCTGGTAAGGACCCAGTGGTGCTGGCGTCAGTGGCGTGTGCTGGTACCGGTGGCCACTACGTCAGCCGGGTGGCGGTGCTGGCATGGGTGGGATTTGGCCCAGCCGTGCCTGCTGGGGGGGCTACGAGGTGGGAGCGGCCGCGCTGCCCCGCATTTTGGGAATGGCCCTGCACGGGGCACGGGGAGCCGTGGCCATTAGGAGGGATCAGCTCTCCTGGAGTTAGGGGCTTTCCTGGGGAGTCAGAGCCCCCAGGGCTCTGGGGTGCCATGGGGAGGGCAGGGGGGCTGTGCCACATGTTCTGGGTTTGGGCCACGCGTGCACGCCAGGCTCGGGCTGGCATCTGCCACGTGGCAGGCGCGGGGCTTGGCTCCGCGTCCCGACCGCGGGAACCCGGTCAGCGCCTCCTCCCACGCTTGCCTCCTGCCCCAGGTGCCACAGGACGAGTGGAGAGGGTACCCAGCGGCAGGCAAGGACGGGGAGATCCCCCTGCCGGGGTGCGCAGCGGCAGCTACATCAAGGCCATGGGCGATGAGGACAGCGCCGACTCGGACGCCAGCGCCAAAGTGTCGCCCCGGGCGGCCATGCGGCGAGACAGCTACCGCCGCTCCTCCAGCGCCGACCAGGCCAGGACCAAGTAAGGGGCTCTGCTCCGTTTCAGCGCTGCGGGCGGCAGCGGGGCCCTGGGCTGGGGCTCCCCGGGAGCGGGCACCGGGGCGGACGCGGCTGCGCTGGGCGTTGGGGTGGGACCCGCTGCTGCAGCTGGGAGGAGAGGCGCGTTCAAAGGAGATGACTGGGATGTGACCCAGTCCTGGCGGGTGACAAGCTGGCTCCTCGTCCCCAGCCCTGCCGTGTACCCCTCTGGCGGCCCCCAGCACTTCATACCCCCCAGGACAGAGTTTTTGGGCAGTTAGGAGCAGGGATAGTGGCAGCGGCCGACAGGAGCATCGCTGCGGCTGCGTTTCCGAATGCTCTGCTTGAACGTGTTGCTTTTGGTGCGATCCCTTCTATTCCCACTGTCTCTCATTAGGTTTGCAAGTAGGCACTATTCTGATTCATATATCTGTAACTGTCCCAGCTGCTGCACGCCACCGCGAATGCTCCCGCGGGGACAGGGCTACGGGCGCTCCTTCACCACCGGCCAGGTAGGGCCCCATGTCACAGGGGGCGGGGGGAGGCGGGGGGGGCGATGGATGCTCCTCTGAGCATCTCCTGCCCCGCTCGGCTCCAGCCCCGGCTCCCAGCCTCACCCGCCGCTCTCCCCAGATCAACGACGAGCTCAACCACCAGTTCGAAGCCGTCTGCGAGTCGGTTTTCGGCGAGGTGGAGTCGCAGGCCGTGGAGGCGCTGGACCTGCCTGGCTGCTTCCGCATGCGGAGCCACAGCTACCTGCGGGCCATCCAGGCGGGCTGCTCCCAGGACGACGACTGCCTCTCGCTCTTCTCCATGTCGGCCCCCGCCGGGCCGCCCATCACCAGCAGCATCCTGAAGCCCAGCACCTGTGAGTCCTGGGGGGTGTTGGGGGGGCTTGGCCATGCGAGGGACCCCCGTGTCTCCCCACCTGCTTGCCCGGGTACTTGCCAAAGGCTGCTGCCCCCCCTCCTGCCCCCGGCCCCATGCAGCCCCCCCGCACAGGGCGTGAGCATCCCACTCAGGGCACGAGCATCCTGCTCATGGCTCAGTCCTGGTCAGGGGGCTGCTCTGTGCCCCCAGCCCCCATCTGCCACCCCTTCCCTCCACTTCTTTTCCCCTCTGTGCCCCCAGCCCCCATCTGCCATTCCCTCCTTCCCTCCACTTCTTTTCCCATCCCTGTCCCATTCCCTCCTTCCCTCCACTTCTTTTCCCATCCCTGTCCCATTCCCTCCTTCCCTCCACTTCTTTTCCCATCCCTGTCCCTTGCTGGGTGCTGCAGCAACTTGGCCATCGTGGGTCTGGGGGTGGTTTCTGATCCTTTTGGGGATAAACCGGCCAGCAGCCCCTCTGAGCTCCAGCCGGACGAGGTGTAAACCCTGGGGGGGCCATGAACCCTGTGCTGTGGGAGGAGGTGGGCACCGTTCCCCCGGGGCCCCCATTCGCGTCGGGAAATGAGCCAGTGTCTGTGTTTTCACGCGCCTTTTCATCCTGCGCCTCTCCCACAACAGCCTTCAGTTACAGAAAAGCTCCACCTCCCATCCCTCCAGGAACCAAAGCCAAACCCCTCATCTCCGTCACGGCGCAGAGCAGCACCGAGTCCACCCACGAGAGTTACCTGCCCGGCGAGGTCACCCGCAGCCCCGCCTGGTCCAAAGATGCCGCAGCCCGTTGCAACTCGGCCGAGAGCCTGGAGAGCTCCAAGGTGTCGGCCGTGGCCCTCAACCTGCCCCCGGTCCAGCCCCGCGCCGCTCCCAAGCCCTCCACGCTCATCATCAAGGCCATCCCTGGCCGGGAGGAGCTGAGGAGCTTGGCTCGGCAGCGGAAGTGGCGTCCCTCCATCGGCGTCCAGGTGGGCTTCGCCCCTCCCTGGGGGCTGGGAGCCAGCTCCCAGCCTGCCCGAGCGGCGTGGGCGATGCCGAGCCCCCACGCCACACCTCGGGGCTGCACTCCAGCGCTCTCCCTCTGCTCCTCGGCAGGTTGAGGCCGTCTCCGACTCAGACACGGAGAGCCGGAGCCAGCGGGAGTTCCACTCCGTCGGGGTGCAGGTGGAGGAGGACAAAAGGTACCGCGTGGCCGGGCTGGGCTGAGACCTGCCGCACTCGCTGCACCGGGGGATTGGGTCCCCTTGGGGCTCCCTGAGCTGCTCCGCAGCATCTTTTCCCTCTCTCCTCCAGCTGAGACCCCCCCAGAGCTCAGCACCGTCCCTGTCCTGGTCTGGCTGCCCACACCCGGGGCAGGATCTGGCCTTCCCTTTGCCCCCCCGGTGCAAATGGACAGCCTGGGGAGGGGGCTCCCCTGCTCCCGCCCTGGGGTTTGAACCCAGGCGCCGAGGAAACCTTTGGGCTTTTCTGCAACAACCCCTGATGGTTTGGCCGGGGTGGGAGCGCCATGTGCCGGGACCTGCGCAGCCCGCGGGAGGGGAGCTCGGGCAATGTGCCCACGCAGCCTGGGTGCACGCTCTCCTCTCCATCCTCCGTCCAGCACCGGTAGCCATGGAAACGGGCTAAGAGCAGAGGAGATGAGGGACCAGAGGGTTCCAGCTGCTGAGGGCTGTCCCCGCGACCCCGAATGCTCGGGCGTCCAGCCTGGCATCATCCCCAGCCCCATCCAGCCTGCGGGCACCCCTCACCCTGCCAGCGATGGGGACAGGGCAGCAGGGCTGTCCTCGCCGGCCACGAGGGTCCCCACCCACTCTCGCTCTCCCCAGGCGAGCGCGCTTCAAGCGCTCCAACAGCGTGACGCGGGCGTGCAGGCGGACCTGGAGCTGGAGGGCTTCGCTGGCCTGGCTGTGGCCACCGAGGACAAAGCCCTGCAGTTCGGGCGCCCCTTCCAGCGGCACTCCTCGGAGCCCGAGTCCGGCCGGCAGTATGCCGTGTACAAGACGGTGCACACGCAGGGCCAATGGGCGTACCGGGAGGACTACCAGCTGCAGTACGACACGGTGGAGGTGCCCCGGCGGGACGCCTGGATGGAGCGGGGCTCCCGCAGCCTCCCTGACTCCGGCCGCGCCTCCCCCTGCCACCGCGATGGGGAATGGTTCATCAAACTGCTGCAGGCGGAGGTGGAGAAGATGGAGGGCTGGTGCCAGCAGATGGAGAGGGAGGCTGAGGACTACGACCTGCCGGAGGAGAGTGAGTCGGGGGGGATTTGCGGGGGCAGGAGGGACTGGGGCTCCCGTAGGTAGGGGCTGGGGGGCACAGCCAGGGTCCTGCAGTGCTCCCACCTTGGGACCATCTTGGAGCATCTCCCCTGCCAAGGCTAAAGAGGTTGGGTGGGGGCAGGAAACCCTCTGGGACTAGCAGGGTCCAGGGAGAGAGGAGACGGCGTGCAGGCTGGGGGGATCCGAGCTGTCCCGCTGCCCCCGAGGGGGCACAGGTCCCTGCCGCGCAGGGGAGAGGCTCTGTGCCCCGCTGACCGCCTGCTCTCCCCCTACCAGTCCTGGAGAAGATCCGGAGCGCCGTGGGCAGCGCCCAGCTCCTCATGTCCCAGAAGGTGCAGCAGTTTTACCGTCTCTGCCAGCAGAACATGGTGAGTGCCGGGCAGCGGTGCCACGGGATCGGCCGTGGCAGGCGGGGAGTCTCGTATCCTTAGCTGATGGAAATGTAATGCCCTGGGGGAGAGCCAAGCAGAGAGTTCCCCAGCAGTGGGGGACCAGCAGTGGCCATGTGGCCAGCAGAGCCAATGTCCCGCAGGCGGATGTGGGTGACACTCTGTCCCTCTGTCTCTGCAGGATCCCAACGCATTCCCTGTGCCCACCTTCCAAGACCTGGCTGGCTTCTGGGACCTCCTGCAGCTTTCCATTGAGGATGTCAGCATGAAGTTTGCGGAGCTCCAGCAGCTCAAGGCCAACGGGTGGAAGATCGTGGAGCCCAAGGTGAGGGCAGGGCTCTGCCGCTGGCACTTGTCCCCTTGTCACCCCTCCTTCCCTCCTCCCCAAGCACTTCTCTGCCCAAACCGCCACTGCCGGGCTGGCGCTGGTGATTGCTTTTAGCCAACACTTGAAAAACAAAGATCTGAGAAAAATGAGGCTAAAGAAGGGGCTGTTCCCCCGCCGCGGTCTCGCAGCTGGCTTGCTGGGTGTTTCCGGGCAGCGCTGCCTGCAGAGGGCCGGGCAGGGTCTCGGTGCAGGCAGGGCAGCACGCCGTGGGCACCTTCATGCCCGTGCAGACGGACGAAGGGACGCTCAGCCCTGCCTCGCGACGGTGCGGTGCAGGGGAGGTGTGGGGCCATCTCCCCGTGGCTTTGGCTTTGCCAACCGCGGCAGCACCGTGCATGGAGGTGCACGTGTCCCGCACGCCCGCTGGCTGTGCCGAGCCTGCCGGGACGCCTGTTCCCTGGAGGTCCTGTCCCCATGCCCACCCTGAAGCCCCCGTTGTCTGTGCAGGAGGAGAAGAAGGTGCCTCCCCCGATACCAAAGAAGCCGCCGCGCTCCAAGGTGCACCCGGTGAAGGAGCGCTCCCTGGACTCGGTGGACCGGCAGCGGCAGGAGGCCCGCAAGCGGCTCCTGGCAGCCAAGCGAGCTGCCTCCTTCCGCCAGAGCTCGGCCACCGAGAGCGCGGACAGCATCGAGATCTACATCCCCGAGGCGCAGACCCGGCTGTGACCGCAGCCTCCGCTTTTCTACCCGGACTGGACGGCGCGGCCGTAGCTCACTGTGATGGGGGGCCGCGGGGACACCCTGGGGCAGCTCTTGGCCCTACTCACAGCTTCTCTCTTTTCTATCTTAGACCTTTCGTGGATCCATCGGCGGGCAAACGCAAGCCCGGTTCTGCCCTGTCCCGTTGCCCCCTGCCCGCATGCCCCTGCCAGCCTCTCCCGGGGTCCGGGGCTCTCCCTCCCCCCCCCCCCCCCCCCCCCCCCCCCAGCCTGCGTCCCCGAAAGAGGGCCCTCAGCCCCTGGCGGGAGGGGCCCCTCCGCCCTCCCTGGGGCTGTGTCCCAGCTCTCTGTACTCAGTGCAATCCCCCAGCGCGTGGCAGGGACGGGACCTCAGCCCCTGCCCGGCCGGAGCCCCCCCAGCCCTGCTCCCCGGCCCTGCCGGCACAAGGCTCTGGGACGCAGCGGGGCCAAGGGGCTCCCCCGCGCTGCCCCCGCCTGCCTCTGGCTCGGGTGCCACGGGGGACCCAGGGCTCCTTCCCCCCTATACATATATAAATATAACCTGAGGAATAAACCAGAAACTACACGTGACCAGCGCCGTGTTCTGGCTGGTGGGACGGACCAGAGCAGCAGAAAGCCCCGGTCACGGCGAGCCGCCCCGCTTCCCTCGCACAGAGCATCGCGATGCGCTTCTCCCCATCCTGCTCAGCCCTCCTTCCCCATCCGTCCATCCCTCCATCCGTCTGTCCTTCCCTCCTGCCAGCCTGGAGCCTGGGAGCACCTCTGCAGCTTGGCACTTGCTGGGGATGGGGGATATGGTCCCCCCGTGCCTTGCCGCACGGAGACCTGTCTGCAGCCCGTTTGCACCCACAGTGCCAGGGACCGTGGTGGCTGTGTCCTGGGCCAGGCTCAGCACCCACGAGTGGGCCAGGAGTGTGGGCATGGCTGGCAGCTTGAGTGCAGGGCTGCTAGAGATCACCCCCGAGGGTCGCCCCTTCTCCCCAAGCTCCTGGTTCCCCACGGCGATGGGACACCCCAGAACGGGGCTGTCATGTGCCTGGTGCCCCGTGGGGCCAAGGGACCCCCGGGTGGTGCTGCGCCCAGCGTCCCCATCGCTGCGCAGGGCAGAGCAGTGCGGCGGGGCAGGAGGCTGCGTCTGCCCCGTCCCTGTCCCTGTCCCCATCCCTGGTCCCTCTCCAAGCATCCTGACTCCCCCCCAGTGTCCCTTTTGGTGGCAGAAGGGGGGAGGACCCCATCCCTGTCCCCCACCCCGCCACGCCAGCAGCCCCATGCAGGATCACCAGCCACCCCCCAGGCAGGGCCAGTGGGTGCCAGCTAGCTCCCGAAATCCAGGGCCAAACCCCGCCTGGGGCCCTGGGGCAGGGCGGCAGGATCGGAGGCAGCTGGGGGGACCCAGCTTGTGCCCCCCATGTAGCAGGGGGGGCCAGGGCCGAGCAGGGGGACACCCCGCCGGGTGTCCCTCGCCCTGGGGGTCTGTTGGTGCTAAACACCTCCGGGATGGCAGCGCCTGCTCAGCCACCCAAAGCCCTTTCCCACCCCACTCCCCCCCGCACCCCAGATTTAGGGACGTGCCTGGGAAGGGCCCCCCCGGCCCCCACCCCAGCCAGCGCCGTGCAGTGACCGTGACACGTGGCTCCCTTTTTATTGTAACGAACTGCCGCAATTAATAAAGACGACTTTGGTTACTCCGGGCTAGCGGCCACCTCCCCGTGGGGATGCGGCTGGCGTTGGGCTCGCCTTTCCCCCGTCTGCTGCCCCTTCATGTCCGTGGGGTGGGAGAGGGGTGTCCGTGGGGTGGGAGAGGCCTCTTGCTGGGGTGGGAGCAGATCTCCCTGGGGGTACCTGGGGGGTGTCTGCAGGTCTCCCTGTCCCCGGTCCCTGTGGGTTTCCCTGGGCCCTGTGGGGCCCCCCGGGTCTCCCTGTAGCTCTCTCCCCCGGGTCTACCAGGGGTGTCTTCCTGGGGGTCTCCCCCGTGGGTGTCTCCCCCCGTGGGTCTCTCCTCCCATGTCTCTCCCCCCGTGGGTCTCCCCCGTGTCTCCCCCGTGGGTCTCCCCCGTGTATCTCTCCCCCGTGGGTCTCTCTCTCCCGTGGGTCTCTCCTCCCGTGGGTCTCCCCCCGTGGGTCTCCCCCATGTATCTCTCCCCCGTGGGCTCTCCCGTGGGTCTCTCCTCCGTGTGTCTCTCCCGTGGGTTCTCCCCGTGGGTCTCTCCTCCCGTGTATCTCCCCCCGTGGGTCTCCCCCCCCGTGGGTCTCCCCCGTGTCTCTCCCCCGTCTCTCCCCGGTGGCGCCTCGCTTGGCCGCGCTCCCGCCCGCGCCGCTGACCGTAAGGGGCGGGGCGACGGCGGCGGCGGCGGCGGCCGGGCCCAGGTGAGCGGGGCCGCCCGGGGCTCGGTCCGGCTCCGGCTGCGGCTCCGGCTGCGGGGGAGCCCCGCGGGGGCCGGGCGGGGGTCCCGGCGCGGCCCGGGCGGGTCCCGATTCCCTGTGGGTCAGTGCTGAGGCCCCGCTGCGGCCTTGCCCGCCGGCGCCTCGCCCGGGCGCTGCCGGCCTTGCAAGGCCTCGGGCGCCGCGGCGGGGCCGGGCCCGGTTTGCGACCGCCGCGTTTCGCCCCCCGCCAGGCGCAGCCCCCCGGCGCCATGTGGTCCGTGCTGTGGGCGGCCGTGCGCTCCAAGGCCCCCTACGTCACCTTCCCGGTGGCCTTCGTGGTGGGGCTGGTGGGCTACCACCTGGAGCGGTGCCTCCGCGGAGACCCCCCGCCCGCCGCCGAGGAGGAGAAGAGCATCTCGGAGCAGCGGGAGGACCGCAAGCTGCAGGAGATCGCGGGCAAGGACCTGACCAAGGTGGTGAGCCTGAAGGACAAGCTGGAGTTCGCCCCTCGGGCCGTGCTGAACAGGAACCGCCCGGAGAAGAGTTAATGAAGTTGTGCGGGCAGACGCGGTGCCCTGCGGCGACTGCCCCGGCTGCCGGAGGGCTGGGTCCCGCAGCACCGTGCTGGGGACGCCCCTGCCACCCGCACGTCTTCCGCCAGCCTCCCTCCTGCAGGGGCAATATCCCCTGCCCACTGCTGCTCTTCACCCTCCCAGCGCCTGCCGGAGGGTTGGGGTTTGCCCACCCCACAGATGCACTCAAGACACAGCACCACCCAGACCCCCTCGGTGGCAGAGCAAGCAGGGAGCCATGCTTTGGAGGTGGAGCATGTCTGAAACTCATTCGCTCTCGGCCTGTCCTGGCCCCTGAACCATGAAACCCCCTCGGCTTGGTTCCACCCATGTCTCTACAGGTTTGGTTTCTTCCATTGCTTGAAGACAGAAGAAACTTGGACCTGAGTGACATGGTGTTGGGGTGAGGCCAACCATCTGCAGCAGGAGGACCCACTGTCCTGCTTACAGCTTTCCCGTGGCTCTTTGCGAACCCTGACCACAGCACCACACCACCACGTTTCACCCACGGGAGCCTAAGCAGCGGCGGCGATCTCTGGGGAACCCCTCTCTGCATCATCCCCCGGCTTTGTGGCGAGGAAGGGGGATGGGGGGAGGTGGAAGTCCTGGCCCTGCTTCCGTCCTGGAGCTCTGAGCATGGTGGTGGCTTTGGGCTCGCGTGTCGAGGAAGGGGAGATCTCTGCCCTGTACAGGAACAGCCAGAATAAATTTCTGTCAGTCCTTGGGCCTCTGTGTCTTCTGCATCGGCACTCGGCCCTAACCCTGGCTCAGAGCGTTTCTGCTCCCCGTGTTCTCAAGAAGCAACCCCTTCTACAATGGGAGAAACGCCATCGTTGTCCCTGGCCAGGCACTGACCTCGGGGCCTGGTACAGGGTGGTGGGCAGGAAGGAGGGGGAGGCTCCAAAATCCCAACCTGTGCTGCGGTTGTGCTTCCCTCCCAGCTCCCCCAGCCACGTCACTTGCTTCCCCTCGACCTCCTTATCTAGACAAGAAGGGCTGTGGCAGCGCTGGGTGGGGTCCCAGGGGATGGGGCGTCCTACTGGGCTGCTGAGCAGGGCGGTGTGTGGCAGGAGAAGCTGGCAGCGAGTGCTGGGGACCGGTGGCTGGTGTCCCCTCCAGCCTCGGGCAACACTGGCACAGCAGGGCCAAACTCCAGCGAGAGCTGCCTGAGCAGGGCTGGCTGGTGGCCGTGCCGCCGCTCTCTACAGAGCGTGCCGGAGCTGTAGCCGGGGTTATCGCTGCCTCCTGGCTTGTTTTTTCCCCTGGTGCTTGAGCGAGGCCTCACCGCTGCCCCGGCCCAGCCTTCCCCTCCCGGGGATGATAAATCTGTCATGTCTGGTGCGAAGCCCTGAGGTCAGCAGCCAGTTCAGCGTTTTGCATGGCTCTGTCCCGCTTCCTCGGGCCAGCTTCTGCCCCGCTGACAGCTTTACTGCTGGTGTTGCCCAGCTGTGTTTACCTCCCGACCTGCTGTCCTTGGGTTGGATCGCTGCCCTCTGGCCGGGCTCACAGCCCGGCACCGCCGGGAACTCGCAGGTCTTTGCTGTCAGGGTGTACGAGGGCAGCTGAGGCTGGGTTAGAAGGTGTAAGAGGAGCCTAGGGGCGATGCGAAGGCTGTCCCAGTCCTGTCCCACTGCATCCTCCTGCACTGGGGCTCACGGCACCTCTCGTGCCACCGTCCCAGTCCCCCTGGCAGACTGGTACTGTCCCTTCAGCTAAGCCCCTGTCCTTGGCCTCTTGCTCTCCCAGCCTGACTGCAGCGTGATGCTGGGTGACGGCTGCTCCCTATTGTGTGCCAGGGTGGGAACGGTCCCGTCCCTTCCCCCGGCTGGACTGGCGGACCCAGCTCGGAAACGTCATTCAAAATGCTTTTGTTCACCCCATGATGGAGCAGCTCCCTTGGCTGTCCATAGCCCATTGATTTGCCTGTTCCCAGGGCTGGCCGGGCACAATTGGGCTTTGTCGGGGCCTTGCTGCACTGTTTCCTCCCCTGGGCCTGTGTGGTGTTGGTCGGGGGGGCTGCTCCGGTGCGGGGCTGGAGCAAAGCCTTCGGGAAGGGCTGAGCCCCGACAGAGCTGTGTGGGCACTGGTGGCACCAGCCCGGGCAGCCCCTGTCCTGCTCCCACCACAGCTGCCTTGCTGGTCCTGCCGCATTTCCAGCTGGTTTCCGTGTGTCTGGGGACTCCCGTCCGTCCCCACGGCAGACACCGGCGTCGCTGTGGGGCTGTGGTTCCCTGCAGGCGCTGGGGCAGGGGTGAAGCTGCTTCCCAGAGGCAGGTTGCCTTTCTCCTAAACCCTCAGTACTGTAAACCCACCCTTCCTCCCATTGAATCCCAACAATGTGCTGCCTGGGAAGCACTGGCTGGAGAAGAATAGGAGCCGGCAGGCACTCAGGGCTGAGGTGAGCAGCCACAGTGGCTCGCGAAGAGAGGAAGCTTTCTTGAATAAACCATTATGGCAAAAAAAAAACCCCTCTGGCTTCCCGAGCCTGCACACAACCACTCCAGTGCAAGTCCTTGTTCTGGTTTGTCATCCAGCTGTTCCCAGCACGGCACAGCTGGGCGCTGCAGCAGGAGCGTGGCGAGGAGCCGTGCCAGCAGCGTGTCTGTGGCCGTGCGAGGCAGGAGCCTGTCCCCAGGCAGGGAATCCCACGCCTGGCCTGGAGGCGGGTGTTTTGCGGGAGAGCATCCTCCCAGGGCTTGTCTGCCTTTGGGGACGTCCCTGCGACCGGGGCTGGCTGCACTGTGCCGTGGAGCAGGGATCGAATCCGGCAGCTGCAGAAGTGCTGCCTGTCCCTCACGAGGTGGCCGTGCCCCAGGCTGAGGGGGAGCAAGCCAGCTCCTGTGCTCTTGGCACGGCCCTGCTGCCTTGCTGCTTCCTCCCTGCCGCCTCCGAGGGCGGCTGCAGCTCCTGGGCTGACCCTCTGCCCAGCCCGGGGCCGCCTTTGCTCCGAGGGTCCATCGCAAACAGCTTGTGAGAGGAGCAGGCGGTGGTTTCTGCAGGCAGGATGCAGGGAGCGAGCTGGAGCTGTGGTGGGGCCAGGCTGTGCCCCGGCTTGCTGCGGGCCAGCACCAGCACAGTTGCTGTGCAGGCGGGGGTGGCGGTGGCGGGGGGGGCACCCACCGGTTGCTCGGCACGGCTCGGCACGGCTCGGCACACCTGGCCGGCGGCAGCGGACGTCCGGTTAGCTCAGAGCGGGGATGCACCAGCTGTGCAGGGCTGGGGACACTGTGACCCTGCGCTGGACAAGGGCTGCTCAGAGCCATCCGTCCTTTCCCCAAAAGGCGACAATGCTTTGGGGAGGAGGGGAGCGGTGGGGGGGGGGGCTGGAGAGGGGAGCTGGGGCCTGCAGGGACTCACGCACCTGTGTCCCGGCCTGGAGCAATGCAGTGACCCCGGGGCACGTGCATGCACCCCGGCTGCACTGAAGAGCAAATGGCATGTGTCCCCCCCCCCCGGCACATCCCCCGCAGCCCCTGGGGACGCCTGCTCCCTGTCCCGGTCATCTGAGGCTGTTTGCCCAGGCTCTAGTTTTGCCCTTTCCCTGAGTGCAGCCGAGTCCTTTCCCAGCCTCCTCATCTCGCCTCATCTTGCCGTGCCCCCCCCTGGCGCAGGTCTGCCACGCCATGCCCGATGGCTCCTTTCTGCGGCAGGCGAAAGCCCTGAAGCTGTGAGCGAGGAGCAGCTCTGCTCTACGCTGTGACACGTCCCCCAAGCCCTGGCCAGGGACAGCTACAGTGGGACATTGCCTTCCCACTCAACATTGCCTCTTCCTTGCTGAGTCCCCATCCCCAGCACCCCAGGGCCACTGCCGCTCCTTGCTTTTAGATTACATCGACCTCCCCATGCCAGGAAAAACCCCGGCTCTGCAGGCAGCAGTCTCTGCCCTCCCAGTGCTGCACTGGGACGATGCCCTGAGCCGCTGGCAGGGGCAGGACCCATCCCAGGGTGGGCATGGGGTGCTGGGCGCCATGGTCCCGTTGCCTCCGTACGAGGAAGTGGCCGGAGGGGAGCGACAATGTCAGGATGCGGGAAGTCATAGGGACTATTGAGCGGGTTTCCTCCCGCCCGCCGTTCTCACACAGGGCTGCATTGTCTGTCGTGCCCGCGCGTGGAGGGCTAAATATAACCACGGGCCGGGGGAAGGAAGGGAACTGTTTGGGATTTGCTTTCCCTTCGTTGCGTGCTGTTGGCAGTGGCACTGAGAAGGGCAGGATTGTACCTGTTTTGGTCCATACCTGGCCCAGGAGGATGCTCCTGCCTGTGCCCGCTCCTCCCAAGGGGCTGTGGGAAATGGGGTGCTGGGGGGAGGGGGGGATGACTGTGGGCAGAGCCGTGGGCATGTGCGGGACGAGGGGACCATGCTGTGGCCCCGGCTGGCATCCCCCTGCCCAGCCCTCTGCCCTTGCTCCCCTCGCAGCTGCGATTTTGTTCCCGCCACAGCTCTTCCTGCAAGCGAGCTGGCTTTGACACTTGCTATATTCTGTATGCTAGGAAAGCTTAAAAAAATAAACTCCTTGGTGCCAGTGCCTCGGGCAGAGCCATGCAGGTGTGACACGCCATGGCAGCCCTCACAGCTTCCCCCCTGGGAGGGCAGGGGGGAAATCTCAGCACAGACTGGTCCTAACTGGGAGGAGGAGGAGAAGAACCTCCCTGCAAACCTGTGGCCATGGGGGAAAGTCATGGGCACAGGCTCCTGGGGGCCATGGCTGGTGTTAGACCAGCTTCCCCAGCAGGAATTGGGGTCTCAGGCCTGGCAGAGTTGCCCCAAAGCCTTTCCTGACTCAGGGGGTGCTCCAAGCCCCCCCCTCCAGCATCTTCCTGTACTGCAGGCAAGCAGCAGAGGGGGTGGACAGCGGTGCTGGCCATGCACCCAAGGGACACCCCATGCCTGTGCCCCCAGCCTCAGGCTGTAGGCGGTCAGGTCAGGTGCGCATCCATCTGTCTGTCTGTCTGCCTCTCTCCCGCTTCCTTTCGCTCCTTTGGCCATGTCACATCCCGCCCTGGGCACTCGCTTTCTCCCAGGGGCCGAGGACACGGGAGCAGCCCCACGGCTCTGCCTGAGCCCTGGGAAGTATATCCAGCCTTGGATTGGGATAAACCCTGCAGGGCTCTTGAGCGGGGGGGACGGGGACAAAAGCTGCCCTCCCCCAAACCCCATGCCCAGGGCAATGCCAGTGTGGGGCTCACAGCCTGTGAGTGGCCACAGGAACAGCTCCACGGTGCTTCCCCCCCCCAGGGCCGTACCCAGGGAGCTGCTGCCATCCTGGGTGGCTGCGGTGGGTCCCGGTGCCCACTCATCAGGGCACGTACTCGGGGCTGTGCTCACCCCTTCCCCGGCCCGGGGGACCGGAGGGGCCTGTTTACTCAGGAGGGAGCGCAGAGGGGTGAGAAGGGCTGTGCGTGTCCGGCCGGCCACTATCTGTCCCCTGGCTGTGCCAAAGGGCTTCGCCGGGCCAGCCCGCACTCTTATCAGCTGCAAACTTTTATTTGCCTAAGGACTGCCCTCCTGCCTTCTGGAGGGGGCTGCTGCCAGCACCGGCCCCTGCTGCCGCCCCCTCCCCGGCCCTGCCATGCAGGTGAGCCCCTCGCTGTTGTTGTTGGCGTGCGCTACGGGCAGGTCCCGGCGGCAGAGGGTCACGCCGGCTGCCCCGAGCCGCCTTGTCACAACACGGGAACAATAGTGGGGCCGGAGCCGTGTTTGCGCAGCACCCGCGGCCGGGCACCGTGTCCAGGCAAGGGGGCTCTCTCAGCCGTCTTGTTTTCCACCTTGCAGGGCCGTTCGGAAAAGCGTGATGGTCCCCTGGTGCCAACAAAAATATCAGCCCAGGAGAGGGGAGGCGAGGGGGGCAGCGCTGCTGGTGGGTAAACACGCAGGGCGGCTGCACCGTTACCTTTCACACGAGCATTTCCTCCCGGCCGAGCGTGCTGGGCTGCTCTCCCCAGAAAGCTGCAGCGTTGCAGGGGCTTTGCGGCTCCTGTTGATGCCTGGCGAGCACTGGGCTGTGGTCCCCCATCGCACTGGGATGCCCCAGGGGTCCCCACTGGACAGTGGTGGAAGCAGGGCAGGGTCTCTCCAGAGGTGGTGGGAGCAGGGCAAAGTCCCTCTGGGGGCAATCTGCCCCAGCATCCTCACGGAGGGGGCAGGAAAGGACTGGGAGCAAGTAGGGTGCACCCCAGACCCCCACCCCAGGGGATTTTACCCCCCTCATCCCCAGCAGGGAAGGGAGCCAAGGGCAGGCTTGGCCCCCAGCCCAAGCTCTGCACCAAGGGCAGCACAGCTGGATGCCTCCCTCTCTGTTTCCTCCAGTGGCAGCGATATCACCCCTTATCATCCACATTTCATTTTCTCCAGGGTATTTTTAGCCTGTCTCACCCTTGCCGGAGAGGCCCTTTTAGCAGGCTCTGCCCTGGGCTGGCTTGGCTGGAGGAACTAAACAACAGCCCCAGCCGCATTGTGTGCCTTTATCTGCAGCTCATTTCCACCTATTATGCAGCCGTGAGCGGCTCCACGGTCTCCGCTGGGTTTATCTGCGGCAGAGCTGGGACAGAGAGGCTGGCTGTGGGGCCGAGCTCTGCTTTGAGCCCCCCAGAGCCTGTGGTGTGATTGCCCTGTGACAGCCCCTGGGCTGAAGCTGGGCTCACCGGCGACAGGACACTGCAGCAGGGAGGGTTGTGCTTCCATGGGCGAGTGGCACCAGCATCACAACTGGAGCTCAGAGGGTGCCCAGGCTCACCCATGGGACAGCAGTGGCCCTCTCCCTTGGCCCCAAACCCTTACTCACCCTCCCAGAGGCAGCCGCCCGAAGCACAGTCACACCACGCTTCACCTTTTTCATTCATCCGACTTTATTCAACGGGACACAACACTGAGTCTGCCAGGGGGAAAGGAAACAGCACTGAGGGCAGCACCCGCGTCCCATGCTCGTGCCTCAGTCACGCAGGACCCACGGTCCCTCAGTCCCGGCAGGACCTTCCCCTTTCATAGCATCAGTGGGCTGGGGAGGCCAAGACGACCGTTCTCGTGGCAGTCGCTGGTTCTTTGGTCCCCCCCCACCCAGCACCTCAGCCCACAGCAGGAGATGACGAGTGCAAAGCAATAAAACCAATAATCCCCCAAACCAGGAGCTGCTAGGCTAATTCCTCTCCAAAAACCACAGGGCTCGAGGGCAGGTGGCCCAGGCTGGACACAGCTCCCCACAGCCCCTGCACAACGGCACCTTTAAGGCAGAAAGCTCCATGCTCAGGCCAGCAGGTTAAAAATAACTTAGAGACACACATCACATGGGAAAGGGGCCAGGGCCCGGAGCCGGGGGGGGAACTCGCACTCCCAGGGCACCAGAACAGTGACCCCGCAGCCATCAGGATCAGCCGGTCACCGCAGAGCCCGGCTGTGAGCTGCCACTGGCTTCGCCCCCGCCGTGCCCCGTGGGGAAGGGGCAGCTCCTGCCGCAAACCCCAGGAAGGAGCCGCTGGCCCCGCTGGCTCCCTGCCAGGGTTGCAGGGACAGGACAGGGCTGGTGGCCAGGACCCATCGGGCAGCGCTGCCCCCCAGCCCAGCTCCCCCCGGGCTCAGCCCGCTCCGTGCAGAAGCTGGAGGCGAGTGGCTTCCCGGCCGCGTGCCCGGCTCTCACGCCGGCAGGAGCTCCAGCAAGCTCTGGGGTCCGGCCGAACCACAGCTCCCGAGGGGCAGCAGCCTCCCGCCACGGCCCCGGGGACAGCCTGTTCCCAGCTGTGTGGCCCCAGGGATTTCTCCCTTTCCCACGGCGAGGCATATGGGACACGCTGTCCCAGGGAACTTGCTGCAGTTTCCTTCCTTGCAGGGTCTGTAAGGGAAAACAGGAGAGAGCGGAGGCTCCGCTTAGGGCAGCACTCAGCCCCGCTCCCGAGCATCACATCCCAGGGGCAGGCAGGGGGCCTCCGGAGGGGGGCCTGTCCGTACGGCACAGCACCAGGCAGGAGGCAGCTGCCTGCCCACGGCCAGCACCTTTGCAGGCACGGGGGACCGAGGAAGGTCCCCCCGGCCGGCCAGGGCGAGCCCAGCACTAGACATACTGCTTTTTGGAGGCTGAGCTCCCGGGGCGGCTGCACAGTTGCTGCTCTGGGGTGGGGGCTTCGGCAGCCGTGGGGGCATAGGGGTCCGACAGGGGCCTGCTCTCACTGCCCAGCGCCAGGTTCTTCTCGTTGTGGAAGTTGGCCCAGTTCTGCACGCTGGAGAGCTTGTTGTAGGCCTGGTAGGATGGCACGTGGCTCTCGGCCATGGGCAGGAAGGGGTAGTGCTTGGGCGGGTAGGGGCCTGAGACCATGTCATCGGCAAAGGCGTCCTGGCTCGGGCCAGCCGGCACCGACACCTTCTTGATGTTGCTAAGCAGGTTCTTGCAGCAGAGGTGGAAAAGTTCCAGGAGGTTCAGGATTAAGGAGATCAGGCCCATCACCAGCATGAAGATGATGAAGATGCTCTTCTCAGTGGGGCGGGAGATGAAGCAGTCCACCTGATGGGGGCAGGGGTCCCTCTTGCACACGTAGCGGGGCACCATGGAGAAACCGTACAGGTACCACTGGCCAACGAGGAAGCCAGCCTCAAAGATGCTCTTGCAAATCACACTGATGATGTACGTCCACATCAGCGCCCCTCGGATCTTGAGCCGCCCATCGTCCGTCACGTAGATCTTCGACATCTTCTTCTCCACGGCTGCCAGGGCCTGCTCGATCTTCGGGTCCTTACTGTGGATAGCCCGAAGCTCACTCTCCCGTTGCTTCAGCTTCTCCTCCTTCCGGGAAAGATAGACAACGTGGCCAAGGTAAATCAGGGTCGGGGTGCTGACAAAGAGGAACTGGAGCACCCAGTAGCGGATATGGGAGATAGGGAAGGCTTTATCATAGCAGACGTTGGTGCAGCCTGGCTGCTTGGTGTTGCACACGAAGTCCGACTGCTCGTCCCCCCACACGGACTCCCCGGCCAGGCCCAGGATGAGGATGCGGAAGATGAAGAGCACGGTGAGCCAGATCTTCCCGATCACGGTCGAGTGCTCCTGGACTTGGTCCAGCAGTTTCTCCAAGAAACCCCAGTCGCCCATCTTCTAAGGGAGCCTTGTGCCTCTGCCAGCAGAGGGGAACAAAGTCAATTCTCTGTTTCCATGCTGGAGACCGCAGGGCAGACGGGGCTACCTAAACCTCAGGCTTTCTCAGGACATGCCTGCTGTGCAGAGGGTCCCAGTAAACCCACCGAGGAGCATCCCACACCTGGGGAAGGAGGCAGGCAGGATTTCTGAGCCCAACAGTGCTCCTCCTACACCCCACTACCCAGCGCAGAAACATGGGTGGCTGGGGGAAAAGAGGCACTGCAGGGATTCACCTCCCCCCAGCAGCTCCCAGCTCACAGCACCATAGCTCATGGTTGTCCCAGCCTCCAGAGCACTGCCTGCAGCAAAGGGCTCGCCGTCTGGCTCGTTTGGGGCTGCCCTGGGAGGTCAGGGCCACAGCCCCCAGAGAAGGGGCATGGTGGGGGCTCACTGGAGCTGCCCAGATTTGCCTCTCCCACAGCCCGCTGCCCCGGCTTTACCGAAGGGCAGAGAGCAGCAGGGGTGCGGGAGGGGAAGCACAAACCCCTGGGGTACTGCAGCCACCCCAGTGCCTATTCAGGGCTCACCCTGAACCGCAGGGACAGTCCCCAGCCAGCTCCCCTGCTGCGGGGCGATGACACCCCAGCCCCAGCGCGCTCCCCCTCGCCCAGGACTCTCTTTCCCCGGCCTGGGGACCCCCGAGGCCACTCACCGCACACGGACCCGGTGCCGCTCCGGGGACCCCGAGGTGCTTCAGCCTCACCCCCGGCTGCCGGGGGGCTCAGCCCGCACCCCCCGCGGGCGCCCAGCCCCGCAGCCCGGCTGGGAGAGAGGAAGCGGCCGCAGCCCTGGCTCCTAATTAACCTCTGCCAATTAAGCGGGCAGGGGTACCAGCCGGAGCGTTAAAGGGACCCCCGGGCGCTGGGGGGGCGGGTGCTCCGAGGCGGGTGCCAGCGCTGGGGGTGCCCCCTGCCCGGTGCCCCGGGGGGGCCACAGCTCACTCACCTCCGCGCCGGGCACCTCCCGCCGGGCTCGGGGCGCGCTGGGTGTGAGCGGCCGGGCCGGGCCGGCGGTTCTGGCCGTGCGGGGCCCGGGGGGAGCCGGGGGAGGAGCGCGGGCAGGAAACCGGGGGCCGGGGCTCGGCGCCCCGCCGCAGGTGTGCGGGGCCGCCCCGTCCCGCTGCCCCCTGGCCGAGGGGGCGGCCCCGGTGGGGCGGGACGGGGGCGGGGGGGCCGCGGAGCTCCGCCCGGCCGGGACGCGGGACAGCCGGCACCCCCGGGGGCGAAGCTGCGGGGGGGGGGGGGTCCCTGCCCAGTTGCGGGGCGGCCCGGGGGCCGCCCCGCCCGCGCCCGGTAGCCCCGCTGCGGCCGGGGCCGGCCACCGGGACCAACCCGCCGAGCCGGGGAGGGACCTGCCCGGGTGCCCGGCCCCTTGCCCGCGGCGGGGGGGGTGGGGTGTGAGCAGGTCACCCCACTGCCCCCCCTCCCCCAAAGCTGCATGGCGGGGGGGGCACCGGGGGAGGCAGGGCCGGGAGCTGGCTCCGGTGTCCCCCGGGGATGGTCCGTCCCCTGCCCGCCCCGGCTGCTCGGCGGGTGCCCCCGCGGGTCCGTGCGGCGCGGCGGGCGCTGGGTGGTGCTGGAGCCACACCGGAGCCCGGCGCTGCCCCGGCCCCGCCGCCCCCCGGGCTGCGCTGCGCTGGGGGCCAGCAGCTGGGGCGCCCCCCAGGCTTCGAGCGGAGCTTTGCTGTCGGAGGGCTCAGGTGGGGGGTCCGAGCCCGCCCCGCCCCAGGGAGGGGGACAGCAGGCGGGCAGCTGCTGGCATTTTATGCACAGGCTTAAGACCTGCTGGCTTCAGGGGGGCAAAACCCTTGTGGTGTACCCCCCCCCCCCCCCGCTGTCCTGCAGTGGCCTCGAAGGGCTGGCACACTTGGCATGGGATGGTGGGTTTGGGCTTGGGCTACCGAAACCAGAAACTAGGCCAGTCTGCACACACAACAGGGAGCTGCCGCCTCTCCCGCACCGAGACGTGGCATTTCCTCCTCACAGAGAGTGCCGGGGCTGAGCTGAGGGCAGAGCCGGAACAGCATCATTATGTTTAATATAAAATAATTGCCGTGCTTCAGGGAACACCCACGTGCCACCCCGTGCCGTGGGACCAGGGTGCTGTGGAGCCCAGCACCCGTCTCCCAGCCAGCCCACTGTGAATACCCCCCCCCGGGCCCCCCCCCCGCTTCCCACTGCCCCTGGGCTATGTCTGCCGCTACGGCGAGGCCCCCCCCCTTGGTCCCCTCCCCTAGTGATGCTCTGCACCCGGACAGTCCTGGATGGGTGAAAGGATCACCTCCGGGGAGCTGCTCCAAACCACAAAGGAACCAGAGCTGCCCTCACCCACAGATGTGCCGGCTCCCACATTGCTTTACCCACCAGGAGGACAGTGCCCTGCACGGGCTTCACCCACACCAGCCACAGGTCCCCAGTGGGTGTCCCAAAGCAGACCCACAGTCAGACACCCCGTTCTATCCGACCTCCTGGAGCATCTTTCCAGGTGACACCGGTGATGTTGTGCTGGGCTGGAAGCACTTGCTCCGTGGCTGGCACAGAGACAGGTCACACGTCACCCCGCCGGCAGCGTGAGCAGCGCTGTCACGGCCTCTCGCAGCGGCACGAGCCCCGGCTGCGTCAGCCCACACACGCTCGTGGGCGTGGGGAAGTGTGAGCGGGCCGAGCAGAGCTGGAAACGCGGCTGGCTGGAGTGCCACCGGACCCTCCGCGTAGGGCTGCTTAAGGAGAGATTAAATGGAAATAATTTCTATTTATTGCAATATTTATCAAAGTTTAGTAAATAATTTATGCTGATCCCTCCTTGATTTCCTTGGGGGCCAGTGTTTGATTCTGGTGAATTAAAGTTTAACACTGAGTGACAAGCTGGGAAGAGGCAGAAGGGGCAGACCCTACGTGCGCTGGCCCCGGGGCTCGACCCCTGCCACCCTGGCTCGATGGGAGCGAGGTGCACCCGGCCCTGGGCTCCTGGGGAACCTCTGCAAATCCATTTCTTCTGCCCTCACCAGCACACCCCCCCCCCCCCCCAGTTTACAGTGTGCAGAGCAGATCCCAGTGCCTACAACCAACAAGACGTTTATTGGCCTTTTGGATCCATAGCTGATGCTGCGTGACGTGTCCGTCTGAGGCCAGGGGGGGTGCAAGGGCACCGAGGGAAGCGGCAGAGTCAGCGAGGGCATTTGGGCAGGACATCGGCACAGCGCTTGCATGAGCAAAGTGGGAAAAGCTGCTCCTGCCCCAGTATTGGCAAACTGGGGACCGTCACTGCGCTGGGTGACGCCAGCCCTGACCGGGCACCGACCGATGCATTTGTGCACAGCATGGGAGCAGCAGAGCTGGAGGACCCAAGAGAAGCTGTTGGGACATGGGAGCCCCCATGCTCCCTCCTGCCAGCCCCAGTCCTGTGTGCCCTCCAAGCTCAATGGCTTCATCCCTGCAGCCCTCCTGGGCTGGGCGGTGCTGGCCGCCGTGGCGGGGCCGGCTGCTCGGCAGAGTCGTGCATGGTGTCTGTGTGTCGGTGTGATGTCCCAGCCCCGTGGCACCATCGCGTGTAGCCGGCAGAGGTCCGGGGCTGCCCTTGCCTTACCTGCACCTGCTCAGGCACCCATGGGCCTCTCTCGGAGGGCTTCAGTTTGTTGGGTTTGGTCATTTTTCATACGGGTCGACTCTCAAGGGTTCAGGGACTTGGCAGGCTTGAAAAGCTGCTGTGCCAAGGGGAAGGTGAACCAGCTGGGACGGGCAAGCTCACAGCTCCTCTCCTCTGTGGAAAGAACAGACACCCTCAGGCATGCCCATGGGCAACTGGCACCCACCTGCCACCGAGCATGCCCGCACCACTGGGACAGCCGAGGACATGCCCATGGTCCCAAGCAGGAGAGTTGCCGTGGATGTGTCCCCCTCCCCTTTAGAGCCACCAAGGTCCCGGCTGAAGAGTCTGGTGGTGGCATCATCAATGGCCACCTCTGGGGCCAGCCATCCCTGGACACGTCGCCCTCCCTCTTCCCCTCCCAGCACCGCATCAGATGGCAGCCAGGCTGGGAGCCGAGGCCCGCAGGGCTGCCACACACCTAGTCTGGGACTTGTTGTCCTTCTCCTCTGTCTTGAGGTGGCACCGGCAGGTGGAGGCCTTGCTGTAGCTGACGGAGCGCTTGGTGGACTTCCACTTCTGTGCTCTCCGCACAACCCGCTTGAAGATGAGGTAGAAGATCTCACAGACGGTGAGGACGATGCAGATGGAGGAGGCTCCAACCATGAAATAGGTGAAGACTCTTTTCTCGGTTGGCCGAGCAATGTAGCAGTCTACAGTGTTGGGGCAGGGGTCCACGTTGGAGCATTTGACCAGCCGTGGCAAGTCGAAGCTGTCCCACATCTTGTGGAGGAGGTAGAGGAACAGGATCTCTATGATAAGCTTGAAGAAGAGGCTGAGCAGGTAGGTCCACCACAGCCCACCGTGCTTCTTGCCCGTGTTGCTGTAGAGCTTGGGGCAATTCTCCCCATTCTTCTCCCGGTTCTTCTTCTCGCGGTCCTCCCGGTAGGCCACGTGCATGATGACCAGGAGGGAAGGGCAAGTGACAAAGATGAGCTGCAGGGCCCAGAGGCGGATGTGGGAGATGGGGAAGAAGTGGTCGTAGCAGACGTTGGTGCAGCCCGGCTGCCGCGTGTTGCAGTCAAAGTCCTTCTGCTCATCTCCCCACACGCGCTCAGCTGCTACCACATAGACCAGCACGCGGAAGACGAAGACCACGGAGAGCCAGATGCGGCCGAAGGCCGTGGAGTATTTGTTGACCCCGCTGAGCAGTGCCTGCAGCGTTTTCCAATCCATGGCAGCCGGTGGAGGTCAGAGTGACCCAACCTGGAGAAACAGCAGCAGCAGAAGTGGGTGAAGAGACATGACGGGAGACAGCAGTGGAGCAGCTCATAGAATCATTTAGGTTGGAAAAGACCTTTAAGATCATCTCTCACTGCACTTCATCTCATTGACCTGCCAGAAGCCCTCCCTCGCCACGTTACACTCACTTGGGGGTGGGGGAACCATCCCAACCGTGGAGAGTAAAGCCCAGCCCCGCTCTCCCAGGTGACTCAGGGGTGACTCAACCTCTCTGCATTTCCTTCTGATGGAGGCTTTGCCGTAAGGGATGAGCCACCCAGCCAAGTCCCCACCACCAAGTCCCCAACCTGATTGCTCATGTTGGTGTAAATTGGCAGCACAATCCCCTGGAGCGGGCCAGGATCAACAAGGGGGGGCCATGCCTGGGCAGCAGGCGGGGACGGCTGTGCGGGGCGCTTGGCATGTCAACAGAGCAAATGTTTGTGTGGACACCAGCCCTGCCAGCTGGCAGGTCCCTTGGGACAGGGGCAGGAGGGGACCCCGCAGAGCATTTCCCTCCCCGCTTGCCTTTTCTTTCTGTTCCACTGCCCACAGGGGCATGTGCTGACGGCTGCCAGGATGGATCCCAGTGCCCTGCCAGCTCCCTCTTGGCTGCCGAGGTGCTGGCCCCCCGTGGGGCGCAGCCCCGGACCAGCACAGCTCCCAGTCTCTGCTCCCCAGGTTCATCCTCTTTCCTCCCCAGGGCTTTGTGTGGCTCAGCCACGCTCTCCTGCAGGGCCTCCACTTTTTTTGCATGTTTTGGGGATGGATGGGGACCTTTACCATGGGGCAGAGTCCAGGGGATCTCAGGCTTGGCCCCAGCTGGTCCCAGCTTTCTGTGAGCCTCAGTTTTAGGGGTAAAATGGGCTAAACCATGCTCTGCTAGTGCCGAGACCCGACGGCAAAGCAGCTTCTGCAGAGCAGGGACACCAGGCCACGCCAGGGACCGGTTTTCTCTCTCGCAGGTGACGCCCGAGGCAGCCCGAGCATGGGCGAGAGTGGGGCTGCTGAAAGCGAGAGTCCCTGCTCATCACCGGCACCCTGCGCCCTGCTCCCGACAGCGCTGCCGGCAGCCCCGCGCCGGCCAAACCGGCTCCGTGGCTCAGCCTGGGGCTGCCCCGGTGCAAGGAGGGCAGTGCACTAAGCCCAACCCAGAGCTTTGCTGCTGCCTGGATTTACAAACCCCGGGTGGTTTTTATCTGGAGGCGAGTTGGCAGCTTGTTGACTTTGTGCCGTAAAGGTGTCTCCTGTGACAGAGGGCTCCACAGGACAGCAAGGCTGGACCCATCCCCGCACCATTGGCTTTTGAGGAGCTGCTTTAAGTAATGCACACCGATGGAGCACGGGGGGGTTTGCAGTTTGGGAGTGAAGACCAGAGCAAAGCACCCTCTGCCATCCCAGGGTAAGCAGGGAGAGCCGAGCCCTCGAAGGACAGAGCTGAGCACCAGCAATGCTCAGAGGAACCTTTTTGCAGCCTCTTTGCAAGAATTAGTCCGGTTTTGAGAGGAACTGCCAAGTTTTGGGGTTCTGTGCCTGATGGCGAGGACGTGCTGCGGGCCAGCTCATTGCGTGCCGCAGGAATGGCCCCGGCTGCGCCTGCAGAGCTGCTGGGGGTCTGCGGTGCCGGGTGCGTGCAGGGCTCCGGCAGAAGGAATGTGCCGAAGCCCTGCGGGAGCCACGACCGGCCCAGCAGGTTGGGGCTGGGGCCAGGACGCCTGGGGGACCCCGTGTGCTGCTGCGGAGGTGGCACCGTGGCCGGCAAATGCTTCCAAAGGGAAACACCAAATATCGCCAGCCCCAACATTTTATTTCTGCCTTTTCTAAAAGAGATGTTTGGTGTAAAAAAAATATGGGGTTTTTTTTCCAGACAAATGCTTTGTTTCTGGCTGCTGACCAGCCTGCCCGGGCAGCACAGGATGGCCCAGGAGCAAAGGGGCTGCTCCAATTTCACGCCAGATTGAAAGCTTCGTTCAACCCCAAATGCAAATTCCTTCAATCCCAACTGCTCGGGTCCATCAGTGCCGCGCGCTCGCCTTCCCACGTGCAAGGAGCCGCTGCCCGCTGCCGACCCGGCGCCCTCCGAGACGTACCTGGAAGAGGCTCAGGCTCCTTCCCCGCTCACCGGGGGCTGTGGGGTGGGAAGCGCCCAGCGCGGGGCATGGCCAAGGGTGCGATGGCACACGGGCGTTCAGGGTCCCCTCGTCCGGGGAGGGCTGCACAGCGTGGCGAGGCGTCCTGGGGCTGTGGGGAAGGAGCAGAGCCTGGAGTGCTGCCTGGAGCCCGCGGGGCTGCCCGGAGCCCGTCCCACCCCACAGCGAACCCTCAACTGGCCACCGCGCTCCCACGCCGCTGGCCCGGGGAGGCACCGAGAAGCGCGGCTGAGTCGAGCTGAGGGGCCAGGTCAGCGCGTGCCGAGTGCCAGGGCAGCACCTCTGCCCAGCCCTGCATACCTCTGCTCACCACCTCATCTGAAAATGGGAGCCCCCCCCGGCAAGCCCGTGGCAGCCAGCCGGGGCGGGGAGCGATCGCAGCGCTCCTGCCCAGCCCCTCGCTTTAAAACTGGGAGAGGGGAGCTGCTGCTTTCCCCTCCTTGGCCAAAAGCTGGTGCCAGTGGTGGAGCCCATAGCCCCTGCAAGCCCCCAGGGCCAGTGCCCCCTCACCAGCTTGCCAAATCACCCATGCCCCCATCCCCAGGGGGTGATGCTGCCCAGCACCCACCTACGCAGCACCCACCTGCCTGGTTCAGCCCAGCGCCAGCTCGCAGAGCGGGAAGGGGAGCGCGAGCTCTATGCCGAGCCCGGTGCCGGGGTGTGCCGAGCCCGGTGCCGTGGGAGCCCCGCAGCCTGACCAGCACTGGCTGGCAGCCAGGCGGAGCAGGGGCAATGCTCCGGGTGTGCTCGGCTCTGCCTGCAGCGCCGGTTTGCCTCCCGTGAAGCCCAGCACCCTCACCAGCCCCCAGCGTGCCAGCCTGCTGCGTCACCACCGGGTCCTGCCCCGCGTGGGTGCAGGGTGTTGGGCCCAAAAGCACCCAGTCCCTGCCTGGGGTGCAAGCACAGCAGACTGGGGACGTCAGCCCTGGCTATAACACAGCTCCCACCTGCACCCCGTTAGCACCCCGTTAGCACCACCCCACAACCTGCGGGTCCCCAAGAGCCCTGGGAGCACCCTGGGAGCCCCCTGTGCCTCTGCCCTGGCTGGAGGTACCTGCCCAGCTGCTAAAGGGCTGGAGGGAAGCAGCCGGATCCAGACACCCTTTGGAGCAGGGAAGCAGCCAGATCCAGACACCCTTTGGAGCAGGGAAGCTCTTTCCTGGCCGGGTGCTCTGCAGCCCTCCTGTGTGCCCAGGTTTTGTCCACAGGGGAGGGGAAGAGTAGTTTGTTCTGTTCCCAGTAACTGGGTGAGTCTGGCAAACAGCTCCGGCAGAGGTTCTTGTCTGCGCACATGCACGCACATGCTCGGGTTGAACAACAAAGGCGGGTCAAATCCTGCAGTGAGAGCAATGGGGCCGGATTCCTCTGCAAGCAATGCCAGCGGCTCCTGCCAGGCGATGCTCCGTCCCCCGCATGGGCGGCTACGGGCGCTGCAAACCTGGTAGCAAACACCGGGCAAGACCAGGGCGGCGGGGGCCAGGCACAGGGCTCACACCATCCCCCAGCTACGGGGCAGCCAGCAACCGTTGCTAAGAATCACAAATTATGCAATCATAGCCCACTTTTTAAATGATTTTTGCCTTAGTAAGAGTTTTGCAACAGCACATTGGTATTTCCAACCTACAGCAACCTGCAGCCACCGCCCTGCCGGCGCCGGGGCATCTCGGACGGGACCTTTCCCAAAGACCGGGTGGTGGAGCACGGCAGTAGGGACCCCCGCAGCAGGACCCTGCCCCGTCAGCTGCCTCCAGTCCTGGCCTCGTGGGACCCGGGATGTGTCCCTAAGGGGACCGTCCCTCTCCCCAAAGCACTGGGGGCTCCCAGGGGGCTGAGTCAGCCCCCCCATGCCTGGGCAGCTGGGTGCCCCGCTCAGCCTCTGCCCCTGCAGCAGCCCCATTTCACACCTCTGCAGACATGGCCCGGGCAGGAATGTGTTTCCGCTCATCCGTGGTTTCCAAACCAGCCACTTGGCTGCCCCGAGGCTTTCCTGGCATTGCTCTGGCATGCCCCAGGGTCGAGCGCTCTGTGGCATTTTCCTGAGCATTCCCCGGAGCCCCACACCGCGCCTCGCCAGGGCCACCCCTCCCATGGGGACGCATTTGAAGAGCCCCGCCGAGTGCTTGGCGCTGGGAGAGGTTTGCTCCCCGCACTCGTGGCAGACGAGGAGCCACTCACCCAGCAGCTTTTTGGCTCCAGGAGATCAAATAATGCGTGCAGGGGTTTGCTGGGCTGGGGACGTGGCAGGGAGAGGCCATGGGAATGGGCGCCCAGGAGACCCAAAGCGAACCCTTGTGGGAGCCCGGGGGTGCGGAGCGGGGTGAGCCCGGAGGAGGGGGCAGACACAGGTACCCTCATCATGGAGGATAGCCAAGGGAGGTGTCCGGAGCCGCCGGGAGCCTCCCCTCGCCCAGGAGCTGCCTGTGCACCGTCCTGTTGGCAGGATCAGGAATTTGAGCTATGTCATTGTAGAGCGATGGCGTGGCAGGAGCTCCGGCAGGAATCTGGGGGCTGTGGCCTTCGAGACGAAAAACCCAGGAGGGAGGGAAGATGGTGAGAACTGCCAGCAGGGCTGATTTCTTGCAAAGGCAGCAGTTCCCTGACCCACGGTAAAACCCTGTAAGGGCCATGTGAAGAGTGGGGCTGGCCCCCCCCAGCAGCCTCTTGCCTGCAATTTTGGCATTCCAGGAGGGGCCACGCAGCCATGGCGAGAAAATTCAGGTGCCTTTTGGCACGGGCAGAAGATTTCCCCTAAGGCAGTTGGGTGGGGAATGGAAACACCTCGTGTTTTGCAGCGTTTTGCAGCGCTTCGCTGGGTATTTGGGCGTCCCAGCAAAGGAACTCTGCTGGTCTGGTGTGGGCACAGGGACAAGGTGCCAACGTGATTCGGCAGCTCTCAGCACCTGAGAGCCCTCGGAGGATCTCCGGGTACGTGCCCAGGGTATGACACCCTGCTCTCAGCCCACTTCGACTCGGTGGGGTGGCAGGCGAAAAACTTCAGTGCCAGACCTGAACACTAAAACACCCAGTGACTTCCAGTGGCCCCACCTCGGGTCCTCCATAAAGGAAAAAAACAAGCGGCAGAGCAGGCGGCTGCCAGACCAGCAGGGAAACCTCAAAGTCTCTTTAAAAGGGTCTTAAACGGGGCATCGCTGGAAGCAGCACTTGGCTGCCCGCCGGGGCTGGGACCCAAGCGCTGCCTTTTATCTCCAGCTCCCTGCCTGCCAACAGCATCCCGGCCACCCCGCTCCAGGGCCGCGTCCCTGGGGATGAGACCTCCCCCGCAAGCGCCGGGGCGCGGGAGTCACCGGGAGCCTGGGAGCCGGGGCGGCCACTCGCTCCGGCATGCTGGCTGTAAATCAGAGTTTCTCTTCAATTCCCAGCAAACGGGTGGTTTTCCAGCAGGGAAGAAACAAGCCCCGCTGGGAAGGAGGGGCTGCCCCTGTCCTGTGCCACTGTGCCCATGAGCCCCTCTGCATCCCGGGCTGGGCTGGAGTTAGCGATGGGTTTATTTTAAATCCCCTCCCCCAAAAATTCAGGGGACCTTCTGGGCACCCTGCAAGCAAATGCAATCCCCTGTCTGATGATGCAAAATCTGGGAAACATTCAGCTTTTACTGTGACATCCCCCACTTTATTTGCTTTCCCACTGACACCCGTCCTGCCTCTTCACCCAGAGCTCTGTGCCCCGGGAGGTGGCACGGTCTCCAGCCCCCCCCCCCCATTTCTGCAGCACCGGCTGGGGCAGCCTCAGCTCCCTTTGGCGCAGAACGCAGAAAAGCATCAGGAAGACACCAACAAACGCTCCCGTTTGCCCAGCGGCCGCCGCTGATCCCAAGCCCGAATGGCGCAAGGCACCCGGAGCTTTGCGGAGCGGCTGCAACGCTTGCTCGGAGCGAGATGGAGCAGCTCAACAACCGACAGCAACCGGGTCGCCAGGTCCCTTGCTCAGGGCAGCGGCTCTGGCTCCTGCTTTGATGCGTGGAAGCGGGGCGGGTGGGCAGGCTGGTTGCTCCGGGTCTCGTCCCTGCAGAGATTAGCGCTTGCAGCTGGGGAACACCTCTGGATTTTGGTAATTGAGGCCAGCCTTGATCAACAGCGGCCAACCTCGCTCGAAAACAAACCGCCCAGCCCTTGTGCTTTGCATCAGAGGCACACAGAGAACAACTTGTGTCCTCTGACGCTAAAGGCTTCAGGAAAGACAATTTTTCAGGTGGAAAATCCAGCAAGCACAGCAAGGAGAGCGGACACAAGGCAGGCAGAGATCAGAATGGCTTCACTTAATGGAGGCGGAAGAAATCCGCTGGTATTTCACCATCTGCCGCTCTTACCCCCAAAGGTCTCCAAACTCACCGGCGCCTTCACTAGGAGCCACCGTGTGCCCCGAAGGTCCCGGGATGGTGGCAAGGACCCCCCCCCCCAGGGCTCCTCCACCATCCCCACCCTCGTGGGGCAGCTGGGCCGGTCCCTGCCCTCCTGTCCGGCAGCGCTGCAGCCCTGCCTGCCCCCGGCATCCCCCTTCAGTGCATCCAGGCTGGTCCCTTTCCCTGGGGTGGGCTGCGGGATGGAGCTCAGCTTTGCCCAGCGAGGGTCTCGGGCGGGAGCTGCTTCGTCGGGTCGGACGTGCTGCAGAGCGGCAACTCAACACAGAGAATGGCCCCGGCCCGAAAGGACATGGGGACAGCATCCCCCTCCCCGCGCCACTTCCTTTGCAGCGGAGCCAGCGAGTGTCAGGACTGCCGGTGCTCATGGAAAAAATAATAATCACACCCTCTAAATAAAGCGAAACCAGTAACAGATCGAGCTGCATGTTCGATGTTAATGTTACTTACGAGTGCATTTGCCATGAAATTATTGTTAATTATTCATCCCGGCTAATGCTCAGTTACCGTTGATGGCCTTAGAAATTGCGGTGCCGCCTGAGTCATGGCAGAACGCAACATATTACAGCAATAAACGAGATCAAATTCTGCCATTTAATGTTACTGTTTAATCAATGGTTGGGGTGTTTTTCCCCTCCTTTATTTGGCTGTTTTGCTCGGGTGTTTTTCTCCAGCCAGGCAGGAAGAGCTGGCAGCCCACGGCAGGCTCTGCCTGCCCGGCCGGATCCTCACCCCTGCGCTTCGCCATGGTGGCTGCCGCACCGGGCACGTGCTCTTGTCCCCACTCAGCTAATGAGCGCTATTAGTGACAAACCCATCGGGCTGAAATGGCCCTGACCTGTGCTGCGGCTTATGTGGGGTGAGTGCTGCAGGGAGAGGGCCCCCAGGGGCTCGAGGGCACCCGTCCTGGCTGGCCCCTCTCCCCCACCGCTGGTTTGAAAATCTGTGACTTGTTTAAATCCCTCCAGCCTGCCCCTGGCAGCCCCTGGCCACAAAGGGCTCTGTCACCTGTGGGACCTCTGGGACGTTCAAGCCTCTGGGTGTGCCTGCCTGTGCCCTGCAGCCCATAGAATCATAGAATCACTTTGGTTGGAAAAGCCCTTTAAGATCATCGAGTCCAACCTTTAACCTAACCCTGCCATCCCACCACTAAACCCTGGCCCTAAGCACCTCATCTGCCCTTCTTTTAAATCCCTCCAGTGATGAGGACTCTACCACCTCCCTGGGCATCCCATTCCAGAGCCATTTCAAATCAAGATTTTTTTAATGTTGTTTTAAAGCCTGGGGTTAGAGGGCGATAATTCTGCTGTCCTCCTTGCTCGCCTGCATCCAGCGCCCAGTGAACGCAGCAGCAGTTTTGCTGTTGACTTGCTGGGTGCAAGGCCAAGCCCTTCCTTGGGCAGCGCAGACCTCGTAACACCCCGTGCATCCCAAACCCGACCCTCCCGGCCACGGCGCTCCCACCCCTGGCCGAAGCCTTCGCTCATGCCCAGCTCCAGGGGCTGCTCTGATTTCTGGTGGCTTTTCTCCGGCAGAGAGAGCCCCCGGCCAGTGGCTTGGCACCACGGCTGGTCCAAACCCAGCCTGGAGCTGCCCCTGGGAGCGCTGCCTCTCCAGGGGTGATGCAGCCCTCGCTCCCCTCTTGGCAGCGCTGTGCCCAAGGAGCAGGAGGAACAACCGCTTTGGCCACGGCTTCTGAAGGACAGACATTTTTATTCATTGCAAAGATACCCTCAGGACCAGCTGAGCCAGCCTGGCTGGGACGGGCTCAACCTCTGGGCGCCGCTGCCAGTTCACAGCCGCCGCAGAGCTGCTTGTCCCTGCCGGTTCTCGGGAACCTCATGTGTCCTACAGCACCCGGCTACCCTGAATTCAGCAGAATGATGTAACCTGCCTTTCCCGGGATGGGAAAGGCAGTGAGCCCTCGGGTACAGGCCGACTCCGAGGTGCTGCCACCCCCAGTGCTCCTGCGCCAGGGGGACGGAGGAGGAGGAGGAGGAGGAGGAGGGTGCGGGGCAGGTGAGCGGCTCCTGCTTTCACCTTGGCAGGTCTAGAGAAGAGCCTCCTCCTCGGGCAGCGTGCTGGGGCTGGTGGCCGTGGGGGGGATGGAGGCCGTGGGGGGTTTGTAGTCCACCCCTTGGAAAACCTGCCCCCCCATGCCAGCGGGCTCAGCGTGGTGGAGCGTGCAGTCCTGGCTGTGCCGGCGGCTCCCTGCGCTGCTGGCCAGGAGGTACTCGCGGCACCGTTTGCCGATCAGGTAGGCAGCCTCGACAAGGCTCAGCACGACGCAGACGCAGGCGGTGACCACCATGAAGAGGGTGAAGATGGTCTTCTCGGTGGGCCGGGAGATGAAGCAGTCCACCACGTTGGGGCAGGGGGCCAGCTCACACTTCACCGCCCGGGGCAGGGTGTAGTTCCTGTAGAAGCGGTAGAAGATGTACAGGAAGACCACGTCCACGCCGGCCTTGAAGATGAGGCTGAGCAGGTAGGTCCACCACAGCCCCCCCCGCTTCTTGCCGGGGTCGGGGTAGATGCGGCTGCAGTCGTCCCCGCCAGCGGCGCGGTGCCTCTGCTCCTTGGCCTCCCGGTAGGCCACGTGCATGATGACCAGGAGGGAAGGACAGGTCACCAGGATGAGCTGCAGGGCCCAGAGGCGGATGTGGGAGACGGGGAAGAAGTGGTCGAAGCAGACGTTGGTGCAGCCCGGCTGCCGCGTGTTGCAGTCAAAGTCCTTGTGGTCGTCGCTCCAGACCCGCTCGGCCGCCACCACGTAGACCAGCAGGCGGAAGATGAAGACGAGGGAGAGCCAGATGCGGCCGAAGGCGGTGGAGTACTTGTTGACCCCGCTGAGGAGCCCTTCGAACACCCCCCAGTTCATGGTCCCCCGATCCCGTTAGCTAGCCTGGGAGGAGAGAGGAGATACAGTGACGCCAAGGAAGCGGCGAGAAGTCCCCAGCACCGAGCCACGCTGCCACCCGGGTGGCCTCGGGGACCGTCTCTGGCCTTTGCTTGCACGCGGGGCCATGCACCGACATGTGCCCCAGCACAGACCTGCTCTGGCGGCGCCTCTCCGCAGAGCACCATCCCCTCTGCGGGGTTGCAGGGACCTGGCAAAGCTTCCCGGTTCTGCCATGGCAAAAGCATCCTTCAGCCCCGGCCCATGCCAGGCTCAGCCCCCTGCCGTCCTGTGCCGCCCACCCCACCTCTCGCCCCGTTGCCCAGGTATTTGTTAGTGATTGCCCTTATGTTGCCCAGGTATTTGTTATTGATTTCCCTTACGTTGCCAGGCCTGGCCCCGGCGGACGACAATTAGGAGCAGCCGGGCATGACTCACCCAGCAGCCCTGCGGCTCCACCGCCGCGTCCTCTCCCATCGCTGGAATCTGCCGTCGCCTCCACTCCCCCAGCCGGGCGGCGCGGGAGGAGCCCTGTGCCCACACATGCGTGCCCACGCAGGGTGGCCAGGCTGGCCATGGCACGGCACGGCAAGCGGCCATGGCATGGCATGGTGGGCGGCCACGGCACGGCCAGTGGCCACGGCACGGCACGGTGAGCAGCCACGGCACGGCAAGCGGCCATGGCACGGCACGGCGAGCAGCCAGGGCACGGCAAGCAGCCATGGCATGGCACGGTGAGCGGCCACGGCACGGCCAGCGGCCGGGCCCGGCACGGAAGCTTGCCCGCCAAGGCGTCAGCTCGCACCAGCCCAGGACCCTGAGCGCCTGGTTGGACCCTGGATTGCACCGTGCCAGATAAACGTGTCCCACGCGGCGTGGGGACGCAGCCAAGCGGGACTCCCGGGGCTGCATTTGGCACCAAACATTTTGTCTCTCAGCAAAACAACAAGATTCCCCCTCGCTGGCAGAGCCTTGGGGTGAACACATCCCACTGCTCCGCACCGCCTGGCCCGTGCAACGCGCCTGCTCCCGGGGCTGGGGGGGCTGCAGACGCTCCCCGGCCACGTACCTCCCACGGGAGCCAGCAGCTCCCATCTCGCCGGGGCAATCCCCAGGGACACACAGGCAAACCCCAGATTTCTCCTTCCCCGTGCACGCTTCCAGCGGCAGCCGAGGTTGCGCCCATCACCCCGGCATCAGGTCGGGCTCTGCGGCGTGTGGCAGCTGCAGCTTCCCTGGCCCTGGTGCTGCCTTACCCAGGGCAGGGGCTGCAGCAGAGGAGTGATTTTCATGGAGTGATTTTCATGCCGCTTACCTGCGGGGCGTTCCTCCGCCGAGGCCAACGCTGCTGCCAGTCGGTGCTTGCCCGCGGCGGGAGTGCATCGGTTGGTGCGAGAGGCACCAGCGCCGCGTGAGTCATCATCCCTGGGCTCCTGGGAACGAGGAGGAGATTCCCAGGGGGAAGGGATGGGGTTCAAGGCAGCTCCCCACATGTCCCATAGGCTGCCAGGTTTCCCAGGGCGCAGGGTTGCACCAACGGTGTGCAGGGGCCCAATCCTGCAGCTGCGCAGGGAAGGGCTGCGTCGGCCGCCCCAGCGTGGGGAGTGCTCAGGGTGCCTGCACCCAGCTGCTCTGGGAAGGCCGGCATGCCCGGGGTGCCCTGGGGTCCCTCCAGCCCCTCCGCTTGCTCAGACCTGCAGGGGTGGGGGTGGCAGAAGCCCTGGGAGCACCCGCCCAAGGCACCCGGAGCCGCTCAGCCAAACACCTCCCTTTACAATCCCTTTTTACTCAAACTTTGCACCATGGCAGCAACTTCAGAAGAGCCTTTACCCCTCCTCGCCTTCTGACGAGGGGGTAGCAGCTGATTATTTCACTGGGAATTAATTAGCTGCTTTTCCTGCCCTCCCCTCACCTGCAAGCTGGCCCAAGCCTCTTCCCCATTGCCTCCTCCCCGTTGCTGGAACCCGGGAGCCCTCCCAGGATGAGCCCCCAGCTCAGAGAACCCCCTCTTCGCATTTCAACCCCCGGCTGGCAGCTCTGGGGCGCGGGGGGGAACACGAAGCAAGGGTGGGGGTGGAAGGAGTGGGCGCCTCTGTGTGGGGCGCGAGAGCTCAGGTACGGCTGGAGTCATCTGAGGAGCAAACACAAGTTTCATTTGCAATTCCGCTGGGTTTAAAAAAAAAATGTAGAGAAACAAATCTAAACAGCTGTAAAGTAAATTATCACTGTTTGCGGATGGCTCCGGGGAAGAGTTCTGCACTTGGAAATCAAACAAACCCTTTTTCTTTTTTTTTTTTTTTTTTTTTTAACATGTCTGCACAGTGGCCGTGCTGGGGGTGTTCCGGGGCTGTGTTCCCCCCCCGTGCGCAGGCCAGGAGGGCACGGAGCAGCAACCATCCCAGCGGTTCATCCCCAGGCACCCTCAGGCTTGCGGGTGTCCGAAGGGGCTCTGGTAGCTTGCTGCTTTCTGGGTTCAAATCCCCTCTTTTGCGGAGCTGCCAGACGTGATGGGCAGTTTCTGTCGGTGCTGGGCTCCAGGCAGAGCACACCTCCGCCCCTCCACAGCATCCCATGGCTCTTCTGGGAGTGTGGCCACCGCCACCGTGACCCCCCTCGTCCCCCTTTGGCGGCAGGACGAGAGGGCGAGCGGCTGCACAGCTTTCCTCCGCAAGTCAGGGCTCTCCGGCTGCGCCAAAGTGGAAATCAACCCCCGGCAAATACCTGGTGGAGGCACAAAACCAATTAAATGGGGAGAGAGAAAAACACCGAGCAAGGTGAAGCAAGAGCTCTGCTGCTGCCTGTCCCTCCCGAGCAGCCGAGGGCTGACGCCAGCCAGCGAGGGCCATGGCAGGGAGCGGTGTGCTGCGTCCTTGGCCCTGGGCTGACGGGCACTGAGCTCCCACAGCTGGAGCTGCCATCCCATCGCTTGAATTTGCTGGAGATTTCAGTTTGCCGGAGGCAGAAGTGGGGTGCTGAAGGCTGCACCCTCTACCAGCCGGCCCCTGTGAGTCCATGGCGCCGGGGACGTGGAGGTGTGTTAATGGCAGCACTCCATCTCCCAGGAACAAGCCCCATTAGTACATTTTTGCTACAACATGAAATATTAACAACACTTTGCATTTCTATTGTGTCATTCATCCAGGAGTCACCAGCCAAGCTCCTGACATGAATCAAACACCACAGCCAGCTCCGGAGGAGGCAGGTGAGTGGGATTATACCCATTTTCCTGCTGCACATACTGAGGCACAGGGTTTCCTCCGGTGCACTGGTGCTGTGTCCCGATTCCTGCCACGGGTGAGACCACCAGCGTCCTTCTGCCTGCCGCCCGAGGATGCCACCGCTCCAAAGCTCGTGGGGCCGCCTGCCCTGCGTGGGGCACCTCTGCCCGGCCCGCTCGCTTTGCGGGCAGCTCCGCTATCGCCGGTCAGGAGTTGCTGTAGACAAGCAAAACGCTTCCTTGGGCCACTGGTACGTTGCTTTTTCCTTGGAGGTTTTGGAATTGCAAGAAAAGGTTTTCCGCTTTGTAAAATAGTAATAACAACAATGACAATAATAACAGCCAGAGCTTTTTTTGGTCCATTCGGTCCCTTCCTTGACAGACTTTGCAGATGTGAAGCTCAGCAAACCTCATCCCTGTTTCTTCACCCCCCCCAGCCCATCCGGAGGCTGCTCTGCAGTGCGGGAAGCCAAGGGCATCATTGCGGGGGGGTTTCACAGCATCTCCCGTCCCTCTGCCCGCAGCTCCTGCAGGGTGAGCTGCCCGGCACCACGCGGGCGATGCGCTCCTGCTTTCTCCAGCCTATCTTCTCGGCCCATTCTTCTCGCCCTTTTGGCTAAGATCATTTGTAGTATCTGTTCTTACCAGTTTAATATCTGATACGTCCTCACTGAGAGGACTTTATATTAAATGGATTTTTGGGGCTGGGAGTTGGACCTGGAGCTTGCTCCCTCCGTTGTCATTTATTTTAGAGCTACAAAAATGCTCCGAGGGCTGGAGCCCCTCTGCTCTGAGGCCAGGCTGGGAGAGTTGGGGGTGCTCAGCCTGGAGCAGAGGAGGCTGCGGGCAGAGCTGAGTGCGGCCGCTCAGGGCTTCAAGGGGGCCCAGAGGAAAGGGGGGGACAAGCTTTTTAGCAGGGCCAGCTGGGACAGGACAAGGGGTGATCGTTTTAAACTAAACTAGGGTGGGGTTAGACTGGATCTAAAGAAGACATTCTTTACCATGAGGGTGGTGAAACCCTGGCAGGGGTTGCCCAGAGAGGGGGTGGAGGCCCCATCCCTGGGAACATTCCAGGCCAGGTTGGAGGGGGCTGTGAGCAACCTGATGTGGTTCAAGGTGTCCCTGCTCCTGCAGGGGGGTTGGGCTGGGTGACCTCTAGGGGTCCCTTCCAACCCAAAACATTCCATAATTCTATGATCTTCAGGAGCGGGTGCCTTCGCTGAGAGTGCCAGCAGCCAGGCTGGGGCATGCCGGGTGGCCAGCACACCTTTAGGGGTTATTGGGTTGGATTAAAAATAAGAGTCAAGGAAGGAAATGTGTTTTAAATTCGTGCTGTGAAGAGTGAGCTGTCTGGGTCCTCTCTTTGGAGAAGGACCCCGCGGGCATGGGGCTCTTCTCCAGGACCATCTGAGCTGAGCTTCACCAGCTCTGGGGACAGTCAGAGTCCCAGAAAATCCCACTCTCAGGCACCGCAGTGACCAGGCGGGTCCTGAGGTCTTTGCTTCGCTTGCAGTGAGGTGAAACCACCAGCGACAGCTGGATTTTCTGCTGAAAAGTTTGGCTTTTTTTTAAAAAAAAATGTCCAACTGACCAAGTTTTGGGGGACATCACAGCCCAGACACACATGGCCGGTAGCAGGTCCTGGGTGGCAGGGGCCAGCGCTGAGCTGCTGCAGCGTTGCCGATATTGTGCTGATGGGGCAGGGACCGGAGCCGTTCGGTGCGAAACCCGTCAGCCCGCAGGCAGCCAGGGCCTGACACATCCCGGGGGCTCCTGCGGCACGAAAGAGCAAGCAGAAAACCCGTGGGGAAAGGGCTGTTTTCATCTTATTAAAGAGCCTTATATTTAAAGCCTCCTTCAGGTCTGTAGCACGAGATGACGGCAAAGGCTTTTACACACTAACGCAGCAGGAGTTGCTTCTGCTTTTGATGCTGTCGCGTGCAGATGCTGGTTAGCAGGGTGGAATCCCATTACTGATGCCGGGTAAATACAGAAAAACAGGCCCTGGGTGAAGTGCCAGCGCGGGCGGCGAGCGGCAGGGAAACGCTACTCGCACAGACCAGCCGCCCGCTGCTCCCTTTCCCTGGCACCGCTGTTATTCAAAGAAGGTGGCACCTTGTTTGTAGATAAATAAAAAAAAAACCCAAACAGATTAGAGAAAAATAAACACACAGAGCAGGCTGGCTGGTGGGCTAAACCACTGGGAAAGCTGGGCGAGCGCCCATCGTCGCTGTTGCGGTCAAACTGAGTGCTCGGTGGCCGGGGCAGCCCCGGTGCCCCCGCTTCCCTGGCCCCATCCACCGGCCCGTGGCTCCCTGCTGCGCTGCAACCCGTGCTCCCCCACCCCAGGGCTCACACTGGTGCTCGCCCCCTCCCCACGCTGCCAACCCCTCGGGAGCCTTGCAAAACTCCCAGGGATTTCCTAGGGGGGAGCTCCCAGACCTTTTTGCCCTCCACCTCTGGCAGGGGGTGCCAGCAAAGGGCGGTGGAAGGTCCTGCAGGTGCTGGTGGCTGAGGGACACGCGCCACGGGACTGACCTGGGATGTCCCAGCAGATGTGGGAAGAGCCAGCGCGGCCCCGGCGCCGCAGCCGGGGGCTCAGCAGGAAGGAAGGGGGGCAAGACGGCTTCAAACCTGGTTTTTAACAGGTCCCACAGGGCCCTGGGGATGTTCTCGCCCGAAGCGCATCATGCAATGCTGCTGGGGAAGGAGGGAGGCTACAATTAAAGGGAGGATGGTGAGAAGGCGGTGCTGCTAATGAGGCCGACGGCAATTAATCTGCCCTGCTGGCACAGCAGGGGGTGAGGGCAACATCCTAATGAGGAAGGGGCTGCGGCACCCGGGGGGGAGAGCAGCGCTGCCTGGCGAAGGTGTCAGGATCTGGCGTCGCCGAAGAGACGCGGCAGCGGTGCCGGGGCTGTGGTTCTGCTGCGGCTGCACCCGTGGATGCTGCGGGGCAAGGGGAGCTGCGGCCCAGAGCGGCCACGCGCCGTACCCCACGGCACCCGCCAGCGCCGGCCCCCACACGGAGGCACCGCAAGGACTCTTCGCTGCCTCGCGTCAGCATCCGCCCCGAGCTGATATTAATGCTTCCCCTGGCGCGGGTTTCCTCCACGCGGCTGGGACCGTGGGTTGCGGCTGCGCTGGGGCTGCTCAGCAGCTCTCCTACGGCAAACCCCTCTTTGAGACCTGTCTGGATGAGAGCAGGCAAACCCTCCACGGCCCAGCCCGGCAGTGGCATCTAACATGGCCAGGACCCATTAATCTGCTAATATTTATAAGTGAGACTGCAGGGAGTAACCTCATTTCTAGGGAGAGCTTAATTAATCATGGAATCAAACTGACTCACTGAGATGGTTTGCTACCAAGGAGATAAATTTGCGTGGCCAGCAGTGGCTGAGGATGGGGACGAGGTTAGCGGGGACCTAAATCATTGTGGCTGATGCTCGTGAGCAGAGAAGGGGACAGGGTGAGGGGGGTGACGGGATGTGCCTGTCCTCCAAAACCTTTCTCTGCACAGGGAAGCAAATGCGAGGGGCGACGCTGCAGTGGCACTTTGCCCCTAGCAGGGCAGAAGTAAGAGCGTTCCCAGCCTGTCCAGACCATCTCCCTGCAATGATGGCAAGGCAAGAACGTGGAAGGCAAAATCGTAAGCTGGAGGGGCCTATGGGCAGTCACCCGGTCCCAAAACCTAGGCGGGGAGGTGTCGGGGTCCTGGGATGCTCTCAGAGCAGGAGCAGAGTGCAAGCCAGCCCTCAACCCCTGCTGACTGCCGCAAAGGGTCCCGGTTATGTCTGCATTGGGTCTTTTGGCCAACTAATCATCGTGCAAATGACATCTTTGCCCTTGCCGCTGACCTTGGCGGCATTCAAATGGGCAACCCGCAGGTCAAAGTCTTTATATCCTATTACCAGCCTCCTGAGTCATGCCTGTCCCCTGGCAAGTTATATTATTTTGAAATGGCAGCTAAATGGGAAAGGGGTCATGCTCCCAATACGGCGACAATAGGACATGACAGCACTTTTCTGAGTGATTAAGCCTCAGGTGGTGTCAGGGCTACAAGACAAGTGGCTGAAGGCTGAAAGACTTTAATCACCCCGGACATGTCATCGCATCCTCGCCCTCCATCCTGCCGGGGGTGAGCTTTTAGTGCAAAACAGGAGCGATAGAAAAAATCATCAAGCCCAACCTGTGCACTCACTGGTTAGTTATCCGTGCTGCAGGTACCGCTGTTAATAATCAGCCGGAGCAGCCTGTTGGCCCTCAAAGATCATTCTGCAATAAATAAGCTCTGGTGCCTTAAAATAACTGCCTGGGGCCGCCGGAGTAGACGCTAGATGGCATTGGGAGATCGTGCCGTGCGGCGCCGGGCACCTTCCCTGGAACAGTCTGGCAAAGCAGAGCAGAAAACTCAGGATGACAGAGCAGAAAATGTCTCTGCTGGGGAGAGGCTGCCAGCTCACCTCCAGCCCCGCACCAACCTTGCAGCAGGGCCGCTTCCCGGGGCGAGTGTGGGGGAGCTCGCAGTGCTCGGCCTCTTTGCTGAGCTAATAAAATAATTTCTCCCCGTATATTTTATTTCTATTAATGAGGATCTGGGGGCCGGACCCCGCACGGCCGCTCGTTGCTCCCTGGATCCCACCTGCCCCTGCCGGCACCAGGGCGGCCGTGCGGGGCTCAGCTGGGCTAGCGTGCCCCCGGCCACCTAGCACAAGGGGTGGCTATGAGGAGCAGGGCTTTAAAGTGAGTTTGAAGCCGAAGGCTGCTGCTGACCCGTCCCTCCCCTGCTGACACCAGAAACTGCCATTTCCCTTCACATGGCAGGGAAGATTTTCCCCCTGCAGATGGGGCACACACTTTCCCGGCCACCGGCAGACAGAGGGGTCCATGGGGGAGCAGGGAAATGTCCGATGCGGGGACGTGGGGGCTGCATCCCCACAGCCAGGCGGAGGCTTTCAGCCCCATGGGAAGGCAGCTGAGGATTAACCCTGGCGAGGGCAGGGGGCAGGCAGGTTTGCTCGTGCGGAAGGCTAAGATGCCCCAAAGCACCCCAGCTCGGTGCCTCGGGAACCCCGAAAAGGCAGACCCTGCCTGCCAGCCGCCATCCCTCTGGCCCCAAATCCCTGGCCATGGGATGGTTTGAGCCCAGAGGCCGCCGCCAGGGACGGGCTGTGTGTCCCAGTGCCGGCGTTTCACCCCAGGGCAGCGTTGGCAGCCGCAGCCTCCAGCCGGCCCGGGGCTGTGCCAGCAGCAGGGCCCCTGTGCCGCCATGGCTGAGCCTTGCATCGCTCTGCGCCGGGGGACACCCCGGGGCCAGCCCCCCCAGCACTCCCCCCCCCCCCCCCCCCCCCCTCGCCCCCGGGCACAGCCTGCTGGTGGGCGGGGAAAGGCCCCCCAGGGGGCCCCAAGCCCCTTCATGTCCAGGGGGAAGCATCGCTGGCTCTGCAGCAGCCCCCAGGCTGTGCCGTTCAGCAGGGAGCTTCCCCCCATTCCCACCGGCTATTTCTCCCATGTCCCGATCAACCCCTCCCTCCAGATCAGCCTATCGAGATCTGCTTATCTGTCTGTCCGTCCACCCCCCTGCATCTCGCTCACCCCCTCACCTGGTGCATCAGTATCCCTAGGGCTGCTGCAGCATCCCTTGCCCTCCTGGGACCAAGCCCGGGGTTATTCTTAGTGGGGTGGCTTCCTTACCCCTCCCCAAGACTTGCAACACCAGGCTGGAGCCAGAAACCCCCTGCAGCAGCCAGGATCAGTCCGGTTCTTTCCCCTTTCACCCACTCCCCATCACCTTCCAGCCTCCTCCCACCCTGCTGGGACAGCATCTCCTTCCTCCAAATCTCCTCCCGCATCCCCGCTGAGCCCAGCCGACGTTTGCATTTTGTCTCCTGCGTGGTGCAGGCCGGCCAACAGCCACAATACATCTCTTGATTCCAGCTTGCCCCCTTCCAGCCGGCCCCGGCCTCGCAGCCCACGTCTCCCCTCCGTGCTGTTGCCAGCAGACGGCACAGCCCTGCCACAGCACCCCCCGCCCCCCTCCCAGGGGTACCCCAAAAGCCTCCAGCCCCCTAGAAGACAGCATGGCTGGACTTTGTGCACTCCACTGGTGTAGGTGAGAGCTGCGGGGGTGATGCCACGGTGTCTGGGGCATGGGCTGCTCTCCTCACCCCCGTCCCGTGGGGCTGGGGCTCCCTCTCCCCTGCTCCCCCTGCCCGAGCGAGGTAACACGTAGCAGCGCCAAAACTCAAACACCCTCACAGGCTCCTCTGCCACAGAGCTCAGCTGTGTTTGGAGATCTCTGCCCAGGCAGTCTGACATTCCAGCCTTCTTCCAAAGGCTAAAAACTTGCTCACACCTTAAGAAAAACACATTAAACCCAACCCATCGCCTCCCCCTTAATTTACTCGCATCGCTCCCGGGGACTCCGGGCAGCAAATGTGTGAACTGAACTCTGAAAAGGGCCCAGACTTGGCTCAAAGCAAGAGATTTTGCATCATCGTGTCTTAAAATGTCAGCACTTTAATTAGCTGCCGTCTGAAGCTGGAGTCGGTCTGCCTGGAAAACAGCTTGCAAACTGCTTTGCCCCTCTCTGTTTTCGGTTCAGGTTGAGAAATTTGTTCAAGCTGACCTTTTCCCTCCCAGACCCAAAAAAAATTTTCCCCCCCCCCCCCCCCCCAAAAAAAATACCAACCAGCTGTAGGGATGATGTCGTGCTCAGCTCAACCGCATCTACGCCAACGCAGGGCGAAGCCGGGCGTCAGAGGGCTTCAGCGGCCGTTCCTGCCCTGGGAGAGACGAGGCGACGCTCGGTGATGCTCCCGGGCTGCCGCGGTCACCGGCGACGGTGGCGTGCCCCGGCACATCCTCCTGGCGTCTCTCCAGGGCTCCCACCAAATCTCATTGCTTCTTCGTTAACCCGGAGGGCTTCGCCGCGTTCATTAGGTGCCGTGAAGCAAACGCGATGGGGCACTTAATGAGCTGGAGATTCGGCCGCTCCCCACCAGCCTGCCCGGGGGCTGGGGCTGCCGGCGCCTGGCTGAGCGGGGACGGCAGCACCGTGCTCCCCACGCGCGCCGCCGCCATCCCCCGAGAGGCAGGGACAGGCTGGCATGGCAAACCAAGCCAGCGGGGTGAGGTTTGGGGGAGGCAGGGTGCTTTTGAGGGGAAGATGGTCCCTGCTATCACCCTCCGGACCTGCTCTCAGCACCCAGGCTCTCCTGGCAGCTCCCTTGAGCAGCACCTAGCACCTCTCTAACCCTCAAGGAACTGGACCTGAGCACAGGGATGACGCGGAGGTGATCAGCGCCATCCCCCAGCCCCTCGGGACCCCCCAACTTGCTGCCGAAGGGGATGGAGCTGCAGGGCATCACCCCCTGCAAGCAACCTCCTGAGGCAAGGCAGGCTCCCCTGCTGTTCTTCTCCCTCCAACCCCATTTGTCCTTACCACCCGTTTTCCCGTTCATCTCCTGACCCTGCTGCCAGGTCCCCTTCATCCCAAAGGAAAACCCCCAGCTAAAGTCATCGGAGATTGAGGTGTCACCTGCCCAAAGTTTTCTAAGGCATCGTTTAAATCTCCAGTCTCACTCACCCTTTGAATTTTATTTTTTGTGCCTGTAAGGCTGCCGGGGTCATAACTTACACTCCAGGATAATTTCTTGCTCTAAAGGATACAGTGAATTTCTTCACAATTTGCTGACCGGCTGAGAACACTTCTCCAGGTGGGTTACATTGGGTAATTACTGGATTTCAGCTGCTGGAGAGGGAGGTTTGAGCCCCCTTGTGCTCTCTGTGCATGTATTAAATTAATGAAAGCAAAGCCAGGGGAAGCACCTGAGAAAAAAAACACAGGAAAGTTGGAGGCCACAATGCTCCACCACAGCTGCTGGGTTTGGAAATCTCTGTGCTGAGGTGGCACAACATCTCAAAGGGCTCCGGTGCCCCCAGCAAGGCTGTCTCCAGCGCGACATGAAGAGCAGAAGCCACCGAAAGCCAGGGACCGCTGTCAGGAAGGGCCACGCAAGCGTCCACCGTCGTGATGGCTGGGCACTGCGAGGGGCTCAGGGATGGTGGGTTTGGGTCTGAACTTGGCCTGGAGCCCAACGAGCATCTTCTGTGGGACTGGTTGGTGCTGTGCTGGCCACCGGCACAGCCTGGCACCGTGGGCCGCTCTGTGCCCTCTTGAAATGGCAGAGCAACAGTTGGTCCCCTTTGCAGAGCAAGGGAAAGCTTGAGCTGGAGAAATACCTTCCTCAGAGCCTAATCATTCTTCAGCACGTCAGAGGAAGAAGAGTGGGATCAAAAGCATCCTCCCTGCCTCCCCGCTCATTGACGGAGAGCCTGGAGTCCTGGCCTCGCCGCGCTCCGGCTTTGGTGGAGTGTGACACTCATCTGCGGTGTGGCATGTAATTATGGCTCGAAAAAAGAAGGGGCAGATCGCCCTGGGCGTGGGAAGAATAAGAGCCAGCCGCCTTTCATCCGCACCCCACCGGCCGCCGCCTGCCGCTCGCTATTCTTATCCCTCCTGATCAAGGCGAAGCGTTTCCTCCTCCTGCAATTGAAGCCTGGAGCCCCGGCATCGCACGGGCGGCACAGGGAACCGGCCGGCCGTGCCAAGTGAGGGACGGAGCTTCTCCCGGCCCCACGCTGCAGGGCATGACCCTGCGAAGATGGCTTTCAAGGTCAGAGACCGCCTCATGGAGACAGTTACGGATGGATATATATACGTACAGCTCCGCTGCTTCAAGATGCAGGGGAAGGTCGGTCTTAGTTCATGCTTGATGTGGGAAATGCCATAGTTCGGATGGTAATGGGCAGCGGAGGGGCCGTTCATGCGCCTGTGTTGGTGCCAAACAGAGGTTGTGCCCTAGGGAGGAGGAGAAAAGGGGCTCTAGGAGGAAACTTTGGTCATTGGGATTTAAAAATCCCTTTGTGTTGTCATGAGACTCTGACTCTTGGGCAACTCTGCTTGGGCAACTTTGCCCCAAACTCTAGTCCTCACGCGAAAACCAAGAACCCATGAGTTACGATGGCAAGCGGTCACTTGGGGCTTGTGCCCACTGCCCTGGAAGAAGATGGAAGTTGCTACCAGCACCATCCATGAGCAGAGAGCAGAGCTGCCTTGGTGGCAAGAAAAAAAAAAAGACTCTTCAAGAGCTGTGTCCGTTCATCCCCCGCTGCAAAGGCTGATGCCCAGGCCAGACAGTGTAACGCCAGTTCAGTGGGTGCTTGAAGAAGGCAACTGGGTCCATCTGTAATAATGTGAAGCCAAATCAGCAGAGTTATCCCAGGGACCAAGAACGTTTGAGGAGCAACCAAGGAGACCCCAAACTCACCTGGTGATGCTCACAGCTCCTATCTCCTAGAAGAAGACTTTCCTCCTGCAGCAGACGGGCGTTGCTGATGCTTCCAGGCTGCCTTTGCCACCCGTCTCTGACTTGGCTGTCTCCAGTTCTTACAAACCGCCCCAGGAATTAACGAAGCCCAGGGTTTCTGGAGATGCTGGAAGAGAGCACCAGGGAGCACAGGGCAGGTCTCTGAACATGTCCATGCCCTCAGGGGCTGAGCTGAGCTGGGGCGGCAGCCCCCAAAGAGCCCCAGGGCTGGGCTGGAGGGACCCCATCGTTGTTGACCTGCTCCACCACCATGCCAGGCCCTCTCCTCTCCCCCAGCCCGGCTGCAAGTGGGGCCCTGGGCAGCCTGTCCTCCCTCTCCCACAGCTTTCCCTGAACTCCCGTCACCGCAAGGATCTCACCACGGAAACAACCAGTGCTGGTGGAGAAGGACAAACCGCCTGCTCTCTGCCAACCTCCCACCGCTGCAGGTGGAGCAGGATCCCACCGCTGCTCTCCCGCACGGCAGGCAGCCGTGGCTGCGGCTGGGATCACGGGCAGCAGGCCATGTGTTATTAATTGGCTGGGAGAGGTATCCTTATTCCCAGGTTCCTTCCTAGCATGCTCCTCGTGTCGATACAGCTGCAGGAAATCAGATTCTTTATCCTGAAGGATCCAGGAGCTCTTCCCAGATGTCAAACACAGCAGCAGCCCTGAGGGCTCTTGCAGAGAAATACAAGTCCAGTAAAAGTTCTCTCCATACTTTACTCCCAGGGAACTTCTCGACGCCGACCCCAAGCTTGCCAGCAGCTCACGTGCTGATGGATGAAGCCTCGTGCTTTGGGAGCCAGGGCTGCTCCCTCCCCAGCGCCAGGGATCACGTGTGCTCACCCCTTGCAGTGAAGGATTTATGGCCGGCTGCACTGGGGATGCTTCGGCGTCCTGGGGAGACGCTGGAGCAAACCAGCCCCATGGAGAGGAGAGGAGAGCAGCTCGCTGCCCCCATCTGCACAGCGTGGGGTGGGGAATTGCACAGGGCTCCTTGCTGCAGGTTCACGCCTGACTGCAATCAATATAACCTTTTGAAATTAATCTACTTTCTCCTCTCTTTCGCACACAAATACAGTTGCTGCAATTCCTCCCTTTCCGTGACATTTGGGGAAGAAACCCTGCTTCGGTGTAATGCTTTCTTTACACTATAGACTTTATTACTTTAGGGTGAAATTAAAATAAAGGCTATTTTTTACCTACGATATTGGGAAATAAAGGTTCTTTCTCCCACCTAATCACTGCACTGCTGTACGGGCAAGGAACTGCCAAGCAGAAAGAGCAGAGCAGTCAGGGGTCCGCTCCCAGTGCTCCCAGTCACCCTGCTTTGAAACTGGGGGAAAACCACTGCCAAAAGTTCACGGTCATATTGCTGCGCCCCAGGTCGGTCACTGGAGAGCCAGGGCAGCCGCCCAGCACAGCCGCGTGCAGCCCTGGCACCAGCACAGGGAGCTTCTGTGTTTTGCTCTTGCTCCTGATTTCTAAATATCTGAGCGGAAACAGCGGCGCTGGGCCTCAGTCACCTCCAGCCTGGGGGGGGGGCTGCTCAACCCCGGCTGGCGAATCGATAAAGGAAGGGTGCCAGGCCCAATTTATGCATCGCTCTGCTTTTTTACGTAAAATAAAAAAAGTGAGTTTTCTTCCCGGTTTCCCAAAAGCAAAGCCCAGGCCCTTCCTTGCCCCCTCCTGCGCTGGGCTGTGCCCCGGGGGCTGTGGGGAAGCAGGGGGGTGAGGAGGGGGAGGCAAGGAGCCGCCGCTGCGCCCCGCGTGTCCCAGGGGACAGCTCTGGCCCGGGATGCAAAGGGACACCTTGTCAACCTGCTTGTTCCCATGTCCCAGCTGTAAAATAAATAGCCGAGTGGCGTGAGGGAGAAGGGTCTCGCCCCGTGCTGCCGCGGTGGGAGATGCCTCCGCTCTGAGCGAGCTTGCAGAGATAAAACCCAACCCCCGGGTAAGGGAGCTGCCGTGCTGCAGGGCAGCAGCCAGACCTCCAGCTGCCTCGGGGAGAGAAGCACAAGGGTTTACATGGCTGATTCAGGCTTTGCCTTCACCTCAGGCTCCCCAAGGTGCAGAAGGGTGCTGGTGCAGCTCACCCTTGGTCCAAAAATTCTCCCAATTGCCGGTCTGTAGCCCGCTGTCCTGTGGGGTTGTGCTCTGCACCCCCGCACCCCTGCACCCTGCATCCCCGTGTCCCCGCACCCTCGCATCCCGCCCCCCCTGCATCCCCCCCCGCACCCCGCTCCCGCATCCCGCTCCCTGCATCCCCACACCCTGCTCCCCCTCCCGCCCCTCCCTCCCCACATCCCTGCGTCCCCACATCCCTGCATCCCCACATCCCTGCGTCCCCACATCCCTGCGTCCCCACATCCCCACACCCTTGCATCCCCGCGTCCCTGCATTCCCGCATCCCTGCATCCCCGCATCCCTGCGTCCCCACATCCCGTGTCCCCACATCCCCGCCCGGAGTCCCCCATCCCCCCACCCATCCCGCCCCACACCCGCTCCGAGAAGCCCCTTCTGCCAGACCTGGCAGGCACACCACAATCCCGGCCACGCGTTTCTGTGCAGCCAGCAGTGCGTGTGTTTGGGCAGAGGACACGGGCAGCGGGACCACCACGGAGCACGTGAGCCCCTCGGGAGGCCGATGGCCGAGCTGGGAAGGGCAGGGCAGGAGAGCGGTGCCTGGTGCCCAGCAAGGCGAGGGGTCGCCGGTGTCGCACACGCACACATCCTGGTCCCCCAGCACACGCGGGGTGGTGCTGCTGCCCGCCACACCTTCCAGCCACCGCTCGTTCCCGACATCCCTGGCTGCGTTCGATGGGGCTGGATTGCCCGGGACAAACCCGGCAGGCTGCTCCCTCGCTCGCCCAGGCTATTTTTATCCTCCTCCCAATGACAGATTGAGGGCTTCAGAACCACCCCAGTGAACTCCCTCCTGCTTCCCCGCCATGGAAATTACTGCACAGTGGTTCAAAATGGGAGAGCAATTTGCAAAACAAATAAGTCTCCGATTAGCTAACAAGCGGCAGGCTGACCTTACAGGGCCCCCTTCATTAGGAGACACTTATTTCCTGATACTTCTCTATAGAGCACCGATTAACGGCACTGGGATGGCGGGAGCTACTTCAGGCTGGTTTAATGAATTAAATATATGCTCCTATTTGGCTCTTAACGTTAAAAAAAATATTAAGCACAGTAATTGTCCCATTCCCAAAGCCTGTCATCTCTCCGCCTCCTCTCTCCTTTCCTCTCCCCACCACAAAGTTTAACCTGCTCAAGTGCTTCTCGTCTCACCGCAGTTCCCTCCGTTAGCCCCAGCCCATCGAAGCGTCCTGAAGCGAAGCAGAGGAACAAATACTCACAAATTGCACAGGGAGCACGGCAGCTCTCTCATCCCGGTGTCCTCCCGCTCTCTGAGGGTATCCCAGCACACGGAGGAGTGCTCCAGGCCCTGTCCCAGCCATTAGCCCCTGGGGCTTTATCTCTTCCTCCCCTGTTTCTCCTCTTCCTTCTCCTGGCATCTGCAAACACAGAGAGCGGGCGCCGTGCCTCCACCGCTGGGGCTCAGCCAGCCCGTGCTCCTGCCGGGGGGATGGCGACGGAGCAGCGCGGCTCCCGAGGGATCTAGGAAGGTTTTGGGGATGGGTTAGAGGGGCTCAAGAGGAACCGTCTTCTCCTGGGATGTTCCTCAGCCTGCTCGGCTGAGGCGATACCTGCCTTCGACTTCCTAGAAGCAGATCCCCTCCTGGGAACTCCGAGGGGTTGGGAAAAAGAGAAAGAGAAGAAATAACGACAAGGAAACAGCAGAGGAAGCAAGCGACCGAACGTCCCGGCCACGGGGCTGCCCGTCCCGCAGCTCTCACCCACTGCCCATGGGGCTGCAAACCTCACGCGTTACGTTGACGTGCCCCTGACTGGCATGTAATTTAATTACCACGTGCTTAAAAGATTAAATCCACGATTAAAAGAATTTATATGGATTAGCACAGGATGATTCTAAATCACTGCCAGCTCACGGCAAAGCAAACCAGCAATCTGCAACCTGTAGCAGAAGCACCAGCGAGGAGAAGCCCTGGCCCCGCTCCTCTGGCAGCTCGGCCCCGCTGCTCCCCGGGGAGTGGGGGAACCGGGCACGGGACCTGATGGGAGCCCTGAGCCCCTTCCCACAGGTGCTGTGCAGGGACAGGAGTGCTGTCACCTCCCCAGCACGCCTCTCCCCCCATCCGTCACTCCATCGTGCACACCGCCGCTTGACAGCATCCCTCTCTTGAGTCCCTAGCCATGAATTTCAGGCCATCGTTAAGCCCATCCGTTATTGTTCTTAAGTCACTTATTAGATGTCCTTTTGTGGGGGAAAGAAAGAAGCTGGATGGGAGGAAAAATAGAGCAGACAAACTGGGAAGATTTACAAAATAATCTGGTTTAAATCAAATTCACAGGTCTCCAGCCAAGGCTGTGCTCCAGAAAGCGTTATTGTTTCCCTTGCCGGGGTGAGAAGGAGAATGTGAAATTCGTTTTCCTGTGCTGGGAGGGGACGGGAGGACTGAGGGCAGCGTTTTCATCAAACTGCTTCTTCCCAAACAGCCATTTACAAATCTTCATCCCATTACCTGAGCAGCCACCTTGCCCAGCTGCTGCGGGCATCCCCAGCCCAGGCAGGGATGGAGACCGAGCAGGTCCGGGGCCGGCCCAGTGAAACAGCTCCCTCCGCTCCAGCAAACATTTTCCAGCATCTCTGAGTAAATTCAGCTTTCGGGACTGGCGTGACCACCTCGTCCCTACCACCATAAGCACGACAGCTCCCGCCGGCGCTCGGGGTTGCCCTTGCTCAGCTCGCAGGCCAGCCGGCAGCCGCAGCGCCGTCTCCTGCAAATCCCCAATGGCTGGCTGGGGCTTGAGACGCCGGCCAAGGACGCTCAGCCAGCCTTCTGCTACGAGCACGGCCGCACGGGGATGCCGAGAACAGCGTCCCGACCTCCAGACCTCGGGGTCGCTGCTGCCTCAGGATGCGGTCGGTATTTTTTGGTCGCAGTGTTGCGGTGCAATACCGGGGCCCTGGGCAATCTGTTTGATTTGAAATATTAGTGAAGAGATTAGAAACAGTGCTCATGATTTTGTGAGGCATATGGTAATTAAAGTGTTACATTGCAATTACGATGTAATTAAACTGTGGGATGCTCTTCAAGATGCAATTGCCACTCATTTGCATAACTGACGGATTTGCTTATTATCACCCTTTTAATATATGTATTAAAAAGAGCATCAAGAGCGGCGGCTACAGAAGCTTGCGGCGGCTCTACCCAGCGCTCAGCCTTCCTCCAGCCCAGCCTGTCACTCCTGGGCTCCGACCGCTGCTGCTTCACCCCCCCGGCCGGGGCTCCTGCTGGCCCCCAGCCCCCCGAAGCCCAGCCCCCCGGTGGGAGCAGCCTGCCGTCCTGCACATCCACCCTCCGGCAGCCGGTGCAGGCTCAGTGCAGCGCCTCGCTGGATCCCTCAGGCAGCCACCAAGCAGCTCTGGGTCACCTCCCCCCAACCCAAAACCACCACTGAACGCTCCCCTGCGCTGCAGCCGCCGGGCTCTTATTTCAGAGAAAGAGCTCTTCCCCTATTCCAGCCTCCCTAAGCCAATTCTTGGTTATCCACCCTTCCAAGGATGCTGTCTGGGGGTCCCTGCCCGGAAAGCCCCAGGAACCCACCGAACCAGACCTTTCCAAGCAATGAATGCAAATCCCTATGCCCACCAGCGGTTACACATCTGGCACGCGTGGTTACACATCTGGCATGCTGTCGCTGCCGCCAGGCACGCTGCCCGTGCAAGGGTTCTCCTCGGTCACGCAGAGGCCTTTCTGGGTCTGTAGATGTCTGTCGGCACTGAAAAAAAAATCACCTTCTAAGCCAAGACTGATTTTCTCCTTTTCAAACTCACCAGGACTTCCTCTGAGGAGCTAAAATCAAAATCCCCTCAGAACTGGGCTGATCCGTAACCTTGTCCTGACCAGGCTGCGAGTGGGTGCAAGATGCGGCAGGGATGTGGGGACACAGGGGCACAGCCCGTGAGCAACGGCTCAGGAAGAGAATCCTTCATGAGAGCCAAATCCTGTGTCTGGGCTTTGCTTTTATCCAGAGAAGGCCGTGCCCTAAACCATCCCCGGCAGCCGGCAGCGCCTGGCTTTGGCTCCCTGGAGAGCGCACAAGGACGGCAGAACGGTGGCTTTTATATCTGCTGGTTTAACCTGCACTGAGAAACACGAGATTCCTGAAAAACGTGACGCCTGGTATCCCGCAGAAACAGATCTATCGGGAAAACAGCGGTGCTGCTTTGAGAGGAGGAGGGGTCGGGCGCTGCGAGGTGTGGAGCATTTCACCCCCTGCCTGGCGAGCCCCCCGCGAGCACGCCCAGCTCTGCAGCGCAGCGGGGCGCGGGGCACGGATTTTGCTGGCCCACTGGCAGGGCACGGAGCAACTCGCGCCGTCAGACCGTAGAGAGACACGCGGCCATAAACCTCGGAATTGCCAGGCTTGCTGCTCCAAATGTTCCGCGTTTTCTTAAAACTGTGTTTGTCTTTGCATAATTGCCTTCCCAAATGATCTCTTTCCTTTCATCATGGATTCTGTTGGCCTGCCTAGGAAAAAAAAAAAAAAAAAAAAAAAAAATTGATTTAGGCAAACAAGACCATCTCTGTTTGGACCTTGTATGCACCCACGCGGTCCAGGATCGGGCCCCTGGCTGCAGCGGGACCTGGTTGCCGCTCGGCCACCCAGCGCTGAGGCAACGGGGCAGAGCGACGGGCTCTGCTGCTGCTATGGGGAGGCCGAAGGCTTCCTTCGCGCTCAAAAACGCTCTTCAGGAAAAAGAGAAAGCGTTTTGCAATATGCATTGGTGAAACTCCAGCTGCGCTGCCCGGGGGCATTTCAGCAGCCAGCAAACCTTACAAAACGCGTACAAAATGAGCACGGCCGCTCCAGGTTCGAGGCACTTTAGGCATCAGTGCTGCGGAAGAGGTTTCAGCTTTGCTCTTCACCCTCTTCTGAGCATTGCTGACCTGAAAAATCGCAGCCGGACTCACAGCCCAGCCGGGCTCTGCGGTGGCCGCCGTGATGCCAGCGCTGGCTCTGCCAGAAAGCAGAGGGGCCCCGGGGTGCTCGCGCGTCAGGGGTGCGCGGGGCTCTCATTCATCTTCACGGGAATACGATCACTGCAGGCCTAACTCGCCCAAGATTTAATACAGCTGGAACTTAATTTCAGTTATATAAGGACTTGTCTAAGTTAGGAATATAAGTCATCAGTGAAAAGATTTACATGTATGGCTCCGTGCTGCTCTTTTTTTTTTTATTATTATTTTTTTTCTCCCCCCCGCCTTCAGAAGCCACTGTCACGAGGCAGCAGCACTGCCCGGGGGGCACTGGTCGGGCTGCGGGGCCGGAGCTGGGCAGCCTTCCTCTCGTCCTCGCCCTGCACGCGGCAATGACCGAGGGTTCTGCCAGGAGGCACCTTGGGCGGTTGGTAGGGTTGGTACCCGGGACCTCCCGTGTGGGGGCCAGGGATGGTTCCTGGGCTCTGCCGACAGCCACGACCGCGGCGAGGGAGGAGGCTGCTGCTCCCCCACCAAACCGCGGCGCGGCGGGCTCGGGAAGCGGCAGGCGGTGGAGGTCACCATCAATCAGGTCAACCATCAGCTCATCAATTGCCGGCCCCCTGCGAGTCGTCATCTCCGAGAAGAAAACATTGATAGTCATTTCGAGGCAGGTAGAGGAAAAGCTTTTTCCCTTCCCTCTGAGCTGCAACAGATCTATGATAGGGCTTTTCGAACTTCAGCGTCCCCATGGTAGCCACTGTGTTAGGCCTGGAGGTGTAAATAAATGACTCCTCGACAGATTAAAAGATATATGTGACAGCTGAGGAGTGCTGTAGCGGAGCCGCATCCGAGGGAGTGCTGAGCACGAGCCGGGCCGTAGATGTGGGTGCTGGGAGGGCACCCATGGGCTCGCTTGTGCTGGCAGAACTGCATGGGAACCCCCGCCCCAGCACGGGGACGGGGTGCTGGGCTCCCAAAGCAACCCCGAGGCCCAGGAGAGGGGCTGGGCTGCAGCCCGCCCCGGCAGCACCCTCCCTCTCCCAGTTTATTTTGGTTTAGTTGGGAAACTGTAGAAGCTTGCTAATTAAAATTGATGTTTGTGTTCACCAGAGTCCAATTCCACATTGAACGCCTGTTGCTTCCTTCTCCACAAGAGCAGGTCTGCCATATTTAGCCAACTTTTAAACTCCTTAGCAAACGCAGATGCTTAGATCCACGTCCACTGGCTGCAAATGGGAGAATTAGCTTATCGATCGATGGCCACCGTGACCACAAGCGACAGCTTCAAGCCCAAGTGCTCTGTGCCGAAGGAAACCCTGGGGGCGAGGGAGGGAGCAGGCAAGCGGGACAGGACACCCAGCAACCCACATGCACATTTCCGAATCATTCCAGCATTTGAACAGTCAAGCAGAAGTTAATTAAATTACACTTCACCCCACCAGAGGTCGAAGCCTTTGAGTGCCTATCGACGTGTAACCTTTTGCAGGGTGCGCCAACGTGCCCGTGCGCTTTGCACGGTGGTGAAGAGACTGCTGGGGAGCAGCGCACGCCGTCCCTCCCGCCGTCCCTCCCCTTTCCCTCCTTCGCTTGTCCATGAAAACATAAAAAGTAAAAGGGAAGAGGGGAAGGTCAGAGCTCAGTCCCTGCACAGCCCTGCGACGGCTGGGGACGCACCTGGGTGACCCTCAGCCCCGCTCCTGCGCCAGCCCCGCGATGGAGGGTCCGCAGGGAGCTCGCCAGCATGCCTGACCATGGCTCTGCTTTGATGAAAGCATCTGCCACCTGGCCCTGACCCGGACGGGCACAAACGCCCCCGAAATCGAGAGGTCCCGAGCACGTGCCCGAATGGCTCGTGGAGCGGGGACAGGCTTAAGCCACGGGAAGATGCCGCTGCCTTGGGATGCTGTTGGGGAGGCAAGGTGCGTGGCTACCAGGAGCTGGCTTTGCCCAGCATCATACTGGGAGGAAGACCAGGAGCTGCCACACAGACCCGCGGGGGCCGTGCAAGGCGCTGGGGCCCTGCCAGGTTCGGCAGGCAGCAGCCACGGGGGCTGCCGTACCATGTACCCGAACCCCCAAAACGCTGCCATGGCATCGCGTCTGCCCAGCAGACTTTGGGGAAGAGAAATAGCCGTGGGGAAAGCAGATTCTGCCTTAAGTGTTTGGCTGATGTTTCTCCAACACCTAAAAAATCAACAGAAAAAACAGATTTGCAAGAGGATTTAGGAGGCGTCAAGTTGCCTGGATACCAGATCCTGCAGGTGCTCAAAAAGTAATTACAAACCAAAAAATCTGTCCTGGCTAGGCAGGTGGACAGGAAACGGGAGATCTGTTTGAGAGAGACTTTCTGCTTTCTAACAAGATGGGTTACAGCTCGCCCCCGCCCGCAGCCACCGCGCGCCCCTGCTCCGGCCTGATGCGGTGCTTCCCCGGCAGCCCCAGCCCGGTGCCGCTCGCACCCGCGGCCGCAGCTCCCCCCAGCCGCCGCGCCTGCCCGTGCAATCCTCCCGCAGCAGCCCGTTTCCAAACCAGCTCAGCCCCTCCGCAAGGCGAAGGCTCACGCCACCCCACCAGCGCAGCGCTGGCTCCCGAGCTTCGCCCGCTGCTGCTGACCCCTCCAGATGGTGGCCATGCGGGTGTCCCTCGAGTCCCCAGGTAGCCACACGGGCTCTGCTCTGCGCCGGCAGCCGTGTGGCTCCTGCGCTCGGGCCGGTGCCGTGTTAGAGCTGCCCAGCAAACCCCAGCGCAGGGCTTGCTGGAGCTGCTTCCCTCCACCTCCCCCCGGCCAGGTTTTGGGGTCTGGCCGATGGAGCCAGCTGGGCACTGCCACACCGGTTAAAATAAAACCCCGATGGCCCTGCCGATGAGAAACCCACTTGGAAACCTGCACGCCTGGCATTTTTCTCTTGGGGAAAGATTAAGAAAATTTAAGACAAATAAAACCAACCCTCTACAATCACAAGATGCAAACTTCTTTGCAAGGACTCGCTTCAAGCTCAGCAAAGCAGGCTCACGCCAGCCGATAACGAGCTCGCATTCCTGGAGCAAGGACTCCTTTGGGATGGTTTTGGACCAGGATGCTCAACCTCACGGAGCATCCAGGCAAAGTCCCCCGTGGCCTCCCCAGATGTTTCTGCTCTGTGTCCCAGCCCCAGAGCAGATATTGCTCCCAGCAGCAACTGAGAGTAAGAAAATAATTTGTTTCACATCAGTAGGGTTTCAGGTGCTTTTGAGGGATAACCCCAAGCATTTACCTGTATAAGAGAGAACACATTTACACACGCACACCTCGGATCAGTACCCCCCGCACGGGGGCACCGCTTTTAAAGACCAGTTTCTGCACTAAGCCAGAAGGATTTCCATCTTGATAATCTCCAAAGCAATAATTTTTCAAATCCCATTTTCTTCATTCCCTCTTTTTGCATTTCACTCCATAAGCCCTAACTACTCCGTTTCCCTTTGCTCTCCTGCCACTTCTCACCACTGCCAGCTTTCGGCCCCAGCGAGCCCGGTGCAGCCACAGTCTCTGTTCAAGGACAAGTTGCTTTTCCCAGCACAGATCTCTCTTCCCTGGATACAACCCGCTTAAATCCTTAATAATAGGTGCTGTATTTCAAATGGCGGGTGGCAGGAAGGCTTTGAGGCTTGCTGGGATCACATCCCTCTGCAGAAAACAAGCAGAAAAAGCTCTCGCCTCGCCGGTCCCCCGCCTCAGAGGCTCAGCCTCCTGGTGACCCCACGTTGCCGAAACCTGGCCACGCACCTTTGGGTGCTTTGCAGACCGAAGTGCGGGGGAGCTTCGGGCGCTTTGAAGGGAAGTGTTGAGCATGAGCAGGCTGATCCCAGCCCCACGCTCCGCCAGCCCGCGCGGGCGGTCCGCTAAACGGCGCAAATCCCCAGGCAACAATTCCTGTAATTTAGGAACCGCAGGAAAGGAGCGGCGCGGGACAGAGCCCCGGCCCCCGCCGCACCGGTTGATGTTATCCCGAGCAGCGCCGCCGTCGCTATTACCGCACCGAGCATTGCCACGGGACACAGGCGGGCTGGGATGCGGTGCTTCCCACGAAGCCCATCGCCTGCGGCGCACGCCGGGCACCCCAGCAGCAGCGGGTGCTGGGCAGAGGCGGTGGCCGCAGCCGCTCCTCTGGGCGAGCCTTTTGGCGGGGAATTCCTCGGTGCCACCCAAACCCACCCAGCGTTCCGGAGCGCAGCCTGGCGGGGCGTCACAAGGAGGTGTAATTGGGGCTATAGAAGACTTCTGCAGCCGTAATCGTTTCTGCGGGGCCTGGGAGGAGATGGATTGTGCTGGAAGCGAGAGAGATTTTGCTGAAGCACAAAAAAGAAAAGGCATTTGGTTTGGGTAACAGCTCCAGAGCTTTAGGGGTCAACAAACTGAGAACTCCAGGAAAATACTTTTCAGGGTAGGACAGTCTGGAGACAGGGGAGGAAAAAGGAATGGAGACAACGCATTTATTGAGCGGCCAATTTACCCCCTTCCCAGTCTTCATCCGCTCCTTTTCAAGCAACAAAATAGGAACCATGGAGAAGAATTAGGGCGGCCCCGTCAGCAGAGTCACAGAGCAGGCATGGTACGGGGCATCGTGGCGGGAGGAGAAATAAAGATGGGGGAATGCAATAGCGACAGGGAGTTTGAACTGCAAGAAGCTGCAAGAAGAAGGGATGGGAGCAGAAACCAAGAGGAAAAACCTGGCGGCCCCCAGGTCTGGGCTTGTTCTGCTCCAGGCCAGACATGGACACACAGGCTCCTTCTCCCTCTCATTCACTCAGGAAACTTCCATTCGGGGATCCCTCCTTTTTCCTGCAATATTTCTTTCTACAATAAGTCTCATAAATCTGCATTTCTGAAGTCAGTGGTTTTTTCCAAGATAAAGGGCAGGCTGGGAATCCTCCCTGTGTAAATCAGCTCATTAATGCCGCCAGACGAAGGGCTTTGCCGCCTTGCTCCAGCTGGGGATGCATGTGAACGATCCGTCACCGTGGAATTAAAGGAAGCGTTGTCCCGTGCAATGGGGGCTGGCCGAGATATCCAGGAGGGTGTCAGGGATGTGGCAGGCGTCGGGGTAACCCTACAGCAAGAGGTGACCTTGGCCCCTGTCGTGGTTTAACCCGGCTGGCAACTCAGCACCACGCAGCCGCTCGCTCACTCCCCCCCCTCCCTCAGTGGGATGGGGGAGAGAATCGGGAAGGGGAAAAAAGGTTAGAGCCGAGGGCTGAGATAAAGACAGTTTAATAAGAGAAAATAATAATAATAGTAATAATGAGAATGATAACAAAATATACAGAATATACAAAACGAATGATGCACAATGCAATTGCTCACCACCCGCCGACCGATGCCCAGCCCGTCCCGAGCAGCAATCACTCCCCCCGCGACCGACCGACCCACCAAACCCCCCCGAGCATGACGTTCTATGGTCTGGAATAGCTCTTTGGACAGTTTGGGTCCTCGCTGTGCTGTACTCCCAGCTTGTTATGCACCTGGCCGAGCAGGAGAAGCTCAAAAAGTCCTTGAGCAGTCTGAGCACTGCTTGGCAACAACTAAAAACATCAGCGTGTTATCAACATTCTTCTAGCACTAAATCCAAAGCACAGCACTATGCTAGCTTCTGTGAAGAAAATTAACTCTATCCCAGCCGAAACCAGGACAGCCCCCCAGGATTTCTTCTTCTCCGTTTTTTCTTTTCACCTCTCCGCAGCACGGGCAACGCTTCTGTTTTTCAAAGGCAAACTCTGGCTCCAAAGAAATGAATTTAGCACAACCAAACGTTTATCACAACTTGCCTGGAGGTATGTAAAATACAAGAGGAAATCTCTCCCCCTGGCCTCCCACTGCACCCTACCCTGAATGCAAGAGGAAAAAGTCATTTGAGTGATCTTAGCAGAATCAGAACAAGCATTTAGTGGTCTTTAAGGACCCATAAAACACTTCAGTAGTTTGCTGGTTTATATCTGACTATCTTCTACATTAGCCATTTAAATTAAAACATTTATAATTAATTGAACAAATCATTTCCTCTCTCCCCCTTTGGGGACTGGAGTGCCTAAGTCTTCAGTAAATTTTAGTCTCTTAAGCAACGGGGTATCCATTGCTTTTATAGGGCTTATTTTCCTGCAGGGTGGGAATCGAGGGCAGTTTTAACTGGAAAATCAATTGATAGGAAAGACAAATTAACACATATTTTTTCAAAAGGGGAAATGAAAAAGAGAACTCAGCACTAGGAGCCCACCCTCCCCTTTGCTGCCATTGGCCGCGGCAGCACCGCCGTGCGCAGGACCACGGCCCGGCTCCGGGCACCCACTGCGGCCACTTGGGAAAACTGTCCCTAAATTTCGGGAGTGCTACGGTGGTGAGGAGCCCAGGGCTGCCGGAGCAGTGCGACCTGCTGGGGGTCCCAGATTCCTGCCGTGATGCTGGGGCCGCACCCCGGCAGCTCCGATGGGGAAGAGAGAGGAGGATGGGCTGCGGGTGGGGGCTTTCCAGGAGAAAGGGGGCCTGGGGCAGGGTGGCAGGGTCCCACCCCAGCCTCCTGCAGGGAGGGGGGTACACGCAGCACCTGGAGGCAGGAGAGTGAAGATGAGACCTTGATGTGCAGGGTTATCCCGGCTGGGAATTCTGCCTGCAGGGCACAGAAGAGGCAGGTCGAGGGCTAATTCTGCTTATCATTTCCAAAGAGCCGCTTGCAGATAAGAAGCTTAAACAGAAGGATTATCTGGGCAGCATGATCTTCCCCATCCTAGAACCACTGCGGAAGACAAGATTGGCAAAACCCGGCAATGCTAGGACCTGAGGCTTTCCCTGGGCAGAAGATGGTCCCAACCACCCTACCGGAGGCAGCCCAGCGAGGGGGTCTCCGTGGCAAAGAACCGTCCCGGGGGAGGCAGGCTGGGAGCATCGCTGCAGCCGGGCTGCTGCACGCTGTCCCCTGCCGTGGCGGGACCCGGGGCAGAGGCAGGTACACCCACCAAAAAGCAGAGCCAGCAAAGGGAATCAGAGGAATACACCCAGATAAACCAAGGTAAAACCAGACCAAGGCTCAGGAATCCCGTAATGAAGAGCACCAGGAGCAGCCGGGCTCTGGCAGGGCAGGTAGGATGCTCCTGCGCTGGCTGGTGGCCAGGCAGGTGGAGAGCGATGTCCAGGCCAGCAGGGGATGAGCAGAGTGACCAGGACCCAGGAGGGACAAAACTGACCTGAGAGACACCGTGCACGGGACTGCTCCATGTGGGCAGCAGAGGGGATGACCCCCCATTGGGGTCAGGAGCCCGACCCACGTCTCTGGGGTCGGCTGGTCCCGGTGGCCACTCTCAGCTGGGCTGCCTGCAGAGGCGCCCTGGCAGAGCCCCAGTCTTTGCCGAAAATATAGTTTATTTTGATGCCCTGGAAATGCCTTTGTCAGCAGATCTATTCTTTCATTGTGAAAAAGCCTATTAGTTTCTGCTTTCTACTTCTATTGGAATTTATTCCTCCATCAGATCTTCAATATAAAAGTGCTTCCCTTACGGAGATTGATACCGCGTGTATGAAAAGCACCGCGTGCCTCTGGGTGAGGCAGCCCCTTCCCTGAGGAAGGATGAAGTATGGCTTTGAGAGCACAGCACTGAACAGCTCGAGAAAATGAAATCTCAATTCCAAGGTCTGCGGTGACATCCCTGTGACCTTGGGGGCTGTCACCGGGGTCCCTGTGCAGCGCAGGACGTGCTGAGCTTCCAGCAAGGAGAGCAGTCCCTGGGCATTGCCGAAACCTCACCGCACGTGTGCCCCGCGCACACCCGGGGCAGGGGAACGTCCCCCGGCAAGGGATGAGCACCCTGCTCAAGCTTTAAGACCCCATTCCCTGCTGCTCAGCAGGCCCAAGAGTGAGGACAAATCTGGGGGTCAAACACTGAGCTTTGGGGGCCACTGCTGCCCTGCGCAGGCTCCCAGCCACCGCCGGAGGGGAACGACGGGCGGCTCTGCTCGGCCATGGGCTGAGCTCGGCAGCGGAGCAGGGCTCCGGGTAGGGCTCTGCACAGCGGTGACACAATCTTCAAATTCAATCGAAGCCAAGCAAAATTCAAGCCCCTTCCCTCTGCTCGCCCATTAATGGGGAGGCAATACCGCTCACGGCGTTCGGCGCAGGTTTTGGCCCTTTGCTTGCCACACAAATAGCACCAACGTGCGCAACACCTCCTGAAGCGCCCACAAGTCCTTCTGGACACACCGGGCTGTCCACGACGGCTCCGGCATCAACAAACGAACAACGATGGGAGGCGAAGCGCACTCGAGCAGTCACCTCCGGAGCAAGCGGCAGCCTGGAGCCGACGGGCTGGTGCCGTGCACAGAGACAAACTCCTTTCGCAGCCTGAACCCAGATGGAGGGAGTCATAGAATCATAGAATTGTTTGGGTTGGAAAAGCCCTTTAAGATCATCACATCCAACCGTTCCCCTACCCCTGCCATCCCACCACTAAACCCTGGTCCTAAGCACCTCATCTGCCCGGCTTCTAAATACCCCCAGGGATGGGGACTCTACCACCTCCCTGGGAATCACATAGAATCATAGAATCACTTTGGTTGGAAAAGACCTTTAAGATCATCGAGTCCAACCGTTAACCTAACCCTGCCATCCCACCACTAAACCCTGTCCCTCAGCACCTCATCTCTCCTTCTTTTAAATCCCTCCAGTGATGAGGACTCCACCACCTCCCTGGGCAGCCCATTCCAGAGCCTGACAACCCTTTCGGGGAAGAAGTTTTTCCTAATGTCCAACCTAAACCTGCCCTGGCGCCGCTTCAAGCCATTCCCCCTCGTCCTATCATCTGTTACCAGGGAGCAGAGCCCGACCCCCACCTCACTCCCCCCTCCTCTCAGGCAGTTGTAGAGGGCGATCAGGGCTCCCCTCAGCCTCCTCTTCTCCAGACCAAACACCCCCAGTTCCCTCAGCCGCTCCTCGTATGACTTGTGTTCCAGACCCCTCCCCAGCTTGGTGGCTCTCCTCTGGACATGTTCCAGCAATGCAACATCTTTCTTGTAGTGAGGGGCCCAAAACTGAACACAGTATTCATCTGCCTTCAGACGGCTGCGGCGTCCCTCGTGCCGGGGCAGCGCTGGCACAGCAGACGGGGGCAGTGCCCGTGGGGTCGGGGTCCTCCTCCCCACCCCGGTACCCCCTTGCATGGGGTCAGCCTGGCCCCGTCCCTGCCTGCCCAGCCCTCTGCCACCACCGCTCCTCAAAGGCACCCAAATGGGAGCCCCCTGCTCCTCCTGCTCCCAGACCCACTCCTCCTGCTCCGTGCCCAGGGGCAGCCCCCATGCTCCCGGCTTGCAGGGAGCAGCGGCCTCGCAGCGCTCCGGCTCCCGCAGCGGGGACCAGGGCGAGATTAAAATAATAAATAACAATAATCATCTGCTCGGGCCGTTACAGAACCACATCGCCATGGCAACCGCCTGCCGGTAGCGATGCTGCCTTGCTGATGGGAAGCATTTTCTTGGGATAGACGCGAATTCCTCCAACGCGACGTCGGTGCTGCTTGGGGAAAGGCCAGGACGTGGGGAAAGGGGGACAGGGACGATGGGGACGGCCAGCAGGAGGAAGGAGCCCCGACTGCCCGTGCGTATGCACTGCAGAGGGAGGCGATCACAACCGACTGCACCGGAGCCAGTGCCGCCCCAAAACCAACTTGCGACACCGCCTGGCAGGGACGGCTCTTTAAGGCCAAGTGGCAGAATAAATTCTCACCAGCAAAGAGCCATCGCGTTGCTTTTAATTATCAGGAAAGGTCCCAAAGCATCGCCGTCTGTTTAACCTGGGCTGATGGAAACTTATTTGTCACTGCTCCGTTATTTTTTTTTTTCCTGCTGCCTGTTTTTTCCCAGAGCAAACTGGATGGAGAGACAAACCCACACGGGGCCGGAGAAGAGGAGGAGCGGGTGCCCTAACCCTGGGCAACTCGGCCGCTCTGCCCGCTGCGTCCCACTGCTGAGCCGGAGCTGGGGCAGGAGAACGCGACAAAAACGCCAAGTGGGAACCAATCCTGGCTCTGCCTGTGCCTGCATCAACACGGGATTCACATTAAAAAAAAAAAAAAAAAATTAATTATTGAAACTCGAAGATGCCCGGGCTGAGCACGCTCCTCTGGAACGTGCGCCCTGGAGAAGAGGGTCACATCACTGCTGCCTCCCGTCTGATCCACCCCGAGTCAAATTTAATATGCTACAGCTTTATACCAGGCACTCTCAGTTTAATCACCAAAATACCTTGCAGAGGATTAGCTGGCAGTTTCCTCTCTTAATCACTATTGATATAATGAGATGACAGCCAGCTTTGTGAGGAGGGGACACACACACACACTTGTCAGGAGGGCTTTTGCCACGGCCGTGGCTCGCTCGCCGCTCGGCAGAGGCTTAGGAGCTGATTGAGGGGACAGACGGATGACGCGCCCGTGAGAAAGCCGGACTCGTGTCTTCAGAGCTGAAGCAAGAAAGTTGAGGTAGAGAGGCAGAGAAATCTCCGAAAAAAACACCCGCCCTGGAGAAAACGTCGCCGGCTGGGATGCGCCTCGGGGCAGGTCTGGCTAAGGGCAGGCAGGGCACTGCTGGGGCATTTGGGGCGGCTCCAACTGCACGTTTGCAGCAGTGGCTTCTCCCAGGCGAGCGCCAAGCCCTGCCTGCAAGAAAAGCTTGCACCAAACCCTGGCCTTGGAGCTCCTGCTCTCTGCACCTGAAGGAAAGCAAGGGCAGAGCATCCCCCCCCACCCCGGAGAGCCCGGGCAGCTCTGCCCCCCACTGCCATCCCCCTGCCCCTGCTCTAACAAAGCGCTGGAGGACCCCGAGAGCCGGCCGGGAGGGCTGCCCTGCCCTGCCATCCTCCTCCCCCTCCCCTCCAGCTTCCAAAATAAAAGATAGGAAATTAAAAATTTATTTTGCCAAGCCATAAATCCCTCAATAAAAGAAACGCCAAGGTGGCAGGAGAGCGCCAGACTTAATCCTCTGACAGTTTCGCTCCTTTTGTTCCGGCGGGACGATGGCTTTCGGGCAGGACGGCTTCCCGCAGGAAGGCTCCCGCCCCAGCTCACCCCTCTGCCCTGCTAACACCGGAGTCCACGGACATCACCCCAAATCCCAACCCCAGGATGGCTTTGCCACCCATAAGGAGCCAGCAAGGGCTGTAAGCTCCCGTCAACATCTACCCCCTTCTTGCTGGCAGAAGCCGGGTGGCTGACTCTGAGATGATAGCCCTGCCTATAAATCATATTTTGCCCAGATTTAGAGGAGAAAGGAGTTATTATGAGAAATAGATCAGAAGTGACACAGCTCATTATTATGAGGTGAGTCCGAGTTGGAGACAAGGGCAAAGTTAATAAAAAACGTATCCAATCCACAATGGTAAACTTAATTGTTACCACTAATGAAGCCTATTTAGGATGGATTATGTATCTGGCACTTCAGATGCAGCCCTCAATTCATCTTCCCCGTCAGATGTCTCATTGCATCACATCCAGAGGCAGATTGAGGGTTTTTCCCCTTCCGCTGCACAACTGGGGTTGAAAAAACAAATCCCGCATAATCCATGAACGGAGAGGACCGACTGCCCAGCGCGGGGCAGGGACCTCGTGGAGATGCTCACGGGGGGCAACTCGCCTCCCCAGCATGGCCAGGAGCCCAGCGGCTGCAGCATCGGCCCTGCGGACCCCGCTGGGCCCCCCCCCCTTTCCATCACCCTCCCAACCCCCCAAAGCGGCTGCTCAGGACCCCAGGAGGTGGTGGCCAGCTGTGGCCCTGCCCTGGACCAGGTCCCTCCTCCCAGCCCGTTTTCTAAGCACACTTCTGGAATTAAGGACAAATTGTAATTACTTTCCTCGGTAACAAAACCTTTGGAGGAAAGGGCTGGTGATAGATTTCAGGTTTTATCGGAACTGACAAGGAGCATTATTCATGCTGCACGAGAACTGGCACCTTGTCAGACACGGAGGTCTGTGGTGACCATCCCCTGGGGCACCACCAGACACCAAGATTTTTTTTATTTTTTTTTCTTAATATGGGAATTAAGCACGTTGTCTTGTTCAGTTCCCTTGGCCCTGCTGAGCAGCGAGCCCAGCCCTGGTGCATTGGCCCTGCTGGGCACCTTGGGCTGCACGGCACCGGGGCCACCTCCTCCTGCCCCCGTGCCAGAGCTGCGCCGTGGGGAACACCCGGCTGTAAACCTTCAGTCGTGACCTTGACGGAGAGCAAAGTTTGCTAACACAGAGCATAACACCACACCAGCACCAGGGGGGAGGCAGAGCCCGTCACTGCAGCCTGATCCCATTTGGGGGCAAGGGCAATGAATTTCAGGATCCCTTCTCCCTGTTTTCTATGGCCACATCAATAAGGCTCGCCCCACAAAGTGGTTGAGGCTGCACCCATCTGCCAAACCCAGCAATGTCCCACCCCTGCATGCGAGGTGAGCAGCAGGGACGCCATGTTCCCACCGGCGGGGGCACAGCCCGCACCCTCTGCTGCTGCGCGACTCATGTTGGTTAAAGTTATAATCAACGAGTCAACTAATTGAGCTTATTCAGTTCGACCTCTTAAGCCTGGCTTTAAAGACCATCTCTTCCCACGAGTCACCTGCACACGTTAAGCTCTGCTGTTCTTGCCCAGACAATATTTGCAGGCCAGCTGGGTTCTCCCCATTTCGCTGTTCCTTGAAGCCATTTACTGCCTGTTGATTTTCAGCCCCAAGGGCCAGCTGGGACAGGACAAGGGGGGGATGGCTTTGAACTGAAGCAGGGGAGGTTTAGACTGGATCTAAGGCAGAAATTCTTTCCACCGAGGGTGGTGAAAACCTGGCAGGGGTTGCCCAGAGAGGGGGTGGAGGCCCCATCCCTGGGAACATTCCAGGCCAGGTTGGCCGGGGCTGTGAGCAACCTGATGTGGTTCAAGGTGTCCCTGCTCCTGCAGGGGGGTTGGGCTGGGGGACCTCTGGGGGTCCCTTCCCACCCAAAACAGTCTATCATTCTTTGATGGCTTGCGAGGAGGCGAGGTCTGGGGCACATCTCAGCCCCATGCAGTGACAGCCTCTCCAAACCATTGCTTGAAAGGTCACAGCAACCCAAATATCAGAGAGAAGGAACTGCAAAGCGAGGAGGGGAACAGCCAGGGCATTGGTGTTGAACTCCCCACGGGAAAGGGGCACTGCCAGGGTATGCCCAAGCCAAACCCAGCCGGAGGAGCTGTCTGCTCCCCACATCAGGGGTTTGCACAGCACCACGCTGGCACATACCTGGCGGCCGCCTGGGAATCGGCAGCAAGATGCTCCAGACATGGGCAACGGCAATGTAACCGGCTCCGACAGGCGAGAGCAACCCTTCCAGCACTGAGCTGTTTACTCCTGGATTTGCATTAGGCCCTGCCTCAAGTGCCCAGAATTCACTCCTATTTAGTCTGGATTTAGCTGGCTGTAGTCATTCATTACCACGACTTCATCACGAGTGCTAATGACTGCTGCAGCCGCCCCCGAGCGGGGCGCCATTAGTCACCCAGCCTCAAATGGGATCCTTCTCCCTTCCGTCCCCATTTTCCCTTCTCAGCAGCGCTGTACAAATGGGCAGCAAATATCTTTTCCGTGCACTCAGAATTTTCCACCAGGCAAATCAGGGCAGAGGAATTAATTGTGAAGATGATTCCTTGGCATTCAGGTGGGCGCCACAAGAGTGTCCCGAGGAATTATTCCATTGCCCTTTAGCAGGACACAACCGGGCTGGCCGGAGCGGGGGCAGCTGGCACTGGGAAATGGGGGCTGGCAGCCCCAAGGACCCCCCCCCTTCCCAGCATAAGCATGAGGAAGGTGCAATGAACCTGAGCATCCCACTGTCCTCCAGCTTTGCTCACCCTGAAAATGAGTGAGTAATGGGAGCCATTGAAAGCCTGAGATGGATGGATCCATCTCATCTTCCACCCGCTGTACCCGTCATACCACTGTATTTTATCTCCGCGTCCCTTTAAATAATGCTGCTTGCTTTCCACCAGGGAGGGAAAAGAAGAATTAAAAAAAAAAAAAAAAAGATCGATTAAAAAGAAAAGGAGGTGAAGGGGGAAGAAGATAATTACATTCCACAAAAATTAAGGAAAAGAAAAATGATGTAAGAAATTACTTCTCACAGAAAAGTGTATTTTATAATGGACCTTTAAAGCATTCCATCAAGTAAAACCAACACATTTATTTGAAGTGTTAAAGAGGAACCTTCAATCAATCAGAGAACTTCATCTTTACGCTGTAATGAATTCAGTTGACCTTTGGGTAGCAAAGATACGGGGCTTGAGGCAAGGGGGGAGCCTGCTCCCAGCCACGGCGTTATCGCTGCAGGTGCCTGCCTGCTGATTCCAGGCTGCAATTCCCCACGGGCAGTGCGGCCAGCCGGAGCAGATGCCCTCCACAGCCACGGACGGGAGCGCAGCCTTACCCTGGGGCTCGGGATTTAAGGGGTCTTTAAGGAGACTTCAGATGCGGCACTCAAGGAAGGGGCGGCCACCACGATGAGAACGGACCTCGCTGGAAACTCGGAGAGGGACGTTGCTGTGTGAAAACCTGAGATTAAACCGCTGCTCTCAAAGCAATTATTACCAGCTAACACGAGCTGGGAAATCGCCTTTCCCTTCCCACCGATTGCAATCCCACTTTGTCCCCCTGCATTGCGAATGGAAGGGCATCCGCTTGGTAACCCATGAAAATTAGAGATCAAGCCTGCGGCTTGAGTTTCCCCATCCATGAGCATTTTGGATGCGTCGCAGACCCACACAGAAGCAGAGCCAGAAGGACGTTGGACATCGCATCGCTTCGGGATGAGGGGACCTCAGATCTGCAAGGTTCCCGGGAGCACGGGTCTGGCAGAACAGGCAGCTCGGGCAGAGCAGCCCCTGCCCCAGGCTGGGGCGGGGGGAGCAGGTGAGATGCCCCATTTTCCATGCCGTGTCCCTAAATCACCCTGTGACCTTGAACAGTCCCAGCCCCACCACCAGGCACTGCTCAGGCTGGCCCGGTCTCGGGGTGGCTCTCTTGGAGGTGCAGCGGCTGCTGCGCCAGCCAGGCACCTTCCCCAAAACACCCAAATCTCTGCTGCTCATGGGGGGCAAACTGCAGGCCCCCCCCCCCCCCGAGCCTCTTCTCCCAAGCTGCCTCCTGGATAAACAGCAGAGCAAGTACTAATAAAAATGGTGGCTAAAAATACAGAAAAGGCATTTATTGAGAGAAGAATCCCTTGAATTGCACCCAGGCTAATGAACATTTATACAAAGGGCACTCATCACAAACGTATATTAACCTTCTGAGCATATATAAGAGCAACTGGGAAGTATAGAATGAGAGCAGAGAGATGCCAGAGCACTACACGTCCCCACTGAAAACGCCAGCCCTGCCTCATCTCGGCTGAATTTTGAAGCAGTTTCCCACCGTTACTGGTTTCTCAGCACTCCCGAGGCAGGGCCCAGCACCCCCGGCTCCCCCTCCCTGGTCAGTGCCGGGGGGAATCGCTCCCCCCCTGCCCGGACTCTTCATCCCTCTTGCTGCCATTCCTCTGCGCCGTGCCCCCAAGAAGCAGCGGGCGGCTCTCACGGCGAGCCGTGCCGGAGGACGTGCAAGAAAAACGAAGGATTTTGTCCAAGATTTAAATTAAAATAGCAATCAATATTGCTCCTGAAAGCGGAGAGAAGAGCAGCCACGATGCTGAGATGTCCTTAATGATTCCAGTCAGCAAAGTCATTAGCAAAGTTAGTTCCCTGGCTGGCTTTTTTTTTTTTTTCCCCCCCCCCCCCCCCTTCCTCAATTGGGAATGGTGTGAGAGACCCAGAATCCTCAAGGAAAGACAGAGAAACATGAAAGACATCTGGGCAGCACTCGAGCTGGAAAGATAAGATGTGGTGCCGACCTCTGTGTGCCAGTTGGGCTGGGGGGGGCGGGGGGGAAGGGAAGAGGCGGAAAAGAAAGCTTCGGAAAGAAAAATTCTGTATTTCTTCACCTGGCTCACCTGCGTGGTAGGGAAACGGGTCAACATTGCACCTCATTTAACAAGAAACTAATAATGATCAATACCCGCTCCTCTGCCCGCGCTTTGCTCCTGAACTGGGGTCTTCCGTGGGGCCGGTCATTAATGCGCGGGGCCGGTCATTAACATGCGGGGCCGCCAAATGGATGAGCGGGCATTTGCATTCAGAGATGCAACTTCAGACAGCAGCACCAACACCGTCCTGTAGGGAGAGGCTTAAAGCCCAGTCCCCCAAACAGCCTGCGGTTTTGACTTTTATATATAGTATTTGACTTATATATACAGTTTTTGACTTATATATAGTATAGTAAATACATATTTATATGCACGCACCCACGTAAGCCCTTTTTTGCAAGGTTCAGGGCTCTTAGCAAGAGGGCACTGCTCCACCGCGGGCTGCAGGGGCGAGGTCTCCCCGCCGTCCCCCAAGAAGCTCAACCCACTGCCGAATCCAGCGAGGGGTCAGGGGAGATGGAGAAGGGGAAGGATTCATTAGAGAGCCATCACCCAGCCCAGCACTTGCGTTTGCTCAGCAATCAAGAAGCACTTCTTATTTCGGTTGCACGCAACTCCCCATAAATCCTCCCGGAGTCAACAAAAGCCAAAGTCATTTAACTCCGCGCTAATATAAAAGCGAGCAGGAAGGAGCTCGCACATGGCAGCGAGCACAAGACTTTCCAGAGGAACAATGAGGAGCAATTATGCTTATCGGGAGCTGGGGTAGGATCCGGCACGTCGGCAGGCTGGTGCCAGCAATCACAGTTAATTTTACAAAGTCTGGATGACATATAGGGAAGATTTAGATGTTCTAATTACTCCGCTGAATACCAGGGGTGCTGCTGATGAGGGAGGCAGGCACATGCACATCCACACATATGCACTCAAAGCCAATTAAGAAAGAAAAACAGCAACAAGAAGCCTGCAGGCTCACAAGCTCTTCATAAGAAATAGGTCTAAGCTGACCTGCCCCTCGCTGTAAGACACAGCAACCCCAAACAAGCTGGAAGACTTCTGGTGACCGCTTCCTAGCGGTGAGGACCCAAGAGCTTTGCACAGGGCAGGAAGGGATTCAAGCCACCAGCAAAGCTTAATTTTTAGCTAATAACATCATGATGCCCAACAACATCACATACGGGGTCTTCCACCCAGCAAGGACCAGGAGCCAGAGCCGGGGACACCAGCGAGATGCTGCCGATCAGCAAGATCCTGCCTCTCCAACCCACAGTTTCTCAGCTCTCACTGGGTGCCCACAACACGCTCCATCTCTGATACAAAAAAAATAACACCCCAAAAAACCCCAAGCAACCCCCCGGCCCATCCCTTACAGGTCTGCATCATTGCACTGAACTCCATCCTCCCGTGACCAGCATCCTCCTGAGAGCCAGCACGGGGCTGCCAGAGGGAACCCCGGGAACAGGCCAGCCCGACGCCCCCAGAGCCAGCTCCTCTCACCGGCCCAGGCACCAGCTTACCTGGGGCTGGTCCCGGCACCGCTGACACCCCTACTCCTCCTCTGCACGGTCCCAACAGCTCAGCAGGCAGTGCTGGGGAGGGGGCTGAGCCACTCAAAACCACATCTCCAGACACTTCTTTCTAACTCCCGACCATAAGAGCTCCATTAAAAACCCCATTTGGGGGTTTGCATGCTTCTGGGTCAGTCGGACTCTTCTCCCCACCAGCATCTCCACACTCTCCTGGGCAGCTCCTCATGGCCAACATCCTCCTGCCCACCAACCGTACCAGCCTGGCAGAGAAACTGCCCCTAAACCAGCAGTCTCATTAAGTACCAGGTGGAAGGGCTTGTTATCAGAGCCTTGAACCAGATGGAGTTGCTGATTTAATCACAACCTTTTCTCCTGACTAGTCTGAAACCCACCTGGAGGCTCCACCGAAGACCAGAAAGTTGTTTAATAGGATACAGGTCTCCTGGAGACCCTGTTGGTAGCAAGTCCCCTGCAGAGGAAGATGGAATAAAGAACTCGAGCCTATAAAAATGAAGCGGACCTTTGGTCCTGGCTGGGGGCATGGGAATTACCCAGAAAATCCAGCAGCAACTCAGAGGCGCCCGAGTCCTGCGAGCAAAGGCACGCTGCACTGAGCGTGCTCCGCCAGGGGCGCCCCGCCACGGGGAAGGGGGTGCTGCCTGGACAAAAAGTGCAAGAAGCAGAAGTTTTAAACAACCCCTGAGAAGCAATGCTATTATCGGTGTTATTTGTTGCCGAAAGCGGCATTAATATCACTACACTTATTAATACATGAAGCTGTAGCATTATTGCTAAAGCAGCTGCACAACGCTGCATTACTATTAATGCTGTCGTTAATATATTAATAATACATTATTGCTGGTTTGGTTTGTGTCTTGCACTTCCCTGGAATAATTTTTTCGCTCTAAGTTTTGTTCGTGTTTCTTCAATATTTCGGCAAGTAGTCAGGTCTAATCAGTAACCGGGGCCTAATTTCCTTAGACAGCAGACAAAGAGCATTTGCCTGAAAAAGTTGGAAGCTTGAAACGTGGCCCAGATTCAGTGCTGGGAGAGGAGCTTTGGCGAGGCCAAATCCTGATGCTCAGAGATGGGTGTTTCAGCACAGCCGTCAAGAAAGGCCCACATAAGAGGGTTACCCCAAAGCGGGGGCTGCGAGCACTGCCCGGGGGGATTGCCCACCACCTCACCCCCTCTTTTGCAAGCCCCAGCTCGCTGCCCGGTGCAGGGGGGCTCCGAGCCCTGCCCTGGGCACGGCGACCAAGCCACCGAGCCATGGCAGCCTGGCACACAGGCTCCGTGAGAAGAGCATCATAAATCCTGGCACGGGGTAAGTTACGTTCTGCTGGGCTTTCTCCCAAATTGCACTCATTCCTCACGCTGAAATCCTACCCTGTTTTGGCAGCAAATCTGCAAAAACGAGCAGGCACGGTTCCACGTGTGCAGGAGGAAAGTCAGCATGACAGAGAGTAAATGAGGCAGCGCCGGGCTTTCAAGGCGCCTCAAGATTTCTTTGCAAGCAAAGTCAGGCATGATTGAGTTTGAAGTTACCGAAGAAGGAACTGGACCCTTTGAACAGCACGAGCCATTCGCCTTCCCACCCTGGCCCAGGAGCGTTGTTGCTGAAGCCAGGCAGAGCAGCAAAGCAGCCACGTAAAATCACCCAAGCTCCAGCTGGTGCCGTGCTCCTCCCAAGGTGGTCACCAAAGCCCCCTCTGCACCAGCCACCCCGTGGGACTGCCGAAAAACTCCCCGTGCAGCTTAGTCTTCACCCACAGAGCTGGAAATCAGCTGCACTGTCTCGGTCTCGCTGGATTTAAGAACTAAAAAGCAGGATTGCCACAGCCAGGCTTGTAAAACGGCCCGTGCTGGCTGATGCTTCCTCCTTGGGCACCAGCTCCTGGAGTCAGGTGATGGTGCAGAAATCTCAGCTGGCTTTCCAGTGATGCTTACACATGTGGACGGCTGCTAAAAAACACAATCTGAAAGACTTCATGAGCAGAAGACAAACATAAACATCAGTATTTCCTTTTCCAGACTTGTCAGTTATACCCCAAGCTATTGATTTTTTTTGGGGCAGGGAGGGCTTGTAAGTAGGAAGGGCTGCTGGTCCTGTAATCCCTCGCTGGAGGTTACAGTGCAGAAAGGGAGACATCAGCGAAGGAAAAGGACTTTGCCGTGCAGAAAATGGCACGTTTGAAATGCTGACTTAGCTCATGTCTCAGAGTGATGCAGGTAACCTCTTGCTCCCCTCTCCTTGTCTTCTTGTATTTAGAAAAACCTTTTTAAAACAGATAAATACGTAATTGAGAAATTTTTCATTTCCTCTGTGGTCAGGGGCAAATATTTGTGTTCACAGAGATAAGAATTTGATGGATAAGTGCAGGCTTCTGCTGTCCAGAAAGGAGACATTAATGCAGATTCCTGTTCACTTCTATGTTTAATAAAAGTATCACGGCCTTCATCTTGTTTCAGAAAGTCCTCCCACCAAACATCAATGCAGTGAGCTGGAGCCTCCTGTGCCGGTGGGGGGGATGGAAGGGTGGGACGGCGACGGCCCGGCTGCTCCCGCTGCGAGGGCACCAAATCCAGGCTGGGTGGATCCCGATCCCAACGCTGCTCTAGGAGCATTACAGGTGGAAGCTCACAGCTCCTAAATCACTCAAGGACCATCAGCAAATGCTGCTCCTTGTAAAATTGGGTGGGTTATGGAAAACGCAGGCTTGGCCGCCGCTGAGAGAGTCAGGCAGACGGCACCGAGCTCGAGTGCCAGGGCAGCGCGGCAAAACCGGCACGGGGCTGCACCCCCATCGCCGGCACCGGCTCCTCGGTGCAATGTGCTTCGCCCCGGGCCTGCTCCCCTTTCCCATACAAAGAAAATAGCCCCTATTTGTAAGCGCTTTAAAGGTACGCAGCAGCCAATAAGAAAGCTAAATCCTTAGATCTTAAATATAAATGATCAAAAACCTCCTAAAAAAACCCTGAAAAATTAAAGAAAGATCTGGAAGTTCACAGCTGAGCTTTAACCTTGATGCCATACGGTCTACCAAGAAATCTCTGTTGCTATCGATTCATGCAGAAAACGCTCTGATATGCCGCGGACGGACAGTGGGATGAAACACGAGGATGGAGGCAGAGATCACGACCCCGCGGCCTTCCACGTTCCACCAGCACCCAGCAAAAGCAAGCAGAGTGGGAGTTACTTTGAAATTCATTTTGCCCTCAAACAAGCCAGGACCCAGGGTGCTCCTTCCCGTAGCGCCTTTGATCCGCGTTTTTTTGCAGCGGGAGGGGGGGGGGCAATCGGGCAGAGGCAGAGCTGTGCGGCTGCGGCGGCGGGCAGAGCTTTCCTCCGCTCCACCGGGCTCGGAGGGACCCAGCTCCTCGCAGCTGGCCAAGTGTAGATACTGCAAGTTTCAAATAAAAACCTGACTTATCTTGCTGGGGAGAAAGCACCGGCTTTTAAACGCTACATGTTCAAACAGCAAATATGCGTCTCGGCCTCTGAAGAGCTTTACACAGAACACAGCCGCATTTTTTCTTAGGGTGTTTTTCCTCCCTCGCCATAAAAAGCATCCACTATCAATATTCTTTTAGGATTTTCTTTCCTTAATGCACACGCACATTTTCCTCTTTCTCTCCCTTCTGTAGCTGCGCCGTTGTCAAAGCTTTGACCTTCCGGAGCCAGCCGGGGCTGGGGAAGCCCTGCGGCAGAGCCGGTGGGCAGCGAGGAGGCGGGGGGCTGGGCGGCCGTGGGGCCAGAATCCGTGATCCCTCGGGGTCGGGGAGACAAAAGCAAGCGCAGCTTTATTTGTACAGCTTAATTGCGATGTTGTTGGCCACTCACAACTGCTCCACGTAACCACCGCTGGCCCTGGTGCTCCCTGTGAGCGCTGAGGATCTGTCCTGGGCACTGCTGGGTGGTGGAACCTGGGGCTGGTGGTGGGACAAGACCCAGTTTGCCTTCCTGCATCAGCCACTGGTGTGCTGAGAACAAGTAAAACAATTCTGCCACGCCTTTGTTCTCCTATCTGGATGTCAAAACCTCCCTTAGCATTAGGTGTCATTAAGGCTACTGGCTTCACAGGTCCAAAATGCCTCTGCTGCAGGGAGGCAGCTCACCTGGGCATGGGCTGCCTCTGCAGAACATCAAGCCCCGTAAGATCCATCCTCAGCTCCGCCTGGTCAAGCTGCATCCTGATTTCAAAGCGCTTCGTGGTGCCAAGCAGCCGGGGCGGCTCTGCATTTCACCCCGAATCAGCAGTGGGGCACGGCGGGGACGCGTGCTGGTCCTTCCCTGGCCTTGGGGCAGGAGTCACCGTGCCGGGAGCGATCTGCCATTTCCCTCCTTCTGAAAAGAAATGAAAAGCCTCGGTGGTATTTTCACCAAGAGTTCAGGGGAGAAAGAAATGACACTGCTGTAAAATTGTCGGGGTTAGGGAACCAATGTCCTTTCCAGCTCTATCACAGAATATGAGGAGAATCCAGTCATTAATGACTTAGAAAGCCTAGGGCGAGCACGCACTGGAGCGGAGAGGGGAAGGAAGCCCGGACCTCCCGCGAGCCGGTCCCCACCTCCCGGCGCCTCTGCAGCCACTCTCCTCCCCGCAGGCCACTCGCGCTCTCCATTTTTATTCTCTTTTCAGTGCACATCCCTACCTGTGCCAGAAGGGAGGGAAGGGGAAAGGACAGTTCCTCTCATGTTGGGAGTCAAAGGGAAGATAACCGAAAGCCCCGTTTGCTCGGAGGCAGCCCTTTGGGATCTCCAAAGCTGTTTTTCCTCCGGTGCTGCCAGTCCGGAGCGGCGCCGGCCGCAGTGTTGTCATCTCTCACCTGGCCCGAAGGCAGCAATCCAGCCCCCCCTTCGCAGGCATCGGCAGCCTCTTTCAAAGGCCAGGAGCGGGATTTTCTCCAGTGGGTACGTATCGATCCTTGCCTTCTGCCTTCTCTTTCGCTCCCTTCCTCAGCCCCGGGCACCGGGAGCGGGCTGCTCCGCAGGTTAGTGCCGTGGCTCAGCACCGGGGCCGCGGAGAGGAGGAAGGAGTGGGGGAAGAAGGAAAGATGGGCACGTAAGCACGGTCCCCATCCAGGAACAAGCGCGCCTGTTTGGAAAGAAGAAGGGCGTTGCTGATTCGAATCCTTATAGAACCCCTTTTATAAAGGCCAGCATCTCCCAGGCTCAAACACCCGCACCCCCAGGTCATTCTCTCACTCTGGGAGGAAGATAAACCTGCAATAAAAGATATATATGAACATGCGGCTTTGAAATGATGATAGGGAAGACAAGCTGAAAAACTACACTTGGCACAGCAGAGCAGAGGAGGCACCCAGAGCCCCTGCAGCCGCTGTCCCCAGCAGAGCTCCCGGCAGCCCAGGGGCCACAGGCAGGGCCGGCTGGCTCCATCCCCAGCCCAGACCTTCACCCTGCCCGGTGCACTGGGGAGGCTGGGGGTAAGGCCTGACCCTCCTTCACTTGACTGAATTAAAGATAATAGCTGAAAACGCCAAAACTTGCATCGAAATGAATGGGACTCGGATGCCAAAATACCTTTGTGTATGTGGCCCTCTGGGTCTTTATCTTGATTCAATATCCTTTGGAAGTCAGTGTAGAGTGAAGGATAGGTTTTCATCTGAGATTTTGCTGACTAGAAGTCATGGGCTGTAGGTAAATCTCACCTGGTAATATCTTGCCCGTCAGAGCCCTTTCAAAACTGTGGGTAGCAGAAGCATCCATCAGGGCTGACACATTACATCAAACAGGGTTATTTTCACATCACTTAAGGCCTCCCTTCCCACTTTTGTTTTGCAATTGAAAATATTTTTGAGGCATAACACAACTGTCATCCTCACCCTGCTGTCTGGAGCCACTGCTGCGGTCCGCGGGGACGATTTGCATTCCAGTCAGAATTAAGCAGTTGAAGGGGTTTAGATTTAATCCCATTCAAATATGCATTTTGCTTAGGATAAAAGAAAAAAATAGCATGCTCTTGCTGAAACAAATCAAGCCCAGGTGATGCTGACAGTGTCAGGGGTTGCTTTACACCTCGTTGCATATGCAGGGAATAAAGATAAATCACACGCGCTGGGTGCAGAATTGGGCTCTGGTTACAAGTAATGCAGCCTTGGCCGAAGCTGCTGTGCCAGGATTAATGCATCCATTTAAAAGAGACCACAGTGTGTGTGTTCGGACAACGCCGCACCATCAGGCAGGAGTGGGGACTGGGAAGAGGCAGTACCTGCTCTTCACTCGGAGGAGGTTTGCTCGGGAGGCACGTTAGACCTAGAAGAAAATCAGTGGCTAGCGTGGACCTGATGAGCCCTGAGCATCCTGCATGGTCGCGCTGGGTCCCAGCAAGGTTTGTGGCCCTGTGCTGGACCCACGGAGGCGAGAGAGGACTATCTGCATGTCCTGGCTCTCCACTGGTGCCATAAACGGTGCCAAGGCTCGGGGCAGGGGGGAGCAGAGCTGGAGAGGCTGATGCACAGCCCCGGCAGCCCAGCTCCACGCTGCTCCCCGGCCCCGCGCCGCGCTGCTGCTCCCCGGGAGGGACGGTTCTCGGCTGCTCCCCACAAAACCGCTGCCTGCCAGGACACGAAACTGCTCCCCCTGAAACCAGATCTCACAACAAGAGGCGCCGCAAAGACCCAGCTGCCAGCCGCAGGCGTCCACTTTGAAGTGACTCGCTCATCCGTCCCAGTGCCCGGCAGCTCGCCCTCCGCGAGAAGCTTCAACTCCGCTGACTTTTAAAAGCAAGCTGGCTGCATCCACGCTGGCTAAAATCCCGCTTCCCCCATTTACACCAACCGGAGCGGCAGCCGCCTCCCCTCCAGAGCCCCGTGCGTCGGGGCCGGCCTTGCTGAGGACCGAACGCTGGCTGCAAGTCGTGCTGGGAACCCCTTAACCTTCAAAGGCCACCAGGAGACCTCGGAGCCAGCGCTGTTAAAGATGCAAATTGGCCTCTGCCTCCGCGCCTTCCCCTGTAATTACTTTAGAGAAAGTTTTGTGGGATCAGCTGGACTTCAAGGCGCTGAGCTGTTCCCCTCCTGGTCCTCGAGCTGCAAAGTCGCCAGCCTCACAAAACCACTGTGAGAGCTGCAAAACCCCAGCAGAAAAGAGCCCCCAGCCCTCCTGTGCCGCCCGGGCGCTCCAGCCCAGCCTGGGGACGGGAGATGGGGCTCGCGGGGCTTCCCCTGCCCTCTCTGGCCATTCTCGGGGGGCACGGTTGTGCCACAGCACTCCTGCCCGCCCCCCGGTTATTAAAAGGCTCATTCCAAACCTCCCCCCACGTCCTGCGTTTGTGCCTGAGCCATAGCCCTCTTCTCCTGCGAGGTTTTAATTCCGTTTTCCTCAGTTTCAGCCAGATTTGGAATAGCCTAAAACCGGTGTCTTTGAGGATCTCCTTCCCTTTCCCAGCTTCATAGAATCATAGAATGTTTTGGGTTGGAAGGGACCCCTAGAGGTCATCTAGTCCAACCCCCCTGCAGTGAGCAGGGACACTGCTAACTAGGTCAGGTTGCTCACAGCCCCATCCAACCTGGCCTTGAATGCTTCAGGCAGAGAGACCCAAAATGGGTCCCAGATGGAGAGTCAGGGGCGAGCCACAGCAAAGGCTGCTTCCCTTACGGGGACACGAGGCTCCAACAGCCGTGGACTGAGCTTTTCTCATTCTCTGCCTCCCGGTGAAGCTTGGAAATACCTCGCTGCGGAGCTGCTCCATCCCTCCGGAGCAGTGAGAGGCAGAGGCACCAACACGGGCTTCCCAGACAGACAGACGGACAGCCTGGTGCAGCTCCGTTAGGGCAGGCAGAAAAGCCAAATGAGTGAAAATGTAATCTGGAAGTTAAAAAATGTTGAATGAAAAATGAAGCATTTATTTTTGTAACACTGGTTTTTTTAATCACTTTAAAAAATATTCATTTTGAACACCTTTTTTTTTCCCAGCATGGGGGAAAAAAAAAAAAAAGCCCAGTATATAATAAACATTTCCCCGTCAAAAAAGTTGATTTTGAGGCAGCTCCATATTTTATTTGTTGAGCAGTAACTGCTCCGCCGTTTATTTGGATGAACTTTTAAGGGAAAATAGTTTGCTGAGTTTTTTCTACTCCCGTGAAGGTCTGGGGTCACGTCCACTCCGTATTTAGGGAAGCCCAGGGCCAATTTGCCCCCGTGCAAATTTACCATTTGGCATGGAGCGTTCTCCTCCAAACGGCCACGAACAGCTCAGCACGGGCACCGCTCGGTAACCAGGCACAATTTACAGCTGCCCTCATCGCACCCAGCTACAAATGGCCAAACCCCGGCCAAAACGCCTCTTCTGGCTGCTAATTATAAAATTAACTTCAACAAGCATAAAATAACAGCTCTCACAGTGAACTACGGGGCGGACAGGAGGAGCGGTGACGCTGAGGCACAGCCGAGGCCTCGGGGCACGCAGCGCTGGCCCGGGAGATGGGTCACGTCGTACTCCCAGGCTTTCGGCATGGGAAAAATTCCCTGGCCGTGCCTCAGTTTCCCCTTGGCCACGAAGCCCAACGACTGCCAACCCTTTCCCAAAGGCTGAGGACAGCGGCGTGAGCCTTGGCGTGCGTGCCAGGCAGCGGCGCTCGGCTCAGGTGCAGAAACATCCTCAGGCGCTGACGAAGGTGGCTCCTCTGCACGACGGCCCATTTTCGGAAGGGCACGCGCGTCGCTGCTCAACTGACACATGCCTGCAAATAGACATTTTATGAAGAGGTTTTTTGCTTATACATTGTCATTTAATACAAGGATTATTATTTTTTTTTTTTTTTTTTTTTTTGTCCAAGAACCAGAGAGGGGCTCTTGGATCCCCTCATTTCCCAGCCCTTTGTGTGATAAATCATGGCAGCGTTATTCTGGCCTCAAACGTTCCCAATGAGAGGGGATATCAAAGTGGGTTTGGTTTCCTGTATGAGCTTTTAAACGCCTCGTGGTTTCTCAGCGCATTTTCTTCTCTTTGTGTGGTGCATCTCCCTCCCCCTTCTTTTCTTCTCTCCAGGAAGGCTGAGATTTCTTTTTAAGCAAAGAAAAAAGATTTTTTTTTTTTGTTTCTTCTTTGTTCTGCTGCTACTTCCTAAATGATTCCTCCTTCCTCTCCTGGGTCCCTGCTGCCTTTTGCCCACGGCAGCACGAAGGGTGAAACATCCCCTGGGGATGGCGGGGAGCCCTTCCCGCAGCGGGGCAGGGCTGGCACAGACGGAGGGGAGCAGCTCCATCCGGCACAGGGGCATCCCCGGGCAGAAACTGGGGAAACTCGCTGGGATGCAACGGCAGGAGTTCCCTGGCTCTGCACTGGCGGCAAAAGAGCTGAAGCCTCCCCACCCGCAGACGTCTCCCCTGGTCCTGCCCGTGTGCTGCCACCCATCAGCACCCACAGCTCTGCAAGGAGAGGGCCACCAGCCAGCCGTGAGAGCTGGCCCTTGGGCTTGGCCGCTCTCCTGCTGCCCCGGGGCACGGGCAGGGCTGTGCCACAGCGTGGGGGCTGGCAGGGTCCTGGCAGGGTCCTGGCTGGGTGCTGGCTGGGTGCTGGCTGGGTGCGGCGGGTCTGGCGGGTCCTGGCGGGTCTGGCTGGGTGCTGGCTGGGTCTGGCGGGTCCTGGCGGGTCTGGCTGGGTGCTGGAGGGTCCTGGCTGGGTCCTGGCTGGGTGCTGGCAGGGTCCTGGCTGTCTCGAGCTGTGCAGTTCCTCTAACGGCTCTGCCACACTGTGCCACCTGACACAGCAAGGCTATGATCTCCGCCAGTTACTATAAAGCAATTAAGAAATAATTTCCAGTGTCATTAGCGTCTCGTACTTGGTAACCCCAGCAGCAAACCAAGGTTTAGTGCATTGTCTCGAGTCAGGCTGATTTACTCGGACAGTGATCAAATGATCTTAATGATTTGTCAGGCAGCTGTCATATCCAAATCTGCTTATGATGAGGACCAGGAAGCAAAAGCAATTCATTTAGTTTGTTTACCATCAGGACGGGCCTGGACACCCCAGAGACATTAAAAGAAGAAAAGGCATCTCAGAGAAGCTGGAGCTATTTGATTACAACAGGCACCATGAGCAGGCTTTCTCCAGCACAGCAAAAGACTTTCAAAGTGCATAAATCAAAAACTACAGCAGCGTGAAATTTGACCAAAGCAAGCCAAATTAGGTGTCCAAAGCCCTGGGCATGAGGGCTTTTCTTTAATAGCTTTGGTGACCTTTAGGGGTGGGTAACCTCTCGGCATGAAATGAGAATTTGTCCGATTTGCATGGCTTATCTGTAGAGAAGCCGCATGCGTAAGCGGGCTGGGAGAAAGGGGATGCGAGGAATGGGAATCACACTTTGAATCGAAACACCCAGGAGAGCTGGGAGGCCATGGACACACGCTGAAAAAGCTGAGGACCTTCAGCCCACCCTGCAGGTCTCGTGGGACCTTGGGAAGTCCAGAGTGAAGACAGAGGCGGTGGTAAGGAGGAAGAGGATGGCAGCAGAGCAGAGGCCCTTGAAGCCCCCTACCAAAGGTGCCAAGGTCCAGCTTTGCTCCTGGTCACAGTGCCCTGGGAATCGGTGCAAGGCCACTTACCGAAGCCTTGGGGCTCTGGTTTTTCCAGACCGGTCGCACAGACGCATCCGACGTTGCACCTGACTTTGGGCTCCGGTGTCCCGTTCCCGTGGACAACGCCTTTTCCAACGAACTGGCGTGTCCCGAGGAAGCTCGGCTCTGCTGGAGCGCTCCCAGCCAGCGCTCTCCGAGAGCTAAAGCAGTTTGCAAATCCGCACCTCATCTTCTATTCCATTTAAATGATCTACCATCTTTAGCAGGGCTGAGCCTCTCCAGAGCCTGTATCCAAGGCAACAAGAGCTACCAGGGAAAAAATGGATCCAAGAAGTTATTAAAATCACAATATCCTTTCTGAGCAAGGCAGAGATAATGAGCGCGCGTTACGCTGGTTCCCTGCACCATGGGCTGGCTACAAGCCACCTGCTGGGTGAAGCTCCCTGGCTGGCTACCAAACACCAGCTCTGTGGAGGCATTTGAGGTCCTAAAGACACCGAGCAGCACCTCCGTACCTCCAAACCCCAGCCCAACCCCATAAAACCCCCAAATTTATTCCCTACCGGTGGAACCTGCCTCCAGCGCGGGACAGCAGCATTTCTAAGCATTAGGAAGGGGCCCGTATTTCAAATTTACAGACATTTGGGGAATTTCAAGGTGTTGAGGAATCAGTAGTGTTGCAAAAAGGAAAATGCACAACGCTGCCCCGGCTTCCGCGCGCTCGCAGGACGCCAGGACCCGTGTGCCACAGGTGAGGCTGGGACCCCAGGGGTTCTCCTGGGTCTGTCCCTTGGCATCTTCTTCCCTTTTCCATGCAGCAGGAGAGAGCAGGGAGATGTGATGAGCCCAGACCTGGAGGCACCGACAGCCCGGAAGCTTCTGCGCTGGGCAGCACCCCTGAGCACCCCCAGCAGCAACCCCAAAGCGTGGTGGCTTTGCACAAGCGTCAGCGCCGGGGTGTTAGGGGGCCGTGGCAGCCACCGATCGCTCGCCCTGCTTTGCATACGAGGCTGCCCGACGCTGCTGCAGTAATGAATCACTTCTGTGTGTGTCGCTAAGTGCTTTATAAATCCCAGGATTAGGGGAACATGTCAAAACGCTCACACTCGGCGTGCGCTTGGCACGAGACAAAACCTCCTGGAGTCAGGCTGAGAAAAAGATCGCGGTGTAATTTGTTTGGATGTCTCAGGACTCCAGATCCTCCGGTTCCATCACAGGACAAACTCCCACTGATTTTACAACGAAGGACAGCTTTGCCTTGCAAGCTCGAAGTCAAAATCTGGGATTATCTTTCCTCTCCGCCTCTCCAGAGCAATGCACGACATTCAAGGTTTGATTTGCAAAGAGATTGTGCAAACATTTCTCTTCATCCATCCCTTTGCTTGAGCTGCTCAAAGATTTTAAAGCAAAATGCTGATCCCTCCTGGGATTTAGACTGAAACCAAAGGAAAGGGCTGAGCATCCGTCCCACAAACTGCACCCACATTTCCTCAAAAAGGGAGCGGATTCTCTTCAAAATAAGCCCATGAGCAGCAGGCAGCTGGTGACCTGAGGTGATCATTGGGAAGGCTGCCAGCGACTCCAGCAAACCCACCGCAAGCCTTAGGGAGTAGTGTCTGAATCCCAGAATCCCAACATGGCAGGGGTTGGAAGGGCCCTCGGGAGCTCCCCCAGTGCCTCCCCCCTGCCCAAGCAGGCTCACCCAGAGCAGGGGGCACAGGACAGCGGCCAGGCGGGGGTTGAAGATCTCCAGAGAAGGAGACTCCACAGCCCCCCTGGGCAGCCTGGGCCAGGGCTTGGGCACCCTCAAAGTCAGCAAGTTCTTCCTTACATTCACCTGAAACCTCTTCTGCTTCAGTTTGTGCCCATTGCCCCTTGTCCTGGTGCTGGGCACCACTGAGAAGAGTCTGGCTCCGTCCTGGTGACCCCCACCCTTGAGATATTTGTACGTGGTGATGAGGTCCCCTCTCAGCCTTTTCTTTTCCAGGCTGAACAAGCCCAGCTCCCTCAGCCTTTCCTCGTAGGGGAGATGCTCCAGTCCCCCCATCATCCTTGTTGCTCTCCTCTGGACTTTCTCCAGGAGTTCCTCACCTTTCTTGAACTGGGGAGCCCAGAACTGGACCCAGTGCTCCAGGTGGGGTGTCAGCAGGGCAGAGCAGAGGGGCAGGAGAACCTCCCTTCCCCCTGCTGGCCACACTCCTCTTAATGCACCCCAGGATGCCATTGGCCTTCTGGGCAACCAGGGCACCCTGCTGGCTCATGGTCAGCTTGTCGCCCACCAGGACTCCCAGGTCCCTCTGGGCAGAGCTGCTTCCCAGCAGGTCAGCCCCCAGCCTGTCCTGGTGTGTGGGGTTCAACCTCCCCAGGGGCAGCACTCGACACTTGCCCGTGTTGAATTTCATCAGGTTCCTCTCCCCCAACTCTCCAGCCTGTCCAGGTCCCGCTGGATGGCAGCGCAGCCTCCCGGCGTATCAGCCACTCCTCCCAGTTTGGTGTCATCAGCGAACCTGCTGAATGTTCGCTCACACCAACACCAAAGACCAAGAGATTCCTGTGGATGCTGGATTTTGTCACAAATATTTACAGAGTGGTGATGAACGGGCTCCAAACAGATCCAGAGAATGAATGCCTGGCATTAATGTGCAAATGCATCTAAACCACCTCCCCGGTCAACACCGCGACAGCTCCACCAAAACCACCCCCAGCGGCGCATCCGTGGCGGTGCTGGGTGCTCAGCCCTGCGGGACGGGTGTCCTGGCGCTGGCCTGGCTCTGGCTTGGGAACCAGAGCGATGGGTACCAGCACGGTGCAGCCGGGTGCCAGAACAACGGCATTGGTGCAGTGTCTGTCTTGTGTAATTACGACAGCAAAACACCTACAACATTTTATGATATTCCTCAGCTGGCAGAGTTATACCAGGACAGCTTTTAAAATGATGATTAACCAAAATTCACAGCCTCAATCACCGAATCGTTAATTCAGTGCTTTTTAGTGTGTTTTTCAAATGAAATGTTCAGCAAAGAGTATTTATTCATTCTTCATCGCTTTCTAGCTATAAAAATAATCCAATTAAATTTCACTTTCAAATTCAAACAAGATTTTAGAGGTAGAGGCAGTCAAAACAAGCACAGGAGGACAGCAAAGATGTTCATGGCATTTGCCCACCCTTTCCGGATCAAAACTAAAGGCTTTGATCACTGCTTTAGTTTGGCAAATCCTGGCTTAACAACAGGAGCAAAAAACCCTCATTCGAAACATTTGGCCTTTTTTCTTCGTTTCCCCCCTCTTCCAGAATCAAAATTTTGGTGGAAATACTTGTCAGAAAAATGAATCAAGTGGGCTTGGGGATTGGCTTTTTTTTTTTTTTGCGAGTTCCTGCTGTAAATAACGCCGTTAGCTACGGCGCTCGCCCCGCTCTGGCTGCAGCGGGGGCCGGGATGCGCGGGCCCCCCCCGGCGCAGGACCTGGGCTCTGCCTGCATCGGCTGCTTCCCCATCGCCAGCCCCGCTGCAGCCCCCCCAGCTCCGTGCAGCCCAGCGAAATGACCGCTTCTCTAAAGAGATGATCCCAGCCATGCCCCAAAGGCCCAAAGCGGTATTTGTTTGTTTTCCTTTCATCCTCCCAGAGTTAAAATATTGATGAGGTTTCTCTAAACTGCAGGCCTGGAGCACTTCTATGTGCTGGGTTGAACACCCACGCACCCACTCTGAGGCTTTGGGCTTCGCTTTCACCTCCAGCCTTGCTGTCTGCACTGCATTGCCCCCGGGCTTTCCCCTTCCGACGGCCCCTTCCCGGTGCCCAGCGCCAAGGTCGGACTCTGCACGCCTCCAGCCCCAGGAGCATCACCCCAGCACCACCCTGGGGTGCCCCCGGGCACGTCGGTGCAGGGACTGGGGATAAACCTGGCAAAGCGGGAGGTAAATGCAAACCTGCTGCGTGCTGTGATCAAGGGCATCTTCTGAGATGCCCCTTGTGCCGAGCGGCTCAGAGACACGGCCGGCACAGACGTCCCTGCGGCTGCCCCACGGTGGACCTGCTCCCCCGTCCCTCTGGGAAGACTCAGAGATGTTCAGCTAGAAAAAAAGTTGGCCCAGTGCATGTCCCTGGGTGTCTGCTGCGATTTCCCTGGGGTGTCTGGGTTTGCAGCTCTGGGCTTGGAAAAGAACCAAAAGGCAGGCAGCGATTCTCGCAGGAAGGGACGGAGAGCCCCCCGGCGCGGCGTCTGCTGCCCCTGCTCCCACCTTGCCAGCCTCTGCCTGCAACGCCCGCGGGGCCAGGCTGGTGGTGGGGCCCATGGACCCAGCATTTCCAGCACCTTCCAGGTCTTTTGTCTCAAAGCCAGACCCGATGCTGAATTCACAAGGGAGCGAATAAAGAGGAGCAAAGCGAGGCGCTGCATCCCCGAGCTGCCCACGCTTTGCAGAGGGGATGCACGGTTTTGGGGTGCTCAGCAATGTGTCTATGATGGAAGTAATTTCCTCCGCTCTCAGTCGCCGACAAGGCTCAGAAGGCATCAGGAGAGGGCTCCTCTACAAGGGGCTGGCGGGAGAATTTCTTTTTCCTTTTCCTTTTTTTAAAGGGATGTAAATAAGGAAAGCAGCCGCAATCAGACTGCCATCCCTAGGACAGCATCTCTGGAGCTTATTCTCTTCACCATGGGGGTCTGATGAAGGCAAACTTTCCCAACTCACTGCAGCACATGCAGAAAGAACCTGTTTCCAAGGAAACGGGGATCTTTTGCATGTCCAGCATGCGGTCAGAGATGGGGAAAGGTTGTGAAGACAGAGCCTGCCTTCCTACATGGCTGCTGCTGCCCACCCGCCCACCCTCCCGGGAGGGCAGGGAGCATCCCCCAGGCACACCATCGCACCCCAGCCAGGAGAGGAGGGCTGGTGCAGCCACGGTCTCCAGTTGCCAGCAGGAGGCTTCCGTGCAGTATTGGGGCGCTCGTTGTGATTTGGAGAGGTAGGAGATGGGCAGTTTTCATCTCTGCAGCACCTGTAAATTTGAGGGACCACAGCAGCCCCCAAGAGAGTAACATGGACAACCATAAGGTGGTTAATAATCCAGGCAGGACTCGGTTACTCATTCTCCGTCTTGCCGAGCCAGAGGAAATCGCCCTGAACCAGGAGCTGACCCCCAAAGCTTATCACCTCCCTAGCCAGGAATGGGAAGCAGGAGCCTTTTCCCGGCCCAGGACAGAGACGCAGGAAGATACCACGCTCGCCACTTTGCCACGCAGAGGCTGAAGCACAAAGGGGACACGCCACCCGCTACCCTACAGCATTACCTCCCCCCAGCCCCTTTAACTGGGGCAATGTCGATAAACTGGTGTGAAGAAAGCCTGTATGCCGGCGCCCGGAGGGGCACTGGCCCAAGCCACGGTCCCGGCGTGCGGGTGACGCGCTCACAGCCACGCACGAGGCACACGTCGTCTCCTCCATCACCTTTCGGGGCCACCTCCTCGCTGGTGGCCCCCCCAGCGGGTAACGCCGGACCAAAGCAGCTCGGCCCCCCCTGCGGAGGGGCTGCAGCAGATGGGATCTGCACTCTCGCACGCTGCGAGGCTCCTGGCTAAAAGCCGTGCGTGGCTCCGAAGCCGTGCGCATCTGCAGCTATACATTTGCCGACACTGCCTGTGTCTATAATTAATTAATGTTTGTACAGTGCTTTTAAGATAAAGTGGCATCTAAGTACCAACCATCATTATTATTAGCCCCATCCTGATTTAAACCCATCAAAAGCCCGGAAATTGGGGGGTTTAAGAGCCTGGCAGCCTGGTCACACAGCGCTGCTAAAACTCATGTCTTTACGCTCTGCGTTTTACTCCGCGGACTAAGTTAAGTCGCAAGCGCCAGCCGGGGATTTGCAGCCTTAGCCTAGAATTTCCTGGCTTTTGTGTCTTGAAGGGAGAAATCTCTCATGAAAGGGACCTTCCTCAGGGAGTCAGGAAAACCCAATCCCCTTCATGCACCAATCCAAGGGACCCTCCTGGCCCCTTCCCGGGCTTTAGCACCTGCGCCCGGGCAGCGCTGCCACCAGGACAGCCCGCTCCTCCATGGCATCTTCCCTGCCTGCCCTCTAACTCAGGTGTTGGTTTTTTTTTTTCCCATCCGTGTTCCTATTATCAGCACTGAAAACCCTGGTTACAAAAATACCCATTTTAGCTGAGTTCATTTAAAATGTCAACCTCTAAGAGCTGGGGAGGCCTAATTAGTAAGGGGGAAGGGGAACAGGGATGTCGGGAACTTTAATTTCACTCAGTGCAGCCAACCCTGAAGAGAATCCAGAGCTCGCTATTAGCTACACGCCTTTAATTTGGCTCCAAACGTTAGTCAATAACGCTAACAAATGGGAAGGCGTCGCCGTGCGGAAGGCGCTGATGCTGGGCAAGCCCCGGTGCCTAGGGGGGGCGCAAGGTGCTACCTGGGGGCTCCAGTGGGTGAGGCTGTGGATGCCCGACCCGCCGGCCACACCGTCCCGGCAGCCGCCCTCGCTGGGCTGCAGCGGGGCCGGCGGCTGAGCACCCACCGGAGCGGGGCGCGATTCACGGGGCACACTCAAAAGGGCGTCGGAAATGTCGTGCAGCTGCTCTTGCAATCGCTCGCTTCGAGTTCTATGCCGAAGAAAAAAGAAAGAAGGAAAGAGAGAGGGGACGAGGGAGAAGGGAGGACTGGGAAAGCAGAGGCTGCTGCGTCCTTCCCCCGAGCCCAGGCTGGCCAAGAGGAGCCGTGAACCCTGCCAGGTCCCCACCTGCTGCTTTCCACCCGGTCAGGAGCAGAAAGAGAATAATTTATTCCTTTTGCTTCCAGAACAGCTTTTTTCCTTTTTCAATTTTTTTTTTGTTTTGTTTAGTTTTTTCATTTTTATTCTGCAGGACCCTGGATCAGCACCCACATTGGACCCCTCCCCACCTACCAACTCCAGATCTGGAGCCATGTCTCCTCAAAGAGACAGAACAAAGTCCTGCCGACAACCCCTGCAGCCCCCTTCTCCACCTCTCCCCTATCACAAGCTGTTTCCAACCTCTGGTCTATCAATCAAACCTGTTTTCTCGCTCTAGTACCAGCATGTATGTGGGGTCGCAAATGCACCAATGGTTTGGACAAGGCGAGGACCTTCCTGTGCAACCAAGAGAGGCACCATCTTGTAGGATCCTGGACATCGCAGCTCAGCAGCCGATGGTTCTCATCACCCAGCTCACGTCCTGCTCCTCCGATCCTGGACAGGCACCAAGCTGCCAGTGGGACCAAGGTGGCAAAGCGAAGTGGTGGTGGTGGTGGCGAGTCCTGGGGCTCCCTTGCTGTCTCAGCCCTAGGTTTTCTTTTCAGCAAACACTTTCTAGAAAGAGATCCAAAAAGCTTTTGGATTTCTTGGATTTCTGGATGTTGTGGGCCAGTGACACCTAGCTCCTAAGAGGCAGGGAGCCTTTTTTGAGCCCTGCAGTCTCAAATGCGGCCAGAGCACCTTGCCCCAACTGCACACCAGGCACCCCAGCACAGCTGGAGAGCTTTGCTGGATCCTGCCGGTGGGTTCAGCCACGCCAGTCTCTGGCAGGACGCACCTGGGACTGGGCGGCCATGGGATGGGCAGGGGACCCTCTGCCACCTCTGGTGGGGCTTGTCCCTCGTCCCCCTTTGAAGTGAGGTCCATGACGGAGGCGCGCCTGCTCCAGGCTCAGCGGCCGAGGTGTTCACGCAACATCTTCCCAAAGCCCGCGCCCATCTTCAAAACGTTCCCAGGGATGGAGGGATCTATCCCAGCACTTTCCTGAAGTGTCCAATAGTTAATTGCCTTCTCTGTTTAAAAAGTCAGCGTTGGGATTTGGGTTAGATCACTTGAATTTCCCTATTTGTTATTTTAACCCCTCTGTGATACAGGCATTTTTCATACCCAGCGGCACTCCCCCGGTGCGGAGCATCTCCGCTGGGCCCTGGGAAAGGCTTCCGACGCCGGTGTGACCGGCCGTACACACGCAGCCCAGCCCGGGACCGCGGGGCTGCCGCCGGCTCCTCTCCTCTCTCCCATGCTGAGGCAGAGGCCGGATCCCGCTGACACATCCTCCTGTCTAACCTTTTATCTGCCAGGGGGAGGACGTGATTTCAGATGCTGCCTGTGAAAACTGTTATGAAATATCAATGATACAATTTTATCTACCTGCAGAACTGACAGGCATATTTCAACAGTGGTATATTATCAATTATAAGCCTAACAGAGCATGTTCTCCCATCTGATTGTTGGAAAAATCACTTGTCAAGGGCTGGTAAAGACCACAGCTGTCTTCTTCATATAGACAGCCCTGCAAGAGATGCAAAGCTTCTGTGCCACAATGCTTTTGCTTTTTCTTTCTTTCTTTTTTTTTTTTTTTCTTTTTTTAATCTCTGGTATAATAGAAGAGCACTGAATAAGGTGATTTCTATAGTGTCTTTACACCGACAATGTTTTACAAAGCAATGAGTTAGATACTGGCAGCGCAGTGACAATGTTAATCCAACACCACAGTTGCTGTGGGTGCAGGGATGGCTCACACAGATCCAACGGGACGGCTCACACAGATCCAATGGGATGGCTTACACAGATCCGATGGAACAGCTCACGCAGATCCGACGGGACGGCTCACGCAGATCCGATGGGATGGCTCACGCAGATCCAACGGGACGGCTCATGCAGATCCGACGGGACAGCTCACGCAGATCCGATGGGATGGCTCACGCAGATCCGATGGGATGGCTCACGCAGATCCGATAGAACAGCTCATGCAGATCTGATGGGAAGAGCCAAGCCAGCCCCGTCAGGCAGGACCCTCCTCTGCCCCCCCGCAAGCACTTGGTGCCTGGGAACGGGGACTTTGCTTTTTCCACACCAGCCTAGAAAAACCTGTTTCCAAGGGCTGTGTAAGAGGCCATTCCCAGTGCCCCTCCAGTTCCCTGTGTCATGGGGCTGGGAGCCGAGCTGGGGCCCGATTCCCATTTCACCTCTTTCGGCTGCTGCAGCCATCGCCCTCTGCAGCGCCCACGGGCTCATCTCTCCGACATCGTCCCACTCCCCCACTGACTTCTCCAAAGCCCAGGGTGATCCTCCCGTCACACCAACCAGGGGTCTCCCTCGGAGCTAATGCTTCACAAGCTGCTCCAGTGCCTGCCTGCCTGTGTGGACACAAGGCCAGTCAGAGCCACTTATGGACAGGACGATGCCAATTATAACTACTTACAAACAGGACGGGGGGATTTCTAATTATTAAAAAGCTTTAGCGCTTCAAAAAGCTACAAGAGAGTGAAAAAGAAAAGACTTAATCAGTTTTGCTTTGGAGTTGCCTCAAATTTGTAATTCAATCAAACCTCCCATAGCAGTAAGGATGTCTTTCTGATATTCACAGGAGCTTTCCAGGGGCTATAATCTCTGAGAGATTTATTCATACTTTCTGCATTAGCTTAAGACTATTTTGGAAGAAACATCTCTCCCTCCCTCCCATCAGCAGAGCTCCAGAGAAGATATTAATATTAAAACAATTCAATTACTATGACTTGGGGAGAACACAGGTCCTGGGGAAAGGGCTGTTCATCACGCCGTGTGATGACAGCCCTCTCTTTCTGTCCCCGATATCCCCAAGTTGTTGTTCTGAAAGAGTTTACTGAAATATTGAACAGCGCTATTGAAGACCACTCGAGGAGGGAGCCCGGCTCGCTCTCCTTACAAATACCAGCTCGGGGTATTGCACCGCTATTTGTAAGTCCTGATGCCCTGGTGAGACCCCCAGGTACCGCCAGGGCTTCCCGGCACCAGCGCAAGCTGCCCCGTGTCCTGCCCCGAGCAGCACCGCCTTCCCCACCGCCGCTCCTGCACCTTCCCAAATTCCTAACACTGAATCTAGGCAGCGCCCCGGTATTCCATGATTCTATGATTTCAGGACTGCCTGGACAGGGACATGGCTTTGAGGGTGCTTAGAAGAGCCAGTGGTGGAATCCTGCTTCTCAGGCTTGGCGTGCAGCCCCCGCAAGGACGGGTCCAGCACCTCAGCCTTCAGCGCTCTGCAGAAAGCAGCCGGACGGAGGCTGGGAGGAGGAGGAGGAGGAGGAGAAGGAGGAGGAGGAGAAGGATGAGTGAGACCACTTCGGGGTGAAGGATGGGGAGTACTTTGCACTTCAAAGGACACATCATCTCCTTGCTTCACAAGATCATAAGGAAGAAGGAATAGCAAGGCTAGAGGATTGATTAACCTTCCCTCTCCCTCCTGCTTCCTTGTTCTACCCAATCCATCCTTCCCACACCAGCTAATTAAACATGAAACAAGAAGAGGGGGGTGCTGAGCCTCATCAGCTCCAGTGGTATGTGCAGTAATTCCACTCCTTCAGCCTTGCAGCGGGAAATACTTTGGTGCTGATGGTGCTGCAGAGAGGAACCACAGCACGGTCCAGAGAGGGGCCGGAGCAGACCTGTCCGCACGCCCTCGTAGGCAGCAACTCGCGTCCGCCGAGCCGCTCTGCCGTGCCTTCCTGTCGCAAGGCCAAGCTGAGAATCCCCCCTGCGGGGTTTGGTGCTGTTATTTCTGCTTGCACCAAGCATAAGGATACAGTCATGGCAATCACGTTAAAACCCCATGGCTCCTGCTTTACACTGGTGCAAGGGATGAGTGTTGAGCTGCCTTCTGGATGAGAGGATTGCTCAGGAGCTGAGCTGGACCCCAGCGGGGGTCTCCCACCACTGCCGTGCGGTGCCAGCGCAATAAACCCAACGTGCGACCCCGCATCGCCGGGGAGAAAAGTCTTTGCAGGGGGAGGGCAGCTCGGTCCCCGAGACACACCAAGTGCTGACATCTTCTGTAATCAAGGGGTGTTCACCAGCGTGGATTTTGCTAATGAGTTTACTGCTGCGGGCTGAGACCCGACAAGCTCATTGGGAATAAAGCCTCAAATTCTACACGGCTCCATCAGGAGAAGCGTGGCCAGCGTCGAGGGAAGGGATTCTGCCCCTCTGCCCCGCTCTGGTGAGACCTCCCCTGGAGCCCTGCATCCAGCTCGGGAGCCCTCAGCACAAAGAGGACATGGACCTGTTGGAGCGGGGCCAGAGGGGGGCTACTAAAATGCTCCGAGGGCTGGAGCCCCTCTGCTCTGAGGCCAGGCTGGGAGAGTTGGGGGTGCTCAGCCTGGAGCAGAGGAGGGAGGCTGCGGGCAGAGCGAGTGCGGCCGTCAGGGCTTCAAGGGGGCCCAGAGGAAAGGGGGGGACAAGCTTTTTAGCAGGGCCAGCTGGGACAGGACAAGGGGGGATGGCTTTAAACTGAAGCAGGGGAGGTTTAGACTGGATCTAAGGCAGAAATTCTTTCCAGTGAGGGTGGTGAAACCCTGGCAGGGGTTGCCCCGAGAGGGGGTGGAGGCCCCATCCCTGGGAACATTCCAGGCCAGGTTGGAGGGGGCTGTGAGCAACCTGATGTGGTTCAAGGTGTCCCTGCTCCTGCAGGGGGTTGGGCTGGGTGACCTCGAGGGGTCCCTTCCAACCCAAAACATGCTATGATTCTGTGATTCCCAGCCCCACCGAAAAAGGAGTCAGAAGGGGCATGACATCAAACTGATGGCAGAGAAGAGGGATCAGATTTTGAAATGGAAAAGAGTCAGACACCCAGCTGTCACACTCAGCAGTATGTCTCTATCCATATACCCAGATCCGTGACATCTACAGCTCTCGATATCAACAACCGTATATGAAAGTGCGAGAGAACTTTGAAAGAAAAATAACATCGCTGTGATGAGAATGTTTTATCTTCCTCTCTGGCTCTCAGGGGCAGCAGGCTGAAAGCTGTGATATGTGCAGAGAAACTGCCAGCAGAGGGAAGGAAGGCACCAACAAGGGAGTATATATTTTCCCTGAGGACACTGTTATTTTTCCAGCTTGCCAGTTCCAGTGAATGCCTGCTGCATATGCGAGCAGTCTTCACGGGATAAAATGTACCTTTAGAATCATCTCCTAGCAGAGGGGCAAAACCGTCTCACCAACAGAGCCGGGCTCAAGGTGCCCCAAGCACAGCTCAGGATGGGCACAGCCTGGCAAGAAAAGGAGCTGGGAGCCAGCTCCAAGCCGCTGCCCCACGCGGAGCCTGCAGCAGGAATCGGTGCCGCCTTCCCATCACGGCACACATCACATCCAGGTGAGACACACAGTTTTGCTGTGCCAGCAGAGATGGAAAAAGGGGCTGCTCCTTCCAGTGGAAGCTGCTAGCCTAGGGAAGGGCCAGGAGCCAATTTACTACCAGGTAACACAGACTTTGTGATTGCAAATAGCTATTTTTAACCTAACGACATGTCCATTCTGTTCACGTCACTGATGGGACCTCATCAGGCGGATTTATTACAGCAAATTCAGACGCCAATGCACACCTCTGGGTTAAGCTGGCCAGGGATGCTCTCTGCAACACCAGCCCAGATGGCCTGACCTCCCCTCCCACTTTGCGACTCAGAAAAATAGGAATAAAGAGACTTGCAAAGTGGGACAAGATCTTCCGAAGGATGACGGCTTTCTCTTGAACCTGTATGAAGCCCAAAGTATTGTTACTTATCAGAGAGATTCCAGAATCCAGACTCGCTGCTCCCCACACTTCAGTGTTTATTGTCAGCAGCAGCTCTGCAGAAAGGAGCCACCTCTGCCACTCCAGCTGTTGCTGGCTTATAAGAAATGTGCTTGCTATTGCTAAGAGTTTCCAGCTTTTGCCTACTTCACAAGAATAAACCAGGTTTTCATTTTTTGTGTGCTAAAAACTTATTTATCTTCTTATTATAATCCTGAGTGGGGCTTTCTAAGGACTACCTAGATACGAGGAGTACATAAATGTGTCAGCGCACATCTGTACGTGTCAAGCCAAGCGCGTTGGTGCTCGGAGCAGCAGGACGGGCCGCTAACGGAGTGATGGAAATGCCCCTTCAGGTCTGCACTCGCCTGGCACTGGCCACTTGGCGCAGCAGCTCCGTGGAGTGCACAGGGGTAGGGGGCATTTTAAGGCAGAAAAACGGCCTCGGCAAAGAGCTCGCGTGATGGGGCTGGAACAGAAACAAGGGACTGAGCTGCGTTAACAACAGGGAATGGCACGGAGAAAGCTCGCAATAACAGGCAATTATCATAGAATCATAGCATGGTTTGGGTTGGAAGGGACCCCTCGAGGTCACCCAGCCCAACCCCCCCGCAGGAGCAGGGACACCTTGAACCACATCAGGTTGCTCACAGCCCCCTCCAACCTGGCCTGGAATGTTCCCAGGGATGGGGCCTCCACCCCCTCTCTGGGCAACCCCTGCCAGGGTTTCACCACCCTCACTGGAAAGAATTTCTGCCTTAGATCCAGTCTAAACCTCCCCTGTTTCAGTTTAAAGCCATCCCCCCTTGTCCTGTCACAGCTGGCCCTACTAAAAAGATTGCCCCCATACTAAAAAGATTGTCCCCATTCTCATGTCCCATTGCAACTGGGGATTAAGTTGCATAATAAATATGCAGATCTGATCTGAAACCCAAAAATCCACCTAAACCCAGTTTTACTCTCCTCAGTCCTCCTGTATCTGCACTGCTTCTCGCAGCCACCTTGAAGGTACGCTCTTATTTCCAAGGCACTTATTGCTTTCCACCTGGCGTATATGAAGAGTCCCCTAGGGAGGAAGGGCAGCGCTGTCACCATCAGCTCCCCAGTGTGTTCTGCCTGTCCCAAAGGCGCAGCACATCTGGGAAGGGGCACAGGCACCCTTTGAGAGCTGCTCGGACAGAGGACAGCTTTCTTAGGACCAAAGCACTTTGTGCCCTACCTGCAGGTAGGAACCCTATCCCTGGTCTTCTCCAGCACAAAGCAGTGGGGCACTTCCAGAGAACGTTCCAAACCATGTGAAAACGTACCCCACTGGTTGCACCCAATTTCCCCCAGGAGGAGAGAAGCACTTGATGAATCACAGGCCCAACTGTATTCCCGAAAGGTGTCATCACAGCGATGAACGTGAATCCCCTACACGGAAAAAAGACCTTTTTGTTTTGCAGAAAAGAGCCCTTGTCAGCCCTGAACAGCCGCAAGGCCTTGAGTTGACGAAGCCCTCTCAGTGTTTACACTAAAACTTTGTCTTGAAAAGCCTGATACTGTTCTGTGGTTGGCTTGATCTTGTCCTTCATGGGCCTTGAAGGTAAATTCACCCTGCTTGATTCTGTCTTTACAACGCAATTATCACCCCATCCTAATGAAATTCACCCCAAGCAGAGAGCCAGCGTGACGCTTCTCAGCCACAGCCAGGTTGTTCAGTTTTGTGCAGAGGCCGTGAATGAAATTCAGCCTTTTCTTCACTTCCCAGGTCAATTTGAGCTCTTTCAGATATGGATGTGAAATCCTTTTGCGAACATCAGTAAACATTTGCCTGCTCAATTAGACAACTCTGTAGTCATCCCCTTGCTCACAGGGGGGCAAAGTTTCCTGCAGCGGCTAAACAAATAGCTCGCCTTGCTTTCTCTGTGCCTCCTGGCTGTTAATGGCCCCAAGCCTCCCTAGCCAAGCAACAGCCCCGGATTCTTGGGGAGAGGGCTGTTTTTTCTGAAAGTCCTGTCCCTTGACAGCTGTCCCCTCCTTTGCCTAATCAACAGCTTTAGTCTCTGGTGAGGCTTTCCCTCCTTTTCAGGGGTACCAAGGAACCAAAGCTGTGACCAGCTAATACTTTGAAAACGTATACGCCAAATTTTTAACTTCTCTTGAGGTGGGGATTTTCAAAAAACTGGCTCTGGTCTGTGCTTGGGGACGTGTGTGAACTCGCCCCTTGCCGTCTGGTGATGCCTTGAGAATGCCAAGCATCGGTTTGGAGCTGGAAGGAAATGAATTCCTAAATAATTGACACTCAGTGGCCTCCCTACCGCAGCACCGGCTGGCTGGGAGGTGCTCGCAGCAGCGAAGGGGGCGCGCCTGCGGTGGGCCCCCCTCCCCTCCCTGGCCCCCTTGGCTGATCACAACGTGGGGCTCGAGGTTGGAAGAGGCAACAGCAGCGAGACAAAGCTGGCACCGCTGAGAAACAATAGCTCAAATACATCCCTGCAGCCCTCGTGTTGAGGAACAACGAACGCTTCAATCCGAGTGGCAGGCAGCCACATCTCTATTTTGCTCAGTGCATCTCCATACAGCCCATTGCACTTGGACAGCATGGAGAGATAAGCAATTAGAGCCCTAATCAATAACATCCACAGCCCTCCCTGCTTCAAGCTACTTAATTGGCATCCCAGAGTCAAGGGGAAGGTGAAACTAGGTCTTTGAAAGCAAACGGAGGAAGAATCCCTGGGTGCTGGATTTAACAAAGTACAAACAAATCCCAGGGCATGATGTTCTAGTTCAAACCTAAGATTTGTTCAATACCAGCAGACGGGGGAGCAATAGAAAGGGGATCTCATCAACACGTACAAATATCTCAAGGGTGGGGGTCATGAAGACGGAGCCAGACTCTTCTCAGTGGTGCCCAGCGCCAGGACAAGGGGCAATGGGCACAAACTGAAGCAGAAGAGGTTCCAGTTGAACGGGAGGAAGAACTTCTTGCCTGGGAGGGTGCCCGAGCCCTGGCCCAGGCTGCCCAGGGGGGCTGTGGAGTCTCCTTCTCTGGAGATCTTCAACCCCCGCCTGGCCGCTGTCCTGTGCCCCCTGCTCTGGGTGAGCCTGCTTGGGCAGGGGGGTGGCACTGGGGGAGCTCCCGAGAGCCCTGCCAACCCTTGACACTCTGTGACAGGAGGGAGATCCAGGCATGGTGCTTCTGGTGAGGATAAACACCTCCTGTCCAAACCTGGCCAAGAGCCATCTGAAGTACCCTCCCCTCCATGGATCCCCACAAATATAATTTTAGAGCATTCTCTTGGGGTGGTTCCAGGCTCTATGGCCTAAACAGCATCTCCTGTCAACAGGCTTCAACCTTGGCCCTTGTAAAAGCACGGAGCATGTCTGTCTGCAAGGATGCAGCTGGCTGCCGCAACCGGACGCATCTGCCAGGCCGGTCTGAGCTCCATCATCAGCCTCCCCCAGGTGCTACGCATCCGCTGACATCCAAGCACCTACATCCCCTCCTGCCACCCTTACAGAAGGATTGCATCATATCCACTCCGATGTTCGCCTGGACACGCAGCATACAGGCTCCTGTCCCTCACCTACCATTAGCAATAGCTGAAATTGGGGCAGAGTCCAGGCAGGGCTGAATCCACACCATTCCCAGAGGTTCTTTCCCTTCCCCAGTCACCGTCACCAGAGAAGACACCCAGGGGATGCCCATGCCAAGGCACCTCTCCCCCATCCAAATGCTCCTCAGGTCCTCCCAGCCCCAGGTAGCCATGCTGACTTGACCTAAATTTTCTAAAATAACGTGCATATGAAACAGAAGTGCAGAAGGTTTTGTTTTTGAGGTCATTTATTAAATCTTAATAGTCCATAAATGACTAATTTAACAGGAGCTATCCTGCCTTGAAACCACCACCTGTAGAGTTCATGAGCATATTTTTTGTCTCTTGAGGGAAGGGATAGAAAAGGAAGCTCAGCAACTACAAGTAGAAGCTACAGTTTTGTTTAAATTCTCTCCAGAATTGTTGTGGCTTCATACCAAAAGACCTAGGCCTCTTACCAGGGCTGCATTTTTTCCTTGAAGATGACTGTTTCACTGAACAGGCATTCTCATGATAGAAAAAAGGGCATGGGAAAATCTGAACTGACACTTGGCTATTCAAGATGTGCTTCTGTAACACATTTACATGCTCAATCCTAAGCGCGTGCTTAAGTCTACTCCTGCTCCACCGGTTAGGTACGCACTACCAGCCAGCTAGCTCAAATGGGGTGTAACAGATGAGCTTGAAGACCTTAAGGACCAACAGGTCCGATCCCCATCCTTTGCAAACTGCCCTATTCCCACTGAAAGCAAGGCCAGCTTGCTCCAGCTGAGGATACATCCTGAGCTTTCCTACCAAAGCATTAAATTGAAGTAGTGTCCTCAGCCATCCCTGAACCAGTGCTCTTTCTGGTAGCAGCAGGGGGATGGAGATGCCACATTCACCAGCGATCGCTTGCTTTGCCGTTTCCCTTGACTTTAACCGTCCCGTCATCGAGCACCGAGGGGTGATGTTGGGCAATACCCCGGTATCCCTCCCCTTCTCCCTGATTACACTCGACCTCAGCTCGAGACAGCTCTCGGTGGGAACTCGTTGGGGTGGTGGAGTCGCTAGTGTTTACAGATGCATTGCACTGTAGACTCCACCTGGGAGATAAACAGGCAGAAACTAACAGGCAGATAAGAAAAAATTGTCTTTATATATCAAGTTGCTAGAGGGAAGGAGCTTCAGAGGGGCTGTGAGCAGCAGCCCCATGGTAAACATGCAACTCTTGCATGGTGAAGAGCCTACGTGGGCTCAGCTCAGCTGGAAGCGGCACCGCGATGGCCAGGTCTGACGTAGCCGCACAAACGCCTCCAGGATCAGGGTGGACCAAAGCCCGTTAAGCTGACCGAGGTAACGGGGGCCAGCCACCCTAGTGCTTTCGGAGCCGACGGCAGGACGAGGAGGTTTGCTGGTACTGGGCTGAACAGAGAGGGTGAGAAACCCCTGGGGCATCGAGTACGGCATGGGAAACGGGAGCCACGCTATGGGGTGCTGCGGGGGGAGGCGTTTCCTCCATCAAGGCTGCAAACGGCGTCTGAAGCAAGTAACGGGTTATTTTAACAGAACATGGGAGGCGAGAAGATTAATCCAGGCCCTGTTATGGTCACACAGCAAGGCACCGGCAGACTGGCAAGAGAACAAAGTTTTCCAAATCCTTACAGCTCTCCTAAGCCGTAAACCACAATGCCAGCTAAGCAGGTACCACAAAACCCGCCCGTCTCCACCCTTCTCCCTCCTGCAGCGCTTACCGTTTCAAGAGAAGAAATTATTTATTGTTGAGCTTATTGTATAAGCTGGCATGATTTATTTAAACATTTGCCAACAACCAGCAGAATGGGAGGCTGTTTTTCCAGCATTCCCACAATGGAGTGCTAGAGGAAACAATAACAGGTCCTGGGATTGTTGCTGTGGGACCTCTCCTGCCAATTACACTGAGTTAGAAGCTTCAGTTATGGGATATAAAATAATTAATTTCATAAGGTCCAAGAAGAATCGCTCGCTCTCTATGAAGAATCTTCTTCCTCTGGCTTTTTCTGCCAACACAATGTATAATGACTAGAGTTTTAAAAAACGCTACGCAGCCTGCACGTAACAGAGTATTTAATTGCTTTCCCTGCGTGCCACAATCTTAATAACAAAGACAGGTCGGGGGGGGGGGTGTCGTAAAAACCAAGTGAACGTTCCCTTCCTGCCCCCATCCCTGGCGCAGGAAAAGGACTTTTGTTCGGAAGAGCGCTGCACGAAAACAAGGTGCATTTAGCAAAAACTTTTGGAAACTTGTCATATAAGCTTCAGCTTAATGAAAATAAAAATCAAATTAAAGATCTGCAAGTTCCTCCGTGGGATTTTTCAAGTGATGAGATTTAATTAAAAGCAAGCAAGCAAAAAAAAAAAAAATTAAAAAAGCATGTAGCGTTGTATGGACTAGAAGAAAAACGCAGAAACTGAACTGCATTCAGGTCAGCCTGCAGAGACTGGAAGGAAAAATAAAAGGAGCAGCGTGCCCTGGTGGGGTAAGATTTCTCTCACGGCATCACCTGCAAGCCTGGTCAGAGAAGTTTGACAGGCTGGAGTGGTCTCCTCCTGCCCCTCTGGTTTAACTGGGCTGGAGAGGGGGTGAAGGCTCGGACGCAAGAAGCAAAGGGCTCCCAGGATCACGCTGCCCGAGCCGGCGCCGTCCTCCGGAGCTTGTTCCCCCTGCCCACAGGGCTGCCGCGAGCCGCCACACCAGCCAGCGGATCTGGACGTCGTCTGACGGAGCACAGCCAGCGTTCCCGCTCGGCGGCGAGGAGCTTCGGCCCAGCGCGTGTGCTCCTGCGGTTAAAGGCTGTATCAGAAAGCACGTGCACGAGCAGGAAGAAATAAAGTCGTCTGATTCTTGAGTGACTCACCACCAGAAGCGTATTCTGTATGGGGGTGTGTGTATATAATATATATATATATATATATATGCTGTAAAAGCAACTCCTACAGAAACAAATAAAATAACCCCCAGAACGCCAGCTAAGTACTTTCATCCCTTAGTAAAGATCTGCAATGTGTAGCTGAATGATCAGACTACAGTTTGGATCCAAACTAGGTCGCATTTGTTTCTAAAGCCAAAAATAAGCTCTTCTTCCAAACCCACAGGATAAACAGAAGCCTTTCCATCATCATGGAGCATTCTTCAGTTTGATGTTCCTTTCAGAGCACAGGCACTCTCATGCATAAATGCCATGGTAGGATAAGGATTCAGGAGTGGCGGGTTAATGTAATAATGTTTTGCAAAATGAGAAAAATAATCAAATAAACCCTCAAATGGAAATGCTGGCACTCATTCCCAACAGTGCTGTGTCAAAAAAGGAGATTATAATTACCTCGAAGCCTCACAACAGCAAATGCACTTTCCCAGGGGAGTTTCACCTCCATAAATTAAAAATACCCTAATTCACAAGAATTGGCTCCATGAAAGCCTCCAGAACTCCTGCCACAATCCCGCACATCGCAAAGCCCTGTAACCCCGCACCCAGACCTCGCAGCGCCCGTGTGGTCTTTCCAGCTGTTCAGAAGCCAGAGCTCTGCATTCAAGCGCAATTCCTCCGCTCTAAGCCCAGGCGGGGTGGGATAAGCCGGGATGACAGATGACTGTGGCTATCACGTGAACCTCAACTGGAGGATCTCAAAGCATATCTCAACAGATTACAGAAAGCAAGATAATAATCCCTCTTGCAGCAGACTCTCACAAACCTGCCTGAACATGAAAGGAGAGACCCAATTTTCCACGGACGGGGTCCCAGGTCTCAGCTCAAATGCTAGTCCTGCTCCCTAGCAAGACACAGTGACAACGCGTGTCGCTGCTATTTTTTGGTTGCTTCATTTATTTTGTGCAACCAAAGTTGAAGGATCCCACCCTGCCCCTTCTCCCCCCGTGTATTTGCTGACGGGCGGTCACAGACAGGACTGGGATGGACTCAGCAGTCTCATGGGATTGCTGATTCTCTGCTTTGACTATTAGAAAAAGCTGATGGGTCCAGAATCCTTTTGGAAAAGTTGCTTATACTATGCACATGGATCTAGAAACCATTTTTGTTGTTGCGGCTTTCCAGTAACTCTTCGCGTCCTGCAGCTGCCCCGTAGTGCTCAGCAGCCCCCAAACTAGCAATTTCCTTTTTCAAATAAAACCCAAACGACTTTATCACTTGCCTTTAAGATCAGGGCTGTGGGATTCAACAAAAAAACTGCAGCAGAACAGAACCATCTACCTGTTCCTTGCTCCGTCCCCAGAAAGAAGCCAGTTCTGCCATGCTGTCCCCAAAATAGGAGGCTTAAAAGAGGCAGAGCGAGGAGCAGAGCAGGGACCCCGGGAGAGGTGCAGGGACCTGCCCCCATCACAGGGCTATGGTCTGAGAGGAGCCGCTTGGGATTACCGTGCTGTCCACTGACCAGATCTTGTTAACCAGCAGAAACGGCCTCCAGAAGGCTTACCCAATTAGCGTGATGGCATTTCCCTAAGAAACCCTTTGATGAATATTTTACTTCGCTGTAACCCGAGGGAAGATGCTGGGGTTTACCTACGGATTCCAGAACTTCAGGAAGAATTTGCAAATGACCGCGTGGCTCCTCCTTCTCCTTCGACTCAGCTCCAACCCCAGCAACAGCACTAACGCATTGCATTTCAAAAGGCTTTTTGCTAACTCCATTTAACGACTGTGCCAGGGTGCGTTTCCAGGCCCCGACTCCCCTCCAGCCCCTGGGGTTTCCGAGAGGGGCTGGCTGCTGGCTACGGTCTCTTTGGTGCACACACGTATTTAGCCATCCGGTCTTACGCTGCTATTTTATTTGCAAAACCACAAGCGCGTGTGATGAGTTTGAGCCATCTGTCAGTCAGCTCCATGCCGCGCACGCCGGGTGCAGTGCGGCGCACGAGGCAGGGGGTCAGCAGCTTGCCGAAAATGAGATATTCTGTATGATGGAGAATAAACTGTCGTAGCAGGAAGGACTAAGACTCAAGGCACGATCAGTCCTTGCAGAGGTTACTCAATTTAAAGGAAGAGCCTATCATCCGTCAGCAATCAGTAACATGGAGGGAGGCGAGGCTCTCCACCTTTGCCTGCAATGGACAAGCCCCGCGGCAGAGTGTTTGACATCCATCAATGCGTTGGACTTCCACCTCTGGAAGCCCCAGCAGGAGCCGATGGTAGCAGCAGGACCTGATGGGATCCCTCCTCTTCCTGCTGAGCCAGAGACTGTTGTGGCTACCTTATAGAATCATAGAATCATTTTGGTTGGAAAAGCCCTTTAAGATCATCGAGTCCAACCGTTAACCTAGCACTGCCATCCCACCACTAAACCCTGTCCCTAAGCACCTCATCTGCCCTTCTTTTAAATACCTCCAGGGATGAGGACTCCACCACCTCCCTGGGCAGCCCATTCCAGAGCCTGACAACCCTTTCGGAAGAAGTTTTTCCTAATGTCTAGCCTAAACCTGCCCTGGCGCAACTTCAACCCATTCCCCCTCGTCCTACCTTGATCTGACGACAGATGTTACAAGCCCGGTGGGAAGAGGGGGAAGGCTAAAAGGGGGAAGCGGGAAAGAACCACAAGTTTTTGGGCTAAAAAAAAAAATCACTCAGAGGCGGCCAGAGGAAGATGCTCCAGGTGGAAGGAGTGGTGGCGCAGAAGGATCTCGCAACTGGGAACAAGTGGAAACCAGTGGTAGAGAGACAGCGCGGAGACAAGAGCACAGCACAGGCTTCATTACTGGCATCGATTTTACATGGAAAGTATTTAGCTATGATTGCAGCAGGTGTCGGAACAAACCCCTTCAATTAGATCAAGGCCTTGAGAGACTCTACAGAGAGGATGATAAAATCAAGAGAGCCATTTCATGCCAGACCCGCCTGAATCTGGCTCTGCCAGGCCTCAAGCGCTGACACATCTCGGCTCATCTGACTTGTGCTGTGCTTTATCCAAGGACAACGCGCTTGTTCCTATTGCTTTTCTTCTTCGCCACAGGATTTCTAACGTTTAGAAAAGAACCAGCTGTAGCAAGACTTGTATTTCCTCAGCTTTCCTCCTTGTTACTGCTTCTTTGGTTTTTAAGTCTTCAGGCATTTGACAAATAAAAATACTGGCTTTTCCACACAGCTCTGTGTCCTACACCCACCAATGAGCTAAAATAACCATTTTCTTATATTAAAACAAAAGTTTAATCAAACAGTGTTTTTCTAGATGCCTGCTCACACTCCACAGTATGAAATTAATTCCGGGGAGAGTCTTGCTGAACTCCAAGGCCTGACAAACTTTTCATTCTGTAATCATTTTTCAGAGGAAGGGAAAACAAAATACATAAAATAGACAAATGGAAATATCACTAATCCCATCATGGCCGCAGAGGAAAGGGTAATAAAGAGAAATATGACAGAGTGGAATTTTTCTGCAATGACTCTGCTCGAGTTCTTTATCTCCTGAGCTTTCCAGACCACTGCCTCACCTGGGGGAAGGCAAGGCAGCTCTGCTGACGGCAGCGAAAGCTCTGCTCCTGCCTTTCGGAAGCTTTTACCACCCATTCCATTTTGCACTTGAGAAGAACAACACAAAGTGGGGAGAAACGGTAGGAGCTGTCAACACCACTCTCGACACATAAAGATTTGTGGGTTTCTTTAATTATAGGAACATCTTGGTTAATCTAGGAAGATTTAATGGCAATGAACAACTTCACTAGCAGCAAAAGCCACCACACTGAGCGCCAGCGTTGGCTCGGCCGGTCTGGCATTAGACACTTGCGTGCCATTTCACCAGGGCAGAGTGGTACAGGACTTAAGCATATGCTTAACTGTAAGCAAAATGCTGAAATGCTTTGATGAATTGAGGCTCTGCAGAAAGAATATAATCTATCCGTTCCTAACACGGGCTCATTAAAACATTATCGATTCAACTACAACCATGAACCACCAATAAATCAGTCCTGCAATTACGCTGTGTCCATCTCCGCAGTGAAGAGACTGGATTTCCTCACTGGAGTCTGTGGCCAGCAGACGAGCTAAGCTGCAAAGGGATGACACCCCCCACCGCCCAAAAAACCCCTCACAAGCTAGAAGAGTCCCAACCCTGACAGCAAGCTTCCCAAAAGTGCGCCCCCCCCCCCAGCACCCAAGCATCACCTACAAGATCAACCAGACCTTTATCGAAGTGCTTGGTATCCTTCTTTGGGGAAGGATTCAAGGGATCTCACTAAGAAAAGCCATTTTTAATTTTATTTATTTAAGTCTTGCTTATTTAAGAATATTTGTCTCAGTGGTTAAAAAAAAAATGAACGTTTCACCTGTTGCAAAAGAAAAAAAAAAGTCTAACAGTTGCTCTGGAAAGTAGCTAAAAATCTCCCATGAGTCCAAATGATTTATTCTCTCTGTGGTCCCTCAGACTCCTCTTCTATTAAAAAATGGGTGAAGTTTAGCCCTCTGAAAATTAATTGCTGACAACTTTCTCCTATGATGTATATCTCCAGAGGTTTTGTTGGCAACTGATAGTTGCTGCTCTGCACATCTGTACTAAATACTGTCTGCTGGCCATAAATCCTCCCTGCTCCCTTGAGTCATCTATGCCTCTCGTCCCATATATATTCCGAATGGAAATGAAAGCCAGCTGGAGAGGCAGGGGGGAGAGGGGAATTAACCAGGCAGGCAGCCATTTCACAGCCAGCCACAGAAACCCAGCACTCCACCGTACCTTCAGCTAACGAGGAAGGCTAAGCGGAAAGACAGCAAGAGCTTATTGATGTTTTGGGATGACCATCAGAGAGCCCAAACAATAAAATCACTTCAATTACTGCTTCATGCATGCAGGTTAAGCCTCCTCCAGCTTTCACCATCGTTTCAGTTCTTCCCCTCTCCCCTTCATGTCTGTAGGTAAAAGGAAAAGCTACTACTGATGCAAAGGGAGGGGAGGAAAAAATCAGCAACGCCACCACCAAGCAAAAGCTCTTAAATTTCAAGCTCAGAAAGCTCAAAACTCCTTTTGTTCTTTTGAATGGGAAGGGGAAAGAAGTAAGGCATGGGAAGTGGAACAAGGAATCAGCATTTGCATCCACAAAGCCAAGGCAAAGGAACTGCTCCTTGGGAATGGCTGGCCTGCCACCAGCCTAGGAGATTGCAAAGGGAAGGATAAAAGCAGGGCACGATCTAACCAGCTCAGCTCGTGCAGAGTAAGGACGTTGCGCCTCTCACCCAAGATGCGTTGTTTGGCAAGCGTAATCCTTGTTGGCTTGATGGGAATCTCATGAGCTTGAAGGAAACCCGGGGTCTAAAGATCTTTGGCATCTGGGAGTAGGAACAGCATCCATCACACGGATGGATTTTTAGCTAGTCCACAATGATCGTTTCAATTTTCTTTCTTGTTAACAGTCGATACTTCTGCAAGGAAGGAGAAACCAGCAAGGTGCCCATCAGAACGCCAGGCTACGCTTCATATTGTCATTTTTGACCCGGCTAGTCTGAGTTATTACCTTTGATCTTCTCGTCCCACCTCTGGGAGAGCTGGCAGTTTCCTTGCAGTCACCCATTTCAGAAGGGAAGCACTGCTCTCAACCGCTCAAAACTCAGCCCTGACTCACTCATCCACTGTGTTATAACACCTTCTCAACGGCTTGGAAACCAAAACTCGATGCAGCTGGGAGCTGAGGCTCCAGGAAGCATCACCCACCCTGCAGATGCAAACCAGGACTAAAAAGTTTTCATCGCCGAGTTTATTTTAAGGATAATATTTTGCTCTTGAGTAGAGCCTTTCTTCCAGAAAGCAGACGCAATGAGGACATGAAACAGCAGGGAAGAGGAGTTGTTTAGTGTATAAACAGGAATAATAATATTAAAATGAGTAATGAAAAATTTAAGCAGAATATTAGGGGGAATATCTACCATGGAGCATCACTGAGCTATGCCAGTCTCAGATCCGGAAAACACTCCTTGACATGGCATCTGTCCCACCTTGCTCTGAAGAGCGTCAAGATTGACCAAAAGCCGACATTTTTTGATCAATCCAATAGCCATGAACATGCAGCCGTGGCTGACTTACAGCAGCTCCACAACCTTCCCAGCCCGTGGTTCAGCCTGGAACGTCCCTGTTTTCGGGGCAGAGGGAGTCCGAGTCTCATTTTCCTGTTCCCTCTCCATGGGGAATCAGTGCCCCTGCTCTGTAAGGTGAGCAGCTCCTTCCTTCCTTACCTGCAAACTCTGCAACATTTTCCAGTAAGAGTTGCCCCAGGAATACAAACCAGACACATTTGTGCGGGAATAATGACAAGGATTAAGTTTTGGTTTATGTTTCCTTCCTCTCAGGTAATCTTTATGCCAAGAAGAGATGCAGATACGTAAGGTGCGGAATACGTCTCCGCAATAAAACAACAATAGGTAGAGTCAAGCCATTTTAGAAGCAATAGCAATTTTACAAAGAAAAAAAACCCCAACTTAAAATATAAATAGTTCTAGCAGGAGCACATACCAAGGAAACATATGGTAAGGTCTATTTTACTAATTAGTTTTCAGACCCAGTTGTGGAAATTAGAGGTGATAAACAGCATTTCTCTTCTAGGATCTAAAAACGTTTGAAAAACTATAACAGAGTTGAGTAATTGCAGGAGGATATTGATAGAGAGATCTGAAGTCACTGACTATTCAATACGCGTACTTTTTACTTCTTTAGGAAGCCAGTAGCAACCGCCTGCATTCCTTCACGTACGGAGGATTAGAATTCATCTCATCCGGATTTTAAACTAGCAATTCTAGAGGTTTTTTTTTTTTAAAAAAAAAAATACTTCTTGTCTTCTTTTGTCCCCGACGTTGCCCAGTGAGGTTCTCCGATGTACGCTCGCACACTGGACAGGCTTGGGAGGTCCACAGACACCCTGCCATCCGCAGACAGACCCCCCCCCCCCTTTCTAATCGTCTCTATCTGGCCGCACACAGCACACTTCATCGGCTCTCTGATCAGCTCGCGAGCATTAATCAACCTTCAGCTCCCGTTTTGTAGAGCAGATAAACCAAAACGTTGCTATTCCCATTTATATCTAGAATCACAGATGGTATGTGACTTCGCAGTAGGGCTAACAACCGCACCGGCTCTCCCAACCATCCATTATTCCAAGAGGGGAAGCGATAAGCAGTGTCAAAGCGCGCTCCCCCAAATTCATTGCTGTGCCTGGCATATTAACTCTGCAAAGGCAAGGGGAAGCAGAACTGCTCACAACTATTCTTTTCCAGCCCAAATGCACAGAGATAGAATCACAGAATGTTTTGGGTGGGAACGGACCCCCAGAGGTCACCCAGCCCAACGCCCCCGCAGGAGCAGGGACACCTTGAACCACATCAGGTTGCTCACAGCCCCGGCCAACCTGGCCTGGAATGTTCCCAGGGATGGGGCCTCCACCCCCTCTCGGGGCAACCCCTGCCAGGGTTTCACCACCCTCACTGGAAAGAATTTCTGCCTTAGATCCAGTCTAAACCTCCTCTGCTTCAGTTTAAAACCATCCCCCCTTGTCCTGTCCCAGCTGGCCCTGCTAAAAAGATCTTAGTGCCTACCAATAGAACTTTCTGCGACCTTTCAAAAATTATCAAAACAGCAGTTTCAGGGCAAAAATCTGCCAGTTTGCATAGAAGGAATTTATTCCTTTTGTATTGGAATAGACAGCATAAAAAGAACTGTTTTGGCATTAACAAAGAAAGGCGTTTAGAGTAACTCAGGAACAACGAATGGGTTTCCTTCCTAGTGGATCATGAAACACTGCAGGGAAAATAGGACTGCCACGAGGAGAAAAGCTAAATCTAAAGACTCTCTGTAAAAAATGGCACCTCTGTCCTCCCTGCAGCTCCAGCGTTAACCATCTCCAGCCCCCTCTGGCTGCAAACCGCCCGGCACAGCTCCGCAGCAGCCTCAGTGCTCGGGGCACGAGAGGGGAATGGCCTTGGATCCCTGGGAAGCCAGGTGCTTCGGGCTATTTATTGCATTCCAAAGAGAAGAAAATGTTAAAAAAAAAGAAAAAAAAAATCAATGAGTCTAACTTGAAAAATGGTCACAAGTCATAAATCCCATCTTGCACCACAGAAGCTGGGCTCAGTCTCCACTCTCGCTCCCTCTCTCCAGTTACAGGAGTGTTGGGCTCCCCTGATTCCAAACATATTTTAAAGACACCTGGAGCAAACCAGGCTGGCGTCAGCAGGCAGCACCCCACTTTTGCTGTGCTTAAGCGGAGGAAAAGCAGCCGTGCGGGACTGCCATCGCCTCCCTCCGGCGCCTCGGGCGGAGGGTGGGCAGCACAGCACCGTGCAGGGGATGGTGCTCTTTGCCCAGCTGCGTCGCTACACCCGGGACGTACAAACCAGGCTCCCCCCTCCACCACCCAAAGCGGCTGCAGCTCTCGGCCCATATTACCCGGCATTACCCTATTCAGAGACATTCATTCCCTGCAGCAATATCCCCTAGGCCAAGAGGAACATCTGCCAAAATATTTCAACAGCCCTTCCAACAAGCATTCATGAGGCATTCTGGCACAAACGCACACCTGGGCCCATTTCTGTGAAACCATTTCTTTTTAAACCCAGCAGGCCAGAACAGCTGTATTTTACAGGGTTTAAGCTTTATTGGTAGGAGTGGGTTTATTTAATTGCACTGTGGCAAGAGCACAGTTATGTTTCTCAACTCAGTCTAAGACAAGGCCAGAAAGCTGCCCGAGTGTCACGGCGCAAATTCCCTGGTCCATAGGCAGAGCTTGGTGACTTTACAGACGTGCCCTTCTTTAGCTCCTACCTACAGTAAGCAGGAGTTTAAACCCTCCTCTCCCTCGCCTCCCCAGCGCACTCCTGCAGCGCAGGTTAGGGAGGAAGGCACAGCTCATTTATGGCCACCCAGCCCAGGGTGCTGCGTTGGCACCAACACCGAGGCACCCAAAAGGACCACAGTGGGTGCCACAGGGAGAGTGCCACCTCTTGAGTTAAAAAGAAAAGTTAAACATCGCAAATAAAACAGCAGATGGAGGCAAGGGGGAGGCCGGGGATCAGAGAGGCTGTGCTGCAGAGAGCTGTTTCCAGCGAGCACAACAGCAGAAGTTGCTCAGCACCTTTAGTCCGGGTATGGAGGGACTTGTAATGTCACCGAAAGCCCAGTGGCCCTCCTAATGCAGTCCTGCTTCGAAGATACCCGGGGAACACCAACGCGTTGTCACAGCAGCTCAGTTTCATCCTTTCGGATGCCCCTGGCAGACCCGCACTGACGACCCAGCACATCCCTCCACGCGTCCCCAGGACCGAACTCCTGGGCTTGCCGCTGAGAGGGAGGCGGCACTGGAAAGCAAAGCCCCTTATCGCTGCAGAAGTGTTGAACCCCGGGGACAGCACCGGCCAGGAGACAGGAGGCTCCAGCCAGTGGCAGTGGCTGGGGATTTGAGGCGGTGGCCGGCAATTGCCCCCGTGGGCTTCAGTCCCGGCATCTGCCGGGGTTCCTGTTGCTGTGGGTCTTGCAGCAAACTCTGCTCCACCACAAGGCAGCTCTCCCGACCTCACTCAGCCCCCCGTTACCTGGCAGCAAGAGCCCAAACCAGCCCCTTGCCCCATCCATGGAGAGGACAGCAGGTTTATTTATAGAATAACTGATTGCATCTGTCTTTGTACCCCCCCTTTCCCATTACATCATGTCTAGGGCTTGATTTCAATCACACCTATTTTCACATACAGCCCTAGCTATTTTTAGGGCCAAGTAAGTAAATGGCTCATAAATAGCTTCTTGATTCATAACAGTTTATATTGCTATTACATGCCCTACTTCTCTCCTCTGAAACTTTTGTACCTCCCTGGTGTCAACATGTCTCGCTGCATTTTGCCCTTAAGTGCTTTATAACAAGGGAAGTCTAGTTCAAGTGAAAGGGATAACGAAGAACCGGGTTTCTGCAAATTGCCTCAGCAAACAGCGCAGGATGCACTTAGACATGCACATTAGGGGTACCGTGTGACAACTTAATTTCACACTGGTCATGATTAGACCTGGTAGGAAAATTGATTTCTCTCACTCCATTGCCCACGTTCCAGCTCAGAACAAACCACCGAAACTTTTCACAAGAGCAAATTTTTTAGAGAAAAATTAATTTCAATTGACACAGCTTCTTTTTTTTTTTCTTCCCCTTTAGCTAATCAAAAGCACCTTCCTAATTAAAACAGTATGGAAACAGGAGAGTAAAAATACAACTGCTGTCCTCTCTTATGCTTCCCACCTAGAGAGATTTACAGCGCTGCTCAGCCCGGGAGAGGATGTTCTGCTCAATAAGGGGGTGTGGAATAATCTCCTGCAGGGTTACGAACTGAGAGTAGCATGAAAGAGGGGTGGGGGAAGGAAGGAGCTGTGTAATTACTGCTGGGCAGCCCTCGCAAATATTAATCAAAATCACAAACCACCCCTTTGTGCAAGAAGAGGGTGTGAGGATCGGCTGGGAGCCGGCACGCTCGATGCAGGCTCGCACCGTGTGGGTTTGATTCGTGGCTACCCTGAACTTCAGACATTTAAGTTCACCCCTTGGGCTCCAGTTTCCCATTTGGAAAACAGGGAAAACCACTCTTCCCTACTGATACTGCAGTGAAACCTGCCCTGGGAGACGCAGGGCACTCGGGGAAGGCTCTGCCACTCCAGGCTGGACCACGTTTAGCCAACAGCCCCCTCAAATCAAGCACGGAGTTTCTAAGCCCGGCAGCAAGAGCTCAGTGATCACATTGCTTATTTGGAAGTCGACCTTCCTTAAAGAAATCCTGCCTGACCCCCAAAACAGGGTGGGAAGAGATCTGCCTCCCCTAACCCCAAGGCCTTCAGGACACTTTAAAAGCTTTAAACACTGAAAAAGACAACGAGCAGCAGCCGGAACAGGAAAAGAAACATTAATAAACATAGAATCGTTTAGGTTGGAAAAGCCCTTTAAGATCCCCAAGTCCAACCGTTCCCCTAACCCTGCCATCCCACCACTAAACCCTGGCCCTCAGCACCTCATCGACCTCCAGGGATGGGGACTCGACCCCTTCCCTGAAGCAAACCTGCAGCGTGATTTTGCTGCTCTGCACCACACGTTTGTTTTCAGTTTATCTTCTTTGCTTTTTGAGGGTTTTTCAGGTATTCAATAGACAGAACATGAAAGCAGCGACAGGTTCATCAGGTGCCTGGTACTGGCAGGGAAATCCTGGTCTGTCAATGAGATGCTCGAACAGTCCCACCGCGAGAACATTCTGCACAAACTCGGCAGCACAGGCTGCTTCCACCTTTTGGTCTGCTCTTCACCCCGCTGCTAGCAGAGGGGATGCCTTGGGGGCCACCCCAGTTTGGGTATGCTTTGGGATGGGCTGGGCTTTCCCCACCTGCAACGCTTTGCTGGACCAGGACCCCGCAGCAGAGCCAAGGGCAGCGCTGGTCCCCGATGCCCTGAGAAGCCTCGGGACCCCTCAGCCGCCCCACGGCTTCACCAAATCAGAGCAACACCATTGCACAAGTCATGCTCAATGTGCGACTCTGCACAACGGAGGGGGAAAAAAAAAACCCAAAATCAGGGCCATGAAGTCTCTAGCAACATTTTTGGGACTGCATGAAGTACATCGACACCTGCTATTATGTCTGATCTAAGCTTTCTGTCCCAGAAAAAGGTTATCAACAACTTCCCAAGTGACAACTTTATTTGTGTATTTATTCTTAAATACAAAGAGCTCTCCTAGAGAGGTGGCAAGCGACATTTTATTTGGCATCCTTCTTAATCTGAGAAGGATTGCTTTATAGTTTGCAGCTTACTGTAGACATTTGCTTGTCAGCAAAGGCTACAAACCTATTTTAATTAGAAGTGGAGCTCGGGACTGACAGCTGAACCGAGCTGCTTTAAAAAGAAGTGCTGAGAAGAGCCTGGAATGGATTTTAAGTTTCTTTAACAGCCCCATGTTTTATATCAAAGGGAAATAGGAACATCCTTCAGTTGCATTTTACACGGTTGCTGAAGGGCAAGGGACCGAGAGCCAGAGGTTTAGAATAACTCCGCTTTGTGTTAACTCTCCTCCAGGACGGCTGTTTTATCGGCGAGATGCCTACGGCTCCTGGCAGTCACGTCAGGTCTTCAAGAAGCACAAATCCCGTTCCTCCCTGCCCCAACTTTCAGAACCACAGTGTAGGGAGTGGGCAAAGAAAATGGTTTTGATTTAATAAACTTCAAATTTGGCATTTTGAGGAACAGCTGCTCTTTTCAGTGGATGACGAGTTACAAAAGAAGCCCTGGGCTTCCCTGCACAGCATCCTAAGAGGAAAGGGAGGAATGTCACCTCGTGCCCTCCTCGCTGCGAGATCCGCTGACCACAAGCGGAGCCAGTGTCCCAGCGGCAGAACCCGCGCCGCGGAGCACCGCAGACTCCGTACGTGGCACAGCTTGGCCACTGCTGCTTCTACAAAAGCACCCTGCAACAGCTCTCCAAGTACAACCTAATTGAAACATAAAACCACACTTCAGATTTTTATTTTTTTTTATAGCATATACAAATACTGTTTCTCCTACTGGAACGTTTGAACATTCGGAATGAGAGTGTGGATCAATAATTCTTCTATTAGATAATTGAAACATGCCTCTTGATTTACGCTAATGCACTTGTTTAAGCAATAAGTAATCAGGCTGTGGGCAGGTCTGCATTGCTGAAGCACGGATTTGATTAATGGTCTGCGAGGAGGTGAGGGGCGGACTGGCCCAGCTCCGCTCTGCCGTGCTCCGTCCGGATGGCTGCACCTCCCCGGCCGTGCCGCGGGAGCCTTGCGATCGGGCTCCTCAGGGCAATAAAGCACTGAGCAAGCACCGATACGGCTCTTGGTTTTAAAGGGTCATTCTCTCTACTTAAACGTGTCTCTTCAGACGTCTGCCAACGACAACAGCAACCCGAAGGAGGGCCCTTCAGGCTGCCTTGTGCCGATTCCCCTTTCGCAGCATCTGCTGGCATGCAACTCTGCCTACAGCGGAGGGGGGCCCCCCGCTCAGCAGCGACACCTCGGCCCTGCGGTCCGGCAACCCCTGCCCGACAGCTCGAGGTCCTCACCCAAACCCCGGAGCAGAGCGGCAAGCCCCGCGCGCGGCGGGGGGGGCAGGAGGGGCAGCCTGGGGAAGATGTCTTACTGCCAAGCCAAGCGGTTTGGTTCATAAATACGCTGACACTGATTTGAGGTAAATTAGGCCGTGAATGCCAGGTTCACCAAGGCTCCGTGCTACCGCATGCGTCTCCAACGTCGCATCGGAGGGGCACGGCAGCACCAACGCTGCCGGAGCAGCCGCTTAGCCCTAGCTCAGTTCTTGCTCAAGGGAGAGATCTCGGTGCAACTCCCTCTGACCAATACATCATTCCTGGCTCAAATTTTATTGAAAAGCTCCGTTCGATTGTACTTTCTTGAAACTTAAGCCTTAATCAACGTGTAAGAAATCAGCCAGCCTTCGGTTCTGTTCCAGCGCAAGCGCGATTAATTCCCATCGGATGGGAAGCAGCGGGATCTGTCTTGCACTCATTAGTGCATTACTCAGCTCCTCAACGAGCAAACACCTCGCCTGCCATTTCTGGTTGGAACTGCCTGATAAGTTACCCCGAGTTCCTCTAGGCAAGTTGCAAACGTAAGACTTCTAAGAAGAGGTGGTTGGAAACCTGGTGCTCCAAGGACTGCCTGATCTGCCCCCAACGGGGAACAAAACCTTCCGGATCGGCTCACCCCGACAGAGCTGGCTGGCTGAATCACAGCGTGCAAGAGACCTTCGCAGGCCGTGCCAGAGCGGCTTTGGCAAGGGCATCAACATAAACAAGGTTGCTCAGCTCCAAAGAGGCACTTGAGCTGCGTGGTTTCACCTAGGCCTTCCCTTTTCCTTGTTTACCCAGCAGCTCGCCTGTAATCAAATTGGATAATGGAATAAATCCCTTCAATTACACTCGTTAGAGCAGAGGACTGGTGACCTGCAGAGTGCAGCTCAGCCCCCCGCCCGAGAGCCCAGCCTCCGCCTCCTCCGGAGGAACGCGCGCCGATCGCGCCTAACGCCGCCGCGCTCGCTGTAATGAGCACAGGCCAGCAGCTGGGGGAGAAAGGGAGGACGATGACATTATTTTACTGCCCTCTGACTAATGATGTGCTAACACGCTCAAGCGTTAAGGTGAAGCTGCCAAGCAGCCATGGGAAGCGTAATTAATCCCTTGCTTATTAAAGCCTATGGCATCTTAAAGAAACGCCGACAGCGTTCCGTAAGGAGCAGCGGCGCGTGACTCACGACCCAGCTCCTCACCGCAGCTCACCCCACAGAGAAGGCAGGAAGGGTCCTCCTTGCAAGACGTGGTCTTTTGATAGAAACAACGTGGATTTGAGAGACGTGCCAGAGACGTCAGGTAACGCCAGCTGAGGGGCCGTCCACCTGTGAAAAAGAGAGTTAAAATACGCACCCCTCAGATAATTTGGCCCAGGTTAGCATAAAGGCTTTTCAGTACTTCATGTTCTCCTCCCCTCCATATCTTTCTAAAAGAGGAAAGGAAGGGGATGGGTGGTTTTGCTTTCTGGTTAGCTGTGCCAGAACCCCAGCACTGCCTTCAGACTCCTGCCCTCCCCAAAGCCCAGCAGGGACCCTCAGCCATGCAGGAGCTCCGGGAGGTCACAGAGCACCCATGGGTTGTTTACAGAGCAGCACAGGTAGCCCCTCACTCATCCACTTGCCCATCAGCCCTTGGAGAAGCATCCATGTGCTCACAACTTGGTATAAAAAGGTGCAAGAAAACACCACAAGCAAAGTTGGGTAAAGCCAGGGAAGGGTCCGAACAAGCCACGAGGCAAGCCCAGCTCGCAGCCACCAGCATTGTGCAGGCAGCCTCCCTACACCCACAGCACGCGAAACCCACCCCAGCACCCATCTCACCTCCAGGCATTTCTCTGTCTTTTCTCTTCAACCCACTCGACGTGCCTTTTTGTTCTCTTTTACCCTGCCCACCCATCCCGAGGTGCCACAGCATCAGCCCCTCTGGGCACAGAAAGCTCCAGCTGCCCTGGGCTCCCCTTAAGGAACTGAGACCTTCCCAGCACAGGAGGAACTGAGCCATGGCACCAGCTTAGACAGTTTGCAGCTGATGGTAAAGCCCAGCTGGACATGTTTATTTCAGTCCAGTTCAACTGATTTAGAACATTCTTAAGCCTAATTGTGCAAAAAAAATCTAAAAAGAGAAATTTTGCTTGTGCTTCAGTGACCAAGTGCTGTGAGTAGACAGGGCCAGAGGACGCTTTACATGATTTGCTTCAGGGCAACTGCGAGTAAACGCACCAGCATTTTCTCAAGAGTAGATGAGAAGTCAGGACAAGTCCCCACAGCCACAGAAATAGGTGGGAAGGTCCCAGCTGACCTCAGGCTTTATGTCTCAGTGAGGAATGAAGGAGATTATCATGAAAATTAACAACTGAGAGAGCAGGAAGAGCTGCGGTTTGCTTCACCGGGGCTCAGTTAAACACAGGTATTTTGATGAAGAAATTTGCATGCACAATTTTTCATGCACAAATAAGCTGCTCTGGGCAGTGGCCAAGTGACCGGTGACAGGAACCATTCCACCAGGAATCACAGGACGGGAACTGTTCCACCAGGAATCACGGGGAGTGTCGCATGGTGAGCCACAGCCTTCCTGGAAGCAGCGGTGGCTGCAGGAGATGGAAGAAGACAGCAGAGTCCTTCCCCCTTAATAAAGGTGCATCAATATTAATTGTTGCTAATCTCAGTCCAGACCTGCAAGTGAATCAACCAAGCTGGAATGCGTGGGTATATTGCTTAGAAATGATCCAGCATCGAAGCACCCTCTGACAGGGTGGCACCAAACCAATAACGCCGCCACGGTGGCCAACGCACCCTCTGCACAGGCTACCTGGGATGGCAGCCACCCACAACCGGGACTGATCCGGCAGGAATACGGGGATCAGATGAAGCCAGTGGGGCTGCGCTGTACTGGGCTTGGAAGCAGCCCATGTGCCACAGGTTCCTCCCATTACTGTCTGGGTTTTTTTTAAACCAGCTGCCTTCAGGCAGGTCCCTGGCTCATTAAAATGCCTCTCCAGTGAGTGCAAACCACGCAGCGATTACCGCCTTCCTGCTGGCGGAGTATGCTGGGAACAGCCGCCCCACCTTCCCCTCCAGGATGGTCAGTGGTTTTCCTCTGGGGTCTTGAAACGTGGGTAGCACTTGCCCCTGGTGATGGCATGGGTGAACTTCCTCTTGCTCATCTTCCAGACCCTCCGCACGGATCCAAAGCCTCTGAACCTCAGGGCCAGTCTCTCGCAGAGCTCGAAAGGAGGCAGATTGTACTTGAGCTGCTCAAAGCTTGCAGAAGGCTGAATGAACTCCAGTTACATCTCACCTGAACGGCTCCTGCAGGGCTTTGCAAGGATGCAGAGCAGCTGGAAATGGAGAACATGCTGCTGCTCCCCTGCTTCCCCATCTCTGTGCTTCAGAGAGTTGCAGAGAGAACAAGAGAAGCTGCAGAAGTGGCTTTGTGCTAGGCACAGGACTCCCGTGCCTGCTCTCCTCTCCCAAGCACCATCCCACCTGGATGAGTTTACAGAAATACCCCCAGGCATCCAACCTGCAGGCAGAATTTGGTCTCAGTTTTTTCTGGACGTCCCATCTGTCCCCTTTACTTTGCTGGGTAAGCTTCTGAAGTGATACTTACAGGAGTTATTTGTAAAATGAACACGGCGTTTAAGAGTATAACATGAAATTGCTCTTATCTACCGCGCGCAGTGATAAATCAGGCAGCTGCGCTGCTGACTCTCTGGGAAAATCTACCTCCAGAAATTCTCCACTAAGTTTCCGAATCTACACATGGAAAGCTGCTGGGAGGGAGGGAGACAAGATGGGGGTCAGGAAGAGCTGCCTGATTTCCAACATGTTCCAGAGGACCTGTTCTCAGCTTGTTTGCTAATCTCTTGTGACCGATCACTGAACCAAACCTTGCTTCCTGGGCAGAGAGGCAAGAAATAGAGAAGAAAAAAAAAAAGAAAAGGGCAACGCTTCAACAATAAATAGGACATCAATTAAACAAGAGAGCATTCACCTGCACAAACAGCTCAAGGAAGAGCCATCGATTCTCCTACCTGACAGTCTGGACTGGTTAGCATATGCCTGGTTTACTGCGATCCCCAGGGAGATAAAGTGTCTGAAATCCTCAGCAAGAAAAGGACAGGTTTCCCGATGCGGTCACAGTGTGTCTCCTTTTAATCAAATATTTCTTTATTTAGATAAAGAGAAAACAACTGTCACTGTGGCTTGAAAATTTCTTTGATGAGAAAAATCTAAGGGATGACTGCAGCAGTTAGCAGACCAAGGCTCTGTCCCTGCCTCATCTTCTCTGGCTGAGGGATGCTGGCACAGATCACCTGGAAATTCAGCAGCTATCCAGGATTTCAAAGCCCTCAGTACTCTGGGACGAGTATTGTGCCCCTGATCTGTATTGAAAGAGAGAAATGACTGCTTTCGTAGAAGGAAGTGACTTGCTCAAGCTCAAATGGAGGGTCTGTCCCCTCAGCATTAGGCCCTTCCTCTGCTTTCATAGAATGATAGAATGTTTTGGGTTGGAAGGGACCCCCAGAGGTCACCCAGCCCAACCCCCCCGCAGGAGCAGGGACACCTTGAACCACATCAGGTTGCTCACAGCCCCGGCCAACCTGGCCTGGAATGTTCCCAGGGATGGGGCCTCCACCCCCTCTCTGGGCAACCCCTGCCAGGGTTTCACCACCCTCACTGGAAAGAATTTCTTCCTTAGATCCAGTCTAAACCTCCCCTGCTTCAGTTTAAAGCCATCCCCCCTTGTCCTGTCCCAGCTGGCCCTGCTAAAAAGCTTGTCCCCCCCTTTCCTCTGGGCCCCCTTGAAGCACTGGAAGGCCTTCAGGGTTCAGCTTTAGGGCTCAGCTCAGCCCGTGCTCTGGCAGGCTGCCGCTGCCGGGTGTTATTGCCTAGAGATGGGTGCTGGGTGCGCTGAGCAGGAGCAGCTCCCTGCTCCAGAACTCCCTCTCCTACCTGCTCCAGCTAAGCAAAAATTCATCCATCTTTGAGCGGGGACTTTCAGGGCTTTTGCAGGAGCGACCGACCCGGTTTAAATGGCAAGGAAGTGCCTGGCTGCAGGCAGACCCTTGCTGGACCAGGCTGTGGTGCCTGATGCCAGGCTCTGATCCGACCTTCATTCCGGACCCATCAAGCACTTTGGGCCAAGACCACCTCTCTTTCTCTCCATCTCTACGGCAACAAGCACAGCACGTGTCATCTGATTCCCAGCATGCGACCATACGGACAGCGAATTAACAGATAGATGCACCGTTAGTATGCACGGATTTAAATTGTGTTCCTGGGCTAGTTCCAAAACACAGGTGGTGAGTTCTGGACACTGGATACATTATCTGCAGAAAAGCAAAAATTATAGTGATCATGAAGAAAGGAGCATTATCACCCTTTCATCATTCCCCCTCTGAAAAAACTCAACAGGTCAGCTGCTTCTACGCCGGCCCTGATCAATCACTGCAAATGCTAAAAGCATTTAGGAGATGTCCTCCTTTGAGCCATTTGTCAAGTGGAACCTGGCAGTTTTTAGTCCTTTTATTAGTTCTGTTGTGAGAGAAATTCACTTGAAGCCAATGCTTAATGCAGTGAGAAAGCAGTACATATTTCTGTGGCAGAGATACCCATTATTCAGCTGCATGCAGAGATGTGAAGGGGATTTAATAAAGCCCTGGGCTGGAAGAGAGAGGGTGCCCCAGGCCTCAACTTGCTGTCCTGTACGCGTGTTGCTTTAAGTTTGCACTTCAGCCTCGAATGTATTGGAAATGGGAAAAAAAAAAAAAAAACCAAACCAAAAAGCCGTGATTGTGTGGTGAAAGGAAGCACAGAGCAAGCGCAGCGCAGCCGCCTGCGAGCTGGACCTGCTGATTCCAACAGGCAGGAGCAAACCTGGGCGGAGGGGGACGATGCAGGGGCGCTGCCTAACGATCAGCTCGGTGCAGCGGGGTAGTGCCGGCGGAGAGACGGCGTCTCGCTGTGCTATGGAAGGGTCTGGGGCATCTCACTGGCTTTTTAGCTGGCTACGAGTCCGCACAGACTGCCTGCCCTCCGGTGCAGCCCCATGCTCCTAGCGCAGGATCAGCTGTACCTGATCCACCTCTAATATGCTTTAAGCCTGGAGAACTAAGGCATAAAGGGATTAAGAGAACTGCCCAGAGATGACACAGAGGAGCGCGCGTTAAATTTGGGAATTGAACTTTTTATCTCCTAAAACCCTTTCTGGATCAGTGCTTAGTGGCTTGCGTCGAGCCTTTGCTGGTCGTACTCTGGGGGCTGGTGCTTTCTACTCCCATGCATTTATACAGTGCCTAGCACAGAGGAGTATTAGTGCTGCTGCAAAAGTAGCCCTTTTTATAACTCCCCAAACTAGTATTGTTGGACAGAAGGTGGGAGAGGAGGAATACAGATCGGACACAACCCATTCTCTGCTCCCTTCCTCCTTGCAGCGCGCTCATTATTCCCCAGCAAGGGCAATCGCCTCTCCTCCTCTCACTTGTCAGGATCAGATGACATTTGAGTTGTGCTGATGAGACCCACCAGGGCGAGACACATGTTTGTGGTCGCTTTGGGCAACCAGCTGCCAAGGCCTTTAACTGCTCTCTTTTGATTTTCCTATGAAGTCAAGCTCCCTGCCTCCCCAGCAGTTTGAGTCACGCTACCCAGCGCTCTGCCTCCCAGGGATTTGTGCGTGCGCGTGGGCTGCTCTCACCTTGGCCAGTCCTCCCTGACTGAAAGGGGCTGATGGTTTTATTCTGGGGGAACTGCCAAGTGCTGCCCCAAGATGGGCAAGGGCACCCCTGAGTACAAGTATACCCCTGGGGAAGGGGTAGCTGTGGCTGGCGTTACTTTGGGGAGAGCTGCCCTGCTGGGGGACCTGCCGTCCTGCCACACAGTGAATCTCTTCGGAAGACAGCCGTCCTCAGCTGGCTCTGTCCCATCCTGTCCATTTCCAGCTGTGGAGCTCTCCTGATGAACACCAGCTAGGGATCTGGCCCCCAATATCTGACCTAACGTACGTGAGAACATCGCTGAGATGAGCTTCGTGCACAGAATGTGTGCGATGCCGCTCCTGCGGAGCGCTGCTTGCCCAAGTAGCACTCTCTCCGGTGATTAACTGGCCAGGTCCCGTGGGGCCGAGTGAGCATGGCTAAGGACATGGCACAGGAACAGGGCTGCAAAAATCAGCTCCCTGGCTCTGGTCCAGCAAAGCGCTGAACAGTGCTTAACATCAAACACCGTCCTGGCTGCCATCAATCAAAAAATTCAGTCCTTAAGTGAGGCACTTGCTCACACGTCCCAAATCAGTGGACGGGGGGGAGGTCACAGCAGTGCTTCTGTAACCTGGGGATTCACAGCCACAGGCACGTTGGGCCTGGTTTTATTCTGCTTTGCACATTCCCCAACTATTTATATCAGGGAAAGAATCAGAAATAAAATCTGAAGAAGAAATTCTCGTTTAACTTTCACGGAAGTGTTTCGTATTCGTTTTGCAAGAGTACAAATGGCAACACAAGACGTAAGAGGGAGGAAGGTTTAAGAGCATCCTTAGGGGCGAGATCCTAGATCGTTTACTCAAATGGATCCAGGCACATTACCTTTGCTGGAAGTGGGACCGGGTGACATCTGTGTTGGAGAAAGGTCACATACCTTGTGACCCAAGAGAGAAGCGAATGTTCAGATAAAAAAGATAAACCTACAACATTTGGGAACGGTAAGCGGGCAGCTCTAGCAGGCAAGCACACACACAACGTATGGGGCAGTCAGCACTTTGCAGCGATGACGGAGCTGTCAGCGTTTGAAACGTTTTGGAAGGGAAGCCCCTCCAAATGGCCCACAGGGTGTGTCAGATTCCCAGCTCAACCCTCTCCCAGGGCTGGCTCCAAAACCCAGCACTGACCACCTTCTGCCACCCCCTTCTCAGCTCCCCTCTTCCCAGAGCTGAGAACAGGGCACAGTTACCCTTGCTATGACCACAGAACATTTTCCTTATGTCCATCCAGCTCTAATATTCCCAGAAAATCATAGAATGATACACTGTTTTTGGGTGGGAAGGGACCCCTAGGGGTCACCCAGCCCAACCCCCCCGCAGGAGCAGGGACACCTTGAACCACATCAGGTTGCTCACAGCCCCGGCCAACCTGGCCTGGAATGTTCCCAGGGACGGGGCCTCCACCCCCTCTCTGGGCAACCCCTGCCAGGGTTTCACCACCCTCACTGGAAAGAATTTCTTCTTTAGATCCAGTCTAAACCTCCCCTGCTTCAGTTTAAAGCCATCCCCCCTTGTCCTGTCCCAGCTGGCCCTACTAAAAAGCTTGTCCCCCCCTTTCCTCTGGGCCCCCTTGAAGCCCTGAGCGGCCGCACTCAGCTCTGCCCGCAGCCTTCTCTGCTCCAGGCTGAACAAGCCCGAATAAATGCAAATAAATATAACAATAAAGTAAAATCTGCCCTTGGACAGTGCTACGTTAACACTGACGTGTGTCACAGATTGAGGCCAGCTTGTTCCTCCCGATATAAAGTACCGTTCCTGGCCTGCGGACGATTTCTGAACAGCAGTTGTTCTAGTTAGTAAGAAACATTTAGGCCAATTACAACAGCATGCTGATTACGACAATTACTGTTAGTAATTGTATTCGATTACACATTTGCAACTATTAAATACAGTATCTCTAGAGCACCTGTGTAGACTTTTAACTCAGCAGAAAACAATGAAAAGGATTTAACGCAGAGAAATGGCCAGATAACGCAGGGCTACAGCCCATGCCAGCCCCATGCATCATTTATCTCCTCTCTGCGTGTGCCTGGCTGATCCAGCGCACCAGAGACACAGAGGATTTGTTTTCCTTCATCCTCTTTTCTCTCTGGACCAAAGTCCCTCCTCAGTTGTCCCGTACAGGCGGCGGCCGCTCGATGGCCCCGTCACCATTATCACAGGCAGGCGGCCAGCATCTCAGGAGGGCAGGACGGGTGATTCTCTCTATCAGAGCTGTCCAGAGAAGGAAAACGCTGCTTTGTGGAGGCTCCTGGCATTCTGCAATGTGGCTTTGTTCCAAGTAGGAACGAAAACTCAAACTTCCAAAATTGCCTGAGAAAAATAAAAGGCAGTGATACCCCGTTTGGGGAAGGCTCCCGTGTGAGCTTTCCCATGGCTGGAAGGGCTCCTGCATTCACTCCCACAGAGCCAGGACTTCACTTAAAAAAAAAAAAAAAATTCACTTTGAAGAAGTGTTTCTGTGTCCTACAATGTTAAATTGCTAATGGGAAAGGAAATGTATTCATGATTCAGTGTATGAAAGTAGCCTTGGAGGAATGCAGATTGTATTTTCCCTCTGCAAACATTTGATCATCCCAATAAAACAGCAGCCCCACCTTTTCCACCGGCTCAATAAATCACAGAGAATGGAAACAACAGGTTTATAGTTTTCACGATGATCGTTACTGAAGGATTTTATGGTGTGCTGGAGAGATGGGGGTGCTTGTTTATAGGCACGAGGTGCCTTCTGAAGGACTGTGGGACTCTGTACGACTTAACTTGCTGCTTAAGTTTCTGGTTTAAAAAGGAAATTATTCTCCTGATTCAGCTTCCACCTCAGTCATGATTGCATTCACTGATGCCCCAGCCCTTCCAGGCAGCCCTGCTCAGCGAGAGGCTGAGCCGACGGCTCTCGCAACGAGCAGAGAGCTGCTGTAGGTCATGGCAGCGGCCGTTTTGCAGTCCTTGTGCAAATCATTGCATGAGTATTGCACGGCCTTGTGCTAGTAAAGCACCCACAAACCTGAGTCACATCACTGCAAGGCTCTGATCTCTGCTTCTGCATTTGTTGCTGTTAATTACTACTACTGATTAGGATTTGAGCTTACGGCAAAGATCATGTTCAGAGTAGGAGGCAGCTTTTGTCCAGCAGCGTTTTTTTTTTCCCCTGTACCATTCCCAGGAGAGCCGGACGGTCATCTGCCACATGCTGTATATCCCCAGGACCACCAGGGACAGAAATAACCCTTTGGAAGAGGACTACCTCCTACCAGGCGGGTACAGAGGGAGCGGGCAGTCACCGCTCCCCTTGCTTTTGCATCGCCTTACGTATGCTGCAACACTAGGTACCTACAGTTCACTTTCAGCTTCAAACCTCCAAGGAGATGCTGTCTGCTGCCCTGGGTTATAAATAAGGCCGAGAAGTATGGCAGCAACTTTGAGTGATGTTTAAATGCTCCTTCGAAAGCCTGCTCGCCCCCAGACCGATGCTGACACAGCCCCCCGGAGCCCATGTTCACGGGGCGGCAATGAGCCAGAGCGGAGCCGGGGCAGCAGCGCCGGGGCGTTTCGTGGGTCTGTCTCTGGTGCTAACACTGTTCCTGTTTCTCACCCCCATCCTTCTGGGTGTAGGAGCTCTGTATTCCTCTACCACAACATCTTTTTTCCCTTCTCCAGAGGATTGATGACAAATTAGCATTTCACCCTCTGGAACGGCTCTGTCCAGTGAAGAATCCGTATCTTAACACTTGGACACGACTTTCATTTTATTGGAAATCTCCCGTGTTGTTTTACGGCCAGCTCTGCAGACTAACCGACAATAAAGCAAGAGGAGGAGGAGCGTTGAGAGGTGCTGAGCAGCTCCGACTTCTGCCAACTCAGCGCTTCACAAGAAAGCACTCAGCATCTGGCAGGATTGAGCTTTTCCTTTTTTTTTTTTTTTTTTTTTAAACTCTCCTCCTGCTTTTTTTTACAGTATAAATTAAGTCTAATACCAGAGCAAGTGTGCAGTGCTCAGGGCAGAGCGAGCTAATGAGCTGAGCATTGCACTGCAAGAGCAACTCCCCTGTCCACCTTGCCTCTCTCCTTTCTTGCATTTTAATACTGGATCTTTTCTAAAAATAGCCACAAGTCTTAGGCCTTTTAATATGGTCTTCATTAAAAAAAAAAAAAAGTTCTTAAAGATCTTTGAAAGCGTTGCTTTGGAATGAATAAGCTGGACAAAATGGTCATCCCAGCAACCAGGCTGAAAAGCACCCTGGCAACAGAAACACCCAGCTCTGGGTGCGGGACCGATCGCGGAGCACTGGGCTGAATACAAACATGCCCCGACTGCCCAGAGGATGATACCAAACACGGTTGCTCCCATAAAATAATGAAGATAATAAATCAGGTGCCTATTTAGCACCTTTTTCACACTAGCTGCTCTCCGTCTTCCACCAGAAAGGAAAGAAATAGGGGAGGAAAAAAAACCCCCATGACAGATGGAAGTGGAACTGAGACACGGGAACAACGAAAAGGCATTTCAGATCAAGACTTAGGAGGGGTGCTCCGGCTGGTTTCCCCCAGATTCATTAACAACGGCTTTGCATTAGAAAGGTGTTGCTGCACATGAAATCTGGTTTCAAACACGTTTCTTACATGTTTTCCCCCCAGTAGCCAGGTGCAGGCAATTGGGTTCTTTGACTGGTTTTATACTGGTGTGATGTCCCAGGCGTGTTCCTGACCTGCCTGAGCTAGCACGGGGAATCAGCATGGTAGCTGAACGAACACCCTGGGCTATTTCATAGAATCATGGAATCGTTTAGGTTGGGAAAGCCCTTTAAGCTCCCCCAGCCCAACCGTTCCCCTAACCCTGCCATCCCACCACTAAACTCAATGATCTTAAAGGTCTTTTCCAGCCAAAGTGATTCTATTATTCTAAACCCTGTCCTTAAGCACCGCATCTGCCTGGCTTTTAAATCCCCCCAGGTGTGGGGACTCGACCCCTTCCCTGGGCAGCCCCTTCCAGTGCCTGACAGCCCTTTGGGGAAGGGATTGTTCCTAATTTCTGAGCTCAGTGTAACGGTACTACACCTATTTGCAGGATCCGTGTATTGTTGCGAGACACAAACCCAGAGATGAGGTGCTGAGAAGGCTTATGTGTGACTCGGACTCATGGAAACAAATGCCTCAGAATGAAGGCTACGAAAAGATTAATCTCTTTAACTTATCAGGAAGAAATTCAAAAGATAATTTGATTACAGTGCACAAGCACTTTCACAGGAAGAAACTATCAGGTACTGAGGGCTCTTTAATCTAGCAAAGATGAGCACAGAGAGAATCTCTTGGTGGAAATTAAAGGCAGCCAAATTTGAATTCAGAATAATGCTTCTATTTTTTTAAATGGGATAATGAATCATTGGAACAACCTGGGAGTGGTAGACTCTCCATCAGCTGGTGGCTCCCAGCCTAGACCTGGGTCTCTGTGCAAGATACATTTTGTAGGGAAAAACAATCTTCACAGCTTTGCTGTGAAAGAAATCAGATCAGAGATCTCCAGTCCATTTCCAGCAGCAGTATGGAATACCTTAACATATGGGTGAGGGTGCTTTGGACATACTTGGCTGGACCTGGAGCAGAGGAGGAGACCTTCACACATTTGTTGCTGATTGCAGAGCTGTGGGAAACTCACGGCGGCTGGGGAGCAAAGAGAAGCAGGCTGGGATGAGGGGCACCACCTTCAGCGGGCGCTGCTCCAGCCAGAAGAGGAGATGCGATGGGAGGAAGGACCCCCAGCAGCCACCCCGCCCAGCACGCAAGCGGTTACTGCTTCGATGCGTTGTTCAAGCAGCCCTATTAATGATGCTCATACCTGCTCTGATCTTGCTCAGGGAGGGAGGCAGCTTTAGAACAGATTATCGCTCTCCGCAGCAAATTAGCAACTCGAGTTTGGATGTTCACTGACAGGGATATCGTCACATCCTCTGTATACTCCTGGGTGGCTTTCCCATGAACCCAGGTATCACATCAGTCATTTAACTTACTGAATAAAGTAATTAATACTAGGGAGCTCTGCTTGGCAGGATATACTGCTACAGCTAACAAATTTTATGTCTTAAGGCTTCACGGCAGAATTTCATTTAATTTGTCCCAAGGTTAAGAAAGACAGAGAAGAAATTTGATGGCTCCAGATCACAAAGTCACCGCAATTCATCATCTTCACCATGTGGCGTGGACAGACACCACGTCCAAGTTAAGATGGTAGAAGTTTACCCGATCACCTTTGTTTTAAACTTGCATTCATCCATTATCAGGCGCTGTATGTCCAAAATACGCGGTGTCTCCCTGCCACTGGCAATGGGTGCTGTGTGCAGGTATCCCCAGAACTGGCACGTCTGCCCCGCCTTTTGGATGAGGATCCCCAAAATTTGGGGATTAACTAGTATAAGACATATACAATCCCAAGGAAAGGTGGGGAAGCATCCTAACCAGGCTTTTACCCCTAAAAGTTCTGTTCGGACTGTATTGTAAAAAGCCAGGAAATTCAACAAAACATTTTAAATTGTTGGGTTTTTTTTTATTTTGCTGAAAGAGAAGAAAGGGAACATGTAGCACAGTGGCTGTTTCTTAATCACATCCAGGTTGCTGGATGACACATTTCTGCGGTCAGATAAAAACAAAGGAATAATTTCTCTACTTCATTATAAGCCGATGTTCACAGCAGAGGAAATACAGTTACACAGAAGAGCGTTGCCCCCAGTTCCCAGTGTCACAGCCTTGCCGAGCGCTACACAGTCGGTCTCACCAAGAATTATCTTTAGGACTTAGACAGGGCACCTCCCTCTGCTCAGCAGTGGATTTGGTAGTGATGAGGCTTTTAGAGCCTCAAAACCTAGCACAGCAGTGCCCTGGCCAAGATCTCTTGGAGCAAAGAGAAGGAACCAAGAGTTTTCCACTCTGTGAGCCGTATACCTGACCAGTAGGTCACGCCTAATTTCCAAAGCAGGCGCTAGGGCATTACAACAGCTTCCAAGAGGACGTGTATGAGGCTATAGCCTGTGAACAGCATTATACAGCAATTATGTACCAGAAGAGCTCCCAGATGTGCAGTGAATGTGGTAACAAAACGTCCCAGTTCATAGCATTTTCTCCCCCTCTCTCTCTCCTCTGTCCTTGTCCTTTAGGAAGTGAACATGAAGAATAAAGCTCTATTTTTAGAAAGCAGCCTAGGTCCTAAAAAGAGAGCGAATTAAGTGCGGAGATTTCCTAGGCGCAAGGGAATTGCACACCACATGCCAACTCAAGCATCCCCGCTGGGACAGACCCACTCCCTTGCTCCCAGTGGAGTGGGGCTGTCCCCACTGGAGCAGCACTGGGGTGAAATCCAGAAAAGCCAAGAAGATGGGCAGGCAGACCTTCCATGGGCCCCCCCTCCCCTCTCCCTGCACTCTCAGTATGATTGAGAACCGAATTTGACTCTTCCTTATCTGTGTGACAAATGCTTAAATTAGCTTAAATTAGCAGTTACGACAGTCGTATTGTCAGTGTTCACAGAATACCTTGAAGGGTACAAGGTATAAGGAAGAAATTCTTTCCAGTGAGGGTGGTGAAACCGTGGCAGGGGTTGCCCAGAGAGGGGGTGGAGGCCCCATCCCTGGGAACATTCCAGGCCAGGTTGGAGGGGGCTGTGAGCAACCTGATGTGGTTCAAGGTGTCCCTGCTCCTGCAGGGGGGTTGGGCTGGGTGACCTCGAGGGGTCCCTTCCAACCCCAAACATTCTATCATTCTATGAAACCACTTACTTATGAGATCTTCATACAGATTAATTCCATTTTGAGGGCTGATTTCTACATTGGGTTTCCACTGTGGTCTCCTCAAATGGCTCCGTACAAGAATCTCTGGATCAGAGGCATTTGTTATTACTCCAGGTCATCAAGAAGCTGGGCAAGAAAATAAGAGGAAAGCGTTACTATACGTATGGCAGAAAGTCACGTGAAGTTGTCTGAGACGTTGGGAGAACTTGGATTATAGAGGTCACAGATTCTAGTGCAAAAATCTAGACTAATGTCACTAGTCTTTAAATCCATATCTTCTGAGACGTGGGGCTTGACTCTTTCCTGGACAAGTTGCCTGGGACTCACTTCGATCTTGCCTGGATGCCCTCAGTGAGGTACCAAGCCCCATGATTCAGTCACCATTAGTGGTGTCCCAACCAGGCCACTCCAGATTTTGCAACAACAAATATTTCATCAGGAATAGTAGCTCTTGAATTCACAAGCGGTGCTGGAGCCAGCGCGGGCCTGTGCCTGGGATTCTGACTCTAGGTACTTAACGCTGCTCTGCTCAGGCAGTTCCTAACGTGATTTATTTCACAGACAAGAAAAAATTATCATTGCTGATCACTTAAAATAACTGTCTTTGGAAGTACTGACAGTTTAAATCTAAGAGCACAGCAGGGAGAGTCCAGGTCCTCAGCAGAGGTACGAGCCCTTTGGACAAGCGGTTCGTCTGGGACACAGTGGACCATTTACCGTGGGTTTCCCATTCATGCCCGTGGGCAAGGCTCTCCTGCAGGAACCTCCGCGCCACCTCCCCGAGGTGCAGGAACCTGCTGCAAACCCTTGCCTAACGCTTCCCCCTCGGTCCAAGGCCGACGGTCGCGGTGGCTGTGCATGCCCTTCCCCATTGCATTATGCAAACCGGCTCGCTGCATCTTTTGATCCTACTTAGCTCCTGTCTCTCATAATATTTAGAGGCTCTTTGGGACACAAATAGTTTTGATTTGTATGTACAACCACCTAGGACAAGGAGGGCCTGAGTCCTCAGTCCAAATAATAAATAATAGTTAATATAGTCCAGGCATGACTAGCTAGTTTCTACCTAAAAACGTCAATAAAGTAGGGCCATATTGATGCAAAGAGACATAAAATGTGAACTCCTTCAACACATGCACTTATTTGTCCCAGTTTGTGAGGCTAGGAAGGAAAGAGCTGTTAGCAGTGAATAGTATTTTATTAGCATCATAAACCCCAAGAGCAAAGTTTGTGTCACAGAGAACTGCACATGCATTTGAAGGCTTAATTTATGTTCCTGATGCCTCTCTTTTTTTTTTTTTTTCCCCCCTTCTCTTTTTTCAAGCAGGACCATAATATAATTTAAAATAAAGACTAAAAGACTCTGAAGACACCTTTGGGTGAGAGGGCTGCAAAAGGTAAACCTACATCCTCCTGAAATCCTGGCAGTGACGGAGAGGTCAGTAGTATTAGGATATTAATCTATACTGCAGGGGGACATGGAAGCTTCAGAAGAAAACACAGGTTCACATACACCAGGTTCTGAGCAAAGAGCATCCTGAAATGCCAGCAACCTTGAAAGGCAAAGCCCAGAAGGAAGAGACAGATGGAGGTGAAGTGACTTGCTAAGGAACTCCAACAAATTAGCAATGGAAAATTAGTGGGACTAGAAAAGCAAGCATGGCTTTTGTTAGCATTCCGTGAACTTGAGCTTCGGCGATAGAGCAGCAGATCTTCACGGTGCAAAGCCACGCTGACAGGAGACACCCACTGACCCACGCCAGGGAATCCAGTCCTGCGGCAGCTGGCTCGCAGCGCTGCAAGGAGCCATCGCCACCGAAAGCAATTCAACGGTCGGGGTCAAAACTCCTCCAACACCTCTAACCGTGTTTTCCTTTCATTTGGCCCTTTTGGAGATGGGTCAGGTTTCTGGTGATGCTAGGAAATAGATATTGCAATACAATTGCAATCAACCATTGTTAATCAGCAAATTACAGCTTCCCCTGCATTACAAAGCTTTTAACTACCAGCTGCTTATTCTGGTATATTTATGCGGTAACAATTCTGCAGAGCAAGTTCTATGCCTATTACAGAGCTATTAAGTCTCTGTAAATACAGCTTTAATGACCAGCAAGCACTTATTAAAGATTCTGTAGCCTGCCTGTTAGGGTGAAGTGAAATTAGACGTGTAGGTGAGTGCTGTAGGCGCAGCACTAGAAGTTTTACGACAAAAGAAATAGGCTGCACAAGTAGCTGAGAAAAAGCTGTTCTGCAGGGTGCAGGATAAAACCGAGCAGCATGGCGCAAGGTTTTCAGCAGGCTGTGACTCGCTACCTATTGAGCAGTAAAAGTATTTGTGGCTCCGAGCAGCGAGGTGAGGTAAATCTCCCATATCACAGCATAAACACAAAGGCTCTGGGAGTTCAGGGAGGAATAGCCTTTGCTGGGAAAAATATTCCTGTGCTCTTTGCTAGAGCAGAGCTTGTGTGCCCATATACAACCGCAGCTCTGCATCGCTGTCGAGTAAGGGAGGGAAGGTGGGGAGCAAGATTTGGGGAGCAGATCCAACACAGCATGACTGTCCTTGGGGTTTTCTAAGCACAGCCAAGCGATGACTGTCTACAGGGGCAAAACGACCCTGAAGAACAGGCTGAAGCCCCTGTTAAGGCTTTATGATATTCTTAATTATTTGCTTTGTGTTGGTGCCTGGGGAATCCCCTGCCCTTTCCATCGTGCTCTTGAATCCCACGCTATGCTGTCTGCTGTACTGGCACAAGACAAAAGATACTCGCTGCCACAGGGATTTGAGTTTTTAGGGCAACACAGCAAAGAACAGTTTCAAGATGGGATTTGCAGAACACCACAGTTGGCTTCACAAGGGTAAAGGGTTTGTAACTTCCAGGTGTAGTGTGTCAAGTCACTTGCATGGCACCAAACTGGGCTGGAATAAAACTGGTGGGGTTCACCGGTTCCTGTCTCTCCAACCTGGGAGTCCTGGTGGACGACAAGGTGACCATGAGCCAGCAGGGTGCCCTGGTTGCCAAGAAAGCCAAAGGTGTCCTGGGGTGCATTCAGAGGAGTGTGGCCAGCAGGGCGAGGGAGGTTCTCCTCCCCCTCTGCTCTGCCCTGCTGAGACCCCACCTGGAGCACTGGGTCCAGTTCTGGGCTCCCCGGTTCAAGAAAGATGAGGAACTCCTGGAGAAAGTCCAGAGGAGAGCAACAAGGATGATGAGGGGACTGGAGCATCTCCCCTACGAGGAAAGGCTGAGGGAGCTGGGCTTGTTCAGCCTGGAGAAGAGAAGGCTGAGAGGGGACCTCATCACCACGTACAAATATCTCAAGGGTGGGGGTCACCAGGACGGAGCCAGACTCTTCTCGGTGGTGCCCAGCGCCAGGACAAGGGGCAATGGGCACAAACTGAAGCAGAAGAGGTTCCAGTTGAACGTGAGGAAGAACTTCTTGCCTGGGAGGGTGCCTGAGCCCTGGCCCAGGCTGCCCAGGGGGGCTGTGGAGTCTCCTTCTCTGGAGATCTTCAACCCCCGCCTGGCCGCTGTCCTGTGCCCCCTGCTCTGGGTGAGCCTGCTTGGGCAGGGGGGTGGCACTGGGGGAGCTCCCGAGGGCCCTGCCAACCCCTGCCATGCTGGGATCCTGTGATTCTGAAGCAGAAAGTAGCGATGTGCTTGTCCTGGAAGGGTTGCAGGAAAAGGAAATGAAAAAGGATTATTCTAATTTTCTTCCACCTCGTAACTGCAAATACTGCTCCATATACATACCCCGCTGCACAAGTGTATCGTCTCTTTCCTTCCACCCCTCCTTGCAATTTCAACTTTTTTTTTTTCCTCTTATTTCACAGCTTTTAAACCTTGACCAGTTGTCCCTCTTACATAATAATAAACTCTCTCGTTCAGCCAGGGAAGTGTTTTAAAGCTCTAGCAATTTTATTTTCTCTAAGAAGCCACAGGAGACGATGGGAGGGAAAAACTGAAATCAGAAGGTTTCTCAAGAGCTGCCCCTCTAGCCAAACCCTTAGTTGCCTCTGCCTGGGGAAAGGCAAACGCTGCTGCCAGATCCGTAGAGCGATCCTACGGTAACCAGCAGCGTTTACACAATGATTAACTGGAAGAGGGGAGAAAGAAGAAAATAAACAAGTAGCCAAGGCTGTTAGGCTGCACTCTCCAAGAACGCTTGCTCCCAGCAGACCCATGTCTGGAGCCGTGAAGATTGGCAGCGCTTCAGCGCAACGGAACAACGACCGCCACCGGGTGACCCAGAAAAAACGACGAGTAACGAAGTTGTCTCCCTTGCGCTTCGGGGCTGAATTCTACGCCGACTGCTTTGCAGCCTCAAAAGCAGGACATGGGTGGAAAAACCCAAGAGCAACGTACAACAATAAGTGAGAGAGTACTTATTTTAATTATAAACCGGACCAAATAAATTAGAAATTCAATTACAATGCCATTCACCGACAAGAAATTCAAAACACTCAGGCTATTAGTTGCACAAATTAACCGTATGAGATAACAGGATTTGTGGGGAGCAATGCTGTACGCTGGTTGTAATGGAAACATTAAGCGAGGTAGAGTGCATTGGGCAGAGTCTGAGAATATTCTCATGCCCATTGAGCTTGTGAGATACAGAAAAGTAGCAAAACATTCTTTCAGAGCATTTTTCTCATTGAAAATTGCTCATTAAAATACCTGGCTTTTGGAAAAGGCAAACCTGCTCTACTGTAAAAGCATTTCTGTGGTTTACAATTAGTATCGACAGAAAAGAAAATAGCCTCAAAATAGCCAAGGGATTGCAGCTTGGTTTAGGCACTCCTGCCCCCGGGGAAGCTAGATTCCACCCAGCTACGTGGATGTACATCCCTTGGCGATAAAAGGACGTCTCAGGTTTGGCATGACTAAAACTAGGAGCAAGATCCAAGCTCCTGAGTTCCCCCTGGTTCAGAGCTTGCTGCCTCGAGACGATAATCCCACAAGCCACAAATTATTAAATCACATTCCCTCCTGCTTCTCCTAAAGGGTCAATACCCTGAGTCTCTCTCATCTTCTGACCTAACCCCCTATGAATAATGCACAAGCTACCGGTGGGTCAGTTGCTTACTGGCCCGTGGCCAGCCAAAGGGTTCTCTCTGCAGATCAAAAGCCAATCAAGTCCATTTCAATATTTATTTTTAATCCTCCATTCTGAAATTATAAATATTTAATGCTACGCCCTTACCAGGAAAGCAAAGCAAAGCAAAACCAGAAGAGAGACCGGACCAGACGGACCGACTCTTTCATGCTAATTTGTGCCCGGGCATACGCTGCTCCTTATGCCCATTAATATTCTTCAATGAACACAGCTTATTTATTGGAGTCCTCCGAGAGCCTGCAAGGACAGAGGTCAGAGCCAAGGAGCACAAAACAGACACGAAGGCAGGTTTTGCTGCTGAAGGCTTTTCACCGAGGTTAAATTTTCTGGCCCTATACAAATATTCAGTAGTAACATCATGGCTCTGACAAGGCCCAATTACCCTGACACCTCTCCGTCTCAGAACTGGCCTTCCCCAGACCCCGTGACCCCGACCTGCAGGACCACGGACCCCCTTGATGTGCCCATCAAGCGCTGGAGGCTTCCCAGCAGCTCTGTCCTGTCGGAGCCCTACCAAAGATGTTGGTGCTTTTATATATAGGTATTTGCCGCAGCACAGAAACCCCCTCAGCCTTCTTTGCTGATAATCCCCAATCATGCGTCTGTTTTCCACGTGCCTGGATGTGAGAGGTGGGAACAAAGCTGGACGTGGATGCAGCACCCTAGGGCTGCACAGGCCCCTAGCTTTTGTTGGCAGCCAAATCCTGCCCACCTGGGAAGAAGCGAGGAGAAGAGCAATGGATTAAAGAGATGTAAATGAATTGAAGATGTAGAAAATTGGACTGAAAGGTAACTTAAGAGTTTTCCCCAAACCCACCTGCTGGCTTCCCTAACCATGATTTAAAGGCATGCACCCAATTCCGAGTGCACAGTAGGAGGAACAAAGGCTTTTTGATGGGGATTCTGTTTTCCAGAGAGAACCATTTAATAAGTTTCACTCCGGAAGTCTCTGTTCCCAATAAAGACTTAACAAAGTTAATTAGACTAAACAGTAATTATTGTGTCTCTTCATTGTTCAATTATCTTGCTGAACTGGTGTTTCCTGATTAATTTTCTGATTAAAATGTATTAAATTGAAAAGCACTCGCAAACACGAGATGACAGGTTCTCTCCTGCGCCGCAGGATTTCCGGAGGTCGGGAAGGCAGGGATGGCTGACGCCCGCCTCCGCACGGAGCGCAGCAAGGAGCCCGGTCCAGCGCACCCTTCTCAAGCACACTTGCCACACGCTCCTCCAGTTTATGATCCACCAACACGTCGTTGGCACGTTCCTCCTTTAGCATCTCCGGGTTATCTCTTCCAGACCCTCCTACTCCTTTGCCGTTCTACCTTTCCCTTAGGTGTCTCATACACAAACAAGGCACAGTGGTTTAATGAGTTACCGTGCGTGAGCTGAGCCCTGGAGCAGTTCAGCTCCGCTGTGGAGCGATTCATGAGGCCTGGAGCAGTTCCAGCTCCGCTGTGGAGCGATGCATGAGCCCTGGAGCAGTCCAGCTCCGCTGTGGAGCGATGCATGAGCCCTGGAGCAGTCCAGCTCCGCTGTGGAGCGATGCATGAGCCCTGGAGCAGTCCAGCTCCACTGCGGAGCGAATGCACGAGCCACTGGAGCAGCGATGGAGCCAGATATGAGCCCTGGAGCAGCGATGCACGAGCCCTGGAGCAGCGATGCATGAGCCCTGGAGCAGTCCAGCTCCACTGTGGAGCGATGCATGAGCCCTGGAGCAGTCCAGCTCACGCGGAGCGATGCACGAGCCCTGGAGCAGCGATGCATGAGCCCTGGAGCAGTCCAGCTCCGCTGTGGAGCGATGCATGAGCCCTGGAGCAGTCCAGCTCCACTGTGGAGCGATGCACGAGCCCCTGGAGCAGTCCAGCTCCACTGTAGAGCGATGCATGAGCCCTGGAGCAGTCCAGCTCCGCTGCGGAGCGATGCATGGGCCCTGGAGCAGTCCAGCTCCACTGTAGAGCGATGCATGAGCCCTGGAGCAGTCCAGCTCCACTGTGGAGCGATGCATGAGCCCTGGAGCAGTCCAGCTCCACTGTAGAGCGATGCATGAGCCCTGGAGCAGTCCAGCTCCACTGTGGAGCGATGCATGAGCCCTGGAGCAGTCCAGCTCCGCTGCGGAGCAATGCATGGCTCTTTGGCAGCAGCTGCAAGGCAGTCCCATGCAGCCTGGACTGCGGCACAGGACGGAGGTCTCCTAGACATGAAAGCCTGTTTCAAAGTCCAGTTCCTCCCTTCCACCAGAGCCTGGGCTCCCTAAGCTCTGTCTCATATCCAGCCTCGTATCCAGCTCCGACTGCTGCCTTCTGTCTGCAAAATGCTGCAGAGACACGCGCTGTGCTCTCCCACCTCCCACTCACGACAGCAGGCAGCACAGAGGAGCGATCCCCGCAGCTTAGCTCACTACACGGTACCTGGCAAGCCAAGTTAACGTCTTTGGGTCGGATATTGCATCCTTGCTCCTTCAAGCATCGTTCTGCACTTCTCTGAAGGAGCTCAGCTCCCCTCTTACCCAGCATTTAGCATCTCCGTCTGCCTAAAGTGCCCTAACCAAGGCCAGACCCTGCAGCCCTCAGGCAAATTCACCCGCATCCCGTGGATGACCTTAAAGATAATTCCATCCTACAGCATTTTGCCATCTAACAGCAGAAGGCATCTTCACAACTGGCACTTAGGAGCCCCAACAGCATTGCTTTCTAGAGGGCCTGCTTTAGTATTCACTCTTAGCCATCCAGTAACCACTGGCATTTTGATCAGCCCCTAATGCTATTTGCATATCTTTTATAAGACAAATCAGAAAAGGGGATTAATTTTTCTTTCTTCACTTTAATATCACCTGTGGCTGGGAGGAAACAAACAAATTCATTGCCTCCTTCCCCAAATCCTTGTGGTTAGGTTATTAGAGCCCAAGACTTTTTATGAATTATTAAAAGGACACAGCTGAGCCCAAATCCCACAGCGGGCTCTTTTTGTCTTCCATAACACTGGCAATTCTTGATTAACTCCCATCTAGCACGAGGCAGGAAGGATGAGAGACATCTCAGAAGCTCCACCGTGACTAACACCGGAGTGGTTCAGCTCCCAACGAAACGTGCACTTCGCTGCACGGCTGTGCGTGGGAATCGCTGGGCTCCCAGCAGACACCCCAGGAGCCACAACGGAGACTTCTTCCCTTTCTGCTTCTCCTTTCGGAAATTCAACATGAGGCCCATAGCTGCTGCTGGCCCCGACCCCGCCGACTGCTGGCAGGGCTCAGGACATCTCTGCGGATGGAGGCTGCCCAGGGCCAGCAGCCGCCTGCCCTCTCCTCCTCCGGAGCCTCCCTGCTGGAAGGCAGAGCGCTGGCTCCCGTTTTCGGAGAGTCAATCTCAGTCCTAAGATGAGCGGGCATACACGCAAATAGGGAATAGCGGCACCAGCGTTTCGGGTTTCCTCCTGCGTGAGGCTTTGCTATGGTCTATTTGAAGTCGCGCTGATAAAGACCAAAGCCGAGATTCCGATAAGGAGTTAACTTTGTTTATGATGTACTAAGCTTCCGAAAAAAGCTGCAGCTCAGCTAAGGATCTATCTCAGAGCTAACGGCTTACACCTCCAGATAAAACAGACAGAAAAAAACATTTACAACAGCTTCATCAAACCCAGTTAGACCGAAGCTGGTTTTGCAAACATTTGACATTTGCCACTGGTTTAGATTCCTTCACAGAATCCCAGCCTGGCAGGGGTTGGCAGGGCCCTCAGGAGCTCACCCATCCCACCCCCCTGCCCAAGCAGGCTCACCCAGAGCAGGGGGCACAGGACAGCGGCCAGGCGGGGGTTGAAGATCTCCAGAGAAGGAGACTCCACAGGCCCCCTGGGCAGCCTGGGCCAGGGCTTGGGCACCCTCCAAGTCAAGAAGTTCTTCCTCACGTTCAACTGGAACCTCTTCTGCTTCAGTTTGTGCCCATTGCCCCTTGTCCTGGCGCTGGGCACCACCGAGAAGAGTCTGGCTCCGTCCTGGTGACCCCCACCCTTGAGATATTTGTACGTGGTGATGAGGTCCCCTCTCAGCCTTCTCTTCTCCAGGCTGAACAAGCCCAGCTCCCTCAGCCTTTCCTCGTAGGGGAGATGCTCCAGTCCCCCCATCATCCTTCTTGCCCTCCTCTGGACTCTTTCTACGAGTTCCTCATCTTTCTTGAACTGGGGAGCTCAGGACTGGACCCAGTGCTCCAGGTGGGGTCTCAGCAGGGCAGAGCAGAGGGGCAGGAGAACCTCCCTCGCCCTGCTGGCCACGCTCCTCTGAATGCACCCCAGGACACCTTTGGCTTTCTTGGCAACCAGGGCACCCTGCTGGCTCATGGTCACCTTGTCGTCCACCAGGACTCCCAAATTCCAAAGGCCAAGACAAAAAAATTGAAGCCTAATAATCCAAGTAGTTTTGGTTTTCTTTTTTTAATAATCATATAATCATAGGTAATGAATCAAAGTGCTCCCTGGTTCCTCAGCTATGATTTGGCAAACAACTCCAATTATAAAGCCCAAACCTAATGACTGCATTTGAACATAGCCCTGTGCTTAGTAGCTCACAGTAACATTTATCCTGCATCGGGCTGAAAGGAGATGTCCGCAGGGAGTTAGCTGTGAAATGTTTGATTTCAAAAGCCTGCGGCAAGTTGATTCATGTCTATTTAATTTTTCCAGGCAGTTTCACTGGAATGCTGTATATAAATCAAATACAAGGCTAGCAGCAGAGACGTACCAAGTTGTGGAAATACTGTATGATTTTAATTAAACTACATGCACAAATCAGGCAGTAGTGAGGGTGAAAGGGGCGAGAAAGAGAGTTTTATCACCCCAGATAAACCAATACTTTTATACAAAAAAAACAAATAACCATTTACTGTGAGAAGTCTGATTTCAAAAGCAGCATTTTGTCATTGTGCTGATATTCATAATCAATTTAAATCTGGAAGAAACTGTGCTTGAGCGCAGAAAACAACGCAGCCTGGAACGGCCGTTAATTAGAGCGTATCAGCTCAGCCTCGCTCCTCCCGTACTTCCTACCCCACTTCACAGGCTCGATCAGATGGGACTCATGCTCTGAAAGTCGGGCTTTAAAGACAGCACTGGTTACCAGTGTTCTGCTGATGGCTATGAGGCCATCTTTTGTGTGGTCCTGATGGCTACGAGGCCATCTTCTGCGCGGTCCTAGGCGGCCATCACCCATCGCCAGAGGGGACACTAGAGACCCCTGGGTCAGAAAACTGACCCACCTGTAGCCACCTTCCGCGCCTGCAGGGAGTCGCGCCGAATTTGGTGGCATCCAACAGCACAGCTGGACGCCGCTGCAAAGCGGGCAGCTAGCAAATGGGAAAATACCACAGCAGGCAGACAGCAGCCTTTCTGTTAAAGGGCAGGAATTCTGGAAGAAAGCCCCAGTAAAACTATTTCTGTTCTTTGCGGCCACAGGACTCGCACCTGAAGATTCAGTGGTAGGACAGAAGCTTTAGTGATTTCCGTACAGAAGGAGGACGACCCAGTAACCAGAGGGCTCTAGAAAACGCAGGAGTGCTGCTCCACCGCAGGTTCCTTCCTGAAGAAGCCATTATGCAGTCTGTGTTTACCTTCCCCTCTCCCCCCACCCTGCAAACTGGAAAAACAACTACGCCTAATAACCAATAGGCAGTGTGAGGATAAACCCCAAAGACAGCAGGTACTAAGATAATGGGGTCTATAAATACCTTGGATGGGGAAGGAGATGCCTATCAACCATCTACAGGAAATACAAAAGCTGTCTGCTTTGAAAAACAAAGTAACATACCCAATTGCATTAACAATTAAATCATTGCCTTGAACTGAGAAGTTGTGCTTGTGCTTACAATATCATAGAATCATGGAATGGTTTGGGTGGGAAGGGATCCCCAGAGGTCCCCCAGCCCAACTCCCCCGCAGGAGCAGGGACACCTTGAACCACATCAGGTTGCTCACAGCCCCCTCCAACCTGGCCTGGAATGTTCCCAGGGACGGGGCCTCCACCCCCTCTCTGGGCAACCCCTGCCAGGGTTTCGCCACCCTCACTGGAAAGAATTTCTTCCTTAGATCCAGTCTAAATACCTTGGGTAGGGAAGGAGATGCCTATCATCCATCTACAGGAAATACAAAAGCTGTCTGCTTTGAAAAACAAAGTAACATACCCAATTGCATTAACAATTAAATCATTGCCTTGAATCGAGAAGTTGCGCTTGTGCTTACAATATGTCCACGCTAGAACAGGTGGAAATACAAAGGGGTTATCGTAGCCCAAGTATTGCATCAACCGCTGACATCAGAGATGAAAGGTGCCAGGCACCGCAGAAGGCAGCGGGGAGGAAAGCCTCTGCCCCACGACCGATAGCCTCCGCAGGCAAGACAGAACAAGCGTAAAGCGATCCGGAGGCCACGAGAGCAGAAGCGGCGCGTGACAGCGTCGGTCGTTGCCGTCGCTCCCTCCCAGGGCTTCCCCGCTGACTCACGCTGCCGCCCTCGGAGACCTGTGCCGGAGCAGGACGGATCCTGATCCGCCCCAGGCTCCGGGCAGGGAGCCGCAGCCGTTCAGAGCATCCACCCAAAGACATCTCTTACACAACAGGGACCCATTAGCTCCGATTAAAGCCACAGTATCCCAAATCCCGTGAGGTTCTGTGGTGGTGAAGCTGTAATGAATTTTGCAGGGTTTTTCTCCTCCTTTTCCCCACCTCAATCACCCTCCACTACAGGGCATGAATAATACAATAACGTGTTGCCTGGCGATTGCTGTTGTGTTTTCCTTTACAAATGCAGTCAGGGACGGAGGCAGACTAGAAACTGCCTGAAGGAATCAGTTGTTTAAAGATGACTACCAAGGGGCTGAGGTCCTGCAGACGCAAGATGCTCCACCGCCCGTCCTAGGAATGTGTTTGCAAGGGGCTCTCGGAGCCCACTGGCCCTGGCCAAGCATGCTTTACAACCCCGGCCCACCTCTCCCCATGCATGGTGGCACTGGAAGGGGACAGAGGGCTCAGCTGAACCTGGGGTGTGTAACTAATCCTGCTGTGCAAGGTGCTTCACCATCTCTTACAGCAGAACCAAACCGGGCTGCAAAAAAAAAAAAAAAAAAGAGGTGGCTCTCAATAAAACCCATGCTATTTGGAGTGGAGAAGGATTTTCTCCTACTCTAAGTGAAGCAAGCCCACTCCCCAGAATGCTTCTGGTTGGTGATAGGGAGTAGAGCCAAGGTTATCTTCCAGGATAGGATTGCTCCCATCAGAAAGAAAATCTCTGCCAGCTTTTACCCTGGGTGCAGGCAGGCATTTTTAAAAGAATGCCAAAGTAGCTGCCGCCCCCGCTTTGAAAGCCCCGTCTTCCCCTCTCCCATGGGTGCAGGCGGGTGCAGGAGCAGCGCACGGAAGCATTCTTGGGCACGCTCCATTCAGAGCCCAGCACAGCGTGGGTTTCTGGAGCGGCTGATCACCGCTCTCAAATTCTCTTCTTGGGCCCATCATATGCTGGCCTGAAAGCAACTCCAGCAGAGCTGCTCCAGCGAAGGCGGTAAGCAAGGCTTGGGACTTGTAAATTTGCAGATGACACCAAACTGGGTGGTAGCGTTGATCTGCTGGAGGGGAGGAGGGCTCTGCAGAGGGACCTGGCCAGGCTGGATCGATGGGCCGAGGCCAATTGTATGAGGTTCAACAAGGCCAAGGGCCGGGTCCTGCACTTTGGTCACAACAACCCCATGCAGCGCTGCAGGCTTGGGGAAGAGTGGCTGGAAAGCTGCTTGGTGGAAAAAGACCTGGGGGTGCTGATTGACAGCCGGCTGAATATGAGCCAGCAGGGTGCCCAGGTGGCCAAGAAGGCCAATGGCATCCTGGCCTGTATCAGGAATAGTGTGGCCAGCAGGAGCAGGGAAGTGATCGTGCCCCTGTACTCGGTGCTGGTGAGGCCGCACCTCGAATACTGTGTTCAGTTTTGGGCCCCTCACTACAAGAAAGATGTTGCATTGCTGGAACATGTCCAGAGGAGAGCCACCAAGCTGGTGAGGGGTCTGGAACACAAGTCATACGAGGAGCGGCTGAGGGAACTGGGGGTGTTCAGCCTGGAGAAGAGGAGGCTGAGGGGAGCCCTGATCGCCCTCTACAACTGCCTGAGAGGAGGGGGGAGTGAGGTGGGGGTCGGGCTCTGCTCCCTGTAACAGATGAGGACGAGGGGGAATGGCTTGAAGCTGCGCCAGGGCAGGTTTAGGCTGGACATTAGGAAAAACTTCTTCCCCGAGAGGGTTGTCAGGCTCTGGAACGGGCTGCCCAGGGAGGTGGTGGGTCCTCATCCCTGGAGGTATTTAAAAGAAGGGCAGATGAGGTGCTAGGGACAGGGTTTAGTGGTGGGATGGCAGTGCTAGGTTAACGGTTGGACTCTATGATCTTAAAGGGCTTTTCCAACCGAGGTGATTCTATGATTCTATGACTCAGGCTCTATTCCTTGTGCCTCCTGAAGCGAGCCATGCTGGGGGCTGTCTTGGCTGAAAGGGTCTCTGTTTCTGACCTGCGCATGGGCTATACCCTGACGCTTGTCTAACTGCCTACTTAGATTGCAAACGGTGCTTTGGGAGGCTGTCTGTCCCTCTGCACAACGCAGAGAGCATTCTCAGCTGTAGCCTTTCGATAACGCAGCAATACAGAAAACCAGCAGAACTAAATACTCTCAGAAGGTATTTACTCCTCCCATCTAACGATGCTGCTTTGTACGAGCGTGATGTACTTAAACATAGATACTGGGACACCGTGCCGTTGTGCTTTGATGAGGAAGAGAAAAACAGGACAAGTTTCCAGGTCCAAGCTGATCCCAAACAGAGGAGCCATTAAGAACTGGAATACTTCAATAAGAAACAAAACCTCAAGGAAGAAATGTTCCTACTGTATTTAACGATGCGCCAGCCTCCGGTGTATGTAAAGAGCAAGGCAATTAATAAGGTATATTTAGCATGCTAGGCTGAGGTGTGCGGCTCCCACAGCAGCTGAGATACAGCAATTTAAATAACATTTATCTTAAAAATCAGCCCGGCTATGACTACAGCTGGTGAGTGCTGCCTGCTGCTCTGCAAACACGCTGCTTTTCTCACTGGGGGGCACTTGCTTACTGCTGCAGCGGTCCCGCAGCTCTGGGCTGTGATGGTGGGGTGATAGAGGAGCAGGATGCTGCTGCTGAACCAGCCCAGGAGCCTTGGGAGAAACCACTGAAGCCTCATGGGCTGTTCCCTGGTTTGTGCAGCCCGAAACCACAAAGGGAGCAGATGGTGCTTTTACCCCACTGCTCAGTCCCCATCCAGATTCAAAGCCAAGAAAAGGAGTTGCCTTTTCCAAAAAAGTAGAACCGAGGTTCTCCAAGCCGTGGGATGCTGTGGATGCAAAAGTGTTCATGGTCTCCTAAACCAACCTATTAAACTCTGGAACAGAAAACCTTCCAAGGACACAGACTTGCAAGGCTGTATCGTAATTCAGATGTTCAATGCTAGGAGCCTCCATAAAGAATGAAAAGAACGAAGCCCTTCAAGCAGCTGTGAAACTCTCTGCTTAAATCCCTGCACCGCCACACTAGCGGTGTCGCGGCATCCCAGAAAACATCGGCCACCCGTTACAGACTGCTCTGGAACACGGAGCCCTGCCTTCCGGTACAGAGCACAGCCTTTCCAAGCACCAACAGATGTAAATGGTTTTGAGTATTTGTACAGAGAGCAAGAATAGCCAGAGTTATAATTACCTGGACAGGCTGGAGAGGTGGGCCTGTGTGAACCTCAGGAGGTTCAACAAGGCCAAGTGCAAGGTCCTGCACCTGGGTCGGGGTAACCCCCAGTATCAGTACAGGCTGGGGGAAGAAAGGATGGAGAGCAGCCCTGCCGAGAGGGACTTGGGGGTGCTGGGGGATGAAAAGCTGGCCATGAGCCAGCCATGGGCGCTGGCGGTCCAGAAGGCCAACCGTACCCTGGGCTGCATCAGGAGAAGCGTGGCCAGCGTCGAGGGAGGGGATTGTGCCCCTCTGCTCTGCTCTGGTGAGACCTCCCCTGGAGCCCTGCGTCCAGCTCGGGAGCCCTCAGCACAAGGAGGACAAGGACCTGTTGGAGCGGGGCCAGAGAGGGGCTACTAAAATGCTCCGAGGGCTGGAGCCCCTCTGCTCTGAGGCCAGGCTGGGAGAGTTGGGGGTGCTCAGCCTGGAGCAGAGGAGGCTGCGGGCAGAGCTGAGTGCGGCCGCTCAGGGCTTCAAGGGGGCCCGAGGAAAGGGGGGGACAAGCTTTTTAGCAGGGCCAGCTGGGACAGGACAAGGGGGGATGGCTTTAAACTGAAGCAGGGGAGGTTCAGACTGGATCTAAGGCAGAAATTCTTTCCAGTGAGGGTGGTGAAACCCTGGCAGGGGTTGCCCAGAGAGGGGGTGGAGGCCCCGTCCCTGGGAACATTCCAGGCCAGGTTGGAGGGGGCTGTGAGCAACCTGATGTGGTTCAAGGTGTCCCTGCTCCTGCAGGGGCATTGGGCTGGGTGACCTCTGGGGGTCCCTTCCCACCCAAAACATTCTATGATTCTATAATAATTAGCAACAATAGAAGTTTGGGAGAGGATAACAAACTTCATACGTCAGTGCTGAAGAGATGCTCTAATTACCAGGAGGCTGAAAGCAAGGCCTCCTTGAGCCAGTTACTGCACCGTCCCTGCCTCCCATCCCCCTGCAAGCACCCGAGGCGGGCTCAGGAGGAACACTGAATTCAGAGACACATGTGCTCATCTAATTAAAGTCACACTTCTTACCTCTGGAGCAACGATACCATCAGCCCACAGAGACAGAAACCACCCTGACGGCTGCTCTGAGGCAGCACGGGGAAAAACACATCCATAAAGTTTTCCAGTATGTTCTGCTAGAGCAGGGGCACGGAGGTGTTTACCTCTTTTGGCTTGAGCCAACTCCCTTCAAACGCTGTTCATAAAAGTGATTTTTTAACTTTCATTACTTAAATATTATTAGCTTCTATGAGAACCACTAAAAAAAAAATCAGTAGTTAGGACTACAGCTGTCTTTGAACAGATGAAATGTTTTCACTGCCTTTGAACGCGCTCGTTGACTCTCCCGAGCTTGCGGCCACCCGGGTTGCCACAAGGTGCCTGGCATCCCCGTCTCAAGAATAAAAGACGCTGGTTAAAACCAGAGTTAATATCCTGCATAGAAGGCTGTATTGCAAACGGAATCAAAGGAGAAAATAAAGACCTGAGCTAAGCAAAATCCGCATACAGGTGATTAGTTAAACTTCTGAGCCTTGACAGGAAGGTTTTGGAAGCAAAACAGAATCGTGGAGAGCGCCTGACTCAGAAACCAGACAAAGGTTTGGAGAACGCGCCTTGTGCAGGGCTGTTTTGTTGTAATTTTAAAAGCATCAGTTTATTGCAGGACCTTACACATAACTGAGGGGTTACCTGTTGTCGTGGTTTAACCCGGCTGGCAACTCAGCACCACGCAGCCGCTCGCTCACTCCCCCCCCCTCCCTCAGTGGGATGGGGGAGAGAATGGGGAAGGAGAAAAAGGTTAGAGCCGAGGGCTGAGATAAAGACAGTTTAATAAGAGAAAATAATAATAATAGTAATAATGAGAATGATAACAAAATATACAGAATATACAAAACGAATGATGCACAATGCAATTGCTCACCACCCGCCGACCGATGCCCAGCCCGTCCCGAGCAGCGATCAGTACCCGAGCAGCGATCACTCCCCCCGCGACCGACCGACCCACCAACCCCCCCGAGCATGACGTTCTATGGTCTGGAATAGCTCTTTGGACAGTTTGGGTCCTAGCTGTGCTGTACTCCCAGCTTGTTATGCCCCTGGCCGAGCAGGAGAAGCTCAAAAAGTCCTTGAGCAGTCTGAGCACTGCTTGGCAACAACTAAAAACATCAGCGTGTTATCAACATTCTTCTGGCACTGAATCCAAAGCACAGCACTATGCTAGCTTCTGTGAAGAAAATTAACTCTATCCCAGCCGAAACCAGGACACCTGTCCTCGAGTTGGCCCCAAACCCAAAGGAACAGGACCTACTCTTGACGGAGAAGGTGAAAATCCCCCAAGGTGCCTGTGCTGCTGTTGGTGCTTACGCAGCCCAGCAGCGGCAGCAGGCAGGGACCGGGTCCGATGAGCCCAGCACCCGGTGGCACACACAAAAACATGATCCTCGGCGACCCGAAGGAAGCCACGGTCCCACCATCCCCACCCTGCCACGTGCAAGACGATCTCTTTCTAAAGAAACCTCTGGGAACAAACGTTTGTTGTTCTTGGGCTTCATGGGCAGTTGATAAACAGGGAGCTACGGACCCAGCCAGACCCACGCACGGCTTTCACAGCAAGCCAACACTCACAAATCCTTCCCCTCCCCCCGGAAATATTTTTCCCAACTCTCCCCTGCACTAATAAACAGCCATTTTTTCTCATGATAAAAATCAGTCCTGCAGCACTGGCTGTGGCAACGCGCTGCTGACCTTAGCCCTCCCTTCCCCGGGATCTAACAAAACTATTAGAGGCCCTTCGAAATTTTAACAAAACATCTGTTTCCTTTACAGCAGCTGCCACCTGGAGAACACAGCCAAAGCTCTCCTGACCCGAGTGCTGCCCGCCCGTGAAACGGCAGCGTTTCTAATAGCAGCCATAAGGATGCTTGGCACTTCCACAGATTCTAAAGCGCTTTGCAAACACCACAGCGGCCCCAGAGCCCCGGCGGGTGAAGATGTTCCCTTGGGAGGAAGGCAAGCCGTGGGGATGGTTTTCCCCGTGGTCTGCAGGCAAAAGGGGAGGAGGTCTGGGAAGAGCCTGCAAGCGCCGCAGCCTTCCTCCAGCGCTGCGGAGGAGGACATCCCCGCTGCTGGGACCGATGGACCTGGGAACACAGGGAACACCACCTCCAGGGCTGGGGGGTGGCGGGCAGCCCTCCTGAGCTCTGCCAGACTCACAAACCAGCTTCATTGAGCTGTGCCCCTTAATCCTGCTGTCCCTTACGCCCCGGGAGCTGGGACCCCGCACCCCAGCAGGATGCGGCCCTCTCCCTGGAGGGGAGGCATGGAAGCCCAGGTGCCCATTCCTGCCCGGAGGCATCCAGCTGAGGAGTTCAGTCCCCCTCGGCCCCAGCCACGGTTGTAGTCAGCAGAGACAGACAGACAGACAGTGACTCAGGGCTGAATCACACCTGGGAGGTCTTTATTCACTGACTCAGGCGACAGCCGAGTCCAGCTCATCCCTACGTGCACGATCTCCGTTAAGCGCTGACGAAGAGCCGGGATGAGCCCCGGCCTCCGGCGACCGCACCGCCAGGCTTTGCATCCCAGCCCCAGCCGACTGCTGCAGTCACCAGCACCGCTGCTGCGGGCGCATTTATTGCTGCCCTTCCAGCTGAGATAATTTAATCTCCGGTGGATAACTGATCAGCAGCAACAAGAGAAAAAGAGACCATTTGGATTATAGGAATTAAAGCTTTAGAAAGGGGTAAGATAAGGAAAAAAGCAGAAGAGATACCCACCATTTGAAGCAAACAAAAGCCGCTACAGATTAAACAAACAATGCGTCCCCAAACTTTTCTTTACAGCGCTCTGACAGATAGACAGCAGACTCAAATAATTAATTGTGTCCTGGTATAGCCGAATGAGCCACCATATGTGAGTGTTGACAGAACATTTTTTTTTTTTTTGGTGGCAAGTTGCAAACCATGCAAATCGTGAACCCTGTGTCTAAAGCTGAAAACTGACACGTTTTACCGCCTTCTCCTGCTCTTGCGGTAAAGCAGATGAATCTGCAAGGTATAGGATTCTTGTGGTATAGCCGAATGAGCCACCATATGCGAGTGTTGACAAAACATTTTTTTTTTTAAACCACGACACCCTCGAACCCTAAATTCTGCAAAGAGGGACTTTTTCAGTGGCTGCAGACCCAAGCGTTCATCAGTTCTGCTCCCCCACAAAACATCAGCGTGTTATCAACATTCTTCTAGTACTAAATCCAAAGCACAGCACTATGCTAGCTTCTGTGAAGAAAATTAACTCTATCCCAGCTGAAACCAGGACAGAGGGTAGGTGAGAACTCACGTGATCAAAGAGGCATTTAAGAGGAAGCGGTTGTAGGAAGCCCACGAGATGTGGTCACCTCCCTCTTGCTCGCTTGGCGTGAGGCCGTAGCAATGGCATCGTCACCCTCACGGCCAAGAAGGAGTTGGCAGAATGGCCACAGATAAATAGGACTGTAGCAAATTATCCTTGGGGCTGGACTGTGCAGGGCTGGCACGAACCCGGCAGAGCAGGAATTGCGGTAGGAGAGAGGAACGTCAGCACACCTGGATAGGGGAATGCATGCTCAGCCCTTCCGGGCATTGGCTTTACGATTTTTCACAAGCGTTGAATTTGCCCATTTTACTTTCCATATCGATATCCATTAGAATTGCACTGGAAATGGCTGAAAAATATTATACAGCAAAGCCAAGGAAGCCTCCTGGAGAGAGTCCAGACTGGCAGAGCTGAGTTAAACTATAAATGCAGAGCGACTCTTCCGGGGTTAGGCCAGACATAAATCCACAACAGCTCTATTAAAGTTGCTCCCAGTTCACACCACAGACAAGGAAACTTGCTTCAGTTCTGGGGCTGATCCTGAATTCCCCCCAAACGCATAGAAAACAGACCCCTCGAGACTGAAGTCCTCGCACAGCCTCTCCACGTCGCGCGCACGGCTCTCCCCTCCTTTGCATTTTTGGTTCAAATGAAAGCAAACACCACTGGCAATTTGACGGCCGACACCGCCGTGAAACCCACCCGCCACTCGATCACATAAATCAGCCCCAGCGCCCGTCAGGACCACGCAAACACCTTTAACTGCAATTAGAGGGGAGGTGGCAGGGGAAACGCTGGAGCTGTAAATATTCATCTCGCCTCCGAAGCCTCCTTTGCTCAAGTTCATTTGAGATTAGATAAACAGGCTGTCACCGACACCGAATGATCCTGTCTGCATTTTGAGGGCATTGTAAGACACAGGTTTAATGGACCCAGACGATACAGGTGATTCACCAGCACAGTCAGGCTCTCCATAATGAATTCCTCTCTAACTCCCAGCCTCTTCCCTCCAGGAATCCCCCTAACACCTTTAATTTAAAAGTGCCATAATCTATTCCCCTTCTGCTACCTCTTAAAGTTGATTTCCTCCTGGGCGCTTTGCAGCCGCGACATCTTCGCCGCACGAGCTGCTCCTTTTGTTTGGCTGGCTTTTGGATGAGGAGCTGCAGGCCCCGTTTCTGCTCTGTTCCTCCCCCCGTCAAGGTACTTACACGGATTGTGTTTGAATTTTCTGCCTTTCCCCTAACCCGCAAAGACACAGAAACTGCTGCTAGAGACTGGGGCGTTCCCCTCTATCCCAAGCATCACTGGAGTTTATGGTCTCATCATACAACAGGAAACTAAATAACAATAAAAAATACACACCAGAAATACTCAGCTATAACCAAAATCTGCCCTGGAGGATATTTTAGTGCCTAATTACGGTGCCCAGACTTCACAGCATTGGCTTCAATCACCGGCATGTAGTCTTCAAACTAACCGGAGGAGACTTCACTCTTAGAGGCACCAAGTCCAGGAATCCTGGTCTCACCACCGACTTCCAGCCCAGTTTCCATGCCATGCTAAGCAGCCCTTCCTTCTGTGCAAAGGTGTTTCCCATCCCACAAGAACTTCCAAGATCAGGGAAATAAAATGTTTTCTTTGGTCTTTCTTTTGGCTGACAAAAGACAGAGTCACGAATCCAGTGCGACTGGAAATGTTTAAACATGATTTAGGAAGAGAGATTGATGGTCTTCAGGTCATGGAGGAGGACTCGGGACTAACGCTGAGTTTTCACCCCTACATCGTTAGTCTTTCCATCCAGGTCAGTCGCTGCCGAGTCAAACCGCAGCTCTTTTTTGGCACAGGCCACTTTTCCTTCCTCCCATCTTTAATGACAATGTATGAACTTCGGCTCTCCAGCCTTCCTCTCCAACACACGAGCAGCGCGCCAGACCTGCAGCTCTCCATCCCTGTCCCAGCAGGGGCCCAGGGCTCTTGTTTTGCTCAGATAATCCAAGGTGCCCACTTCAGCTCCATACCTAACATGGCGTGTGTCTTCGGGAGATTATTTGAAGTGGTTATTTTTATGCCTAGAACCTTCAAAGGCAGACTTATTAAGTGTATTTAAAAGGAAGAACTGGCCCAGATAAAGCTGGGATGTAATTAGTTACAAGCTACTGTACTTTGATGACAAAGCAGCATTTCGCATGTGGACTGTTCGGCGGCAGGCTCTGTAGGGTGTGCTAATTACTGATAGCAGTCACAGCGAGGGGATGCCTGACACCTCCCTGATAAAGCAGAGCCTTCTCGAACTCGACGGCTTGGGTTTAACTCTTGGTGTTTAACTCTCAGCCAAAGCCTGGACTTTGGCACACAGCTCTTTACAATTAACCAGGTATTTGAAAGCACAGGGGGGGGGGGGGGGGAACCCCCCAATCTTTTCAAGTAGGTTGAGGGAGGCCAGCTTACACCCTGGGATCCTGGCTGGTAGAAGCAGCATGGGGGGGGGGTGAGGGGGAAGAAATTAATTTTGTTTTCCCAAGGAACCTGCTCTCTTTCTTGACGTAGCTTCTTTCTGGCTCAGAGCACTCGTGTAGCAAAGCGCTGCAAGGGCTGGAGGTTCGTCACCAACCTGAGCCGCTACATTGGATTTGACGTAGCCCCACGGATGTCAGGAGGCGACTTGAAATGGGTTTGGCTCTGGCCCTAAACACAACTGTGTTCTGTGGGCCAAGAGAAGATGGGTAATGAATTGTAGACAAGTGGGAAAGAGAAAAGAGCTGGAGCTGTGAGGCAGAGAGCTGCTGGCAGGAGGCACCAGCACGCAAAATAACACATCTCCGAGTACAGGGGGGTTTTGGGGAGGGGGAAGAATTCAAAAGCAAGTAATTGGGGTCAGCTGTAAAAGTGGTTTGATAGAGACTGCAGAAGTGCTGAACAGCTGGGGGACACGGAGGCGTCCGGAGAAGGAGCCAGCATGAGCCGAGAGCCACAAAGCCAAAAGGCAGTGACGATGCTGAAGTGTCTCAGTACCGCTCCTCGACCTCTGGGAAACACTGCAAAGCAGCACAGCAACAGCAAGACAAACGCAAGCGTCTGTCACCATGTCAACTGCCAGCCTGCGCTGACAGATGGGCAGCTCGTGGCAAATGAGCCCTCACCATCCTCTGCGCCTTCTCAACACGGCATCCATGTCACGGCCACCAGCCCTCCCCACTGCGAGCTCTGTCCCACGCTGGTCCTGCCTCACCAACCTCCGGGTAAGGCAGGATGAGCCAGAGCCCCCAAAAGACACGAGGTGACATGGAGAGGGGGGAGATGAACACAACCTCCTGAAGCCCTTTCACTTGCAGAAAGGCCCTGCAAACCCCACGTAATCACGTCAAACAGATCCACCACTCACCTGAAAAGCCACAGAGGACAACTACGCCAGACAGACACAGGGGCGTCTTAATGAACCGAGAAATAAAAATCCCCCAAACTCCACTAAAAACCAAAAAATTAAACCACCCCTATCAGCACTGATGGGGTTGCAGGCAGTTCCCAGGCAGGGCAAGTGGCACCCCAAGCTCAGATCTCTGCTCTCCAGGCTAATGACCGCTGTGTGATAAAATTAAATTATGTTTCTGTTCTGATGCTGGGGTGATTTGGATCCATTTGTCAAAGTGATGGGCTTTCATTACATTTTTGATTGTTTTGAGTTTGTCAGGTCCCCCTGGGAGCACCTGAGGGTCCAAGGCATATCTTATTACTCAGTTTTATGTCTTCAGAGTGCGTCGCCTTCCTGGCTTTCTCTGGAAGTTACTTTCTCTTAAATCTAACCCCCAATACGAGCAGGTAGCATCTGGACAGACTATTTTGCAAACCCTGACATGCAAGCCTCGCATCCAAGAGACGTTTAAGGCGAAAACCACGAGCTGAAGGAACACAGGACAGGTCCGTGGACCCCAGTATCACCATGCTGGTTTAGACCAAACACGGCCCTGTCTCTCCAGGAGGTAGACAAAAAACATTTTACATGCCCATATGCAGACAGGAAAACCCAAAAGCAGACAGTTCTCTCCATCACATCCAACTTTCTCACTAGGCACCAGAATATGAAATTTTACCTGAGGCTCATCTGTGGTACAATTACTTGCATGGACCAGAGCCTGATGTCTGCGTGTTGCTTACTCCATCATTCGCACGTTTCTAGGAAGAGAAGTTGTCCGCAATGTCTTTGAATTCCTTAAATCCAATGACCTTGGTCCAACCTCTGTTCCTAAAGGATTTTTATTGTTGCTATCACTGATGAACGCACAATTAACTGACTAACCTAAAGCTGTGACAGTCGATCTCTTGACCCCGGGAGCCCGTCAGCTGTGGAAGGGGCAGGAGCCGGTCATTGCTCTTGCCATGCTGGTGACATGGTACTGGAACGACCAATCTCAGCAGCACAGGGTAGAAGAGGAAAATGGAAACCATTTCCATATTTATTGACAAATTTAATTTACAATCTGAGTTTACACTTCGGAGAGAATATATATTTCCTCTCTAAATGTATCAGTCTTTAGCAGTCAGCCTGGCAATAATGATTTCTGTGCCTGCAGACACTTTTACACTGGGTACAGAAAATTTATATGTAACACTTTTGAAAGAAAATCGTATTAAAATTCACCATTTAGGAGTGAGCTGTAAATTAACTGTTACTGAGCAGACAGGGGGTAAAAGCAAATTTTGTGTGCATGTGTATGGCTTTTCTATCAGTATCTGGTTAAACGCCCATCCAGCTGAGCCCTCAATTCTCACTCAGAGTCTGACAAGCTTTTCATGGAATCATTTGGTTGGAAAAGACCTTTAAGATCACTGAGTCCAACCGTACCTGTCCATCACTAAACCATGTCCCTAAGCACCACATCTACCAGTCTTTTAAACACCTCCAGGGATGGGGACTCTCCTTCACAGAACTGGCTAATTTAAGTTCTAGTTGGGCTTTAGCCCTTGTAATAGCCCTGCATACCTCGCAACATCCTCGCAGTTCTCCTGAGACACTTGCCCCTTCTTCCAAAGCTCAGAGACTTTCTTCTTTTCTGAGATCCAGCCAAAGCTCGGTTCAGCCAGGCTGGCTTTCTTCCCCGCCGGCTCATCTTTCGGCACATGGGGATGGCCCGCTCTTGCGCCTTTGACTTGCCCACTGCCCTCCTGTTGTGGGTGAGTGGTGGGTGAGAAAAAAAAAAAAATACCACACACTGTTTCTACACGACTCCGCCGTGCCATCACATCGCATTGCATCCTCCTGAAGTACCTTTCAAGAGCAAAGCAGCGCACTTCTGAACGGCCCCACGCCGTTCCCAGCGTGCCCAGGCACACCCGCAAACGTCACCAGCAGGTCACTCGGAGTGACCCATGGCCAGGACTTCTCTCAAGACTGCAAGTCAAAATACTCATGAGCGACCTTGTGAACGTACCGCTGCCTGGTACGAGCTATTCTGCGCACAAGTTTGTGATCAGGACGTGACAGACTGGGGGAGGAGTGGGAGAAGGGGCTGCCCAAGAAGTTCTGTTGCTGTCTTGTATCCCTATGAAAACAGGACTCTGAAGCTCATGATGTGATGCTTTTTGCAGAAAGCCTTTCCTCCCCACCTCCTTTTGGACTGCTGCAGGAGAAAGGCACTCTCACCCTTGTGTTTACAAAAGAAACATGGGAATAGAACCCCTCAAGGCCAAAAAAGGAAAAAAAAACAAAGCAAGCAGAGAATCTTTTTTGTTCATTTTAACCATCTTGATGTGTGCTGGCTTCATGACTGCAGGATTGGGCTGCTCTGTTTTCATTTTTTTAATAGTTGGATTGCGATGCCAACAAGGACACGGAACAAATGAGGTTTGTTTTTTCTTAATATCATAGATGGGGCTTCAGCTATATAAACTGGCACCATTCCTCTGAAGTCATCAGAGCCAAATTATGCTTACTCAGGGTCTGGCCCTGTGACAAAAATATCTTTTTAATTTCCATCCTGCTTGAGGAAGAGCCTTAAAAATGCCCCTTTCTACCCATATGCTGCAGTCCCAGCAGAACATTTACAGCTTCGCTTACAGCCCTGGCTAATAGCCATCACATTTCTAGAAGATGAGTAGAGCGCTTCAGGTCGGAACAATAACTGGAAATGCTGGGGCTCCACAGGGCAAAGCCAAGCCAGCCTGTTCCCCGGAGCACAGCCCACCGCGCTCTCCGTGACCGTGCTCGTCTCCAAGCTTTGCACTCTGATGGGGCTGGAAGGACCTACCCACATGCTCCATCTATTTTTTCCCTTAACAAAGAGAAAGATGCATCGTATATATTTTAGCAAGAAAACAATTACCAGGTAACCCTGGAACCTGCTATTTGCTTTGTATCAGTATTCATTTAGTCGTCGCTTTGATGACTGGCCGTGCAGCAAATATAAGAGGGAAAACTTAAACCTACCAGGAGATTAATGACAGACTCCAGTGGAACAGATGTATATGAATAGCAAATTAGGCCACTGAAAGCCTCCTATAAAAGCAATGGCAAGAGGCTTTGCTGCAGCAGAATATGCTAGCAGAGATGGAAAGGCCATGGGTTGCATGGCTGAGGCCATCGTCCCAGCTGGGTGCTGCTCTGCTGTATCCGAGGCAGTGAGATGATCAGTTCCAAAATCGGGTGAAATGGTCAAAATAAGTCACTGTTTGGGGAGGGGGGAGGAGGGTGCACAACACGGGAAGCAGGGAGCATCCAAGGACCCATCAGCCCATTACTCCTCTTACGCCTGTCAACAGCCTTTCCTTTTGAAGCAGAGCTCGCCGGGCGGAAGGCAGCGCATCCTAGCCGAGTTCAGCCTTGCTCTTTCCCGACCCAAGGTGTGGAAGTTGCCTCTTCCCTGACTGACAGCGTTGTGCTCAGCTGTTTCGGTGCAAAAAAGTGCGTTTCCCTACAACTGATACACGTTGATCAACATTTTGATGGTTTTTGTTATGAAAAAAGATCCTGTAACAAGCATTGTACACCCCTTTTTGGATGAGAAGTTTCTTCCCTCCTTCCCCCCCCTTAAAAAGCAAAGTTATTTGGTAATCTCCTATCTCCACAGAGGCGCTACCACTGCAAAAGAACCGTGCTCTACTAAGAGGAAGGAGACCACACCAAACTCGTGGTCTGGGGGGGATGGAGGGAGACGCAAATTCCACAAAGAAAGAGGAACGGGAGAAAGCCCTCGAGGTGAGCGAGGAGGTGCGAGCAGCTCCCAGCTCGTAGGATACGCTCAGCCTGCAGTAGCTACGAGATAAGCTACCCGGAGTGTCAGAAGGCAACTTTAAATGTATTTCGGTGCACTCATGGGAAATGCACTGTGGGTAATCACACAGTCTAGAGGAGATGAAATTGGGAGGAGCAGGTATTTCCAAATCTGCCTCTTCGGCTCATTGCTAAAGGCACTGACTGCATGAAACCAAGGAGATGAATTTTAACAGCCTCTCCCCGAATCCACACGCGCTACGGCTATCCCCGAGCACTGCCGATGGGAAGCACAAGCCTTCCTGGGAGATGAACCAGCCAATATACTGTACCTTGGTCTAGGCAAGTTCATATTTCCCCTCAGAGGATGTGTTTAGAAAGGTATGAACCAAAATGGCACAACTGAACAAAACTGTCGCTGCCTGCTAGACTATCACAGTTAAATTATTTGGTCTCCACAGAGGCAGCAAATCAAAGTGCAAAATACCTGGACTAGCCCTCCCTCAAGTCTTTTTGTGCCACAGTGTGTCTCAAAGGATCAGACCCTTCCCTTTTCTGCCTGTAGGGCAGTGCTCCCACAGATTTGTACCCTTGCAATTCCCTCTGCGTGCAAACATTCACAAGCACATGCAAAGCCTCGGAACACCCCTGAGTGCAGCTTGATAGTCAAAGCCACAGACCTTATAGATGGATTATAGAATCATGGAATGTTTTGGGTTGGAAGGGACCCCCAGAGGTCACCCAGCCCAACCCCCCCGCAGGAGCAGGGACACCTTGAACCACATCAGGTTGCTCACAGCCCCCTCCAACCTGGCCTGGAATGTTCCCAGGGATGGGGCCTCCACCCCCTCTCGGGGCAACCCCTGCCAGGGTTTCACCACCCTCACTGGAAAGAATGTCGTCTTTAGATCCAGTCTAACCCTACCCTGCTTCAGTTTAAAGCCATCCCCCCTTGTCCTGTCCCAGCTGGCCCTGCTAAAAAGCTTGTCCCCCCCTTTCCTCTGGGCCCCCTTGAAGCCCTGAGCGGCCGCACTCAGCTCTGCCCGCAGCCTCCTCTGCTCCAGGCTGAGCACCCCCAACTCTCCCAGCCTGGCCTCCTAGCAGAGGGGCTCCAGCCCTCGGAGCATTTTAGTAGCCCCCCTCTGGCCCCGCTCCAACAGGTCCATGTCCTCTTTGTGCTGAGGGCTCCCGAGCTGGAGGCAGGGCTCCAGGGGAGGTCTCCCCAGAGCAGAGCAGAGGGGCAGAATCCCTTCCCTCTCCCTGCTGTTATTTATACAGATATGTACATATGCACATATGTATCAGGCTCAGAGGTGCAAACCCAGACACACACTCCTTTTGCCCTGCATCCCTTTGGCAGCAGCGTGGATTTATCGCACAAGTCTGATGCTATCACACCACACTGCCACAGGCCAGCACCACCGTGGGTGCCGGGGCACCCCGCCATACAAGCAGGGGATTTTTTTATTTTCCCTTTCGCCTTCTCAGACAGAGCCTTCAGAAACTGTGAATGTTTGCAGTCTGGAAAGCGAGTGAGCATGGGAAGACGAGAGAGTTGAGTAGTTGCTTCATCCTTAAATACGACATCAGAGGCTTTATTCGCAGCCGCAGTCGTTGCAGCCCTGTGTGTCCCCAACGCGACAGCATCAACGCACCGTCTCACAGCCCGAGCATCTCCGCAGCAAAGGCAGAGGAACAGGACAGATGTTTGTACGTCTTTCCTTTCCCTCTGTGCTTAATTCACACATTAAGGGAGCGTATGGAGCAGGCTTACGTCTCCCTTCTTGTGCTGGAAATGAGAGGGGAGGAAAATAAAAAAAAAAAAAAAAAAAAAGAGACTTCTCAGTCTGGCATCACAGCTCCAAGAGATGAGCTGGCAGGATGGGAAAATGTCACCAGGTGCTAGGCTGCCTTTACCAAGCCGTGACACGGGGGAGAAGGGGAGCCTCTGCTCTCCCGTTGTAAATCTGGAGCGACTCTTGTGGCGTGGCAGCAGCGTGGGGCACGGCCAGCCCCGGCAGCTTCGGCACAAATCCCCACTGACTCGCACAGCAGTTACGAGTTTTTGCCCTTAGTCCCCGGGGATTAGGGAGTGAGGAGAGTCTATGGGCACTTCTACTTTTGCTACAACCAAACCCAACTTTCTCAGCCCCAGTGGATGAAAACAGGCTACAAACATCATCCTCCATCACTTCGGGTCCTCAGCCTTTTACAACCCAGAAAAGAAAAAAGAAAATTTCTGAAGTCTTTACTGAAAAAAAAACCCCAAAACTAAAAAGCAGCATTAAAGCCAGCCCGACGTCCCCTCAGTTCAACCTTGCAGGTCTTTGCTAACGACCCAAACCCATCGAGCGTGCCATCGCCAGAGGCTGACAACGCTGCAACTGGAGGAGCCAAAACCAGAGCTGGGGAGGGAGCGACACCGTGGGGAAAGGCAGCAGTGGCCTCACACCTTCAGCAAGCACCGACACATGCTACGCAGGCTGCGACAGGCCTGGAGATGCCCAATTCGCCTCCAATCCCCCCCGCCCCCCCCCCTGCACATCCTTGCCCCAGTTACAGCTCAGCCGTGGGAGGCCCCTTGCTCCAGCCGGGCCAGGGGCCATCTGTACCCCCGGCCCCTGGACACCCTCGGGGTGTCTGCACCCGAGTTTTATCAGGCGTACCTCCAAAAGCCAGGGTCTATATTCTCGAGCACCATCTGCTGGCTTTTTTTCCTATCAACAAGCAAATCATACATACCCTTGCACCAGCCAGCCCACTCTGAGGAGGGAGGAACACGAGTGCCCATCTGCACCAGAATTGTGCAGGTATTTTCCTGTGAAAAATAATGGGTTTTATTAAATAAGACATTTTGCATGGGCAAATGTCACCGCTCATCTGTATTTTTCAGTGTGGGATACTCCCAAGTGAAAAGAAAATGTTAATTTTGAACTGTATTTTTACCTAGCTGCTGCTTGGGAAGTATAAAATGAAATATTTTGATTGTTTGGAAAAGCAATAAAAGGAAAGATTTGGTTTCTTTTTTTTTTGGCAGAAACTGTTTGCTGAATCTGACCCAAATGCACAAACAGCTTTGCCTCCTCCCACTCAGAAACTGCATTTCTCTGTGAGTAAACTCTTTGTTACACAAATGGCCCAGGTCTGCTGGTGACACTGCAGAAACACATGTTCCCAGAGCTCAGCCCGCTGGCTCTTGCTAGGCAAACAAAGGTTTTCATTTGGGATTAATTCTCTTGGAGCTAAAGAGGGGAGGAAGGAAACATTTTTAGTCATCCCTTGTTAGGCATCGGGAGGTCTGTCTGCAGCTAAGCCTGTAGGTCTGCGCTTGTTCTCCTTCCCTGAGGATTACTGGCTGTGGCTAAGCCAATGCATCACACAAACCCATGTTCTTTTCCCTCAGTCCTTCTGAGTGGAGGAATCAAAACAAAAATCCAGAATACAGATGTTGAACCTGAAGAGAAAGTTCCATTTACACGTGGGCACGTCTCCTGAACGCTGCCCCGGGGTGAACCTACGTTCGGTACTGCAATCTCCAGTCGGGAGACTTATGGTTGGACTGGAGGTAGAACTCTGTCACTCTCGAGATACTCAAGCACAGACACAAATCACCAAGGGACAGCCCAGAATCGTTCAGGTAACAAAGTCTACCCACTTCTCTCTTGGGCAAGATACTATGAACCCCTTTCCCTTCAAGCACGCCCGTATTTTATTTACCATTTCACCTTTACATCAGGAGCTCCTACATCTTCCACAACAGGAGATTTTTAAGAATAGGTTAGACAAGGAACCCTCCAAAGTGACCTATGATCTTTGGAGCTTCACTGGCTTACATTAACTGAAGGTTCAATTCCGAACCTCCGTTCTCCACTACGCTGCATTATTCCCAGTCAGAGAAACTAGAATAGCAACGCTTTCACACGCTTAGATGTCAGTGACCAAAGGAAATACTGCGGAGTAGAAAATCAGGTCAAGAGCCAGGACTCTGGATAAATAAAGTCACTCCATAGGAGGACACTTCAAAAGAAAACCTAGTGTGCTGTCCCTGCGGGGACCGACCGCTCTACACACGGTACCCATTCCTTCTTCCCTTTATACATCAGCAGGAAACACTGCCCAAAGAGAAGTCTTGCTTTAATCGGAGGTGAAACTGGTATCTTCACATATCACAGGAGACTTCACATACAGTAGGAATGAATAAGGTGTAAGAAAAAAGTAGATGGACCTAACCAGATGGATTCTATATCGGTATTAAAGTCATACCTCGTTTTTCACCCAGTCCTACCTCTAAAGCACTTCTGATGGAATTCGTTAAATGCGAGTTGGTCCGATGTTACCCCGTGTTAGTAAATTTTCCTCGGCGACAAGCCCGTAGATAGCAATCAGTAACCTCTGCTCAATTTTTCCTTTGAAGACCTTCTTTTTAGAACAAATAAAAGGAAGAGCTAGTAGGAGCAGGAGAAAAATGGGTTGATATATTTTGCCATTAAACTGGAGCTAGGCTTTGAGTTATCATAAAAGATGTTACCCGGTGAAAAGCACATCTCACTACTACACATTTACGGCCCTGCTGCTGACGTGTATCAAATCCACTGCGTTTAAAAGTCAAAACAAGATTACCCTGTCCTAATAAATATTGATCACCTTACAAGTCCTTGTTCTGAAGTCCTTAATTAAACACAATACCCAGCTTTGCCTGTTTCCCTGTAGATGAGAATCAGTACTTTATCATCAATGCAGTCCTGCAAAAGGAGGGAGTGCAGTCCCCAGCCGCCGTGAGGTTGCCCACGCCGGGCTGTCGCCCCGTTATCCGTGTTACAGAGGGTCTAATGAGCCCATGGGAGATCAAGACCCTCCTGTGCCGGGCGCGGAGCAGAGGCACAGTGCCACAGGGCTGTGCTTGCTCCAACGAGAAGCCAACGAGCAACCGGAGATGGAGGAAAACACCAGGGGCTATTAGAGGTGGCGGTTGCAGAGGAGACCTTTGAGCACCCGATCAGGGCACTTGCCACTACACAGACTAATCCTGATCGCTGGCTTGATCAGCTCCCAAGGACAGAGGACGAAAGGCAGGCAGGGAGGGAGACTTTCCCAAAACCCCAGGCTTGGCACTCCTTCGCTGCCAGAAACAGGTTTGTGCGCTTGCTTCACCCACATTTGTATCTCTTTAACCTTTTGGCTAGGTTGAAGGAATCTCAGCACCTTGGCACTATTTGACAGTATATATTACAGGTGTTGTCATGGCAATGATTTATGCGAGAATTAGTCACTGCAGCACTCCCACAATAGACTGAAGAACAATAGGAGAAACTGCACATCTCCAAGTTCCTGTGATACAGGGGTTGAGGGTTGGGGAGGCGAGATTAGATTCCTTTCACCTCTCTCTCATTCTGGCAGTGACATTTAAACAGCTCAGGGAGAAGTCAGTGCCTAATCACAAGTGTTATTAATAGCAATCTGACAATAACCCAAACTTCCTATTAAATTGTGCTAGCGGTTGCAATTGTATATTCACGACTGGCCCACTTCTGAATTAATCGGGGATTGAGTAACAACTGGAGCAGAGAAGAAATTATTACATTTGCATTATTATATAATGAGGAAAGAATGAGAGTTTATTGACAATGGGGTGGTTTATCCCATGGGCCCCGTTGCTGTCAAAAGTTCTGCTGACTTATGAGCCGTGCATCCATGCTAGGTTACTAAGATTTAGAAGAAGAGAGGAAAAAAAAAAAAAAAGTCACCCAAAACTATAAGAAAGGAAAAGGTTCAAAAAATGAGCACCAGAGGTTAGGAAACTCCAGTGCTGAAAACTGAACCTTCCGAATTCCTGCTTTGTTATTTCTTACTAGAATATAATTTTTAATTGAAGCATCATGTATTGGTTCATACATCTAAGTTTTGGCGAAGGTATAAGGAAGTTCAACCAGGGCCATCACTCAGCTTTAATAAAAAATAGAGCTTCTGCTTCTCCCTGTAATAAAGGGAGTCATCCCTCTCGCTCGCGCACTGATATACCTCCATCCCCACCAAGGCTCTCCGAATTGCAGGGCAATTATCCTCATTGCTCCTCTCTCTTCAGAAGCAGCTTGGAGATTTACAACTGTCAGGGCCAGACCAGAAGTAAGCCTGACTAAAGAGATGAAAAGGTTATTTAGAGCCCAGTTTGAAAATCTGCATCTCTCGGTCTTTCTGCTCTATTCTTAGGGACTTAAGGTTACCTTGTCCTCTTAATACCCAGAGCCTCAAATGCAATTTTCCCATTTTCCTTACAGGCTTTGAATAGAGCCTCATGGCCCTGGGAACAGGGTTACCTTCAAGCTCACTTGACTATTTGGCCAAAAGGGAGAGGAAGCCCAAGGGGTCCAACTCTGCCATTTTCCAGCCCACAGTCGCCAACGTCGCTACGTATCACCATGACTGGCAGTAAATCTTCACTAACTTCGTAAGAGTTTTTAACATACGCATTGTCACATGGATTTACCCAACTCGGCAGTTAAGCCCAGTGAAAGCTTCAGAGGCACAGAATGTATCTGTCCAAATTATATCAGTTTGCGTGGATGTCTCTAGAGGAGAACAGATCCATACTGCCTGCTAGTGCTTCAGTAAAAGGTATTTTTCTCTGGTTGCTTTTAACTTGTTTCCCTCGGATCTTTCTGAAATAAGAGAGCAATTGTTAGCGTGAGGAACCAGGCAGGGTATGGTCAGGCTTTTCCAGTTTAAAGCTGTGAGCGAGGGAAAGAGAACATCAGAGACTGTCCTTATTCCCCTTTATTCTTCAAGCCTTCTGTACCATTTCATGTTTACAATTTAACTCCTGACATGGAAGAAAAAAGAAAAATACAGATACGGCAGAGCAGCTGCTGGGACTTTAGGGAACTTGGTGTTCCACAGTAAACACAACAAGCACTGAAGATGGGTGGGAATGTCCTTCCTCTAGGAAGTCCCCAGCTCCAGGCATTTCACACTTGCAAGAAGAAAAAACCCAAACGGAGTTTGGAAGAAATATTTCGGTGTGCGGCATGTGGAGATGCCAGCTTAGAGGAATTCAGGCCAGCACTGAGCATCCCCGCGTTCTCACAAGCTTCTCAGATCTGGTCACTTAGTTCATCGTGCCTAACACATCTCTTGAGCTTGTAAATATTTCAGCTGCACTGAACACTGCTGTGCTGGAGCTGTACAATAATCAGCAGCAAGAACCGTATACAGCACAGAGGAATTCACATTAGAGCTGGATGGAGAACGACTATTGCATTTAGCAGAGAAAATGTTTTTAATCCTGCGTGAAATGGAGCGGGCACTGCCATCCTGAGGAGCACCATATGGGACACCAGAGATGGGAGCCAGAACTCCCGCGCTTCCAAGCTTTTAGCAAGTTGAGTTGCTGGGCAGGCGCTCCAGCTCTAAAGCAGATCTAGGTAGGATAAAACTGCCAAGCAGACTGCATTCAATAGCTGCCTTGATTCCTCCAGAAGCAAAATCACACTGTTTCTGCAAACAAATTTGACAAATTGGCAAATTCTGAGGGAAAACAGAGCAGCATCACTTTGCAGAAAAGTTACTGCTAAGCTCTATTCACAGTCTAGAATCCAGCTCCCATAATGAACTGAACCCATCAGCACCACTTAAGCTCCAAAGTCAAATTAGCAATCAAAACCACTGCAAAAATAGCAGGCCAGATTTTATTCAGTGAAAGGTATAATTCTACTGATGTCAAAAAATGCTGTACTGGTTTGTGCCAGCCGAGATCCAACTCCCTAAATATTTTGCTTTTTTTTTTTTTTTTATATGCATTTTATTTTGTCTTTCTACCCCCAAATTCCCTGCCAGCACCTGACTACAAGCAGTGAGGACTGGGTGGTCAGAACTGCCAGCCTGACCCACGGCAAACCCGCCTGGATGATCCTGGCAGTGGATTTGATGGGCCACACTAATTGCAGCTAATTGACTGGATGCTCCCAGGTTTCCCCCCCCCGACTAGCTGTTTGACATCTTGCATTTGCTCTGGGTGGATTTTAATTTGTGGAGTAGTTAGTTCCGGAACCCTTTGCTTACCCACAGCTGTTAGGCTTGCAGTCAACCACCTCAGAATTTGTCTTCTTCCACTCAGAGGGAATGGCCTTTTTACAGGAAACTCATCCCATTTCTGCCAAACAAATTGAAATTTCAGCCTTCTGGACAACAAATTCCTTTCTCAGCCCTGTACTGCCCCTGTGGTGAGCACGGGAACCTCCAAGCCTGCTCTGCAGCTCAGCAGTTACGGCTTCCCCACCTGCAGCAGCAGGGCAGTATCAGAGCCCCCCTCCAGCCGGCCAGGAGAAGCCTTTTACTGCAAAGCGGGTGAAGCAGCGCTGCCCAGCAGGCTGGGATGCTGATGCCCTGGCACCACCCGACTGCTTGGCTAGGAGGAGAGAGCTCCGAGCTCCCTCTGTGCAAAGCTCTTCTCTTCCACGGCTGCAACAGAAAAGGCTGGACATGACTCCAAGGTCTCTAATAAGCTCCCTTAAGCCAAGCTTAACCGCTATCAGGTGGATCGTGGCCATAGCTGAGATGCATGGCTAACCATGGGCTAGTCTCAGCAGGCAATGCTTCAGGGATTGCCCTGCGTTCCACCTGCACCCCCAGCACAGAACGGCTTTTTGCCTGTGTTGACTGCAAACCCTGACAGCCCACGGACTGGCCGATGGGACGCACCAGTACAGCTCCGTACACCAGTAGAGCCTTTATCTGCCCTTCCGGCCCTGCCATCTTTTTGCTGCAGAAAAGAGGAAGCAGATGTTTGCTCTTGCAAACTCAGACCTAAACCCGGGCTGGCCCTGTCTCCCGTGGTTGTGTAGCTCCTCTTGTAACCTGCTCCAGAGTATTTCCTGTTATGCTCCATGAACGGCTTTGCTTTTCCTCCTTTCTGCTGCACGGCTACTCATCCCAAACACTGCTAGCATTTAATTTATGGGAGTGGATGCTTCCAGACCTGCAGTTCAAGGACTTGTGTCAAGGTACTCAACTTTTTAACTGATATGCAGTTTTGCTCATACAAATATCTTGGCTGGGTGAATGAAGGATGAACAGCCAAGAAGAAGAGAGTTCCCCAAATATTTGCCCAGCTCAGAGGAACATAGTTACTCCAAAGCTAAAAATCCAGGCCTGGGCTATAGATGTACGACTGCTTTTCTAGTAACATTGCTCTGAATTATCTCGGCACTCCTTCCCGCTCCCCCTCTCCAAGAAAAAGAGTCTCCTTCTGCAGCCGTACCCCGAGAAATACCCCTGCTTCCCCCCCCCCCGCACACGCTCACCGCCCCAGAACAGCAAAGCAGCTGATTAGCTTCAACCACGGCCCCTCGTGGCTCTCAGGAGGGAAGAAAGAAAGGACTTGATACGACAGCCCAGTCCCCGACCTCGGCAAAGCCCGATCAGGCTGAAGAGCTGGCTCGGCAACCCCAAGGACGCCAACGGCTGCAAAGCAGCGACACGAACGCCATCTGACAAACGCGGCTGCGGAGAGGAAGGAGCTTCAGCCTCAGCCTCTTGGGCAACGCTCTCCTTCCTCGCGATGACCACTGCAACCAGCTGCGCGGGCATTTGTTCGCCCGCCCGAACAACAGGGAGGCGAGCAGGAGGGAAGCAGTCCTCGGAAAGCAGGCACGAGGCAGGCTTGGCTGAGGAGGCGGCTGGCTGGCAGGGTTTTATCTTGTGCCTGGAAACCTGCAGTCCTGGACATGCCTGAGCACACAAACGCAGCCACAGCTGCAAGCAGCACAGTTGGGTGGGAAGATTTAACACGTGCAAATAAGGAGCTATAATTTCTTTTTTTTTTTTTTTTTTTTTCTTCTTCTTCCTGGGCAGCTTTGAGAGAAGCTTATGGCCACATCTCGATGTGATAATTGTGATGCTTTCATCATCAAAAGGCAAAGAGAACTTAGTACAGAAACAGCATAAACTCAAATCCCTTAATACAAGGACTGTGCTGCTTCCAGGGAGCTTCTGTCCCCCCCGTTCTCTCATTTTGACATTGTCACGGACACGTTACGTGACAAAGCGACAGCTTCAAAAAACAGCAGGCAAAAGAGGGCCCTGACACGCAGTAATTCCCCAATTAAAACACCACATCTCTGGACCACTAATTAGTCAGAGCCAAAGGTTGAAGAGACAAATATCAGAGCCCAGAAGTGGCAAAGGGTTTTTCTCCAGGGCTCAAGAGAGCCACGGCCGTGGGGACCCACCTCTGGACCCGAGCAGCTCTGACCCAGGTGACACAGCCGCGCCGGCGAGCTCGCGCACGCTGCTCGCACGAGAGCTTCCTCAGCCAAGCCTCACCTCGCACTAACGCAACCACGCGATGGCTGGGTTCGAGCTGGTGCACAGCATCAGCTCGCTGCACGGAGGGTTCACGTCGGTGTGACCTCCTGTATCGGGGTGACAAGGACACCTACTGGCATGAAAAACTACTTGTAGGGGAAAAAAAAAAAAAATGTATTTAACTTTCCTTCTCCAAGAAGTATGTCTAATGTAATCTACGTAGGGGATTCAAAATTACACAAGCAATAAAGAGGTAATTACATTCACACTAATGTCTTCAACTGGTCTGGCAACACACGTTGGCATAAGACCAGAAAGTTATAGCAGCAAGGTGATTAGGGACAGGTAACAGCTAAAATTATAGAGTGAGATTAATTAATAATTGATGGTGTAGGTAGAACACTGCAGAAAGTATAATTAATACTGAACAAACTTGATATAACTCTGTCTTGTTAAAGGCTAATAAAGTGTTTCAGTGCTCTCCAGGACCCGTGTTTTAAAAACTCACAGGATCAGGCCATCCACTAACGTGGAGCAGCACAGCTCCACCGACTGCAGCAGGGGGACACTGCTTTGTCACCTCGGGACGCCACGCTGGAGCATTTCCCAACCACCTTGCACGTGGAAGCCTGTACGTGTGCTCGCACGCAGACGTGCACACACACTCTTAGTGTAACGACAGGTAGCCCTTGGTTCTCAGAGCATGATTTACTCCAGACTGCCTTTTGCAAACCTTATGAACTTTAACTTACTGCGGAAATACATGTACTCAAGTTATAAAACTTACTTAACAACTGGAATTGCTGCCAAGTGATCCAAGTTGGCCAAAAATAGCCATCGTAACGAGCTGCAGAGTCAGAGCCTGAATCCCCAGATGAGTGAAAGCAGGAACTCATCGGCTGCAATTGCTGGATACTGAATAGTCGGAACCAGTGTTCACAGCCGCCTGTAGCGTCATTTCCAAAGCTCACAAGAACCGGTGGGCAGAAAAATACTCCATTTGTCTGTGAACTTTACAAGTGCCAGGGATCATGTTATCCCCATGACCCTGGCAGGGTTGGTAATGCTGGCTAATATCCCCAGCTGCAACAAATAATACCTGAACAGCAGTAAAATCCAAGTCCCAAGAATCAACATCATCCCACGTAGATCCAAGAGGCTGAGCTGTTTTCCCCAGATCACAGAGCAGAAGAGAAAGGACCATTCATGACTAACATTCAATATGAAGCACTTACTCAAATACTAGACTAGCATAAAAACATCCAAGAGTGTTTTTATGTCCCACGTAGGTGCAACGCACAGGGGTTATCTTTAGAGATGACGACACTTACAGAAGAATCACGAGCAGAGAGAACCAGGCCACCACCCTCAACATCAAAACAAGGCGCCTTCTTCTTGGTATTAATCCTGGGATTTACTGATTGCCTGTGCCCACCCCAGCTCCTGCCTATGCCATTGCTCAGGAATCAGAACTGCCATGACCATTTGCTGACTCCGAGTCTTGCTGAAAACCATTCCAGACCCCAAGTCTGGGCTTTTAAGAAGCTTCAAAGAGCAAGCCTGATAGTGCTATGAACAGGCTTGAGAAAATTAAGCTAATCAAGTTCAACAGAGGTCCAGCGAGGTTCTGAACTTTCTGTCCCTTGACTTTAAAGGGATCCCGAAGACATGAGCTGACAGGGCTCTCCGAAGCTGGGTGCAACAAATACCCCATCATTTAGTGCAGTAGCTCAAGACAACTGGTGTGCAGGACTCCTCAGCCCTACCAGTGACTTCGCTCTGCCCTTGGAGGGGACCAACACACACCACACAAGGCCAGTACGAGGATTAATTAGGTAGTATTTGCAAAGTGCTTTGAACAGGAAAAACTTGAGCTCTCTGTGCCTCTGTTTACACATCTGTTAAATAAGTATCATAATACCTACCTTAGAGGGTTGACAGTAAGCTTATTTATTTTCTGTTTGCAAAGCACTCAGAGATCCTAGGTGGAAAATGCTGCAGAAATATCAAGTGTTATTGTTGTTAGACAGACACGCATTGGAAAACTTCTTGGCCAGCTCTAGATCCCAGGATTAAAGTGGGAAAGGAACAGCTCTCGAACCCAGATCAGCTTCTTTGGGTTCTCTGTTTCATCAGGGTATCAGCGGAGGAACAACTGATGAACCAGATTTGCTTTAGCCATGGTGGGGGAGAAGGATTCCAGCCAGCACCAGTGCGATGGGTTACTGGTACTGCTGTAGCACAGAGGCTGATTCGACTGGCACCCACATGGGCGCTTTGGAGGCCTCCTAGCAAAACGCTGGCCTTCCATGGAAGAGCAAGGAAAGCTTTTTGCAAACAACGTTTGCAGTGACTTCCTGGGAACAGTGCAGCCTATGAACCACAAGGCTTTATTTTAATCACCATAAACTAATGGATGTTCAAGGTGTTCGCTTTCATCATGGGGCACCGCCATGTGCCTTCGAGCTCCCAAGGCAATCGGTGATAAAGCGAACCGCAGGAGGGCAATGGCTGCCTCTTGTTCTTCTCAGAAATGAAATGCATCTTCTTTCTGGAGACATCTCGCCCCACCGAATTCTCCTCTGCTCAGCATAATGAGGGCATCACTCTTTGCAGGTAGTTTTTGAAGTAGCTAATTATGCTGTGCTGTGGGAAGCTGCTGCACATTCCTCATGTTCTGGGTGATCCAAGAGAGTTTAACTAGGAATAACGGGACAAAACTGTGCACAGAATATATTAAGCTGAGCATCAGGCAAACCTCCTAGCAGGGATGCATACGCATTAGGAGGTGCCTGATGAGAAACAGGAACGGGATCATTTTAAACTGGACAGGACAGCAGCAGTAAGTGAACAATCCCCACGGGTGTACTGGCTTTTATGAATCCCTTACGGGACCTTTCGTTTATTTTTCATTGAAGAGAGAGAAGAGAAGACTGAAAGAAATTAGGAGACCTTATTGTTTATAGAACTAAAAATGTGCATGCAGCTGCGGAGTAAGAGGCAAATCATCAGCCAAATCAAACCAAACAACAGCCTGGAACGGAAGAGCTTTAACCAGGCTGGCAACAAACACACCATGTGTTAACTGAGCTAGGGCAGAGGACCCAGAATTCGCCTTTGCCTCATCTTACCCCAAAAAGCCCAGAGGCAGAGGAGGAGCAGGCACGTGGAAGAAATTACCTGAAGTCTCCAGCTCCTGCTCCAGAGGGAGGAACCTCACTGCAAGGTCAAAGGAGGACTTCTCACAATATTGGAAGGTCTTGTAACCTAGGACATGGAAAAGGCACTAGGAGCTCTTCAGGTGAATTAGGAGAAAGTGAGACACACTTGCTTTCAAATTATAACAAGAGTGAGGAGATAGCAAACTATGCAAGAGAGTTTGGGGGTTTGTGTCCAAGTTCTACGTTGCACCCCTCTCCCGATGCATGCACACTTGCAGAGCAAGGCCAGCGAGAAAGGACCATCCATCCAAATGTTGCCATCTTTCTACATTCCCCAGATTATGTGTGGAAGGAAGAAATCTTTTTTTCTTTCCCTGAACTACTTTCCCCCCCCCCCCCTTAGGGGTCATATCACTTCCTTTTATTCCAGGCCAAATACAAAACGCGTCAGGAATGCGTCAGTGTTTTAACCGCTAATAAACAGAAAGCAGAAAATATATTCACGCATTATGCTCTTTTTTCTTCCTTCCACCAACATTCTTGACAGTCTCTTTTACAACCTCTTAACATTTAACAGAGCAAATTCTTGCCTCAGACAGCTGACCTGTGCTTGGTTTTTTGCAGGTCATTCTCGTCTGTACTTGAATGCAAATGTTTTTCAAGTCACCCCTTCAAGTCTCAAAATAACGCAGTTCCCCAGGGGAGCCTACCAGATGCACTCAGATGGATTTTAGGATGAGATTCCAGCAGGGCTGGGGCTAATCAGCAAATCAGGACTTCGCTTCCTAAGGCTTTTTGTTTGGCTGTTTGTTTAACATGAGAGACAGAGCAGACCATTTGAATAACTCAGGATTAGCAAGGATAAACCTGACCAGCACATTTTAACAATCTCAGAGCCATGAACCGGTTCCAGGAATCATAGTGAGCTCCAGGCAAGTGCTGCACCATCAAAGCCTGGGGATCCCTGCTCAGAGGCTGAGGTTGCGGGAGGAAAACACAGATAACCTGCTTTCCTGCATCCCTGGGAGGCCCAAAAGGGAACAGGGAACCATGGATTCAGCGCTGTGCACACAGCTGAACAAAAAGCTGTGCCCCAAAGTGCCATCAGTCAGGGTCTCCCCTCCTCTGGGCAAGCTGCCCGACAGCGTGAGGCTGGTGTATTCCCCAGGACTTTTAATACCTAATCTCTTTATCATACACCACGGTCCACGAGTGAAAGACGCACACAGAATAGAGCAGGATCACATCAGCTTTGTTTCCTTCTGAGGCCAAGCTAAAAACGTGAGGGCACGAACAGACTGAGCCATGCCTTGTGCAGTAGGTCACTTGCCCAAATCAGGGCCTACAGGATTCCCTAACCACATAATAACCACAGCAGGACTAAAAATACAGCCCCCATACCAAGTCCCTTGCAACATATGACCACCTCTACCTGCTCGACCGGATCTTCACCTATCGCTCCCCACCCCAGGTTAAGAAGGGTACGAGGCAGTAAGAGAACAGAATCGGTCATGTTTGTGTTGCACGCGCTTCAGGCTTTGCTGCACGCACTTCAGGCTTTGCCTGAGGCACTCAAAGATGGTCTGCAAAGCTGTCTGGAGTCCCTTGGTGTTTGTTAGCAGCTGTCGGTCCCAGCAAGTGGCAGCAATAACGAAGAGCCTAAGTGGAAGAGTGAGTTTTAAAGAAAAAATGGCAGGAAGGTTCCCAGCAACAGAGCCAGCTCCACACAACTGCAGGCAGCACTGGCTTTTGAATCCTCATCCTCCGGGGCCCCGGGCCGAGCAAAGACAAGAGCTGCCACCAGTCCCTTGCCTCTCACAGCCCTCAGCTGTGTGTGAAGGTAGAAGTGTCAATTTTTGGGAAAGGATGGATGAAGTATGAGCACCTGCAGGTGCCTGCCCTCAGCCCCACTGCCTGGCAGCCTCTCGCCCCAGCTGGACTCAGCAGGGAGAGGTCCCCTCGCAGAGGAGGAGCTGCTACCGGAGCAACGCTGGAAGGGCTCGAGCACCCTTTTATGGGTTACTTTTTCAAGGGTTTCATTATATCACTTATTGATCATGTCACAGGTCCAAAGCATTCAGATTTGGATTATGTGGGAGAAAAACTAATGCATGAAGTCTATACAAAGCTGTCCACTCAGGTGTGCTGCTAGATGTGACATTAGGAAAAATTTCTTCCCCGAAAGGGCTGTCAAGCACTGGAAGGGGCTGCCCAGGGAAGGGGTCGAGTCCCCTAGGGGTATTTAACAGCCAGGCAGATGCGGTGCTTAGGGACAGGGTTTAGTGGTGGGATGGCAGGGTTAGGGGAACTGTTGGGTTTGATGATCTTGAAGGGCTTTTCCAATCTAAATGATTCTATAATTCTGTAACACGGCTTACCTCTATAGAGGAAGAGCCATGTTTAGAAGAGGGGAGGAAAAATCATCCCAGACAGCAACATTGTTCTTTCCCTATCAAATGTGACCGCTCTGCTACCTGTACGGTGTTTCTTCTTGCAATACCCTCAAAGGAAGGAGAAGACGATAGGAAACCGATACTCAGAAAATCTTGTATCACTCGGAGTGATACTCAGGCAGCCTAAATACCACCCGCACGCTCGTGCCGCGCTGTCAGCTGACTCCAGTTTTCACAAGTACCTTCCCCAAAGGAATCTGAACCCGGACCCCTGGCTTTGGCCCCCCGCGACTTGTCCCAGGTGACGCAGGCAGCCCGGAGCAGGCATCGCACGCTAACCACCGGGCTGTCCTTCCCCACAAGCCTCTAAGTGCATTTTCAAGACACTACTTTGGGTAAACTTCACTGGACAGGATCATAAATTCTGTCTAAATAAGAATTAATGATACTAATAATGAAGAGAACCCACAAATCTTCAGTGAAACCAACGAGTATTTTGGGAGACAAATGACTCTATTACCGAGGCTATCGGAGAAGCCCTGAACCATAGCCACAGCGAGTACAAAGCAATGGTGCTCCCTGAAGCTAAGGGAATGGTGCCAGTTTGCTTCCCCAGAAGACCTAGCCCCTTCTTGAGTTTTTCAAAAAATGCCTCTGGTGCCTGTACGTGGTCCTTGCTTGTCCCCCAGTCATTATAAATGACAAAATCAACGCTCTAGCACAGACAAGGCAACCAAGGTTATACGGTTTGCTTCATGTTGTACAATCAGCAGGACATAAAAAAAAAAAAATCCAAATTTACCTTGCAAGGCAGTACCAGTTGCCCTAACCTACACCCTCCAATCTTCACTGTACAGGTATTAGGACCAGACAGCAACAACTTTATTCCAGCAGCACAACATCTGGCTGCAGCTTCCTCTCCATCACCACGCACTGCAATTCCACAAACTTCCTCCGAGGTGGGGAGAAGGCAGAGGAAAGGAGAAATCACCATCCCTGTCTCCTCATTGCCCTTTCTCTGAACAAACTCACTAGTGACGTGTGAGACACAAAAGCAATTTCTACCATTACAAATAAAATCTTCCCAATCTGCAGCGTCCCAGTAACTTAATACACCAAAGGCCTCACCTGCTTGCTTGAAATTTTCCATAGAAATGGGGCTTTGGATCCAACCTCCCAGCTCTGTTCCCTCGGGCACAGAATTATGCAAAATGGCCTCTTGGAAATATAGATGTCTGCCACTTTTGGCTACTCTGTGAAGTGAATCCCTTGACTGTACAATAATTGACGGGCAGGCTGAGAGCCGGGTGATTGGCAGAGTAATTGAGGCAGCGTCCCTTCCGTGATGAAGGGATCATGTAGCATCTGTATTATCCTGAAGGTCTCTGCTACCCAATCTTCTCTCTCTTGCTGTCTGGATACAGCTCTTCAGTGCCCAAACAATCCAAACATGAAGACAAGTGAAGAGCAAAAACCCTGCAGCCTCATCACCCAGCAGGAGCACCAGTAGCTCTCCCGGCGTGGCAGACCCGGGCAGGGCTGCAGTGTGATACAAACATACGTATGTTCAGTAGATCTCTCTCAAAAATAATCTATTGAACACACATTTATACATCTAACTAAGCCAACAGGGATAAAACACGTACATGTTTGCACGTGTACGTACACACAGCACACGTGGTTATGCAGAGCTCAGCGTCACCACGGAACAGAGCTGTGCACTCCTACAGCACGTGAGCCGATAGCTTCGACTCCAGCGCAGGACCTGACCCTCCCTGGGAGAAGAGACAGCCCTTGTTTCTAGCAGCGAGGTCTCTCGTCTGAGAATCCCCAAAAGCTTTCTCACCCCACGCCGCGCAGGCTTTGCAGGAGCCCCCAGGCTGGCGTTGCGGTGGATTCAGAGGCACCGAGGGGTTTTCCAGCGCCGCCACCTACCAAGTCAGCAGCAGAAGGCAAAGGGCAGGTCCCCTCCCCAGCAGAGCTTTGGAAGCCTTCCTCCACCTACCCCTGCTGGAGGGAGTGCTGCAGAACCGAGGGTTTCTGTTACACTGTTAAAAATATAAATGAAAATAGCCCCTGAACTCATCCATTTTCAGACTAGCTAATTTGTCCCCAGGACTGGCTGGAGGGGATGGGGGGAAGCAACCAGCACACTCTCTTCTGTTATAAAAATAACAAAAAGTGATGAATGACCCTCACCGCTCAGGATGGGAAGAAGCAGCTTTTTTCAGTCCGAGATAAATTACTCCTGTCACAGCAGGTAGCACAGCGATTTACCAACAATATACCCAGGCCAGCTTCTCGGCGACCTGGCTTTACCAGCCTCGCTTATCTCATCTCCAAAGATTTTGTCTTGTTTAAAATCAAAATGAGACCAACTGGCGAACAAGAGGCGAGGCTGTGTCTGCTTGCCGCGGCGGGCAGGCCAGCCGGGGATACGAGGAGATGCATTTACGTCCCCCCGCGCTTGCTGTTGAAGCGGACGTAAGGAGCTCCTAAAGGAACCTAATTGCAGTGCACGAAGACTGCAGACTCCATCACTCCGACCCAACCTATACGCGCCTCCATATATTCCTAAGCGCCATCTATTGGCATTTCTTCCTATTAACTTTCTGCTAACCCACACACAGGCGAGAAGCATTCTCTTTACAGGCAGTAACTAGAAAATTGTGACTCAGATGGAAAAGCTAACAGCACACAGGAGACACCCAGGCCCAGCCCTCAGTGCCGGCTTTGCGAAAGGCTGCCGGAGGTTTTTTTCGGATTGTATGTGGAACACCCATTAGCTGCGAGGCATCTAACCTCACGTGGAAGCTAATAGATTCATTTATTCAGGACAGGGAATTGATAGATTTAGTTTGATTTTCTTTTCATAAGCCTTCCTCCCCAAGCTACATTTCTCTTTTCATTAATGTGCTGATGGAGGAACAAACTTTTAACTCCGAGGATCAGACCTGTCAAACAGAATCTCCTCTGCTCCCCAGGAAGGGAAGGTAGTTGGGGGGGGGCTCCCAGCTAAGGAAGGAGGCTAGGAAGCTAATTTTAGGAGAATTGTTGCAGCCAGTCGTAAGCATGCTGAGCATCATTCCCTTGGCTCTCCAGCTCCTTCTTCCATAGGAGGTTTAGTTATGCTTTTAACTTGTTCCTTTACAGTGTCTAACACAGAGCATGCTGCAAAATCCCTCTTAGGAACAGAAATGTACCCCAGGGGAGCGAGAGGACAGACGCAAGTAGAGTGGGGAGAAAGGTAATGAAAGAGAGAGATTCAGACAAATATATAGGGGAGAAGGGAAAGCCTGGCCTTATGGGAAGAGAAACTGCAAGAAAATTTAACTAAAGGACTGAAAGCACCTCTTGCGATACCGTTAGTGACACCCCAAAAGGGATCCATCCGGACCCCCGAGTCACACCTCCTTGTGCTTGCTGGGCTTGGGTGAGCTGTCCCGGGGGCTTTTATACCCAAACGACGAAAAGCACAGTCCGTATTCTTCCATTTTGCACAAAAGCATAGATGGAGAGGTTTCCCATGTTTACGTGTGCACAGCCTCTGCCCATACACACACTCAGACCTTTTCTTCCATTCCACACAAAGTCATTTTCTTCACATGCACACATATAGATGCATGTTACGGTGACGTACACACACACACACATTACATCTCGAGATCTTCCTTCCCCACAAATACACTTTTTACAGAGGAGGCAGACATCTAACAAAGATCTGGTCAAGCACATGAAGCAATTCTTATCCCCCCTCTGTCCCTCTTCCACCATAACTCATCACAGCAGCAAAGGATCCCTAGCAGAAAACCCACGCAGCTCACCCTTGCGAAACCCCAGCTCTTTCCCCTTGCTCCACTTCTCTGTTCCAGTTTAACAACTTTTAGGCCAGATGATGAACGTGGTGCAAGCAGAGGCCAGCCAAGCTCTGATCAATAGTATTTGACAATAAAGTAACCAGCCCTTTTTCGCTCTTCAATTTAACTTCGGGCCTTCCCATTACTGTGCTATAAAGAGAAAGGATTCCAAACGCTCTCCCGAAGGGTACAGACGGGATAGCAGCTGGCATTGTAGTCTTGCAAATGAGAGCAGCACCAGGTTTATCCGCACAAATAAGAAAAGTCCCTGGAGAGTTTGGAGTTCAGTTCCGAGTCATAGCCATAAATCTAGGCAACTAATGCAAGGCTGAACCAGATTATTAAGAAAACACTAATTTGGGGGCTGGAGCCTATTGCTGCACAGGAGCTGCAAGACCCAAGGACAGAGGACAACAGAACCCCACGGGCACATCAAGGAGCTAGAGGAAGGGTAAGCATGTGATTTTAAATCCATTTTCTAGTCAAGACAAATCCTTCTCACTGGAGTGGAATGCAATGTCCCAAGCATGAAAGGCAAGGTGTTAATTCCCGTGTAAATAGGGTGTGAAATGCCACAACATCAGATGCAGTTTCTACCCACTTTGCTAATTATGTTCTCTGCCGGCTCGCTCTTTCTGTCGTATTTCACACTGGTGCAAACTGCATCAGCAGGACAGAGCTCTGCTTCAGAAAGCAATGCAGAATTTTTAGACTTGAGTGGAAAATTTGCCAGAGGCTGTATTGTCAGGAAGAGAAGAAAAAAACCACATATGATATACCGCCATTACTATAATGAGTTATTTTTCATAGTCATAAGTCATAAATCCTACGTGGGGCTTAGAGACGGACAAACAGCAGAAAGCAAAGAACAACTTTATTTGTACCAACCAGCCATTAAGTAACCCTCAACAGATGTGGTACACTGACATTTTGCTGACAAAGCCTTTCAGTATTTCCCCACTGCTGATTTTTTTGTGTCAATTTGACTCTTCGTCCAGCCCCACTTTATGAGCACATCACTGCAGCTGCTTCATCTCGGAGTTGGCTTGCATGCAAGGCTGCGAGCAAAACACAGTCACTACCCATCACATAGGTGCCTAAGCTTGCTCCCCGAACCCCGGTAGCCCCGATGGCCCCAACAGCCCCAGCTACTAACCCAAAGGCCCATTTATTTTCCCCCTGTAGGCTTTGAAGCCCTCACCAAGCTGTGTTGGTTTGATGCCAGTTTTGGCAGAACCTAGAAAGGGCAATTTTGAAAGCGGCTCAGATCTGACTGCAACACACCGAAGTTATGTGCATCAAGTGTTACCTACAGGAGTGGTAGGTGTGAAATCGTTCCTTTATTTGCCACGCTAACTCTCCCCTCTAAGCGAGACCATGGCTACAGCAATCATGGGAACCGAGAGATGTGATAATCCCATCTCAGCCTCCCTTGGCCCGTTCACCATCTCCTCCTCAGCCACCAGGACGAGCCTCATCCGGAACTTTCAGAGTAGTGCTTCTGACCTTCCCAGTGTCTTCCAGGGCTAATATGCCAAGAGTTGCAAGAAGTAAATATGCTCATTTAGCACGATACTCTGCCTGTCACAGACCAGAGACCTTCTTCCATACTAATGCCTGCTTGAGCAAGAGCAGTCTCTTGGAAAATTATCTGAACTTGATAGAAAAATTCTGCATTCACACAGAATCCATTACAGTCCTTGGTCAGTTGTTCCAGTAGTTAATTACCCTCAGAAGCAAAAATATGTACCTTCTTCATTCGAATTTCTCTCAGCTGAGCTCCTTGCCCCTGGACTTGGCTCTTGTTTTATCCCAGGAAAGTAGAAAGAAAATTAGCTTTATTGACTTACAGCAAGTTACTCTTCATTTATTCCAGGTATACACGAAGAGAATCAGCCCCACTGGAGTTACTGCTGATTTACAATAGGTAAGTAGGTACACAATTACTTCTGGTGATTTACAACTGGGTTACCTGTTATTTATTCTAGGTATTTAAGGGTATATCCACATGGGGGCCCTAAGGAAAATTAAACCAAATTAATTTTAAAGTAGATTAGTTAAACTGTGTTAGACCATGACACACACCCTCCTCTTCAGAATGAGAGAGGCCTTAATTCATTTTACTTCATCTTAACTCCTTCCCCAGTGAGAAGAAACTCGGCCCAAGTGGTGGGACTAGAGAATTACAATGATCAAGTAGGAGGAAAATTAGCCCTGCTCATTTGAAAAGTGATCATTGCTGCTTTACACGAGGAAGAAGAGCATAAGTCCCGCTGACCTCGGTGGTGCAAAACCTCTGGCTTGCACCAGAGAGTCCTTGCACTCAGGGCAGGTTAAGAGAGCACAGAAAGTAATCACAACCTTTATTAATTCCCATCAGCTCATTCCCAACACCTCATCAGCCCTTTTGCCCCCCCAGCCTGCTCCAAAGCTATTCCAGAGGGGGTAGGACAGGGCTATTACACTTTATTTAATGTTTCTGTTTAACGTTCTCTGGTTTAGCTGCTTGATCTCTCCTCCCAAAGCTTAAGCTTTTATCAGGAGGAGTGCAAGGCTGCAGAAGTGCCAGGGTGCTGCAGAGCAACCCTGCAACAACAGCTATCAGCCTCCTCGTGCCCGCGTGGGCTGCCAGCCACGGACCAGTCCACAGATCCCGTGGCCCTAGGAAAGGATGCGATGACCTCTGGAAGGCCCCTTCCAGCAGGGTCTAGGTGAGCTACAAGGGCTCTCCAGCAACACGCTTTTTGAGAATAAGCCCGTCTGATGTACGCAGATCTCCTCACAGAGACTCATTCCCCATGTTAAAGGCCAGTCTCCTATTCCCCACGTTAAAGGCACTGCCAACCCTAGGGGTGAACTGAAGTGGGAGATGAGACATCTAGGAGGGAGAACCTTCGCTTCCAGCTGGAAGCCAGAACCAACACAGAACTGACCACGAAAAACCTCCATTCTCTTCCATCCTCCACTCTCTCACTCCCTTAATCTTTCTTGGCCCATGTCTTCCTCGCTCCCTCCCTTTTCACTCTCACAAAATGCTTTTCCATCCCAAGCTCTCTCCTTTACCACCTCAGCTCACGCACGCTCTTACTTGTGCACAAGAGCAAAATCTCTCCCTTTCTCCTTCACTTCTCTTCCATCCCATCTTTTCTGTGACCTTTTCCTCTCGCTGGTGCTCTCCCAAGCATGCCCAGGAAGACAGCCAGCAAAATGAAAAGTTGGAGTAGGTACAAAGAGTTTTCAAGCAAAAATACCTAGGCCGTTCCCAGCCGTAGGATCAGCCTGCCCAGATGAAAGATGAGGGAAGAGAGAAGTGCACACAAACACATCCCAAATAAACCCACGGTGACGGCCAAAGAGGGAAGCAACCTTTTCCAGCCGAAAAAAGAGCATTCCACTGTCATTAGCCATACGCATTTAAAGCATTTATGAGCTTCTCTATCAATCACCAGGCTGGAATGGGAATTTTGGAAGGAACTGGCTATTTACAGATGACAATAAGCTTTCCCATGGCCTTTTCTTCCTTTTCTTTAACAAACAGCCACCTCGCAGCTGAAGGGGGGAGGTTTCCCAAGCTGATTATGTTTGCAGGCACGTAAGCAGCGTGCCTGACTGGGCTGCACTGGGGCTACCGACGATGGCCCTCGCACGTGCGTTGAGAAGAGACATCAGAGCTGAACGGTTATGGCTTTACGGCAGTCTCGTTACCGGCTCATGGGTTTCACAGACTCACTATAATTGTTCAATCATTTCAAAGTTATGAATTCCCAATGATCAGATAGTAATTAAAATTTCCCTTTCGATTTCAGGGTAAGAATTCATCTGGGAGCTCAGCAGGGCCGATGAGGGTACTGACATGCCAAAGCAAGGGCAAGAGTACCTGCAGCTCCGCAGGAGGCTGGCATCCAGGGATGCTCAACACAGCTGTTTGCATCAGACTGGGTTTGGTACATACTCATACCATCCCCCCTGGGACAGTGCTCGTTAAAAAAAAGAGGTTTCAAGACTGCAAGACTTTTTTTTTTTTTTTCCTTTGCCTTTTACAATAACCTGCAAGTGTACATTGCTCACAAGGTCAAGTAAAGCAAAGCTCTCGTCTCTCTGTGATTCTAAGGACACAGCAGTGCTATCGCTGCTATAGAGAAAAACAAGATATTTCCCAAGTCTCACAGAATATGCCAAGTTTGATGAGACACATTAATTTTTGCTTCCAGTCCCTCGCATTATGTTATTTTATGAGAAATTTAGCCTTCAAAAGACTAGAACGAAAATTCAGCTTCCCATCCTTTGGCCTTTGAAGAAAGTCTTGTAAGTGTGACTCTAATGTAAATATTCAAAATTCGGTAGTTAAAAGGGGAGAGGTCAGTGTTGGAGGCAAAGATGACCTGCGTTTTAAAGGGTGCTGGCTGGCTGGGACAAACTTTAAGTCTTGGGACTGGTCCAGTCACACTGCATATAAGACCTGAATTTAAATTCGTCTCACTTGGGGTTCAAGGAATTTTCCCACTTCCTATCAAGTCTGGATGCAGTTCAGGGCATTTGGATACAAAGGGTAACCATGGGGTACAGGCGTGCCCTCCACTTGCGCAACAGCTACACAAGGCATCCAGCGCTTCCAGATGCTTCCAGCAGTATAAACCATAACACAAAACTCCACTGCCTTCAAATGCAAGGGGTCGGGCTGAAATGCAACCTCTGAAGTAAAAGCCTGCTGTTTCTGAGGCACTTGCCTTGAAACAAGTAGAGGCCAAATGGACTAAAGAAGAGTGTCAGTGTTGCAGAGACCAAGAAAAAAATTGGGGGAAAATGTGACAATACGCAGGTTTTGGTCTGTGCTGCCGAGCAGGGGTGAACTTCACCTTCAGTGAATTACAGCGCAGCCGAACTATGGTTTTTTTTTTTAATATACAACCTAATTGCAATCTAAATGCAATAGAGCCCAGCAGAAACAGAGCAGCCCGGCAGTATCTCTTTGCATTAGCTGCTGGGTTATGAGCAAGGGAGACATTTATTGCCCCATACATTCCCGGGATAATCACTTAACTGACTCAGCCCATGCACCACACTTCCTAGATAATGGGCTAAAGCATCACTTATCAGCCCAGCCGGGCTGAGCAGCTTTGAAACTGCAGAGCCAAGTAGTACACAGAGTCCTAGGTGCTGCAGCCTGCTCAGCCTAGGCCATCCAGAGAAGGAGCAGGAGTAAAAACTCTTTAAATAGACAGAATGTAAGGTCTGTTTTTTTAAAGACACAAATGAGATTGGCAAGGCCCAATTCCTGCTAGATTTTAATGAGACTTAAGTACTTAAGCTGCTCAGGAAATCCCTACTGACAATAAATGCACCATGGGTTTCATATGTACCTAGTGGCACGCATCTTTGGAAACCAGAAAAAGCAGCAGGCTGCTCTGGCTGAATAAATACTCCTTTCTCTCCCACCCCACCACAGTCCGCACGCATCCCAAGATCCCGTTGACTTGTTGAGTGCAACAGAAAGTTCCCGAGACCCCACCACAACACTTAGGTTTACCTTCTGCTCAGTTGCCAGCTCAGAGATCTGGGCGAACTATTTTCACCACTCTGACCCAGTTTTCCCATGAGGATGACACTCTATGCTCTGGAAGCACGATTCTACAGCACCATACTGCCTATTACTGGTGGCTGCAGATCACTGGTGATTTCCAAGAGGCTGATAACCCAAATACTGTTTGTTTCCAAGGGAAGAAAACACATGCCTAATCCTTAGCTGAATTAGTACAGCTTGGATGAAATTCTCTCTTAGCCAGGCCCCAGAGAGCACCACAGACAGTCATCAGCAAGCAGAAACAAGACGGTCAATGGTGGACACAACTAAAGCGGCCAAACCGGCATCAACATGAGCATGCCGCATCTGGAAACATTCACCACAGATACCATTGGGCACTACCTAGATGCACAGCAAAAACTTGCCCTCACTTGGAGGATCTCAGCCTGTGTAGAAACAAAAGGCAAAAGGAGAAGAGAAAACATTTCACCTAACATCATACAAGAGTCAGGTGGAAATATGAGAGACCAGGTACCTTCCTTGTTAGTCCAGGCTCCTTTGATCACAGTAAAAACACTCCATTCAAAACATGACACGTACCAACACGACACAATATTTACATTGCGTAGAAACCACTGGTATAGAAGATTATATTCTTCCCCTCATCCTAGAGACATTTAGCATCCTCTTCCAGAACACCCTCCTCCAATCTCCAGAATGCTTGTTCCATATTCCCCAATTCTAGAAGCCAGTCATCCCACGGTCCCACGCTCCACTCGTCACAGCCCAAGCGAAGGTCGTCTTTGCCTCAGCATGGTGTCTTTCCCTGGGGTGAAGAGGATGCTTTTTGCCTGGCATTAGGAGGAATCCATTCAGCCACACTCAGACATAATTAATCCAGGCAAATATCAAGAGAAAAGGCAGACATAATTATACAGCCATGCCTGAGAGTTAACCCTGTGTTAATTGATTACACAAAGCTTCCTCTATGAAGAGGATGGCTGCAGAGTTCACTACCACCTCCACCTTTTATAGAACTGCTCTTGCGATTCCTTGCACCTTGAGAGGGGATTATGGCAATGCTTGTCTTTGGAACAAGTCTTGTTAAGAAACAGAAATAAGTGGAGGGAGATTAATCTCAAAAGTCTAATGAATATTATCAGGATGATTCCCTAGTGAAGCTCAGCAGAAGAGCTGGACACGCTTTTACTGCTATTACTATTAGAAAGGCAACAGTGCTTGGAGACCCCAGATTCCGCAGGGCTGGAGGCCGTGCAGCCTGGGACCAAAGGGCAGTCCCTGCCCCCAGTTGCCTTTTGCGAGGCATTTGTAGAGTGCCTGAAGTCAGGATCCCAGCTTACGCTGGCTGTGGGCAGCGCTCAGCACTGAATCAGCCTCGTGAAGGATCTGGCGGGCACAGAAGGTCACAGGTTGCTGGATCGATAGCTCAGAGCACAAGGCTGGACTCCAGTTGTATTGGAAATGGAACAAACCACGTGGCCACCTGCTTAAGAGAAAGGCTGAGGATTTCCAAGGGATTCAAAACATGCTTCTTATGGGGCAGATACCTGATGCCATTTGGACTTGTGCCCCCAGCTGTCCCAAGCAAAATCACGTGAAGCCACAGGCACTCGATGCAGGGGTTCACATAAGGTGGGTCTGGTCCAGCCTGCACCAGCGAAAGGTCTGTCCAAGCAGAAGACTGTGCCCTAAGGGGGCAGCCCCAAGGCTTGGGCAACCCTCACGTGCTACGCAAGCCCTCCAAATGAGGCTTATATTCAGAGTAGTGGTCTTTATTTTCTTTTGGTTTCTAGGAGAGGGAAGGCACACAAGCCTATGTGTTTGCTCCCGAGTTTGCTGCAGTAACAGGCTCTCCGTGAGAGGCAGTGTTTGCTGCTGTTTCACCTGGCAGCTCTCCGTCCTGGCGCTACCCGTCCCCCCCAGGGCTATCTCCCAGGCCCATTACTGTCCTGGCAAATCTGATGGCTCTTCAATGAGGAAAGCTCTGTTCTGCCACCAGAATTGTTTATTTTCTCCAGAAGCTGTGTGATAAATCAACCTGACACATCCCAGCCGCCATGAAGCCTCCTCAGCTGTAAGAAGCGTTGTGCAAGGTTTTGTCTGCACCGCTTCGTACATTCTCAACATTTAACTTCTATTTGCAACAGTGACTTGAGCAAGCTGAGATTGATGAGGGTGACAACGCTAACATCCCCTGCTTTCTCCCCATTCACTTAAAGCTGGAAAATCCATCCTGTCTGTGCTATTACAGCCCTTCGCACTGCTTCCAGGATCACACCAGAAACACACTCAATGCAAGAGGTGTGTTTTAACTCCGAAATCCTAATTGCAATTCTCAGAGCACAGCCACCCCAGTGCCCCCAGAGAACACCGGGCAACGTTCCCAGCTGACGCAGGTCAATGCAGGACTGCAGGGAAACCGCTCCAACCGGCACCGGAGAGAAATCCAGAGCATTAAACCACAGCTGCTTTGCTCCTACTTTGGACAAGAGTGACAAGGTGACCGCTCGTGTCCCGGGTGAAGACAAACAGCAGAGAATTTCTAAAGAGGATCACACCAGAACATAAAGGCTGTCCAAGCTCTGCACACTGCAAACACCATGAGTTACAGCTAGAAATGTTTATATACTTTATTTCTTGTTGAATTGTCTTCCTTTAGAAGATAGGAGAGCAAGACAATTTAAACCACCAACCTGAATTTATCCACCCTAAATACGTCCCAAGAACACGGAGAGCCTAATCCATATTTCAGGGCCCCAGATACTACTCTGATGCAAACACTATAACCAAAAAGCTGTCACATCATCATCCCTTGCTCAGAGATGCCAAGACTTATGCTACCAGACACTTGTGCAAATTTTAAGATTGGGATAGGTATAAGATGGAAGCAGGTCCTGGTATAGGCGTCAGCACCTACATGGTATAGGTGTTAGCACCTACATGGTTTCACCTGTGATTTTTAAGGAGTACCTATTTTCTCAGTAACTCAGCAGCTCTGAGTTCACACAATCCCTTAATCCCTGGGTGGAAGATCCCCATTATCTGTCCAGTACAAGGCACATTATTAACGGATTACGTTTGCAGCAGGAAAGGTCATTTTTAATGCTTTTAATGATTTAAAAAAATGGATTTTCCTTTCAGATTTACTATTTTCAAGAAGCTTGGCTGTGAAAACCCTACCCAGTAAGTAATATGCATTAAAAGGTGGAGACTCAACTTGTTCAGTTCTCCAAAACAGGGCTCAGAAGGGATGAATTGTAACGTATGGTGGCCCAGTGGAGATTTAGAAGCCAGTCTGGGCAGAAAACACAGGCCAGATTTTCAGAGAACCTCCAAAATTAAAAGCTTACCTTTAAAGAGCAAGTTTATACACATTTGCTGTCCTCTGAGTACATAACAACTGGCTTTGGATGGACAAATACCATCTTTGGCTGCACAAATATCACAGGGCATCATTTATTTGGTTTCTTCTGCATAAATTTGACTGGAAAGTACGAACATCTTCCTGCCCAGCCTTGTGATTCGGTTACATGATGTTTGTTCGTGCTGTGGGCAGGAAAATGCTTCTTAAGCCTCCCTACAAGCAGATTATCCTCAGAGCCTGACCCCCACACAAAGTTTACTGATGGGGTCTCTTTTGAAGCGCGGTTTCTTTCTGCCAACAAAAGAATTTACAACTGACCTGGATCTGGGAATTCTTCCCCAGCTCCTTCCTATTTTCACCTTCTCTGTTTCTCCTCTATTTCAGCACCGCTGCATGGCACAGCCTTCTCCCAGCAACCCAGGAGAAATGACAGGAGCCCATTAGGACTGAAAAGATCTGCTACTGTCACTGCTGTTTCTGAACTTGTCACCTTGAGAGGTGACACCCTGTGGGTCCAGTGTAATCAGTGAAAGAAGCCTGGGACAGGAGCTCCATGTGGCAGTGCCAGAGTGGATAGGTCTGGTCACACAGTTCCTGGGGACCAAACAGGGCTGGCTGGCCACAAGTCTCTTACCCTTCAGAACACACATCACAACAGCTCACCGGGGAACATCAGATGCCCCAGGTCTGATCTGAAGTCCCTGGGAGTCAACAGGTAGCTCCTGTGCTGACCTCGGAGGAATCCGGCCCTTCCTTCCCAGGAGCTGCCCCCGGCTGGTGACTGTTCTGGCTTTGAAGATTCCCTCAAGAGCAGAAATGACAAACAGCAGCTCTTCATCAACAGCCACCGAGATGAAATGACTCATTATCGAGTATGATTCTTTTCAGGTTCTCACACGAGCCGTTAAATTGGAAGCACTGAAGCACTTTGTTTTGTATGGTATTTGAGTTCTGTTTTCTTTCTTTAATATTATTAAACTTTAAGCCCAGCTACACGATCGTTCTAATAAAGGGAGAAGAGAGACAATCGCAGCTTTATTATCAGGCTCCACACAGCTCCCCCAAATCACATTTGTTCTTTCAAGTGCCCCCGGTCTTTTTTCCTGTACTGTGTAGCATCCCTGCCTCTCCAACACGATAACAGGAACCGCATCATTGATGAAGAACCCTTCTGCTCCTCATTAATGCTGAGAAGTCAGAGAGGCATTAGATGTGCAGCCAGAGTGACCCAGCTCTCGATGACAAGGAACAACCATGTACTTGTTTAGACTTATAACATTGCACCTCACTTCGTCTCCTGTCACACTTGCGCAGCAGAAAGATCCCAGCAGGGACTTTATGCCTTCTAAGATACAGCATTTCCTTCTTCCCAAAGAGGCCAAGCTTGACAGGGCAGAATATCAGAGCCAATCATGGTGTGCACACCTCAAACTCTTCCAAGAAAATCCCATTCTGTCCTGAGACCTCAGCTAAGGTCAGAGCAAGCTCAGCTTCCCTGGATGCACAGACTATAACAATATTCAGGATACATGGCCTATAACAATATTGCTTATTCATATGGTTGCATGCACAGACCTTTATACAAATACAGTTACTTGTCATTTTGGGGAGTCACACTAATGCAACGTACTGCCTGAGAAAAAACCTCAGGGAAGTAACAAGTGTCTCCATCCCACCAAAAATAAAGCGCCAGTTCCTCAGCAGGACGGTGCGCCCATTCTCCCCATAGATTCACCTTCTGGTCAGATCGCAGTAGCCACGGCACCATACCATCTTTCCACGCAGTGAAGGAAACAGCAGGTTGCAGCAGTCCCTAGCTATTCTGCAAGGTCTTGTCTGTCCTAGAGAATCAACTTGTCTTATCTGACCAAAGGCAAAACTCTCTGGCCAGAAGCCAGTCTCCAATGCAAAGCCAGAATAATCCATTGGAAGGAGTGGAAATAGGCTGGAGGAGCTGACATCAGCATCTGGCCCAGGCCACTCAGCAGTTATTCAGCACACGGTGAATTTTATGAATGTGGCATTTTATCTCAGCAATCACATTAGCCTTGTGCTCAGATATTTCAGTTGCAAGCCTCAGTGTCCAGAAGCACAGCATCCTGGGATAGGTTACAGGGCTGAGACAAGAACAGTTGGAGGATTTTCACTCCAAAACAAATGCAAGCTGTTTAGGGCTCCTCAGCAGATGATGCTCAAAGTTGTCCGTGTCGCCTAGCATCTTTCTTTGTAAATCACCTACTGCAAGGACGCACGTGTGCAAACATGCACGTACACATTGCATACAAACATTTGCCCACAGAGCACAGAGGGGATGCTCTAAGAGCCTGTCAAGATCCGAGGAGTTGTGTAACCACATAGGTGTAGTGGTGCAAGCAGCTAGCACATGACAGCTGTCGTGGTGATCAACACCAAGAACAGGAGACAGACCTTCACAGCCAGAGGCGTGAGCCGGTACCGATCGTGCACAGCCACGTGCATGAAATCAGATTCAGAGGAGATCAGGCCAGAAAGCTGCTGAGGCAAGCTACGCTGGTGTTAAAACGTGCGCTGCATCGACATGGGATTTTCTACAGCTTCTCCACCAGAGGTTTGCACTAGCACAGGGAGTGGACGAGATGAAATTCGGGGTCTGGCCTAAAGCTCACAGTGGGCCAACGTGAAACACCCCCTGCCAGCAGAGAGCTGTTGCACCAGCTACCCTGCAATTCCATTACAAAACCAGCTGCAGGTTTTTTGACCCTGCACCCAGCTCTTTGCAAGACTCTTGATGTAAACTTCATATTGTGAAGATCAGCATCAAGAGAGCAATGCAGTTCTGGCAATTTCTATCCAGCCTCTCATGACTTGGACAGGTATTCTGAGCATGGCATGTTTGCTGGGTGTCTATATCCATTAGTGAGCTGGAAAAAAGGCTGAAGGCTGGCTCTGCTATGACGAGTCCAAGGAAGAGCTGGTAACACTGCAGGTGACAAAGGCCTAAGATCCTCATCTGGCATGAGCTAATGCGCCTTAAACTAGCGACAGACTAACCTTAATTCTTGGGAACCTGGCAAAGCACAGCAAGAGAGATCTGAGTTTTGCAGAACTCAAGACAGAGTTTAGTTAAGACTGCATTTTACCCAAGTGCACACCCAGACATACTGAGATCGCAGGAGAAATGCTAAGTTGGAAGATTTTCTTATCCCCCAGAAAAGAAACTTCCTGATATAGTCATCTTTACAGGAAAGAAAAAGTAACCTTGGAGTGGCAGGGGATGAATTGGAACACCAGCATCCACAGCCTGAGCACAGCATCATTAGTCATTGTTTTTCCCTCTGATTTTCCCCAAGCTATTTTATTTGTATTTATCAAAACATGACTGATTACCCTCTGGAAAAGCACATATTCTGTTCAACTTTCCCCAACATAAATTACAATTAATAGCCAGAGTTTTACTTTAAGGCAGTCATTTCTAAAGATGCTTTCAAATATTATTTGAACAGCCCACAATAAAGGAGCGTCTGCCCCTGCGGGGATATTGTCTGCCCTTGGCTCCTACGGATGGCAGGCAGGAATCCAAGGTATTCGCCACCTTGCAGAATAAACCCAGAAAAACATCATTCAGTTTGGTCAGGCAGCATGGTAACTCCCCTTCCGCTGCTCAACTGATTTGCTTTGTCCCAGGCACACGACGCTGCGCTCCCCCCAAGGGCCTTCTCAGGGTCTGTGTATGTTGTACTGGCACCGGGGTGCCTCCTAACGCACCTCATTGCAGCTGATCCCTCTTCCTTTGCCCAGAAGGCCAATGGCATCCTGGGGTGCATTAAGAGGAGCGTGGCCAGCAGGGCGAGGGAGGTTCTCCTCCCCCTCTGCTCTGCCCTGCTGAGACCCCACCTGGAGCACTGGGTCCAGTTCTGGGCTCCCCGGTTCAAGAAAGATGAGGAACTCCTGGAGAAAGTCCAGAGGAGAGCAACAAGGATGATGAGGGGACTGGAGCATCTCCCCTACGAGGAAAGGCTGAGGGAGCTGGGCTTGTTCAGCCTGGAGAAGAGAAGGCTGAGAGGGGACCTCATCACCACGTACAAATATCTCAAGGGTGGGGGTCACCAGGACGGAGCCAGACTCTTCTCGGTGGTGCCCAGTGCCAGGACAAGGGGCAATGGGCACAAACTGAAGCAGAAGAGGTTCCAGTTGAACGTGAGGAAGAACTTCTTGCCTGGGAGGGTGCCCGAGCCCTGGCCCAGGCTGCCCAGGGGGGCTGTGGAGTCTCCTTCTCTGGAGATCTTCAACCCCCGCCTGGCTGCTGTCCTGTGCCCCCTGCTCTGGGTGAGCCTGCTTGGGCGGGGGGGTGGCACTGGGGGAGCTCCCGAGGGCCCTGCCAACCCCTCCCAGGCTGGGATTCTGTGTGATTCTTACTTCAAAGCAGCATGGATGAATCAGCCCAGGATCAGGCCCGTAACACCTGAGTGTGTGCTTAACGCAATGACTGCATTACCAATAAGTTTAGTCATTAATTCAAAATACCTCATAAAAGGTTTAATAAGTGCTTTGGGATAGGGGAACTTCAAAACATCACAGAGAAGTCACATCGCACTATTCACTTATCATTTTCTATTATTCATAACAAAATCATCTGGTATCAGATGTAGCTGTACGCCTTTTAAATGGAAAGTGTTTTAAGCAAGTAAACCTGTCCATTTGTAATTTTTCAAACAGTACATAAAAATATCGTAATGCATCAAGACTGCACAACTGTTCTATGGACTATGATGTGCTTTAAACTATGGACTATGATGTGCTTTAAACTACCCCTGAGATGAGGCATAATTTAAACAAAAAGAGCTTTAAAAAATAAAATTGTTTTGCATCTAGATAGCATCTTCTTCCTCTCCGTGTGCTTCACAAACTCCAATAGCTTCCTATAATATTCCTTTTGATTGCAAAGCAAATAAAGAACGGTCTTTAATGACCGCCAGACACCGAAGCATGGGGACTGTCTGACAAAGCACAGCACAGCCAGTCAGGAAAAGAGTGTTTAAAGTTCTCCATTCCCACTTAGCGACATCCACAGGGCAGCCAAACACAGAGACCTGGACATCTGAAAAGCTGGACAAGGCTCTGCAGTGAAGCTGGCCCCAGCATGGGCTGAACAGCAGCTCTGTGTCCCTGGTGTCTGTAACTACAATTTCAGCCACAGAATGCAGAAGGAAGAAAGGCCACTAATAACGCTGCTCAGAACCATCATCTGCTGCTAATGAACGTGTCAGGGGAGGAGTGTCCGACAGGTCCTAAAGGACATTTGTGAATAATGCATGGTGGCTTCTGTCTGTCCCAGCCAGATCGCTCAGGGCATTACGCAGAGCGATTATTAAGCGGTTTGCTGTAACGATTTAAGTTATAACGGTAAATAAACATTAGCAATGTTACAGGCCAGATCAGAGAGTCACAGTTATTTACCCCTAACTGCAGATTTTGGCCTTGTAAGTTTATTTATGATGTCAACTGTGTCCCAAAATAAATGAAAGCCACTCATTTCTGTAGGGACCTTCTCTATCCCGAATCCATTACTCGAGCCAGACAGCGGGAGTCAAAAATCATCACATTTCCCAGCAATTGAAAAGTTACATCATAAATTTGTTTATCCCCAGCTCCTCTATTTGGCAAACCACCATTGTTTTGCGGATGCCGGGCAATAAGGTTACAGGATGGAGAGAGGCACCCTTGAGCAGTGACAGACGTTACCGTGACACTGAGAATGGGACCGAACCGTATTGCCCTCGATAATGAGGCTTTCTCCTGCCTTTGGATATGTCACTGTACATACTTCATCTCTTTGCTTTGAAGCTGTAAGATAGGGCTCCTCTGAGTAGACAAGGGCCCGACTCCTTCAGCAGGAGGACCGAGACCACCACTGGACACTGCAATCACAGACACCACAAGCCAGCTTTCTCGTGTTTCATTTTCAGCATCCGAGGATTTTCAGCTGGCTGGGCACAGCTGTGGACTCCCTGCCTGTTTTCACCTGACCTGATTACTCTTATTTTTTTTTTTCCCCAGATTGCTGTTGCTGCAGAGCACAAGAGGAAGAAATCAAGCCATTTGGGTTCTGGTTTCTCAGCAGCCCCCTCCCAACCCTGGCATAGGAACAGGCATCTCCAGTTTGGGTTTACTAAATAGAAGAATCTTTTCTGTTTAAAAAAGAAAAGTCTCCCATCTCCAGCTGTGGCTTCCTGAAACATTTTGATAACCCTTTTCACCAAGAATCACAGCTACCCTTCAAGTTAGAACCTCAGATCTGGGTACAGAAGACTTCCTGGCGAGACAAAAGACATTAAAGACAGGTAAACATCCTCATGCTTCTCTGAACAGCACAGCCTGAGAGGCAGGAGTCAGGCAGGTGAGCGCAGCTTGTCAGCAACAGACTTTATGACACACAGAAATAAAGGGGAAAACAGGAGTCATCTCAACAATATCGCACGTGGAGACGCAGAGTGCTCCCAGCAATCCTTCCCTCATCCCATCCGTGCCAGGTGAAGAGAAATAAAGCAGGATGCAGCCCCATTCATCCAAGGCAGGCACAGGCACGGCGCAAAGAGAGGTTTTTTTTCAAAATGATCCCTTCTGTTTGGAGAGTAGCCTTAAAGAGATTTTTCTAACCCAGGGACAGTGAACAACTCTGTATTTGTATGTTGCAGAGCCAAAGAACCAACCCCAGACGCTATCTATAACAAACGCTGCCAAAGAGCGTTCAAAGCCTATCAGGTCCTGCAGCCAAGATGTGCTGGCTGGGCCCGCCATGTCATAACCAGGCCCATCTGAGTTGGCCAGAATAACCCTCTTGATAGACAAGAGCAGGAGAAGGAAAAGGAGAAACTGCCCCATAGTTTGGCCCCAAACAGCAATGGATCTACAGCCTTATTATGCAAAACACAAGCAGAGAAAAATTAAGTCAAAAGGGGAAGAAAATTGTTTTCATTTGTGCCAGCATCATTCAATAAAAGCAGCTTTTTCCTTCCCTGCAGCAGTCACTCTGTTGTCAAGCTGTGTTTTGCCTCTTCCCCTGACACCCCACCACCCCCCCCGCATTTTGCTTTGGATAAACACTTAGAAAAGAAAGTTCAGCCAGCAACCCTCAGCACAGCCCATCACCTCGCAGCGTCCCATTCACACATCTCCCTGCTCCCTGGGGCAGTTCATGCGCCACCTGATGAGAATGAAGCCTTGCTCTGCTGTGCACTGGACAAAAGTCTTCTTCCCCAGGCTTTTCCCCCTCCTGCTTTTCAGGGGAAGACACTGTGGGACTGGAGAGTTTGTTGTGCTGGGGATGTTTAAGGACAAGGAGCACAGGAAACTGAAGGGGAATACCCTTTGCTGCTGTGTTGCATTGAACTGCTCAGCCAACGCTCCGTGGTGTCTTTCCAGAGCTGGATCCGATTGCTCAGGATATTCTTTCAGTGGTTCAGAAAGGAGGAAGAAAACCCCCGTTTCAGCAGCAACCTTCCCTAATCACTTAAAAACTCACCTGAATCACCCACTCTGCTTTTGCGTCTCCAAAGCATCGACATAACCTGGATGCTTAGCAAGAGATTTTATCACCCCCATACCACATTCCAGCTACCTGAACAGAACATCAGGCTGCATGAGAAATCCTTCAGAGTATTTCAGATTAGTGAAGACCAGAATTAACTGAATTGTAGAGATCTCTATTTAAATCAGATACAGATATGCATGGAATTTGTCCATGACCAGTGTAGGTCTACTGAACATATCCCACCTGCAATATCAGCTTTGTACTCCCAGTAGGAGACTTTTTAGATCCTAGGCTACATTTTGGATAGCATTTTCATGCTTAATATTTACCTTCCTACCAGGCAGAGCTGTTAAGGACCGGGCACTAAAAAGACTGTCAACAAGGGGTACCACCAGTATTAAGTAGGTGAGAACTGAGATAGCTTTTCCCCATACCTCTGATTTTGTTGACATCGTTTTTGCAAGAGACTTCTGCAAGTTTCTCTTCCCATTTATCATTTGAACTTTAAGGACCCTTCAGCCCTGCTTCCACTACATCGTACTTTGCAATAAACACCACTGAGCAGTAATGCAACACCTCAGACTCAACACTTCACAACTGACCATCACATGGCCCGTGTATATTTGGGGCAGTACAAGATACTCATACAATGCCATCGCTCTGCTGACAGGTATTTTAAATTGGTTTTATGCTTCGGTAGACGTTAAGTTAGGCAGAAATCAGTTCTCAGTCTTATGCTGGTGAAACTAAAAGAGATGCTCCACATATAAATACAAGACAACTTACTATGGATTTTCCTTTTCTATAAGAATACGCCAGCTATTTGTCCCTGCCATCTTCCTTGATTTTCCTCACTTGGTAACAGATGGACGGGCCGCAGAGTTACTCTATCGTAACTTCGCTTGACGCAAACTGACTTAAACCAGGGCTAATTTTTTTGAGGATGTTCTAACAAGTACTGGCTTCTGCAGCATCAGCTCACTTGCTGTTTCGCTAATTGTGTCAGTTTAGTCCCCTGGTTTAGAAAAGCCCGTCCAGTCTGAGTAGCATTAATACTTTTCCTCATGCCCAACACTAGTAGTCCCCGCAGTTTCAGGAATTTATCAACTTTTTGCTCCTCTGCTGCTTGCTTCTCTCTCTTTATAGCCACTTGGATCCCATTCCTCTGCCAGCAGTGATCCTCCCCCCAGATGAAAAACAGGAGAATGAACTTGCTGCCTAAGACTTTTGTGACTCCCTATTAGGTATCTTTGATTGCGACTTCCATCTTCACACGCTTAACACCCACCCTATGTAAAGCTTAACGACTTGCTGCAGTTGCATTAATAACTTCCCGGGCTGGTGCGTGTCAAGTTTTCAGAATAACGCATGGGATTGGCATCGGAGGTATAATCCTAGCACAGCATGTGATTAACAACTGTTATCACTGCTATGAAAACAGGAACTTTGGTGAGTAATTATCGAGCTAATGGAGACACTGGGTGTCTCAGCAGGAGAAGATGAAGTGCTACACTGGCACTTTGAAAGTAGAAGCCTGTCTAAAAGCAGGACATGGCTGGAGCCCTGCGCCCACCCCCGCAGCCAAGCTCCAGCTAACCAGCGACGGTCAGCATGGTACCCACCGCTAGCTCGGTAACATCGGCGGAGGCTAGCTCTCAGCCCAAAGCCCATCTCCAGCCTTAACTGCACTTAGCATTTCTTGGCTGATCCTGCACAGCCCCAGCCTTTGCTTTCTCCATCCCCACCCCCAAGAGCCATTCTAGCCTTTCACGTCCTGCTTGGGGCCATTACTCCAAACCCTTCTGTCCCAGCCGACTGCAGTGAAGATTTAGTGATTTACACCAGTTAACATCTAGCCCCAAGACTCAGACCACTGCTAACCACAAGTCTCTTCCTGGTATTCACCACTCTACAGAAAGGTGCAGGCGCTTACACGGGTGAGTCCCTGAGCTGTGTTCCCCAGGTGTTGCAGGGAAGGCTGCAGTTTAGGAAGGGGCATCCCTGGGCACTGGGGCTCTCCATTACAAGGCTGTCTGGTAAAACACCTTTGGTCATTCTATGATTACGTGACTTAATTGCCTAAAAATGGCAATAGGTTGAAGGAAAAGGGAAAATGAGAAGATATGTACAAGCACACACAGGAAAAGAGCCCCTCTGCTAGGGAAAAAAATTTAAAAAAAAGTAATCAATAATTGCCATGTCAGTACAACCCTTTCTCTAAGAATGAACATTCAGTGACCTTAGTGTCACTTAAAAATTTATGTGTAGTGTCTCTGTCACTAAGTCAATGTTCAAAAGCTTGAAATCTTGTTTTCCTTTTGTGTTTTTAAGTCCTAAGAGAGGAAGGACAGCTTGAGCTACTCCTTCCCCAACCATGGTACATAGTTTATCAAAAATAATGACTCCTCCTTCCTTACGACTGCTTTGAAGGTTCTGTATATCATGTCACAACAAACACAAGAGGAGACCGTTTTTAAAAACGGCATTAATGAGAGTCACACCAAGATGCAAAAATCATAAAGCCTAAATCAAACTGAAATTATCCCATTACGTAACTTTTTGTTGGCACTGGTGGTGGGGATGCAGTTTTGGTTGGGGTGGGGGGGGGGAGGGTGTTTGAGGGCTGGGAGTCATTTTGCATGTGATTTGGATTAGTTAGTGCCTTGGTCAGGTTCATTTATTTTCTTGGGTTTTGTTGTATGTCAGCCTCTAAGAGCCACTTTGATTACTGTTTGTTTTGGAGGGGAGGGGTAAAGCTGGATGATTGCATTTGCATTTCTTGCACTGCAAGGAAGCGTCTCATTGCAAAGACAAAAACCTCGATCTGCATCTTCTGGATTCCTACCAGCACAACAAAGAACACATCCCACCCAGATTTTTCAAAGGTAATAAAAATGCCTGCCAAACATCTTGAGATCAGACCCTGCTATTCCCTGCAAAAGATATTCCAGCAGCAAAATTCTGGTTTTTACTGTAAAGCTGAAGGAAAAAAAAAAAATATCCAATTTCCTCTTGTGCTTTTTTGAAAATAAAAATGTCAAAAGAGGGATCCCCCAGAATCTAGATGCTCGCTCCATTTCAAATTGACATAAAACTTTCCTGGCCCCTACCTCTGCCTCCTGTGACAAGCTGGTATAGGATGCAGCATGGTGTGATAGTTGTCCGTCTTCTCCAGCAGATTGTTTTAAGCATATTCTTGATTATCTTAAAGGTCTTTTCTAATCTAAATGATTCTATGATTGAATCCTCCTTCATTAAAGAAATCAGACACTAAAGAGATCAAGAAAGAGAGTGCTAAGGGAAGTGATAAAACGTAAATATCTTAAACCAACTATCTAAAGCAGATTAAGATTACATACTGGTTTTACAGGTGCAGATCAGGCTGGTAGAACTGATTTTCTAAACTATCAGGGTGCGCTGGGCAACATAAGCATTGCTGTAATCTGTTTTCTGTCCTCCCAGGGTCCTTGGTGTCGTAACATCAGCTCACTCAAGGATGTGGACACAGCTGAGGGCGAGACCAGAGACAAACCTTCTCCAGGAGGCTACGAGAGCCTGCAGTGAAATTCAAGTACCACAAATTACAAGACCATCCTCAGGAGCCCTGTAAAGGGCACAAATCCCAAGGAAATCGCTCGCTGACAGTCAGATATAAAGCCTTGGGGTTTTAGGTCTGACATTTTCACATCTTAAAATGGGTTTAGCACTAAATGAAATTTTTTGCTCATTTTAAGTTTTCTGATTTCCCCCCCCCCCCCCTTAGAAAAACCAGTTATTTCCATTAGGAGTTTTCAAAAGAAATTAAAGGAACACTGTTGTTCAGAATTACAAGTATCAGACTTTTTCCCCAGAATTTTGCTAAGGGACAGGGCACACCAGTGGACGGACAGACAGCTCAGGTGGGGGGACAGACTTCTGAACTCCACCACACTCACCAAGTCACCCTGAGCAAGTTTCAGTTAATTGCTTTGCTTCATGCTCTGCATCCTTGGAAGGGATTAATGCAGCCTCTTTTTTTTTTTTTAAGAGCATTTGAAATCTTTAGATAAGAAGAATCATGTAACAGTACTGCATTATGATGGGTCAATTTTTCATCCCTCAGACTGCTATTAACAGCGAAAGCAGAGAGCATGGCATGATGTTCCGGTTTTCCCTTTTGACCCATTCCTGGAGAATTGTTTCCAAAGCTGCTATCGCTTGAGGTGTCTCTTTTCACCATTTCAGCCTTTTTAATGCTTGACCTGACCACCCTTCTTTGGTTCTACCGCTGCAATTATACTAATAAAGAACAAAAAGGCATATGCAATCAAGGTATCTTTTGCCTTCTCCAGAGCTTGTAGGACAATTAAATGACAGCAAAACCAAACACGGAGAAGCTGCTCTCCTCACCCGTGTGATGTTCTGCACCTTGGTTCCCCTTAGATCAGCGCACCCAGGCTTTCCCCTTCTCAGGCCCGAGCCTTCTGCTGCCCTTGCGCTCAGGAAACGCCCAACCTGCGAATAAACCCAGCTCAGCCCATAGATGCCAGCTGTATATTAACCACACTCAGTTTATGCTATCTCTGCCACCACTGTACATTTGCTTTCCCTTAACCAGCCATTTTATCACCCAGCATGAGCAGCTTACTGGGCTTGTAATGCACAACTTGGACCATTTAGAGCTCTTCTTTGATGCGTAATGCCATGACACCTCCCGAACTTTGCGGAACACACCGAGAGTATGACACGTTGCTCTGCAATCGTAGGATAATGATACAAAACATCCTATTTTTGACGTTTATTTCCAACAGCTGCTGAATTGTAGAGGCAACAATATTTATGAAAGCAACCCAAGGAGATGAAATCATTTTATCATCTGTCTTGAAGAGTAGATCTTTTGGTGGTGGCTCCTCTCCAGAAGGTCTAGACAATTCCTGCAGTCTGCAACACATTCTGTTGTTTCTGTCAAGTTTTGGACAAACCTCTTGATTACACCCTCTCCCCCACCCCCCAAAGCCCCCAATTCTCCTTCCTTTCTATTTTTTCCCCTCCTCTCTTTTACAGCATTTGCTGAAGGAAAGGCACATTATCAGTAATAGGGATTGCACATGATGGAACCTGATTGATAGGCTGTAATAAATATTATAATTCAACCAGTGGCTCCGATAAGGTAATCTGATATATCAGAAGTGCAAGAAAGAGGGGGAAATATCCGCAGAAAACGATTGTAACTTTTGGCTATGTTGCTGTTTTCTTCTACACATCGAGCATAGAGATTGTGGCAGTGAGCTGAGGTACAAAGCTACTTACATTCAAAGGATATACGCTTCAATCATATTTTGAGGAAGATAAAGTGGTATTTTTAATAGGTCCATCACCACTGGAGTGCATCATGAACGGAGGCTGGAGTGCTTCTACAGCTTGGCAGGGACTGCAATGCTCTCCAGCGTTCGGATGGCGACTGCTGGCTCAGGCCGTGGGGTTCTCAAGGGTATAGGGGATGGGGCTGTGCTGGGGTCACCCACTTCCAAGAGCAGCCCTGGAAGGGGAGTTCCCTGACCAGCAAGCAGACAGTCACAGGGTGACAGGAATAATAAACTGTTTTCACTGAAACCTTTTCATGTTTCCCAATAATATTCAAAACAGATGACTGTAGTGAAGTCATTTCTTAATGGAAATCAGAGGTAATTAGCACAGCAAGACCCCTTCTGTCCTGTGGACAGTACAGTGATAACAGAACCTCTGTTTCGGACTTCAGGGAAAGCAAGGTCAGCTCAGCTCTGCACTAAATCATGCCTCATCATCCTGCAATTCCTCTTCAGGTGAAATAAATACAAAGCACTCTCACTATCATATCATGTTGGAAGTTATAAAAAGAAACCTTCCTCCTACTCAAGGGTTACTGAAGGCAGCAGTGGCACACAACACTCAATTTTTGAGGAGTAATGTTAACTTAGAATATATTAGCAAGTATTAAAACAAAAATTACATTTAATTTAAGGATGGAAAGAAAACACCATTTCCCTTGTCATGAAAAACGGTAAAGATGCTTTCTCCTTCCTTCCTACATCTCTACCCCCTCCCCTTGGTTTAGTTGTCCCTTCTCTTTAGCCACTCAAGACATTTGCATGGGTCAGTCTTTCCTCAAGCATCAATGCTTTTACTTTAGATGTCCTAAGTACGGTATGTGAACACCTTTGCATCCACAAATACAGGGCAAGGCGCTGCTCCAAAGGCTAAAGTCCAAACAGGGACCCAGCAGAGCAGACCTATTCTTGCTCCTCTAAGGCTGGTGGCAGTGTTAAAGACCAGCCTCAAAGTCTTGTTCAAGGCCATGCCCACACAAATTTTATTAGCCTAATCCTCTGCGTCATCTCTCTTTGCCTAGGGTTCCCCATCTGAGCTCTTCCCAAGGCTCAGGACCTGGCAGGAGCTGAAGCTGGAGGTGCTGTACAGCTGCACGATACAGCAGACCTGGGAAGAAAGCATCTTCTGCCCAGGCTTGACTGCGCGGCAGCTGGTGCGATTTAAGGACCCTGAATCAAAGCTTCCCACTCTCACTGCTGCCTCACACTGCAAATCACATGGCTTTTTTTTTTCTTCTTTGAGAACAAATAAATCACATTTTACCAAATCACACTGCCTATTAAACTGCCTTGGTAAATACCCCTCACCACCCAGAGGTGTCAAGAGGATCATCCAAGGTTTCCAGAGGAGCACAAAACCCACAGCTGTAGATTGCAGAGTTTTGCCCCTTTTTTAGGCAATGGATTCCTTTAGCATGTAATTGTGCACAGAAAAGTTCGCCTACAAATCCCCCTCCATGCATTGGCATGTGTTTTATTTACTACACAGACACATTTTGATCTGCTTGCTTATTATAACTTTTAAAACCATCAGCCCCAGCTGGACATCACAGTGTCATCTGCCAAGACAGTAATATGCTGGCCTCCCATGTTCCCTAATTGGGGAGGCACAGCTATCCTTATTAACCTCATTATTTTGCTCAGGAGGGATTTCATCCACATCCTTTTTCGTAAGAGACTATAGTATAGCACGTTGCATTCCTTATTCCCAATTCAGTTGCTGAAAACCAGCTTAAAGAGTTTCTAGTAATAAAGAAGTCTCTCGTTTCATTTCTCCTCTATTTTAACTACCTGCTTTGACTTACATCAGATTCCTCTAGCAATTCAGTTTACCATCCTGTCTGCACTCCCACTACTGCTGTATGGGGCTGCAGGGATTTTTCCATTATACTTTGGAAGGCAAATGGCAGAAGCCATTTAAGGGGCAGCCCCATGAATACCTGTGCTTGAAAAATCAGTTTGGCGTGCATGGAAAGAGAAACAGACTGGAAGGGTGGGATGAAGGGGATGAAGGTACACAATGGCTACGGTACCACTGCCCGGCACGGCTGGGGCCAACGCTGGCAGCGGTGATGGGTACTGACCGACTGCCACTGGAAACCCCTCACACCAAACCTGCTCATAGTAGAGGGAGCACTAGCAAAACCAAACCAAAGCGACAACTTTGTCAACAAACCCACCCCATTAGTGAAATTGGTGCTTTTCTTTCCCCATGTTTTCCCAAACCATTCATCACTGTGCCTTTATGTTGCAAACTGTCCTCAGCTGCCAATCAAACTTAAAGAAACTTCATTATAAATGAAAAAAAGCTCACAAAACAAGATAGCACACAAACACAAAAAAGCAAGGTGGGAGGAAAGCAGATCCTGAAAAATCACCCATTCTTCCCATCTAGTATCTTCCTGTATTTATTTCCTTTGGAAGACACTTTCTGCCAAGTAGTAATAATGAAAACAAATATATATCCCAAACAGCCCCGATGCATCAGTTCTATTTCTCTGGGAGATTTCTTGGGTGAATCTCAAAAACCAATAACTGCTTATACATTATTCTGCTATTATGACTCTGCAGAACAGAACTTCCCTTTTAATTCATTGGATTTTTCTTGTCCTTTGATATTCTGCAGTCCAATCAAGCAAAGACAAAGCTGTGTAATGTCTGCTACTTCAATACTCTTAGTTGCCTCCTCTCCTTGCAGTGCCAGAATAATTTCAGAAACAAACCCACACTGATCCGGATACTTTGCAGGACCTGAGAGCTTCATTAGGAGCTGCCATTTGGGAACAGAACAGCATTATCCTCATTTTACAGATGGAAAATGGAAGCAGAGGGATACTTGCCACAACCATATTGTAAGTTCATAAGTATATTAAAATGTAACCTGCTTCCGAGCTGGACTACAACACGTCAGCTAGGTATGCTTTATGCTGGACGCGAGGAGGAAGATGGGGCAGACCTCTCAAGACTTCTGCTTCAGGCTACGAGCCCACCTTTACAAGAGAGATTCCCACGGATGCTGCTGTGTACCTCAGAGTGGGTCAGCAAACATGGGAAGGCCATAAATACCAAAAGTCACTCAAAGATGAAGCTGTCCAACTTGAACATCTGGGTCGGGGGGACAGGCTGTCTGAGCGCCCACTTTCAGACCCAGGCTGCCCTTCTGCAGTGCAGAGACCCACGGCCTGGGCCACAGCATGTGACAGTGACAACAAGCACGCAGGGCCAGCCACCCCCCATTGGCAACACTCCCTACCCTGGCATCACGAGAACACGGGCATAGCCCCATACACAGCATTTATTTCTGTGTAACAGAGCATCACCCGCCTCTGGGTTTCCAAACATCATGCTGGCTGCATTCCTAGCGCGTGTTTACAAGCGCTGGGGAGAGAGCAGGAGATTTCTTCTGCCCTAAACCTGCACATGTCAAGAAACGGAAAGGCAGAAGACTGTGGTCCAGATGCCACATTTTAAAGAGAAAAGAGCTACAGTTGTGTGGAATAGGATGGCAGTTTGAGAGACATCTGTTTTTTGAATATAAAAAGGATCTTTATTTCTGCTTTAAAGTGCCCATAAAACCTTAAGGATCTGTGAGAGGCTAGCATAAATGCAGTAGACCTTTCTATAGTGTGTGCAGAAGGACTTTTTTAAAGTGTGTTTTTAATTATTAAAATAATGAAAGTAGCGTATAGTTATCACTGCAGCAGCATCCTTTCACCACAAGGATGTTTTCGGGGATGCATCAGTGGGGCATTTTAGGTGCAACCTGATTTTCCTTTGATGGAGGCAAGTCCTTTCAGTGAAAGGAAAGAAATTCCACCAGTGAATCAGCTCATTATTTTGTGCTATTTAAAAAGATTTCCTAAAGGGTGAGTCAGGGCAATAAAGGACTCAGTGCTAGCAACAACAGAAACCCCAGACTTTTCCAGAAAGCAACAGCAGCCTTAAGAAGCAGACACGGATAGAAGTTACTGTCATCACCTTGTGTCCTCGAAAACGGTCTGTGTGAGGACACGGTGTCACAGAGGACAGCTCATGCTAACGAAATTACTCAGCCGCACATCTGGGGCCGGCAGGAGACTTCCACTCAAAGCAAGCTGTTCCCATAAGCAGAAGAAAACACAACCCGGTTTCTTGCGGGTCTGTCTCTTGTTTCCCCTAATCCTCCCAGTGCAGCGATCACAACTTATTCTCAATGACACCTAATCAGGCAAGAGCCAGTGCCCTGGTTAGGCTGGAGCTATATGAAGATTGACTGGCCAGTTGGTTGCTGTGAAATGGGAAGTTGAACAATTTGGGTCCCTTTCTTTTCAGTGTGGAAAGTAATTTCATTGTGTCTCCAACATTCAGTTACCAATTTTCATGAAACTTGGGAGGAAGGGGGGGAATCAGCAGGTACCAGGAAGGGCCCGATGGGAGAGAGCAGTGCACAACCTGCCAGCCTTATTCCTTCAGGAAACCTCCCTGCACAGAGGCCTTGCAGATCTGGACACCCCTGGTCCATCATCCCACAACAGCTCATCTAACTCAGCAGCAGAGAACACAGGGTGAAGACAAAAAAACCCGAACCCATATAATAATTTAAGAATCAGTGGAAAAACCTAATCTCTTATTCAATGATTCCAGACCAAAACCACCCAGCAGAACCTTATCACCTGTGTCAGCAAGGCTGAAGCCAACACAGGAATCCTCATCTTTCCTACATGGAGACCTTCGTATCCCTGTGTAGCTGGGCCCTCACGCCCCTTGGTTCCTCTAACTATAAAATAAAGATGGCAATGGTTTTCAGCTACAGGCAGTGCCGTGAGTATATTTAATTGAACTCTAAAAGATGTTCACATCTGCTGATAATGAAATCCATTCGAGTTTCAAGAAGCAGCTAGATGTGCCCAAGGAAACTCAGGGAGTCCATGGCAGAGGGGCTGGGAACTCAAAGCTGATTCCCCAATTCAAGGCCTTAACTGGAATATAAATATTTCCTCCCTCTCTTTTAGAAGAAAAAGAAATATTTACCAGGCAGAAAAAAAATGCATAGAAAACAAACCTGAAAGTGACACAGACTTCCCAAACAGACAAGGAATAAAATATTTAAACACCATTCCCTGAAACGCAAATTGTTCCTGGACAGATAAATTATAAGGAAGGGGGGGTGTATTCAAACTCCAGAATGCTGAAGACAGTAAAGCACTTCCCTGCTCAAAAGTAAAACGCTTTTTGAAAAGGTTTCATTGAACTAGTTTACGGATAACGCAAGTTACAGCTTCCAAATGAATTTGGCATAAATATTTTACATGACACTACAATGAGCTTTGTGCTGAGAGCCTGGGAAACGTGGGGGTTTATTTGCCATCGCTCTGGAAGAATCAATTCCAATTGACCAGTTTCCGCAGTCAAAGTGGCCGTGGCTGTCTGCCTGCGCCTGGTGTTGATACAGTCACTGCTGCTGTTTTAGTTGAGCTGTTAAACTGTGGAAATGGAAATGGCTTTTTTGGTTGCACAAGTAGCAAACAGCAGTCACTTTCTTCATATCATCTAAGGGAACACGCGTGCTGTTTTGTAGACTGTTATGTGCTGGAGAAGCTTTTGAAGTAACTGGGGACTTGATCTGAAACACTGCTGAAAAGCCTTGGGACCATAAGGAATGAGGCCACGAGCTTTTATCTATTTTGTAGGACGTTATTTATCCAACAGGCCCTTAAAGCCCCAGCTCCCCCTTACCTCTGTGCTCTAGTGTCTGCTCTCAGATGGTTCAAGGCCCCCTCCCACTGTGCGTATTCAGCAAGGACCAGAGGCTGCAACTGAGATCGCGTCCCCTTATGCTTCATACAGGCTTCAAGCAACAATCCCTTGTCCTCAGGACATTACAGTCCTAACAATACGGGCGAGAACAGGATGAGAAGAGCTTCAGTTGCCCTGCTTCAGCAGCTAGAGAACCAAAACATTCAGAGCACCACTTGTTTCATCCGAGTACAACTTTATCAGGCCTGTTAGAATTAAGAGTTGTTGTCTCTGCAGCTTACATGTAATTTAATAAATCACCTATTTCAGTATTAACAGTTCAGCACTCTGATAGGTGCCCAGATGTTGGGAGAGTCACTAAGAAGAGACCAAGCGATCCCCGAGGTCTTCTCCACCGGGCTGGATGGGCTCACACGCAGAGCACAAAGCACGCACACCTACAGACCAGTGACGAATTCCTTGTTCTGCCCTTGAGTCAGAGCCAAATGACAAATCAGTAACAAAGCCAGGACAAAATGACAGGAGTCTTTCAATTCTCACCCTCTTGTATTTCCTAGAACACACTTCCCTCTGAGCCTTATTAAATATAATTGCTTAAACAAGGACAGCTATTTTTACATTTCAATTTGTCTTGGCAAGTGTCTAAGCAAAGAAACACGAACAAAAGGAACCTGTCTTCAGCTGATCATAATGCCATCAAATTAAAAGTTTATGTTCTTAAAGCATGGCAATGCCTGTCTTTGACTGCAAAAAAAACGTGGTTTGACAATGGAAAACACAGAGCACATTAGCACAGGAGTGGAGGTGGAAGCCAGGTGCATCAAAAGGAGCGAAACAAGCAGGAAGCTAATGAGTACGAAGGCTTTGACTTTGTTGAGTGGGATGCGATTTGTCATACTCAAATGCATTGTTTTCATGTAGGAACAACAGAATGTTTCAAGGGTGTTTTTTTCTTCAAGCAGGACAACAGAGAAGGTTCACCAGACTATCATTCTGAGCCAGGACTTGCAACTAAACTCATCATATGGCTACTGCTTCAAATAATAAGAGTTTCCTCTGGATTTCCAGTCACTGTTCTACCTGTCCGTTACTCAGCAAAAAGGACTACGTTCATTCCCAACAGAGAACTGTATCCCAAAGGCTTCGGAAAAGAGTGAGGCATGATTAACTGTCGGAAACAACTCTGCTAGGAACGTGGCTGACGTGTCCTCATGTGGAGTCCCTAAATCATTGCCTGCATCAGATGTGCTGGATGGGGCAGAAGACCCCATCCTGACGCAGTAATTGCGAATGCTGCATTATGCCAGCTGTCAGATGAGATGATCCTGTAGTTCATTCTGGCCCTAAAATCTCAGACTCCCACAGACTCCATGGCATCATTTCCCAAGCTGCATGTGCTAAAATTAGGAAAAGAGGTGTTCGGATATGGATGCACCCTCAAGGCAGGCTAATTTCAGAAACTGTAGCGACTTACTATGAAAACATTTTGGTCTGGAAATCTTACCAGATTCCAAATGTCTTACACATTTTGCTGCTGTATGGGTGAGAAATACAGACTTGTCCTTTCAATTTTATCAGCTGATGTTACAAATGATAGAGAGCGGCGAGAGCCGTGGCAGGGAGGCAGTTCACACACTGCTGCAGTTTTGGAAGCATTGGGGTTCTTGTCATGCCCCTGCTAGAGATTTACATCTACTCTCATATTCCAGCTAAACCATCTTTACCAAGCAACACTTACACGTTCCACGGTTTGTTTGAATTGTCTCCCTTAATAGCAGCAAAACAAAAGAAATAAATAAAACTAAGACAGACAGAAAATAGAAGCCATCTTAATGATGAGCACCCTTCCCTGGCAACCACCTCATTTGCTTCTCCTCTAATTTATTAAAAGCTTTTTTTTATTGCAGCACCACATTTAGCAGGCAAAATAAAAGGCTTTTTATGTTGCTGCTGAGTTCCACTGCTGCCCACAGGGTTACTGTCTGCATATGCAGAGAATTGAGGAAGAGGCTATAGAAGTTGTAATTAATGGCACCAAGGACTCCTTCCAGCATACATCTAGTCACACCAGTTCTCGCAGCAGCTCTCCAGGCTCCAGCAGCCCTCACAAAACTAAAGCACAGAAGGATTATACCAATAAACCATAAGCCTGGCTTGGCCTCTTCGCTACGGTGATAGAAAGCTGCTCTGTCCAGCAGCAACGCCTGGGGAGCGCTTGCTCCAGGACGTGCACCACCTCCCAGAGACCTTGGGTTTGCTCAGGCATCTCCCTTCAGCTCGTCTTGGGGAGAGCAACGCCCTCCCCCTGCACCCCAGGAGGGAGAACCGCAGCTCAGGAGCACGGTGGCACCCACACAACCTCCTGGACTAATTGCTCAGTCCAGGCACACAACAGGAGCAGCACAGCTTGTTTCCAGGATGCCAGTTTGGAACTGGCTAGTCTCTCAATTAAACCAATTTTGATTTCTCCCTGTAAAGTGAACAAGTTTCCTATGACAGAATCAAAGAAGAATTAACATGGAGCATCCAGAAGAAATTTCCATCCATAACATACCTCTCATTCTCTGCCTGCCTCGTTAAAGAAGCCTCAATGAAATCTTTTCAAGAACACACAGCACAAAAACAATGAAGTGATTGCAGTTTGTAAGGAAGTGGGATGCAATTAGCATATGAACATCAAAACGTTCCTGCAATCTCCATTAGCTATGTGTTGTCTATATCTTTTTAGATTCCTACTTGGTTTTTTTTTTTTGCAGTTCCGTTCCAATTCCTACCCCTCAACTGAAGTCCAATGTTCAGATAACCAGCAGCAGAAACACTGTTCAGGGGAGTAGTCCCAAGCAGCAGGGGCTCATACTGGATTATACAGGAGAGTTACTGGCTACCGCTTCAGCGTCACCAGAGTCAGATGCACTTCCATTGGGTCCAGGTTGAAAACGAACCTCCTCTTCCTGTCTCGGATCAGAATTCAAGCTTTGCAGCCACAATTCACATGAGGACAAGCCACTGACATTGAGCATTTCTAACTGCAGTGCTCAGGTTAGACAGACAGAACAGATCATGAACATCACAGACATACGAATGCGTCCCTGGTAACGCAATCCTCGCCATAGCAATAACGAGGACATTTCAACACCCTCAGCTCTACAGTATATTCTCCTCTTCATTTATTTAGGATTTCCAAAGCAATATTATTCCCAAGTTCCTGCTTACACACCACATAAGCAGGTTACATAGGAGCTGTTCTGGAGATACAAAGAACTGGGGCCCTGTGATTTAGCGCCACTGAAGCTGGTGCTCGGAAACCCTGGAGCACAGAGTACGGTTCAGGTAATAGCTAGAACAGGGAGAATTGAATAAACACATCACTACAGAGCCCTAAAAATACTGTCAACAGACAGAGACCCGTAGTTCAACACGGGGGTGAGAAATAGCTATTTGTACCAGAATCTGTTAAAGACATCAGCTCAACAGGGTTTTGATTTTCACGCCCTGGGACAGCAGGTGACCTTCGATGCAGCGTGACTGCTCCAGAGGTGCTCTCCTGGGAACAGGCGCCGAGGCTGGCTGACCAGGGATTGCATACAACATGACTGCAGTTCTGTGCCTGCTTTGAGAAAGAACGGTTGGCTCAGACCAAAGCAGCTCAAATGTGCAATTACTCTGTAGCCTGTTATTTATCAGCTCATTAAATAATCAATAGTTACCTTGTGAGAAGGCTTCCTGTTTCCTCTGTCTCATTCTGCATGATCTTGGCTACCCTAACTCAAAGGAGGACACTTCTTATAGTTTAATTTGGCACATATGCCAGTGTGGCCCCCCAGGCCCTGATGCTGTAACTCGGGGCACACCAGATGGAAGGATGCCAACTGCTATGCTGAGAAGTTAAACATATCCCTCCAGACACCTAGGTTAACTTCTCTTTTCTCTACAAATTAAGAACACTTCTTCTGTCCTGTCTACCACTTCCCCTGGTCAATCTGCTGACTCACTTTGGTCCTCTCAGGTCACATTTAAACACAGCTCCTTAGTCCACCTTCTGCACACCTCTGTGCCACCAGCGGCCAGGACATAGTTTCCTGCCCACGTGCTTTACAGGGTGCCTGGACCACCCCATCTTGATAGCCCACATGTCCCAACACTAGCGGAAACACCAACCAACCTTTCATTTTGCTGTCAATAACCGCTTACTTCAGGCAAAGGACATAATCCCTTGCAGCCGTCCAGGAGGTTTCAAATAAGGACTTTCAGTGTTAAAACTACATAGCTGAAACTAAAGAAACAACTCCGTTAGTACCAGCAGCTAATTAATACAATTCTTACAAAGGTGACGTGAATAGAGTTTCTCCCGCTCTCTAAAGGCTGCAAAGACAATCTACCTTAATGAAGAGGCACTGGAAAGCAATTCAAAGCCCACGCAGCCCTGAAGTGGCAGAGCTCTGCAAGCGAGCTTCAGCCTGCGGGTGCTGCCGCCTGAGCTCAGGACTATTCCTGCTTTCGGCAGCCCCGGGTCTCTCATTTTGTGACCCTTGCCGATTCCTCTGGCTCTCTTCTGCTCCACAGAACGTTGCTAAATATCAGCGTCTGTGAATCCCGTGCCTTTACAGCTATTCCACGGAAGGGGTTCCCCTCTTCCCCACTCATAGCCATAGGGAAGGTCATTTCTGCCTTAGCTGCGATACATGTCAGAGAAGGTTAATAAATATTTATAGGCCTAAATGCTCAGAGGTGCAAACAATCAAGTCTTTTGCAAATGTCACAGAACGCAGTAGAATCTATACATATCCCTGAACACCCAACGGTGTGGGCAGATCCTGCTTTTGCTAACACAAAGAACATGAACTGCACTGACTTTCATAGGCTCCAGGAAAGCATCTTGCACGGACCAAGCTCCCCACTCTAAACATCAGAGCCAGAGTCTCTCACCGGGCTTTTGGCCAATTCAGCTACCACTGTTACATACAGTACAGCAGCTCCAAAAGAATACGAACAATCCCAGGACCCCACTGTGCAGCGCACACACGTAACAGGCAAGTGTCCCAACTAGCCTGCAAACTACACAGACACCAAGGGCAGCGTTGCTCCGTCTCGCTACGGTGGCAAGCGCCTTGCCCAAAGTCACACAGACCCTTGTAGCCATTTTGCGTCTCAGGATTTCACATACATACTCCCATTTAAACAGACTCGATAAAACACCAACTACCACATCTATTGCTGAAGTTTTGGCTACCGAAATATTGTTCGGTGTCTCCTGTCACACATTACATTGTGCAATTCACACGCGTTCAAAGGCAGAACAAATACTGCGGAGTCAAGAGGTATTGCTCCTGCCATCACCACAGAACTGAAACAGCACATCCCCAAAATTGCAGAAAAATGCAGGGTGTGGTGTTTACTTTATTTGAACTTGTCATTTAGAGACTAGAGGTCTCCATTCTAATATGGAAAATCATAGACGCTGCAAAGGACAATGGTCAGTGTACAAACATAAGAACAAAAAAAAAGACAGAAATTGCAGTTATTCTGTGAACAAGCAAAAAAGAAAAAAAATCTGTGATCATAGAAGTGACCCCTTCCATGCTATTGTGTTCTCCGAGAGCTTCGAGTGTCTGCGCTACACCTTAAATAGCTACTAGATTCAGGGTCTGCTTTGCACTGAAAAAATATAATAATTTCTTGCTTTGTACATTAATGGAAAGAGGAGAAATCAATCTGATCAGCTTTGAGAAGAAATCTTTAATGCAACATGCAATAATGTGCTGCTGCTGTGTGAAGACAAGGCATAAATAACATGGGAAAAGGAAGCAAAATCCTTTCCCCACTTGTTTGCATCTTAGGCCATGTGCAGAACCATCGTTGACATTAAGAGATTCATTGTTTCCAATCTGTATGTCCCCGGGCTTTTGAAATGAAGGACTTCTAAATTACTGCCAATTAATTGCACTATTTGTATTCCTGGTAGATCTAAAGTGAGATTTAGTTACTCAGTTTTTAAATGAACAGCACAAGTCTTGGAGCCTCTTTTGTTCCCCCCCCCACTGTCTAACTTATGCATGCCATTTATTTTAATTATTTAAACACATTTGAAGCGCATGCTAAACAACATACTTCTCAATAAATGACAGAAGTGCTCAGAAACTGCTTACGGTGTTGGCCTCCCCTGCCAAATGGTGCTATCCTGACTGCAAGCCAAGCAGCCCTACTCATAAAATATAATTTGAGCAAGTATATTAAGTTTTTTCCATGGATTTCCAAGAGTTGTCCCCAGTGCAAGAAGGGGCTAAAAGGCAGGGAGGGGGGAGAAGGCGAGAGTACCATCCACACGAAACTGGGTTGCCTCAATTCCTTCCGCGAAGTGTTAGTGAACAAAATGACTATGATATTAGAGAGGTACACCTGGATTCAGGTGTGCACCACCAAGCCTGCAACAACCTCTGTCAGCCCCCTGTGGCACGGTCACACCAGGCTTGCTTGGAAGGCAGCACCATGGGATCCAGCCAGAAACACACAGATGGAGACCCTCCTCTGTAGCCACAAGCACAGGAGATTCCCACACTGCACTGGGCGCTCTCCATTTGGATGCGACTCCACACAAACACTAAGCAACATCCATAGGAACCAATAACTGCAGCGGTACCCAGGAAAGATTTGACATCCTGGAACCAGATCATCAGCCAGATTTGGCACCCTGCCTCTTGGCCAACTCCTCTCATGTAATTCCCACGTTGCAGAGCATCAGCCCCACGCTAAAGACGAGCATCCCCTGCAGCAGTCTGGCCCAGTGGTAGCAGATACACAGAACATGCCCCATATCACCCTTTTTGGAATTTTAAGAGAAAAGTGGCGACAGACACAGGGATGAACCCAACATTTGGACTAGGGTCCAGAGCTCAGTGAAGACCAGCAAAGAGTTGCTGTTGCACCGAGTAAGAGTTGGGTGGAGTCCAGGCAACATAATCCCCAAAGCCATAACCCTCCATAAGAACCAGACAAACATTCAGAGTTCAGCTGTGGTTATCTCCCTCCTCAAAGTCAATTCCAGAATCTGCCATAAAAGTTTCTTCCGAGAGCATACAAGTACCACACTCCCTACCTTTGGCACAGCATTCGGACCAGTAGTCCTTGCTGTTGTGTTACAGGGGTGTTGCCAGTTGTGTGAGGCTTCTTCTGTTGTTCTTTCTAAGCACACTTTTTGGAAAAACCAGCACTATTTGCTTCTTGGGCAGAGAATATGGAATTACCTTAAATTATATTGAAAAATTAGATTCATTCACTGCTGTGATAATTGATCTCCCAATCTGTCTCGGAGAGTTAGCAGCTGGTAAGAAGATAAAATGCAATTTAAATTTTTATTTATTTAAAAAAAAACTTTAATCCAAGCATGGCAACAAATAAGGGGAAGAGGAGGGAGCGAGTTGCTTACTTGCCAGTCCTAATATTAAATATTGATGATAAGAAAACAAAGAAAGAGATGATCGTGCAGGTATTTAAGACGTTCGCAGTACACTGGCATTAAGCACCATATGTACTGCAGGTGGGTTTTAAGCCCTTGCAAATAATTACGTGCAATTGTACCTCAGCCCTACGCAACAGGATTATGGACAAGGACTTGCGTGGAGTAGCAGCTCTCTCTCGGGCTGCCACCCGAGGCTGACACTGTTAGAAGAGCTGGTACTGACATTGCCAAACCAATATTCCCCAAGCGACTCCAGGAATTCAACTCCCCTATAAGAGCCTGTATATAACTGGGCCCATCACATTCACGGGCAAGTTTTGACTGCGTTCAGTTCTCCAAAGAGAAAAACAGACCCAAACCCTGCCATTCATTGCGGCTGTTCTTACTGAGCATCTTCCATGTCAGCCCATGCTTAGATCACATCACCCATTACAGAGGGAGACAGGATTTAATTTTTACGTTGAGATCAGCTGCAAGGAAATGCATTTTTATCTGCTGGGAGTAGAAGGAAAGAACTCCATAATTCACAATAACCCAATAATTTACAAAGCGATCAGCCAAATACTGTTTTCAGGTGGTTGAAAAATCTCATGCTGTCATCAGTAATAAAATAAGAATGATAATCCTCTTCCCTGGCTAAAATGGACCATCACGAGCAACAGAATGGACATGATGTCATTAGAAGCCCAAGATAACAGCGTAAGGTTGATGGGAAGATCCTGGCTGGAGCCAGCTCAGTCTGGCAGCTCCATTTGAAAGCAACAGATAAGCACAATAAGCTCTTAATAGTTGTCGTCCCTTGAACACGCAATCCAGGGCATCTTTTACATTATTTCCCTCTGTCCCTCATGGGGACGAGCAGCAGCGAGGTTTGGAAGGATCTGGCACTTAAAGGCAGGTTTCAGACAGACAGTTCTCCACTCAGCACATCAGTGGCCTGATGTTCAGTTCAGTAAGTTAGACTGAAACAATTTCACCAGTAACTCATGACTATCGGAGGGGTGTAATTCATCCCTGTTGTACTAGAGGCGTTGATACATCACAAAACAAATCATTAGTTGGAGTGGTTGTCTTTTCTAGTTAGAACTGTAAATAATCTCATAGACATAAAAGAAGAGCACAGAGAACCCCACCTTATCAGCAGTGTCATTAAAATGAAACTTTTCCAGCAGCACGGTTAGGGTTAATCAGTCTTACAACTCAAAATCAGTTCCTTCCACACCTGCTTCAGTGCTGAGGCATTTGCAGAGCATCAGTGCAGCACGGCATCAAGAGGGGTTCACACAGCTTATAATAAACCCACCAGCACCCAGGCAGGCAGTGTATTTTCCTGTTCTCTGCTAAGCTTCATCTCCAGAAGCTAAACTGCCATCTCACTTGCATGATCATCCCTTTCTGGCTATGGTATTGTTGCTGTAGTTCAGTAGGTTAAGATCATTTTTATCATTATTCCCACTATTTCTGATTTGCATGCTAATGGTACCTAGGAGTTCAAATCTCAATTAGGAACCCACACAGCCAAGAGATACACATTCATTCTGAGGTTGTAAATGTGTTAATGTACTTCGATTCACAATGAAGGGCAACTCATCAGATGACAATATATTTTATTATTAATTTTGTGTCATTGAAAGGCTCCAGAGCAGTTGGTTAAGTTAATGCACATTACTCAATAGGTTGACTGCTTTTTATTGTTGTTACGGATTTTGTATTTCAAAGTGCCTTATAGTAAGGCCTTTTACTTTTATAAAATCAAACAAAATTAAATAAGTGTTGCTCCAGCAGTACCTCTCCAGTAGGCTCTTCACCATTGCTTCGGATGGAATGAGCCCTGCAAAACTGCTACGAAAACATTGAATTAATCAAGCCAGTCCCAAGCAAGAGAAGCAGTGAGTAGGCTATACAGGGGAATTAATTACTGCCTCAACGAACTCACGTCACTGGAAATCACGTCATCGCAATCTCACGCCCTAGGTCCTTACCCTGAAGTTCCCAGTTCTGCTCCATACCTTCTCTACAACTTTGGAAAGATCCTGTTGTGCCTCCCGTGCTCTGTTTCCCCTTTGTCTGCAAGGCTTCTCAGAACTACAAATAATAAGGGTAAAGAGGAGTTTTGCCTGGGTAAGGGCAGAGCAAATTTATCATCTCGTTATGCTTATTTATGAGTGTTTATTCATGGTGTCAACAGGTTATTCTGACATGATTCCAGTGCCCGTGCTTTGCCTCCCAGTACCATGACACACCTGTACCTAAGCAGCAGCCGACAGACACAAGGCTTTCTTTTCTCCCTTACTGCACTTGAGGTGGCTGCGACAACAACCTGAAGGTAATTATCCAGCAAGGTTACTGCATCATGGAGTGCAGGAGAAAAGTCATTTCTCACTCCACTATTGCTATAAGGCCACAAGGTTAAACCATTGATCAAAAACCTCCGTGAGATGTTTTCCCCTATTTCCCTTGCAGGCCCTCATGCATTTGCGAATGCTGTTTCCTCCCCTGCCCACAAGCTGGATAGCGTTTGGATAATGTTTATTACATCTTGAGGAGGTAATAAATTGGCAGCATAATACAAGATGCATCAGTATGACCACAGCTCACTGTCATACAACAGCTACAAAGAAGGAAGAAATGGAGTAAGAAAGCTCCTGAAAATTTATGTGTAACAGCCACTAAGCAAAGAAACCAGGCTTCAGGTGAAATCATACTGCAATTTGTCCCTAACTAGCATTATAGCACAAGGAGGCTCCAGTACTGGAAAGCATTTAATTACCACCTTAACCATACAGAACTACTGCTTCCCAAGGCGTTGGACTGAGTCACATCCCTGGGACAAGGGGCTCTGTTTTATCTGCAGATGGAAGAGCCCCTCCCACTGAGCATCTCTGAAGCACGTTAAAAGTGCTGCTACACAGCTAAGCAAACAGTAGGTATGGCTGGCCTGGAGCAGCAGACACTTCCTACCAACAGCTCCTCCAAAGCACCCGACGTGCTGGGAGCAAAGAAAATGATCCAGGCATCGGTGCGCCATCATTAGCTCTGCAAGGACTCCGCTTTATTAAACAGAATTCAAAGAAGGGTTTCTTAATCATTACTTATTACTATGGTAACACCAGGCAGTCAAACAGGATTATGCAAGGTCCTACACACGGGTGAGGGAGAGACATCTCCTGTCGCTGAGTGCCTTGGAGCTGAACAGCTCAGTGAGTAAGCCAGGAAGGGGAACAGAGGAAGATCTAGCCCAGGGTCTTCCCTGCTAATTAGCAACTCCACAATTAATACTGCAGAAGAACCTAGAAGCCCAACTCTTTCAGTGAACCCCTGGGCTTGGTGCCGTACAAAACACAGGGGAGGAAGGCAGCTTTGATAAAGAATTTTGATTGCAAATAAACCACATAAAGAAATTGAAAGTCATCTTAAGGTGCGGGTAAGTAGCACAAGCTACCATAACCACAGCAAGACGTGTGAGCACGTGGAACATTAGTGGTCCCACGGTAACCGCTCACACTTAAGATCTCATCTTGCAGTAAATGGAAAGTTTCTCATTCCTGAAATGAAAGAGGAAGAAGTTACCCCAAACCACACATCACATCAGCTGACACCGCCGGTTTCCCCCTGTGGACATTGCCTTAAAGCCTGACCTCAGGTGGGGTACCCTCCCTGGGGGGCACATACTTGTGTCAGCACAGAAGGCAATCCATGACTGCTATTTCTGGGCCTCGTTTTACACCACAGCCTCCAAGCAGCACTTGCTGGATTTTGGCGGGGAGAATAGGGACTAAAAATCCTTTTATACCATTACAAGAAAGTGATTAGATAATTACTCAGCAGATAAAGCAGAACATATAGGAAAGGGATGTTCTCATCATCGCTCCTTGAAACATCTTGTCTATATTATTAGGAAATGATGTATTTGTGCCAGGCTAATTCATATGGATTGTAATTTGAGGACATAAATTACCCCATCATGTGTACTCAGTACAGAGGAACAGCAACAGAGGTGCTAAACATTTAAACAAATTTTGTTAACAAGCTTTCTCTCTCCAGCCTCCTGCCCCCCTTTTCTCATCTGCTGGTAGCAGGGTGGGGAGGAGACGGGAAGACGGCGCTGCTGGAAGCATGCCCCGGCAGCAGGGGAGCCAGTGGGTTGTGGAGGGAGACAGCCTGGGCACAGACAGTTTTCCAAGTGGGAAGCGCAAGGCTTGGAGGCGGAACACCCGGCTGAGCATTGCTCATTTTCCAAACACCTGTAAAAGCGCCAGGTCTCGGAGACCAGAGCCCCTTTGTTCAACCTGGCCACAATCATTCACAGGTTTCAAAGCAATTGGGAAGGCAGCAGAGCCGCTCCTACAGACACGCTCTGCCTGTGGACAAACCTCCTCTGTCCCGCAGTCAGAGCCAGCCCGGGAGCCTCACTCATTTCCACAAGCCATACTGACCCACAAGCCAGGGCCAAAGGGTTCCGAGCAACACACAATCCCAATCTGCCACGAAGGAAGGCTCTGAGAAAGAAGCGTGTTAGATACAGCTGCCCCTTTTCTACCACTGTAATTTACTTTTTTTACTGGGTTGCGTATTAGGGAGTTGCCAAGTGCAGATATACGTATATATTTATGACAGAAAGCTATGCCCTACAACATTCCAGGTTACCTCTTGGAACTTATTCATAGGTTCTATCACAGGGAGACTAGTTTAATGGTGCAAGAAATACGTATATAAAAAGCTGTATACATTCTGCTTTCCTGCTGATAGAGATATTATGGTCTATCAAGTAAGTAAATTAATTTAGTGTATGTGAACGGGGACAGAAGCAAAGGAGAATTCCCCTTGTGAAACTAGTATCCAAGCACCAGGCTCCTCGTTTCTGATTTACTGCCCTTGTACAGCTTCCAGGAGTTTCCTGGAGTGGCCAAAACGTCTACTCAAAGTGTTTGGAAGGCTGTGGGAAGCATGGGACAGCACCTCTTCTCCCTCGAGTTTGAATGGTCAAAAGGCTTTTCTTCCTTGCATACCGGGTACCCACCCTGACATAACTAAACACAGGGACCCCTCCGCTCCAAAAAGACAACAGATGTTGCATTCCTCCCTGCTATTTCACCATCAGAACACACACTTTCTTCTCCTGCTCTAAACACACAGGGATTAGCTCTACCCGCCTTGGATCTTTATTTTGGAGATGGTTCACTTTCTTGAACTGTTTCTCACTATAATCTTCAAAGCACATTTGGATGCCAGGAGCCCTTATCAAACAGCCCTGTCAGAAGTGGTGCTTGAACAGTCCCAAGCCAGAAAGAACATCTGTGGATTGCAATCTAAATCATAGATGACGTGAAGATTAAGAAGGTTAGTCTGCATTTTCCCTTGCCCTGGACATCATCTCCTAGGACCCTCTTGGATTACCCATGCAGGCATGCCAGAGAATTCCTGTGGTCAGCATCACCCATGCCTAAACCCAAGGCATAGCATCAGCCCAAGTAAGAGAATCCTCTGGAACAGTATCAAGAGCCCTTTGCCATTAGGTACGGTAATACTTGGCTTTGTTCAGAGCAGCAGAACAGCATGACGAAGGGTACTGCTGCATTTCAGGTATCCCATTCACCATTGCAAGGGTCATCACCAGAGAAATTCAGAGGCACCAAAGAGGATGGCTCTGTCAGAAGCTCCTATAAGCAGCCTTCCTGGCCTCCACCGATATCTTTGGAACAAGAGATAATTTCCAAGAAGCAGAGGAGAACAGCAGCAACTTCTAAACAAACAGACTACCTTGCCTTTGGCATTTCTTATACCTTTTCTCACTCTGTTCAGACACCAGGACTTTGAGCAGGGGATGACAGTCTGCGGGTTTGAATAACAAAAACACCGTTTACTTGAACAGTGGGGGAGGGAATCTCTTTAGGAAATCGGATAATCCAGAAACTAGTGCTAATAAGTTATTGACTTTCCTACAGTTCTTCCAGTACTGGCTGATGGCTTCCGGTAATCACTTTGCTTCCATATTCACAGTCCAGCTGTGTCTCTTCGAAGAGCTCATTTATGGCAGCTCGCAATAGTGTGATATTTTAGCAATGTCAGCTTTTGCGCAAGATATAAAAATGATCCGATTTATTGCCCCTTGCTCCCAGTGCTCACAAAAAAAAAAGAAGGAAAAAGAAACCCATAAAAGTCTCTCATTCACATTTCGGTGAACATAACTCCTCTTCCCTGTCCTCCCCACATTTGTATCAAGTTCCCTGCCAAGCATGGAGGAACCACATGCCCTTTGCGCTCTGGTAGAATCATTTAGCTTTGGTAATGCTCTGCCAGGAAGCGCAGGTGAAGCACAGATGCAGCAGGCAGGGGGCTAGCCCAAGAGCTGTGAAATGCCATTTCTCCTCCTGCCTCTGACACCAACCTGCTCTTTGCCCTGGTCAAGTCATCCAACTGTATTTATGATTCCGAGCACAACTGGTCAGATCTACATGACACTGCGTGACACAACTGCAGCTGGAGTTGACATACCACAGAGGCTTTACATTAGCTAGCTTGAGCACAGCTAGCAGATTAGCATTTGGAAGCCCTGTTTTTAAGATTTACCTGGGAGATATTCAGGGCAATTATCCAAGCTGCATTCCACGTTAGCAGAACAACTGTTAGCAGATGAGACTCAAGCAGCAGTCACTGCTAATTGCGCCGCAGACTGCAAGTTCTTGGGACCTGAAGTCTTTGCTCTGCTTCCAAAGCACCTGGTGTAACGACACGGTGATCCAAGGAGGGCTTCCAGGCAGATATCTGAATCTAATGAAAAGGATGAGCAAGCCAGACCTTCAGCTCTATAAATCAACATCCCCTACTACTACCATACAGCCAATTTACACCAGCTGAGTATCTGTTCCTTACTATGGGTCATGGCACCACACCAGGCAGACCTGCTCACAGGTAGCCCAAAACACCATGCACTCACTGTACCAGTTAAAACGAGTTTTATTAGCACAGCTAGTGGAGAATAGTCCGAGCGCTCCTTGGGCTAGTGGCACTTGGAAGCACCCGTGTGACTTGGGAAAGTCAGGAAAGGTTTTTAAAGCACCAAAGAGGTTCAGAACTTCCCTGAAAGGCAGCATAACATCTGCCCCACCGGCTTAGGCACATTCATCTCCACCCAGCAAGCCCAGTGCCTTTCTACCTTTGGTGCAGCTGATTTAGGAAAACAGGAAGACTTGTATATCAGTGCTTTTGATAAATCCTGCCTAAATATTCAAAATTGGGCCCTTTTGCCCTTAAAAGCTCAACATTTTCTTGAGTAGTGAAGAAAGTTTCTTCCCATGAAGGCAGGAGGGAAAGGGGGGCAGGGAAAACTTTCTGGAGTTGGGAGAGGAAGGAGAGAATAATTTATATATTCCCCCCCCCCCCCCCCCAACTGAAGCAGCTTTGAGTGCTAAACTAAAACACTGCAGGGCCTCCAGAGGATCAGATCCAGTCAAAGGTTCGTATTTCACAGCTAATCTTTCAAAGGTTAGGGCAGCACATTTGCTAAGAAATAGAATGATAACTTTGTCCTCCAGACTAAAATAACAGAGCTGAAGGTATTTTCATTCAAACAAGGGCAGAATTTATAGGATAAAGGGTAAGTGGGTGTGGATGTGTGCACTGGAGGAGAAGCAGAATACAAAGTCCACAGAACATTACCACAAGGATCACGGAAGATATTCTGTGCCCCAGAAAGTATGTACTCAGGAGCCAGGTGTTGTTTAACCTACGGGGCTGAAGGGATGCAAAAAGCTACAGCAGGGAAAGCCGCATCTGGTTACGAGACACGCAAACTACGCTGCAGTTTGGGAGAAGGGGGTTCAAAGTACAGCATACGCAAGACAAGCTGGAGGAGGAAGAGCTGATCTACCAAAGACCTCAAATCATTCCATCCCAGTGAGAACAGCAGGGGAGAAATCAATAACCCAAGCAAGAAACTGTAATAACAACTGACATTTATACAGCATCAGATACCCAGGTGTCCCCAAACACTTGACAGATATTACAAGCTGAACTGATTTACAAGCAGGGGATCTGGCTCCTTGCAGAACATAGATTCCCACACCCAAGCAAAGGAACTCCTGTGGATTTTGTGGCAACCTTCACCCATCGCTCCATTTCAGGGACAAATGTCTGGATGCTCTGACCTTCCGCAACTCACACCATTTAGCATAGAAATTCCCTCCACCACGGACAAGGCATCTCACAGTCGGGGGAGGCAAGTGTTTGTTTTGTATGGCTGGACAGAAAGCATCCAAATATTGAGAGGACAGACTCCAAGCATCTTGGCGGTGCTCTGCTCACCTTGTAATCTCCCCAGCCCTTCACATCAGCAGTCCAAGTTACACATCACTCTGCTTTCTATTAGACAGGAAACTATTTCGAGCAGCCCCCAGCCATGGCTTTGCCTTTGGCACAGATGCTCAGCAGAGGCAATGACGACATTTTGAACAGGGTGTTTTCTTGTCTTTGCCTCAGCCTTGCATTTCCTTTTACAGCGAGGAAAAGCAAAAGTGGGAGAGGACATAAGAATGAGATTTAAAGGCTCAGTCTACACAAAAAAAAAAAAAAAAAGTCTTGCAGCTAACAAGGAAAGCACAGGTCCAACAGCACTAACAACTCCAGGATCCCAGATGCCTGGTAGGCTTGAGGCATTCAAGACTTCTTACAGCACAGCCTCCACAACTTCAGATGACACTGCCTGCAGCAGGCGAGGACTTGTCTGCAGAGGAGTCCAAACAGGACCAGCAATAACAAGGAAGCACTAGAAACCTTCGTAATGCAGAAAGATCTGAAGAGCGAGACAGACCCAGGCTCGACATCAAGCAGAAAGGGCTGCTGCTACAGGCACACAGCCTGCTTTACATCCCCCCTCCTCGAGGGCCAGCTCACCCACTCCAGAGCAGAGAGTTACTACAGGGGCTCGCAGAAGCCACTGTGCCACGTGCTGCGCTTTACACACAGCAAGAGCCTCTCGTACCCAACGCAGGGAGTCCCAAGCCTCCAAGACGCTGACCACACTCCCTTTCCCCGCCTTGCACTACAGGCACGGCTTTGGAGAGGGACTTCCATTTCATATCTAACATAGGAACGCTACATTTCCACCTTTCCTTCACATCTTTGAGCTGATGCAACTGTCTGGTTCTCATAACAGTGTAAACATAGGGGGATTTTTAAATTATTATTAATAAAAAATTCCTTAAATTTTTCATGTGTTTTTCATCCTGTGTTTTCTTCCTCAGGGCATCCTACCCGTACCACACCACCAGCTCAGGAGGAAGCGAACGAAGGCAGCGCAGTGAGCTAGCTGGGCTGTGAACAGCGGCAGAATCGCACTCCGCAGCGGCACAACTGCCTCACGCAACACGGAGCCCGAGGAAAACCAGCGATGTCTGCATCTTCTTACTGCTTCTCCTTTCCCTGCACAGGTACTCTCTTCCATCCCCCTCTTCCTCTCTGACCCTTACGACGTTGCACAGTTACAGCTTAAGTTAGCACAGCGTGACCGACTTCAGCTGATGCCAGCCGTGGAATCGGTCCTTTCGCCAGGCACCTGGCAACCTACTACTTTCTGCAGAGGCAACTTCTATAGATTCCCGATTTTCAAATTAAATAGGCAAGAAAGGTGGGAAGTTTTGTGTGGGGAGACCAAAAGAAAAGCAAACCCAACAGACATCCAAACTTTTAAAAAGGGCTTCCTTGAATTCCCACTTCACATTTCTCCCTCAGAACTTCAACGCTGATGATCAGCTCTGCCACTCTGGGATGTGTGACAGTTCCTCTGCTATTTCGATAAGCCCTGGGAGAAGAGCGGAGGATGGATTTGCATGCAACCGCTGCAAAGTTTTTCAGCTCACTACAGCTTGCAGATCACAAAAAAGCAGCTTAACGGGAGGTTGTTGAGACTGATATGACAGAACACACTCCTCCTTTCAGGCAATAGATGTGTTTGCAGGCCTGGGATATTTTCAAATAAAAAGAAAAATGGTTCTAAAATCTTCAGCAATATTTTTTCAGGATCTGTTTCAATCCGTTACAGGAATCAGTCTGGGTTTCCAACTGCAACTAGGAATTTGCAGTAAACCAAGACACTGGGAACAACCCTGATTTTCACAACCCTCCGCTCACTCTTCCTTAAATCAGGCTATTTTAGGTGTCTTTAAGACATAGTTTGAGGCATCTGAAGTTACTAGAAATTCAGCCAGAGTCTCATAATAAACACTAGCATAGGCTACTCTGCTCAGCTCAACGCCCAGTAAAATATATAATATGCAGCCCTCAATCCTATAACAACTCATACATGTCCTCCCAGCCTCCGAGTTTGTGTCCAGAATCACAAACAAGCACCACAGCCAAGATCCACAAGAGTCATTTTCTGCTAACAAAGACACACGCATGCTGGAAAAACATAGATTTCGGGCAAAAAAACCCTCTTCCTTTTCAGCCATTAAACCAAGAGCCTAACAGGAAATTCTCACCTGTGTGTTTTATATTCTCCTACCCCCAGACCTATCATCTCCCGTAACAGAGCTGCTTAGCAAGATGTCAGAGGCAAGCGGCCTCCACCAAGGTTATCTACAGAGCTCCTAAATGCACCAGCCTCCCTCTCCTGCTCTCCTCAAACACCTAGCCTGCTTCCCTCCGACATTATGCATTCACTGCAGACAGTTTTGCATCTTATTTTAAAAAGAACTGAAAACATGTTACAAACCCACTGCCAAACAAACTCCATCGCCTTTGGCACAGGCTAAGTGTGGCATATCTATCCTTGGCAGAAAGTTAGGATCCAGTCTTCAACAGTTTTGATCGAGCTTCCTTTTTCTTTTCCATTACAAATTTAGTTTCTGAAGAAAACTATTCATGGACATCTGCCTAAATCCAGGTGTAGTTTGCCTGTACCACGTTTACGATGATTATTCAGTTTCTGGTACCCAAAGACAGCACCATAGTAGGCAGCGTTCATGCACTTACAAGTAATTGGCACAAAGAGATTACAAACCAAATAATCCACACAGACATCCTAGGAACATAACGTATCCAGATGACGGGGAGTTCCTGTGAAGCCTCGTTAGTACCAGTTACTCATGATAGAAGGGCAAAGCTACGCACTTTCCCGTCCACTTTATTCATCTCGCCATGCAAAAGAGTCGTTAGAAACGTCTTACCTTTGGGGCACCTGCTTTGTCCTCATGCACCAAGCTTGCAGTATTATAGAGACGTTGCACCAAGCACCGATGAATCTGAAGCACTCAAATCTTTTCAAGGCTTCAACGGAGAACTTAGCAGCTCACAGTAACACTTTAAGCCAAGGCTGCCGTGTGAGCTACAAGAACCACAGCAATCCTTAAAATCCTGAAGTGCTACTGACAACACTGCTGTTCTAACAGCACAAGTGACCTTCTCACAGCGCACACCCTCTCATCTCATGTCGATGGAGCCAGTAGAAGACAAAGGAGATGCATCACTTGCTGAGCACGTGCTCCAACAATTCTTCCTCCAAAGTTTTTCTACTTACTGTACAATAAGAAACCCATTCATATAAACCAAAGTCCTTTCCAGGCAGTAACATTAAAACGATGACCTATTCTGAATAGGCCCAAGCAAGAGCTAAATTTAGATTCAAACCTGGGCTTCTCCAATAACTTCAGGCACTTTAGTGACAGTTCTACCTTGCCCTCATATTATTTTTACATCTGAGACATAGCTCCTCTGCAGTATTTCCTGACTTAAACCTGAGTCTTCCACTGAGTGCAAGGCATTAGCTCTATTGCCTCCAGAAACACATTATTACATTGCCAAGTTAAAACCATGCAGCATTAAACCCAAAGTCCCAGCCAAAAGTGCACATAAAAGGCAGTATTTTTGGGCATCTTGTAACCCACTTTCCTATACCTTATTTCAGTTTCTTCACCTTGATAAAAGCCTGAACATAAGACAGCAGAGCATCATCTATCCATACTCAGAATCCTAGCATTTCAGTCCCCCTTCCCCCAGCTTTTCTTATGCAATTAATAGTTCATCATCAATCCACAGAGGTAAAACAAATACCATTGCCTTATCCCTCAGCATATCTGTCTCCTAGAACTTCTACAACTGTCTACACTGGAAAAGAGCAGCAAATTTCTCAGGGAGACTCTCTCCACCCTCCTTCCTAGAGGAATGGCTCCGTAGTTCTCAACCCCAGACAAGCTGCTTCATTACTTTCACAAGGAACGGGTCATCTTCACACTATCGCCTGGTCCCGCTCACAGCATCCTATTTCAGCACGAGCACCTGGGTATAATTACAAACAGGGAATGACAGTAAAGGCAAACAAATACTCTAAACCCAAGGTCAAAGACTTTTTTGCTACGGACCTTGTTGGTAACAGAGTAATACTATCCTGCTTTGCTAGCAATTCACGCAAGTATGGACTATAGAAGGGTTTAAGCCAAGAGAGAAGCTAATGCCAAGTCTCCAAATGCTGCAAACTGTTCAGGAAGTGTAATCATGCGAAACCTGGAAGCCCAGGAAGCACGAGATTCACTAACACAAGGATTTTTCTGAACACAGTATGTATTTTCAACCTGGCTTCTGATGTTCCCACTCCTTGCCCTGCCCAGTGCACGACAAAGCCCTGCTTACTCCCCTTGGCAGAGGGGGTAAGGAGCCCGGTGAAGAGTGAACCAACATAAAACTAACCTATAGTCCTTCCTAAAGTTTTAGCCTTGCTATCATTTTTTCTGTGCAGTTGCACTAGGGAGAAAAAAAAAAAAAAATCCCCATTCCACAGTTCTCAGCTATTTACTGTGTGTTCTCTGCAGTGCATTCAACCAACTTTTAATCAGAATATCATACAGCTCGCAGCCAAACACCTTAAAATAGTTTAAGCTTTTTATAGCTCTGCTGTTACCACCGTCAACCAAATTTATAACCTCAAACAACTAAACCAGGTCATTTTGACAAGAGCTATTTTCCATGAAACTACATGGACTGTCATTCACTATATTCAACACATGTGAAAGGTGCAAAGGTTCAGCCCCATTTTAGAGAGAAGAAAGCTGGGCATGGACATTAAGCAATACAGAATAATGTTTCCCCCAAAAGTGGCAGCAGATCTGGAAATCAAATCTTGATTCTGTTCTGCCCAGCTTTGGGCTTTAGCAGCAATATCTCTAGCCTTCCAATGGACTCATCTCTGTAGTTTAAAGTAATCATATTTAAGACCATATTTATGGCAAAAGACCAGTTTGTTTCCTTGTGTGTTGTAATAAGCATAATGCACACATACACAATACAGTGAAATAGTAGCTCTGTTGTAAATAGGTCTACCGTAACCGCGAGCCAGACAGTATTTACCCAATACTGCCAGATTTCATTCTACACTAGTTTGCAAGTCAAAATTCTCCAGCACAAAAGCAGATAGTGTGTTTAATACCAAACAAAAAATCCCAGAAATGGTTATGTGCAAAACACCTCCCACAAAGTCGGATACTGCTGGAGTGGCAACGGGAGCAGCCCACTGTGCAGAGCACAGGGAAATTGGAAACAGAGCTGTCTAGTTACAAAAACCTAATTAAACTCCCATCCATCTTAATACTAAGCTCCTTACAGTAGGAAGTTTTATTTGCTGTACGTAACTACGCAACATGTTCAGATAGTACAGATGTTTACTGCCGCCTAAAGCCATCAAGAGATCAACAGAGGACTTGTGCAGGTCTCCCAGGGGTTTCTGTTGGATGGTCAAGGCCTGGGGAAGCTTACAGTTCAGCTGGTAACTACCATCTTAACCAGAGCTGCTACACAAAGAACACGCTGGTGCCCCTGACACAGCTTGTAATGGATGTGCCAAGTCAGCACCACATCTGCATGCGCACACACCCCCAGAGCACAACACATTCCCTGCACACAGTAACAGGCTGTAGCATTAAAGTAAACCTCATGGCTACTGGATCCCCAGCCATAGGAAAAGCAAAATATTCTTGTGAGCAGGAGAACCAGCGAGGCCTGAACCCACATCTCATGGCTGACAGCGAAAGCTGACTGCTGCTTCTGCCCATGGTGGGGTTGCCTGTGAGGTCTCTCCCACCAGGGATGCCCCCAAAAGGGCGAGTACCATGTCAGGGGATGCAGATGCCTGCTCTCTCCTACTACCCCTGTTTCCAAGGTCCTGGCAGCAAGAAGATTCTCTTTGGTACTTCTAACCTTCAGAGAACTTTCACCAGAAGTAGCCATACAAGCACACGGGCACCTTTTATTTCACAAGCATATTTACACCTCATTCAGTTGTATCCTCAAAAAGCCACGTGTTCCCTGCACAAGAGTCCAGAACCTTAGCACAGGCTCCAACTTAACATCTTCCCTTCCTTTTCTTTCTGTTTTTTAATCTTTTCTAGCTCCGCACTAGATTTCTTTCCTGAAAACACCCAATTTAGATTGCATCAGGAGGAGCTAACAAAGAATGCTTTGCTGTCTTGTCAGCAGATTACAGAAAGCCTTCTCATTCAAGTTTATCCAGTTGGAAACACAAGTAATTGATGTGAACTTGAAAAATATATGATTTGGAAGAGGGCGGTGGGGGAAGCGTCTCTCCAGCACTGCTGTTCCACCCAGCTTGTACCTCAGTCAATCATACAGGGCTGGTTAATCGGTAGCTCTATTATCACCTTGCTTTGCTGCATTTACTTCGGGCACAGGAGCCACCAGGAGGGAAGCTGAAATGAGAACAAGGTGTAAATATGCACGTGCTGCAGTTTCTTGTTTGTCACTGGTACCTGAAAATGATGCTGCAGCAAAGGGAAAACAAAATATTCAATTAGGACAGTGGATGGTGACTCTGCTTGCCTGAGCATGGTTGTTGTCTGGAGAGGGGAGGACTGGCACGAGGGACGTGTTCCCCCTCCCTATTTCACAGCCTCCTCTTTTGACAGCCAGAGTTCCGTTTTGAAAGGCAGGAGCAGCAGGGAAGAGAGATGTGCGAGGGGCACCTCTGTTTAGGAGCGGTAACTCCTAAGGAGGGCTGAGATGCACTGCTACACGCTGATCCTCAGAGCCTGAAGCGTGACAAGTGTCTAGGCAAGGGTATCCAGCCTGTAGCTCCTCCATAAGCATGTGTTGCGTTACAGTCTGGAGCTGCTAACAAGAAGTCACAGCACAGATGCCTTGACATTCCCTCCAGATCACCCGGGTCAAAATCAGATTCTGAGCCATAGCAGAAAATCAGAGCCCATTTGCTCAAGACATAAGAGTGCCTGAATATGTGGGTTAACATTCTGACGTTTCCTCCATGCAGTCTTCCACCATCTTATTAAAAACTGAATTACCCTGCGCAATTCCCATTTCTTGTACCAGAAAAACAACCTATATACAGCCCTGCTCAATTATGCAGTATTACAGAAGGGTAAAGGAAATCACTCAGAAATATAATTTGAAGCTATTATTATTTATATTGTGGCAGAGACCCCAGGTGAGCTCAGAGTCCAAACGTAACAGGTGTTGCACATATTTTATTTCAATTAAATACTGTAATAGGGAGATCAGCCCAAGGCTAGAGGGAGCCAAATTAGGAAATTGCATGAAAAATACAAATAAAATGTAATACACATTCATTCAAGTGAGGTTCACAGGAACTTGGCTGGCTGGTCCTCTGGGCAGCTCAGTTATTAAGGAATGAAGCAACCTGTCCTCACCAGAGAAAAACCCTCTCAAAGTGACATTTTCTGCTGACACCACTGCCAGCCATGACTTCCATAGAATCATTTAGGTTGGAAAAAACCTTCAAGATCATCAAGTCCAACCGTTAACCTAACACTGCCATCCCACCACTAAACCCTGTCCCTAAGCACCTCATCTGCCCTTCTTTTAAATACCTCCAGGGATGGGGACTCGACCACCTCCCTGGGCAGCCCATTCCAGAGCCTGACAACCCTTTCTGTGAAGAAATTTTTCCTAACATCTAACCTAAACCTGCCCTGGCGCAACTACAGACCATTTCACCAAAGGAGACGAACAAATCCTGGAGCTCTATCACCAATGTCTCAGATGAACCCTTGCAGATTTGTCTGAGACCCTGTAGAAGAGCCGAGAACTGAAGTCAGGCAACTGCTGTTCAACAACAAGAACAGACAACTTCTCTGCACCAGCAAGATGACAGGTTACATGAGGCCATCAGTAGAAAGTATTTCACAAGGACATTTTCCAAGTAGATTTAGTCTTGGAAAGAAAAAAAAGCTCTCTGCCACCTTGCCAATGTAACTACTGGACATTGCTATCTAAAGGCAGCTCACTGAAGTCCAAGAAACCAGTCTCTCAAAACTTGGAAATAATTGCTTTTCTTCCTCAGCTCTGCATTATGGAGTCCTGCATCAAATCAGATAAATAAAATACAGTTCAAACTCCACATCCACACTGCCAATAAAGCTGTAATACCTTGCCTCAGGATGGAGCCAGTCAGGGTGGGAAACAGTATCTACAAAAGATGACATTGATTTGGGGAGAAATATATTTGGAACAGCGGAAACATGACACTACAATATCCGCCTCTCCTTTTCTTTTAAATTTAAAAAAAAAAAAAGCAAACCACAACCCTTTCCTTAGATTCCTAGACACCCCCTCGCCCCCCCCCCAAAAAAAAAAGAGACAAGTTGAAGCCAATTTTAGAGCATCTTCCTGAATATTTCAAAGATGAGTGTTTCTATAAGCTAATTGGTGCCCATTATCATGGAATTAAAAGGCAAATGGATTGAAGGCAATTGAGCCTCATCATTTTCATTATTATCTTTTCTCCAAAGACATCTCAGATTTTTTAACTCCTTTGACCCTTAGGCTTTTAGACAGGTTGCCTGCTGGCCCTGACACTTTTTTTGTCAGAGACCTCAAAGAAAGGTCCAAAGAACTGCAGAGGGCAGAAGGGACAGCAGGAAAGGCATCACCCGTGACGAATGGTTCCAGAGGTAATCAGCAATGCACCATTACAGCACACGTGGGGTGTGCTCCCACCAGTCTGCACCAGCCTCCCCCATCCTTGTAACCCAGCACACCGGCCTCTTGAGCCCACAGCCTCAGTCCACCTGTACCTGCTACACACATCACAGCCGCTTTCTGGCTGTTTCCTTCCCAAATCCCACACTTCCATTTGTTAGCTTCCAATCCAACACACAGGACGCGGAATGGACCAGCACTTCTGCTACCCAGAAAATATGACTGGCTGAACATTGTACATAAGTAGGACAGATACAATAATCTGATGCAAACTGCAAGAGTCTCACCTTGCAATAATCTCCAAAATATAACTGAAAGACTTCTGGTTTTTTTTAAAGTTTAAAAACTAAAGAGACTGACACAAGCAGCAAATGAAAAATAAATTCCACCCTTCCCTTTTGTCACAGCTATTCCACCCATCCAGAGTCGCTGGGATTTTTCCCCCCAGGTTCTCCTTCACCCCACTTTGTCTTTTTTTGTGGCAGACTTCTCATTCCAAGCAAAACCAAAGCCACCCAGGATACCAGCATAGAACAGCAGCTTGCTTGTTTACTTAACAGCCCAAGGGTGGATTGGCACCCCTTACAAACACTGCCAAAGAGAACAATTTGTTACTCATCTGCAAGGTTCCCAAGGAAGCCTCCTTGACTGAAGCATAATTTTTCCCCCTTTACCTTCCACAGAGGAAGAAAACAAAATGAACAAACCGCTGCAGACACCTTCCCATTTATTGTCACCTCCTCTAGCAGCGCGCAGGGTGCACTGGGGACTGCAATGAATAATTATGTGAATCAGGAACAGTTTCCTAGCTTTGCTACCCAGACTCAGGCATTGGCCACCACACAAGGAGACTAAAAGGGACTGTTGGTCTGTTCTGGTATTGGCATCTCCTTTCAGAAGGCTATAAGCGCTGGTAAGAGTCCATAATGAGCATGCAGGTCTTTAAAGCAGGCTTGACTAGTGATTGCAAGGAATGCCAGTCATCCCGAGCACAGATTTAACTCCCTCCCACACATGGTTTTTGTTAGCTTGCTGTTTACAGCTTAAAATTATTGGCATCATAAATGTTGAATCATGAGGCTGAAATTAAAAGAAAGGATTCCTGCTTTGCTTGTGGCTCCCTCCTTTGCTGCACACCTCTCTCTCCTTCCCCCCCCCCCCCGCTTTGGTTGTGTACCTCATTCAGCTTGTGTGACACATTTAAGTCTCAGAGGGACGAAAGCTATGGCAACAGGAGTTGTGCATCTAATCCCTGATGCAGAGTGCTAAAAACATACCATGCGGCATCACATTTCCTATTCACAAGATCGTTCATGTTTTCATTCATGTTAAACTCAGGAGAGAAGTTACAGAAATTCCGTATAAGGGGAAAAACTTAAGAGCAGCAGGTTCCGCATGGGGTCAGGGCACTTGGTTTATAATGCTGAAGCAGACTCGTGGGGGCAAGTGGAAATGGGGCTTGCACCTGGAAGCCTGGTATCAGCCTAGAAGCATAACAATAAGTGGTATAGCCAGTAGAAGCATCTGGGAATTGCTAGGGACTTGCTTATATTGCATTTTTGCTCCAGGTCACTACTTCTACCCACATACAGGGGTTGATAGTTCAGTAGCACGCATCCAGACAACACTCCCAGCCGTGCCACTACCACCATCAGGAGCAGGGCAGAACCTCCACAGAACATCTGCATTTTTTTGGAGAGCCCTTCTGCTCTCTTTCTACCTGGAAAGAGCTAAGGGGCATGGGTCCATCTGTCCTGCCTTTGCTAAGGACAGCTCCACCTTCCCTAGGCCAGCTTCGCGTGGGCAGCCTACGGAGGGCTGCACACCCCTGCCTGCTGAAAGCACACCAAAAGCAGCCAGCTGGCTGTGCGACACCAGGAACCTGCTCTTACCAGTATCTGGATGGTCCTGCCCAGCAAAAAACTATGAATTAGATAACCATTTAGGAATACCTGAACTCCACGTTCATTAAAAAAAAAAAAAAAGCAGAGAACAGAGAACCAAACCTTGACTGTGCTCTCCATTCAGCTCTGCACTGAGAATGAATACGTGAGTCACAGCTTCCCATCTGTAGGCTGAAAACCAGCTGCTTATGAATAAATATTTTTGCAGCCTAAAGGACATACAACAAGGCCTGCTCTAGGATAGCTTCTGCATACAGACCACAGCTGCTACCAGCAAACAGCAGAACTATCATCTGAACCCCAAAAAGAGGCACACAGACTTACCCCAGCTTTCACCCAAAGGGGCTTCTTCTGGAGGGGGGTTCAGCTGCTCCAGGAGCAGAACAAGGATCCACAGCACCCTACAGACAGACAGGAACAGGGAGCCATTACTGACCTGCAAGGGAGCTACCCTGAGCTACCCTGCCCCTTCCTCCCTGCCCTCCCACCACCGCCATAAGTAACGGCCTTGGTGCAAACTACTTAATGCCAGACTGGTGTGGGCTAGAGTTAAATTTAGGCGGAATTAAAGTGCAACCCTTTTGTAATTAAAGACAGATTTGAGTAGATAGCAATTCAGGATTAAATTATCAAGATTGGTCAGATAATAAAAAAAAAATTGGAAAAAGCTTTTCTTTTTAAGGAAGAAGGTAAAGTTTGAGATCCTGTAAGGGAGGTGATAAACAACAGGAGGAGGCCTCCCCCGAGGGGTCCCTCCCCGCAGCCACCCCCACCCGCCATGGCCCACCTGAGGCACGTTGGTGGCCCTCACTGCTGACCCACCTCAGGTGGGGCCCAGGGACCTCAGGTGGGCACCTGGGGACCTCAGGTGTGGCAGTTTGGCCGGGAGGGAAAAGGGGAGGGACAGGAAGGGGAGGAGTTCGGGGGGGAAGCAGCTGATTCCAGAAGATTCCAAGTGCTGTAGCTGATATTGAGCCACAGAGTTCTACAGGTGATGTCTCAGGCAGCCCCTCTGAAACTTAAAGGTATGTTTTATGTTGTATTTTTACTTCAGGAGTGCTTTTTTTTTTTTTTTTTTTTTTTTTTTTTTTTTTTTTTTTCCCCTTTGGAGGAGGTGCTGGCCCTGTGTGAGCTGCTGGTGGCTTGCAGGGGCCATCTTTTCCCACAATGTCTGTCCTGCGAGCGGTTGCTTCTTGCTTGAGGTGGCTGTATGTTGTGGGGAGGTTAACAGTAATTTATTTATCTATGTATGTATGTTGTGTGTTTCCCTTGGAAAAATAGTGACTTAGTGATGAAAACTCTCTGTGTTGCCTCAGGCTTTGCAGTCAACTCCTCAGGCCTGAAGCGTGCTGGTGAGGCAGGAGCGGGTGCGAAGCAATGGGCGACTCCTGAGGAGCACGGGTGCTGCCGGGTTTGCCGGTGCCTATTTACCGGCCACCCATCCCTGGCAAGTCTGCTTTTCCCTGCCGTTCTTGAACGGTGCCCGGGGACGCCTTGCTCGAGTAGATTACAGGGCTGTTAGTATGCATGCACCAGGGCCCCCTCTCCAAACACGCACCCCAAGCGTTAATAAGCAAAGTAAACAGCACAAGCCTCCACGCTGAGCTGCTGCAACTCTTAATAACCAAAACCTTTCAGAGTTAACGTTTGCTATCAAAACAATTTGCTGACTGTGGCTCATATTCTTTTTTTTTTTTTTTCCCCCTCCAGTCAAAATGATGAACTGGTGATGCTGTTATTTACTTAAAGCTGATATTCCAGTGTTGTTTATTCGCTGTACTTAGTTTAACTTGATGAATACTGTGTATTTTTACTTACAGTGCCTGTCTTGTCTTAGCCTACAGGGTGGCTGTTGGTGGCAAAAGTTAACAAAGAGTTAATGAGGAAGAGCAATAGACTTGTCGAATCTCTTGGGGGGGAGGGGGGGGGAAGCACAAAGACAGGCGTCCTAAAAATCCCCTGGATGAGTAATGGGGTCACTGCAGTTTCATTGAGGATGTCTTTTCTGAGGCCTGAACGAGGAGCACCATCATTCACCGTTAAAATTAGTGAGAGGTTTGAGTACTGATGTGGGCTCTAAGTCAGTGCTGAGCAAACATAGCACACGGAGCAAACCTCCTCTTGGCTGTGTGAAACCATTCCTGGCAGTGCAGGGGGCACGGGACAGAAGTGGCCACGCAGGTATTACTTCGTAATAAACTTTAAATTGGGGTTAGGTTTGAAACAGCTGCTTAATACTGAGCTGGTCTGCATTAAGCTGTTGCTTGCCTGAATTCCAGTTTAGACTGGAGAACTGGAAGGGAAGTTCTTGTGCTTTAAATGGGAAATAAAGTTAGCAGTGCAGTTTGGCTGGCTTATTCTGGTGGTAGAGAGCTGGGGGGGAAAGGTGTGAGTATCTGAGAGAATCCCTGATGAGCATTTCAGTTTGCATAGAAACATGCAAATAAGTGGTTTTTGAAGCCATATGGAGAATCTCACTTTGTTCAAGCTGCATCTTAACATCTGCTGGTTACCTCTTATGGCTAAAATTGTAGGTTACCAGCATTATGTTTCTTCAGTATATTTTGAAATCTTGCTGTTCTGTATATAGATGGTGTACTTCTGTTTTTATTCCAGGAGTGCCTGTGGTGCACTGGATATAGGTTTACAAATATACGTGAAAATTTTCACTTTCCAATAAAGATTGTAATGGTATCTTCAAGGAAAGCATGAACACTTAAATTGTTTGCAATCTGAAATCAGACTTGGGGGAAGCGTAGGCACTGGTGTGCATTGCAGAGGCACTTAAGGACAGTGTGGTTAAGGTGAGTGATGAGGGAAAAGGCTCTCATCCTGAAGGGGTCCCTGTTACAAAGATTACTTGGGCTGTAAGCGAAGTAAGCAATTGCTAGAGCTTGTGGAGCAGTCCCTTGCAGGAGCAGTTTGTCCTTGCCTGGCCTTTAGTCTTTGGGACAGGAAAACTAAATTTTACTTATGCTCCTGATAAGCTTTGAGCTAGCATTTGTACTCTCATTTAGCATCTGTACTGTCATTTTACGTGTGCCAGGATTTGTCTGGGGAGGGAGATGGATTCTTGTGGGTATTGCAAAGCAAGGTACTCCAGACTGCATATTTGAAAACAGCTCTGTGTGGGCTCTCTTTCAGAATAGCTGGGAAATGGTTTTGTTAGCTTACCTGTGTAGGTGAGCCCAAAAATGCACACTGCACTCCCCTCTGATGGCAGAGAAGCGCTGCCTGTAATTCAGACTGTAGTATGTTTGACAGCTTGTGTGCATTGTGCAGCACCTCTCCTAAATTTTCAGGTGATGAGGCTGTGCTGAGCAAAATGGGCTGGCTTCCTTTACGAGGGCTGTTTGAACCTTTTGTTAGGCAGAGTCTATCCTTGTGTTTGTAGCTCCACAGACCTGGAGGTGCATCTGTAGGAAGTAAGTGCTAAGTACACAAAAGCATCGCCTCTTCTGGTACATGTTGGTCCTGGGAGAATTCATCCCAGGAAACCTCATTAATGCAGAGAACCCCCAAACAGTCTGAAGATTACTTTAATGGAATAGTTATAGCTAATGTAACAAGACATATTCAACCCAGAAAATATGAACTAAGTCCAGACTTGGGAATTAACTGAGAGTATATGAGGTAACTTAATTATTTACCTAATTCTGTGCTTTGGATGTACCTGGGGGCTCTCACTGTTTCCCCATAAGCAAAGAGCAGCTTTGAGTCTGCATAGCATTTACTTTAGATTGAGTGAAACAAGAATAAATATAGCAACAGAAGTAAAATCTTTATTAGAGAGCAGGTGTGCTGATCTCCTCTTCAACATGCCACATTAATTTGGCCGGCAGCAATTGCAGCTGCCCCCACTGAAGTGAAGAACCTTGAAAATACAAAGGTGCAAGAGCAACAAGGCAATCTCTACGGAGGTATTTCCCATTGGTATTTCTTAGTGTGCTGTGGTGATTTAAATGCAGTTTTCATTTTAAAGGCATTGCTAAACAGTTGTACGCGGGCTACTTCAAAGCGATACTTGGAAAAGAAAGCTGCTTTCTTCTGTGTCCCAGAGGAGGTAGGGGGGAGGCTGCTCAGGCAGTGAACAGAGTCTACAGCCGAGTATCTCCTCGAGTCTCTGCTGTTGGCAGAACTGCTGTGATATGGGATAATTTTTATTCTGTGTTGGGAGTGTCTGAGCAAATTGGGACTCCTCGGTCCACCCATAACCTCTGTTGTGGGGCAATCCCATTTATCGACCTTTAGGAGTATGTTGTCCAACACTGTAGTCCCTGGTTCTGATTTTCAGAAAGTGTAAATCTGCATGATGCCGCTGTTGAGGGAAGCGGGACTGGTTGTGCTTGCAGGAAAAAGAGGCTGATGGAGGATAGTTTCTTCTTTTCTGGTAGAAACCAAAGCTACTGGCCAAATTCTTGTTGAAACCTAATAACACAGGTCACTTATTTTATTAAGATACTTTTATTAGGGTATTTTAAGAAACCTTTTCCTGTTCTGAGAACATGTATTTAGGCTAAAGTTTTGCACTGGGAAGAGGTGTTGGGTTTTGCTTTGCTCTCCCTGACCATGCCTTCTAGCTAAACTGGCCAGCGACAAGGGTGCCTTTATTTCTCTGGTGCACGTTATGCCTTGCATTCCAGCTCTCTGGGACAGCGTTTGTTTCCTAAAGAGCATTGCTCTGGATAAACATGCAGAAGGGCTTTTGGCTCTTTTGTTGTGCTGAGTAGTTACGGCAGTAATATGCCCCGGGAAGGAGTTTCTTTGGAAACACAAAGGAAGCATTCCTGCTTAAGCAGAGAGGAGGCGGGGTATCACAGAAGGGGTAAACTTTGTTTACAGGCTCCTGAGCGAAGGTGATACGAGCAGTGAAAAGTTCGGCAACGATAGACTTGTTAAAAGTTGCCCTTGACTGCTTACAGGCATCATTCTAATTTAAATGTAATAAAAACCTAAAAGGGAAAATTAAGATGCGGAAAGGAGTTAAAAAGCCTGTCTGAAGACATCTGCAAAATGGTTTTATTCCAAGCAAATATAAGAAAACTGTTTGGTTTTTTATTGTCAAACAATAATAGTGCCTCCATTTATACAATGCCTTTTACAACCAAATCTTTTTCATAGATTACTTCCAAAACAACACAGAAGTTGATTTATTTTTAAACCCTGTCCTCATAACCCTTTTCTTCCCAGTGGCGTAGCATCTCCTCATCATGGCAGTGAGCTGTTGAGAGCTGAGCACAAGGCTCTGCAGTAAGTGGGGGGCCAATTTGGCTGGGTCAGAAGAAAGCAGGGACCCCGCTTCTGCACATCAGCCTGTTTCCCTGTGTGCTGAGCCCAGTGGCAACGCTCAGATGTGAAACGCTTACTCTGTGGGGTTCCAGGGCAAGGTGAGGGAGGCTTGTTCTGCTCAGGGTACCCTTTATCTCAGTTGGGGTGTGTTTCTTTTTTCCTAGGCAGTCCCTTTTCCAGTTGTTTGGTAGTCTTCTCCCCCCAAGCTGCATTATGTCCAGATGCCAACAGATGTGCTCTCTTGCATTCACAACTCTTTTGCAGTTGTTTTAGCATAGATAGATCCCTAGGAGGTTTGTGGATTGCACTTCATGTGACTTCCCTAGCAGGCCTGAAAATGAAGCGATCTGCTTGCTTCTCTTGCAATGGAGACAAAACTAGAGGTCTCTGTTTCCCACAGTATACCCTCGAACCCCCCCACTGCTCTCTACAGGGGATGAAGGATATTCCTACTATGACAGCCAGCCTGTCAGATCTGAGGATCTGGAGATATTTTGAAAGGTTAGTCAGCATAATTTGTAGATCGTTGGGGGGGAACTGAGGGATATGAGCGCTCTCAGCTGTGCATGGGGAAATCCATTTGACTTCAGCTGGAGATGTAAGGCTGTAGCCACAGCCCTGCACAATATAAAGGATTTTATGTGTAGCTGTAAAATGGCCACTGCTCTAATGATCAGGATTTTTTCTGTCCTCTTCTGCTATGGGAGGTCAGAGCACTGTGAATAAGGAGGTTGATTTCTCTTGTTTGTTTGGGCTGCCTTGACTTTCTGCTCAGATTTAGAAATATGAGTGGGTAAGAAGGCTCTTGGTGTGGGGAGGAGCAAAAGAAGCATAAGGTTCAGGTGGGAGTCGGAGGCAAAGTAGGAAACTTCAGTGTAGTTGCGATAGTGGTGTTAGAGAGCCTGATCTTGGTTGGGCCCTCGCTGTGCTGGGTGTTGTACAGCAAGAGTCAAGCCTGATCTCTGGAAATTACGAGCGGCTTCAGGGGACTAGACTGGACCAGAGTCACCCAAGAGGCTTTGTCGTACCTGCGTCTCCTAGCCCGGAACATTGGGACAAATTGCATTGCAGTGACATGATGGCCTCGCAGGCAAACCAAGACAAGGACAAGGTGAAGCTCGTCAGCACAATGAGAAAGCAAGCAGTTGTGACAAGATGTCAGACCATCCAAAGGGAAAGTTAGTCCTGAGCAATTAATTTCAGACATATGAGGCTATAGCAGATATACTGCCAATTGTTCTTGGGTACCTGTTCTAATTCCTAGGGTGCCTACTGCATGTCTCTCCGTGCCCCCCCCCCGGTGAGCAGCTGGCTGGATAAGCAGTTAATTACATGTCTAAAGTCAGAAAAGCAAATCAATGGCAAAACCTAAAACTAGAAGCCCCCAAAATCCTGACTTTAAGCTTTGTGCTTGAAAGGCAGGAATTGAATCTTTCCCTGGGTGAGGAACTTGAAACCTACAGCCAATTAATAACTGCTATAAAATAGTGCTTTAGTCTAAAAATGCTGACAGAGTATTTAATGCACCTTATGGAGGGCGGGGGGTTACAGCTTAATTAATTAAGTTTTGGAAAAGTCTGTAATCCTTGGACAAAGGGCTCTGTGTAAATGTAATATGCAACAGCTACTATTAATGCAAGCTGTTCTGGTTTCATGTGGACTGGGGACATGAGGTGCTTTTAAAAGAGAATCACTGTGGTGACACTTGTTCAGAAAGGAGAGGCTGGGAACCTGGCTCATGATGTGGTTACAGGCAAGGCAGAAGACTTGAAGGCCTCTGTCTCCTGGGGTGTACGCGAGACTGGGGCTTCTGAGCCTCTTTCCCTGCTGTTTGGGAGTGATCAGACTACTATAGCTGTCAGCGTGTGTCCGCATCGTGAGCAATTACATTAACTGCAGGGACCACAGCCCCTCAGTTAACTGCCAGTTGGTTGATGTGCATCACTTTCACAAATTAAGCTAATACTGTTTAGTGAGAGGGCCTTTACTGCACTAGTGCAATGTTCTGGGAGCAACGTGCACAGTTAAACTTTAGCTGATCAAGCGGTACCTCATCCATGACTGTCAACATACAGCTTTGTCATCTGCTGGCCTGATGAGTTATAGGAGCCCTTGCGTGGCTGTAAGTGTTCTGTGGGACAGGACCTTGCAGTACTTCAGAACAGCAAGGATGTCGTGGAGACTGAAAGCTGCATAACCTTGCGTTGAGCAAGTGTGAAGGACGTGAGCTGCTGCTGCCCTGGCTGGGGAACTGCCTTTCTCCTGGGGCAGCTCCCTGTCTGCACAGAGCCACGGTGCCTTGGGTCACCAGGACGTGTCTGGTGCTCCTGTAAGCAGTGCAGGGGCCTGGGACCTCTCTTAGAGAGGAGCTCTTCTGCAGTGCCGTGGATGCTACCATCTGTGCTGCTGCAAGGAGCGCTCGCAGTGCATTTCTTAAGGGCTGCTTTTGATCCTCTCTCTTCACAGGGGGGTATTAAGTCATGTCGCTTCACCCCAGCATGGTGGCCTATTTGTCCCAGCTGAGGCTGGCTGCCCTGCTGCCTGGCTGTGAAGGAAGCAGGCTCCGAGGGCTGCGCACTTAACTCTGAGCACATCCTCCCCACTGAGCTAGAGCAGAGAGAGATCACACAACCTGAATCCTTCTGTCCCTGCCTCCTACTGCAAGTGACACTTGGCAGCTGGCAGCTACTTTGAAAGCTAGAGGGACAGAAAGATTTGGGGGTGGCTGTCATCTTGCAGAGATCCCTGTCCTCTGAGGGTTTAGTACTGGGAGCACAGGGTGCCTCTTGGAGCTGCTTGGAGAACAGTGGGATGTGACAGAACTTCCCAGAGCTCCTCGCTGGGGCTAGGCAGGAGCATATGGGCCTCGCATGCATGGCTTGTCTCTGTCTGTTGTTGGAGTAATTGCTCATCTGGCTAAAAGCCATTCCGATTCAGATGTTGAAAAGGAGCTGCTGGCGACACTTTCCAGGTTTTGGTCCTCCCCCTCACCTCCTCCTTGCTGTCCTAATTAAATTTAATATTAAAGTAAAACATTAAAGACATTACCATAGAGCTTTAATCTGACATAGGTAAGCCTCTCTCTAATTTGTTAGGTCATTAGCAGGGCAAAACAAACAGAAATGAGTTTGTGGAGGCTAGAATGTTTGAGGAATCAGCATTTTTGAGGATGGGGCTATTCTTTAAGTGAGCATGTGCTCCGCTGAGTGGGCTTGGCAGCATTATGTTGTCTAAACCTGGCATTTAAACAGCATTGCACGTAGCGGTGCCAAATGTGGCAGTTGTACTTGTTTGTGCTCTGGGAGTTTGCAATGCCAATCCAAGAACTGGGATTCCCTGTTCTCCTTCCAACATCATGAGACTTTCTGAACGTATATTTGAATTTGACTTGTCATTTTTTGAGCCCTTAACTCTTTGCATCTCTTTCTTGCAACTGTGAGGGTTTCGTCTGCCTTGTTTTGCTCAATGAAAGCAGCGATTGCTGGACAGCAGGGGCTGAAGCTTCCAGTAAAGCAGAAGCAGCGCAGTCAGTTGTAGAGATAGACGGTGTCTTTCTCCTGCCTACAGCTGATGCAGTCACTGCGTCACAAACTCGCTGAAAAGCCCTTTCAGATGGCACTGAGGCTTATCCGAAATGAGAGAGGATTGCACAACCAGTGAGGTCAGAATTGCTCTGGTTTTGTCAGGGATGTAGGAGTGAGCTGCTTCCTACAAGGTGGAATCATGTAGCGGGCTTTATCAGGATATTGGGCGACTCTTCCGGACAGCTTGGAACTATGTGCTCACTTTGAGCTTTTCTGACAGCGAGTCTCTTAAGAAGTTGTGGAGATGAGACTACTGTCACGTTCCCTCTGAGTATTGCTGTCTGCGCTTCAGAGGTGGGGAGGAGGCTTGGGGAAGCCGAGGAAGTGGGACCCTGCCGTGGCTCCCTTAGTCTTGAACAAATGGCGCGTTCTGGGCGGTTTGGTGCATGGCTGTAGGGTGGATGTGATGGTGCATTTTCTGTCGCATGGAGGGTTGAAGGCTGCAGTCATTAACTGTTTGAGTACCACAACGGGATTTGTATGATTCAAACTATTTCAGCGTTTTGAAGGCTTTTAAATATGCACGTGAAGGTTTATCCTTTGTTTTACATCTGTAATCTTTAGCTCCTATAAAGCCACTCTGAGTATTGGTTGTAAAGGTGCTAAAGCCACTAATGACTGGTACTACTAGATTTGACTCATGCTGTTCTACCTAACTTGTAAATTATACCAAAAAAACTAAAGGGTAGAAAAAATACTGCTCCATATGTTAAGGGAGCACGCAGCGTTCCTGCAGTTAGAACAGTTACAAGGGCTAAGGAACTGCAAACAACTCACTTTGAGCTTAATTTACAAAATAAGGCCTTGCTGTATAAGTTGTGCTGGCCTGAGGGCTATTTTGACAGACTTTGAGTTTGGAGTAGAGGTTCAGTTTCAGGTATGCCTAGGTTCACTAGATCTTTAAGCAGGCTAAGGACCAGAAGGTCTAGTTCTCTCGGGAGAGGCTAAAAGGTTTAGCTCTGAATTTTGATAGCTTTGTCTTTCCATATTGGAATCCAGAAGAGATGACATATTGAGGGTTTATATTGGAGAGAGGTCATTATTTAGCCTTATGTTGCAGTGAGGATGTGGTGAAACTGAGCTTCAGTGTTCACAGGGTACTCCAGGAGGAGGTGTGAATCTAAAATAATACCGTTTTGTAAAGAAACAATGAACTCTCCAGGAAAGTGGATTTTTTTTTCTTTTAAAAACCTTTAATAACAATTCCTGCTGAAAATAATGAGAAAAAAAAATTAAAATATTTTTGGGGTGAATATTTGCTTCACCAGCTCGACTTGCTCTGTTGTGAAGACTTGTCCATGCAATTCATGCTGTCTCGCAATTTCAGGCAAGGAAAGGTTCTTTCATTAACATTTTTTTTAGAAGGCAAAAACTTGAGCAGTAGTTTTGCATTTGCTTGATGAATCTTCTTCCCAGCATATGCTCAATGCTTGAATGAATGAGTTATTTAAGTATATTTGAAGGTTATGACAGACACCTGTAAACAGACAGATATTGATAAAAATGTCATTTGGAACCAGATATCTGCCTTTCTTGCAATCCAATTACTACTGATGGCGAACAGCCCAGAACTAGCAGCAAAGTGCATTAACCCAAACTCTGATGGGCAGGCTGTCCTTAGAGGGAACATGATCAGGGCCTTATTTACCTCTTCCTTTGATGTAACTCCAGGAGTTAATGGAGTTCTTTGTAATTTACACCAGAGCATAACAGGACTGACTCTGGATGTGTATGTATAGGCATACCATGGGCTTCTTAAAGCACAGTGCATCAGCGAAAGGGTGCTATGGTCAGTAGCTGAAGGCTCTGGTCTTACCTGCTCCTACAATTGTTCTTCTGAAAGGCTTACTCCAAACAAGCCAGTTCACCACGGAAGATTCCTTTGGTTTTGCTGTGCTCTGTCATGCAGAGAGAAGAAATGCCTGCAGTTGTATATTCTTCACCGTATACACCTGGAAAGAACTGTGAGGCTGTGCTCTTGATCAGGGTGTGGCCTCCTTTGGGTGAAGTCAAACATTAAACAGATGTGGTCATTGGCAATTGACTTCTTTTGCCTACTAGCTCTCCAAGATCCCCTCAAAGCTTGTACATAGGATTGTTATCTGCTGTGGTGCAAATTGCTCGTGATGGCTGTAGTGTTTGGATACACTGGAACTACTAACACACTTTTAAATAGGAAACAGACACAGAAAGTTCTATCAACTTACTGTTGTTCTTAACCTCTTGGTATTCTAAGAGGAGGCTCTCATTCTGGTTATCTTTCTCCAAGCTGGAGAGTAATATAATATGAATGGAAGTGGTGCCGTTGTACAATTCTCTAATTAGGTTGAAGTCCAGAGCTGTCCACAATGAAATGATTATTTGGTATTAGTCTTAGCTTTCAGAGGAGAAGTGAAACCAAAAAGACAAGGTTAATGGAAGATGCATTTCATCTGGATTGCTCTTATTTCCTATTTTATAAGCTTGTGTTCCATGCAGGTGCTTGGCTTATATCTTCATGCTGTCAATAAACCCAACACGCTTGAAGCAGACAGGATTAATGCAGATTTTAAGGGCTATATTTAGCAGTAATTTAGCTATCATCAGTCAGAAGGGTGGGGAGAGATGTGATGGTTATTCATACTGATTGAGTATTCTATTGATAGAGATACTTATTAACCCTAAACGTGTCTTTCCATCATGCTTTCAGGTCTCAAGCAAGAAAATCAACCCTTGAAATTCGGATAGAGGGAGGCAGAATTCAAGTGGAGGAATGAGCTGGGAGGGAAGTAGCAAGTTGGCTAGTAAGACCACTGACGGCTGGGTGATACTGGAGAAGTGCTGCATGACATGGCAAACAGTAATGCAGGATGGGGAGGCAGGCAGCTGGGTGATGGGTGTCTCTTGTGGATGGTACAGGTGTTCAATGTGTTTCGAATTTGGGATGTGTGTTTTAACTTTCCTTCCTGAGCAAGCAATGAATGTACTTGCTTAGAGCAACTCTGTCCTTTTTTTTTTCCCCCCCAGAGACATGAGGGAGAATAGTCTGTTAGTGAGTGATCTCTGCCTTATGAGCAGGCATGATCAAAATGCTCCTGCTCTAATTGATGGTAATTAGCCTAAAGGAGCCATGGGGCATGAGGAGTCCAGTGAAGAACCAAGTGCTTGGCACTCAATACAATTTCATCTCTGTTTTGAAAGACACCACCCTGCACGTTCTGCTCCCTCACTGCATTTCCTGAACAGAGATTTCATTTCAGATAGTGCAGTCAGCTCTTCACACTTTTAGGAGCATTTATAAAATGGTATTACCAGAAATAATCGTGGTAATTAATATATGGAGTTATAAGGAGGAAGATTAATTACAAAGCTGTAATTCATCTGCAAAATATAAACCATGAGAATAGGTTAGCAGCAGTGAGGTACACTTAGGAGAACTGCACACCCAAGGAACTCAGCCGGTGCTGCCGCACAGAGCGAGCTTCCTGGCATGGGGAGAAGAAAGGAAACTGAGGCACTTAGAAGCAAAGTGACTGGTGTTTGTTATCTAAAAAAATCAGATGGGAATGGGACCTGAAAGACCTGACTGTGCTCCTTGCTGTGAATAGGGGACAGAAATCCTTTTCCATTATTCTGAGTGTTTTCTGCATTAGGATTTTAAAAAGTTGCACAGGAGATTAGTGGCATTGCTGAGGAATGAATCAGTCTCCTGGGCTGCTGTCTGGTGCCTGATCAGCAGTGTTCTCCATCGTGGCTTTCAGTGCTGTGTGTCAGTTTACACCAGCAGAGAAGCTGGCCGGTTTGATGGAACAGTCTACTGAATAGCTCTAGGTTATTTTATGAAGGGAGGAGGATCTGGGAGGTGATGGAACACTGTTCATTCCAGGGCAGGGGTTTCTGGTTTATTATCAATGATTGTAGGGGAGGGCTGATTCCTACAACTAATTGCCTTTTTTTCTGAAGATGCAAGCAGTTGATAATGACAGTAATTAACACTGTAGAAACAAGGTCAAACCCAAGAACATTACCCACTAAAAGTCACTTTCCTGAAAGTCATGTCAAAATCGTTGCCTTGGAGTAGCTTTAAAAAAAAAATCAGAAAAAAAAAGGCAACTGATGATGAGCTGTTTGAATTATGTAAATGCTCAGGTATCCATGGGGTTTGACCTTTTTGCAGATGTAATTTAGCATTCAAGACACTGTCATCTTGCTGCCAAAGTCAAATTAGATGCTTGCTACTGCAATTGATAGCTGATATCCGATCTCCTTCAAGAACAGGCAGTACAGAAAGGCAGGCAGTGCTATTTGCTACAGGAATGGGAAGCTGCATTTTTAAATATAAAGTGGTTGAAGAGTTTTGGATCCAGTTCAGATGAGCAATATGCTTTTATAAAGACATGCACCTGGTTCTTCGGGTCATTGTACCCCATTTTGTGTGTCTGCAGTCCTGCAAGATGGCTCTGGGCTCAGTAGCTATCCAGGATTGTAGCACCTTGGGCTTGCTTTGTACCAGGCTCTGGGCCAAGCCTGCTCCTAGCCACAGGAGCAGGGGACTGTGATAGCATAGCCATGTTGCCCAGAACTACTGTTCCCAGCTAGCAGCCAGAGATGGAAGGAGCCCTAACCCGAGTGAGAGCTCATTGAGCGGTGCCAGAGTCTGTACAACTCCCAGCACAGGTGCAAAAAATGGCTTCTGTGCCTGAAGCACCGAGGGAGTGATACAGATGAAGTGCTAAGCTCTTCCAAAATCTGTGGCGACTGCTGATGTCCATAGCATGTGGGTTATGTACCTGTGTAAACCTTGCTATCTCCATTTGTCAACCTTGTCCCGTCCATGCTAGCAATAAAAAACCCCAAACAACCCCCCCGTTGCGTTCTGCTGAGCGTTTGGCTGCTTGCCGGAGGTTGCTCCTGTTCCCAGTGTGCCAGGTGGCTGAGCCAATTGCCTTCCCACCAGGTTTGATCCAAACAGCCTCATCCGCCTCCCTTCATACTGAATCAGTGTCTGCTATAGTAAATAGAAATGACTCTGAAGAAACACCTGCTCTTTCTGGCCCTCATTTGACCACAACAGCTGAAAAAAGCCTCTCCCTCTCTGGAGCTGGAGGCAGGTAGCTGCCATTAACTCTTTGGAATTGGGCTGGTTCGCAGCCCTGCTAAGGCATTTCTTTTTGTTAATATCAGAAAAGCTTCCCTAAAGTGGTGGTTGCACAGTAACGCTTCTTGGCTAGAACAGAGCTGTCCCAAGGCTCCTGATCCTTTCCTAGCTTCTGTGCTGGGAGTATTTGGGTTCAGATGTATGTCTGTCCTTCATGCCAGTGAAGCTCTGCTGCCTGCACAGAAATACAGACTGTGGAAGCTGGCTGCCTGGCTTGTGTGATTGGAAATGCATTTGCTGCTGGTTGTGGTAGGTGTACAAAGGAGAGCCAAAATGCAGATCTTCACCAGAGCTGTTTTGGGGGTTTCCTGTGAGCCTGTGCAGATTAGTAAATGACTGTAAAAGAGCAGCAATGAAAAATTAGGCTGTATGTTTCTCGGTGACTGGGCTCAGAAGAACACTGCAGGTTGCTGTTAGCTTTTTTCTTCAGCATTAGCCCAGTAATTTCCCTGAAGTTGCTCTGTATTTCTACAGGAACAAATGAGAGCTAAAGCTGGCTCCAGATTCCTGCTTGTAATTGCTCCTCTGGTGTTGCCAAAAGTTAACTCATAATCTGGTGCAAATTGTTACTGTTCAAGTGCTTTCCACCTTGTGCTTTCAGTGCAGCTCTGCCTACCCAAAACTGGCAGAGAATTCTGCCTGTGTGTTTTATTACACTAAATTCTTCTCCCTTTCCAAAGGGTTGGTTTTGGGGGTGGGGAGGATACGTTGGCCCTAGCTTCTAAATGGGGCTCATGTACTCTGAATTTGGATAAGAGCACTTAACTGGATCCAGCTGTGTTGCCTTTACTGTGTGATGGTTCAGTTCAAATGCAGGTTTTGTATTTCATGCTTCATTATTTTTTTTCCCTTCCCCATTGTGTGGCTATTTGTAAACTGAAGGTGGATTGCACAATGTATTCCTCCCAGGTATGCAAAGAGGACAAATACTGAGGACAACTTGAAAACATCTTTTTTGTTGTTTGATGCATTCATAATGTTTGAGTGGCTTTTACAAATCAAATTCTGATGCTTCTTGCAATTGAGCTCATCTGACTGCGTTAGGAAGTGGAGTTTGGGTGGCTGCTTCCCTGTCCTCTGTCCCAGAGAGGCATCCCCAGGTAAATGATTCTGCCCAGCCCTGCTGTGAGGGTCCGGGGAGGGCGAGAGCATGTTGGCTGTCCTGGAATTGGAGGTGTCTGCCCTCACTAATCCCATCCCTGATGCTGGGCCTGCCAGTGTTTGGTGTATGGCTTAAGAATATATAGGGAGTGCAAGTCTGAACCTGCCACTGTGTGAGCTTTGCTGTGGGCAGGGAGTGTCATGAGACCACGACTGCATCTCCTGAAGGACTGCGCTTTGACTTGTTGGGCAATCTGCTAATTTTTTGCATAAAGGAAATGTTTGCGGTTTTTTTCTTAGCAGCAGTAGGTGCTGAGGCAGCATGTACCTCTCCAGCTGACTTTATGTAGGATGGCATAAAAATCATTAATATTAACTATTAAAAAAGGGACTTGCATGTTAGGGAAGTGTTTCAAATCAGCCAGGATTTAAAGTGTAAACTGTTTCCACCTTTCACACATTCTGGTGAGTGTTTTCCATTCATCATGGATTTAGAGACTCATGTTCAAATCTCTGTATCCTCCTCCCTTCCCCCCCCGGTATCTATTTGAAAGAAATAATTTGAAAACAAACACTGAATTGGGTTGCAAGAAAGAATTTCGAAAAAGTTAAGCTGAAATGGTGCCTCTGCTTTTAAAGCAAAAAAGCCTGTCTTCGTAGAGGGAGGGAAAGAGTTATTTCTGTATTTGTAAGTTGTAATATCAATGATGTGCTCAAGAGAATAGATGGTCCTTGTGTGCATACAATTAAGGATAGAAATGGGCTTTAAAAGGGAGAGGATTGCATCCATAACTCCATGTGTGAATTAGTTTGTCCCTTGGCAAGAAAAAGACTGCCCAGAATTACGCAGTGCTGCCAAGTTACAGCTTGCATGGTGAGCACCATGCCAGTCGGTGCTGTTTGAGGGATCCCAGTTCCTGGGGAGGTTTTCCAGGAGGGCCAGTAAGTCTTCAGCCTGGCAGGGCTGCAGGAAGGTCCTGGCAGAGCTGGGGTGGGTCCCAGGTCGACTCTGCTTTACCCACCAGCCACCGTTCTTCAGTCTGCCAAGAAGGAGTCGAAGTGCCCTCCCTTGTTGATGAATCCAGAAGTCTCAAGGCATGCACTCTTCATAGGTGCTGTGATAACACACATTGGAATGCATTAACTGGTCCTGACAAAAAGCCATTAACCAGACAGGCAAGAGTGTGTCTTACCCTGTGGCTGTGCCTGCAAAGCAGAGGCAGAATAATTTTTGCTCATTAGAAACAAACATTTGAAACCAGCACTGCCTCCCCTCTGCTCTGATGGTTTGTCCAGCACAGAGAGCAAGAAAATACCCACTGGAAAAAAACAAATTTGCACTTGGGTTTTTTCTCTCTGCCAGAGTTAGCAAATTAAGGATGCTCCTGGCTTGGCACCTACGCTACATCTACTTGTGTTTCTGGAGGTTTGAAACCTTATTTATGGATAAAATAATTTTGTATGTATTAGATTTGCTGCCATTAGCTGGCCCAGTCAGATGGGCCTTTGAAAAAGGGAATCCTCCGAAGGGGACAAGAAGCTTTTTCCCCTCTGTCCTTGGTGAGTGGCCAGCCTGCACCCTGCTCCGTGGCAGTGGCTCAGCGTGCCAGCAAATCTGTGTGAACCAGCTTTGCCGCAAAGAAGTTGCCTGACTTCAACTGGGTAATCTCAGCTGCTCCCCACTACAGGAACAGGGAAGTAACCTTGTCTTCGTGGTCTGTGGTGGGTGAGCTCCTGTCGCTGCCCTTTACCTGACATCCGAATAGCACCCCACCATCTTTAAGCTGCACCAAGGACTGCTTTTATCTAGACTCTTCTTCCACAGCCTTGTCTTCATCAAGCAGCAAGTATCTCTTGTTTGCTTTGTCATGAAAATTCAAGTGGTGGCGCGTTTCTAGAGCAAATAACCAGGAGAGAGCAGAGTGAAAGCTTCAGTAGCCACAGGAGGCAAATGATTAATTTGATCATGAGAAATCCCAGCTTGTGTTGTATTGGTTATCTTGGTACCTCTCCAGCGAGGGTGGAGAAATGAAATTGTATCCATCAGCCAAACCGTAGTGATGCTTGTGACTTGAATATACTGTGAGCTGGGAGTAAAGGTCAAACAAGCGAAGAACAGTTTAATCTATTTGCAAAATGTCTGTGAACAGAATCTGAGTTGGAAGTGTGCCCTATGATTTCCAGCAGTTTATTCACCTACTTGTAATAACTAATGGGTGAGATTTACTCATGTGTAAATATAACAGGATAAAGACTTAAATCTGTAGTTCTCCCTCTTTCTTTTAACCCCAGTAGCTCTTGTTAGTGCAGCTTGTGCTGCAGATAAGGAACATATTTCCTTATGAACGTGGTGTGGTTACGGTATTCCTTCAGTCCCATAAACCTCTACTTTGGAGGTTTACTTAATACAGACGTGAGCCTGTGCTTGGCGAGCGTCACCCATGAAAGTCCCTGCAGAACGGCCCCAGCTTGATCACGAAACGTGAGTTACCCCAACACTGCTGCCTGGGTGATGGCTCTTCTCAGCCCTTCTCCGCGCTACGCAGGGCGCTCCACGGCACTGCTCAGAATTTGGCCTCTCTGCATACACCCGGGGACACTGATAGATGGTTGGGGGCTGTGGTTTTCTTCTTGCTGTGGTAACTATAACTGTATCACATTGGCTTTCTCGACACCAAGCCAATTCTCTCTGATGCAATCAGTTGCTCACTACACTGTAATAACCTATTTTGTTTCCTGTGGATTTGCAGCTGAATTATTTGCAAAACAGATGACACAGAAAAATGCTCATCTTCGTCCAGTGCAGTTTGTCTTGCTGCCTTTTCCTGTGGTTTTGTAATTTAAGAATATGGCATAATTGAAAATAGCTGGTCAGAAGATCTTTTGGCATTTAAAATATGTAAGTTCCTTACCTTCAGTGTTACTGGTATCACTAGTAATTTGTATTGAATGATTATTGGGAGGTCTCAGTCCTGAGAAAAACCCTTCTTATGTTAAGTACTGGATAAAAGTACTGAAAACATGCCTGCCTCTGCCAAGAGCCAGCATCCACTGGCTTGGGGAGAACGTACCAAATTTGACATGCAGAGCACCGGAGTCCCCCAGTGGCAGCTTTAGCAGAGGGGTATTCCCAGAGGGGCATCCCTGGGTAAACGATTCCGCCCATCCCTGCGGTCCGGGGAGGGCAAGAGTGTGTTGGCTGTCCTGAAGTTGGAGGTGTCTGCCCTCGCCAATCCCATCCCTGATGCTGGGCCTGCCAGTGTTTGGTGTACGGTTTGAGAACATCCAGGGGGTGCAGAGTTCAAAATTGCCACCATGTGAGCTGACTTATACAACACCCACTTTTCTCCTGTTACCCTCCTGGCTTTGTCTAGGAGTATCAGGCTCCATGAGTAGTATTTTGGATAAAATATCTTTTGGAAGTGATATGTTTTCCCCCTTTTTACAAGACACTTATTTCTGAATGGTTTGACTTCAGCTTACAAAATATGGAGGGGAAAATACTGAAGTCGGTAAATTCTTTATTTGCACACAGTTTAGTCCCCAGTTGATAACCGGCGTGCTTCTGAGCGAGGCCAAGAATGGCAGTAGCAGAGAAGTAATTTAAAACAAAAAGCTCCCCAAAATGAAATGCTATTTACAGGCCTGTGCCTTTGGTTAACAGTCCTTCATGAACTCGTGCGATCAAACCTACCTGCACTGTCAGCTCTGCCAGAATGACATTGAAATGTGCAAGTGATGTACAGCAGGTTCAGATCACACCTTGGGACTTAACAATGTTTTAGATAAATGAGGAAAACAAAGCCTAATTTTAAACAGGAGGTAAAATACAGTCTGGAGCAAAGGAAAGACTGTAGCAGTATTTCTTGAGCAGGCAAAATCAAATTAATTAGGACACTTTCTAGCTATTCTGTTCCTTGTAGTGGCAGGGTCTAGCCAGTCATCATGAGTTCTTCTACTAGTGGAAGCTGTATCTCTGTTAGGCGAGTTCTCCAACAAGTTGTCTCAGCAAGCCTGTAAACTGAAGACCAAAGCTAGCTCACGTTCAGAATGCAATTCAGAATTGTCCGAACGCTGTGGCAATTGCGCTGTAGGATACGCTTAAGGGTTTGTAGCTCTTGTTTGTCCCTGGCTTTTGCGGAATGATGTAAATGCTACTCAGATTCACCACGAATTGAAGGGGGCTTTACTGTATATGAAGCCAATGTCATCAATTGGCCCTAAACTGGCAGCACACCCTTAAATGTTCAACTTAATAAATAGGCCCAGGGGCCTGAGGAGGGCCTGTATGCAAAAAGCTGATTTATGTACCTGGGGTGTTGCTAGCAGTGGCTGAGTAGAAAATATTCCTGTCAGCCTTTCCTATGCTCACATGCACTAGGTTTTGGCCAAATACCACTTTTACTAAATTAACACTTTAATCAAAAGCTAAAATTGAACTGAGTGAACTTAATTGCCTCGGTGCAGGAATTTTGATCACAAAGACTTCTCCTCACTCTATGGGCTGGATGACTTTAATGGTTTTTTGGCTTTGGTATTCCTGGTTTTCCCAGCCCACTCTATAAAACATTTCTACATTTGCACTTTTTAAAAGGGTATTACAGTTTGTTCTTGCCATAATGTGTTTATTTTCTCTTCCTTCTAACAGATGTTAAGCAATTAGAGAACATGGCAGAGCAACATATTTATACAAATGAAAGGAAGTAAGGAATAAATGCTCTGAATATTATACTTCCTAATAAGATTAATTCAGTAGCAGACAAATGGTGAAGCAGCAAGTGGGCATTTACCAGTGACTTGTGTAATATGAAAGGTATCTTATTAAGGTAGGGAAGTAACCCCACACACCCCTCACGCGCCCCCAGATCGCAGTTTTAAGCCCACACAAATGAGTCGCGGAACAAGCCCATTGAAAGAGAACAACTGGATAACAAATTTTACGGAATGTTAAAGACCAAAACCAACCCAAACCACAGAGCTGAAGTGGGTAAGGCCAGCTGATCTGCTTTTGAGGTCACCGTTCTGTTACCTACAGTGATGTTAGCCTTGTGAAGCTGCTTTTACTCCTTGAGGTTTGTGCTTATCCAGATGTGCTCTGCTGTAAAATTACTATTTTCTGTTGCTCGTGTACATTAAGAATTATTAGTAGTCTGAGCCAGTCTTTTTAAAGCATGTGTAGCTACATCTTTCAATTTTTCAATTCTAGGCCCTGGTAGGGAAGTCTTGGAGCAGGCGTGGATCCTGTGCTGAGCATGATGGTGGGCTGAGTTGGGGGAGAGGCTGAGACACAGCCCTGCAGCCTCCTACTGCTGCATACTGTGTGATGCAGTCTGCTGCAAACTGCTTACATAGGAGAGAGCAGAGAGGGGTCAGAAGAGCCTCTGCACGCTGTATGGGTTTGCGCCGCCTCGGAGAGTTGTGTGTGTGAGGTAGTGGTGTGTGTTAGCTGATGTCTTGGGAAAGACTTTGTGACAAAGGCACTTTCCTGGCTTGGGAAGAGTAATATAGCAGTTTCTACCAGAACTACAACGTCAGGAAAATTGCACTGTACCTCTCCATCCCTGAGCTGTGCCAATATATGTGAAGATGCGCAGTGAGCTGGAACGCTTATGTGACCGGGGTTAAAAATACGCCTTCCCCTCTCCCTTTATTGGAATCCATGTCGGATCCTTCATAACCAGTGGCAACAAATTTCTAACAGTTTCTCATTAATGCAAGAAGCTGGCATTGAAATCTTTTTGTGGGCCAGGAGTTCGGAACCTGAGTTGGTAGTAGGCTTTCAACTAAAATTCATTTGCTTCAGTTTGAACAAATGAGCTAGAGAAAATAAGAATATTAGAGTTGCATTGAGCGCACCAAATTCTGCATCAAAAGTAGGGCTTGGGTTACAAACCTGCTATTTCTACTAGAGAAGATGCTGTAGGAAGTAGGTGGACAAGCCACTGAATTATTAATCCCTAACTGATTTGTCTTTAAGAAAATTATCCAGTCTTGATTTAATTAAAAACAAAAAAGAGCCATTGTTCACCATTAATTGCAGCCTTTGGTAAAATGCTTGTGAGGGATCGTGTGCCTAATTTAGTTAACTGTTCCTCAAATAGGCAGATTACAGGACCTGTGGGGGACATTGCACAGATAAGGTGGAACTTGGTCTTAACAGTCACTGTACAAGGACAAGCTGGGTTGGCAGCGAATGTTTGGAAAGCGATGCTTTGGTGAACAGTTGGTCTCCTTGTTGTTAGGAAGATGTGCCATGTGAACATGAATAACTTGTATGTGCAATAAACCATCCCATCAAACCCTTTGCTCAAGGCAGGATCAGCTCTACCTGTGTCTACCACCTATACCTCATCTAGGCAGATGTTTCATGTAAGGCTGATCCTGCCTTAGGGTAGGAGATGGACTAAGTGACCTTCCTAGCTTGCTTCTAGCCTTATATTATGTGTGTATGTCTGAATGCTGAAGGAGAGGGCTCCATAGATCATGCCAGAAGGAACAGGAAAGCACTGTATGAAACATTAAAATGTATATAGACTGCCTCCTGCTGTTCACCACCTCCGCTGGATGCTTCCCTCATCCCAGGAGACAAACTCTGCTCTCGGAGGTGAGAGGAGTGCATGTTCAATAAACCACTTCATTTCTGATGAGCCCTGCTTTGCAGAAGCATTTGTGAAAGATTAACAGGGGCATGTTTCTGAGAGGTGAATATGAAAAGGAGATTAAATTCGCGTACCAGCATGTTGGATGTGTTCTGAAATATGTTCCTCCTAACCTTGGGCTATCTCTAACCATAACATTCTGTCAGATGGATTTACCTGTTAAATAGCATACACATCCTCCCCGTGCGATGGCAGTTAGATTGATAAATATAGATGATGTAGTCTGCTCTCTACTAAGAGATTCTAATAGTACAATATAATTATCCATGTCTGTCTTTGCAAGACAGTGTTTGGAGGGCAATATATAAAGCACAACTGAGAGACTGAAGGAATTTAAGATGTGGAAACTGGCTTCTGGTTCATCAACATAAATGAGACATCTCAAACTTGTATGATTTTCTGCTTGTAGTGTTTGAGTGTCACAATTCTTAAGGGTATGGATTCAGAATTTCATGTTTACTTGTTACGCTAGACATACCCCATCTTGAATCGCAGCACAGCATCCCCTGGTAGTGTTCTTGTGGGTCCTGTTCCCAGAGGAAAGAAATTCAGTTCATCAACACTACTTGGGTGTTTTCTTTGGAAGCCTTCTGTCCAGATACTGTGACTCAATTTGCAGCTTGCAAGAGCTGGGGTGGGTGTGCTTATGCTGCATTACAGAGAAGTCTTGGAGACTGAGAAGGAAGTAGGATGGTGGGAGAATAATAAAAAATGAGGTAGTGTTGATTTTGGTGGGCCTGGGACTATATAGAGGGATGCTTCTTGAGCTGTTAATGAAGAGGTGGAAATAGTTGAAGTAGCTAAGAAGAGGAAGGCTGTCCCTGCCAAAGAGTGGCTGTGAACAGCAGGCAGCGATGCTCTTCATGAGCACAGTTTTACAAAAGTTGTCTGGCCTTGGTGATGCTAATAACCCAGCTCCTAGTTCTCGGGCAGGGCATGATCTTGGCAAAGAGCAGAGGTTTCTGGGCAAGTCCCCTCCTTCTTTAGACACCTCTGCTAACCTGTGACTTGCTGCTGCAATCCGTAGGCAGCCCAGTGCTCTGCTCTAGGAACATCTGCAGGGCTTGGATACCACAGTGGGTCCAGCCTGTGAGGGTGATGGAAGAGTGCCGACAGGGTATGCTTCTCCCTCAAAGACAGGGAGCCTTCTCCCTTAAAGACAGGCCTGCCTGTACGAGACATCTGTGTGTTTGCTCTTCTTTCTTAGCTAATGCACTTGTGCTTTTAAGCTTGGAGGCCATTTCTTATCTCGGAATGATCCCCCCTCCTCTCCCATAGGCTCTAAACTGCAGTAACCTCACATGTTAGCAAAAGAATAAACTTTTAAGCCTGGAATAATTGTATTCTCTATCAGTGACAGAATCTATTTTTGGTTTTTTTCCCTTTTAAAAGGCAATTTTATATGGTAGAAAACTTTTTAATTCTCTTCTGCAAGCTACATATAAAATATAACAGATAGGCAAAAATGTATTATTAAAGCTATCTATTTTTCTTGGCATTCCTGTAATTTAATAAACTGCTTGAGCTCTATTTCTGCAGTTATGACATCACAAGGATAAAACTCATCCTTTGATTAATAGCTATTCAATCAAGCCCCCCTCCCCACATTATCTTAAGTTTAATGGACTCGGAAGTCATGCAAGCTAATTCCGTAAAAGTTTGTAGCTGGAGCTACAACTCTGGAAAAACTGCAGTGGTAGCAACACAAGCTGTGTGAGACTTGGAGGAGAGGGAGAGAAGCACTGCTCCATGCCTGCAGATGGAGGTGGTTCTGTCTCTGAAGTAACACTGGAGTTCCAGGAATCTGCAGCTCCTGCAATGGCCTGTTGCATCTTCCGGTTTCTTCTGTCTTTACTGGAGCAGCGAGGGTAGGGTTGTTGCCTGGGAGGGGAAGATCTGCAGCAAAACTTACTGCTACTGAGTGAGGAGTTCTGCAAATCTGAGCAGCGGGGCAATCCCAGGACATATTTGAAAGGGGGAAGAACTGTTGTGCAGTGGCTTCTGGCCTGTTCTAGCAGGCAATAAACACAGCAGTTCTGGAGAGTCTGATAATGCAGATTGTGGTTTTGCGTACTAAAAAATAATGCCAGTTATTGACAAGTAAACAATTACTTTCATGATACAGAGTCATTACAAAGTAATATAAATTGCAAAACCAGATTGCTTTACAGTGAAGGAAGATGACCAAGGGCAAAATGGAGTGAATTGTGTTTTGATATGATTATATATAATAATAGTAGAAGACAGGCAAGAAGTTTTTACAGCCCTGATAAAAGGTTTCCATTGTCACTGTCATCCCATCTGTAAGTAATTAGGATCAATAGAACTTGAACGTGAACCTTGAGATTTCTGAAGGAATTCAGGTAAGCTTAAGCTATTTAAACACTTTTGAGAAGGCAGAGGCTAAAGAATGGGAAGGAGGGGAAACTGCTAGCATGCTCAGCGAGGCTCTGGGTTTCTGACTTACATAGGCTTGATGAGTCTTGAAATAAGTTTATTTTCTGGCAGCATTCACCTATGTATGTCAGTTCTCTGTAAAGCTGTATGAAGCTTGTGTTGGGGGACTTTGATCAAAAGCAATAAGGCTGACCTGGGACACGAGCGTTGCTTCAGAAAAGTGGGTGGGAGTTTGGCGTGGTGGTGGCATGGCCACGCTCATTGTACACTCAGATTTTGTGAAGCTCTGAAGTTCAGCTGGCCTGACTCTACCACGGCCATCACCATGCTGCGCCCGGGGTTTTCATTCTGAGTGTGTTGCAACATGAGACTTTCAAAAACAGAACAGCAGAACGGATTATTTTTAACATTCATAACTAGTTTTGGGTTTAGTTTTGGTTGGTTGGTTGCCTGAGGAGGATCTTGTGTGCAGTCGAGTACAGGCCACAATAGGGCTTCCACATCTGAGACTTCATGAAAGCACCGTTATAAATCTACTGTCTAAAACTTTTGTAGATATGTGGAAGAGTAGGACCACTAAGAATGTGTCTTGTAATAAATCTGAGTGGTGAAGAGTCAACAAGATGAAAATGAAACCGACCCTTTTTAAGAGGGGTTGCTCTTCTGAGACTGTTGTGTTAAATACATGCAAGAAGGGCACCGCCGGTTCATAGCAATGCCGTGTCACGGATGACCTGTATTCCCAACAAGCTGTCTCTGGCACTGAATGTTACCTGTAGTACTCTTACTGTAAGTGGCATGTTATGGGACTTCAAGGATCTTGGAACAAATCCCTTGAGCCAAAGCAGTGCAGATGGTTTGCATGGATTTGGATTATTCAGTGAGTGAGCTGAATGCAGAAGGGGAGGCGAATCTTCTGCCAGGAGCCAATACAGCTTGTTAGAGCAAAGGACTAGCACTGATCCTTCTGCCTTCTCTTCCCTTCCCAGATTTTCTGCCGAGAGCACAAACTTTGCAAGTCAGAAGCACCTTTACATTTGAGTTTCCTGGCTGGGGAGGCTGGGAGCCGTGGTGCTTCTCCGCTAGGATGTGGTAGTGCAGCTTTAGCCTTGTGCGTGGGAGCTGGGGGCAGGAAACACAACGTGATCTAGTTAGCGGTGGCCCTGCTCACAGCAGGGGGGTTGGACTAGATGACCTCTAGGGGTCCCTTCCAACCCAAAACATTCTACGCTTCTATGAAACACGACCCCAGCCCATCGTTGTCAGGGCTCTTCCATATGTTGGAGTGAGACAGAAATTCTAGTTGCCTGATCCTTTTGGAGCATCTCATGCTTTGTCATGCCCTTAGCCTTGTAATCCTTTTCCTGGTGAAAAGAGCTATTGCCACCACTGTGGTGAGGGGGACATCGGGGTACCCTGGGCAAAGCCTTACCTATAGTCATGCTATGATTGTGCAGAAGACAAGAGCCTTGGAGCTGTGGCTTAGCATGCTTGCATCCGAACTGTTCCTTCTTTCCCTTTGTCTCTGTCTTTCTCCTTGCTCGTATTGACTGTTTATGAGCTAGAGAGTGCTCTAGAAAATAACCAGCTGTTTCCTTAAGTGGATTTGGTCTATCCCTCAAGTTGACAGCCAATTTTTATTACGTACTATTACTTAATGAACTCTTTTGTGGCAAATGTAATTCAATACAGATTCTGATTCCCAGTTTGTCATCAGTCCTTTTATAAAGGAAGAAAAATGGAAAAGGACTTGATGATTCCTTTATCTTGTTATGCTAATTGCATTAGGAATATTGGAGAAAAACAGCCAGTGGGTTTTACAGCAAAAAAATCCAAGCTTCTACTCTGCTTAAAGAAAGTGGGAATTTACTGGGGCAGGGTGTAGCTGAATCTAGCCAAAGCAGGTTTGGATTCAAATTTAGGTTTTGAAAAACAGAAGTAAATAATTTTGTTCTGTAAATTTCCTTTTGACAGGAAACCTGTAGCAGACATAATGGAGAGTGTGTTGCAAGAGGCACCCAGAAAAATTCAGGACTGACTTATGAAAGAGATAAGGATTCGGCCAGGGCATGTGACATCAAGTAGTAATGGGATGCACTGGAAAGGAGTTGCCCAAAGGGTCAAGCTAGAGGAGAAGTGTGTGTGAATTCTGTGCTTTCTAGATACTGGTTTGTGTTCCTGAGAATTTCCTTGCCTGCAGTTAGTGCCCTTAAAATGGATGGATGAAGTCTTTGAGTGTTCATTTCCCAGAATTCAGCTTTTTATTTGTAAAATGGGGATAATTTCCTTTCCCTGCCTCTTAGAGGTTTGGGAGAAGTGTGGTGTGAAAAGCCCAGAACTGTGGATTTCTGTGTATGAGCACAAAGCTGCTGAGAACCGGAATACTTCTGTAGCTGTATATGGGGCCCACAGCCACATGTTGAATGATGGACAAGAAAGAAGACTATTGACAAGCATCTTCATTAGGTATCTTTGGTCCTGTGCTGAAAACAAGGCAAGCGTTTTGGGTAGAAAACCCATGCAATCCTGCCTTAGTGTGCTGGTGTTACTGACTGAGGGATATAGCTGTGGTTTAGACCCCTTGTGCCTTAATGATCCTGTGGCCTCATTCCTCCCGGGACTCCGGAGGTAGCTCACTTTTGCATCTTGGCCAATCTTCAGTTCCATGAAGGGACCTCACAGCCTGAACTGTGGTACAATAGTGATATATCTGGTTTTGATTAATTATCACTAACAAATGAAGTGTTGGTGAAATGACAGAAGCGGTCTCTGTACTCGTGTGCCTCCTCTTCCGCCTTTTTGGATATGAGGTGCATTGGGGACTGCAAGATCGTTGTTGCTGATGCTGGTGGGAGTTTGCAAGCAATATATGGGCTCTGGCTTTGATTTCTCGTGGCTGCCTTGGTATTACTTTAACAGTCTTTCAGGTTGTGTTATGTTATCAACCTGTCACCTTCCCCACAAGGCAAGGAGAGTGAAGAATGTTGATGCTTTGTGGAGACGCTAGAGGTTCCTAATTGCTTGTCTAATTTAGCTTAGTTGAAATTCTGGCCTACAGTGGTATGTGGAGGAAAAAAGGGCTAGTAGGCACATCTTGCCAAAGCATGAATTTCTCATTATAAATTGTCCTAGATCACCTCAGCCATCTGGGTAACCCAAAATAGATGTTGATGCAGTGTGGAAAGAGGAACAGTGAGGAGTAAACTAGTTATAATGTGCAAAATGTCACCTGCAGGATCACTGTAAGATTGTTTATCAACCTTACAGGAGTAAACGTACTCTATGTGAATTCTTTACTAGCTTCAGCTAAGTCTGCACAACTAAGTTGTACTCTTTACATTAAACGGGATTAAAGGGAAGGAAGAGCTAATTTTTTTTTTTAAAGTTACAAGATTTGTATTTACTGGGAGGAGAGAAAAAAAAAATCTGTTGTTTGTGTACCTGGGGCCAAGTCTAAAGCCCAGTGAATGGAAGGATGCTCCACCTTTTGTTCGAATTATGAGCCCCTGTTAATCTCTGTCCTCTTACAAAGTACTTTGACTGCCTACAGAGGTTAAGTGTTTGGTCCACCAGCTGCTCCAGGAATCAATGGTGCACTACCTTTTGTAGGACCTGTAGCTATTTGCAAAATACCCAGGCTTGTGTTAAGCAGCGTAAAGAGTTAACTTCGCATCCTGACTTCTACGGGTGCAATATCCTTCTTAAGCAAAGTATAAATATGTCTCCTTGAATTTAAGAGCAGGCTGACTTGCATACTCCTGGGTATAGGGCTGGATGATTGCAGATGGTCAGATCTTTGTGACTGAGATTTTACTCACTAGTTTTAAGGGTGGGAGAGACTTTTGTAGTAATTTGTTCTGACGTGTATCACGCAGGCTGTGGAATCCCATGTAATCACTCTTCTACCTCCGACCCAGCAAACTGGCTGCAGTACAGCAGACAGCTAGCCATGGTTGTTGTCTGGAGGAAGCCTCGCTGCTCTGGCTTTGCCGGAATGGTGCAGGCTCCAGAGGATGCAGAAGCTATTTTGCAGGGGCAAAGGCTCGTGTCAAAAGCTAGAGCCTTGGAACTCCCCAGTTAAATAACCAAGGGATATAGTTAAACAGGATTCTCCATACAAGCTTTATGGCTTGGTCTTCTTTAATAGCAAAAGTCAGATTACCATCTGGATTAGCATTAGATTTTGAGGTAACAAGACAGGAACATGTCATCCATGGAGCTGCACCTCCCAGCTGTTGAATGTACTTGTCTTAATCTCACTTTGAATATAGAACTAAAGTTGCTATCTCTGAAATATGTGGCCAAGACTTTTCTATCAACCATCTTTATTGCATCAGCACTCAGTTATAAGCAGCTCAGGCATTTGTCATAAATAAAACATGTTTATTATTTGTCTCCGTCTTCCAAAACAAAAAAAGTACCTTCTTACTCTGTCATCCTAAAAAAAAATATTTCCTTCAGATGAATTGTCATGCAGCTGTTTCTTACCCTATAAATCATAGCAGATTATTCTAGCTGGAAATGTTCACTTTGGGGAGAACATGAAATCCTTATAGGACCATAGGACTTAAAATAGATAGCAGGTTTTTCTCTGAATACTAGGGTAGGAAAACTGGGTTCACTTAAAATTTTACATAGCTCTCGCTGGAGAAGTAGTTGAGGTTAGTCGTCACAGTTCCGCCAGGCGTAGAACTAAACCTAAAACAGAAAATGAGATTTAGTCAAGCTTCGGGAGATTACATCTAACTTCCAAATTACTTCTTTCTCATCTAATAATGGAGCTCTTAAACACTTACCCGCTGCTTTCTGTGATGTGTAATATGGTTTCTGGGAAGGTGATCTAGGGGGGGAGTACGTGCTGTTCCTGTCTATCCCACAAGCGTTTAACAGAAGGTGAGATACAGAACTTGATTTCCTAGAGATTATTTTGCCAGACCCTCAGAATATGTTTATTTTAATGACAGTTTTTCTAGAAAGGTATCAAAATAAATACTTTAATTTCATTTTGACAGCGTCAAAATATTTTGGTTTCTATCATGTTGCAGCATTTCATTTTTGTTAAGTTAGTGTTTATACTTTTTATCCATAATAGTGATTAGAAGTTGTAGGTAGCATTTCCTATAGCACTGTGTTTCAGTTTCACTCACTCAAACCTAATTACTCTGGGTTTTGTATCAAAATTATTTTAGAATTTAGACCTTATAGTAAATCTTGTCTCTTGTTCAGATTTGGAATTTGGTGAGAATGTAATTGGGAAACCCAATTGCCGATTAAATCTTTAGCTCTGTGCAGGTTTACAGCAACTGATAAACCCCCTAAAGTTCTGAAAAAATAGAAGGCAAATCTGCATGGCCATACCCATAGGAAGGGGAAAATGGATACAGGATCCCGTCGCCTGCCATTGGTGATAGATCATGGATGTTGCTGCATAGGGTGGGTGGGGTCCTCTGCTGGTAAGGGTAACCCGGCTGAACCAGAGTGATGGAGTTCAGTAGCGGAGGGTAAGATGGCTGGAAAATCTGCTGTGGGCTGTATGGAGCTACCTGGGGAGGAGAAAGAAATAGCATACATAAAAAAAACCAACCCCCCCAAAAACCCAAAGGGGAAAAAAAACCCAACCAGTGGGATGGGAATACTGACAAGGCAGTAACCTCATAAATGGAAACTGGAGTTGTCAAAAATATTTTTTTCAGACACACACAGTGGTCTCACCCAGTTTTATACAAAACTGGAGCATAAGCAACAAACGCTTTCAGTTCAAAGCTCAAGGCCATCTCCTGAGCTGTTTGGAGCACGTGGCGTTCCAGCAGGCTGTATGAACTTATACCCATTCAGCATCTTGTCCCCAAATCTATTTTTGCCATGGCACCAATGTCAATCTTGGCACGCGACAAACTGCTCTGACTAATCTACTGTGCTTAGCACCTGTGTTCTGCAGATGAAAGCATATTCATAACCATTTCAACGCACCTGTCTCGAGTAGCAGCCAAAGGAAGGGGGCAGAGCTTGCTGACACAGGATCGTCATTCTCGGATACAGACCCTGTTGAGCAGATGTAAGGCATGATTTTTTTTAAAGAAGTCTGAGTCAGTCCATTTATTACTTTTGTGTAAGCTTTTTAGGGGAATATTATGTTCAAAGAAGTCAACTTGAGATAAGTGCATTTCTTAGCTTTGGGCAAAAGTCTTCTCTTTTTCTGCCTAAGTGTGAGACCTGCAGCACAGGAGTCTGCTTTCTGCTCTGTTCTGCCTGGGGAAAAAGTCAGCACCCTGTCGGCTGCCGAGAGGCGGATGGGCTGTGCCCTCATCTTATGCTACGTAGGTATCTGTTGGGCTCATGAATCACTGACTTAATGGAAAAAGTGAAACTTCTTGTTGTCAGTTTCCAAGGGAGCTCAGTCTGGCAAAACAGGTGTGCTCTGGGTCATCTGTCTCCAAAAATATTTGTAAATACGAGATAAAATATTTGTAAATACGAGATAAAATATTTGTAAATACGAGATAAAATATTTGTAAATACGAGATAAAATATTTGTAAATACGAGATAAAATATTTGTAAATACGAGATAAAATATTTGTAAATACGAGATAAAATATTTGTAAATACGAGATAAAAATGGAAACAATGAGGGCTGAGAGAGGTCAACATTCAGTGTCTGTGTCAATAAGACGTCATCCCTGGTATCATCACAGCTATCTTGGAGGACTGCACTACATGTGCTATTAAAGCTTTGTTTATGACCCAGAGCCACTGAATGTAACTTTATTGTAGTGGGACAGCAATCTGATTTCCTTCTCTACCCTACAAATCGGAAAACTGCTGTCAAAATAGCAGCAGGTAGTGCCCTCAGTCTCTCGCAATAGGCCTGCGAGTGTTCCATCTTCTGTATCTTCCCAGTGGTGCCCAGCACCAGGACAAGGGGCAATGGGCACAAACTGGAGCAGAAGAGGTTCCAGTTGAACGGGAGGAAGAACTTGTTGACTGTGAGGGTGCCCCAGCCCTGGCCCAGGCTGCCCAGGGGGGCTGTGGAGTCTCCTTCTCTGGAGATCTTCAACCCCCGCCTGGCCGCTGTCCTGTGCCCCCTGCTCTGGGTGAGCCTGCTTGGGCAGGGGGGTGGCACTGGGGGAGCTCCCGAGGGCCCTGCCAACGCCTGCCATTCTGGGATCTATCTGTATCACAAAATGCGAGTCTATTTTCTGTTACCTGAATCTGTGGGGAGTTTGGGTGGTTGGGAAAGACGGGAAAAGGAGGGAAGCTCAGGCTCTGCCACACTGGCTGATTCAGGGCTGTGGTCATTGTAGTAGTAGAAAAGCCTGAAGTACTTGTGTTGTATTTAACTGGTTTTTTATCTGCTGTTGCAGTAGTTACTGTAAAACAAAACAAGGTTAAAGACATTAATACACATGCATTTTCTTCATTAATCTGTGGAACGTTTGCTATTAAATGAACATGCTCTGCCTGTAAGCAAAAGCTGTTTAAGGTCTCTGTTACTTCTGCATACTATAGTTCTGTAACACAGAGACCCCAACTCAGTAATTAGCAGTTCACTTTCACTTGTAGGGCCATCAAACTCTGACCCACGGGACCTGGAATAAAGCTAATTGCCTGAGCCATAAGAACGAATGAAATTGTAAGAGTAGAACAAGAACCTTTGGGCAAAGTTCAAAAGTCTCTGAGATAAGGAAATTACAGCAGCGAGTAAGTTTATTGTGTTGTAAGTCTCCAGACTGATAAATCTAGTCCAGAAGCTTAAACAGTAGATCTGGACATGCATCGTTGCTTTTGTCTATTCTAGGATGCTTCAAGGAATGTAGTAATCGATACTCCATGGAAATTGGGATCTTTTAAATGACTCTGTGGGAACCCCAGAATCATGACATTGCAAAAAACCCCCCACAACAAACCAGCAGAAAACCCCAATAACCCAAAAAACTCCACCCCAAATGAAAAAAAAAAAAAGCTTCTAGAAAATATTGACCAAATAAATAAATCTCCATGGTCATGACCTTCCCATATCTACTCCATTTCAATATGTGGAAAGGGCATTGGGTAGGTGCTAGTTAGAGAGGAGAGAGACCCCAGTGTCCCCCTATAAAAGGAGAGTTCTTGAATGGGAGATGGGTTCAGTAGTTTTCAGTCTCGTACGTGAGGGCATCACCATGGAGCAATTGTGGCAGCGATGCCTGACCAGCTCCTGCCATCTGCTTTTCAACAGCTTCAGCTTTGTCTTAGTTTTCCTGTGACTCCCAGCTGATGTTCAAGGACCATGCCCAGATCCATACCTGGATTCTTTGTGACTGCATCGGAATCGGTTTCGGAGCAAATCTTGGCAAATGGTGGGAACTGCTGCTTCTGTCCTGTGGCTTGGCTTTCTGTTGCTGCTGTTGACAGCAGAGCTGTGCTACTCTTGGCAGAGCTGAACATGCCATTCTGTACCAACTCCTTCACTGCCTTTGTCTCCTCGGCCGCCACCTGGTTGCCCGCACCTTTGGCAGTGTCTGTGTACTTCAGCAGAAATGGCACCTCCAGCTTGCTGCCCTCCGTGCTGTGAGCGCCTGTCGCGCTGCTGTCCTCCAGCCCCTTGGAGCTCTTGTGGGGTTTTGCTGAACACAGAAGGCTGGTGAAAATGGATTTAGCAGAAAGCTGAGTGTTGCAGAGAGCTCTTAATTTCATCTCCCGTTCTCTGTTTCCAATCACTGCTCTGTATATGCTTTCGAGTCCCTCTGGTTCATCTAGCAAGTAGTTGCTGTAAGAAAGTGGAATATGGCTGCTGTTAAAGGAGGTTTGACTTAAAACTGAGCCACTTTTCTTGACTCCTCCTAAACCTTGTGTTTCTATCTCACTAGTGTTCTAGACTCAAGTATTCCTCCTTAACCAGAACAAAATTCCATCTTTGATGTTGTTCTTTTCCAAGGAACCACATAAAAGGGGGGGGAAAAAAATTTCTTAACTTAGTTAATGCATCTATCCAAGAATAACTGAAGTTGAATGACAGCATTGTAGGTGTGCAAAGAATGATTATAGAATTTATGCTTAAAAATATTTGTTGGTCAAAATATATTTTGATTGTAACCAAAATCTAGGTTCTGTGTCAAGATGATTCTTTGCTGGCAGTGGGTGTGAATGAGTTAAGCATACTTTGAGCTGGGGTATGCTTGCCATGAGGAAGAACTGAGTGGCCCCCAGTGCCATAGTACTGCAGCAGTTGGTAACCATTACTGAGGTCATCCTCATGACAGTCTGTGAAGTGGAGAAGCCGTACTAAGTTACGCAGCTAAGCCCTGTGGTGGTTTTCATGTCATCTGTCAAAGATGGTAAATTTAACCCTGTGATTCTGGGCATGAAAAGAGTTTTCTGCGTTCTATGCCTTGTATCCCAGTGTCCCTAATGGGAGAAACCTCGTTTGTTCTCCAGGCTCCAGCTTTGCACGGTTTCAACCTTCAGGGCTCAGTGGATTCTTAAATCTTTGCAGGGTGAGGGCCTGCATTTCCTTGGACTTACCTGTCCTAACAGTTCAGTCATCACCTGTAAGGCTTTAACAGGGCTGGGTGTTGTAGTATTTGGAGCTCATTAACCCATCTGATGGTCTTACCTCCCTATGTGTGCGATGGTCAACCTGTAGGGTGCGTCGCTGAGCACCTCTGTGCTCCCAAAGCCCTCTGGGACCCTACAGCGGGTCTGCTGCCAAAGCAGAACAATTTTGTGTTCTTTTAAGGCACACCTAAGTGCCTATAATGGTTACCTGCTCAAAATACCAATTAGTGCCTACTGAGGCTACCTACTCAAAACACCAATTTAAATTCCAGTTTGCTCTTTCCCATCCAAGTATGTTCAATAACTTAACGTATTATCAATTTACTCTTCGTAGCTTGAGGGAAAGACTGATGTTCTGTGCATGCACTATATAGATACATATATGGTTCATAAACAGCTAAAATTAGGAAATTCTAAATTCTAACTGTATCTAATTATCTCTAGTCATAGGATCACTATAATTAGTAGGATGCTGCTTCCCCCCTATTTTTAAAGAACATAGATATTCTCTTTAACAAAAACCTCAACAGATTTATCCTGTGGATATGAAAATAGAAAATTGTTAGGCTATTTCTGAGTACAGCTTCTTTCATACAACTTTTCACCCCGTCTTTCAGTGGGATTCCAGTCTCCGATGGCTTCATGGGCTGCAGCCCAGATTCTGCATTTTCTTACCCAGATCTTGTATTCTTTGGGTCCCCTCTTGCTGCTTTGCGCAACCTGTTGGCATTTGTGCCCTGACTGTGGTTGGAAAGACTTAGAGTTGGTGGCAGCTATGCTTCTTGTCTCTCTTGGACTTAGACGTTAGGTTACAGGAGTCCTGTGCTTGAATGTGTCTGGAGATGTGAATGTAGTATGTCACGCTCCTAGCTCTGATGCTTGCCTAAGAAGCTTTGTCCTCTTCTCGTGGAAGGTTATAAGCTCCTTTATGTTGGTAAATAGCAATGTCCTCAACAAGAGAGGTTCCTCCTGTTACCATCTGCTCTGGGTGATCTCAGTAATTTGCTCTTCTGTATCCAAATGCTCCAGAACAAAACCAGGAAGGTGAAACTTGTTGTGGTTTGTTCAAAAGATTCCAGGTACATTTTAAAATGAGCATACTAGCCACTTGCATAAGTCAGTATTTTAAAATAAGATTGCTAAATTGAGCAAGGTGACACGGTATGATCTTTGGCTGCTGATGCTATTGCAGCTGATGAATTGGGTAACACCTTTATTGACAGTTGGTATATACCGAAAGATTTTTCTTACTCTGTCTTTCAGGGGTGATGGAGGTAGCCAAGGTGTAGGGTACAGAGGCTTCTACCTCAAAGGTGGAAACCTGTCCTAGGACTGTCTTGCTTGGATTCCTTCCATCTTAAAGCAGTTCATTGAGCTCTGTACAGTGATTTCGGTTTAGCTTTTAACTTTCTTAAAGTTTTCTTTTTTTTTAAAGAGGAAATAACTGTTTACACTCTTTCATGTACCAAGATGGGCCGGGTTTGCATGATGGTTTTTTTGACTTTAAGAACTGGACATGTGCTCATGCTTGCTGATTTTTAGCTGGATTTATAAATTTTATTTTTTCTGTTTCAGGAGCACACAGTAAATATTATCCTATTAATCTGAAGAGCATACTTCCCTCTCTTACTACTATTTGTCCTGTGAAACATGATTTGGCATAAATTTTTCTGTGCTAAATTCAGCTTTTCTTTGTAAAGATCAGCTGTTTACAGTAGCTTCCTTTATAACACTTTAATTTTCGATTTTGCTCCTTTGAATGCTGCTTTCACTTCTTCCTGTAAATATTTTGATGTGCGTGTGGTTGTTTTTCTTTAAATGTTGTGGGGAAGCGAATGCAGCAGCTGCTTATGGTGCTTCAGAATTTGAAGTAGTTGGATTTCATGGGACACTTTTTTTTTCCAAAGAAAATTGGTTATAGTGGAGAAAAGGGTAATAATTTGCCCATTAGGAGGCTGTCAGGCAGCAGTCAATGTACGCTGTGCCCTAGGCTTTCATTTCAACAGGTTATGGAGGTCTGGCTTGGAAAGGTGTATACAGGAGAGCAGCAGCCTCTTCCCCTAGAGCCTGGGCAACTCTTGCAGATCACTTACTTGCTCTGGGAGCTGCTGCTGTCTCTCCGGAGGGCTCCTGCCAGGTCCGAGCAGAAAGCGTGCTGCAGCGGTGGCACCAGCGAGGGGGGCTGCAGCTCTTCGGACAGTTGAACGCGCTTCCAGATCTCGTGGCAGGCCTCGTCCAAGCCATCCTGGGGAGTGTTGTTGTGGATCCAGATGTGCCTAGGGAAAGGTCCCAGTGGGAACGGAGCTTCAGATGTTACTGCTGGAGCTGAAAATGTATCCCCAGCAGAGAGCATCTTTCAGCCTCCAAGCGTTTGCAAACGGTCTTTTTGAAAGAGGTGGTTTGTGTTGGCAGTGAAGAGCCCTGGCAACCGCGGAACCATGGGGTCTGGCAGCTGGCAGGAAGGGCAGCAGCTGGAAGTGTCCACTGGGCTTCCAGCAGTAGGAGTGGCAATGGCAGCGTGGTGTCCTTTCACACTGCTGAGAGCCATCTCCGGCATAAATCTCCAAAAAGACTCCAGTCTTCAGCATTCAACTGTCGCTGCCTCCCTCCACCTGAGCTCTGTATCGCCCCTCGTGTGTCTGCAGGGAGCTGAGCCCTGTGGGGTGAGGAGAGGACTGTCCCTCGGGTCCCTTTCCCTTCTCTTGCCCTTGTCTTTCCACGGACACGAGATGAAGAGCAGAGGCCTTGTGTGAGGGAAGCAGTGCAGACAGAAGGGGTGTTCCTGCTTCAGCATTTATTCTTTGCCACAGCCCAAGAGGAGGAGCAGCATCCCTGTCTGAGGCCCATCTAGAGCAGTTTGTGTCCCTGAAACTCTTCGCAGCCCACTCTCGATCCACCCTCCGCAGCAAGTCGCGCAGAAGTCTGATCCATCAGGAGATAAGAGGAGGAGGGACTAATTTTGCCTTGCATCTCTCAATAGCTGAACCTTTTTTCTACTTGGCCGCCGTCTGTTCATGCTGTGAACGTCTTTTGAGTCTGTGTGCCACCTGGGTTCGCTGGGCTGCTGTAACTCTTCCACGTTTCCAGAAGCACAGGGGCACATCTGCCCCTCTGGGGGTGGGGTGGGGAATATCTTTAGCCACCCTGTAAGCCCTTCCACTGCCATGGAAAAAGAACTCGTTCTCAGTTTTGGAGCTTGCGTATTTGTCAGCATCAGGGTTACAGAATTTTGCTTTGGGTACTGTTTGTTTTCAGCATCCTCTGTGGCATTTTGGGTGCTGGGCTATAAAACTTGATCTAGGTATGAAAATACAAGGCAAAGCATTTCTTAAATATAAAAGATACGTGCATAGCTTCAGATGCAACAGCTGTGTATTGAATTCTTTGCTACCAAGATCATTACACTGTACACCGAGATCTTGGCTCTGTACTTATCTCCGTTCAGATAATCCAGAACTGGACTCCCCTGTCATGTAAGTTAAATAGTGACTGCAGTTTCTCGCTAATAGAGGTATTATTCATAGCTATCTCTTAACTCATGGTTATGTCCAGATAAATGCTCTTCCCCCCAACAGTTGATAATCTGTGGTTAAGAGAAAATAAGTGAAACAAATTGTGTGGCATTTACTAAGATATTTTTTTTTTTTACCCATACCAAATTATTAATGCGGTAGTTAAAATTTTGGGGAATATGATCATGCTCCCAGTGTGAATACCCTCCAGAGTTCCTCGTATCACCGGGGGGCCCAGCCAGGGCACTGTCTGTGTTCTTGGGACCATGGTGAATGAAGGAGAGAGGGAGGGGGGGAAAGAGAACAGCCCTACAGATGTGGCTTGGTGGTCATAACCAGCAGAAAACCAGGCCGTGGCACTCACTCTGTGTACTAAGTCCTTGATTTTTATCAGTCTGTTTCTCTTCCTCCAGGAGCTGTTGTGAGGGCCTGGTTGGTGCCTGTGAATTGCTCTTGGCTCCATGGGTTACACTGGAACCTGGGGATGTCGCAGTCGCTGTTTTAGTTTATTTGGAGGAATCACAAAACGGCTCAAACTTTTGTCATGGAGGGTGAGATACTGTGTGATAAATGGAATATGCAAGTCTGGTTAAATACCTGCAGAGAACCTGGAGGCAGCAAGGCTGGCTTCAGCCCGGGCACCGCTGCGGTGGCACTGCAGTGCGGCTGCTGGGGGGTGCTCCCACCGAAGACAGCATTTCTTTTTTTTAGGATGGGATTTCTTCTGTAGTAGAGAGGTAGTTTTGTAAGGTGAGAAGCAACTGGTAGGGGTCAGAAATGGGCTGTTAAGCAGAACCTGCAAGTGAAGTGCCTCCATGTTAGAGATGGCTGGTAATCAAAGAAGTGGGTGATGGCAGCAGCGGGGGTTTCTGCTGTATTCATCAGTCTTGTCCATTCAGCAAATAAATGCAGGGGTGTTTTTTTGAGAGACTTAGCCCCTAAACCTTAGTGGTTTTGAGAAGGAAACTTACTTGGGGGGGAAACCCTTGATTTTAAATAAGTATGACTTTAACTAGGAATAAAGTGGGGTTGTGGCTGCTCGGTGACTTCACTATGTAGACAGTTGGTGGTGCAGGGCTTGGCTGCCTTGGGCCCAGCCTGAACCCTGCTGGTGGGCAGAGCAGTCCCACCTTCAGCTGAATGCGGTTTGGGATGGGGCGGGGAGGGGGGGGGGTGTGAATAGCTGTGTAAGGGAAAACCAGTGCCTGGAGCTGTGGAGTGTGGTACCCTGTTCTCTGATCCCTTTGTGTTTGGATCCGTGCCTTTGAACAATAAGGTCCATTTGAATAGGACGCTGCCGTTTAAAGAGACATAAAGCGACTCTTTCATGTAACAGCCCTGGTTGCCTTGGCTCTTGGCACCGGTTCACAATGTAGGCAGTGGAAGGATTGAAATGCAGAGGGGACACAGGGAAAGGGAGAGAGAAAGAGGATTGATTTGAGGGTGGAGGGGACAGATTTGCAAGCCCTCGATATAATTTGGTTTTTAGCTGTCAAATAAGCTCATTCAAGGCAACCGGAACACGACTGAAGAAGGGGGTTTTGCAGCAAGAAACTGCAGCAAATGCAAACCGCCAAGGCAGGGGGATGGGTGCCGGGTTGAGCCACCCGGGCCGGCGGGGGCTGCCGGAGCGGCGGGGGCCCGGGCCCGGCCCCGGGCGGGCGGCGGCAGCGTCCGGTTGCGGTCCCGGTCAGCGCCCCCTCCCCGCGGGCAGGAGCGGTGCTTCTGGGCGAGGGGCTGCCCCTTGGCCACCAGGGAAACACTGAAGTAGGTCCTTGCCGGGAAGGGGGGAGGATATTTGAGGAAGTCTCTGTCTTTTTTTTTTTTTTTTTTTTTTTTTTAAAAAAAAGCTTTGGTGCCGTGTTCGAGTTATTTTTCTTGTCCGTAGGTCTGAGCATCATTGCCAAGATAATTAAGTTCCTGAATGTGGCTGTAACGGACTGCATTTTTTTTTTCCCCATCTTGCATGCAGCTACAGGGACAAATATCCTAATAGATGCTTAAAATACAAAAAAAAAAAGCGATGGTGGAGGAGAAATCCTACTCTCACCAGCCCTGCAAAGGTTAGCAACAGCACCACAGCCAAGTGTGCCCCTGGGCTCGGTGGGGGCATGGCCAGCACAGCCTTTCCCACCTCCAGAATACCCTCTCCTGAACCAGTCCCACCAGTGTCAGGGCATGGCTTTATTGCTGGGATCCGTACCGTGGGGACAAGTCGCAGGGTGGGGGGGGTGGCTCTTTTGTCATCCCTCTTGTGTTTGTAACAAAATTTGCTTCATCGCAAAATTTGTGTCAATATCATCAAGTTGTTTACAGAGGCAGGGGAAGGGGTGGGGGCGCGGCGGGAGGAGGCTGCGCCGCGCTCGCAGATGTCTTAATAGCAGAGATGCTGCGTGTGTGTGTGTGCATATGCATCCTATGCTGTGCTCCCTGCAAAATGGGGGGTGGTGGGACTCGTTCCTATACGAGAAACCTGTAGTGTGTGTTAAATACAATCCTAAAGCATAAATTGTGGTTCGCTGGCTCTGGTGGGGTGGGTGCTGGTGGGAGGATTGTGCTGGGTTGGGGGAGCAAAACTGAGACAGATCTATTCGGTGGCTGCACGGCAGCCCCTCACCGCAACACCCATGCCCTCTCCCCTCCCCAGCATTTAGTAAAGAGGAGAACAAAGATGTGGGAATGATTAATCAACTAGCTAATAAAAAAGTATAAATCCCTGGGGACTGTGTGCTGCTAATGCCGAGGAGCTGGCTCCGAGACAGCCACCAGGAGGGACGAGCCAGCCCTCCTCTCCTTTCCTTGCCTCTCCTCTCCCCGAGCTGCTGCCACACTTGGTTCATTCCAGCTGCAGAAGCTCAGAGCCTTCCATGCGGTGGGATTTTTTTTTTTCTGAGCTGAAAAAATAAAATAAAAAAAAAAATCACAAGCCTGACCTGCTTTTTTTTCCCCCCCTCTTTCCTTTCTCTTCTTCATCCAGCCGAGCCGAGGACTATCCCAATCGCAAAGGGGAAGAAAAAGGGGGGAAAACCCAACAACAACAACCAACCCCCAGCACACCCCATTCCTGCTGCCCTTTGACATGCAACCTTCCTTGGGATGGGACAAGCCGGGATGCAGCTGCACGTTTGGAAGGAACTGGGGAAAATTGGGGATCTTTGCTCTCATGACGGTGGAAGTGAGCTCCTGGAGCCGGGTGCTGCTGCTCTCCGTGGGGCTGCTGGCTGTCTCGGTGACTGGTAAGTGCAATGGAGAAAGCCGGCAACTTTAGGAGCATTTTTCTTCCTGCTCCTTAGATCAAAGGACCACTGTTCATCCTCTTGGGGGGGGGGGGGGGGGGAAATGAGGATGACACTGTGTGTGTGTGCGCGCTTGTGTGTCCGCACATGCTTCCCTGTAGTGTTCAAGAAGGAGTATATTTTCTTCAGACCTTCGTAGCTTCGTACAAGATAGTTTCCTTCTGTATCCTTTGGGAGCAACAATTTTAAGCCATGGGGCAATAAAAGGTGGCTTTATTTCATCCTCTTCCCTTTCTCTGGTGGGTCAGATCATTTGTGCACACTTGCTGTATGATATGCAAGATGACTGTGAAAAATGCCGTTACAGTTTCCCCCTCTGTCTTTTTTTCCTTGCATCTTAATTCGTTATTTCGCTACCCCAGTGTTTGTAGATTTAGGATGCCTTACATGAAAATAGAAGCACTTTTCACTCCTGCCTTTCAAGTTTATCATCTCTTATATATGAGCTCTTTGGCCTCGGCATCGTGCTTTTTTGTGAAATAGGCATTTATTGACTTGAAAGATAGCAAAAGAAGACGTGAATTTGGGGGGGAGAGGGTTGCTTGTGTCACCTCCCTAGTTTCCGCAGCTGCCCTTGTAGAAGAAACCTATCGAAGGACTGAAGTTTATTTCTGGTGGAAACAACAAATATTTAGGGACTGTCCTTACGTATGTGTAGGAGGGGGAAGAGTGGGAGAGCCGAGTGTTTGGCAGTGTCTTCCTTCAACACTGTGCAGTGCCCCGATTTCCAAGAGTTTCTCAGTAACGTTTGTTTTGTCTGCTGTATCTTAGGCTGGAGGAATGCATGTTTGTGTGTTGATGTGTATGAAACCTTCTTGGGGGTTGTGTTGTGTTGTGGGTTGGGGTTTTTTTTTTTTTTTTGAAAACTTTGTCATCTGGAACGCAACACTGATTTTATTATGTAAGGCAGATTTCCTCTAAGGAGATCCAGAATAAGTATTAACTGCTCCTCCTGAGTACTCCTGCAGTGGAGCTGAAGAGTTGTGTGAACTGGAATTATCTATTAGGAAGGAGTATAAAACCACCCAAACAACCTCCAAGTCTTAATTAAGGATTGATATTTATTTTTATGAATATTTTTTCTTCCTTTAGCAGGAGCATTTAGCCTGTACACAATAGCAAACCATTCCAGCAGCTTCTGTCGTGCTTTTCTGATACAAGAGATACTTAAATATATGATTTACTGTATCTTTTTTCTTCTTCAAAGCTATCTGTAGCTTATTCATGCTAGATCTTCCAGGCTTCTCCCTGTGCCTGCTTGCTCAGCGTGCAGTCCTTCCTTCTCAGGCCCCTAGCTCCCTTCTCCCTGCATTTAGTGCTCTCTGTTCTGGATCCTTCACACAGAGGTTGGTGCTCTGTTGGGTTTTTTTTTCTTTGTGAGCAGAAGATCTGCAAAAGCTTTTTAGACCTCAGATGTTTTCTATTTGCATCAGAGCCAGAGGCGTTGCTCAGTAGCTCCTCTTCCCTAGGTGTTCTTTTTTAACAAATTCTGAAATCCTAGTAATGGTCTTTTTGTTAAAGGAAGATACCAACTTTGAAATCGGTGGCTTGCTGCTTGATACCCAGAACATGGTGAATGTATATGAAGTGAATGCACCCACGCTTTGCAGAGTCCACGGCGGTTTTAGGGTCTAATCCCAGAAAGTAAGTTTAGTCTGGGCTGGGACTTCTAGTACCTTCGCTGAGCAAATCATGGACCTCTGTAGAACAGAGTTCCAATGAGGCTTCTGTGCTAACCTCGCCTGTTCCTAGGGTTTGTGTAGGTAGCAGTAACCCAGAGCACCCATAGTGTGGCAGCAGAGCTGTATATGTAAAACTATCGGTTAGTAGTTCTGTCTGTCTTAAAAATAAAAAGAGAAAGAAATCCTGCTCGCATCGCCTCAGCTGTGCCATGTCAGCAGTCCTGTTGCCCAGTAATGTCCTTCTAAAAAATGGCACAAAGCATGTGCTTGCTTCAGATGTTGCTGTGTCTGAAGGCAAGATAACGGAGCTTCCGTCCCCACAAAGGACGGACCAAGCTGTAGGGAAGGTGGCGTTTTGGGATCTGCTGAAGTTTATTGTGTACGGGTGGGGTGGGGGGAGAGGAAGTGGTTCCTATCGCTTCCCCCTTTAGTTTGAAGGGTGTGGGAATGATTTGGCAGCGTATTAAGATTTGCGGAGGGCACTGGATTTGTCTTCAGCTGCGAGCTGATTGTGATCCGTGCGTGGCGTCTCCAGAAATACAGCGTGTGTGATGATTCTGAAATTGTACTTGATTTGTCAGCCCAGGTGGGAGCAGGAATGGTATTCCTTCCCCTTCCCTTCTGGGCGCTTAGCTGTGCATTGGCACTGCAGGGTGCATTTGGGGTACGTATTGGCCAGGTGTGTGTGGATATACACATATGCAACTTCTCTTGAAGGCCTGCTATAAAGGGGGTCTTGGTATCGTTATTTACACGCTGTGCTTTACTGGACAGCGTCTTGTTTTGTACTGGGTTATGGAAAGATGCACCGGCTTGAAACATGGTCTAATCAATTTAAACCCGTTGTAGTTTTTTTCTTGATGGAAAATAGTTTTTGGCTGACTCTTCCTCTGGAGTGGAGGAGCAGGAAGCTGTTTATGAATTTTGATGTATGTACATGTATTTATGTTGTAAATCATCCTCTTATTTTGTTCTGTTGTCTTAAATCTTCACAGGATAAAGAGCGATTCAGGGGCACTTACTCTGTCAGGGAAGGAACTTCAGTGTGAAATACTCAGTGATTTGAGTGTATTTTTTTAAGGGGTAAGGGTGTAAGATTTTAACTCTCTGAAGTGGTGGATAGATGTGGGGTTTTTTTTGGAGGAGGAAGGGAAGTGAATAGTCACCAGCCTGATTACATTTGATTGTGGCATATGAGGAAACTCCAGTATTTGATGGCAATAGCTGAGCATATCGTTTTGATTGGAGTCCTCCTATCGGTGCTGAAGCAGTGGGGATATCTGTGCTAAATGGAATGAATGACTCCCATGTACTCATTCATGTCTTGCTATTGCCTTTTATTACTGGAAAGGAGTCGGTTATGGAAAGCATTTGGAGGATGCAGATGTTCAGAGGGTACAGCGCTCTTGCTTGGCATCAGGCTGGCTTTTTGGTCCGTAGCAAGGGTGGGAACACAGAAGACATCATACTGCTGTACCTGCCTCCTTGTCCTTGTGGCTGGGAGAGAGGATATGGGATCTAGTCCATGCGTTTCCAGTGCTTCACAGTGGATTAACGTAGGTGGGCAGGAATAGGGCCTAATCCTTCCCTCTCCATGTGCCTGTATGATGAGGCTGGGCCACCATTGTGCCCACAGGTTGGGCTGGGTGTAGTGCTTGCACTTACCTCTTCACGCTGGCGTGTACGCTTTTGAGTTCTCAGTGAAGAACATCCAAAGTCAGTGTGCTTTCCTCCGTGGCAGTATGTGCCCATAGTGGTGGGTAGGGAAGGAAGGGGGGGAAGAGGAGCCCTTGCTAGGAAGGGTGCTGCGCAGCAGCCAGGACTCTGCTCCAAGCCTTGGATGTTTGGGTCACCATTTGCCCTGTGGCACCGTAGGCAAGCAGTTTCAGTTTTGTCTTCTTGTTCTTTGTATTGATCAATGAGTTCATCTACTGGGGTACAGGAGGCTTTCCTTTGCTGTACAACTGTTCGTTGCCTGTCACTCAGATTTTTATTTTTTTTTGTCCTGGCCTCTTAGTGCTGCTGAAGAACATCTAAGCTCAAGCTTGCCTTGCCACTGAGCTCAGTCTCTGTCATGTCAGATATGTCCTAGGGAAATTTTGTCTTCAGCTGGTTGATGGTCCCCAGCTGAGCCAGCCTGCAGTGGTACAGAGGTGGATGTCTGTTCAGCTGATCCTCAGTGGCTGCCTTCCAGTTGTCTAGGAGTGCCTGTCAAAAGAAGGTGCTTGTCAAAATGGGTGCTGGGAATGTGATCCAGGCAATCTGCCATAGATCCCAGTGGATATGCTTTTTGCCGAGGTGGTTTAGGGCTCAGGGTGTAGCTGAGCTGTCAATCAGGTGATCATTTGTAGCGTCCATGCTATAGAGAATATATTTTCCTATGCAGAAGTGACTGTGCCTTATTTAATCTACTTTCAGGGACAAGTGAAGAATAACTGTCCCCGTCCCCCTCCCCCCCAGTTTACTGTTCACCACTTGCACTTGTGCCCCAGGATTTGCAACTGCTGAATTGCTGCGTGGTGCTTGCTGCCTTGCTCTGGTCCCGAGTGGCCAGCTGTTTGTGAAACGCCAAATTTCACAGCTGTGCTTATGTTCCTGCTGATGCCTCTGCCCCAACTCCTACTTAAATCTGGCATGGATCTTGAACAGAGGAAATGGTTATGATAATGTTGAGGGTTAGACAGGTTGGGGGGAAGGTCAGGCAGCCTAACCTCCATCACGCTGACTGTGTAACATCCAGCCATAGCAATAAAGCCCGTGTGGAGGGTGGGCTGAAGGGTCTCATCCCTCTGCTGCTTCCGTCAGGTGCAGCTGGGCCCTCAGATGGTTTTGGAATCATAGAATCATTTAGGTTGGAAAAGACCTTTAAGAGACCCCTTTGGAGATGGAAAGGATGTGTAGTTCTTTGGCTAGACCAGGACTGGATTTGGACTTGAGTTTTTTGTTAGGACTGTTTTGGCCTTTCGTTTTCACTGCAATGCGTGCTTAAGAGGCGTATTGTATAGAGGTATAGCTAGTCTAAAGATTTTGGGGACAAAGCTGCGGTCTTTGTGCCCATAGAATTACACGAGAAGTCTGTCTTACTCCATTTTAATCAGGAGTATCCTGAGACATAGGGTTGGAGTAATTTTTCATAGGTTTTAGTTAAATTATAACAAAGCTATGTTTAGCCGGGTGGATTTTAAATGCTACTTCTTTACTATCCTTCATGTTTCTAGGCAATGGGAGGTTCAGAAATAACCTGGATTAGAATTACCCTTTTGCCCAACAGAAAGTATAGCAAATTCAAATGGGAGGGGAAAGAGGAGACTTTAAGGACTACAAAAAAATAAATTACTGAGTAACAAAGATTCTGTACGGCTTGAATTGCCAAGTCCAGCACTGAGTTGTCCATTTGATGTACACAGCAGCCAAAATCGTAACTGCATGTGCTGGCTCTAACATCCAAACGCAGCCATTGTGGGTGCCGATGAGTGATGGCACAGCATCAGGCTTTAAAAGGATTTAAAAGCAGGTAAGTTGTTTTTCTGCTCCACCCAGATAGACTGGCCATAGGAACTGAGATGACCTCATCTGTCCTGTGTGTTAACTGGGGGTTTATAGCCTAGCTCAGTATTTTAATGAAGTCGGTATATTGCTGCTTATTGAAATGTTTCCCTTAAATATATTTATTGGGAACTCCAAAATGCGCACTTAATACTTGTCACTGAGGTATTACAGTGCTCAAGGCCAGCCAACGAGGCTTGTACGATACCATCCAGTACCTTTGGTAACCTCTGTCAAGAGTAGAGGCAAACACAGAATTAAAGGGCTTCCCTAATAAAGCACTCTTTTAACCTCTCTGGGTGGTAAATCCAGAGTACTGAGGGGGCAGGGAAAATACTGCTGTTGCCTGCTGAGTATTTTCTACAAGGGCCAGGCCACAGAAGCCATGTCCAAATCCTTTTCCACCACGCTTTTCTACTGTGGTGTCGCTGTCTGCCTTTTGTTCCTCTCTGTGCCCAAGGGCAGAGATGGGAGGAACCTCTGCCCTCGTGGTACCGAGTGACTTGCACAAGGTCATTTGGGGAATTTGTGGTAGAGCTGCAAAGGTGTCGGTCTCAGCCTTAAACACAAGGTGGCTTTTCCCGTTTTGTTCCTTAATTCTCCGCAAAGGAGCGTGGAGCTGCGTTGTGAGATGCTTTCAGTGCAACTGTAAGGTTATTTCTGAGGCCTCCTGTGGTGTGTGAGTGCCTGCTTTGCAAAGTAGGCACTTGCATTGCTTGCAAAAAAAATCAAGATCCAGAGATTAAAAAAAGTGATAGTAGCACCCACAGTTCCTGTGTTTACACAGTGTTTCTGGAGGAGTGAGGTACAGTGCAATTATGGAAATCAGTGTACTTTGCTTGCACTAAACATGATGCAGTGCCGTTATCTGCAAAATATATGTGCTTCTGCCATGCTATGCAGTGGCAGACTGATCCGATAGTGGTTAATGTGTAATTGGGAAAATCCCATTGATTAAAGAAATCAAATTAACTCTGTTTCAGTCTCTTTGCTGCCATGGACACAGCCAGCCAGAATGGAGACAGTATGCTGCAGGGAGCTTGTATGTAATTTTTTTTTTATACCTCCCTTGCATGAAAGTGGAAAAGAGGTGGGGTGGATTTTTCCCCTCTTTTTTTAAATGTGGCTTCACAGTGAACAGTGTGGTGTTCGTTTGTTCTTCCCAGTGCCAGGTGCATTCCCTGATTCAGTGCCTTGCAGTAATGGTTGCAGTAATTTTCTGTTCTTACATGGTACAGACATCGCCACTGTTGTAATAAACTGCCTGGGTTTTGTGTGCACACCGCCGCTGTCTGCCGGATGGAAAGAGAACTGGGGACTGTGTCAGAGTCCTGCTGGTGCTAGTGATTTCCGAGAGGTCAAAATAAATGTGGAGTAGGCAGATCTGATGATCTGTGACTTTCATTGGAAGAGGAGAAGGGTCTTGCAACTGTGAGGCCCAGAGCAGCTATGGTTGCCAGGGAGATGCCTGATAGGGGAGTAATTAAAAAAAAAAACAAACCCAACCTAAAATATTTCCCTATTACTTATTGCAAAAATCTACTTGAAAATGAACTGATGGCCTAGGTTTGGGGAAGTGGGTATTTAGGGAGTTGTAGGAAGGGGAATATGACTTGAAGAAACTCTGTATATCGTGGTGTTAAGTGTATTTACAGTAGGCAGCTTCCCGAGCAGTGATCCTTATGTGTCCAGTGTGGTGTAAACATGCAGTTGAAGGTCGCCCTTGCCTGGAAGAGTGTGCAATCTAAATTATCCGTGAGTACTGGATAGAATTCTTGAGTGTTGGAGGATTGTGAAGATGGTTGGAGACTACAACTCAGAGGGGCTTTCTGCCTGCTCTGCTGGAAGCCTGCTTCTCAAGCCAGGCTTGTCTAAGGAGGACAATATGTGAGAGGGGCAACCAGCGTCGCCAGAGAAGAGCTTTATGCTTGTATGTACATCCGACTGGCCTCGATAGGAGCGCTGCTGTACAGGACTCATAGGCTGGAGCTGCCGCCAAGTTCTCGCAAAAGCCTGGTACCTCAACCCTCGCTGGCATTTGGGCTTCCTCTTTAGTAATTCTTGGTGGTCTCAGAAGGCAGCTCTTCCTCTCCATCTGTAACCAGAAGAAAATGAACAGCATCCTATATTCTGCTGGAAGGTTTTTCCTTCCCTCCACATAAGGAGGCATTGCTGCTCCTGCTTTGTTATTGGCCCTATGAGAGAAGGCACTGGGCAGAAATCAGTCCGTGCCCAAAGACATTTTGCTGTAAGTGCAGGGAAGGTAGAAGGCAGAGCCAGATGCAGAAGGGCTTGCCCAAGGTCACGCAGCAGGTTTCTAGCAGAGCTAGGAACAGACTCCAGGTCTTCTCACTCCTGTGTGCTATCGTGTGCTAAACAGCAGCGTAGAAGTGGCACGCTGTTGCTTCTGAGAGATGTTTTTGAGATGCTTTCTCTCTGCAGATGAGGTCTGAGCTACATCTGTGCTAGCGGATGTGAAGGCATTTTACAGTAGTTACGCTGAAGCAGAACAATTTCTCAATCCATTTGTCAAAATGTCTGCAGTTCCCATTTCAAGGCAGATAAAACAACAATGAATATCAAATAAAGGTGTCTTTATCCAGAACATTTTAAAACAAAAGGAGGAGCAGATTGGTTCTTTTGGCCTCTGGCTTGCATTAGCTCTCTGGAATGTGAAGTCTGTTCTGTCCTAATGAAATGGCTTTATTTGGGTTTCATCCACTTGCCTTAGTGCCACCTACATTTCTTTCCATGTAAAGAATTTAGCTGTTTCTCAGTTGTCAGTTCAGCGGGATGTAGACCAACGGGCTGTTTCGCCAAACCACGGTCACAGCCTGATAATCCTGGCCCCATCTGTGCCCAGAGCTGGTTGTATTGGAAGGTGCAAGAAGTACTGCGATAGATGAGAGAGGTGAGTTAATCACGGCTAGAGAATTAACCACAACTGGGGATTTTCTGGTTCGGTGCTTGCCTGTGATTTGCACACTCTTGACTTGCAGGAGTCATTAAAGCCCAGTTCTTGCTGTTTTCGGCACTTACAAATCCTTGGAAGTGTGAGCCTTAGTCGTTCTGTTTCACTTCCCCATCTGTAAAATGGGAATAAGTAGAATTTGCAAAATCCTAAAATGGTTTTCAGATTTATTCTGCAGCGAGATCTCAGGATGTTTGTGAAAAGCTTTCAGCAGCTACAAATTGCGCTAGGTTGATTAGCTACACAAGTTGTATGCTCTTGGTTCTCTCCCTTGATTGCGTGGAGTGAATTTCAACCATTTCATGTACAATTTGGGATTAATTGTGAATGACATAGAGGTGAAAGTTGTCTATCTGCTACTAAATGTCAAGAAGTAGAGTATTTATGGCAAAAAAAAAAGTCAGAAATACAATCAAATGCGGTTTCTGTTCCAGCAAGGATTTGCACAGGTTGTTTGGCTCCTTCTGTAATTCGCGCTGTATCACTTACATGGTTTTTACATGTTTAGATCCACATTTATGCCTTTTACCAAAAGACTGCAGCACAACTTTTAAGAGCACAACGTACTCCAATATCGATGGGAAGGTAGGAGGCTTGTAGCAGACCAAGAATTTGCCAGAAGCCTCAGGGAATTGGATACTGGTCTTTAGCAAAAGCAGAAAGTATGGTCTGGACATTTGGATTTTTAACCTTCCATGGACTCTTTGGCTTTGAAGTGGTTGCTTAAATTGTGTGAGCTTTGGCTTCTTGTCTATGGAGTGGAAAAATAGTGCTATCTACTGTGTTATGAAGATGAATGTCTTAAGGATGGCAGAGATCAAATGGAGAACTTGTTTTCTAATTATGGTGCTTGTTATTGCTCAGCAGTTTAGCAATTTTTTTTGTTAAACTAGTGGAAGCAGAGTTGGAAATATTTTTTTTTTTTTAATGGCATCTACATCATTGCTTTTGGAGCCGGAGGGCCTGAGCTGGAGCGTGTTGCCCTAAAGAGGATGAGAGGGTTTCCTTAATGTTCAAGTTGGCTTTTTATTCACAGAAAGTTTGCTGAAGAGCTTTGCAGCGGGAATGATGGGCTGTTGTGTCATTGTCTGCAAGTTGTTACCACCCTGCCCTCGCTTCGCTTTTGCTCCCAGTGTACATGCGTGTTCCTACACTCTCGACAGCTAGTTGCCTGTAAGGAGGACTCTCTCTCGCTGTTCTAGCTGGAATGAGCAATGCTAGTGGCAATTTAAGCAGCTTGCAGGAAAGCTGGTCTGGTAGTTTGAAAATGTAAGGATGTGCAGGGTCTCATTCTGTTCCGCAGCCCCGCCTCCTCCACGTTTCTGTAACTCTGCTATCTTCGGCAGGATTCTTCCCTCCTTTCATTGCTGCAGGGCGAAGGAGGATCTGGTCCTTTGTCAGACAGACGCTTGATCTGACATTGGTGAAGCCGCTAAAGCCAAGTTGGAGGTACAGAAAATGGAAGCTCATTTCTTCTGTAACAAAGGCACAATTGAATGTTCCTTTCCCATTTGATGCACTGAATAGTAATATCAAGAAAAATACATTTCCTCCCAGAAAGGAAATCTCCTTCTTCAGAAGGATAATGAAGCCTGGTGCTTTTCCAAAGACGATGCCATTTTTAAAGATGCTACTTGCATCATGCAGCATATTGTTTATATCCCTCTATTGTTGTTTTGTCTCCATTAGGGGAAGGTTAGGCACTGACTGTGGACACTGGACAGCTGTCAGCAACCATCCTGGGACGTTTTCATTACAGTTAAGCACCACTTGGAGAAGGACTCAGTCTGTTAATATTAAAATAATGTCCACCCGCTGAAATAATAAACATTTTGAAAGGTGGGGAATTTGTCCCTGATAGCATCGGGGCTTTATTTCTGACATTGGGTTTAACACACAGCCTCTGGAGGCGGCAGTCCTGGGATGTTCTGTTGCTCGCTTGCTGACCCCTCTGCGGGGTTAATCCCTCTTCTGAGGGCTCTGGTTCCCTTTCTGCAGGCTGGGGTGTGGTGGCTTGCAAATCTTGTAGCTCTTCAAAGGATGGTAAACCAGCTGTGTTGGAACTGCTGTACTTTGGTAGGGTGTTTTAATGAAAGTACATTTGAAAAAAACAAACAAACCACAAACCCAAACCTGTTGGGTGCTTGTGTGCTGAGGGAACGATGTGTGGAATGGCCTCTGCACTGCAGATAGTGTCTTGCTTAAGGCCGGAGCCAGACTCTTCCCAGTGGTGCCCAGTGCCAGGACAAGGGGCAATGGGCACAAACTGAAACAGAAGAGGTTGCAGTTGAAGATGAGGAAGAACTTGTTGACTTTGAGGGTGCCCGAGCCCTGGCCCAGGCTGCCCAGGGGGGCTGTGGAGTCTCCTTCTCTGGAGATCTTCAACCCCCGCCTGGCCGCTGTCCTGTGCCCCCTGCTCTGGGTGAGCCTGCTTGGGCAGGGGGGTGGCACTGGGGGAGCTCCCAAGGGCCCTTCCAACCCCTCCCATTCTGTGATTCTGTGTAAAGCATGGTGAAACTGTTGTGGCTTTTTGAGTGAAGTTCTCAAGTCTTGATCATGAAGGTAGACCATGTAATACCTTGACACAGGTGTCTCGTAGACCCAAGGTTCCTTCTTGCAGTAGCATGTTCAGTGCTGGTTTTTTTACCTTGGCAAGATCTATGGTGTGAGACAACCCTGCAGGGCCGGTGTTGTTACTGCCTCTTCATAACCAGCTGAGTTGGCTCTGGCTAGAAGAAGTTGTCTTGAGAAGAGCAAGTTCATTTCACTGGATTTAAAGTGCTCCAGAAGACATGTTTCATGGGAGGCTCTGTCATTTGTTCCTGCTAAGTGCTGTGACAGTTGTAAATTAGAGAACAAATGATGACCTTTTTTTGCCTCGGAATCTAATCCTGAGGGCTCTTATGGGCAGTTTTTTCCCCTTCTTTTCTATGAGTGCAGTTAGCAAATGAGACTTTTTGTAAAAAGTACCCAATTTGAACCTACAAGTCGATTTGATTCACCCCTTGTTAACTCTTTGATTGAGAGCTATGTAGATTGAAGAAGAAAGGTATTGATCTGCTTTTGGGATTGAAAACTAAGATTAAATAGAATATGTCTAAGGGTGAAAATGAGGTTTTAATGGAGGAGGTGAAAGAAAAATAAAATAGTACACTATAATGTTAATGGTAATGGAAATAAGTTCTGAGTTTCTTCATTCGTTATACACAGATGGAGGTCACAGGATACAGAAACTGTGTGGAAATGACTTGGATTTGCATGCGAGTGGATTGATCCGCAGCAGCTAGCGGGAATACTTGTGTACAAGTCGTGGCAGATTGGTACCTAGCATGAGAATGTTTCCAAATTGGATCAGAACAGGATAAAAATAAGTCTGGTTTTGTAGTTTCAGGGCATCCATCAGTTGCCAAGATTATATTTAGACAGCGGGACGTTTATCGTTAGAACAGAGCTGATAGTTTTCAGTGAAGAATTTAGTTTTTGCTGTTGTGTTTGTGAAATTCATGTGTAAAGGGACTGAAAACTTCAATATAATGGAAATGTTTTGCTTTTCCTACAGATAATCTGTTAGAAACCTTTCGTAGCTATTCATTGTTTAGGGCATGTGGCTGGCTGGGTTTTTGTCCCATTGGGTGAAGTGAATTGTTCACTCCTCTCTGCTCTGTCAGCTGCTGGTGATGTTCATTGATTGCTCAAGGTGACAAGGAGGCATTAGGAAATAAATACCAAGTGTGGCAAGACTTAAAGGAAGTGAATGCAAAAGTGCTGTTAACAGAACCATGTAAAAAATGGGATTTAGATCCCAACAAAAATTCCCAGGAGAAATTGCCTTCTGGTTTGCCTCTTTTTGTAATTCAAATATGATAATACGAGTGCAAGCTGTTATAATACAAATGCCTGGCGGAGTGTTTTGTTGGAAGATCTCAAAGCACTCATAAACGCACAGTGCATCTCTATAGAGAGAGCGTGCGGAAATGAGAATTGGGGTGGAAGAGTGAAGAGCTTTTAATAAGTGGAGTCTCTGCTTACTCAGGAATTTTTTTTTTTTATCTGAAGGTATAAGACTTTGGTCACTGTAGTGACAGCTCGCTTGCTGGTTATGGCATTGCCTGAATATTTGAAGTCAGTTCTTCTGTGTCATCTTCTACAGAACTTCTCTGTCTCCTTCCTCTTGCAAGCCATAGGTGCTTAAAAAGGGATGGTGGCCCCCCTGCAACTAGCAAGAGTATATAGTAGGTTTGTGTAACTGCTTTGCTTTCCATGTAGTTATAAATGCATGAAAATAAAACCAGATTACTCGATTGATGTTTAAAGATCTGAGCTAGAAACTGAAATGGGGGGGAGGGAAGCTCTCCACTTCCTCAGCTTAGGGCAGACTTACTTCTGAAGAAGAGTCTATAGCCACTGTATTATTCTCTTTAAACTTTCAGTTCTCTATCAGTGTAATGATGAAATTGTTAATACTGTGAGAATTTCAAGGACTGAGGACTTCTAAATTATTAGCAAGATGAGATTTGTAGCTGGGTCAAAGATCTGTCTCGGGGCCAGTTCCATTCTCACCGGCCTTGAGGGAGCATTGAACTTTATAGATGGACACACAGCTTCATATCTAATAATGGCAAGTGAAATTGCAGCTACTTTTAAGTCTTTTCATGATGACATGGATATGGTAACAGGGGGAATAGAGCTGAATAATGCAAATTTGTCATGAGGAAATCTTCAAATTAGGTCTTCGCTGGGGTTTGTGAGATGGATTTCACCTTGAACCTTATTTCACCTTTCTTACCTTTTTTGAGATAAAGGAGTCCTAACACCTGAGATGAAAATGAGTTTGTGTTTGAGCACAATGGATAAGCCATTTAAATGCAAATATTCTTTTACTGGAAAATAATTGAAATACAAATTGAAAAATTTGTTTTGGAGATAATAATTAGCACCTTATAAATGAGACTGAGTAAAAATGCTGCTTGAGTGGAGTCCGTTTGCAGGGCTTTGTATGATTGTTTTTATCAAATTAGCTTCCATTTTCTGAGTTTTCCTTTCAATTGTGGCTTGAGATGAACTGCCGGGTGAAACACAAACCTTGTGGGAGACAGACAAAATCTGAGATCCAAGAGATTCGCATATCAAAAATCACAGGCACAGCAGAAAACCATGCCTACCCTGTGTCAGTTTTATGGATGTCTGGACTGAAGGTGGGGAAAAATTAAATCATTTTACAGAGGCAGAGAGAAAATAAGGGTAAAATTTTAAGAAGCTTTTGAATCATCTTGAACATTTTCATTGACTCTTGGACTCCTGGGGCAAGATTTGCAAGGTTGTTTAGATGCCTAAATATGTGTATACTTGCCCAGCGGGGTTTTGTAAGAGGATATGTTAGCTGCAGAACTCGGGTGCATTTGTAAAGGCTACAGGGCATCTGTCTGCAGTTTTTAGGTTATAAAAAATTGTTTGTAAATCTGGTCCACTTAAGTTCCTTTTGAAAAGGGACTCGTGGTCCTTAGGTGAATTCGTTTTGGTTTTGTGAAGTCTTGTACAAAGGAGTTGCCTAATCTTTGACATTTTGCCGTGAGTCCAGGGTCGAACTGAGGCCTCCTGAGTTCCAGCTTAGTGCCTTAATCGTGTGTTAAACCGTATTTTCTTAGGCTAACTCTTGGTTTCAGACAAAAAGTGGGCAAGCTTGCACAGTGCATTGCAAAGCCCTTCTCCTGTTACTGGGGTAGAATGCAGCACGGCTCTGGCTCACTTTGAAATGCAATGCATAAACACTCCAAAGGAGACTGCCAGTGGGGTTCGATCAAAGGATATTGGGGCAACAGAGAAGCCATGAAGGGAAGAACCAGGAAAACCCAGTGAGGCTGTTATTCACACTGGAGACAGCATGGGAAGAATATGCATTAATTGGTTAATGCTTGTGAAGTGCTTTGAAGATGGAAATAGCTATATAAGTGCTTGGTAGTATTATTATGCTGACAATGGCTATGTAGAAGAGTCGCGGCACTAAGGGAGCAGTCAAAATTGATTAAGAGACAATTTTGAAAGAGAAAGTTTTGAAGGGAGGAAATTGCATCCCTTGAAGAGGCTGTTCTGGCCGAATATTGGGATAACTCTTACTTCCCTGAGCAACTGATTTCAAGTAATGGATGGTCTGCACAAGATTCCCAGTTTCATCAGGAATTACGCAGCTGTGAACTCTTGCAGGTAATTGCTGTTCGTTAGGTTGTTAATGAGTGGCTGCTTGTGAGGGGTGGAACTGTTGCAATCATGAGGAAACCCAGTTGTTGAGGCTTGTTTGGAGTGTGAAGGTCACATTAAAGCTAACTTGTGAAATAAGTTCCACTAAAGCAATCGGAAAACCCTGGAGCTTCTGGGTCATGAATCACAAAAGCTTTGGTATGTGTGTAGACAACTCCAATGGATTTTCCAGCAGAGATGAGAGAGAGTTGATACGACTTTTTATTAAGGCAGTGAGGAACCTTCAGTGGAATGTTTGGAGTGGTCTGATGTCCTTTGCACAGGAGGAATTCAAACTGAAATGGGTTGAAGTTGGCGGGGGATGATCAGAGGAATGGAGGGCGTATCTTGGGGTGAAAGCACAGGGTTTATTTAGCCTGGCAGGTAGGGCTGCAGGGGGATCTAATTACTCTCTGTAAATACATTAAGGCCCGATAAAAACAAAACAGGGAGAAGGACTGTTTAAGCTAATGGATAAATATTGGTATGAAAACAAATGGGCACCAACTGGTCATGAATTAATTTTACATTGGAAATTAGAATAATGTTGGGGGTTGGACTAGATGACCTCTAGGGGTCCCTTCCAACCCAAAATATTCTATGATTTATAATCATCAAAGCAGTAAGACCCTAATGCAAATCTTCCAGTGTGAAATACAGGACAGGAGAGTGAACGTATTTATAAATGGGACTGTATGGTGTGATTGCCATGCCTGGAAGGAGGCAGCATGTAATAACCAGGAGAGCTTTTTAGTTCTTTAGCTTTAACTTCTTATCTCTGTACGTGTATATGTATGCACACATGCATACATATGCTTTATAGTCCAATTTGTAGTCACTTGCTGTATCTCTGCGTTTTTCTAACTGGATACTATAATGGTTAATGCGATTCAGAAAAACAAACTCAAGAGACTTGAACTGGAAGAGAACACTCAAAATTTTATTTGCCGGGGACTTTGAGCACAGGCCTGGTTGTCGAATAGCGTGTTTAAGGCCCAGCAAACTTAGAAATTGGACTCATGAACGTTTGCCTTCATTTGCTGGTTTTGTATCTTGTCCACCCTGTCTGAACCACTCACGCGGTAATGCTCGCCCGAGTCTCGTGAGTGATCTCTGTCGGACTGGAAGCAGAGTGAGACCATCCTTTCTTACTAAGAATTTTTTTCATGTCTTCTATTTAATGAAATCCCATTTGTTGTGAAAAATTTTAGACTTTGAACACTGATACTAGCGATCGCAATAGACATTGCTTTAAGTTTCTGCGAGAGAATATCAGTATTGAAACACACACTTAATGCACCCAGTAAATCTGTCAGGTACGGGGTGAGAGCAGATCCGGTAGGCTAGCAATTCCTGAAGTAGGAATTGGCCAAGGTCAGTCGATGGCATGGTGAGGAAGCTGTAAACTGATAAACGAAAGCGTTCAGCTGTGCTCTGAGGACAGGATCATGGTTTTTTGCATTCTTTGAATATAACTTTACTCATGTGCCTTGGTATTTCTGTAGCCTAGCTCTGAGGTATGCTAACATCAGTACTGCCTGGAAAAGGGATAGCAGAAATGTGTGTTTGACTTACTGAATGGCATTGGCTGTGGCAATACATTCAGGGCCTTCTGCATTTATCCCAGCAGCTTGTAAGAAATGAGAGCGTGGGGTCTTGCCTCCTCACAGAGCTGTGGGGGATTGCAGGTGGTTTTCAGAAGGTCGCATCCCTCATGACGGAACGGCAGAAGAGACCTCAAGGTGACTCCTGGCAGCGCGAGCCAAGGGAGTGCAAAGCTGTTGTTTGGTTCGCTTTTGTGTCGCTGTAAGCGACTGGTCCAGGGAGCACGGTGGATGTGTAAGCCCTTTCATAGCCGTTCGGCCTGGCCAGGGCATGGCAGCTGGGGAAGAAGAGGTCAGAGGTGCTGTCTGTATGCTTTTGCTTCCATGTGCTGAATGGTAGAAGCATTGCCTGGAGATGCCACGAATCTCCCTCTTCCTAGCACAGAAACTCTTCTCCTCATTCCAGCAGGTGTTACAAGGATAAACTGTGCTTTTAAGTGGATCTGGCTAACGTACCCTGGAATAGTCTGTTTAAGATCTGTTGCAAGTAAGCGGTGAGCAGCCTGTCAGGCAACGATAGACCCCATCGCTAACCGATTATTTCTACACATGCTTGTTCATTTATCTGCTCGTTGTATTAATGACTCATCATGGCTCTAACCTTTATTCTGAGTCCTCAATTATTGCTGTTTAAGAAGCATCCCGTACTTCTGGTCCTGGAGGTGGCTAATACTGTGTCATCTAGATAAAACATTTGATTCCAAGCAGATGGATGAGAGCATCTCTGTTCCTGTCTGTAGTGCTGGAGAGAAGAGGCCACATCCTGTGTCCTGGAGATATGTGGAAACACCTGCAGCCTCTGGCTTGGCTTAAAACATTACTGTTGGGCTCATCTCAGAGCCCTGTTGCTAGGGGGCCCTAGGCCAAAATCCAGGTCCAAATTGTGCATGTAAGGCTCATTGCTAAGAACAGTCACACCTGCCTGCTTTGGGCTGGGGGCGGCTCTTCTCTTCCCTTGTCTCCTGCTGCCTTTTCCCAACCACTTTCCTTGGCTTCCTGTAATGCCCAGTATTCAGCAGAAACCCCCAAACAATTGATTGGCGTTGCTGAATACTGAAGGGATGAATGTTGTGGAGGAAAGGAAGGAAATAAATTGTGACTCTTAGTGAAGCCGCACAGTAGAAGCTGGTCTGTCTGCAGGATTGCCAAACTCTATTAACTATAGTTGTTTAGCATTCCAAGAAATTTCTATGCATATATATAAAATCAAGGGTATTTTTTTTCCTCCCCGTTCTTCTTTTGTTAAGGCTGCCCTGTAATGAAGCTGCAGTTGAGCTGTTGCATGTGTGCCTTTGCCTAGCAACTGTGCCTAGCAACGTCACAGCATCGCAGCGAACCCGGCGCTGGGGACAGAGCCGCTGGCTGTCAGGGAGCTGGTTAGAATGGTAATTTGTGATGAAAGATACTACAGCCTCTTTTCATGAGGCTTGCAAAGCCTTGTTCCTAATTTCTTGACCTTCAGGCTTCCTTGAATACCTACAGACAGCTTTCTGCCACTGCCCTGCGAAAATCAGACGAGCTGAGAGTTGCCTGGTAGCGAAGCCGTTATATGGTGTCTGGGGCTTTGAAACAGTTTTCGTTGGTCTTTCAGCCAAGTCCCATTGCCTTGCGCTTGGGGTGGGGAGGGCTACGTGCATGCAAACAAATCTGTAACGCAGCCAATGCACCGTAATGTCAACTGAAGCTGCCACGTGTAACACCCTTCTGCAGTAACAGCAGGGGCAAGACTTAAAATAGGGGACATCTGCAGTAGGAAGCAGATCTGCTTCTCTTAGAAGCAACTCTGGGGGAGAAACCTGAGTGTATGCTTGAAGTATAGCCAGCCGTAGCTGCTTAATTGTTTTTTAAAGTGGTTAAAGCTCTTGTCTCTTCCTAGGGCATTCAGCTTTGGAGGCTTTTTGTTTGGGGTTTTTAAAATCTTAATGCGGGAGAGTATTTCAGCGGAGGTTCCTTAAAGCCCCCTTGAGTCCATAGTGACTTGTGCAGTGCAATGGAAGGATGAATGTTCTTCATCGTAATGCAAACAAAGGGCATGAAATAAAGTCCTGCTCGTCACTTTTGTCATAGGACAGGAGTGCATGTAGGTAGAACAGGGTACAGCAAGGAACCAGAGCAGCACAAGCTAAATTGGCTGGTTTGGCCTGCCTAGTGAAGCATTGAGCTCTGTAGCAGACATGTGAATCTTGAACGCTTCTGGATATTCTGGACAGACGAAAGAGTCTCTCCCTTGCCGGTGGCTCAGTGCGTTGTTAGTGCAAGACTCCTGCTGCTGCCTCACAAGGTTGTTTTTCCTCTTGCTACCTGTGAAGCAAGCCACCAGGTTTTTTTTCTGCTCATCTGAAGATGGGGTGGCCATTTCATGCTAAAGAGTACTGTCGAGAGGGACAGAAGAGCGAGGGCTTCTCTGGCGTGGATTGCAGTCAGCAGGCATGTTCACGCGCTGTAGTGCAGTAAAGTGCTAGAGGCTCTCCTCCTGGTGTTGACAGTGCTATCTCTGTGTGGCACAGTGCTCTGGAGAGGCCAGCTTGAATCCTGTCCGGGTACAGCTGTGTGAGCACCATGGTGTGTTCAGGCTGCGGCTGGGGATGGTGTTCTGGGTGCCACTGCCAGGCTAAGGCTTCCCTACTGCCAGCAAAGATTGCCCCTTTGCAGGCTCTGTAGCTTGGTTTGCAGCTCTGGATTTTGTATGTCATCTGACTGATACTATGACACTTTGGTTGCAGTAGCCTAGCATGAGTTACAGGGTCTTTAGTCTGGCTCCACGTGTGTTCCAGATCCTCCTGTATTCACTGTGAAAGGCTGTGAGAAGGACTTCTGTCTATGGGGAGCTCAGCAATTGGACGTGATGTGTTTCATGAGCTAAGTGCAGCTCCTTCTCCAGGTGCTTCTCTTTCAGATTTGAGGAAGTGAAAAACACGCTGGTTCCCCCCAGGACTGGAGGGGACTATCATCATCTTTTTGCAGAGAAAGCACAGCCTGGAGGTACAGGGGGCTGTGAGATGTTCCTGATTCCGTCTGTGTTCAGCACTAACTGCAGATGCTTCATGTGGCTGTACCGCTGCCTTCGATTTACATGGTGCTTATTGTATGGGATAGAGTGGGAAGAAACTGAGATCTTTGGTTTATATGAGGAATCTTACTCCTGAGTCCCTTACTCTGGTTTCAAGCAAGTACCGAGAGATGCCAGTGTGGCAAATTGTCTCTAGTGACTATGTTGATAAAGCTCAGCTTTGCTTAAAGCAGGGTGAGCTGTAGTATATTTAGCCTTGCTGACAAGGTTCCTATGCTTTGTTCATTGTTAAAAGGCTCAGGGTTTTCTTTCTGTGCACGCTCCGTGCATCAACAAACTCTGCTTGCTTGGCTAAACATGATCTCTGTAGGTCAGTAGAGCGTGGAAACAATCTCTTCTTTTGTGATAGTCAGGACAGGCAGAGCCCATTTCTCTCCTTGGTTGGACGCATGCGTGTTTCGGGAGCCTTCCAGATGAAGCAATCAATGTGGTCTTTGTCACCACGTCTTCAAGGAAAATGGTGCAAACCGAGATTTGGTGAAAAGATACTGAGGCTTTCCGTCTGTGGAGTAATTAGTATTGGCCAAGCACAGTTTTCGTTGTTATGCGTGTTTGAAATGTTTTAAGGTATCCATTGCTATCTGCTGGAGATTGGATCAGGTGGTGTACAAAGCGGTGTTCATGCCTGCGTCTCTCCAACTAGCTACCTTGAGTTAGCGCAAATAAAATGCGGTATTTTTAAGATGTCTGCTGTAAATAGTCAGGGAAACATCTTCATTGATGTGTCTTGATGAACAGACTTCTCTAATACTTACTTTGGTACTGCTTATATTAAAAAGAATGCGTTACCGGGGATTTCCTAAATGCTTATTAAAATAACTCCAAAGTAATTGTTTAATAACTTCTAGTACTCGTCCTTAAGCCTTCCTGCCTCCCCATCTAAGAGTAAAATAGGAGGGAATCCATCTCCCTTTCCCCTTGCTATGTGCAAGTCTTTACTCCTGAACACTTATCCTGTTTTCCAGCTTGCTTTCTCTTCAGGTTGTAAGCTTTACAGATGGTAAAGTGGTATATAATTCTGCAGGAGTGATTGAGGAAGAGATAGCATGCACCTGGGGAAAGCCAGCATGACGCTGCAATGTCTCTTTGATAACCAGACTGGAGAACGTGTTGTCGTATTCTCTACAAAACAGCTCAAGTTCTTACCAGCTACACAACAGGCCGTGTAATTTTTGTGTCCCCCCTTTGATAGCAAGCTTTTTATTTTAAAAAAAAAAACCCCACTGTCGTGGCTTAACCCGGCTGGCAACTCAGCACCACGCAGCCGCTCGCTCACTCCCCCCCCCTCCCTCAGTGGGATGGGGGAGAGAATGGGGAAGGGGAAAAAGGTTAGAGCCGAGGGCTGAGATAAAGACAGTTTAATAAGAGAAAATAATAGTAATAATGAGAATGATAACAAAATATACAGAATATACAAAACGAATGATGCACAATGCAATTGCTCACCACCCGCCGACCGATGCCCAGCCCGTCCCGAGCAGCGATCAGTACCCGAGCAGCGATCACTCCCCCCGCGACCGACCGACCCACCAAACCCCCCCCTCCCCGAGCATGACGTTCTATGGTCTGGAATAGCTCTTTGGACAGTTTGGGTCCTAGCTGTGCTGTACTCCCAGCTTGTTATGCCCCTGGCCGAGCAGGAGAAGCTCAAAAAGTCCTTGAGCAGTCTGAGCACTGCTTGGCAACAACTAAAAACATCAGTGTGTTATCAACATTCTTCTAGCACTAAATCCAAAGCACAGCACTATGCTAGCTTCTGTGAAGAAAATTAACTCTATCCCAGCTGAAACCAGGACACCCACAAAACCAAACAAAACCCCCCCCCACAACCTGATGAGGCTCTTGAAGACTGGAGTCCCTCCTGGTCCCCGGTCATTCCAGGGTAGGGATGAAGCAAGCTGTCAGGGGACAGCCATGCTACCCTCCCTCTCCCCCTGTTAAGAACAGAGGACTTCAGCCTCAAGGGAGAATCTGGCAGCCGCTGTTATGACCAGCGTACTCACTTAGCAATGTCTAGCTTAACCAAACGAGGCATTACGTTCCAGCAGCTGAAGTCTCTGGCCTCTCAGCATGTCAGGGGACTGCAGTGCAGCTGTGAGACAGGACATATGTGCCATGTCATGTTCTTGTGATTCTGAGTTTTGTCCTGCAACAGCTTTTGATGTTACCTGAAATTGGATGTTTCATTTTTTTTTTTCTCTACAGCATGTCAGAGCTCCTTTGGCCTTCCAAGGTTCAGTCATGAAACATAACACCCAAGTACAATAAAGCAGAAAAGACTTTCTTCAAAGGAGAAGGTTAACTTGGCGTAGAGGAGGGAACGTACCGGTGGGGGTGACAGTTGGCATCCCAACCATATGGATGAGGCAGTGTTCAACTCGAGCTTGGGCTTAGTTGGGGCACTCTGTCCAGTTTTTCACTTTACACTTCAGGACAGGTATGGAGCAGCTGGGGAGAGACCAGAACCTTCCTGGGGTTTCAGAAATATCATTGAACAAAGAAGCATTGAACAGGTTGGGTTCATTTATTCTATAATAGGGCTCTCCAGTGTTTTTGGATCTGTTGATGTCAGCATTTCCAGTGTTAGGAGCCTTTATTTCTATGTAGGTGCTTATTGCTTTTCTATTGTATTTAAAAGAATAGACATGAGGCTGTCTTCCTTTCTTGCCTTTCACAGATGCCCACAGGCAGTATGAGCTGCAGGTTGAAAATCATCTGTCTCGGGAGGAGGTGGCTGGGGAGAATAAACTGTTCTTTGAGTCCAGTGTCGGTAGGAGAAAATGCCATGGTCTGAAGTAGTAACAGGATGAATCTGGGCCAGATATTAAGGAAACGGAGAGTTACAACGCTTTTGTCCAGATTTTTTCCTAATGTGAAATATGTAAGTGTCACTTCTAGGATAAGTTGGAAATGCTATGTGATGGCAGAGCAGGGTGGCAATGCAGGAGGGTGGCGCAGTGACAGCTGGAAGTTCCAGAGTTCCCTGTCGTCTTCTGTGCAAGTGTTTGTAGTTCCCAGCTGTAAGGTGGTTTGGTTGGAGCTTTTGCTGGGGAACTCCCAAGGTCAGCAATGGGACTAGAAATCCCAAACATGTTTAGGAAAGGTGCATAATTTTCCAAGACAAATTTTTGACTGGGAGGGGGAGGGAGGGCACGTGTGGGAAAACCTAAACACATTATTACAGCATCTTCGCTCCACCACCATCTTTTCTGTTCCTCTCTTCTTTCTACTTGGGAAGCCTTTAAAATTGAATTGTTATGCTAATGTTGGAACAAGGCCTAAATGCAACAGATCTCTGCAATAACAGCCTGAAAGCCTGGGCAGCACTAGAAGGGACAGAAAGTGATGACAGAGTGGGAGTGAAAGACTGTTGGAATGGAAGGGAAGCAATGTCTCTCTCCAGAGAACTGGAGGTGACTAAGTTGGTTTCAGGAATGATGTGTTTGATTTGTGGTATTGCAGTATTGTGCCATCCTGCTGAACACTCGCATACTGCTTTTGATTTGAGGTGGATGTTATCATTCTTTCTGGACTTGGCAGTAGTGACATGAGCTGGATTCAGATAAAATGCACGTTCTTTGCCCTTGCATTCTTCAGTTTATCGCTCCATGTGTTCAGAGAGAAAAAGGCACTGGCTATCTGAGATGTAAATCATCCCCTTGATGATGTTCTTGGATCCTCTGGCTTTTGATTAAAAGTTATAGTTAATGGAATGTCTCTGCATTATTTATTACCCAGAAGGCTTTGATACAAGACTGTAGGTTAAGTTAAAACTGTGAAAAGGTGAATACTTAAGGAAACAAGGCTTAGATTTATGAAGTGTGAAGGTACTTTCCCTATTTGTTCACTTAAATAGTGTGAGCAAAAGAGTCAAAGCTAGGCTACGGGTAAACTACTTGTTTGTGATCGTCTATAGTGATTTAGAAGGCTGCTGTGTCAGGAAGCATAATTAGTTGCTGAAAAATGATTCAAAACAATTCAAAACACTAGGAAAAAGAAAATTTTCCTTATTTAGATGGCAGATCAAACAACATTTAAAAAAATATTGGATTTCTTAAAGATGAGCTGTTCAATACAGGGGTGAGTTTTTAGTATGTTCTTCTTGGGGAGAAGGTTGTGAAAAAACCTGTGTGAAGATGCTGGCTGGGAACATCTCACAACCTGCTCCTGACACCCCCTGTTCTGAGGTCTCTTCAGAACAGGGCTTTTGTGCCTTCCTGTGAAGGGGAGCGCTCAGTGGGCACCCGGGGTGTCGATCCTGTCCTGGGGTATGTACCCAGCTGTGTGTGAAGCTGTACGAGTCCTGGGTGGCTTCACAGGTGCTGTCCCACAAAGAAAGCGGGGGCGCTTCTGCACCAAGTTTGGCTGTTTTAACTGCGCATCTCCATCCTTGAGCTCTACCCCACTCACCACAGCCTCCAGATGTGCTCCTGGGGGATGCTGAAGACCTATGTCAGCATTTGAGTGCTGTTTCTGAGCTGGGATCTAGTGTCCTGGTTTGAAGAACTTTATACTCTGGACAGTAATGTAAATAGGAAAAAAACTGAGAAGTTGCTGATGTACGAGCAGGATTTGCCCCTGGTATTTTAGGCCAGGATGGAATGTGTTGGTGAGTCTGCAGGACATGGATTTCAGCTTTCTTGGGGAGAGGTTTTTTTTACGTTCATCTTTTTCACTGGATGGGCTAGAACAGCACAAAATAGAAACACTTGTGCCTATGTAACAATAACTAAAGAAAATGACAATACCAAAAACTACTGCATTAAGGAGAAGACAGCCATGTATCACCAACAGATGATGCTGCTGAGAGCAAGTCAGTGTATATGATTTGATATTTGTTCCTTTTGAATTGTGCAGTGACCATCCATCAGTGTTTGCTAAATTAGATTTTTGCTGAGAAACAAAGTGCATCAACTTACATTTTCGGAAGCACTTCAGAAATAAATTCTGTTTCCCTCTCTAAAGTATTGCTTCCTCAGATATTAATATGGTGTAAATCAACATAGTTAAAATACTTCCTTGATTTACACCACCATGGATCTGGCCTGGTAGGTTTGAGGCATTGAAAGTAGGTGGAAGATGATGTTTTGTACCCATTTCCTTTGCACTTGTAATGTCAGGCAATGCCTTTGTTTGTTACTTAGCTTGACAACTTGGTGAAGATTTGTAGTGACAGAATTTGAATGTACAAGTTTATGTGAGTCTGCAGAGCTGCTGGAATTCTACATCAAGTGATGAAGCCCAGTCCCAGCTAGGGGCTCGACGGGTACAGCAGCCAGGGCAGCTCACTCCTGTGTGTGTGTGGTGCTTATTTGAAGGGAACACCAGAATTCTGTTGCTATGAATGCGCTCGAATGATTGAGTGTGTATACATAACCTGGTTTGTTTTGGTCCATGTGCAGTGACCATCGTGGCTGCCAGTCATGAGACACTGAAGACATGAAAACCAGTTAATGCTACCTATGCTGTAATCATCGGGGGGTGAACTGGTTCTGCCCCAGAACTCGGCTAGCCGCGTTGCATTAGACAGAGGCTGCTCTAAAGCTGGAGTGACTGACACGAGAACAGTCCCGTGCTCGTGTGTCTAAACGACGTCAGATGTACAAACCTCCCACTAGCTCCTATCGCCACTCGTGTAGCTTGTGCTGTCAGAAGAAGTCTTGGGGTTTGAGTACAAGGACGTTCTTCCTGCCTGCCTTGTGGCAAGAGGCTCATCGATACCTGGAATGAAGCTTGAGGAGTTTGCAACTTTGCCACTTAAGTAAGAGGCAGCCAGAGCTGTATTCAGCTGATACTTACTTTTTGCTTAAGTGTCCAGTCATGTTAAGTTTTGTGGAAGTGGATTAACTGTAAACCCCCATTTCTGTTAGAAATGCAATTCTTCTATGAGCATATGGCAAAGTAAATATTTCATCGTTGTTCTTGTGCATGTGAGCCAGAAGTGAAGCTGATTGGGCTTGTTTACATTGCTCAGGCAGGGTATTTGCACAAACCAGGTATTGTAAGTAAAGACTGAGAAAGCTGACTTTTAAGCTCCGTTGTGGAGGAAATGGTCGTGCCCTCAGATAGAGATATTTCTGTGCAAAGCCCCAAGCCCTCCACCAGTGTGGGTTTCCTTGGGTTGTGTTTTTTTCCTCCCCCTTAGATTGCAATCCTGTTGGAGAAGGGCTCTGCCCACTGAGCAGTACCAAGTATGAGAATGCTTTTGTCCTTGTCTGGAGACTTTAAGTGCTACTGCAATAAAATTACACTGATGCATTAATTAAAAAGATATACTCTCATAATAAACCACTTTCTAGAATTGAAAATAGCAGGTTGCGTTGGCAAAGCACAAGTTAGAATTGGCTCCATTCTCAGACTGGTCATCTCCATCACAAAATAGGACGTGTGCCCACAAATGCATATCCACTGATGAGTTTCACGTTGGTGTTACACCTTCAGAAAGTACAATCCCATGAATAATAGTATTAGAAGGTGGAATATCTACATAAATATTTACACTGCCACCCTGAGCCCTCTGGTGAATGACATCTGGTCCCTTAGCTTTGCATATTTACCTTTCTTGTTCAGTGTTGTAGCTTTTGAACAGAGAGTGGCAAATGGAGAGAGGGAAATACAACCATTTGGGAAAGATTCTAATTCCTGATACAGGGGCTGATGGTTAATCTATAGGGGGTGTAAGGAAGGTGGTGCCTGGGTACAGCTCGTCCTGCCGCTGCAGTGTTTCTTGTGGTCGCCTGGCAGAGCCCCATCAGAGCTGAGATACAGGGCAAGGCAAGTGGTCGACTGATCCATGAAGGAAGCTGCTGCATCCCCATTCCTTGAATAAGGTGCATGGAGGTGCCTCGTGTCAAACTCCTGGGCTGGAGAGAATGCTCCAGGAATTTTGGAAGAACATGTTGTCCTCTGTCAAATATGAATTCACCTGGAACAGATGCTGGCATCGTCCTTTTATACCTTTCCACTTCTTCATGCTCCTGGGCCAAAGGGATAAAGAGAATTGGTTTTGCAAGTCTTCAGAGGAGAAACTGAGTGTTTCCTTGTCATGTACTTTAGAATTTAGATAAGGTTTTGTCAGTCAAGCCTGAGCTGAACTAACTCAAACCTGAAAGCAAATTATAGAGTATGCATAAATTCTCTTGGGCTTCCTGGATCTCTTTCCCATGCCTGCTGACTTTTTCCAGCAGTGGCCAATATAAATGAAGTTCCCTACTATTACAGTTGATGAAGAATATATTGCTTTCCAGATTGTCAGCTTTAGGAAAACTAATTTTTGTTTGCAATAAGCAATTTTCTTTTAGCTGTGTCCAAGGCACACCTTGGTCAGAATCACACAAATATCTTCAGTAGATTGATTTGATATGACATAAAACTGTCCTGGTTTTCCATTATATATTTGTTTTTCTTCAGCTAGGTTTAAGATTCTGTACATGTTTCTGGCGTGCGTTTGTTTTAACTGCTGATTATGCAAGGACAGCATAAATTTATATTGATCTTAAAGCTTGTTGTCTTTCATATGACCTTGGAAGTGTTTGGAACAACATCTCTCTGACCTTGAATTTATTTTCTGAACTTCATGCAACATCAGTAGTTTTTATGCCATAAGGAAATGGAGAGATGCAGCCTCTTTAATTTCCCAATTTCCTTAAATTGTTCTGATGACATTTACTTATGACTAAAATTAAAAATGTGCAGCAGAGACAGATTCAGTATCCCCCCACTGCCTATTGAGTGCCAGTCTGGTTGAGGAAAAGAGGATGGGATTGAATTTTAGAGAACTGAAGCTTGTTGATCTTTGGCAGTCCCCAAGTTATTAAACCAACCCAGCCCTGATTTTACCACCGGGTGATAACTGTAACATTCTCAGTCCTGTGCAGCCTTCTGGCACCAAGGTAATGCACCCCTTCGGTGAACTCCACAAATAAATGGAGCTGAAGCAGAGGAGGGAGGTAGATCTCGCTCATGCCAGGTGCTATAGAAATGCAAAGTACTTCAGTCTGCCCTTGCTAATGATTTACGTGCCTAGCTCGGTTTTAGTCCCTGGTGAATTATGGGGCTGTCCTAACTCTGATTGATATAACAAACATGATACAAAAAGATTCCCTGGGTAGTAAATATGATTGACTGTTTTAGGTTCATAAAGGCGTGAACTTCATCTCGCAGAGCGAAGTTCCACTAAGCATTTTTGCACCAAAGTAGGTCAATCTAATTATAATTGGCTTTAATGAGCACTACTCTGCAGTTCTTTACCTGTAGCTGGTTGGCACTCAAAAGTGCAAATTCCATTGCTGCCTTTGAAAAAAAGCAATGGGAAATCAAAGAAGTAATTTCTAATTAATTCATTTCAATTTGAAAGCCTTGGTTATCTGCATAGGCAGGGGTAAACAATCCTGCATCAGTAAGAAAAGCCAGAGCAAATGCAGGCAGCGGTGATCAGCAGCCCTGATGCTGGCCATAGGATAAAGATGAAATTCTGCTTTTGGTCTCACAACCTTGCAAACTGCCTGGAATTTGGCTTTGCTGTGGAGGAGTTAACTCCAGTAAAGCCAGTAGGAGCTATACCAGTTTGGAGTGAATTTTTCTTTGTGCCTCAATAGACATTCGGGTAAAGTAGCAGTGAAGAGAGAAGAAAACCCTAAGGAGAATTTGTCATTTAAGCTGTTCCCAAAACACACGTACCTGCTTTGCCAGAGAGAAAAAAAAATAAATCTCATACATCCAGCAATTGTACATCGTGGCACTTGATCTTTGGGATGGAGCGCTCTCAGGTGCTGCTTTGGGGAAGGAAAATGGCTTTGAGGGAGGTGTTTGGCATTTGGCTGGTGGGTACAGGACTGGGCTTTTGTTCTCAGAAGATGTAGCCTGACAAGCAGCTCCTTAGGAATGCTGATGGGAAGACATTTGCTGTGTGGTGAGCCTGCATGAGGAGCTGAAACCTTTCAGTACTAGGGGAGAGAAAACAAAGCAGCCTGGGAAGCCTGTGTCTAGCCAACAAGCTTTGCTGTGTTCCCCCGTCGGGTCTAGCAGGGGTCTGCAGTGTTACTGGTGATGGCAGCTCTGGGCCACAGTCCATATTGCTTTGTAGTGGCACAGTCACCGGTTTGGGGTGCGCAGACCGGAGACCGAGCGGGGATGCGCCTCTTCCTTACGACAGTCTGCATGGAAAGGCCCTGTATAAAACCCATCGGCTCTTCCCCCTGCTAGCGGGTCATTTCAGGCTAGTGAGCAATGTTTACCTGAAAGAACGTGGATGGGGACAAAAGAAACGCTGTTCTAAGAAGTTGCAAAGATTTGGGGTTTTTCTTTGGGTTTTATTCCAAATAACTGTTCGAGAAGAGTTGGTTTGTTAAAGCCTTTGAACTGTGTCCTGCTCTTTCTGGAGTCAGAACAACTTTAATTTCTGCTCTTTTGCCATTCAGTTTTCATGCAGTCTGGTCCAGACAGACGACTCGCATGGTGACTCAGTCCCTCATTGGGTATTATGGCCGTTACAGTTCTGGGCCTGTCAAGGTGAGGAGGGTCTGTCTCTGTCTGCACAGCTGAGCCCCGATCTTCTGTCTCTTGTTCAAGTGTAACTAAGGGTAAAAGAGATGGTCAGCTGTGGCCTTGCCATTCTGGTTTTGTCGTGGCCTCTGAACCCCTCGTGCCTGAGGTACCCGGCATGGCAAGGCCCTCTGGAAATGTTAAATCCCTAAACGTGCAGTGTATAACAGAGTATATTGGGCTTTGTGGACTGGGAAAGGATGTCAAAGTAAGCATCTGCTTCCCAGTTACAGTCAGCAGCTGTGTAATCCAGCTGTAATTAGCCCGTTATGTTTGCAGCTAGAGGGAACAGCGCCCAAGAGATGGGTATCTGGGGTCCAGGTTCTCGCAGGGAGGACTAAGATGGAGCTTTAGATTTTTACCTTTATCTGTTCCCTGGGACCATGAACTGAAAAGAAATTCAGTGAACAGAATCCTGTATGATTTGTTTTGATGGTGAAGATATTAAAAGTGTGCCCTATACTGTTTGACTTGTACTTTTGTCTTTTCTCTTGCCAGCCCAGAACTGCAGTCACATTTTGCAGGGCCCAAACGGGACAATACAGAGTCCAGGCTTTCCATATGGATATCCAAATTATGCAAACTGCACGTGGACAATCACTGCCGAGGAGCAGAACAGGATACAGCTGGTTTTCCAGTCCTTTGCATTAGAGGAAGATTTTGATGTATTATCTATCTACGATGGACTGCCTCAGCAGGGGAATCTGAGAACAAGGTACATTGTTTATAACAGTGTTGTTTATAAACACGTGCCCATTTCTGCCACTGGGATTAAATCTAGGTTGGAGGTTTATGCTGCAATAAACTGGGAGTGCTTCTTCATGAGCAGTTCTTAGAGCTGTTTTGATTTCTTATCTCTGATAAGGTTTGAAATGTTTCTCTGAATGCTTGACAGTAATGATTTATCAAGAGTCATTCTAGACATCCGGAGAAGTTAATTAGAAAATGGAGCAAGAGGAAAGCGGAGCTAATGTGCAGAGGAGCTTCCCTCGATCCAAAAGAGATTCTCTGAGCGGGAGGATGGGTAATGGGTTTCAGTTTATAGCTCTGCCAAATGTTTTGGGGGTGCATTTGAGTAATTCCCTAACCTGCAGTCTGTTCACCAGCTGGACAGGGGTGATATTCTCTCATGTCTGACTAAAGTGTTGGATCTTTAGGGGTAAGGAGTTCTTGAGTAATGTAGTTTAATACGAAGACTCTCCATGGATTCCAATCTCTGAGAGTTTCAGGTACCATCCTGGTATTAATAAAAAGTTAAATGAGAGTCTGACTCTGGAAAAAAAAATGTCTTGCTGTGGTAGCAAATGTTATATGACATGTCGGGCTTCTGCATTTGAAGGAGTCAAAACATCTCAGACCTCCAGACCTGAGGCATAGATGAAATCAGCTTGGTGACTTGTGACATGACTGCTGTTGTCTGATGTGGTGTCTGATTGCAGCTGAAGTCTGACGGTAATACATTCAAAAAGCAATAGAAACAGTGGCAGCATCCAGTGTTAGAATCCCTGGTAAGGGTATTATAGTCATGGACAGTCCTGGAAACTAATTTTACTTCAAACCACTGTAGTTTAGGACAGATCCTTTGACCTCAGTATCTTGTCTAACCCAACTGGAAAATCTGAGTTAAAGCAGCAGTAGTAAAAATCAGCTCCTTAAGCAGATGATTTCAGTTATGCAAATAAATCATATCTTCATCTTGCAACTGTGCTTGAGAATCATCTTAATTATGGGACCTCATCATTTAATCAGAAGGTAGCATAGTGCTTTGCTTCGGGTATTATGTAAAGGATGCCTACATATGGTATAAAATTCCGCTCGGGGAACTTTGTATGGTGAGTAGGCAATGCTGCTCTTTCCCTGAGAAGCCCCCTGGCAAATTGCTTTGCTCATTGACAGTGCCAGATGTTTTCTTTTGCCCTCTAGATGTCGGTGGGAGGTTCCGCTGAAGAAGCGAAATCCATGAATGAAATTAATTCAGAATTAGGGTCATGGTGGAGTAAACTGTAGACAAGTTGCATCCTGGTATTGCTGAGCTACTTTTAAGCATGATGTGGTTATAGATAGAAGTAATGGAAAGGGCATCTTCCTACCGTTGACCAGTACAACAAAACGCTGGGATAGAGCTTGGGTACTGTCCTGATAATTTGTAGCCCTGTGCGGGAGGAAGGTGAGGAGACAGATAAGGTCCTCCCTGTGCATCACCGGTGAACTTCATGTGCAACTTGGGTAGGTAAGTGTAAGTTGTGGGATGAAACCAGGAGCACAAAGCAATGTGAGAATGTTTCATCTCTAATGAGGAGACGAGGTGTTCAGGAAATGGTGTGTATTTAGTACAGTGGAGGACAGTGAAATAAATGGAAGTAAAAAAGACACTGAGGAGGCTTTCTAGAGGTCTGAAAGCACTTACAGAGGGCTTATAAAAGTAAATGAGATCTGGACTCTTGCATGATGGATGCTTGCATTCCTCCCCTGGACGTGACTAGTGACTTCAAAACCTGGAACTTGCTCCTCTCTGCTGTTTGGTGTCTTTCTTCTTTGTTCATCTATTTTTTTTTTTTTTGTACATCAATCTCACCTCATTAAACTCGGTAGCTGTTCCCCAGCATTGGGTTTTTTCTTCTTTCTCTCTTTTTTCCTGTGGCTATCAATTTTGTTTTTTCTCAGACTGCTTTCCAAATGTACTCAATTCATCATCGAAGTGCAGCGCTTGAAGATGGATGACCATGCGTCATTCATCAAAGCTCACACTACCAGGAGGCAGGCCAAAATAAGCTGTAAGCAAGTGTAAAAGAAGTGGGGGAAAAAAGCATGCTTGCGTAGAGGTGGTGGTAACTGATGTGTTCAGTGTGTTCAAGGCTGATCAACGAAACGCTGAACAGAGAGGAACTGTATCTCTCCTTCTCCCACTCTTGAGCTTATGCTGTTGAGTGTCACTGTTTCAGTAGGTTGTGCCTGCTTGACTGGAAGAAGAGAATGGCCTTGGTGTTGATGACGTTTTCTTGTGAGGGATGGAGAATGGTTTGTTGTCTCAATACCCTGCTGTTCCATTTAAGCCATACATTCCTAAGAGCTTCCTTGGCCTGATTTGTATCAGTGTCATGTCTATGCGCGTTTTGGAGAAGGGGTTAATAATTGTGTTCTTTGTGTGCTGGCAAACACCCTGTTGTCTTGCAATTTAATGTGGTGTGAAAGTTCCCTAATAGAATAACAGCAGACTTAATCCAATGAGACATTTGCTAATAAACTGCTTTACTGTATATTAGGGAATTTGCGTTGTGCGATTGTGATGAGTATGTGAATATTAAACGCGTTTCAGTGTCTTAATTTAGACATCTAGGGCTGTTGTCATCTTTCAGTGCCATGACTTTGCTTTGTTTGCTAAAATCAGAGCTTGCTTCTGAGTTCTTGCCCCTTCAGCTTCTCTCAAATAATTTGTTTTTTCCCAGCACGCTGGCTATCAGCAGGGACCGCTGTAAAAGAACCTTCTTCGAAACCCAAGAACAGCGATGGCTGCAGATTTGTCTCTCCCGTGACCTGAGAGTTACACGTTTTCATGAGTTCACGTGAGATTTGTAACTTCCCCTTGGTTGCCTGTATGTGGCTTTCCCTTCTCTTGAGCAGTGTTTGTGCTCGTTACGCCAGGCCAAACTCTCCCAAATGCTCACCCTTCAAGTTCCTAACCATTCTGACCCGCCAGTGGGAGCGGAGGGGCGCGCATGGAGGCCCGCGCCGAAAGCTGCGGTTACTCAAGAACAGTCTGCGCGTCCCCCGTGTGCCTCGCTGATTGTGCCATTGTTATGAGGAGGCGCCAATCAGGTCACCTTCCTGATTGGCTTCCCACCGCGCCGGGCTTAGAAGCTCAGCAGAGACACCTGACTAAAATGCGAATATTTGGAGTTATTTATGGAGCTAACATTGCGATGGGATTTGGGAGACTCTTTGCACCTTTTTGCCAGACTGTTGTTATGTGACATAACCAGACAGTAGTTAACAAGAAAACCACATGACATCGTCAAGCTTTTTCATCTGCTGCTGATAACTCGCAGGACACTTTTAATGTGAGAATCTTAAATTAGTTGCTAATTTCCTTATTTGAAGTTTCAGGCCTGCACTCAGATCCAGGGAAAATATATTTAAAATATATCTGGTAAGTCAGTTATTTCAGTACCTAATGCTGTTTTCATGAAGGACTGGTCAATTTAGAAGTTAAGTTTTGGGGTTTTTTTGCCTCCAAAGATGTTTAAAACTCCTTTGGAAGGCCCAAGGGACAGAATATGGGATCGTTTGATGATCAGGATGGGATCAAGATGAGCAGGAGAGACTGCTCACTTGCGTATGTGCAAAAGCAATGCTGCAGTAACTCTTAGGAGCCTACAGCCCGTGGGCTTTCCATCCCACGTGATGTGAGTACGTAATTGCGTTGTCTGCTGGTCTGCCTTTCCTGTTCAAAGGAAATGTGTCAATGATACTGAACTTATGTGGCTGAGAAAATGTTTGAGCCAGTGTATCAAGAGAAATAAGTCTTTATTATAGCTAGACCCGCAGTAGTGCAGTTTGTGTTTCCACAGAAGTTACTAGGGGGTGTAGATTTACACAGCTGTGAGGAACTTTCCCATCCTGATGTCTACGGAGCGTGTAGGGTTAGAGAAAATGTTTGCAAATCATTGGTGCAATAGCTTCGTGCTTAAAGAAGAAATCTATACTGCCTTCAGCTCAGCGGCACTGTGAATAGCTTACCTGCTAGCTCCCGTCTCGCCGTGATGCGCAGCGTCTTCTGCTAAAGTTGCTCTTGCTTATTAGAGGCACTCATCCTTCTGCCCCAACAAATGACTGCGGAGGTGAGAGGAGGATTGCCATCAATATGCTGTATAAGCAGTTAAAAATCCTGTGATCTCTTTGGCCATATTTAATTGACTGAAAGATTAAGTATTTTGTTTGAACTTAAAATTATGTGATAAGCATTGAATTATCTACAGGGGTGACCTATTTACAGCTACAACAGGAATACCTGTATCTTGCCTGTTTCTCCTTGATAACCTTTTAATTACTCATTGAAAAATTGGACTGGGTGACTTGTACTTAATTACCAATCAAGAGAACAAAGCTTTTGATCTTAAAAAGAATGGAAGGGAGGAGGAAAGGAGGAGACAAAGGGAACAGCGAAGGAGAGAATTCCCCCCATGTGCCATATGCTCTCGCCTGCAGAGATGCAAACCTGGGTTAAAATAACATTCCGGGCTTTTGGCTTCATGGGTACGGGATTTGCTGGGGTTCAGGGCTGATAAAGAAGTTCCTGGAGAAATAGCACTTGCCATCTGATAACACGCAGAAGTTATATTAGGATTTTGTGTTGAGTCACCTTTGGTCCTGTGACATATTCCTGTGTAGCTGCCTCATATCTCCAAGGTGACTACGGTTCTTCTTACTAAGGATAAAGATAAATAAAATGGAGGGCCAGCTAAATCCTTTTGTCATCTTTAGTGAACTTCAGAGTCCTACCTCCCTTAGCAGAGTCTTCTGTCACTTCACATTAACTCCATGGGAAAAAAAACCACAACAAAAAAACCCCACTTAAATTTATGTTCTCTGCTTTGTAGAATAAAATACACTTGTTTTCCCCTGAGAAGCCACTTGTTTGAGCTGCTCCAGTGGCATGAGGGCCTTTTGCCAGTGGCCCTGTTGTTCTGTTCTAAGGAAGTGCTGAATATTTAAACTTTGTCTCTGAGATAATTGCTGGAACTACATCTGAAAGTCCAGGAAAGCTAATGGAGTTAATGCAACTGCATCTAGGGCTGTTCAGTTCCCAGAGGCTGTACGTGATTTTTTCCGTATTTATTAGGAGAGTGTGCATCAGGATACGTGATAAAAGCTGATGATTAAATTGGGGTGGGAGCTTTTTCCCTGCCTCCATGCTGAATGCAGCAGGCTTGGGAGGGGCCTGACCTGGCTGCAGCCCCTCGGGCAGATGGGGGGGTAAAGTGATGGGGTAGCTTTGGTCCTGGTTTTGGGGTGAAGGGATCTGCTCTCTCGCGACAGTGCCCATCCTGTACGAATACAGCTTGTCTGTGACAAGGCCTGCCGTCGCCTTCTGGCCTGCCACCGTAGTTGGTAAAATAGGATTTTGTTGAAAATTGTGAACCTCTTATTTGTGGCGACTGAATAAAATACTGGTTGGGGAAGTGGTTCCCTGACTGGTGGTTGTCCTGCATTTTGTTGGACTACAGAATTTTTTCTGGGTATGGGGTCCAGGGGATTGGTGGTTGTTGGGCCTTAAGGTGTTGCTGTTACTCAACTAATATTTTATTTTCAAAATGGTTTTTGTTTTCCCTCTAAACTACTGGTTAACCATGTTACAGGTAGAATCTACGAGCAAACCTTGACAATGACTCTTGCTCCTTATTAAGGTATGCTAAGCGTATTAAGTGTAAAAAGATTTTTCTATAATTGCACAACATCTAACAGGTTTTAATTAAGACTCTGAGCTGGAACAGTCTGCTTTTGATAGATCTGTGAGCACTGGATTCCATTAGTAATTGAGGTAGGTTTTAACAGGTGAATTTCAGTGGTATGTGGAAATTCCGGGGAGGATCGTCGTCTCCTTAGTCTTCCATGCCCAGGTTGATGCAACTCATGGAAGGCTCCTGTTCCTTTACGTTGAGCTTTGGGTGGGAAGGGAGGGGAAATGCCCACGAAAGGCCCTGCTGTAGGGTGCTACTGATCTTTGCCGGCCAGCGGAGTCCGATGCGCCGTGCACTGAGGCAGCAGACGGGCGTTTTATCGGGCTCTGCCGTTAACCTCCTGTTGTATAAGGCACCATGCTTCCCTCCTCAGCTTTTCCTCTTGCAGTTTATCTGTGTTGTCTGCCAGCACAGGGCTTTGCTTTTGGTAATACAAAATAATTGCCGAAGCCCAGGATCATACATTTTTCTCTAGATCCCTCTAGCTGATGGTTGCTTTTACTTCAGGTGGACTGTGAATCCAGTGACTGCAAGCCTTTTAGCCAAGAGGTATACTGTGAAATCAGGGTGGGATCTGATGTGGGATCCCTGTAGACCCTGCGGCGCCCACAGCTGCGGCGCTCCAGGTAAATCACATCTGCCTGGCGAGATCTCCAAAGGCTTTTGGGGGCTTGCTCCTTTCCCTTATCAACGATGGCTAATGATAAGGCAGTGTAAGACAATAGCTACTGGTGCACCGCTAATAACCGTTTTATACCGAGCAAGTTTATCATCTTTTTGTGCATGTATGTATGTGGCGTTTGAAACGATACAGTCACAGATATTTTTAGTCATCTCATTTGTTTTGGACAGAGCTGCTTTTATTTTTTTAGTTAGCAGGAGTGGCAATTTACAAAACTAGGGTGTGAGCTTTTGGGGTTAGAGCAAGAAAGATTAGATTTTTTTTTTTTTTTTAGCAGTGGAGGGAGAGAAACTGAACTAACCTATAGCCCTTGCCACGGTGCTTCTCATTTTTAAATTACAGTGCTTTGAGAAGGAACAGGTCTACTGTATTGTCATAGAAGGGAGAAAGCAGCACGGGGCAGGTCAGTGAGCCTCCTTCGGCAGCTCAGTGAGTTACTAGCCATTAGCTATTAGTTATTGAACTTGGGTTGCCCAATTGCTGGGCTACTGCAGAACTGCACAGTGAGAGGGTGACTACAGTCTGATCCTGCTTGCGTAAGAACACAAAGTCTCTTGACTTTATTAGTACAGAATTGGGTCTTCAAAAATAATTTCACTTTTAGTCAATAGCTATTGACATCAGTTAGCATCAAGACGGCCACTTTCCTCACTGATCATTAGTGTCAGTCTCCCATGAAGAGGATGCTGAGAGCAGCGCCGCGAAGCAACGGACGTGCAGAGGCGGCGATGGAAGCAGCGCTGGGACGCGCTGGTGATCCCTCCCAGGAGCAGATGTCGGGTGCGTGGCTGAGCCTTGTTCTGAGCCCGGCAGCTGCTCTGCTCAGTGGCATTGGGCAAATGGCTTGTCTCAAGTTTTCCCACCTGCAAAACGTCATACTGTTTTATTTTTGCAAGTTAAATTTGCCAAATGCTTCAAAGCCTCCAGTGGGAGGGTCTGGTTGCTGGGGGGGGCGGGGAAGGAGAATCCAAGTACCAAACAGAATGAAGTTCACAGCCATGCCTCTTAAAATCCATTTTCCTGAAGGAAGGAAAAATGTGTGTGCTCTCATGTTACCTTTGGAATGCAGTGAATCTTTAGGTCAAGAAGTTTTTATATCCATAAGGTCTGACCTTGAGAGTTTCTCAGGCAAATCACCTCTTTAGACAGTGTATATTCCCCTTTTATCAAAATTAATGGAAGCCTACAGGAGATGATACAACCTTCCTAGATCGTTGCAGATACAATGACATTGTGGAGCGCTATTACTTGCAGTCTCAAATAGAAAATTGACAAATCTTCAGTGCCCGTTGACTCCAATTCATTACGCTCCTGTTGGGCGGCAGAGGGTGGCCCGGCTCCTTTTAGGCTGTTCAGGATTGGATTTTGGTGTGCTGGGAGAGCAACTGCTGACATCTGGTCCTTTTTCTTAATAAAGAATGTAATTGTCTGTTTGCAATTTTGTAGCTGTTTGGAAAACATAAAGGCTTCTGCTGTCCAAAGATAGTAATTGTCCTTACTTCTTTAGCGATTTTTATATTTAGGCTTACAGCTGATTAGAGCTGCTATAGTGGAATAAAAGGTTTAGGAAGGAGATAAATATTTTCATTTGAACTGGTAGCTTATGTTGTCACCGATCTATGTGTAAACGGAAGTGTGAAATGCTGTTGTTCTAGCATTTTTATATAATATTTTTTATTTTTTAGCTATTGAAATCAGGTCCTCACTGAAGTTGTTCCCAGTTTATGTGGCGGGGGGGGGGGGGGGGCATGGGGCAGAAAGCAGCGGCAGCACCGGGGCAAGCAGGAGCTCTGATCCTGCTGGGTTCGAACCCAGGGCTTTTCACCTGGTGTGCCGTGCGTTACTGGGCTCCCCTGCTAAACATCAGCAGTTGGCAACGTTTTTATCTCATTCCTGATTGATGTTCAGCATTCACACAAGGTGCAAGTGAATAGAGAATTAGATAGGGCTTGAATCGATATTATAGTCTTTTTGGATAAAATCTTCATCGGCAGGAACGATGGGATTTGTTTAATTTTTTTATCATTGATAAAAATAAAATTTCTTATTAACCTGCTTTTTTTGGACTGCACTGGCTACGGAGGACAACTTGCATTGGTTTTGTTCCATTTGGGTGCTGCTCTTTGACTCTTAGCTTGATAGAAAGCAAAGTTCTACTGTTCCCTTCTCATCTGTTGCCAATAAATTCTATTTTATTTATTATGTGTTGTTGTAAATTAAAATCTTAAGGAATGAGTGTAGGCATACCTGTATTGTGGTGGGAAGTGAGACTGCAGTTTGTGTGGAAATCCTGCCGATGGAGCCGAGCTGGCTGTCCTGGGACCACGTAGGCAGGGCAGTGCTTGCATGATGCTGCGGCTGAATGTTCCCTTGGGGGGGGAAGTAAAGATTCTCTCTGTACTGATGACGAAAGTCTAATTCAAACCCTGATTTTGTATGCATAAAGAGTAAAAGGGATGCACAGCCTTGGCAGCTGAGACCTGCGTTCGCTTTGCGTGTCGGCTTCGGCTCTTTGCAGTTGTACAGCTTTAGCTGTTTTAGCCTAAAAACTTCTAGCAGGCGAGTGACGTACCTGGGAGCAGAGCCATGGACTTGTGACTTCCAGTGCTGTGGTTTCGAAAGCTGCCTCCCAGCTGAACAAGCTCGAACGAGTTAGAAAGTGGTGTTTCTGTTCAGAATGCTGCTGGCCTGAGAACTTTTGTGTTTACTCTGCCTTTCATAGAATCACAGAATCGTTTGGGTTGGCAAAGCCCTTTAAGATCCCCAAGCCCAACTGCTCCCCTACCCCTGCCATCCCACCACTAAACTCTGTCCCTAAGCACCTCGTCTGCCTGGCTTTTATATCCCCCCAAGGATGGGGACTCAACCCCTTCCCTGGGCAGCCCATTCCAGAGCCTGACAGCCCTTTCGGGGAAGAAATTTTCCCTAAAGTCCAACCTAAACCTGCCCTGGCACAACTTCAGACCATTTCCCCTCGTCCTATCACCCATTACCAGGGAGTTCTTGCATTTAAAGCTGTTGTGAACATTCGTGTCTGCTTACATTTAAAGTTCTTTAGGCCGTAGGATGCTGGTTTTGCACAGCATGCAGTGGAAGAGTTAATGTTCCCAAAGGGCTGGTGTGACTATCGGGGTATTCGTGACACCTCGGTATGGAAATGCTTTCTGGTTGCTCTCCAGTCGCATTGCACTTAGTGATAAGCCTTGTCTGATTTGCAGGGGGTTCTGAGAACTTATTTTTCCCACCGACTAGATTTCACACCCCTGACAATTTTTTTTAAGAAAGCTAGAAATAACCTAAAACTGCCAAGTTTTGAATTGACACTGCTGAGCCTTACTTGGTTTATATCCAAGCTTGTCTTTGTTTATTCGGAATGTCAGCTCAGATTTGCCGAGAGGTTACTAAAGTTTGGTGCACTTCCCTGTGAGTTTCTGTTTTTCTTTTTTTGGTTTGTAATAACAAGACGGAGAATGTAGATGCCAAAGTTTGTCAGAGATCTGCTTGCATCTCTCTGCCACCTGAGAAACTGCAGGAAAAATGAGCTTGGAAGGGACGTGATAAAAATAATAAAGTGAATCCAAGTCCATGGTCTTCCTACTCTATTGCATTGTGGGGAAAATTAAATTTATTGAAATTTAATGCTTAGTACCTGTTCCCAGCTTGAGCCGTGAAGGCCTCATATATTTGAGATGGCTGTGCTGGCTTTAGGCTCTATAAATAGCACTTTTCTAGTGGGAATTGACCCAAACCCCATTTTAAATGAGTGAAGAAATGCATCCAGGCTGGAATGTGAGCCCTGTGGCTGCCCCTACAGACTGTGTTCATTAATGAAGCCTTGGTCAGTGTCAGAGGCAAGCGAAGGACTCTGGTGGCTTGAGGAGTTATACTGGGCTTGGAGGAGGGGAGAGAGTGCACTTGACTCCTAAATTATGCTGGGACGTGGGGTTTAGATTGTACAAGATTAGATTGGGAGCTGTTTGCAAAGTGCTTGATTAACTTTCTGACACAAGTGCCGGTGTAGTGTGTGTCATCCTGAGTGAGTTTATGGGACAGAGAAAGCTTTTTTCCTACTTGTGACTGTCTTGGTAAGAAATATATAGTAATGTATGTCAGAGCCAATGGCTTATATTATTTTGGAAGCAATTTAATTATCAACCAGCTGGGCAGGGGGGGATGGTTGGACAGTAGGATGGAATAAAATGGGCCATGTGGTGTTGGTTGGCAGCAAAGTAGCTTGGAGTTGCTTGGTGAAATATGAACAGAGAATACACAAGGAGTTACTGCTGCTTGCAACGTGCCTCTGAAGATATTTGTTCAGGATCTGTGTGTAGTTTGACTCAAAAGCAGCTTGGTTTGGAGCATAAATCATTCCAACAAGTTGAATAAATCCAAATATGAACGGATGCTGTTTTTCTTGTGTTATTACAGTATCCTTTCAAGCTGGCTGAGATTTTTTTTTTTGGTCCAGAGCATCATTTTAGCCTTACAGGGATCAAAATTAAAGGACAACTGTCTAAGTAACACCAGTGAGTTCTCCCTTGCAGACAGAACTGGCTTTTAAGTGTCTGCAGTATGCATGAGCTGGAGGTGTTCTCAAGATTATGCTCTGCTTGTTTTATTGATGATTAATGAGAACATTTATGGTACCGGTTATTCTGTCAATACGGTATAAAAAAAAAAATTCAAGCTAACATCTCATTGTAATTGCTTGTTTCTTTAATAAAGTAGTACAGAGAGGAAGGGAGAAAAACTACCAACCACTGGGGAAAAAACTCTGAAGCAGCCAAGCCTGAGGAAATGCTAGCGGAGAGTCAGCTGCCTCCTCAGGTGTGTGTCTTTCATCCACGTTTATTGAAGATGGAGGAAAAGATCTGCACGGTTCTGGCTGAAAATAGAAGGGATCAGATGCGTGGAAGAGGCCGAGGCGGCAGGGGATGAGCCGGGCGGGGAAGTACTGGGAGGAGGCTACTGGCCAGACAGCGCAGTGGTGGCATGGAAAGCCCTCCTGGAGACAGGGCTAGCACCGAATCTTGCAGACAATGATATGTGAGAAAGACAGACCTGTCAGCTTCAGTTCTACTGCGCATCTTGAAGTCCTTGTGCCTAGGGCATCTATGCTTTGCTTTTTTGCTGGCTTTGTAAAGTAGTATTTGAAATGCACAGTGATTCTCTTGGGGTTTGGCCCATGATTTGGAGGAGACATTAAACTCCTTCAGGATGAAAGATGACTTCTAAAACTAAGATATTAGTAGGAATGACAAGATGTTTTTTCCCCCCTGTACTTTACCCTTCATGTCCCTACTTACTTTACTGTACACCCACCAGCAACTGTGTCTAAAGAAAAAAAACTGCAGCCTGAAATGAGATCTGAGATGGGATGGATTGCTGTGGATAAATTCCCTGATCTCTTGCATTTGTTCTTTTATTCTTGACATACGTTCCATGAGGCAGCCTTGAGGAGGACATCTGTGAGTGACCACTGGCTTTGCACATGGCTGCATTTCCAGCTTCCCCGAAGACTTTAACTCCTAAACATATACGCATACATATTTCTGAAGGTGCTCTCCCTGCAGCTGCTGGAGTACACTGCTTAGACATCCTTTTCATCTGGATGAAGTTGCAAATGTTAATTAATGTCACTCATACCCATTTTTTTCAGAGGAAAGATGGCACATGTTTAGCCAGTCGCAGAAGCAAGTTTCCTCAATGCTGTGTGCACATGAGCCGGCTGTCTGGCTGAACAGGGCAGATAAAACTTGATTCAAAGTCAATTGGAAGTTGTTGGGCTCTTTCTGTTGGCCCCAGCTGATAACGGATTAGTTGAATACTCCATGAATGCACCTTTCAAATGATTTCAGGTTGACTGCTGCCTTGTTAGCTGGGCGCACAGTGTGAAGGAGGACTCGCCTGCTCATTCCAGACTGTTTTCCAAAGGCTGCTCCGAAGGGCAGCTCTCTGAGCTGTTGTTTCCTCAACACAGAGCCTTACACCTGGCTGAGCTTGACTGTTGTCCTGGGATAGTGCAGGGGTGTCGGACTACCCCTTACAGAACCATGTCATTTAAACTGTATATGGTGAAGAGAGTGGTTCATTTGATGGGAAATTTTCCTTAATAGGTGCCTTTAAATTACATGCAGGAAAAAATCACTGAAGTATGGTGTAGTGTAATTTAATGCTGGGTTAAACGATGCAATCCAATGCGTTTTCATTAGATGTTCTGAGACACTTCTCTAGCATTTATGTTTTAAAGGCTGTTGGATTGCCAGCTGCAATAACTATTTTGATTGCAGCCTGAGCTGATGGTGGGCATCCTACCAGAAAAATAATGTGCTCTGTTTTAATTATGGCACCTGCACTCCGAAATGGGAGCCTGCGTCACAGCGTATGATACAGTTGTACTTGACACAGTGGAACTGTAGAATATGCAACAGATGGAGGTGAGAACCATTTGCAAAGGGTCTGAGATACGGACTGTCCTGGCTGACTGTTCTTCTAGGGCAAAAGAAGTGTTCAGTTGTGAGTTGGACCTGCTGAGCGGAGCAGTCAGTGGGTCTTTGTCTGGTGCTCAACTCCTTCCGTATGGTGGCTGGGACAATTTTGCACTGGGAGGGACTTTGGCATTAGGGAAGATGGTGAAGTACCGCAGAGGCAAGGGTTGGGCTCCGTGAGGAGTGGAGAGCAGCACGCCCAGACCCCCGCGTGTGGTCCAGGGTGAGGTCCAGGTCCGTACGCTCGTGAGCCTGAGCAGCCGCTGGTGTGCTGAGGGACATTGGTGCCCATAGCACCGTGGAGAACCGGTAGGAGGTGGTGGTTCCAACAGCAGCTTGTTTTTACTGATACCGGTTCTAGCAAAGCTGCTCTGTGCAGCAGATTTTGCTGTTCTGCTGCAAATGGGGAGCCATGGCAGCAGAAATATTTGCAATGTCTGTGGCAAACCCGAGGCGAAGAATGAAGAAGGATGCAAATGGAGTAGAGGATTTCTGTGTTAATTTGTTTTGGTATATTGATTTTTGCTGTACTGTGAAGCAAGGGCAAGCTTATGAAGTGGTATTTCTGGCACTGGTTTAGTTTGGTTCCTCACAGTAGGAGCAGAATTAAGCCAATGAAAAACACATTGAAAATCTCACACAATCAGTGTTGGCTCCAAGCAACTTAAGGGGATAATCACTCAATAATCCATTTGGCCAGAGGTACAGAAGAAATGGAAGATGATTATTTGTGCTGTTATTACTGCCCTCACCTTCTCGTTATGGCCCTTAATAAAAACAAGGAACAGAGTTTGCTGCTTTTCTTCCTCATTAGCGTATATATTTTTTTTATTGCTACACTAAATAACAGTGATGTCAGAATTACTGTTTCGTGCATGAGGCCGTTGGGGAATGATTTCATATTCTGTCTGCCATTGTGTTGATCCCCATGCTTTAAATTTGCCTGGGCTGCAGATTTAGGGAGGAAGGCGTGAAGACAGCTTACCAGCCAGGTCAAAACAAGGCAGGGCGTCCTGCCAAGCTTGGCTGTTCCTGGGTCTTTGGAACAGGAGCGCTGAGGTTTTACGGGAGTGATTTGTGCGCTGGCCTTGTTAAATCATTGTTTCGTCACGAGGATATTGCCTGTGCTCCTCCTTGGAGAAGATGACATCGGAGGGGAGAAGTTTCAATTGTGTGCGTTGGTAGAAGGAGGTTTAACAGGAGAAATAACTTTTATTTCGATTGCAGCTGCTTCCAGTGAGGAACAGGAAGAATTTCATCTCTTTTTCTAGTGCAGGTTGTCGCTGCAGGAGGAGATATGGAAATCAGCGGCACAGAGGGTTGGAGTTGCTATATAGATATTTTTCTTATTGAAGCAGTATTTCCTGCTTCCTTCTGAATAAGTTTAGTTTTAGCACTAATGGGGGCACTTTTTATCTTTTGTGGGCAGAAAGGCTGTTTGATCTGAAGGGGAAGATGGTGTTTGGACACCTTCCGTGCTGTCAGGCAGCCCATTTTCTTCTGCTTGCTCCAGGGATGCTAGACAGACACAAATGAACATCTGAAGTTAAGGGCCTGGAGAGATGGTTGGGTTTATTAATTTTTAGAGGTTCAGGAAGCCCAGAGGTTCTCATGAAAATTGTCTTTCCAGTCAATGTGGAATCTGTAGAAAGACTGAGAACAAATCCTCGGTTACAATTTCATGCCCTTATGCACAGGCCATCCTTTTCTTTTAAGGCCCCGGAACTGGAAAATATGAATGCATGTTTTAGGGCAGTGTTGTTTCAGGTAGCACTTAATTCCCATGGACCCCTATGGCACACGTGCACTTGCTTACAGGTAAGCAGACATGTAAATGTTGCCCTGAATTAAAAGCAACATCTGCATAGTGGGGTCCTCCTAGTACATAGACTGTGAAGAGAATCCATGGTGGAAAAAGCTTAGTTCGGAGAGAACAGGTCCACTTTGGATGTGAAAAGCACAAGCCACTATTAACTAATTCCTAGATAATGATCAAACATTGGGTGGTGATTAGAGGAAGAAAAATGGACAGGTTCTGCTGTCCATCTTATGTTTTTATTAAAACTGGTCAGTGCATCTCCTGGATTTTCTGAATGCATGAAGGTTTCAATAAGGCATTTTAATTAAACTGCGGAGTGAATATAAACTATGCCACTCTTCCCCAGTTCGACTATCTGGAATCCTTAAAAATCCTGGGAACCTTTTTATTTTTAATAAACAGGAGTAATTGTTTCTCCACCTTGTACAGAGAAGGGGTTTTATGCTGAGGGTGGGTAAGTACTTCTTTGCTGACATTAAAACTTGACTGCCATCACTGGCTGGCAACTGTGTGAACTTCGCCAATAACTGGAAATTTTGCTTTAATAAGGTTCTCAGGCAGAGCATGTCAGCTTTTATTAGTCAGAGTTCAATCTGTTTGAAATAACATTTCGGTTTACTGAATTAGGGCTGGAATAGGAACAGTAGGGATGTTCACTCACTGTCTCTGGAAGTTGCCAGGGGGCTGGTGGCAACTTTAAGGAGAAATTGCTTGGGCTGGGAGTTGCGGTGTACGAGTACCTGACCCCCTGGTCAGAGAGAGGATGGTGGCCCTCAAATTTAAGGATGTGATTTTATTTTATGGGTGTGGTTTTTTCATTCCATGTAATATATGAGGAGAGGAAATACTGTGAGTCATGCACATTACAGGTATTTCTTAAATGCTTTGTATCGTGAATGATCCTTTGCCCTCTCTGTACGAAAGACTAGCTGCTGCGTGAAAAGATGTGGGATAAACTTCTCAGTATGTACGTAAGAAGCTTTAAACTTTCTTTCTTACTGTAGCATGGTTTATCTTGTGCTGCTTGTGTCCTTGTGATCCAGCGGAATGCTCTTGATCTCCCAACGATACTGTGTGGCAGGGAGTTCCTTCGGTTCCTGCTGCTCCTGCACGAGTAGGGGTGTAGGGCAGTTATCAGGCAGAGGGGATTGCATCTGATTTTCTGGCCTTGATAATGGCAGGCAAGAATCTGAGATTCCCTTAAAACAAATGTTCCTTATGTAAATCTATTATGTAAATCACCTTAGCCAAGAATAAGAGGATAAGTTATAATGCTGTAATTGTTTGTGCAAAACGTACGTTAGCTGTTCTTGGGCTATGTCAATACAGTATCAGGGATTTAGCGTTTGGGATCTAATAATGCCAGTTTAAAATCATTACCACACAGTCTTTTGTAATAAAACTAACAGTTGCCATTTAGCACTACGTCTGCAAGGAAAGCTGGGGAGGGCAAGACCCCAGGGCTGTGGGTTTCGGCAGGGCTGTCTTTGGGCTGTTCACCAGGCTCGTCACCTTTTTATATGGTTCTTTCCGCTCTGGCTCGCGGGTGTGTGTCTGTGTTCTGGGCTGTTCCTACAGTGCATCGACCAGATCATCTTGTGCTAACAATGTTGTGTCTGTGGGCTTTGATTTCCTCAGTGAGCAAAGAGGTGTTAATCATGCAATCCTCACTGGGGTGCCTGCTGGATGTTAGGACGTAGGATGGGAAGTGCCACCCCGGGATTGTTCTTGCAAGCACAGTTGGGTGGGGTTGGGGTTCAAAACTTATCCACTGTAAAACTATGGAACAAATACTCTGAAGATAGCTACCCAGATGGGCTTTAGCTGGTAAAAACATTTTCTTGCCTGCTCTCTTCGGCTATTTTAGATTGCATTTGACTTAATGTAGTTTGTGTAATGCTTCAGACCCTTATCTAATGCTTTTATTCCAAGGTTCTCAAAATGTGCTGTAAGCATTATTGAATAATGTCTTGGGCTCAGCAACCTTTAATGTTGCTCCCATTTCATGGATGGGGAAAGTTCCTCTGAAGGGCTCAGTGGCTGCTCCGAGATCACAGAGCTGGGGCCAGCAGAGCACTGCAGAGCAGCTGCTGGTGAACACGGTGGGAAGCGGATGGGCCAGTTTAAAATACAGTCAATGAAGGCACACACTAGTAGTTGTTCTGGTAAGCCAGAAGGTGCGAGAAGCCCAGGATGAGTTGCCCAGCATTTGTTGAACAGCTATTGAATTCAAGCTGTACCAGTCTGTTTTCTTTAGCTCTGAAGCTCCCCACTTTGGGCTGTGGTGCACTGGCCAACGTGGCAGCTGCCCCACTCTTCCATTTGCTAGCAGGTCAGAGGCAGAAATGGTGAGTGTAACCTTCCTCTCGATCTCTTCCAGGTTAACGGGTTTCCAGCTGCCTGCTCCTATTGTGAGTACAGGGGTTGTGCTGTCCCTGTGGCTTGTGAGCGACTATGCGGTCAGTGCTCAAGGCTTCCAAGCAAACTATGAAGGTAAGTCTGCCCAGCGCAGTAATGGTCTTGCATTGTATCCACGTTTGGCTTATGGTAGGGGGTGAAACTGAGGTGCAGAGTTTATACCAGGATATATACATATGCAGACACTTAATCCAAGAGAGGAGTGCCTGGTTCTTGTATAATTTGATCCGTTTTTTTCAGAATTCAAATTGCTGACTCCTTCCAAGTGTAACGCGTTTCTTCCTCTCAGCATCTGTGCTCAAAACCTCTTTAAAAGCTTACTCTAACAGCAAAGCTAGAATGACTGAGAAGGAAGAGTAATGTAGGATTTGGCAGTGGAATCTGCAGGGTTACAGCAAGCACAACACCCCATGTGGCCACGGGGATTTACAGCTGCGACAGTGGGGACCGCAGAGCGGTGCGTAGGATGCTCGGACATAAGTGCATTTTTCCTTTACATTCTTGTTGCTTATTTGGTGTTGTTCTTTTCCCTGTGCCTTCCCAAGTGTTTAAATTCACCTCCCGTGTCTCTTGTCATAAATAATGTGCAGTGTTATTGTGGAGGTTGTGGAGGTACAGGATTGTATGTGAAGGCTTGGTAGCTTCAGAAAACCTTGGACAGTGGGAGTCATCGGATACATGAAAACTGTTCCTAGTAAAAGGCAGGTTGTGATTGTAGTGTGAGCTGGTACTCCTGGGTGAATGACAAATTTACCATGTTAAAATTTGGGATACATTTATGTTGATTATTGAACCTACAGTGTTGTTCCTATCCCTGTAAATGTTTTTCTTTGGAGTCCTTAGAAGTTCTCAGCCTTAATGATAACTTTTGGTAATGAGTCCTACCGGACAATTACCCAATACATTAAGCCAAGCAAATGCTTCATTTAGATGTTGTAGTCTCTCAACATTTTCTGCACTTGACAATTGTTCAGGTTCAGGAGAATTCTGTTTAAGTACCCTCTAATTTCTGATTAAAACCTTTGCTCCGCCTTGAGGTGGCAGTGGTGCTAAGATGCTTTTATTTGTCTTGAAGTGACGGGTGCGTTAGCTGGTGTTCGGTATGGGTAGGCATTGGTGTTGAACGTTCATCTTGGTCGGAGACCACGTGCTCTTTATTCCGGGGTGAGTGCCTCCTGGGGATGCTGGTGGGCCATGGTGGGCCAGGGCGGGTGGGCACAGCGGTGCGGTGAGGCCAGGCAGACCCCGTTGCCTGTTTGCAGAATCTCTGCTACACCACGTGTCAGTCGCTGTGTCTAGTAGACATGACAGCACATTGCTCCCAAATTGCGTGATAGAGGACATGCAGTCGTTTTTGTACTTTCTTGACATTTAGAGTTCACTTTCTGGCATTTAGTTACAGTTACTTGTACGCTTTTTAATGGCTTTTTAGTACAGATGCAGCAGATAGTCTTGTACGAAGGCTTGTTCCAGGGCTGCCCTTTAGTCACATATATTCAAAATCATCTGAAGTTTATATGACTGGTGATTAGCAGGCTTTAAAGCAGGGAACTGAGGCAACTCCAGGGCAAAAAAAGAAATGTACTTAAACCATAACCTGAACCTCTGAGTGACACAGAGCATTGGTGCGAATGAAAGCTTCCTTTGGAGGGGTGGGCTTGCGAAAGGTGCTGCTCTGAGCCTGCCTCCAAACAAGCTGCTTGCTTGCTGTTTGCCTTGTTGTTAACTAAGACAGAGATAAGGAGGAGATAAGCGTGGTTTTGATCAAAGGGACGTGCTGCTGCTGTTAGGCTGTTCAGTTCATTGGTAATCTACGACTCGGTGAATAGCTTGTGATTCGATAATTCATGTTTAAAGACAGAACGATGCATCGGAGTCCTTGCAGTAAATGGTTCCTTTATGATCGGCTATCAAAGCATGTTCATTATTCTCCTCCTCCCTTTAAGCAATCATTGGGAAATGCACAAAAGAAAGAGAATTTTAAAACTGGAGCAAACAGTCTCAGGAACTCTTTTAAAGGACAGAAGGAAGGTATGTAGTTGGAGGCATCAAAGTGACACAAACCCGTTGCGCTTACGTTGGTGTCTGCTTTACCTTGACCCTCTGGGAAATACATAAATGGAGGTTGGCTTTGTCTAAGTTAACATCTTGCTAGCTTATCTAGTCAGTATGATGCCTGCGTGGTAAGATCTCTTACAGGCAATTTCTTGAAAACCAGACAGACATCATCTGCTCATACCTGGATATGTGTTTCTTCACTTCTCATTTCATGATGCAGAGTTTAACTATATGTTAACTATATGTTAAACTCTGCATCCGAGGGCTGGAGCCCCTCTGCTCTGAGGCCAGGCTGGGAGAGTTGGGGGTGTTCAGCCTGGAGCAGAGGAGGCTGCGGGCAGAGCTGAGTGCGGCCGCTCAGGGCTTCAAGGGGGCCCAGAGGAAAGGGGGGGACAAGCTTTTTAGCAGGGCCAGCTGGGACAGGACAAGGGGGGATGGCTTGAAACTGAAGCAGGGGAGGTTTAGACTGGATCTAAGGCAGAAATTCTTTCCAGTGAGGGTGGTGAAACCCTGGCAGGGGTTGCCCAGAGAGGGGGTGGAGGCCCCATCCCTGGGAACATTCCAGGCCAGGTTGGAGGGGGCTGTGAGCAACCTGATGTGGTTCAAGGTGTCCCTGCTCCTGCGGGGGCGTTGGGCTGGGTGACCTCGAGGGGTCCCTTCCAACCCAAACCATTCGATGATTCTATGTTTCACTAAAAAAGGGAGGGCTTGTGTGCAGTGGTGGCAGAATCTACTAAAAAGATGTTTCCACTATGAGAACGTTTAGGAATGCTTTAAGAACAGGCAAAGCGAGTTTCTGAAAATCTGCAGGGTTTTGTTTTTGTTTTTTTTTTGTTTTTTTTGTTTTTTTTTTTTTAAGCAGGTAAGGCAGGAGCCAGAGGTGGTGGTGGGATTTGAAGAACAGCCAGCTCCGGGGCTGCTGTCCTGTGATGCTTCCTTCTCCAGCTCAGTTGTCTGACTTCATTATATGTTATTGTACCTTGCTGCTAGATCTTCCCTAATCCTCTTTTCCTCATTGTCTGACTTGCTCATCTTTCTTCATTTAGTTTGGTGTGTGTTGCCAGCTTGTTTCTGTCTGCTTTCATTGCCTGATTCTTCATGTTCTCCCATCTCTTACTGTTTGGTGTGATTTTTCTCTAGATGCCAAATATTGTTTCAAAGCTCAGTGAACAGTAGGGATTTTATATTCATTCTTCTCCTGTGGAAGACAGTGTTGAGAGCAAACAGCAAGGCTGATGTTCTCCTTGCCCAGCTGCCTCTCAGGAGCGGACGTGGTTGCGACAGAGGATGACAACGCTGCTGGGGGTGCGGCATCTCTGGGTTTAAGCCACCGGGTCACAGCTTCAGGGATGTGGCTTCTGTTCCCAGTTGTGGCCCAGATGGTTCAGCACGATCTCATGTTGGTCGTGTAGTCTGGGTTCCCAGCTTCCAAGCTGCAAAACAAGGTGGGAATTGGCCGCTTGTCGTGCGGGCTGCTACGCATTTGCGTTCACGAATGCACACACAGCGTTCGGGAGCGACTGTACGGCGTTGTGAGTGCGGGGAAACCCACAGCAAAATCACAGCTTGGGAGGAGACGTGGCTGGGTCAGCACAGGTCACAGTCTGTAGTGAGGTGGATGATCTGGGAAAAGAAATGGGGGCCACCGCTGCAGGATGGCTGGGAATGAAAAATTGCTGGCTTTTTCTTGCTGAATTGAGAAAACTCCATTTCCATTTAAACATAATACTTTGATCTGAAGGTAATTTTTTTTGAACTTATGAGATTCTTTTCCTAAATATAAGCAGTTCTTGTGAAGCTCCATTTCAGAACATATGATTTAGAAAATATTTAAATTAAGTGCTGTCATGCTTTTAGCATCCTTAAATCTGGTGGGTTTTTTTCCTGTTAAATTGTCCCTTGAATTCAACGTGATTTCACAATTAGCCTTGGTCACCCTCTGACTTTGGAATTTTTCCCTTTTTTTAATGACTAAGTGATTCTTCTGAAAAATCCTAACCAGCTGTTGTGGAGTCTTGCATTTCATTTCAACTGCAGGAGAATTTCGAAGTAGATGGCTATAAATAACCGAAGTTAGAATTTTACTAGGGCGTGAATCTTGACAGTTTCATCTGGTGAAAAATATTCCTGAAGGTTTAATGACCAGGAATGACCAATGCTTCCATTTATTGCTTCCCCTGAAAGATGTGTGAAGCTAATATTAAGCCACATGCCTAGACTACAATGTGAAATTAATTACAATCACTGCTGCCGCACACCCGATGAATACATAGTAAGTTGACATTTAAAATAAATTGGGCAAGTCTTCTACAATAAGAGGAAAATTGATATAAATTCCACATCATTTCCTCAATAACGCTAATAGCAGTTTATGATGAATCGCAGGTGGGTTTTTTAGTTTACTAATGTAGATATAAAATTACATTATTATTTGTAAACCATTACCTCTTGGCTGCCTTGTTAGTCTTGAGGGTGTGAAAAATAGAGAGGGATTTAAGGGAAGATAGCCGAACCTGCTCTTTGCCATGCGTGACTCGAGAGTGATGCTATAAACCACGCAGGCTCGTGAGCTTAATGAGACTTTCTGCCTTTCATGGCTGTGCAAGTCCTTTTCCCCGAGACTCTGAGCTTTTATCAAACACTAAGCAAGCAGTCAGGGCACAAAACTTCTCTCTGCTCTGACGCCCTGTGTTGCACCTTCTGCCGAGGTTGGGGGTGCTTTGGTAGCTGGCTGGGACGGGAGGGACGCGGGGGGGTTTCAGGTGGGGTGATGCTGGCTGCGCAGGACTGGGCGGAGGAGGAGAACGGTCCCGCGTGCCGGTTGCACCGACCTTGGAGCCCAGCGTCTGAACGCGGTGCTCTGGATGTGGACGAAAGAACAAGGAGGAAGGAGGACAGGCAATGCTAAGATGAGAAGCTGAAGCACAGAAAAGCCCAGTTACTGATTGAGTTCATGGAACACAGCAGACTGAAGATGGTGTTTCTATATCCCAAGGGGGTAGCTGGTGTTTCCTGAGGCTGCTAACCAGATGTTTTCTTCCAACGGTGCAGAAATCTGCAGAAGGCACAGGGCTCTCGCTTGAGACTTGTCCTGCTGTGGCTGCAACAGTGTTGTCCAGTGGATTCCTGATAGGAAGAGGAAGGAATTGGATTCTCACTTCAACTCTGCCCCTGTCCTGCTGTGTTAATGTTCCCAAGTCACAGTTTTGCCCTGCGCCTCAGTTTGTGATGTCTCAAATGCGATTCTATTTTCATTCACGGTGTTGGCATTCTTGCAGTGAAAGTGCTGTACGAAAGACGGATGCAATAATGTTGCATGCATTTTTTTTTTTTAGGAATCCTCACCTATGTAACTTTTAGAGTTTTAATGTTAATTTTTTTTTCCCCAAACCCAAAGTTTAGTTAAACCCCTGGAGAGGACTGGGGCACTTTGGCCTCTGGACTCCGCTGCTGCGGAAGCAGTGCTGTGTAATGCACCAAGATTTAACAGTAGGTGAAGATTTTCCTTCCCAAGACATCGTGTTTGATTACAGCTGCAACAAATTTGATAGCTGCAAACACTAAGTGCCTGATTGAAAAGAAACAATTATGTCTAGAAGAACACTGCTTATTTTAAGAAATTAGAAGCGTTTAAATACAGAGGGAAACAGCCCCAAGTAAATGGTGCTGTTTTGCTTCATAATAAATACCCTCCTCTTAAGCACAAATATCTCATTCTTTAGAGGGTTGTTTGTGGAGTTGTGCATACACATTTAGAAAATACAATTAAAAACTGGTTCCTGTCCCTCTTTGACCATTCCTTTTGCTCAGCCTGACTGAGGTTTCCTGGTTCTGTGCTGCTCTGGGGATGTATTACCACTGCGCACAGGTTGTGAAACTGCGCCATTTCTCTGTTTTCTCGTCTGTCATTTGCCTTTAAAATAACAGTTGCCCCATTAGTGGAAGACAGGTTGACCACTTTGATTTCTCTCTGTCTTTGGATACAGAGTGTTCGAGATTTTTGTAAAAACAGATAACTGCTCAAATCTGCTGCTGATTATGGTAAAGACCAGCACAGTCCTTGGGGGGGGAACACACCCTAAGAAAATGGGCGTTCCCCAAGGCCTTGGGGAATGTGCATTTTTGGTTTTTTTGGAAGTCCTCTGACTGCTGCTCTGGAAGTTTGATGTTGCTTTATTTGTCCGTTTTAATCTCTTCAAGAGATGGTTTAATGGGTTCCAAACCAAGATGGCCTTGCGGATGAATGCACGGGTCTGGATGCCGGAGCGTGTTGACTCCAACAGCTGCCTTTCTTCTGGTCCACTTGGTATCGGGCATGTTGAGCGGGTGGCATAAAGCTTCCAAGGACCCTGCAATACCTTCTTAGGACTTTTCTGTTTTAATAGATGTAGTCGGTCTCATTCAGTCAACTGCTCCTGCAGGTTTTGTCATTTCATCCTCATCCGCTGTGCCTGATGTACCTTGCCTTAGTGGCTTTTTGTTCTTTTTGTTTACTGTGCCTCCTAATTTTAGTATTGGTTGTGACCCGGGGAATATTTAGCTCTGGCTCCCCGAGGCTGATCTCTCCCTCCTGCCCTGTATCTCCCAAGCTGAGGTAGGGTCATGCTGGAGTCAGTGCTTGGAAGGGAGCCCTCCCTGGGAAATCCCGAGATGCTGATGGCACGGTGAGTCGACGGGTAGTACCGAGTTAGTAGTGAATCCGATGGCATTGCCTGCTTCCTTTAAAAGAATAATGAAAATTCCTACTGGGGTGAGGAATGTGGTTACAGTCGGCGCTGGTTTGCTTCTGCAGGTGCTTTCTTTAGCTTCAGGCACACAAGTGGAGTGGCTTGGTGCCTGTGAATATTAAAGGGCGTGTACCAAATTTATGAGTGTTAATAAGATGCGAAACACAAAATGAGCCTAGCATACTGATGTTGTCTTCCCAGTTAGACAACGTTTTACTGTTTTAAAATTTCTTCTGAGTTTCAGGTGGACAGAGCGCTCTGTTCTTTCTGGGCTGGAGCAGCGTTAGCATGTGCTGGCTGACATTCTGCTTCAGCAGTGGCTGTAACTGGTGAAACGGTGCCTAAATGTACAAATGGCCGGAGCTCCACGCTGAACCCACCCTATTACTTTTCATTATTAAAGAGCTGTGCTCAAGAATTAAAGTTTTAATTAAAAAAAAAAAAAGTTTGCGGCCCTCACAGTTTGTAGAGATAAAGCTATGGAGAAGAACAGCATGGGAAGCCATAAAATGGTGTTTCTCTGGATGTGCCAACACTCTGAAACAGTGGGTTCAAAATGCCCCTTTGTCTCCAAGAGGCTTTAACGCAGTAACTTTGAGATGTTCATTACTATTTTAAACTAATTTGCAGCAGATGATTACGGCAGAGCGGGTTTGTTCCTTCAGCATCTTTCAGCCGCCTGTTTGCAAGCGGGGGAACCCGGCCGTGCTTTACCCCGCTGCCCGGGAGCAGCAGCCCCAACGCCAGCGCCGGCTGGGATGTTGATACAAAACACTGCTATCCGTCTGAAAACGTGCTGCTGGAGTTAGGTGTATTGAATTGGTGATAAAAATACTGATGTGAAGATTTCTGTGCTCATTACGTATTATTCTTTTTATAGTTAATTTGTCCAAAACTGTAGTGAATTTGAATTTTGGAAAACTTCCCATCTGTTTGTATTGTGGAACTGCTGAACCTAAAAACCTTCCTGAAGAGTTTAAATCCTGATCGTTGCAAACTATACGGAGTGGTGTGAAGAGAAATTGCCCATATTTTGTATATAGGCCCACCGTACGGAGAAGCAATGGAATAGCAGAGGACGGTAGCAGATGACCCAAGAGTTTTCACCTAATTCTGCGTACCAAAAATGGTTATATCAGTTTATTTTGTTGCGGTAACTTGCTTAGAGCTTTCCAACCAACCAAATAGATCAGCAGCTGAGACCCTAAATTGGCTGTGCTGGCCTCATGCACTTCTTAATACTATTTACTGTCGCTTACTTACTGGTAATATTTGTATCTTAGCAGGTTTGTGGATGAGTTGACCTGTTTTGAGGCACATCGCTGCTTCCAAATGGCTATAAGAGAACTGCTTGTTCCAGAAGCAAAGCAAGAACTCTGCAGATCATGTGGGAGTGTTGGTATTCCTCGGTGTGAGGTGTCCCAGTCCATTTTAATACATGGGGATTAAAAAAAGCATGATTGATCATAATGAACATCACGCCCGAAAGAAAGGATGAGGACAAAAATCTGGATGCTACTTCTGTTGTCACTGCTGCTTGTGAAGTAGCAATAAACCTGGAGGGAAGCAGAAACGCTCGAGTCTTGCTGGAGAGGGAGGCAGGGATGCGGCGGCGCTGCCTGACGATAAATAACTACAGGGTAACATAGCCCTGCAGCTGCTTCGCCTCCTGCTCCTCTGTGCCACAACATCTGGAGCGTGGTGGGGAGGTGAGGAGCAGGGGAATGCTATGCGCTCGCCGCGCTCGTTTGAGGGTTCACACCACTGCGCTTAACGAAGGGCGCTGTCGGAGCCCTGCCAAACCATGCAGCTATTCAGTCAGCGCAGCGCGTTTTAATTTGCTTCTTGTTTGCAAAGTATTAGTATTTGGACTACATGATAAACCAAGATACCAAATAAGCAGTGAGGCAATGCAGCACTGTCAATAATATTGAGTGACAGGGTTGTTTTACACAGCGTAGCGTCTGGAAGAGGAGTAGTTTTATAATTAGATTTCAGGCATGGCATTGGATTGATTCTGTCTCCAATTAAGTGTTTTCTACCTAATGTAAAAAATTTGGTTGGCAATTGGTTTGCCTATCATATGGTTTCAGATTTTTTTTTTTATGGCTGCTCTTTGGAATTTTTCCATACTATCTCAGCTCTGTAGCCGTGTCCCTGTTTGTCGTCAGCTGTTTGCAATGTGCAACCACTGTTTCATTTAATGTACCATATGCATATTGGAAGCAAGGGATCTTGCACAGTCAACTCTGCTGTTCAGTCATGTGCTTGGAGTGCTGGATGCAAGCCGGATAGAATCATAGAATCATGGAATGTTTTGGGTGGGAAGGGACCCCCAGAGGTCACCCAGCCCAACCCCCCTGCAGGGAGCAGGGACACCTTGAACCACATCAGGTTGCTCACAGCCCCGGCCAACCTGGCCTGGAATGTTCCCAGGGACGGGGCCTCCACCCCCTCTCTGGGCAACCCCTGCCAGGGTTTCACCACCCTCACTGGAAAGAATTTCTGCCTTAGATCCAGTCTAAACCTCCCCTGCTTCAGTCTAAAACCATCACCCCTTCTCCTGTCACAATGATGAGAGAAATAGTGAAGTTTCTGGTTGGTCAGAGTCAGTCAATGGGGCTTCATATCCCAAATTAGCCTGAGCTCCTGCCTCCCTGCCAGGGAGCTTCTTGCTCCCGTTTGGTACTGGCCTGTGCTAGCACTGGAAGAACTGGCGTTGGTTTGACAGTGAATACACACCTTTGATGTCTTAGCAGTGGTGTTTAAACAAAAAAAAAAACCTACTTCAGAATTGGGTAGCAGTTTAGACAAAAGCAGTTGTGTTATAAACAACTTTTAAAGGGCACAAAGCCACCTGAGGAATCAAAAGTTGGCTCGTAAACCCTATTTTTTATTTCCGGTTAGCTGTATCTGTTTGCTCCTTTTTCTTCCATGGAGGAAACTGTTCTCATGGTCAGAAGCGTATTCCAGTCATCAGTGGCATTTCAGCCTTGAAAAGGAAATGAATGGCAACTTGGCATGACAGTGGTGACTCAATTATTTTTCACAGCCTTGGCAGGAACTGTTGTAAATGCTGCTCAGTCCGATAGTTGCAGATGATGGCCAATAAATTTACTGAAATAAAATCAAGCAAATAAGCCAGGTGTTTGCCCGTTGCAGTGTTTATGAGCTTGGTGCTACATCAGGTAGTCAGGCACTCGTAAAACAAAAATCTCGATTAGAAGATGAAGAAATAAAAGTAAATAGCTGTGCTGGCTGCTGTGTTTCCCTGGGAAGCGTGGCTGGGGATACTTGCGCTTGTTTATGAATGGGCACTTCTGTTCTTTAGGTGTGTGTGGGGGGGTGTTCAGGTGCAAATACCTCCTGGTGCACAAAGCTGCCGTTGCCTCCGTTGCCAGCTGGGGTGCAGCTTGGCTCTCGATAATGAGAGCTTCTCAGGAGCGCTCAAGGTCAAGTACTCGTGCGCTGGTGCCATTTGTAGCATTGGCTTAGCAAAGCAGCAAGCACTGGGCCGGGTGACTTGCAGGAGCTGTGTCTGAGTGAGAGGAGGACACCTCCAAAGCTCCTCTGGAGTCGCTTGTCTGTGCTTCGTCTGCTGCTGGAGGGGTGCGAGCCTGTGACCGGCGGCGGGCCAGCCCCTCGGCTGGTGTAAATCGGGTTTGCTCCAATTTCAATGGATCTTCTTGGTGCGGTCACTGAATTCCGGCGCCTTGCTGGTGCTCAGCACCTACTGGGGTGGGGAAGCTGACCCGGAGCGTGCGGGTTTGGTTGGGGGGTTTCCCTGGATCTGCTGCAGGCGGATGAGGCCGGCGAGGCTGCAGGCTGGGGTTTTGTCGGACCGTTTTTGGCCGAAGCCGCCCATGCAGCTCCTTGGCGGCAGTGCTCGTTCCCAGGAGCTGGCGGTGGTACGCGGGGGAGCCTGTGCTGCTTGGCGTGGGTTGTTCCGTGCGGTGACAGCCTGGAGTCGCTGCTCTGTGAGTGCTGGTGCAAGCGAGGTGCCGTTGCAGCGTGGGATTAACGTCGATAATACAAGGGCAGAGGGTTGCTGGCTCTGGATACGCTGCTCTGAATTCCTCTTGCCGTCGGTGTATGTTGATACCATTCAAACAAGGGTAGGGGAAAAACTTGTACCAAAGCTGGTGGATAGGGTGGGGGTTTTTTTGACATCCTCACTGCTTTCCCTCTGAAGCCAGCAAACTCGGCAGCGCCGCTCCCCGGTTCCGTAAAGGCTGTGGCAGATGCATTGCTTTCCATTACGGCTTCAGATTAAAACAACTCCCTGGGGAAGGAAGAGTCAACCTTCCTATTCTTTTTCTTTTTAGCTATACAAAAGATTTTTATTACTTAAATGAGCTCCCAGCAAGTCTGCCTTAATATACTACTAATTGATTTTAAGACTTGAAAGCTGCAAAGCTTATTAGCATTTGCTGAGTCAGCTAGAACCCTCCCCTCCCACATCCTGGAGGATGGAGTGAGATATTGACCCGTGCTGCTGCAGCACTAAATGAAGTTGAGGGAATATTAAGTGTCTCGTACCGGCATTGGATTTGCATATGCAAATGAGATCAATCAGTGCAGACGCAGGAGAACAGGAATGCTAATGCTTTGCAAATAGGATCCAGTATTAAGCCTTTAAGCAAACATCAAGTGACAGTTGCTCAGCTACAATGCAGGGGGGTTTTGCTGCCACCGAGGTCCCGCTGCCGCTCCCCTCCCAGGGCAGTTGCTCTGTTGATGGGCCTGTTCTAGAGAGGAACATCCACAAGTAGTGCAGAAAACACTAAAGAATTTGCGAGACTTTGATATTGCTTCTGCTTCCGTGACTCTTGGAAGCGGAGGGCTGTTTTGCTTGAGATGGGCTCGCCCGACCTGTGGGTTGCTGTACAGGACTGGACGGGTGAAATGTGTTGCAAATCAGTGCCTGGAAGTGCCAGCATTCAGTGTGAGGGTACCTTTTGAAGGCCTCCCATTGTGGTGGTTCTTTCCTAAAACCTTCATCTTCCTCCCTTCTTGCTCCTTTTTTTCCTCTGCATATAATAGAGAGCCATTTCTTTTCAATCAAGGAATCTATTTGCAGAACATGTAGTTGTTAGATGCGTTTGGTTTTGTTTCAGCATACATTTCCATAAAAAGTCACCACTAATGAGCTGTGCGAAAATTTCAGCCTTGCTGCCAAGCCAATTTGGTTAAAAGGCTTGTCTGTCCTTCGTTACCATTTGATCCTTACACAGGCAGTGTGCTCAAGCAGGTCCAACCATGGTAGCTATAAAAAGGAAGGCGAGATGCTGAAGGTAGCATCTCAGATCTCTGAAAAATCTTTGTTCCTACTAATGCCGCTGCGATTCTTTGTTTTACTTTAGCTCTGTATGTTGGTCTCGCAATTATATCTCATCAGTGGATCAAGGTTGTGAGAATTAAGAAAGATCTTGTCAAAGGCTGTGGAGTTTTTCGTAGTTAGAGTGGGCTCATTTGTCTTCTAATTATAGCCAGCGTTAAGGAGCTTTTGGGTCAGTTTGTCTTCCAAATCGACTGCCTTTGAAAATCTGTTGACTTTGGAAAGCTGAATCCTAGGCTTTCATTTCCCTGTCTAGAAGGTGTTGGGGTGAGTGGTCCAGCCTGAATCCCAGCCTCTGATCAGTCGTTGGCCCACCCTGCGTTCCCCCATGGCATTTGCAAGGGCCCGTAGTCCCCATCTGAGCCAGTTTCTGTGTTCTCAACATTGCGGCTCTTCACTGTACTTCTCTGCCTGCTTGTATTCCAAAAGGTTGTTATGTTTAATTGCTTTTATCATGTTTTAATTTGCTTTTAGGATGTTGTACAGAACCCTGCACCTTGGCGGGGGAGGGAGCTTTTTATAACTGCAGGCTTTATTATTTCGGCCTTCTGATGCGACCAGAGATTTGAATATAGTTCAGTCCTGGAGCTGCCTGCAGAAATCCACCAGCCTGGAAAATGTTTCTTGCTCCAGAGGATTCACAAATGCAATTTTAGAGGTCACTGTCTAACGGTTATAAAATTTATCTGCTTGCTTCTGTGTGTAAAGGAAGGAACACCGGGGCTGGTCCTCAGCTGCGAGATCAGCTCCTGTCTGTCTTGTACCAGCTGGGACTTCTGCAAGAATCCGCATCATCTTAAACGGCTTTCAGTGGTCCGTGGTTTTTTCCATAATGTGATATGTATTTGAGTGCCTACATCTTTATTTAGGCACACAAATAAATCTTCCATGCGTTACACAGATCAGACGTGCTTTAGAGGAAGTTGTGCGTGTGGATTGCTGAAAATACAGACTAAAGCTGCCTACATGCAGCAATTTAGACAGCAATAATTAGCTGTAAGCCCCAGTTTCTCCATTAGTAGGAGGCTAGTGGACTTTTGATTGTGTAGGCGAAGCAATTCCTGCAGGAAAAGAGGAAGAGGCTGGGCTGACCAGCGTTGCTTTAGTGGCTTGCTGTGAACGGGACTTATCGTTCATAGCAGTGGTGGCTGGGAAATAAAACGCGGTTTGCAGAGGCACTGAGAGGAAGCCTGCCTGAGTAACGGAAAACCTATCCCAGAAAATCCTCCGACATGCGCTGATTGGATCTAAGCTCTGGTGAGACATCTCCTCTCAATCCGTTCAAATCCACCTAGCCTGGATGGTAATTCCTTCCCCTTTTCTTCACCCGGCAGTATTTCTTTCTGGTTTTGAGATTAAAATGTCATCTGTCCAAGTCGAACCTGACTATAAATAAGTAAATAACTTCCAAGCAGTTTGCTGGGGCCCACCTCACTGGAAGAGCCCTGCTCCATCTGTAGCTTAAGCTTTGAATTGCTGGTGACTGCTGGTGATTTCTTGCAAGAGAAAGAGAAGTGGAAGGACCCCCGGCCCTTCGCGGGGTGGCCAGGGGACAGGCCAGCCCAAGGGATTGCATGGTGGAGGAGGACAGAAGTGTTCTCTCGTTCTGGGCACCCCTAGGGCTGGGCTGGGTTAAGCAGAAAGCTTCGTGTTTTGGGTGAGGGATTGGTCTAACGCCAGGAGATCAACATTCAGGTCCCCATCAGTTCCACTCTTGCCCTGACAGTGAGTACGAATGGTGCTGATTCTTGGCCTTGTACTTCTCTGCTTTGACTTCTCTCCTTTGCTAAATCATTCTTCTTACGGTTTTTTCGTCACTCCTGTGTGCACAGAACTTGTGAACTGTGCGGTGCCATAGGCGCCCCTTGTGCATCTGAAGAGCTCTTCAAGCAGCCATCCCGCCAGCTGAGGAGCAGGGCAGGATTCCCTCCTTGTCCAGGCACTGGTTTTGCTTTTTGGAAAGGAGGGAAGAAGCTGAGAGCCAAAGCAGGCGATGTGAAAACGGCCTGCATGTATGTACTGGAATACCCAACCAACGTATCTTCAGGAAAGCTTAAATAACAAAAGGCTACTACTCTGTGCGGTATACCTTCAGGTATATGGTGTTGATCGGCTGAAGTAGAGTGAATCCATTTTAATTCGAATTAAACGAGTATTTAATTAAGTTTATCTTTACTTCCAGAAGCGAACGTGCATGCTACGTGGTGATCTGTGTGTCTCTGATTACCATGCATTCTTACCTTGAATAATATTTTGATGAAGAAAGAGGTATGATTAGCTGTCAGCCTTTAAGATGTTAAAAAAAAAAGGCCCTCCTCTTACACTTCCACCAGACCATATCCCCTCGTGCAGGCTGTGTTCAACTGAAGTTCGTCATTTTAAAACCCAGGCGTGTGGGACTGCGTGGAGCTGGGGGGAGCGGCGCTGCTCTGCACTTGGACGCATTGGTTACTCCTGCCCAGGCACTTTGAAGTCAGCCTGGCAAACTGAGTGCAGATCAAGGCGAGCAAAGTCATGGCTGTGTGCACGATGTCTGTGAGATCAATGTGGCCAAAAGCCCTGTGCCGTACTGCTCCGCTCTCGGTGATTGACTTTGATGGAATTTTGTTGGGGAGTCTCCAAACCAGTCAAACACAGACCCGTGCAGCTCTCCCTGGCAAAACTACACTGATTGAGGGATGCTGGGCAATTATTTTGGGTTTTGCCTTGAAATGCTGTTCTCTGTCCCTGCTAGGGCTCTCCAACAGCCGTAGTGGTTCGGGGACGGAGCTCTTTGCTTCTCTTACACTAATTTTTCTGTTCCTTAACTCAAACCAAGGTGTTCCATATCCCCCTGTGCAAAAGCTGTATAAGCGATGTTGAGAAAGGTTCAGCTTCCTCTGTATAATCAGAAAGGCTGTGTGTGTGTGCATCTATAAGAAGATTTTTCTCCCGATTTAGTATTTTCTTCATGTCCTAAGTATCAACTGCCTTTACCGTTCTTGCTATTTATTACCATATCTGAAAAATAGGGAGGGGAAAAGGCATTTACTCGAATGTGTTTGCAGCTCGTGTGTCTGGAAAACGCCCCACAGAGCTCATCTGAGGCTGAGCAAACGCAGCGATGCCTCATTCAGAGCATGAGCTGTGGCTGTGTGAGCAGACTGTTAACGACGATTTTGGGGAGGTGGCAGGAAACAGCGCCTGTAACGCTGTCAGTATCTGGATGAAAATGTACTTTTACGTGGGTATCTGCTTTGCCATCCAGATCAGAGATGATTCAGTGTTTGGGGCTGTGTTCGGGGAATCTCGGAGCGCGTAACCGGCGCAGAAAGTGCGAAGTGGTTCTTTCCCCAAGTATCCGAACTGGCGAGATGAGATGCTGCTTCAAGGGGGAGAGTGGGGGGGAGGAGGCAGTGTCACTGCTCCGGGTTTGTGGTTACTGTTCTGATGAGGGGCTGGAGATGAAATGGCTCCAGCATTCTCTCAGTCGCTTTGGTTTTTTTAGCTGTCTTTTTTTTTTTAGCAGCTTTTTCTCAGGTGGGGAAGGTCACTACAGCTTCATGCTCTCGAGTCTTCCATAGAAACCCTACCGTGTTATTAAAGAGGAAATACAGTCATTATTCAAGCGCAGAAAGGCTCGCTGATATTATTATTATTCATAAGAACAGGGCCTGTCAATCAGTAATCCTTGAAATGTAGAGCAAAATAAATATGACCTGGCTTTCTTTCACCTTGTAGAGTTACTGATAGATCTGGCCTGTGTTTCTTTGCAGCTGTGCTGTACCCAAGCCTTGGGAAGCGCGTTCTTTCTCTAGATGATAGCAAAGCCTGGTATAAAACAACCTGTAATCCAGCAATTGAAGCCAAAATCAAATGGAAAAGCTGAACTAAACATCCTACATACAAAAATATTTAGGGAAAATTATTCAGCGTGTTTCTTTTGCTAGGTGACTCTGGTCAGTGAGAAATACTTCTGGTGGAACAGTGAAAAACTCACAGAAAATAGTAAAATTTGATGTAAACAGTCTGCCCTCCTCAATTTTATATGGAAAACTGCAACGTGTTCCAATTTGTTCCTGAAAATTGGCTTTTACACATTCTCTTTTGTACTGGGAGGATTTAATCCCTAATGATTGTCTGGTAATTCTGCATTTTTACTGCAAAAACTTCAATTACTTAACGGTGCTTAATTATTAGATATGTTGGTCTGGTATGACCAGTGCCCGCTTGAAAGGAATGAAACCAAACCTCTCTTTAAGAGAATTAGACCAGGTTCTAATGTAACATATCGTGCAGATTTTGTCCGGACTTTGTGGAGAGATCTGAAATTATGTTAGCGCCGAATGTCCTTGGGCGGGCAGCAGGAAAGCAGCCACACCTCTGAGAACTGCCCTGGGTAAACATAGAGGCTCATCTCCGTGCATCCTCACCCTTTAAACATCAAATTAGTGGCTGTCCAGTTGGCTCTCAGTAAAGGGGGTGCTTTCAGAACATAATTATGCCAGCTGTACCTGGTCAAAATGGATGATGTCCATTGAAGTTCCTGACTTGCATCATTGCAGGCCCAGCCCATGCTGTATAAACTTCATTAGAAGAGAAATGGTTTAGTTTGTAAGAGTTAAGTGTATGACCCTTAATTTCTGCAATGGATTGAAAGCAAAACGTGTCCTGCTCACGACATTTATTTCCTTAAGTGTAGAATTTTATTAGCTGTGTCTGAGTATCCCTGTCATAAAATTCATCATGGTGTTTTTAAATTGGTTTCCAAAAGACCCGAGGAATGCAATTATGCCCTGTGTGGGTGATAATTTTTTAACCCATTATTTCAACTAGACTTAATAGGGATTAAGTGGTGTAAAAGGTCATTTGTGTCCTGTGAGTTTTACATTAAAAACAACAAAGTATGCAACAAAACCACCGCAGCCATGACCAGTTTGGAAAGATGAAGCTTTTCTAGCTAAACCAGTAGTAAAATAGACCTGCCAATGTCTGAAAGCTCGGCTTCATGTGATGCTGCCCTGAGGTTTGACAATCAGAGGAGATAAGAAACCACCGCTGCTTAGAGAAAACAAAAAAGCACACAAACAGAAAGCCCACAACAAAACACCAAACACCTCCAAAAAGCTCCTTTCAGATTATTTGATCTTTTTCTCATTTGTTCAACAGCTTCATCCATTCCTTAACACACAGACCTGTCTGGTGCTTTGCCTTGAGGGGTAGCAAGTGCATTTTGCCTGTATTTCTGTGCCAGCAAAGACTGAGTGAAAACAAAAAAAAGTGGCTGTGCATACACACAACTGGGTGAGACCCCACCTGGAGCACTGGGTCCAGTCCTGGGCTCCCCAGTTCAAGAAAGCTGAGGAACTCCTGGAGAGAGTCCAGAGGAGAGCAACAAGGATGATGGGGGGACTGGAGCATCTCCCCTACGAGGAAAGGCTGAGGGAGCTGGGCTTGTTCAGCCTGGAGAAGAGAAGGCTGAGAGGGGACCTCATCACCACGTACAAATATCTCAAGGGTGGGGGTCACGAGGACAGAGCCAGACTCTTCTCGGTGGTGCCCAGCGCCAGGACAAGGGGCAATGGGCACAAACTGAAGCAGAAGAGGTTGCAGTTGAATATGAGGAAGAACTTGTTGACCGTGAGGGTGCCCCAGCCCTGGCCCAGGCTGCCCAGGGGGGCTGTGGAGTCTCCTTCTCTGGAGATCTTCAACCCCCGCCTGGCCGCTGTCCTGTGCCCCCTGCTCTGGGTGAGCCTGCTTGGGCAGGGGGGTGGCACTGGGGGAGCTCCCGAGGGCCCTGCCAACCCCTGCCACTCTGGGATTCTGTGACCCCTTGAATCTTGGTTGGTAAATGCAGTGTACGCCCCGGAAGGTTGTTGGTGTGCGCAGTTGGTGGCAGGCTCACCCATGCACTTCTAAGCTGTCTGAGAGGTAAATATTTTTTTTATGTTTAGCTCATGCCAAAGCAAACAAGTTGCAGCAGGACAGATAACATCGTGAGCGTGCTTTCTGTGAGCTCACCCGCTTGCTTTGATCATCTCCTAGATGTTCTTTTCTCCAGGCTGACACAGCTGCGATAGTCATTTGATTATTCTTGTTATTTGCATGAAAATTATGACTAGTTACTTGATAAAGTCACGGCGACTGCCTTCTGCCCCTGGGGAAGTGCTGTGCTGTGCTTTATCTTGGAAATTTCACAGTGAGCGATCTCATCTGTAAGGATATAACCAAGCACTTGGTCTTATCTCTCTCTGCTTCTCTCACTGGAGTCTTCCCTCCACCTCGGCCTCAGCTGATTGACAGGCCAGGGTGTGTTTTTTTTTTTTTTTTAAATACCTTTTGCTCAAAGGATTAACTCGTACTGTTTTCACATGCTTTGGGTACAGTTGTTCTGATAGGACTTTTCTTTTTTTCTAGCTAGGAGCCGTCTCACAGCTACAGAGCTGTTGTGTTGCAGTGGAGAGGGCTTTGGGGTGGTTGAGTGGGCACGCACACAGGAGATGCACTGAACTCCCCTTCTGTCCATTCTCAGTGCTGGTTCCCACCCCCAGGCAGGTTCTAGGTATTTGTTTGTAGTCTTTCAACTAATTTCAAGGCCAAAATAGTTTCATGAACAACTTGTGCTAAGATTAATGAAGGAGGAATTTACAATTTTAGCTATGCAAAGTGTTTTATATCATTGGTGTACATCCAGATGTTTCTTCTCTGATGGGCCAGACTTTCATATCCAGGTATTTCTGTATTGAGAAATACCAACTCCAGATGACAAATCACATGCCATTATTATATTTCAGACTGGGAAAAATATGAGCTCATTCATTCCAAATAGATCGTTCTGCCAAAGAGATATAAATACACATTGCTTCTTCAATATTGTGGCCTCCATTCTTGATAATAAGCAATTGAGAATGGAGGGTGGGGAATTTGGCAGTTCTGTCGTTACTTCCCTAAACAGCAGGGATGGGATGGCTGGATATTTTCAGCTTAGCACAAAAGCTGAAGAAAAGAAAGCGGGTGGGTATAAAAAGCATGAAGGCATGGGTTCCAACGAACCCATTAGAGCTTATTGCTGCAAGAAGCGGCTAGTTTCTGAGCGTTTTTTCCTTGTTATTTCTGTCTTGATGGTTTTTAAGAAGATTAGTCTTTCAAATGCATATTCACGTGCCATGTAACATCCGAGATACAACTGAAGTGCACTTCTTCCAGAATTCATAACTTTCCTCTGTGCCCTGTTGGAGATGCATATGTGGAAATGGTATCTCCTTGTTTGATGAAGAACACATTTATTTCATGATTGTTTTTCCTTGGCCTTATGGAGGAGGAAAATCTGAGGACTATTGTTTTTACTTTTGCTTTTCTTTCCATTTGCGCTTGGTTCCCCACTCTGTAAGGTAAGGGGAGAGGTATTTACGTGACTCCGTGTTCAGTTCCAGACCATCTCTAGTCAAAGATGCAAATGTTTGCCCGTTTGTCTTCTGAATGTGGGAATATCTCCTGGGTCAGCCTTCTCCCAACTCCTCTGTCCTCTTTAGACCGCTAGCTGCTTTTGCTCAGCAAATTCAATTCCATGAATTTTCACCTCCTGTAGACCAAATCACTTTAGTGCTCATGCTTCACGCATCTTGGCTAGAGCTCGGAAATGTCTGAGGCTGGGCAGTTGGAATGATCCTGTGCTTTATTAGAATAGATCCTGCAGTTTGGCATCAAGTGAATTCTTATTTTATATTAAAAATGACATAGCTCGCTGCTAGGAGAACAGATTTCCTTAGAAGCACAAGAGTTTCCATAGTCCTGATAGAAGTGACACAGAAGTGATTTTAAAATTGTCCCATTGGTCTCTAGAAGAGCCACTTGTTCTGCGTCCCGTGTCAGGAATTTTTATATGGACATTTTTCAGAGTGTCTTGGACAGAGATCCAGGTCTCAGGCTCTCCCAAAATTCATCTTCCAGGCATGGTGTTTGGGTTTTTTTTTTCCAATTCTGTAAACTAACACAGAGCAACCTTTATGCTAATTAAAATTTCTTACAATCGCTGATCTCGCTTTTATCCTGTTCCTCCCACGCAACCTCTCATCCTATAAAATTAGACCAGCCTTGCAGGAACATACAGTGGGAGGAAAATGAGTTTGTGCTGGCTTATTTCATATCATAATCTCATTAGCAGTTGGGCACTGTTGTGAACACATAACCAAGTTGTCCGTACGTGCTTGCTTGATGCATTTATCCTAAAGCGTCTTCCAGCATCTTCACTTGCTCCCATTTTCGTGAGGGCACGTGCATGTTGGTGTCCCCCTGAGCTGGCAGCCCCAGGTGGCTGGTAGGTGGGAAAGTTACTGGAAACAAAAACTTAATGGAAGTTTGGTTTCTTGTTCCGGATGTGTTAATGATGTATGAGCAGATTCTCAGTGGGCAAACCAGCTGTAATTTTTATATTTTATAGAAAACTATGTTACTGGAAGTGCCTTGGACCAAAGCACGCTAAAACCTGGTGCAACTTGTGTGTACGGGAATTACAGCCGTTAATTCTCCCTGGGAATTTTTGTTTCAGGCTATAATGTTGAAAGTAGACGAGTGTCTCGGATAAAAGAAGGACTATTGCAATCTTTGGTTTAGAAATCAAATTAAAAGGAAAACTTTATTTAGAGCTTGAAAAAGTGTATGTTATTCTTTAGAGACCGTAGGTTGCAATGAAAGCACTCAGGCTGTGCTACCCCCTAAACAGATCAAATTGATGGCATTTCTGGCACAAGTGAAGAATCCATTATCAGAAATTCCATGAGAAATAATGTTAAATAGAGTTCCAGCCCGGCTGACCAGTCCCCCTGAGCTGCAGGTAATGCCTAAATGATGCTTTGAACATATACAATATTACATAAATGCCACATGTTGTTAAGCTTTCTGTTATGTCTCTGTACTGTGGAATTATATCCAATTTCACCCGAGCCTCAGGTAGCTTTCCAGTGCTTGTAAACTCTGTCACGGCTGAAATTTTCCCGGACAGCAGCCTGTAATCCCAGTGACAGCAAAGCTGATGGCTGGCCCAAGCCCAGCTGAGGGGTCCTTGTTCTCCTTCCAGGTCTCCTGGGGGCTCCTCGGTGGGACCAGCAGGAGCTGCTTTGTTGGCAGGGGGGCTGGGGACAGCGAAAGGAGCCGGGGAAAAGTTGTGAGTTGAGTGAGATTGAATCCCTTGATCAAGAGAATTGATCTTCTGGTTGGAGGCAAAGATCTGGTAGAACTTAGTTTATCTGGTGGCAATGAATCATAGAATCATGGAATGTTTTGGGTTGGAAGGGACCCCTCGAGGTCACCCAGCCCAATGCCCCTGCAGGAGCAGGGACACCTTGAACCACATCAGGTTGCTCACAGCCCCCTCCAACCTGGCCTGGAATGTTCCCAGGGATGGGGCCTCCACCCCCTCTCTGGGCAACCCCTGCCAGGGTTTCACCACCCTCACTGGAAAGAATTTCTGCCTTAGATCCAGTCTAAATGATCCTTTTTGGAAGAACTGGGGTGGAAAGGAGGGTGGGGGTTGCTGGGTCAAAGTGCTTGGCAAGCCTGGGGAGCAATAACTCTTAAGATCTAATGGTATTAATTTATTTGGAAGATGAGAAATCGAGGTGGGATGGGGTTGAATGGCAGGTGTAACCCCGTAGCTGGGAAAGCACGCTTATCCTTGCATACGAAATGCATTTTTTTCCCTATATGCTTTAGTTGTGTAATCCATGCGTAGGGCTGTCAGTAACAAAACAGGTAACGACAAGGCCTGTGAGGCATCGGTGCCATCACGGGCTGTGAACCTTCCTGCCCCAGGACCTGCCTCTCCCAGATACCAGGGCTCTTAAGAAGGGCGATGCGTCTTTTGCCTCCGTGGGAACAGCAGGATGACAGCAGTGTCTTTCTGCTCTTCTAACCTGTGATGTTGGTTTACTTCTGAGTTGTGGCACAACAGCTTCCCTGGCTTTGATAAAACCTTTCAGCATTTCCAGGAGCAGGTGGGTGGATGTCTTTAAACATTGCTAAGAGTTTTCCAATTGCTCTGCCGTAAGCGATGGAGGGTGTGCAGTACAGCAGCTCTCCTGTGGTCACAGCAGCCTGGAGATTTCGTTTCAAGACAGGTTACAAGATGCTGAAGCCATCTGGAAAACTTCAAGTGTTGCAGTGTACAAGCCAGGGGAGGCGAACGAAAGCATTTGCAGTGGGAGTTCATTACTGAAAGGAAACTTCTGTAACTTTCTCCCCTCTTTGTGGGACGCCCGTAACTTTTATAAAGTAAATCATATCCTGAACGTCTTTCACGATGTCAGCAGGCGACGGGACTGAGCAATGGCCACAACTCTGAACGTGGCAGTTGAGTCCAGCGGTTGCTTTGTCCTTTGTAAGAACGGGAAGGTTTAATCTGCAGCCACCGTAGCCTTTCTCTCCCACTGCTCCGGTCTTCAGCTTGCGTAAGCCACAGCCTGCTGGGCTGCTTTGGAATTTATTTAATAGCTCAGTTGTTTGGACGTGATTAAAAATATAATGAATGGAATGAAGCGGTAATAAGATGAACAGCTCATAAAGCATTTTAGTCTAAAAATATCTGTTTCGGCTCAGCTTGTATAGTGAAGGCTGGGGTGGCAGTCGCAGAAAAGTCCACCACGTGAATCTCTTAGAAGCTTTAGCGAGCTACTGCCGAGTACGAGGGTTATGTGTCGCCTTCTCTAGTTTATCTTTCACAATGGGCTCTATTTTTTTCCCCTCTAGTGTTGCTTTGACTTCCTAGCGTTTCCCCTCCGAGTGCCTGATGCATAGCTCCAGAGAAAAGAGGGTTTCCTTTTTTTAGGTTGAATTGCGCGTCAAAGAGGGGCTGCGTGAATTCTTTCCAATGTCAGCATTTGAAGGGGTTGAATTTCCATGCTTTGCCTGGATGCGCTTTGGCTGTTTGAAGGGTTCGGGAGCTGGAGACTGTTCAGATTAGGATACAGTGTTTTCTTAATGGAAAAAGTTCAAGGTGTGAACTGATAGTCACAGAAGCTGGGTGTTACCCTCTTCTGTGGGCGACGGTTCAACGGGGGACAGTCTGTGATAAACAGATTGTGTTCCTTCGCCTTCCTCTCGGCAGCAGGAGCACCTCCAGTGGGGAATGTGGGGCTGGGTGGGGAGCGTGTCTGCTTCCCCGGCTTCCCACCTGACGTTTAAGTAGGGAAAAATGGGAGTGGAAGAAGCTATTTTGGAGCTTTCATGTTGATTGCTCGGTGAAATGCACCTTTCTTCCTCCTAGCATGGTATTTTTTGTAGTTACATGTGAGCTCTTTCAGTGTAGAATTGCATTATCAGAGTCAAAGCATTTCAGCTTTAATATCAGTGATGTGAAATTTAAACAACACATAGGTTTGCCCCATGTAGCAGAGCAAGATTCAGACCAGTTCTGAGATCTTGAGGTGTCTTCTGGGCTCAGTCCTGGTCCTTTCTCTTTTCATTAATGTGCTCTGAGTGTCCTTTAAAGCAAATCTGTATCCTGTTTCCATGACAATATTTATACAATGGAAGCCTTTCTTGTAGCATGTATATATGGATTTTTCATTTGTAACATCTCTGCATCAGTTCCTGGTATTTTCAAGGTCTCCTTGAGGTATTTGGACCATCATACTAATCTAGATACATTTAAATGAGTGTTTCTGGATAGACACAGGCCTAACCTTTGAGTAAAGCTTTGCAGTGTCTTGCCTGGGGAGAGAGGAGTGAACGAGGTGATTTTTTTTTTTTTTTTTCCATTTCACTGATGATTAAAATGGAACAGGACGGGAACATCCATTCTGTGATAGGTGGTCTCTCCAGGTTTCCCTGCATCCCTCGCCTTGTTTTCTTTGCCTAGAAGGTGGGCTTTGTTTGGGAGAACTGGAGCTGTACACTTACGCTAACGATGGCAATAGCAGTGATCAGATTTTTTTCGTGCTGAGATCTATGAGTGATGGCCGGCAGCCGCTCCCGTTGTAGCAGTAGGCAGCTGGACGTTTCTCCCTCCCTCTCAAACACATATGTCAGTGCCGAGGTCTCAAAAGTGGATGTTGGTAATGTGAACTGGCAGGCAGGCTGGAAGGGTCCCTGTAGGGCCTGTCTTGCCACCGGCCTGGCAGCCTGTGAGAGGCATGCAGTGCGACTCAGCCATCTCTTGTCTAAAAAGTGCATGAAATGACACCCACGTCCTTCAAGCCACATGCTCAGAAGTGACAGGCAAGTCACCTTCCAACTTGAATTCAAGATGTTTACTTCAAGTGACTAGTCCGTACATCAATCAAAGAAAAAACTCTCCTGAAGAACGCCGTGCATGGTTATTTGTTCACCTGCTGTGGCTCGGTACGCGCCTGGTGGTGTTTCTGCCGTGTGCCGACGGATCTGGAAGCAGTGGGTACGCTCCTGGTTGCAGGAAGAGAGGGACCGCAGGAGGGCTCGGCTGCAGACTCCCCCTCAAAGCAGGAGTGTTGGCCAACGCTAGATCGGGTCATCTCTGCTTTTATTTGGCTGGATCTTCAAAATCTCCAAGGATGGTGATTCTGGAGGCTCTCTGGGAAGCCTGTTGGCACGCTGTACTTCCCTGCTGCTGGAAGATGTCCTCTCGACAGCCACTCTGAACTCGCAAGCTATGATTTTTGGCTGTTTCTTTCCTTTCCTTTTTTTTAAACTAATCTTACAGGCATTCCCCCTTTCACCTTCCCTGCCTGCCTTAACCTTAGCTTGCATAAATGTCCTTTTAATGTCCATTAAATAGGTTGGGATGTATGAAAGGAAAGATTGGGCAGGTCTGAGCACCCAGATCCACAACATCTACCTTTGAGTAACAGTCAAGGGTTTGAAATCAGAGTAAGGTCCTTGAAATCAGAATCAGCTCTTGTCTCCGAATATATCCAGGCATTGGGGAGATCCCATGTGGGGCTAAAAGCTTGTTCTCTGAGATGAGTGCATGTTGTTGCACAGCTTGCAAAATTATGCTTGTGGCAAATTTTGCAAGATAGGCGCCTGTGAATTTAGGAAACAGGACTGAGCCCTGGGCATGGTTTTATGGCATAATTAGATCCCTTTAGCTTTGTTTTCAGTGAGGAGGAGAAAATTACCTTTTAGATTTTTTCGATCAGTTATGACCGCAAATTAACAATGACTTTCTAGTGCCGGAAGCGGACGACTTCCTAATTGCGACGGCAGCTCGGTGGCCACTTTCATGGCACCATCCCTGAAACGTGTTTGCTTTCTGGCTATTGATAGGAGGCGTCTGCACTGGGAGCTCAGCATTCCTGGTTGCTTTTGCTCCTGACCGTCCTACTCAACAGTATGATACTTCACCTTTCCTGTTTGCAAGGGCATTCCCCACCAACTGTGTGATTCCACTGATGCTCTGCTCTGTCAGGTTGATGTTCCAGGGAGTTATGCCTACAGTATTGGCCATTGGAGTCATGCTTCCTAAAGTACAGAAAAGATAACTGTAAGAGCGAATAAATTAGGAAGGCAGTTGAAAAATGAAAACAAACTAATTTTTCCGTGCTTATTTGTGGAGGTGAGCCAGACCTTACATAGTTTGAGTGGAAGGTGAAGCAACTGGAAGCTGGGAATCACGGGAGTTTCTGGGCCCGTTTCTTAGGAAATGGGTTATTCCTGGTTTAGCCTCGGTGTAGCTGTGAGCTAAGGCAGTCTGTCTTGCTTGAGAAGATGATGGGTCCGCTGCTGCCTGGAGCCTGGTGTGTGATCCCCAGCTGCCTCTCCAAAGGTTTCTGGGGTAGGAAAGACACGTGAAAGCCACTAGAAGAACGAAAACAGAGCTGCCTGTGGTGCTGGCCTGAAGACTCGTCATGTCTGTGCGTCTGGGCACGGGGATCACACGGAGCTGTAGGTGAGACCCGAGGAGCCCCAACACCACCAGGCTCCCGGCAGGGGCTGCTGCCACCCTGCACCTTCATACCTGCTGCTTCCAGAGAAGTGGCTGAAAAACTAGGAGTGATACGTTGTGGTGAATGCCCTTCCTCTGCTGTGAAATATTTATTAAACCAGATGTAGTTGGCTACAATTTCTGTTTCTGGGTAATCAGCCAATAGCCAGAGAAGATCAATAAGCAGATAAACAACATGGTCTCGAAAGTTGGAAGTGGCTTTTTTTAAACAGAACAAAGAGCGTTCACTGTCCAGGGACGCTCTCCAGCAAAACACAGAGCGGATCAACACTGGCACCCAGTGTCTAGACAGAATCAGTTCAAATCTGGGTTTCCAAATCTGACACCCTTTTTTCACACTGACGCCTTGGCTTTCAGTCTCGATGTGCACAACGGAGTGAGGTTCTTAATCTGATATGGCAGCTGAACTCAGGGGTTTTAATTCTGCTTTCGTTTGGCTCCTGCGTTTGTCTTCTGGTGCTGATAACCGCTGCAGTATTGCTTTTCTTGGCTTGTCTTTTATGTTACAAAAAGATGCAGGTCTTTGTTTGCCTTGGAATGGTTCACCTTAGTTCAGGGAGGAAGAGAGAAAACAAATGCAAACCCACCCTCCTCCCTAGGGAAGTTTTTTCAGGTTGCTCTGCAGCCGTTAAATGCCAGTTCAATGAAGCCTTTAAACATACACTTAAATCTGTTCCTGCTAAGCAAAACACTTAACCACATACTTTAAATTAAGCTTGCCTTCAAGCGCCGTTGCACTGAAAAGCAGCAGGACTGGAGCATGTTCACAAAGATAAGCACATTCTCAAGTGCCTTGCTGATTAGGTTGCTGATGCAGGAGAGCATCCCAGGTTGGGACGGTACGGAGGACCTCTGGTTCTGGAACCTAAGCCTCTGGTGACGTCAAAGCGTCTGCCCCCATGACGTTGTTGTTCAGGGCCCAGCAAACGATTTCTGTAGCCAGGCTTCAGCATCTGCATCTTCATTCTAGCCAGGCTTCCTCTACCGTGTTCAGCAAGTAACGATGTTTATTGGAAAGTATAAATAATGAGTGGCAGAGATTCCCGGATGTTAAGGATCCCCGCTCCCTGCATCGCTGAAGATACATGGGACGGATTGTAGCTCTATCTCCCATGATCTTCCTGCTTTCATGGTTTGAATCTTTTGCTGTTTCTGCAGCGGGATGACTAAATGACATCTGAAGCGCTGCCCTCTCAGCTTACGTGGTGCTGCTGGAAGTTGCACGAAGTTGCTGTAGCACATTCCAGGAAGGTAAATTGAAAATTGAAAATGAATTTCCAAAAAAGCCCTAGAACTACCACTACAAAGAAGATGGATGATGAACCATTCTGGTCTGTTATTATCCAAAAGTAACTATCTGGCTGGTTTTTAGTGAACAAAGAAATATTAGAGGGAAAAAATAGTTTCCATTTAGCTTTATCTCTGTTGGCTGTACTGGAAATAAATCATGACATAAAAAAGGATAAAACGAAACGAAAAAGATACCATTTATTTCCTTCTGTGTAGCACACACTGGACACTTACTGTGAAGGTTAAAACTCTTCTGAACTAAACCAGATTGTACTAAAATACTGGTGAAAGATAATTAGAGTCGTGGAATATCCCTGTGGTATTTGGTGCACAAGCTATGGATGAAGAGGAGGAGGAATTTGGCCTGTCTGGATCTCCCCCTCCCGTTGGAGCTCACATCTCTGCCTGGCCAAGGGTCCATTTCGTGCATAGCTGTTCCAGTTCTTTTCTGAAGTTGTGATGGAAATCTTGGAGAGATTCGCCTTAAAGAAGCTGTTTCTCTCCTTGAATTTCTAGAGGGGCATCAAATACTGCGCAGGCTGTCGTCTGAAGGAAATGCCGCTCGCCCAGCCTGCATCTCTAGCAGCAGAGACCTTTCTGTTGATTCGCTTGGATGTCTTGACTTCCAACCCCTACTGGATTCGGGACGTGCAGGAAAATGGAAGAAGGGTTAAAAAAGCATAGTGGAGATTGATTTGGAAATGAGAGTGTGGTGATGGCTGAGCCCCAGTAGTTTAGGTCAATGGTTTTGTTATTTTGCTTGGTCTGTGTAGCATCCTTGCGTTGGGATTTATAAATTATTCCTGCTGTAATAACTGTATTCAGGGGCTATAAGTGCCTGCTCTGGCATGGCTTGCTTGCTTTCTTTTCTTTTTTATTAGGACTGAAAATGAGTTGGGAATGAGGCGATAATGTATGGCCTCATATCATAAAAGTTGCGCTCCTTGATAAGATTTCAAGGTTAGAACAATGATAGCCTTGAAATATCTGTCGTAAACTACCATAGATAATTCAAGCAATAAAAATGCTGCTTTTAGCTATGTAAATAGGGCAATAGACTGGAATGCAGTATTAAATGTTGGGGTTTTTTATATTAACAATATAAACAGAGAAAATGGAGCTGAAGAGTAATTTGAATAGGAAACACGGAAGATTTCTCTTTGGAATGGTGAGCAAGCTAGGGATGGATTTGAGTTAGGTTTGTTTGAAAGTACCCGAGTTGGTAAGGTAACTCCAGCGCATCAGTGTGATGAGTGAGAAGGGAAACATCTCTGCCTTTTTTTTTTTTTGGCCTTTTTTTCTCCTGGTAGAGCGCTGTGGGGTTTTAGGAGAGGCTGATGTAATTAGGCTGAATGCGTTTTGATGGTGGGATGCTGTCCAAGGATGCGTTGAGTCACATCTAATGACTTAAAAACTACTAATTAATTTCGAATGAACTGGAACAAGGAGACGTGGCTTGACAAGTACTAGATTTTGAAAGCTGCTGATTTTGAAAACTTCCAGTGTCGTGATCTTGGGCAAGGGGAGGAGGAAAGTTGGGAGCACCCTGGTGAGCCTGTTCAAAAGGGCAGAAAGAAATGGGGGTAAAAACTAAAGTTGATGGATGGTATGAAGCTTCTGATGCAGATCATCAATTCTGGCTGCTCTCGAGTATCTCGCAGGAATGGATGGTGGAAACTTCTCCATGTGTTGTTCCCTTTTCCAGTTTGTTCAGTTTGTTTTCACGCAACACACTGTGAAATCTGTGGGACACCTCTACTCTTGTACTATTAGATTTGGATATCAAGTTTACAAAGAGTGAAGCCAGTCCCCGAGCAGCGGTCGCTACCCCCAGCTTTCCCCCAGTCCATATACTGAGCATGAGGTTATATGGTCTGGAATAGCCCTGTGGCCAGTTCAGGTCAGCTGTCCTGGCTGTGCCCCCTCCCAGCTTCTTCTGCACCTCCTTGCTGGCAAAATACGGGAAGCTGAAAAGTCTTCGGCTTGGTATAAACACTGCTTAGCAACAACTAAACCATCAGTATGTTATCACCTTATTCTAAATCCAAAACACAGCACTATACCAACTACTGGGAAGAAAATTAACTCTATCCCAGCCGAAAGCAGGACAAGCTCCATGAGTGAAATGCATCTTCATTGCTCTATAAAAGCTACGTAGCACACAAGATCTTGAACGATGCTCCCAGGGTAAGATGAAGGGTGAGAGAGAAAAATCAATGGAGCATGTGTGGGTTCCAAAGGATGGGGCAGAAGGAGCCCAAACTGAAAGGCAAGAGAAAACAAAAAAGGAGAGAGTGTTTGGAGCAGATGGAAGTTAAACTGGGCAGAGACTGGTCTGGTGCCCTGCAGGTTTCTTTTTGAAGAATAAGTGGACTTGAAGGATGGGTTGAAAAACTGCAAGGAGCGGGAGAGTTCTAGGTTGTGGTGGGTTTATTCTTGGCTGATGGTTTATTCCTGGTTTATTCCACGTCCTGACACTTCATGGTTCCTTGCTGAAGAGATGACATTTCTGCCTTCCTCTCAGATCATCCTATCTCCTGTTACCTCTTAAGGCGGTTGTAGCTGTAGTTCTCATCTCGCCTCCCCTCCAGAGATCCATTAATGGTCTGGTTCTATTTGTGTTGGCAATTAAGAGCATGATCGCGGTTCCTCTACTGTGTCGTCTTGGGGAGCGGGGTCTCCAGGGCATAGCCCTGGGGACAGCGATGTTTGAGGTATGCCGAGGACCTCTCCAGGTGCAACTGCAATAGCATAATCCTATTTCCTTTCCTCTGTCATAAAATAAGATAACGGTTTGGCAGCTGCTCAAATCAAGACAAATAAAATAAACTGCTCTAAATTCATCATGGAAAGAAACAGACTTAGCTGCAAAATGACTATCAGGACCTTCTATTCATCTGTACAAATCTGGTCTGTGGCTGCATTCATTTCCATACAATCACTGGAAAATATTATGTTGATTGCTGGGAACAAAGCTTTTACGGGGAGGAAAAAAATCCATGCTACTAATCTACAGTGGAATTGGTAAATGGGTAAGACAATGCTTTAATAATATTATTCTGTGCGACATCTGATGTAAATAATACAGTTCTATTAATCTCTCAAGCAATCAGAGTCTGGCTGTTAGAGGCAGCCAAGTATGAGCAATAATGTTATCTCTTCTCAGGAATGTTGGAGTAGAATCACAAATCCATCGCTGTGAAAGTGGTTGCTGCACCAGCTCGGGGAGTCGCACTCTGCAGTGGAACAAAGGCACGGACTTCCCGTGCCGAGGCCGGCGCGGGGCTCACGGGGCCGCCCCCACCCCTGCAGCCCAGCTTTTTGGGCTCCCTCCGTGCGGCCCGCTGCAGGGGCTTGGGAAGCTGCGCTCTCTCGGGGAGCGCAGGTGTTGTGTCCTTTGAGTCTTCCCCCTCCTTTTTTGGGGGAGGGTGCTCATCAGCCCATCCTGGGGGCTGACCAAATCCATCTTCTGCACAAGTGCCTCAAGGCCACGACTGATAGCACATCCTCACGTGGGCAGCTCTGTCTGCTTATGCCGAAGCTGGCTCTGGGTGTAGCACCAGCCTCTTTGGAAGCGGTTCTTTCAGTCCCCAAGGCAGCAATCTGAAGAAATGTTTGTCTTCTGCAGATGTGCATCGGCGTTTTTTTTTTAAAAAAAAAAAAAAAACCACAACAAAACACCAAAAAACCACAAAAACAAACAAACAAAAAAACCCAACAAAAAAACCAAACACAACCACAAAACCAAGGTGCTCAGATTCCTGCAGCAACCCCACTGAATCCAAAGCAATCAAGGAGTTAATGTTGCTTCCCCCAAAAACATGTGTGCGTTGTCTGTCCTGTAACAAGATATTAGTTAAGGCAGCCAAATGAAGCAGAATTTTTAAATGAGATCCTGTTTTTCAAGTATGATTTTAAGATATGATGCAGGTCGGGGTGGTCTGATTCTTTCACAGTTCATTAAGTAGAGAGCAGCTAGTGTTAGCGACTGACTTTTAAAAATGATAGATTTTTATTTATAGCAAAGCTCTAGTCATTAATTTTAGAGGAAAGAAGCATAAAAGCAGGAATGGGTTCATTTTTTTACAAAAAGTGACATTGGTAATTTAATTAAATTGGGGTTTTGAGTATCATTACAGAAAATGAAACATTAGTTCTACACTGCTTTTCAACCCATCTGACGCGTTTGATAGCATCCCCCCGCTTACAAAACCTGCGTGGTCATTAATATTTCTATGTGAAAGTTGCCGCTGAACTTCCCAGCCCCAGGCGCTTTGTGGAAGGATGTAAACAGTATTTTGGGGGAAGGTGCAAAGGGAAGCAGTCTCGTCTGTCAGAGCTTGTACCTGACCCCCCACTGCTGCGTGGGGAGCCCGGTGCCGTGTCCCCGGCTCGGGGGGAGGCTGCTCCTCTGCACGCAGGCGTGCGGCGAGAGCTTGCAGGCGCAGCGGGGAGGAGAAGAAACCCAACCAAACTGGAGCAAGGCAAGAGTTGAGATGCGCGTGCCATTAAAATGAATCGAATTTAAGGTGGAAAGGTTGCATTTAATCTGGATGTAGGTTAACTGGAAAACAAGGTGGTCGGTCTGGGTGCAGGAAGCCTAATCCTGTATTCACTACAGCTTGGCCGTTCGTTTCCCTGGCCGAGGGGGACACTGCCCGTCTGTGCTGCAGAGAGCCCTTAGGGTGCCTGGACTCTGCTGCGGGGGAAAACCTGGGCTGGAGCCAGAGCAGGAGATTTCAAATCCCAATCCTAAAGCGCTGTCCCACGGCAGGACAGAAAGGCAGAGTCTTTGCATCAGTTAGCGTTGGGGATTTATGTTCCATTTCACGTGCTTACACGCAGTTCTGGTTGTATTTTGTCCTGCTGCATGCCGTGTATGCTAGCATATCATTTTCCTTTTAATCTTCCTCTTTTCCTTGGCAGAGCTGCAGACTAAACTTCCCTTTGCTTGTAGAAATTCATCTGGGACTGTTCATGCCTCTGACAAAATTATTTCCAATGATAAACCCTCCCTCAACTTTGAATGACCCATCTTCTCCTTCCTCTGATGTTTCAGTCTTAACAAAAAAGAACTATAACACAAGATGCTGCACAAGGGCCTGATTCAAATTTGATGAAATCATTCTTGGTCTTGGTTATCATCATTGGGTTTTATATTGGGCTCTAAAACCATGATTTGAGTAGATCTTTTTGGAGTGGCTTATGGGAACCCATAGAGTTTTATTTAAATTCTCTGAAACTGCTGTACAGAGGCATTGCCTAAGGATGTACTAGCATTTTAGCTACACCTTCCCCATCTTACATTCAAGCATCCCATATTCCTTACAGTCCAATTAAAGTTGGCATCGTATTTTGCCTTCGGTAGAGCTGGGTCCAGCTGCACTGTTCAGAGTCTGGTTTGATGCGTATGTGTGAAATCTGGATCAAACACACTGTGCAATGAAGCCCAAATCCCGCTGGGCTGCAATGTTGCTCTTTTTGCCCAGGTGATGGTTACTAATTGCAGGTTTTGCTGTCTTCTGTCTGGTTTTAAGGTTTAATGCAACTCTGCTTACGTTGCAGGGGCCTTTGAGGTGCCTGGTGAAGGTTCATTGAAAAACCTTTTTTCAGGCAGGAATGTAATCTCTGGATTCTAATCAGCTGCGATGGTGTTAAACAGAACTGCAGGGAGGCATGGGAAGAGAGGGATGCTTTGGTTTAGAAACTGGGAGAACTGGTCAGGGAAGAGTGGATCTTGTTTCTGACTCGGTAGCTTGGGGAATGATTTTTGCTTCCTTATGCCTGCTCGGTGGAAATGGTTCTTCGTTGCTGATGGTGTCTGGCCTAATGAATTCTGGTGCAATCCAGTAGGGTAAGTTTTGTGGTTGTTTGCTCTTTACGTTTTAAGTGATGTGTTTACTTTGAGACGAGCCTTCCCCTGGGCTCGTCACCTGGCGGCTCTGTTACAAAGCCCTGGCCCTAACCAGCAGCACCTCTCTTTGGCAGTTCTACCCAGTCACACGTGCGGAAATCCAGGAAGGCTGCAGAATGGGATTCAGCAAGGGACAACGTTCAGCATCGGGGACAAAGTGAGATACAGCTGTAATCCAGGCTTCTTTCTGGAAGGACACGCCTTGCTCACGTGCCACGCCAATTCGGAAAACAGTGCCTCCTGGGATTTTCCTCTCCCCTTCTGCAGAGGTAAAGTGCCCTCTCTTCATCTGGAACAAGCCGTGATGAAATGGGATTTAAAGAGCTATTTGGGGTTGGGAATAACTTCATGGACTGTAAGCTTGATTTAAAAGACTTGAAAACTAAACATGATGTAGTTAATATTGAGGTTCCTTTTTATTGAATTCCTTAAAGCTGCCAGGGTTTGGGTGAATAATAGGAAGGTTATGAAGTGCTCAAAGTATTCAGAATGCTGCACAGTTACTTTAACTTCAATTTCTTTGTCTAAAGTGGGGGGGGGGGAGGGAAGCAGGAGTATTATCCATAAGGTAAGGCAGCTACCCAAGACCATGCAGGTTTTCTAGATCAAACACTAGAAAATGAGCCTGGCTTTTCTGCTGTCTGCAATGTCAAGCTGGCTTCCCTCGTGGCGTGTTCCGCGCTGATCCTGGTGCTTTGCCTGTAAAGAACCGTGGGTCTGTGCGGGGTGCTGATGTGCTGTGGGGCCGGCAGCTTCAGACAGGGCACGCTCTATGGGAGGGAAAATCTGTCCAAAACACAGTTTGCAAAGGCTGACCAGCTTTCCTGCAAGCCCTTCTGGGGTAGGGAAACTTAGATGCCTTCATCAGCATAGAGAGCTTCTTGCTAATTCTCCGGGGCCACGAGGGACTAGAGAATCCGTAAATATACAAGTGTCTGTGGTGTTATACCAGAACAGTTGCCGCTGCTTTGAAGTCTTTTTCCCCTCAATTCCTTGTGTACTTCAGCAGAGCATCTTATATTGATTCTTTTTATTGACTCTGCTTGTGCAATCAATCAGCAGTTCTAAGCTGTAGCATAAATCTTGAATATCAAGTGAGCAAATATTGTTTGCTTGGTGTGTTTTTAATGCTTGCTTGAATGAGTTACACAGCAGTAATGTGCGCTACTTAGCGTATTTCTTGTACGCTTACCTCCTGTTTTGGGGCCAAGGGCATTACGCCGCTGAAGGAGCGGTTCACGCAGCCAAAGTGACGCTGGAGAGGGACAGCTATCGTTGCCATTCTAGTATGATCAATTATGATTCTTTGCTTTTCCTTTGAATTAGGACTCTCATTGTAATCTTTTCTAAAATGATTTTTTTTTTTCTATTTTCACTGGAAGTGTGTGCAGGAAAAACATTCACTGAAATGCAACCCTGCGAGTATGCAAAGCAATATCCTTTTTCGAAGAGAAGGGAATGATCTGCACCAATGGACCAGTGTTTCCTCCAGTCTGACAGTGTTTCTCTGATCTCAGCCTTCCTTTGGAGGAAGGCAGTATCTTCTCCTTGCCCTGCTGTTATTCAGACATCAGTGTAGCAGACCCCAATAAGGGGGGGGGGATTAACTTCTCACCCCAACAGGTATTGAAGTGGAGGGTTGACATCGTAATTCTCGTGCTTCCTGCTGCAGATGGAGTAAAGGACTATTTTTGCCTTTCTGTCTTGAACTGCCCAACTCCCTTTTAATTTTTACACCACCCTTTCCATCTTGAACCCAGCAGTGATGATGGTGGCATCTGATACGTTCCAGAATGGAGAAATACCCAATTCTATGGCGCTTGCATCAGTGCTGTGTGAATTGCTCTGATGGCAGCAACATATGTGCACGTCCAGCCACACTTGTGCAGCAGCGTGCCTGCAGGTCCTTGGAGGTAGCTGCTCCTTTTTGGGTCCTGATCCTTCAAGACTTTACTTCAAGTAAAACTTCCAAGGCATTTCTTGGAGGCAGGAACCAGAAATCTTCTCATGCAACATTTATAGCTTGTTCCAGGAAGGTAGAAAGTAGCAAAGACAGTCTGCACACTGGCTTGCTGAATTGGAAAGCCAGCTGCACTCCCTCTACCGTAAGTAGGTTTTCAGCAGTCAGACATTCGTGCTTGGCTGATAAACTGGCGATACAGACTTCAGTCCTTGCAAGGGGCAGAAGGGTCTGCATGGACTGAAGTCTGTCTCACCAGTTTATCAGCCAAGCAAACGAATGGGTGTGTGCCGCCTTCTGCAGGGAAAATGAGGTTTTCAATACCATTGCCTGAAGAAAAGCAGGTATCTCCTCGAGAGAGAAAAGATCTTTGTGGCCTACGTAGCCTATCATTACCTCTTAATATTGGCTTACTGGTAGTTGTCACCTGAAAGTTTGTTAATGTATTTGTGCATACTCTTATTTTCTAACGTAAGTTGGAGATGGGTCGCGCTTCTGGGTCAGAGCCCAACAAATGGAGATGGAAGGTGGCCTCTGCCTGAGCAAGTGTTAAAATCTGCCTTGGGAATAGGCTTGTCTAACATCGCTGCAAAGGGCAGCGTTCGGTTTGGAGACTCTGCCCATCCTTTCTTCCCCTCCTCTCCCGTATAATGGCAGAGGTATGAGGCAAGCGTTGAAAGCTCTAAGTTTCTACCATGATAAGAAACTGGCTGGATGGCCACATCCAGAGGGTAGTGGTCAATGGCTCGATGTCCGGATGGAGACCGGTGACGAGTGGTGTCCCTCAGGGGTCCGTTCTGGGACCGGTGCTGTTCAATATATTCATCAATGACTTAGACAGCGAGATCGAATGCACCCTCAGCAAGTTTGCGGACGACACCAAACTGAGTGGTGCGGTTGACGCACCAGAAGGACGGGATGTCATCCAGAGAGACTGGACAGGCTGGAGAGGTGGGCCTGTGTGAACCTCAGGAGGTTCAACAAGGCCAAGTGCAAGGTCCTGCACCTGGGTCGGGGTAACCCCCGGTATCAGTACAGGCTGGGGGAAGAAAGGATGGAGAGCAGCCCTGCCGAGAGGGACTTGGGGGTGCTGGTGGATGAAAAGCTGGACATGAGCCGGCCATGTGCGATGGCAGCCCAGAAGCCAACCCTGCCCTGGGCTGCATCAGGAGAAGCGTGGCCAGCAGGTCGAGGGAGGGGATTGTGCCCCTCTGCTCTGCTCTGGGGAGACCTCCCCTGGAGCCCCGCGTCCAGCTCTGGAGCCCTCAGCACAAGGAGGACATGGAGCTGTTGGAGCAGGGCCAGAGGGGGGCTACTAAAATGCTCCGAGGGGCTACTAAAATGCTCCGAGGGCTGGAGCCCCTCTGCTCTGAGGCCAGGCTGGGAGAGTTGGGGGTGTTCAGCCTGGAGCAGAGAAGGCTGCGGGCAGAGCTGATTATGGCCTTCCAGTATCTAAAGGGGGCCTATAGGAAAGATGGGGAAAATCTTTTTAGTAGGGCCAGCTGTGACAGGACAAGGGGGGATGGCTTTAAACTGAAGCAGGGGAGGTTTAGACTGGATATAAGGAGGAAATTCTTTACGACGAGGGTGGTGAAACCCTGGCAGGGGTTGCCCAGAGAGGGGGTGGAGGCCCCATCCCTGGGAACATTCCAGGCCAGGTTGGAGGGGGCTCTGAGCAACCTGATCTAGTTAGCGGTGTCCCTGCTCACTGCAGGGGGGTTGGACTAGATGACCTCGAGGGGTCCCTTCCAACCCAAAACATTCTATGATTCTATGATAATCAATATTCTCTTCTGGTTTGTTTATGCTCTTTCCTTTGGGCTTGTCTTCTGCTTTGTAACATCTTTTTCTGTATATTGGTAGTTTTGCTCTACTCCAGTCTTCATACATTGGATAATCAAAGATACAAGGAAATGCATGGTAGAAAAGAATAAGAAGTAGAGGTGTTGCAGAGGATGTGCCAGGACAGCAGTGCCGAGGGAGTGCTGTGGCTCAGCTGCTTTTTCTTCATAGCTGTGCACTCCCTCTACCCAACTCTCAGTCTCCAAGTATAGGACAAGTATAATCGCAGCAAGGAAGGCATGTAGGAAGGAATTCCAGCTGCAGAGAGAATGGCTTGGTGAAAGGTGTCTTTGCAGAGCCAGTGACAGTAGCTCGTGCTGCGGCTCGCCGGCAGTTTTGAGAGCACAGTTACATCAAAATTGATTCCTGGACTCTGGGCTAAAAGAGCCAATAAATTCCGTCTGCACAGGCTCTGCTCCGGTGAGTTACGCTTCTTGCTTGCGTGGCAGGAAGGATTAAAACTGCAGTGATCTCATTCAGGGAGCACCAAAGCAGCAGCGACTGGCATCTCCATGCTGATCTGCGAGGTAGGAGAGCACGGAGCTGGGTGGCAGCTGTGGCTGCCCAGAAGAGAAGCTTGGCTGTGCCTGGCAGACCATGTGTAACTTGGAAATCTGCCTCGAGGACTGAAAGTCCTCAGCAAGTCTGGGTCAGACTGTAAAGTCTGGACTAAGCTGACATTTGTCCCATCTCTATAATGTGTGTCAGAAATACCTGGAATCGTTTTCTTATTGCATCTTGTGTGTTTTTATACGCTTTCTGCACAATTTTTCTGTATTCACACAATGAAATGAGGCCTGGTACTTAATCTAAGTGGGGCCTTAAGCTGAGTCCTACAAGTCTGGCTGTATTTTTATCTTGACAGTTGGTATGCTGGAGGCAAAACCCCAGCAGACTTGGAATGCTGTCTCCTGTTCTGCTGTAGCCGCGGAGGGAGCAACCCTCACCTGGGTCAGCTGATTTCAAATAAAACAGAGTGGTGCATTTGAAGGACCAAAAGAATATCCGTAAACATCCAAATTTGTTTTGTAAAGCGCTTTCATGCATGCCAAGAGAAGCCTTGCCCAGATTGTTTGCTGAATTTAAGTAGAACTGATAGGTTTATGATTCCAGTAGGCGGTTGAGTAAAAATTCAGTAAGCCAGCTGAAAAGTTGAGAACATTTGCAAAGCTACATTTTAAGCGTATCAAATATGCATAATCTCATTAAAAGTGGTCTGGTTTACTGTAATTCAAACAGCTGCTTAGGCTGCACTGTGCCCAAAATAATTGAAGGGCTGTTCAAGAAGATTTTAGAAGATTGTGGAATATGTTTAAACAGTAACAACCTCTACAAACCTAGGAAGTGTGTATTTAGAAGTGGATGGGAAGGGAATACATTTTTTGTTTAAATAGCTTTTTGCAATGAAAAAATTTCGAGGAACTTAAAGTAAAACCTCCCCTTTTAATTAAAAAAAAAAAAAAGCCCAAACCACCATACCTTTGGCTTAGATCTTCAGCTACTGTGAGTTAGCCTAGTCCCATCAAAAAAGAATTAAGAATTTAAGAATTCTAATACAGCACTGAGTCAACATTCCGTAGCATGTTTCTTATTCCCTCCTGTATTCCTCTAGTACAAGAACAACTTTAACGTACCAGATCCAGTCTCAGACTTCCCAGACCCCAAAAGTAAACGTGGCTGAGAACTTGCTGGTAGGAATTGCTTCTTCCAAATCCTTGTTGCGTTTCCTCTTGGGTGTGTGTCCTAAGGGCTCTGCGTAGACCCGAGCTGCACAAATGCATGATCAGGGTGAGAAGCAAGGGTTTGGCCAAGAGCACCCATGCTCCTGTAAATGGTGTTTGCACACAGAGGCTGGATTCCTTGAAGGTGTCTCGTGGTAGTGGTGTGGGCCCTTATTGCAGAGGGGCTTTGACTGGTTGCCTAGGGCCAATAGCAGCCAGGTGACAATAATGTTTAACATGAAAGGTTGGAGATAGCTGCCCCTCTGGAGGTAAATGTATCTTAAGAATAAATTCCCCCTTCGGATCCCTGTGTATTGCTGAAGCAGCTAACGACCTTGCTCCTGCTCTGCCTGCCTTGCTGCCAGGCATGCGGTCTGAGAGTTCACTGCCAAAGAACCTTTTTTAGAGTATCTCTTCTTTCCAGCATCTGCAGGGGCACTTACTCACGAGAAATTAAATTTGAACGTACCAGCAAACTGGTGAATTGTGCTTATCCTGTTTGGCAAGAAACCATTCATCCTCTAAAAAGCATTTTCATTCTGTCTGTCAGAGGGAGGGTTTGGGAACGGCCCTCGTGCTTTCTGCATGGACCATCTCTGAAGGTCCCACTGGGAATCTTGCGTATGATGGGTTGAAGTTTGAAGGATTTCCTGGTGCTTGGACTAGATGAGAGATCTTTCAGCCCAAATTTATCGGTGATTCTAACTGCACTTCGGTGTCTGTGCATGGCTTTAATTCACTGACAACACGATTGCAGCAAATGGATGACTGGCTGTTGTAATAGAACACCAGGGAATAGAGCATCGCGTTGGGATTTCCGTGGCCTCTTTCAGTCCTGGCTTTGGCTGCTGGATTGGTCCAGAAGTAGTTGTGTGTCTGCCTACCTGTCTGGATTTTTGTCCTCCTTTTTTCTGCCTTTCCTGCTCTCTGCGAGTTCCGCAGTTATCGGCGTCGTGCCCTCCCGGGCTGAGCACAGAAGCAGTTGCGAAGGGCCATCCGTGATCTCCACCAGGGCTTGGAGGTGCCACGGCGGCGTGGCTGGCTGCGAGGAAGAAAAGTTGGCACCTATGTTGGTCGTGCTTTGTCTTTCAAGTTCCTGAGTTAGAGGCTGCAAGTTTCAGCCCTGCTGATAGCACGAGGTGCTGAAAAGGTCTAAAAGCTGAAGGATCCTCCTGAGCAGCCTTGCAGAATTGTCCTGCCCTTTCCTTAGCTCCTGATGACTCATTGCACTTAACAAATGTTCTCACCTGGGTTACATTTCAGTTTGGCAGGGTTTTTCTTAATTTTTAAACAGTTCGTAACAAAAATAAGTGTTTATAATGTAAAGCCTCAAGCTCCTTGACTAAAGCATCTGGAGTGCTGCTCTGTAATGCATGTTGTAGAGTTAACAGGCTTTTCTTAGTGTTCCAAATAAATGCTGAGCTGATGCTGTATGTACGAGAGCTGTGAGCTGCTCTGACGCTCGTCAAATGAATTCTTGGTTTCCTTTCTCTTCCTGCCCATGTTTTCTTCAGATCCTCCTCCTTTAATTGCTCTAATAGTGCCAGCTGATAAAATGTAGGTTGTGAAAATGAAAGAACCTGCAGCAAACAGGAGATCCAGTGCGTAGCCAGGAAATGTCCCTGCAGATTTCTGAACAGGTGGTTAAGTTTTTACCACTGTGATTCTGGTAACCACATCCATTTCCTTAAGAAATTGGAGCAAATAAAGACATAGAATGATAGACTGTTTTGGGTGGGAAGGGACCCCTCGAGGTCACCCAGCCCAACGCCCCCGCAGGAGCAGGGACACCTTGAACCACATCAGGTTGCTCACAGCCCCGGCCAACCTGGCCTGGGATGTTCCCAGGGATGGGGCCTCCACCCCCTCTCTGGGCAACCCCTGCCAGGGTTTCACCACCCTCACTGGAAAGAATTTCTGCCTTAGATCCAGTCTAAACCTCCCCTGCTTCAGTTTAAAGCCATCCCCCCTTGTCCTGTCCCAGCTGGCCCTGCTAAAAAGCTTGTCCCCCCCTTTCCTCTGGGCCCCCTTGAAGCCCTGACCGGCCGCACTCAGCTCTGCCCGCAGCCTCCTCTGCTCCAGGCTGAACACCCCCAACTCTCCCAGCCTGTAAGGCCATGTAAGGCAGGTGTGTGGGATACTCCGCTCCTTTTCTGTTAGATTTCTCTTAAATACAGCGCTTGTACTCTTCAGCCCTGTTGTTCCAACCCTTGGGGCTGTTTCTGTTGCTGATGAAGGTGCTGAGATCTGTGGGAGTTGGGATGCAACCTCTCCCCCCGCTGTGACGTCTGTGAAACCTCGGCAGTCACTGAATTCCTGGCAGTTTTCCTCCTGCTTTGCTGGCTGCACGGATATGGATGGGAGGAAGGTTGCAGAAAACACCTCAGAGGATCCCGGTCAGGAATAAGGGGTAGAAAAGAAAACTCGGGCAACAGCATGCGAGGAAATAGTGTCCTGATAGCGAGATGCCGGGAACTGCCTCCCCAGGGAGGTGGTCGAAGCTCTGTCACTTGGGGTGTTTGAAATTGGACTAAACAAATCGCCGGTGGGGGATAAGCTGGCACTTGCCAGGAGACAGTGGCTGACCTAATAGGATTTTGCGTCCCTCAACATCTTTGTGTCTTTAGTGTGCAGTAAAACATGTCCCGACAGAAGCACTGGGGCTTTTAAAGCTTGGCTTTCAAATTTGGCTTATTCTTTTTTGATGTACGGCTTTGTGTGTTCAGCAAAATCTGATAATTTGCATTCTGTTTCCAGCTGATGATGCTTGCGGAGGGACTTTGCGAGGACAAAGCGGGATTATCTCAAGCCCTCATTTTCCCTTGGAGTACGGCAATAATGCAGACTGCACGTGGACTATTCTCGCTGAACCCGGAGACACCATTGCTCTGGTTTTCATGGATTTTCAGCTGGAAGATGGATACGATGTTTTAGAAGTTGCTGGAACAGAGGGATCTTCGCTCTGGTAGGTTACTCTTGGCCATACTTCGTTGGGGTCTGTACGATCGCGTGGTACCTGCTGGAGTTACCTGTGCACAGTTCCAAACTTTATAGGATGTTCAGAGCGAAGAGGTTATGCCTGGAAGGGCAGTTCCCAGTTATTCCCAGTCACGGGTAGTAGCTGCTACCTTCTAATGAAACTCCCTGGGATGCTTTTTATTTGCTTGGTAGATTTTGCAGTGACTATTGTCCACTTTAAATCATGTTCTCTGCAATAAGATTTCACAGTGTAGCTGGTGGTAGAAGAAATAAAGAATTTAAAAAATACCCCCCAAGAAACCCAACCAACACTTCAAAACCCAAGAAACCCCACTCAAACACCGTCACGCTCAAACCTTGGTTTTGCTACGTTGTTTTCCGATTTTTTGCTAAATAATGTTGCTGACAAGTTGACTTTACTGTTAATGAACTTCCGGCAAATATTTCTACAGCTCAGCTTGTCCTTTAGACAGGAGGCTGTGTATGGAATTTCAATGCCCCTGCCATCCCGTTGTTTGCTTGAGCAGTGCTTGCAGAAGTGTTGTTTTTATGTATAAAAAAATGCACGGATTTTTTTTTTTTTCCAATGATCAGTGCTACGCAGTCTGGAGCGAGGGCTTGCGGACGGGATCTGGCGTGTGGCTTACGTTGCTTTCGCGGCAGAGGACGGCTCCGTCCCCGGTTGATCCGCACCGCGATCGCACTCAAACGGTTACAAGTCCTAACTAGCAGCAAGTGGAAGGGAGCAGCCTTAAACCCAACATCCCTCTGACAAGGAAGAATTAAGTGTTTGAAATAATTAGGTGTTGCCTGGGATTATCAGCAGGAAGTTAAATTACGATTATTTATGAGGATTCTGTCGCAGCCCCAAATAAAATCCATTTAAGTAATTGAGACTTGCCTGGCAATTATGGGGGAATAGGATTTGAATGTTTAGGGTGTCTCGATGCGAGAGAACGTGCCGTATACCAGGTACCAATGGTTTACTGTTCCCAGGACCCCTCTGAAAATTGGATGTTGCTGTTTTCATGGAAAAACCCTGGGTTTATTAGCATGCATTAATATTTGAGGGCGCTGTGAGTTTTTAGCCGTTCGGTGCTGCAGCGAGGATCAGTCATCTGCGGTACGTGCTAAAGATGAATGTCGCTAGTTAAGAAACATTATTCAGCCTGGAGGTGTTGCCAGTGCAGCACTGTGTCTTGTCATATCAAAAATAAAACAATGCCTGTCAGAGTCAACCTGCTGGAAAAAAATTAATAAACTACCCATAAATACAGCACGGTAGGACTTTAAAAACAGCAAATGTGTCTTAGAAAATGAATCCCTTTGACTTTCAGTAATACGCGTGTGTACGCACACACTCTTTTCAAAAAGAGGTTTAGGAGCTATTTTAAGGGTGGTGTGTTTTACAGACATGGGGTTTGGGGCCTTGTCAGAGGGAATAATGATGGATTTGCTTCCTTTCTTGCCTTTCTTCCCCCCCCGCCCCAAGTGCCCATGTGCTGCTTCTTTAATGATTCCTTTCCTCCAAATGTATTTTCACCGGGAGCTGGATGAGCGTTGTGAGCTGTAGCAGCGGTGGGCTCTGGTCTGAATCAGCTGGTAGAGCCCTGGCACCCTGGCAATGAGGGAAACGGGTCCCACAACCAGGAATTCCATCCCGGGCTTGTAGAAGAAGCTGTCCCTGCATTTTTTACAGCTTCATGAAATACAGGCAAGATAACCACACCAGTCAATTCAAAGGGATCTCATTTTGTATTCTCGAGAAGCAAACTTTTCAGTCCCATACGCGGAATTACAAAGAGTCTTATTTTGAATTTCATTTTTCAAAGCTGGCCTTCACAACTCAGAGCCTGATAATTAAATTTGGATGACTCATTTTTCCCATTTTTTAAAATAATTTTTGCCTGTAGGGGGGAAAAAAATGGAGCTCATATCTCCTCTTTAAACATGTTGATATGATTCAGCTTGAAAATACAGCTGAAAACCTTTTTTCTCCCCTCTGTCTATGAAAACCTAGTTTTAATTATTGGTAATACGGCAGAGAGACTTGCGGCCAAATAAACCATTCTATTGAAGTGTCTTGCAGCTAAATATTTCATTCCCTCAGCATTATAAATAGTTTTATTCTGGTCCAGGGATGTACACAAATAAACAAAAAATTAAATTTCATCTGGAGTATAGTTCGTCTGTATTTCCAAGCTATGAAATATTATGTAAGGGTAGTATCCCTAAGAGTACTCGGCATGTGAAGTAAGCTTGACTTGGCCTGCACGTACTAAAAATCTCCTGCGTTGTCATTTACCCTCCCCTCTTGAAAAGCAGATGCTTCGTTGGGTTTTTAGGAGCCCGGTTCCCTCAGCCCCCTTGCCTTCAGCAGTGGCCACAGCTGTGTCCGCTGCGCATCGATCTCGGCACACGCAGCCGCTCCCCGGAGAATCCTGTTGCGTTCCACTTGGTCCCCGACCTGTCGGATGTGAATCCTGAATAAGTCTTGAAAGGGAAGGGGCACTGCGGGTCTAAGCATCTAGATGTCAAGCGGAGCCATGGAGGTTGGGTTGCTATTTGAGACGTATTAATAAAATAACACATTTACAGCTCTTTTAACTGCTATCGCAGTTTCTGTCATGGGACCTTGGGTCTTGATATTCTTGACAGGTGAGAAATAAAACTCTACTGAGCAGAGGACAGGAGGGGAAAAACAGTAGTGGTGTGAAAAAGAGCCTGTCAAATTAGAAAGGATGGTGTGGGGGTCTCCAGGCTAGAAAGAAAAACTGGAAGGACGGCAGTAGCCGCCCTGCTCTCCTCTGAGCTTAGCTGGAGCGGCTGTCCTAACGCAGCCCTTCTCTACCGGGGCAAGGATGCGCGGGACACGGAGGGATGTGTAGGATATATGTTCTCTTAGGTGACTATTCCCCGACTTTTGTCTTCAAGACTTGGGGTTCTCTTTGCCCTAATTTTGTGCTAGCCGAGAGCTGAAAGGATTAATGAAATTCTTCTCTATAAATACATGTAAAAGAAGAAAATCCCTCAAAGCAGCTTGGGCTCCAGTCCTTAAGGGGACTGAGCTCTGTTGATCGTGTGCTTTGTGTCAGTACCTGCTCGGAGCTGACTAAATCCCTCGGCTAACGCTTCTCCGGAGTATCTGCTGATGGCAGCTGGTTTGTGGTACCTGGTTTGAAGCTTTCATCTGTGGCGAGCGTCCCAGTGGGTGCTCAGCCACACTGAAAATACCAAAGCGCTTCAAGCCGAGCACCTAAAACACCCAAAGACCACGTCCGACGATGAGGACATCTCCAGGCTGGTCCTGGATGGCTCTGAACCTCCTCTGTGGCAGACGTGTCCCAGCCTCATCATCCCTTTAATAGCTCAGTGATCGCTCTGACGCTTTGGGTAGGTTTGGCTTTGTATAAAACAGTCTTTGGTCTCCTGCACGTGTTTCTGCGAGTCCTCGGATGAGCCGCTGGGGGCCGTCTGAGGGGAGAGGATGGGAACTCCCGCGGGCGGTAGGAGCCTGGGTGCTGCAGCTCCGTGCTGGTGGCCGTACCCTCTTGTCACGCCGCCAGCAGCGCTGCGTCCCCCGAAGGGTTAGAGAACGTAGGAATGTGCTGTGCAGCGGCTGTTTGGCTGCACGCTGAGCACACATTGATAGAGGGTGAGTTTTTGCTTTGCCTGTGGTGGAAGAGGCCTGGGTTTTCTCTATTCGTGCATATTCACTGCAGTTTAAGTGTATGCAAACGATGAAAATGAGGTTGTCTGTCCCTTGCACCTCTTCCTGTCGTCTGTTTAGGTCTCATCTAGCTGGTCTGGGGCTTGTATTTAATATTGCGCGTAATGACTTGTATTATGATTATTAAAGCCTAATGCTGCCATTGCCAGAGGAGGTGGTGTAGGAAATGACTAATAATCCAATTTATCTATGTGTGTTTACAGGAACTGACTAAGATCAAGTGTCCGTTTTGCTGGCTGTAACGCAGTCTGGAGAAGAGGAGGCTGAGGGGAGCCCTGATCGCCCTCTACAACTGCCTGACAGGAGGCTGTAGTGAGGTGGGGGTCGGGCTCTGCTCCCTGGTAACAGATGATAGGACGAGGGGGAATGGCTTGAAGCTGCGCCAGGGCAGGTTTAGGCTGGACATTAGGAAAAACTTCTTCCCCGAGAGGGTTGTCAGGCTCTGGAATGGGCTGCCCAGGGAGGTGGTCGAGTCCCCATCCCTGGAGGTATTTAAAAGAAGGGCAGATGAGGTGCTGAGGGACAGGGTTTAGTGGTGGGGATGGCAGGGTTAGGTTAATGGTTGGACTCGATGATCTTAAAGGGCTTTTCCAACCGAGGTGATTCTATGATTCTATTTAGCAAAGAAGGTTTTTGCAGTCCCTGCAATATAGCTGGGGCAGGCAAGATGGGTAGAAGGTAGAAGCCGCCTTGTTCTTGGGCTGTGTCGGTGCAACATGCATGTGCCGCAGAGTTCCTCTAGAGCAGGGATTTTCGAAGGTGTGGGAATACAGGCATTTGCTGTGTAAAGTTTCTTTCATGCTATTGAGTTGGAAAATAGGAGGAAGCGAAGGGGAGATGCTGTAAGCTCCAGCTGCCTGCTGAACAGGTGAGCAGCTCGTGATACCCTGTCCCCCCAGGACGATGTTTGGCGCTCCGTGGCTCTTTGTTCCACTGATGGAACTATTTAGAAACCCCTGCTCCTGCCAAATGAGTTTGTTCCATGAGATAAAACTAACAAGCATCTCATTTGTCTGGCTATGACAGACTGCCTGGCATGTTTTGAAGGGTCATTAGATGTTCCTAATTTTCAGATGGGAAATTTACTTTTGAGTTGTAGATGACTTTTTTTAACAACGAGGCTTTTCAAGTTTTGTATAGCTCTGTTGCATTTTGCAACTGTATTTGGTGGATTGTGAGAATCCAGCTTGGCAGGAGGGACTGGGCTGTGAGCTCGGAGAGGTGCTCCTGTTGCTGCTGCATTGTAGTGGGTTTTCCAGATCAAAACCACTATGGTATGTGATGGGTTAGAGCCTTTTTGGGTTGTTCTTTAGCCTCGTTTCAAGTTCTAGTGCAGCAGTTAACCTTCTTCCCCCTTGCCCTCCATAACCTGATTTCACATAATTTTCTTGCTTGAGCTCAGCTGAACGTTCCTGGCAAAGCACCACGTAGTATCACGCTGAGAAGCTGCATCTTGGCCTGGGAATATGATTTGCTTTTGAATTACCTCCTTCGTTTGCCATTGGGTCCTCGTTTTTCTGTCCAAATTTTGAGCTTGCTTAGCCCAACCTATAGAAATCTCAGTATAGCTTGCAAATGGAAACTGCTGTGGTTGCTTATCCTGTGCCAGATCGATGGAGTGTTTATTCCTGTCTGAATCGGGTTCTCCTGTGTCTCATCTTCACTTTACCCTTTCAGCCTTGGAGCCATGTTTTACTCACCTTGTTTGCGTGAATGCTTTCCTTCTCCTCCTTAGGACTAGTTTTGCACTTAATTTGGATAGAATTTGGTTTTAGCTTTGTCTCTTAATTTCCTCACAGCAAGGGAGTGTGCCTTTACACATGCGTGTGTATGACTTTGCATTCCTTTTCTAGCGCAGCGGTGCCCGGTGTGAAGGCACCACGGGCATCTCGCTCTGCTTCCCAAGTGTGACGGTACTGACGTTGAGCAGTGGGGAAAAACGGAGGTGTGCCAGGGTGAGCCTGGGAGCAGGACTGAGGACCTTTGAAGTTAAGGTTCCTCTCCTTAGTTCTGCAAGAGCTTCCTTTCTGGAGCTGAGCCCAGGACACCCCTGTTGGACATCAGCCCTTTCTGAAAGAGTCCTCCCCTGTTGCTGCGTTTCTGCAGAGAGCTGAGTTAGGGGGAGGAACGGTTGGAAGAACATCACCTATGTTTCAGCACCTCCTCTTGACTGTTGCTGACTTCATTTCTTTCCTTGTCATTACCTGGGCTTGACCCTTCCCTCCCCACCACCTTTGCCTGCTAAGTGGTTGCTAATCCTCATTAAAGTTCTCCTATGCGAGATCTGCTTTGTGCTTCCCCCTTGATGCCAGTCACTTCATACCGCTGGCCAGGCTAATCTATTCGCATGTCTTGTGTGTGTACCTGTTAGAGATTAGAGTACCTGTGTTCTTCAAGGTCGCGGTTTCAGATGATGATAATGCTGGTTGGTGAAAAATTGTTCTCTGCGTGTGCTTCTAATGAACCAACCTATTTTCTTGATATCAAAGCAGCTTCTGATCCTTAGATGGCTGGCTCGGAGGTCTCAGCATGAATTTTCATCTCAGACCTCAGTCGATGTCTACTGAAGTCAACGGAAAGACCTTGGCTCCAAAGGGCTTGCGAATCAGCCTTCGGTGTATTGTCACTTCGGTGTGTGTCCCTCCTGCCACCATATTGCGGCTCCGGAGCCCTGGGCCTGCATCTGCTGGTGGTGCTGGCGATGCTGATGCTGCCGTTCGTAGCACGGGGAGCAGGAGGGTGCTTGCAGGCACCTTGCAGACTTTGCATTACTGTAAATAACTGCCCAGCGCGGCGGTGGGAGCTGAGACCGGGCCCCCTCCCCTGTGCTCTCCCCGCCTGCTCCCGATCTTTGCAGGGGCTCTGTAAATGCCTGATGACTGCTCTGAAATGATTTGCAGCTCACACCTGCCACGTCCTTTTTGATTTATTTTTTTTTTTTCCCTGTCAGTAATTATTTTTATTTGCATGTTGACAAGTGTCCCGGTGCATGCATGAGGCTGAAGACTTGAATTGTGTGTCTTGAAATAACTTATTTCATCGCTAGTTAAAGCCTAGATAATGCAATTGTGAAAGCTTTCTTTGCCTGTGCAATGAATTAAGCTTCCGTATTGTAAGAGCTAGTTAACTAACGGGTACTTTATCTGTAATATTCAGATGCTTCCATAGTGGTGTTTTCCATGGGACTGGGAATGAATAAAAAACGCGTATGAAGTGGCTTTTGAAATCCCTATTTAAATGTCAGCTACATCTTCATTGGGATCTGGAAAAGAGCCTTCCTTATTTGACTGATACAATTGAATTTTTTTTTCTTTTAAAGTATTCATAGTGCTTTTAATTGGAAACAAATTCAACAAAGGCTTTAAAGCTGTAAAACACTGCTTTAGTGGGAAATAGTCTCTTGAAAAAGCCCCTTTTCTCCTAGAAGGTGTATGCTCTGGAGATGATGCTTTGGAGAAGCTGATCAGAAACCAGCCCCATCCCTGTTCACCCAGCCAGCTTCTGAAATGCCGGCAGCTCTCCGTGCTGGTGGCGCGGGGGTCCCTCGCTGCCTCCAGTGTCTCAGATCCCTGGGATGCACCAGCTTTTGTAGCTTGCTGTGCTGCACGTCAGGCCTTATTTTATACGGGTCTGCAATGCGAAGAATAGGAATTGCAGGTCAGTGAGCTGGATTTTCCTGATGGGAGACAGCTGGCACAGTATTGGGAGCCCTGGGTTCCTGGTGGTAGCTGAGAGGTAGAGCTGATTGCTTCCCTAGTGGATGCGAACGGTAAGTGAGCATCTTGATTGCTCTTTTGAAGTGGAGTTAAGGGACTGATAACGCTTTGTACAAAGTCATTTCTGTAGGGAAGTATTGCACGTTGTCCCGGAGCTCCTTGGCCTGTTGCACTGCAGAAATAACTGGAGTTATAACTCCAGGAAATTCTGGAGGAAAGGGCTGATCGGGGTAGGATGGTATTTAAAGATGTTCCATACTTTAGCGTATATTTCTGGGAGGGAAGGGAAGATATTTTTTTTTTCCAGCATGGCCAAAGATGGAGCAGCAGGAGCCCTGCTACTCGCTTTTCCTTGCTGCTGGCTGCTCGTCCTGCGGGGAGGGGCGTGCTGGGTGCTTCCGAAAGCCCAAACTGCTCCAGTGCCAGGAGCGTGGCAGGGAGAGAGACTTTGTGACAAATTACAATGAAAGGGCCTCGTGACCTCTCCCACTCATGTTTCATTCAATAAAACATGATTAGATTTCGTATACCACTTTCTGGCTAATCTTATTTTTCCACGCATTAATATGATTAATTCTATTTGCTAGATAGCAGAGAGCATTTCATGAATATTCAGGCTAGCTTTTTAAGCCAAGAAGGAAGATGGTTTTAGGCTGAAAATTACCCTGATCGTATTTTAATTGTCCTTTTTATCCCAATTTGTCTTTTTTGTTGTTTGGTCACCTCTGAGGCAGAGAACCCCCTTGCAGGCTGCTGTTGTGTGGACGGCACCTCAAGGGCTGAGGCGCAGGAAAGCCTGTAGTGTGTGGGGAAAAATCCCCAGAGGTTACTAAACATGAATTAATATTTAGCTATTTCTGTCCTGGATGCAAACACGTTGGAAGACAGACAGGCTCGTTTACAGGACCACTCAGTACCTGCAAGCTAAAGAGGTGGTGGTTTGGTTTTGGGTGGGTTTTTGTTTGGGTTTTTTTTTTTTTTGGAAAGACTCTTGCAGATGAGTAGAACACAACTGGCTGAAAGCTGAGCAAAGTACCCTCTGGACGTGACCTAAAATTCAAGTGACCATATAGATTGTAAAATGGTGAAAAAGACTTTTATTTGGCAGGGGAAGGAGACTTTACGTGAGTGCAAATAATGGCAGAGGTTGTAAAAAGTTGGACATCGGGGTCTGCTTTAACACCGTGTCTCTTCCTCTGCTGTTCCAGAGGGACACTGAGCTTTCCCAGTTTGAGCAAGGATTCGGACAAATGTGGGTGGGAAAGATCACTGACTTCACTTGCAGATGCTTCCAGATGTCTTTGCCCTTACCCATTGCATTTTTTCTTGTTCAGAAACGAATTCATGCCATTTTCTGTGCGAGGCTTCACCGTTGTTTAAGCTGACTGAGGGTGTGCATATGCAGAGGGGTCTCCCTTTGCAGAGGTATTCCCTGTGCTGAGGGAATTGGTTTTAGGTGACAAAATCTGATAATAGTCATGTTTTACACTGCTCACCCTTATCTACAACTTAAAGTGAAGGAGCGGGGACAAGTCTGCAGCAGTGTCTGTACTTTCAAAGACCCCTTTCTTCTGCGGTTTCTTTGTGGACCAATTCATGGATGCTTTCTTATATTTACAAGTTGTGTTAAAGAATGCAAGGACTTTGTTTCACATGTCACCCGCTTCACAAAATATAATTTAAATGATCTTTGCCTGCTGGGTTTTCCTCCCTAGGTTCCCTGCAGCTGCTTCTCATACAAAAGAACGGGCTTGCTCACTGTGTTGGGTTTCTCCATGTGCTGGAGGTGGAAGTAACAACTCGTAGATTGTTTGGTGCTGAATTCACCTCTCTTCTTTAAATTTATTTTTTTTTTGATACCTGATGCTAATGTATCCCATGTACTGCGATTAAACTAAAATTCCCTTCTAATTTGCATCATATGCTAATTTGTTAAAGTTGGGGAAGAATTGCCTTTAGCATGGTTTGCATAAGCTCAAGCTGCAAAGAAGCATCATTTATTTTTTGACATTTCTCAGGTCATGTACATCTCTCCAACCTGATCTTTTCACTTGTCTCTTAAGTGCGTGAAATACAGGGAAGAAATATCGACAGAGAGCCTACGTTAGATGTTTGACTGCTGAGGGTAATGTGGTAAGCTATGTGCCTGTTACTTTCTGCTCTTTAGACCTCTAGCAAGACAGAGGTGTCAGATCAGCACCTTCCAGCCATGAAGAACGGCCGAAGTGAAGTGGAGGAGGCCCCTGGATGCTCCTGGTGGCAGGCGCTCTGAACTCGGTCTCTCCTGTGTAAACAGGAGTTGGAGCGATATCTTGCTGAGTAGCAAGCTGGCAGCAAGCCGTGTTCTAGATGGGAGGGAGGGATGTTCTTGTGTGTTGGATTTATTTCTGCTCACTGTCGTGGTGGGCAAGCAGCTCATCACCACACCTTTGTCTCTGCTCGTGCGTTCAAGCCCTTCAGTCCAACCTCTTCCTATTTTGCCTGCAGCTGAGGTTTGGGTTTGTGGACCGGTGATACGAACATAGTGACAGGTTTGAGATAACCCACCAGATCACGACTCGGGAGAACTGAACTTGGCAGTCACCTGTCGTGAGCTTGTCAGAAGATCATTTTCCTTCCTTCCTTCCCTTGTTTGTTGTTCCGAAGGTAAGCCACTGATGTTGGAGATCTCGGTCTGTTACTTTAGAGCTGGCTCGACAGCATCTTGTTTCCCTTTGGGGGTTTAGGTACGGGACCTATTCCCTCTTTCATCTAGGGTGATAGATTACTTGGATAGCACAAAGCTTAAATATATTGCTGTTGATTGATACAGGTTTTGAGGTGGTTCTGAGGCTGATATTCACTGTGTTCCTTCAGTCTGTGCAGGTGGCCTCTCTGTACACAGACACAGCAAGAGCTCTATTTTAGTAGAAGCTTCTGGTCCGATCTTCACACGTGAACAGCTCCACCACCCTTCCCCACGTATTCTTAGAGACAGAGTTGGAGAGTAGATGTGAAGACAGTGGAGGAAAATGTCAGTGTTTCAAAGATGAGAGCAACACTGATGCGTGTTGTTACAGCTCCTCTCAATGGGACAGATTAAATAAAGCGTTGCTGCAGCCACAGAAATGGAAGAACTATTGAGGTTAAGAATTACGAAGTGTGTTTTCAGAGCTCGTCCGTTGTATTTAAGATCTATCTTGACACGTCTATATATGTATATGACGTGTGTCTTGACAAATACAATGGAGCATAAAACCATATCCGTATGTATGTGTTTGTAGATAGCCAACCTTCTGCAATGTGATAGCCGTGGTACAGTCGCGGAGGCCTCTTGTCCTTGAGGAACAACCTTTCAGCTACAGTGAAAAAAATTGCCTTCTGTTCCTGTTGTTTGCTTAGCGTGGGCCTGAGCTGCTGCTGCTTGAAAAAATAAAGATACCCTGGCAAGGATCAATAGCGGACGGGATACCCGGGAGAGCGCAGGGACTATTTTCTGTTCCAGATCTGAGATGCTTCTGGAAGTGAGCTACTCGCAGGGGGGCTCCCGAGTTCATAAAAGGAGAGGGAGTTGCAAACGAAGTGGTGAAGGGAAAGGCCTAATAGCAGGTCAGAACTGGTTAACGTGGTATCCCCTGGTAAAGCACAGTCTGAGATCGTAGGCGGTGGGAACCTGAACTGCGCATCCTCGGGTGAGGGGTTCCTTTCAAGGCCTTGATGCTTCTTCAAGGACTTAGTCCAAAACCCGGTTCTGAGCTCAGGGAACAAGAACGGGCTGGCAGGCAGAAACGTGAATGGTTTCTGCCGTGGGATGTAGGAGGAAAATAATGAGTTGTAGAAGTTTTCCTGCACCGTGGTATCTGCCTGTCTCTGTGCTTCAAAACCCAGTGCTTTTCCTCCTGCCCCAGGAGGTGCTGCTGCTGCTGGGTCTTGGCAGAGAGAGATTTTTCCGTCTCACACGCTACTTGCCTCAAGCATGGACTGCCAATGTAGTAATACCAGTTATTAAATGCAGATACTAAATGTCTTGCCTCTCAATGTCTCTGATATCTCGTACGCAGAGATCTGATCAGCCTTCCCGAAGCCCAGACGGGGGATGGAAATCGTGGGTTTGCGTTCACGTGGCTGCTATATCTTGCTGCTGCTTCTTGGCAGGATTTTGTTTTCTCATGGCAGGTCGTGATCTCTTTAGCTCATGCTGAGTTTGTTTTTGATAGTCTTGGCTGTTTTACAGTATGGATGTTTTGATTCTGCCTCACAGGGACCTCTCTTGTGGTGGGATTTATAGCGGAGATCAAGAAGATGCCAGGGCATCAGTAAATATCAGCGGATTAGTAATAGACAAAATGTTGTTAACAACTAATATCTGATGACTGCCTTCCTGGGCACGGTAAGCTGGAATTTTGCGAGACTCTGGCAGACCCAGAGGCGTTGCGGTGCTCGGCTGACGTGGTTCTGCGTAAAGGGCGATTCCTGCCTTGTGGAAGCCCAAAAAGGCAAAACGTGAGTAGCGGCTTCCCTGCCGCCAGTGACCCGCTGATCTGCTGCAGTCCCCTAAACTGTTCAGAGTTGGGTTTTTTGCCAATGACCTGAAAATTTGAGCGGCTTTTTCCCCACTCTTAAAACAGGCGCGTTGGTTTGATCCTTCCCAGTTGGTGGACAGGGGAAATACCCCTCTCTGCGCGCTTGCCTTTATCCCTTTTGTCTTTGTTCTGTGCTTTCGAAATTAATTTTTATAATCATCTTTTAAATGATGGAGCAGTTCAAATTGGCTCTTTTAGTCAGAATTACCTGTGCTAAAGATCTCCCTTAAAAAGAAGGGCATAAAAGTAATTAATTGCTTCAGTTATAATAATGTGGCTTAGCTTGTGGTTTTCTGTAAGAAAAACCTGGTTTTGATAAGTCAGCTGTTCTTAAGAGGGGAAAAAAATAAAAGTGCTTCAGGCTGGAGGCTGGCATGAAGGAATTTTGAAATAAGGTTGTTCACTCTGTAATATAACAGAATAAATTAACACCATCAATCCTGGAGCGGTGCCCTGTGCTCAGAGCAGCCTTCTGGGGCAGGGGAGCGCTCGGAGGGTTCCCCCCCCTCCACACCCCACCAGTCACAGATGCTTTGTATGGCTTTGAGCAAATATCCTTTGGTTTTTAAAGCTGCACTGGAATTCCTGGAGCCTGAAAGAAATGCAAAGGGAAGGGAAAACTAAAGGAAAATCTTGAAGCGTCAAAGCGAGCCCGTGCAGTGTTATAGATCACTGGGTGCCTGGATATCGAAAACCTGCTTGGTGTGGGCGGCTGAGGACCCAGAGCGGTGGTGGAAGGGTGCACAGGTAGACCACGCGCGCGCTTCGAGCCTGATGAGCTTTGGGGTGCTGCAGTGGAGAGGATCTCCCAGCCTGGGACGGGCAGGGAGGCGTCACGGGGGCGATGGCTCAGGGTGACAGCGCTCTGCTCTTCTGTTCCTCTTGCTTTCCTCCCACCTGGGGACGTCGCACCTCTGCTCCCTGTGCTCTTCGTGCTGCAGTCTCAGCTGCACCCGTGGGTGCTCGTGCTGGGTAAGCGTTGCTGCTGCTGCTGGAGCTGATGTCCCACCGCAAACCCAGGCGTTGGTGCTCTAATGCGCCCAGTGAGGCATCCGTGGGTTTTGCATCTCTCTGCTTTTAAGTGGTGCCAGAACTGCATGGGCCTCTTATTCCAACCCAGACACAGGGATTTTAAAAGGCTGACTGATTCCTTGTTGTAGGTAATGGGCTGTATGAGGTGTGCGGTGGGAAGCGGTCCCCGACTGTAAGAACCTGCAGGGTGAAAAGCTTGGGCAGCTCTGTCCCTTCGCTGGATGCGTGCACAATCATTGCAGGTAGAGGAAAGCTCACAGTAAAAAAATCTTTTGGTCATCTTAAACTCAGTTTATGCATGCTCTGATTTAGGCCTCATCTCCAGTTTAAATAACGTCCTAAGCATCTATATTGGCACGACCTCTTTAAAAATCAAACCAGTTTTAAACCAGAAAACGTTCACGCAGGAGGAGGGTGTCTCTGTTGCTGTTCGGTATCTGCCTGCCCTGTCCCCGCTGCCTCAGCAAGGAACCCTGAAAGCAGGGAGACCTCAAGTGAGGATCATTCAGAGCATGTTGTCGTTGATTTATTTTTTTCTTAGACCTCTTAAGGAACTACAATTTTAGCATGAAATTAATATATTGGAATTTTTGTGGGAAGAATAAAAAACTCATTAAACTTCGCAGCCCTGGAATATGTATAAAACAGAGCTTGCAATTAAAATTCATTTGGAAGCAAGTTAACGGAAGTTTTGTTAATGCTTAACATCTTTATGGGTGCCATTCTTTGTAAATTTGAACTAATTAAGTCCAAAGGGACAAAATAATAGATTCTGCGTTTGCTGTGGATGTCAGTGCTTGCTTTGCTTTTGGCGCTTTTCCTCTTTCTTTGTGCAAGTTCTGATTTTAATAAGTTGCTGAAAAAGTAACTGTTTTGCTTTTTATACCAAATGATCAAGAATCCATCTTGCTAAATCTTGGAAAGACTGCAGTGGATCTTTGGTAAAGGCTTGATGCTTGCTTCCCTCCACCGACTCCAGGGTGTTTGCTGCTCCGAAGTTCAGGAGGTTTCAAACTGGAATTTTAAAATTTTCCTTCTAAATGTTCTGTTAATGTTCTGAACTTGGAACTGCTCTGGGGGTGTGAAAGTCTCGGGTGGACTGGAGGCTGCATCCTGACATTCACCCCCAAGTTCTGAGTTTTCCTTAACTGAAACATAAACCAGTCTGAAATGTATGGAATTGGGAATTCTGTGTTTCTTCCTCTCCTTAAATATTTTTCCTGGGATCCTTTTTTTTTTAAGCAGTTTATAGATAGCAATAAAAGTAATGGAGAAATATTTCCAAGTACATGGCTGCTGTAATAAATCTGAGACCAGAACCTGACCTCGGCACAGCTTTGGAAGTCCCGTTGCCTTGCAGGTCAGAAGGTGTTGGAGTTTGCAGGGTTACTGGTTTGTGAGACTTCCCAGCCAAGTCATGGTGAACTGAAGTTTAACACAATTGGGTGATGTCGTGGCTTAACCCGGCTGGCAACTCAGCACCACGCAGCCGCTCGCTCACTCCCCCCCCTCCCTCAGTGGGATGGGGGAGAGAATCGGGAAGGGGAAAAAAGGTTAGAGCCGAGGGCTGAGATAAAGACAGTTTAATAAGAGAAAATAATAATAGTAATAATGAGAATGATAACAAAATATACAGAATATACAAAACGAATGATGCACAATGCAATTGCTCACCACCCGCCGACCGATGCCCAGCCCGTCCCGAGCAGCGATCAGTACCTGAGCAGCGATCACTCCCCCCGCGACCGACCGACCCACCAACCCCCCCGAGCATGACGTTCTATGGTCTGGAATAGCTCTTTGGACAGTTTGGGTCCTCGCTGTGCTGTACTCCCAGCTTGTTATGCACCTGGCCGAGCAGGAGAAGCTCAAAAAGTCCTTGAGCAGTCTGAGCACTGCTTGGCAACAACTAAAAACATCAGCGTGTTATCAACATTCTTCTGGCACTGAATCCAAAGCACAGCACTATGCTAGCTTCTGTGAAGAAAATTAACTCTATCCCAGCCGAAACCAGGACAAGTGAGAGTATCTGTAACAGGCTGCGGGCTCTACCATGCACCAAGCCTCTAATGCTATAAACAACGCAGAGCTTGGAATAGGTTGTTAATGGAACTTTATTGATTGAAAGGGCAGAAAGTTCATCTAAACTGTGGATAATTCTGGTAATTTCCTTGCAAATGTGACTGCTGTGTAGCTATAATAGCTGCAGCAAGCTTTCACTTATAAGTAGCAATGCTAATAAACCTGTTTACTACTGAAAGCAGCAACGTACGTTAAGCTGCAGGCACTCTTTGCAAGGGCACTTGGGAGGGCAGGTCGGCGGATGCCTTGGCTCAAGCTTAACATTGAACTCCTGCAAGGGATGCTCAGGTCCTTACAAACTGGGGGGCATTTCCCAGAATTGGGGACTGGCTGCAGCCCAGGATGTTGTTGGCTTTCTTGCAGCGAGGTGACGTTGCTGGCTCACGTTCACCCTCGTCCCCCAGGACCCTCAAGTCTTTCTCTGCAAAGCTGCTTTCCAGGCAGCGAGCCCCCAGCCCGTATGGGGGATGCACGGAGTTACCCCTCCCCTGGCGCAGGACTTTGCATTTCCCTTTGAACGTTGTGGGACTTTGTGGTTCCTCCAGCCCGCCGAGGCCCCTCTGGGTGGCAATGCACCCCTCTGGTCCGTCAGCCGCTCCCCAAGTTTTGTGTGGTCCGCAGGCTTGCTGAGCGTGTGTGCTCTGTCCTGGCATCCAGATCGTTAATGAAGGTATAAAACAGCATTGGTCCCACATTAACTATTGTGCAAAGGTGGATTTATTTTTTTTTTCAACAGAAAGTGGACTCGATGTCTGCTGCCTTTCTCCGAATGCTCTCATAGCCTGTTTAATTTCAGACTGAAGCATGCGTTTCGGGATTTCTCATCTGATCAAATACTTGGAAATACAGAATGGTAGGGAAGCATGGAGCGATTGGCTCCGGTGATGCAACTCACATCAGTTGGGGAGACTGAGTGGAAAAGATGCAGGTGGATCTCCTTGGAGAACCTGCAAGAGGAAGAGAAACTGTTACAGCAGCAAAGAGCACGCAAAACAGGTTTTAAAAAATAAATATAATAAAGTAAAACCCACTTTTGACATCTGGCAGTGCTTTCAGGTAGTCAACACTTTCTGTACCTGGAAGACTTCAGGTTGTGTTACGGCCATCCACTCAGGCTTCTCGAAAGGGAGGTTTTGCCTTTGTATGGTTCTTATTCTGCTGTCTTGGCAACTTTGCTCAGGTGTTTCAGGCCCCTTCATCTTCCCAGGAAAGCAGGCTGAGGAATGCCCCCTGTGTCAGTCACTGGAGGGAAGAGACTGGCCCAAGGTCCTGCAACAAACGCATGGCTTAGTCTGGAGCAAATGGTGCTCAGCCCATGCCAGGCCCCCACGGAGCTGCTGCCGTCCGATAAAGCCGCTCTCGAGTGCGGGCAGGGAAGGGTTAGTCGGTTTGGTTTGGTTTAGCTGTGCTGGATGCTAGGCTGTGCTTCACTCGGCATCAGGATTAAGTCAAGCAGTGAACTCCTCATTGATTTCTTAAGGAATGAGGTCATCCTGGGATTCCCCCTCTCCTTAAAACGTAAGCCTTGCCAAAACAAAGTGGGGTGCGTGTTCTTCTCTTCACGCACATGCGATAGCATCCTCTGATACTGGTGGCGTTCATGTGCACGTGCCCAGAGGAGGAATTGATATCTTCACCCTCATGATCTAGCCAAGGTGGAGGATCATCCAAATAAATTAATCTACAGTAATAGGCAGTTGGGCGATTACGGCTTCACCGTCCCGGTCCCAGTCAGGTCCTGCTTTACAGGCAGCCACTGGGACTCTGCAGCTGGTGCTTAATTTCTGGTTCCTGTTGAATAATTTCGCCTGTAGGTTCACAGGTAGTCATCTCTCTATTTAATTTACTTAAACTTCAATGAGTATTTTTTTTTTTTTTGTCATTTGATGTTCTTGGAAACATAAAACTTTTTGCAATGGAAGTGATGGAAAATATACTTTGGCAAAGCAAGTAATTTATTAAGCATATTTAATATTATCTTAACTGGTGGTTGTGGTCTCCTAAGTGGTAGTCTGATAAAATTTTTATCTTTCATGTAGAAAATAACAATATGGTTAAAATATTAATTTCATATTCTGTGATATTTTATGCATATCATCACCCCCCTAGAGAATTGCAAGGCTCGTCTATCTGTCTGCCCGATGGAACATACCTGCCGTGGGTTTATGTGAGGTTAGGAAGAGCACAAGCAAATATTTATTTTATCAATCTAAATGATGGATTCCGGGAAAGACAAAATTGGGTCTGTTAAACTGCTGCTGTAATTGCACTTCTAATAACTTAGCACCTGCTTTTTCTGGTTAACTATTACCGAATGAAAGAAACAGATGGGTTTGCAGTTCGGAGGGAGTGGCACGCTTTTGAAGCCCCGTTTCATTATCTTTGCTCGAATTTGGAATGAAGATGCCCTCTCACCACGAGCTGCAAGGTCAACAGGCACCGTCCCCGTGAAATCTGCTACCGTGTTGGCCCGAAGGGGAGATGGGGGGAGCTCCTCAAGCTGCCGTAGCCGGCAGCCGCAAACCAGGGCTCCGCTGTGCTAAGTGTCCTACCGGCACGCCGAGGAGGAGTTTCTTGCCGTGATTTGTGATCTCAATCACAGTTAACAAGGGTGGCAGGGTGTACTGCCGCTCTCGCGGAGCTGCGCAGATGGGGACGTGCTCTGTAATGCTCAGTCTGTGCTTTGCTGCAAGATGGACTTGCAAGCAGCAAGCTGTTGCTCTCTTCGCCGCAGTCCTGGTAGCTTTAGCTTCTGAGTAACTTCGTGGCTTTTTGGCCACATTAAAATCAAGCTGTGACCAAAAGCGGGTTATCAGTTCCTTGAAACAAAAAGCTGCTTTGCCAGCCAGTTAATGAGCGAAAAACACTTCCAGCTCCTGATTTTTCTCAGTTAACTCATGGCAGGGCCCTTCCCAGGAAGCCTCAAAGTCATGAAGAATGAGTCTGTTCCTGACTACGCAGAGTTTTGGGCGAGGTGTCTGCCAGCCTTGCCTGACTCAGGCTGCCCTGGATCTCTCTCAAAAGCCCGTGTTGGGTGGCCATGAGCTGCTGGGAGCAAGGAGGGGAGGGAAGAGGGCTTCCCTCCGGTGGGCACTGCCGGCCCCTGGGCTGCCCCTTGCTGCTAGGCTGCGGGGAATTGCGGGGGTGGCTTGCTTGGGGGGAACAAACGCAGCCAAGGGCATACTGAACTGCATGGTAGTTTATGTGGGGGTTTGCTATAATAATTTAATCTTGCATTCTTTTAGTATTTCCTTTAACTCTCTGACACGCGAGTCAAGCTGATAACGTATTAAATGTGCTGAGGGATGCCAAATCTTTACTGGTGCATCTGCTATACTTCAGAAAAACAAACCCACAAAAACCAAACCCCAAACAAGTGCTTTCGAAGGCTCCGCTCCTCCCTGCAGCATCTAGAAAGAATGGCAGGGGGTTGTTCCTGGGTTTTGTTTTGCTTTTTTTCCCAACCTGTGTGATACACCCAGTGTATCAGTAAACTCCTGCAAACATGACTTCTCCGGCTGTGTTACGCAGCAGATAAGGCAACGACGTAGAAGCATTGCTGCTGAGAACTTAGAATCATCATCAAATCATAGACTGTTTTGGGTGGGAAGGGACCCCTCGAGGTCACCCAGCCCAACCCCCCTGCAGGAGCAGGGACACCTTGAACCACATCAGGTTGCTCACAGCCCCGGCCAACCTGGCCTGGAATGTTCCCAGGGACGGGGCCTCCACCCCCTCTCTGGGCAACCCCAGCCAGGGTTTCACCACCCTCGTTGTAAAGAATTTCTGCCTTAGATCCAGTCTAAACCTCCCCTGCTTCGGTTTAAAGCCACCACCCCTTGTCCTGTCCCAGCTGGCCCTGCTAAAAAGCTTGTCCCCCCCTTTCCTCTGGGCCCCCTTGAAGCCCTGAGCGGCCGCACTCAGCTCTGCCCGCAGCCTCCTCTGCTCCAGGCTGAACACCCCCAACTCTCCCAGCCTGGCCTCAGAGCAGAGGGGCTCCAGCCCTCGGAGCATTTTAGTAGCCCCCCTCTGGCCCCGCTCCAACAGGTCCATGTCCTCTTGTGCTGAGGGCTCCCGAGCTGGAGGCAGGGCTCCAGGGGAGGTCTCCCCAGAGCAGAGCAGAGGGGCATCAATCCCCTCCCTAGCAGGTGATTAAATAACATCTATTAAATAAATCTGCTATTCAGAAATACTATCGTGCTTCCAGTACTGCTGCTGTAATACCAGAGCTTTTGGACTATGTCTTCTACAGGCACGGAAGAAAATCGCTAACGTGAGGAGTGCGGGGGCTAAATGAGGGAGGTAGGGTGCAGTGCCGTTGTGCCCACCCAACAAGTAGAGGAGGGAATATCTACAAAGACAGGCTTCTCTTGGAGGCAATGGGAGTATCAGTGTAGCATCCGTGTCTCCTTACTGGTATTTTATACTTTTTGTGCTCAGATTGAATGTTTTTTTAGGAAGGTGGGGGAGTACATGAAATTTTGGCTTTGGGGTTTGTTTCTCCAGACTTTGAAGTCTAACGCGAGGGTGTACTATATCTGGGGGCCAACGTGTGCGAGTGCTGCTGAGGCTCTGGTGACAGATGGGTGTTTGTGCCCCTGGTCAAAGCTCAGGGAAGGGGATTTCTGAAGGTTTTGGGTAAAGATCTGACACCTCTGGCTAGTCTCTGCAACTCATCCCCTCTGAAGCCCCCACGCTGAGATGGCAGGGAGAGCAAACCTTCTCTCTCTGCTATCCAGATGAATCCGTTCACTGACTGGAAGGGGAAGGTAGGGCAGCTAATTTCCTCCCACAGAATTTATTAGGTGTTCTTTACTCATCTTTTCCTTAGCAGTGACAACACAGGTAGCATTGCGATAAAAATGATATTACTAAGTCTGTTGTAATGTCCTTAACCTTAGCTTTGAGTACATGAAAAGCGTGCAGAGGCTTGCAGTGAGCCTGAATTGTTCCAATACTGGAAGAAACCATAAGGCTTCAGTTAATGTTTCATTACATGCTTTCACTGTGATGTGGAAAGCAGATGAAGGAACCTACCCTAGGCCTTCAAAGATGTCCCCCCCCAACAGCCATATGAATCGCTTGCTCCTCTCTTTCCATCAGTTGCTCACAAGCTCTTTGAAGACAGTAGCTTCCTTGCTGCCGCTGTGAGGCATCTCCAGAAGTGTTATTTTTAATTGCTGGAGCTAAACTTTAGCAATGATCTTCATCTGGAGTCTGTCTATATGCCAGTAGGGTGAAAACAGAAGGGAAAAACTTGACCAGCTTCAGGTGTGGCGTTTCCCAGGCTCTCCTGTTTCCTCTCAGTAAATATTTCCACTGGCAGATAACTGGGATGTTCTTGTATATTCTGAGCTGGCAGTCAGAGTTGTCCTCCAGCCTCTCAGATGCTGGTAGAAACAGCCGTGCTGGGAGTTTACTGGAGTGTGAGTTTGCAAAGTGTATGTTCTGCGGCAGTGCTGCAGGTAGGTGAAGACATTCCTCACGAACGGTCTGCGATCTGCTAAATTGAGTGGAACCCGCGTGCCAACTTCGTGGAGCAAGATTTTGCTTGGATGCCAGTTTGTTTATGAAGAATGGAAGATGCAAAGATTCTGTTAAAAGTATAATGGGATGGGTAATGTCTTGGGCCTTTCTGATGTATCTTTTTTAACCACTTCGTATTTGTAATGTGACAAAAATAGCTCTACAGTCTGCTGTGGCCATTGCTAGTGCAGCTGGGAATAGATTTTAATTGATGGATACTGTCAGGCTGTTAGCGGCCATGCAGTCATGAGAACCTTTAAAGTGATATTTCTTGTCCCTATGCACTTAAACGTTCTGCTCCCAAGTTATAGCAGCGTATTATTTTTTACTTAATATGGTCAGCATTTGCACTGGTAGCTTACTAGGGCCGTGTCCTGGATATTCTTAAGTTTCCCAGCAGCGAGAGCTGCTGACCACTGACTCCATCTCCAGCTATTAGAGCAGATGGTGATAGACCCTAACGAAATCCGGAGTATGGGATCAGGGACAAGCACGTCTCTGGAGCCTTAGTTGGCTGTGAATTTTGAGCTGCAGTGTTTCCCTTGGTGCACGTAGAAGGTGAGAAGGTGGCATTTAACTACCGCAGGCTGATGTGCTGCACTGAGGCCGTGCTCCATCATGGGCAATGTGGAAATATTTTGGAGTATTCCACTTCCGTTGAGTCTTTCACTGTTTCCTTGTGTGTGTGTGCAGTATGTAAGGTAGAGGAGCTGGTTTTGAAGCCTCATCTTGAGTTGAGAGGAGACCAGTCAAACCTCAGCACTTTTCAGCCTGGAATGAAATTTTAGCTTCAGAAAAATCTGGCTGGTAAATCCTGGGGCAAGGGCACGGGGGACAAGACAGCAGCAGCTTCACATACAAGGCAACATTTAAGAATGAAAGCTTCCTCTGCTCTTTCCCTTTAAAAAAACCCCAACGAAGCAAGCTTATTTCCATTTAATGGTTTAGATCAGTTGTGTAGGAGCTCCCCTGCATTTTGAATTTACATCTTGCTTATATATCAATATACCGCATTAATACGCTCAGGTACATTAAGTTAGTTGGTAATCTCCCCAAACAGGACCAAGACCAAACCCTTAGCCATCCATCCAGTCTTTCTACAGTTGTCCTTTGGCATTTTAGTTGTACCACTGTCAGAAACGGCTGGTGAGTCTCACGGGAAGGTAAATGCCATCAGCAGAGGCAATTGGTGGCTGCTCCTCTTCACTTCAAACCCGGCTGGGGACCAAACGCCGGGTGCGGAGATGGCCCATCCGAAGCAGATGATTGCAGACGCGGTGCCATCCGGCAGGTCTCTGCGTACGCAAGCTGGGGGCAGGACGCAGTGGTTCCCGCACCCTCCTTCTGTCCAAAATGGATCAGAGGCCTCAAAGCTTGAGCTGCTCGCTGGTGTGGGGCAGGTGCAGAATGCAGGTGGGCAGCGTGCTCTGTTCTGCGTACCCTGTCATCTCCATGGCCCGTGGGGTGCGTGCTGTGGACAGGACCCACGGGCCAGGCAGGTCACCGGCTGCAGAGCCCTGGCAGCGATGGAGTGCCGTGCGTTTCCCCTGAGGCCAGCCTGCCTTAGTTGTTACCTCTCTGGCTCCAGGACCCGCTGAGTTAGGGAACCAGAATTCCTCCTTTGTGGGAGAAGCACGTTTTAACTCATGGTTTGAAGGGGAGAGGAGACAGAGAAGACTCATTGCTATTTTCTTTGTGGATAAGCAGGAAACATCCATCTCTGGGCTGCACAAGCCTTCCTGTTGCCATCAATATGGAGCCAACTATATTAATTCTGAATTATTGCCCTGTCTAAAAAGAATCGTGGTTATCTGGCGTTTGCAGTTCTTTTGCTAAGGCTTATGAACTATACTGAAACTTCACGAGGAGCTGCGGTTGCACAAGTGATGAGATGCAATTGCAGAGGTCGCAGGCTTATCAGCAAAGCAGACCATCAAAGTCTTCATTTCCTCCTTTCTGCTTGGATTTTTTTTTCTGCTGTGAGCTCCTTTCCCGACTGTTTCTGGCTTGTGCCCTGACCTATGCTTTTCTCTTTTGTTTTTTCCTCCTCAGCCGTGCAGCCTCCTCTTTGTACATTTCTTTATCTCTTTCTGGCTGTTGGTGCCATAGTTTCCCTAATTTCGTGACGGTTTCCACCACTGTCCAGTGTGGGTTTGATTTCTGAAGCTGTGGACGATGCTGTGCCATGAAGAGAAAGAAAGGAGGTAGCGGCTGCTTTACTCTACTGAAGCGAACTTTTTTCCTCGGCTGCCTTCTCTGCCTCTTCCTCACTCCCCTTAGAGGACTCGATGTTCTCTTCTTTGGGTGCTTTGCCCTCCCTTCACGCTTCTTTCTGTCCTTCCAGGCCATGGCTTTCTGTATTCCTGAGTGTTTCTTTTGAAATCCCTCTGCTGGTTGCAGGCCCTTGGCTGGCGTTGGCCTTCTCGATGGCGATGTAGAACAGCAGAGAAGTGGGATGCTTCCCCCCTTGGCGCCTGCGAGCAGGCGGAGCCGTGGCGCGGTGAGCGGCGCCCGAGCTGGGATGGTCCGGCTCCTGGTTGGAATGGAGCTACTTTTCCGGCATGATGGTGAGGAGGAGGCGGCTCTGCCGGCCGGCAGGGAGGCTGCCGGAGCGCACTGGGATGTGCGGTGGTGACGATGACTCTCTTGTGCCATTATGACACCAAGTTTCTAGAGCCAATCGGTTAGAGGCAGCTCTGCTTCCCCTAACTCTATTGGCTACAGGGTTAGGATGAAGTCACCGCTGTGGTGATGTAATAGCTCTTTGCTGGCCGAGGATTGCGTCCCTCCCTGGCGCTGGGATTTAGCTCCATTTAACGCACAGTATATTACAAATGTGTGTAGTACCCAAGGAGATAACGGGATGCCTTTAATTTTTTGTCATGGTAGAATGTGAAGCTGCTGTTCGCTGCTGAGAGGTGGCAGCTCATAATGTGAAAATGGTTTAGTAGCAGCCCTAAAAATAATTGTATGTGACAGCTGTTTCTTGGCTCCTGTCAGGATAACTACTGTAATTTAAATCTGCAGCTCTTGGACTACATGTCTAATTTATTTGGGTGGACTTTTCATTAATTTGAAAGGTTCTGAGGGTTTAAAAGCCTCATTAATTACATTTTAGTAAATGAAAACGTCATAAGGTTCTGTAGGTTTGTGGGGGAATAAAAGAAAGAAATTTCCTGTGTTTTGTTTGCTTGTTTTTAAAAGGTTCGATCAGTTGTTCCCAGGAAATGGGGGCTTCCCTCCCCACTTCAGAATTCTCATGACTAAGAACAGGAGTATGAATAAAACAAATTGAAATTTTGACCATTCATTGTAAGTACAAGATGACTTATGGAAGTTCCCGGTAGTGTTAAATATTCATACGTAGTGGATTGCATAAGTATTAAATTATGAAACAGATCCTACTTCTGTACGACTTGTCTTTCTGAAAGGTGGAGTTGGGGGAACAGAAGACTGGGAGCGGGGGGAGTCATCCCTGTGTTACACACGGGTGGGGCTGGGGGGTTTTATTGCATAATTCCCTTGCAGCTGAAACAGAAGAGGTTCCAGTGGAACGGGAGGAAGAACTTGTTGACTGTGAGGGTGCCCGAGCCCTGGCCCAGGCTGCCCAGGGGGGCTGTGGAGTCTCCTTCTCTGGAGATCTTCAACCCCCGCCTGGCCGCTGTCCTGTGCCCCCTGCTCTGGGTGAGCCTGCTTGGGCAGGGGGGTGGCACTGGGTGATCCTCCGAGGTCCCTTCCAACCCCTGCCAGTCTGGGATTCTGTGACTTCCGTAATTGCGGGGCTGATTAATTATGTCTGAGTTGGGGGCAGATGACTTCCCAGGCTACCGAGAAGCTTGGGGCAAAGTTAAGCCTGGACAAAATGCTTCAAGGCAATGGTGCTTTTGTGCTTGGCTGTTCCCCTTCTGTGTTTACCCTCGGTTGTTTTCAAGTGACCCCACAACAGGAGATAAGACGGGAGCCAGCTCAGCCCGTGTGCGGTACCGTAAGCCTTGCTCCTGGCACGCCACGGCCCCTTTTTGCCTGCTGTGAGCAGAGAAGGGTGATTTGCATTCCATCTGTCTCTCCCACTTCCCCTTCCGTTGTTTCTTTGCTCTCAAAAGAGAACCTGCATTTGTAATTATTCTGGGGCAATGAAATAATTTCGTTACAGCATTCAGAGGTCTCTTCAGCAGGTGCTTTATTATCTCAATAATTCAGCCTAAGAGACTTTTCAGATTCCCCAATACCCAGAGTTCAGCAGCTACAAATAAAACTCCTTTGCTCTTTCCCTGATTTAGTTTATTTAGCCTCATTTATCTGTGTTCTTTCCAGATCTTCCCCAGGAATTTCATTTAAATGTGGAATTGATGATATTCAGTAAAATTGCCTTAAGGAGTGCATTGTGTTAAAATGCACATGAGACAGCGCGTGTCCCGCTTGGTTTAGGTCATTTATAAAATTCACTTTGAATTGAGGCCATTAATCTGAACTCAGTCGAATGTTTGCTCATGTCCCGGAATTACCTACATAATTCATCAAAATAGGCCAGCTCTGTTCAGATAAATCTTGGGATCAGAGTGCTGGAATAAACACCGGTCAGTGCTGGCGTGGGGATACAACCGTCTTACCATGTCCCTCTCCAGCGTGGAGAGCTGTGCTAGGGTTTAATGTGCTGCCGCTTCCATGGGGCCTCTTTGGGCAAATATACACTAATAAAGTAGCTTTATTACTGTAATTCCCTCCATACTCGAGGTTTTTCAGGTAGAACGATAATTAAGAGCAAATAATTTGCAGGCAGCAGAGCCCAGCAAAGCCCGACTTCAGATGCATTCCCATCTAAAACGGTGTTTGTGCAAAGCTTTTTCTGGGATGGTGGCCACTAATCTTCTTTCTGGGGTCCAGTGGTTAAACCTTTTCCTCGGGGCGTATCAAGCATCTGCCCTCTGCTACACAGCATGGGTTTTTAGGAACTTATAGGAGCTGAATGACTTGGAGCCCCCCGGCCTCAGTGGAGCCAGGAGCTGCTTGGTCCTTGTGCAAGCCTGGTTTCTTTAGAAAGCCAACGTAGAAAGCTTGTGCTCCATCCTCACTCAAGCTGAAAAGTTTTGAGTTGTTGCCTAAGTCTAATTAAAGACCAAACTTGTTGGTATTGGTTAAATACAGTTCACGTCATGCTTCAGAGCAGACCCTTGAACTCAAGGCTGTGCGCTTGCTGAACGTGGAGGAGACGGCGAAGCTCGGCTGGGTCTTCGTCATCGTCTTTCCTCCTGCTTCTCTGCAGAGGCGGTGGCTTCACAGCTGTCTGCAACTAATCCCTTGGATGTGGAGGAACGTTCCCCTGGGAAAGCAAAGAATATCTTCCCTGTGATCCACTACGCGTTGGTTGAAGATTGCTGAGCACCAAGAACCTTGGCCATCAGTACGCCTCCAACCCTGCCGTATCCTCCAGCACCCCTGTATTTACACAGGCAGGCTTTTGGCTGCGCAGTTATGTGGACCATGAATTCTAAGCCTGAAGATCAGGTCAATTTAATAACATTTGTTTAAAATATTATTTTATACAAACATCTATTGCTGGAATTATCCACTTGAGAACTGGAAGTGTTACCTGATGAGCAAGAGCCTGTACAAAGTGCCCAAGACAGACCCACAGCCCGTGAAGAGTGTTCATGTGTGTAAAACACATTAATTGAAAACTGTTAATGCATTTAATATATCAAATTTGAAATACGGATTAAAAAAAATCTGGGGGGAAAACAAACGTAGGATGTGCTGCTAATGAGCAGTGTCAGCATCTTCACGTTCCCTGGCCCGGTCTCCTGCCAGTGGTTTTAGCTGTTGGAGGTGACAGCTTGATGTTCCTGCGCTGGGTGTCCGCTCTGCCACGTCCTGGACCTCGCTGTCCATGACTGGGCTTTTTCCTTCATCTAAGGAGAGTGGTTTATGCTCATCTTGGTGCTTCTGGAGTTGCCTACACCTTGGAATGGTTGCAAGGTTGTTCCTCCCCCTCTTCCACTGCTGTCATGTATGATAAGTCAGGAACATCACAATAAAGTAGAAAAAGAGTTATCTGATATGAGTTTATAGGGAGCTATATCTTAAAAATGACTGTCCCTTCCTGATAACACAGCTGGGTACATTGACTTTGCTCTGTGTCTTGCTGAGGGAAACTCAGGTGCAGAGTAGGAAAGATACTTCCAGTCTTTATTTTCACTTGACAGCGTTACCTAAAAGCTCTGCTTTCTCTATCTTAGCACCCTGACTTTTTATTTTGGGATAAATTCCCTTCTGGGCCCTGGGACGTGGAAGCTCCCTTGCGTTCATGATGGGCAGCTGTTGGCTTCCTCCCTGGTGTTAGCACCCACACGCTGCCCCGGTCAGTGGTTTGAAGGAGTTGGGGGGAGAGGCTATGTGTGAACATCAGGGGGCACCAAAAGTGCGTGGTGGAGCTTGAAAAGAATCAGAAGACTTAATTAGGGTATTTTCAAAACAAAAAGATAATTTTATCCTAGGCAAAAAGCCAGAGCCTTCTTACTACTCTGCTCGTGTTAATCATCTCTGGGTGAGCCACCGATTTGCTGGTTGTGCTGTTTCTTAATGGTGTTTGGCTGGAAAGCAGTTGGGCTGCAAGGCAGCGCCGTTCCTGCAGGAATTCCTCTGGTGATCACTGAAGCTGGGAATACCTTTACTGCTGGTTTAAAGCAGACTCTTGCAAAGTAGGTGGGATTTTTAAGCCTTCAAAACCAGCATTGTATTCCTTACCTTTGAAGTCCAATTGTCGTGCTTGCAGTGGTATGTAGGTGTTCTGTTAGCTTGCTCTGCTCCTCGGGAAGGAATAATTCAGGCTTACTTTCCTCAAACTAGATTTTTAGTATGTGCCTTCAGCACATGAATATAGCTGGCACGTGAAATGAGATTCTTGCGCTTAAAACCCCCTTAAAGCCCCTTTGAATGCCCTCTGCTCCAGTTGGCCCCACCAGACAGTCTCTGGTGGAAGGTACTTTGCCTGATTTTCACAAGCATCTCCCAGGTGGGTAAAGTGTTGAGTCTTCATGTGCTTGTGCACATAGGTTTCCCCAAGAATTCATGGACGATGTGGGAATGAACCCATTCACCACCAGTGCTGAGTGTTTGGTAAGTCTGATGAGTTTTAGATCATTCAGGAGACTGCAAAATGGTTGGGGTGGTGGTACTTGTTTTATGAGATGAATATCACAGCATCCCATCATGGCAGGGGTTGGCAGGGCCCTCGGGAGCTCACCCAGTGCCACCCCCCTGCCCAAGCAGGCTCACCCAGAGCAGGGGGCACAGGACAGCGGCCAGGCGGGGGTTGAAGATCTCCGGAGAAGGAGACTCCACAGCCCCCCTGGGCAGCCTGGGCCAGGGCTCCATCACCCTCCAAGTCAAGAAGTTCTTCCTTACGTTCAACTGGAACCTCTTATTGTCCTGACCGTGGCAAGTAGAGGTGGCTGGGAGGGGAATGGTCTCTTGTGCTGAATTGGCTTTCAAGATGCTCCTAAAAGATGCCAGATTTTCAGCTGCATGTCATAAACTATTTATGTTCTCTGTAATTCACACTATGTTGCCTTTTTATTTCTGATCCTTTTTAATATGAGTAGTTACTCATGTTTTCCACTTAATGCAATTATACTATACTTTGCCTTTTCTCTATTCCAGGTAGCTGACAAGCTTGTTCAGCCGTTACATGGTATTAAATGAAGTAATTGCAATGTTAAGTTCTTTCTTCCATGCCATAAAAAAATGCTATTAAAGAGTAACTGCGTGATACCGCCTTGAGAATTGGGGTTTAGGCTGAAAGCTCTCGGAGGCACGTTTTATCGTTATGGACCACCCCAGGGTGCCGGGGGAGGTAGCAAGGGCTCTCCTGATTTTTTTTTTTTTGACCTCTGCATGGAGGTTCGAACACAAAGGATCGAACGCAGGAGTGGCTTCATACGATGGACTGGCTGGGGTCAAATGGGCTGCGCGTTGTCGACTTCAATGAGAATTAAACATCTCCTGCGCCGCTCCAATTCATCTTCTCCAAATAAGTAATTTGGCTGATACTCAGAGGAAGGTATTAAGAAGCTCTTTTTCCTTTTTACCCTGGGTTAGTTCATGGGAAGGTACTAATTTTACTCTATGGCATTCCCTTGACGGCATCGCTAAGGACATCACCTTGCCAGATGATCTGCCCCCGTTCTCTCTCCGGGTTGCTAACATAAAACCGTTTTGTGGGGTGATCGGCTCAGCCGTGAGGCTGATCGCTTGCTTTATCACCTTGACCTTGGGGCTGCCTGTGCCTGCGGCGCATCGGCCGTGGGCTCGCACCGCTCGTACTTGGTCACGGGCCTTTTGCTCGTTTAACCCAAGAAACGGCTTCTCTTCACGTGAAGTACAGCTCTGATGTGTTACGGGTGAGGAAAAATAAAGGACAGCCGGCAAAGCCGTCTTGTGAGGGAGGGGGAGGGACACCGTGGAGCCGATAAGCAGTTTATTTTAGAGGAATTATTTTAAATGCTGTATGTAAATGCTGCGGAGCTGAAGTGCTGTGAATCCCCAGATAAGATGCTGGTGGGCAAGATAACGAAGGTTTGGGGAGTACTGATCTCAGGAATATTTCTTGATAGCGGTTGTGTTTGGATTGAATACGCCGTCTGTCTTTCCTTGATAGCGAGATCACCTCCCTCTTAATGCCCGCTGCGGTTTGCGCTTTATATTTTGGTAATATTTGTTAACAGAACAGACAAAATGCTGCTACCACCCCCTGCCTTGATTTTTGTTTTAATGCACCTGGTATCTGTCGTTGCTGGAGACTTGCCTTTTATGAGAGTCCTCTCTGGGAGCAAAGTGCGGGTGTGTAATTTAATCTTGTGGCTGTAAAAACCCATTCCTGGTTGTACTTGTTGATAATTTAACTGTGACACAGCAAATATTAAATGACTCAACTGCACTTTAATAGAGTTATCATAATGCAGGTTGATGGAGGCCAACAGGTAGAGGAAGTTGCTCAAACTTTGTCCATCTTACAAACAATTGCAATAATTTCCTCCCCCCCCCATTGATCCCTGCCCAAACATTAACAAGATTTACTTTGCTCATAACAGCTGCCTTCTCTGTGGTGCTTCCACCTACAGTTGTCCAGGGCTCCGTAGAGTAATACCGGTTTTGTTTTATCAAAAGAAAAAAAATGACTAGAGGAAGAAGGACCTGGAATAGACGGGTTTGGGAACAGGCGTAACGTTTCGAGAGGAGAAGGGAAAAAATCTCAGTGCTGAAGGGTGGGTTTCTTCCAAGGAGTTTCTAGGGCCGACCTAGGGTTTCTGTAAACTGAACGTACCATTGTGGATGGGGCGCTGGTCTTGTCGTCAGCCGGTTCCAGGAATACAGAGGAAATCTTTGGGATCTGGAAGGAGATTGAGGATTCTTGCTTTTAGACAAAGAACAGAAATTACCACTTGGAACAAACCCAAACCTGTCAATCTTTGATGTTTTCATCTGTCACGGTGCTGTTGAGGTACCTCGTGAAATTACTGCCTTGGGGTAACCTGTATGGGAGGACGGGCTTGTACAACCGGGTGACTAAAAACAGAGAAGGGGGGTTTTAATGTATGGAGAATTGCTAGCTTGGCTGGCTGGCAGCATGTTCTGTGTGCACTAGCTTGGAAACCTAGGTGCTGGGTGAGCTGGATCTTTTAAGGCTTCCCTGATGGCCAGTCCTCATCTCATTGCACCCGGTCCCAATTTCAGCAGGTTAGCTCTAGCAAGATCTCGAGCTGATCGGGTGATGTCTGGGGCTAACTCCTGTATAAATGTCGGCAAGTCCTGTTGGAAGGTGGCAACTGCGCATCTTCCCCTTGCCTCCCTCCAGCCTCCCCACTATTGCTGGTCGGGCGTTGGGGTTCTCTCTGTGAACTTTTTTTTTGCTGTAGTCCAGGGAAGAGCAGTAGCAGCCGGAACCCTTCCAGCCCCAGTTCTCAGCCCACTGTTATTTGACCAAAAGGAGAATTTCTACTACCTGTGATTTAATATTAAATGCTGAGAAGAGACTGTGGCCTTCGGGCTGCTACTGGCTGTGTTCCCTGAGGTATCTATCACGGGCAGCAGGCAGGTCCCAGTCAGGAGAAGGTGCTGGTTGATACTGGTGCTAGATAGTAAATTGGAATTTTCTGTGTTTCAGCCAAAGGCACCTGGCAGGAGATCTTGCTGCTCTCTGAAGTCAGCCACAGCAGCATCCTAGCGCGAGGTCTACGTGCCCTCTGTCCAACCCCTTTTCCCTGCCGTGTCTCTGAGAACACTGGTTTCCCCATGGAATTATGCTGAAGAGCTACGGGGGCAGTCAGGTCTGTCCAGAATTAATCATTTTCGATTATCATTATGGATGATACAATTAATTTAGACATAAGGCAACATTTAGTCAACCTTGACACGTGTCCTGTGAAACTCTTAACCGTTCAAGACGTGTTCCTGTACTGTACGCTACCGGGCTGTACTGGAAGAAGTAGTAAATGAGGAGTGTGGAAGCGTGGTAGTGGAGAGATCTTGGTCTTTGCTTTCCCCCGGGGTGTCCTGCCTACCGCTGGTGGTTAGTTAGGCTCAGGCAGGTTTTCAGAAGATGCCGTTGCTGGTGTGGGCCTGTCTGTACAGCCGTGACAGCCGAGCTGGGTACGTGGTCCCTGCAAAGGTCTGGCTGTAGGGCACTCGTACAAGGGGTGTGAAGCGAGGGTTCCTCGCCGAAGCCTCTTTCTCTGTGTGTCCGTGGGCGTGCTAACCCTAAGTCCTGAGACAGTCCGTAAGGTAAGAGATGAATCACACAGTTTTTTGAGTCTTTTGTGTCCTGATACTGTAGGACTCTGGGGAAAAAGAACGGCTTTTCTCCCAGACAGATAGCAGCTGCTCCTGGCAGCGGCTGCCGTGGGATTCATGCCAGTTAAATCTCTGTTACTCTCTCTGTCCAACTCCAGAACAGACACAAGCTAAATCTATTGATATTAAGCAGACAGCATGAAACAACCTACATTAACAAATCTTTCTCCCTCCTCCAAACTTTGTCTGAGCAGAGTACTTTATAAACATCAGATGCTTTTCACGGGGCTGTTGCATAGCTGTACTGTATATTCCATACGTTAAATTACTTCTAAAATGTATAGGTTTCCTCCTACTCCACAGCTTGCTGTAGTCCCATTTGTGTGACCTTGGCTAATTCCCTTCCTGCTTCTCTTGGTTTGTCCCTGGAAGATGTAAGTTTTTGGGGACGTGGCTGTGTCACTGTGATTGCTTAGTGCCCGTAGCCGTGGGGTCTGTCCTGGTGGACTGCCTAGATTGTAATAGGAATTGTTTGCATTATGGAGATTTTTATGATAATTTTGCAATGTTTTCTTAAATGCAGCCGATTCAACAAGTAAAATGACTTCTGTGGGCATTACGTTTTCAAGGGCTGGGATTTGGTTTATAATGCTGTGGGTTGCATGATAAAATGATACCACCATCACCAACAATCTGATTGTGGGTGTTTTCCGAAGCCCATCAAGACATTTTTTCTTCAAAACCTGCTCCTGGCTTTGAGTACTTGATACTGCAGCAGTAACATCCAGACCTTTCTTCCTCTCGATGAAGCTAATGCCATAGTGTCTTTGGCAGGAGTGGCGCAGGAGAAGAACTTGGATCTCTTAAGGATGTGAAGACCGTAGGTTAGCAAGTCCTGAGAACAAATGCCCCCGCTTATCAATAGAGGTGGAGCGCAGGGAGTGGAAATCGAGGGAAATGGGCAGGCGCCCAGCGGAGACCCATGGATTTCTGAAGGACAGATTGGTTCCTCCACACATTCAGCCCTTTCCAGGGCCGTGCAAAGGCTGGAGAACATCAGCCGGTGAGGTGTGGGCTCTTGTCTTAGGAGGGGGCAAGCATCCCTGATAACTGGATTAGCCTGACAGTAAATATCTTACTGATGGAAGATGGGAGGGCAGTAGCGGGTGGGATTCAAAATGAGTTTGTTTTCCTTCGTTGAAAGCCTTCCCCAAGGGGATCTCTGAAGTAGTTACTACTGAGTTATTGGGTGTGCTGGCTTGTTAAGATGGGCACAGGAGCCCTCACTTTGCTGTTGAGAATGTGCCACTTGATCCTCAGAAACAATAATTTATTTACTTGGATCGAATGCTTGGAATTCTCTCAACAACAAACTATTTTGTTACACCAGCCCATTGAAAATGGTTTTGTTTAAATAATTCACCAAAAAAGGATAGGGACAGGCTTGTTTTATGCTCTTCTGCTCCAATAATTCAGTTGCTTGCTAAGTAAATGTAGATGATATTGCAAGCACCTCTTCAAATTGTGTCTCTTGACAGGAGGAGCTGAAGCCATTAATGTTGGCTTGGGAAAGAAAGTGTTAGGGTGAGCAAAAGGGGAACACAAGTCTTATTTCTTCCATAGCTTCATTGACTGAGCATTGCTGAAGGGGCTTTCTTGTCTCTGCTGCTGGATTACAAGAAAATTCAAGCATTAGTTTATCAGTGCATGCAATCTCAAACCTTCCTGTAGGGTTTAAGCGGGTAACTCCTCTTCTTTCTAAAGAGGCAAGGAGGACGATGTGGCATTCAGCGCAAAAATGAGAATCCATCTTCATTTGTTGCTTTAGCTGGTAGCTGGCACCTCTCGCAGGGCTTTGATATCCCGGCAAAATAACTATTTATTGCTTTGCAGGTCTCGCATTAAATAGCATGGTGTAAAATGACATGTCAAACCAAGTTAAGGATCTGCTTCATTATGAGAGATTTCCCTGCAATAATCCTATATATTATACTTCTGTAGAAATTACCGGGGGGACCACTCTGCACAAATGACTGCTTCTTCAACATCATCATTACTGAATCTTTACTCCCTCATAAAAATTCCTCTCAGTGATTCCACAGATAATATTTTTTTTTTATTGTCTTTTGTTGTCTTTTTGCCCATCTTTTATTTATTAGCATAACCAAGCAACAGCAGTGCTGCCCTTCTGAAGAGAAGGAGGGAGGTCTGGAGAAGGCTTGGATTTTGTAAGGCTATGATTGGCATACTCGTGGGAGCAGGGAAGAGGAAGCCAAGGGGAGCAGGGCCGGGAGAAGCCTTGGTGCCTGATGCTCTCTGTGCATTCAGAGGAGCGTGGCCAGCAGGGCGAGGGAGGTTCTCCTCCCCCTCTGCTCTACCCTGCTGAGACTCCACCTGGAGCACTGGGTCCAGTTCTGGGCTCCCTGGTTCAAGAAAGATGAGGAACTCCTGGAGAGAGTCCAGAGGAGGGCAACAAGGATGATGGGGGGACTGGAGCATCTCCCCTACGAGGAAAGGCTGAGGGAGCTGGGCTTGTTCAGCCTGGAGAAGAGAAGACACGTAGAAATATCTCAAGGGTGGATGTCATGAGGATGCAGCCAGACTCTTCTCGGTGGTGCCCAGCGACAGGACAAGGGGCAATGGGCTGTGTAACATGCTCTAGGTGAACCTGCTTGAGCAGGGGGGTTGGACTGGGTGATCTCCCAAGGTCCCTTCCAACCCCTGCCATTCTGTGATTCTGAGCCAGTTCACAGCCGACTGGAAAGGGCTGATGCAGTTGATGGCGTTGGTAAATCGTGAGGAGCTCCAGAGCTGTTCAACATTAATTGGTCTGTTCTCCAGCCCCTGGTCTCTAGGTATATACAGTTCTGGACCTGGAAGAAATTTGGGACAGAAATATTTTATATGCTGTATAAAATACAGGAAACATGAGAACAAATAAATCGGCGTGGATATATGGCTTTTCCAGATTGAGGTCTTACCCCAGGCACGTCTGGACTTCTAAGCAGGTTGTGCATGAGAAAAGAGCACCAGCCGAGGGCTTGGGGACATGGGCTCTGGGCCATCGGCCTCTTGTGTCACCTTGGCCGCTTCCTCTTCGCTACCGGAGATAATTATATACTGACCTCTTCTGTGTAAAATGGAGAGATTTACTGATGGGCTGTCTGGGGAAGATAGAGGGCTCCCAGGCCATTTTTCTGGGAACCGTGCCTAGCTTTTGTTTAATTTTTCCCCAATCCCAAGCACCTTGATCAGAGGATAGGAGCATCAGAAATTAATAAGGTAAACATGCTCACCGTTGGAAACCATCCTTATCTGTGTCTTTTTCTCCTCCATTCTGCTCCTTTTGAATTCGATCCAGTGTTTGACTTAACACTGGATTTCCTGCCTTTTATAGCTCTCACTCAGAGCTTTAATAATATTTGATCTCTCTCTCTCGCTGAAGGTTTAATACACCGGACATGTATACTTCAATTTTATGAATCTTCAGGGAGGCCTCATTTACCGAGTCTGCTTGAATGACCTTGGAGAGTAATTTAATTTTTTTTCTCCCACTGCCCCTGCAGCCTCCTCGCAGGCATAAAATATTAATGGTTTATACTGGAGACAGAGGCATTTTCACTTTTAATGGGAAGGTGCAGAAGGCGTTCCCAGAAGACAAAGGGGGACTTACCGGAATGTGCTGCCTTCAGCGCGTGGATGGCTCCGGTGCTGGATCCGCAGTTCCGTTTGCACGTTGCCGCTGCTGTTGGCCACGGCTCTTGCCGTGACCGTGGCGTGCTCTTGTTGCGGTTGCGTAGATGCGGCGTTGCCTGTACTTCTCCTGACGGTGATACGTTGCTGCTGAAGTAGTTTTCCATTAAATTTTCAAATGAAATGACTTGCCGTGTTTTTGTAGGGAGCCGTGTGCTGGCCCCGTAAGTCAGAGGCTGTGCCAAACCGTGCAAGCATCTTCCCTCGGGTCCCGGGGGCCTTGCAGAGCACGAAACGCAGCACCGACCGGACCCCCGAGTGGGTAACTGGTTCTTGTATTCAGTGCTGGCTTATGGTACAGCGCTGGGCTCGGATCAGGCTTTATTTCTGTTAAATCTGAGCAGATAAGCCCGTGACCTGAATGGTTCGTTTGGGGGACTCGGGACAGTCCGGGCGTGTTCTCTGTCAGCTCTGTGCATCTCCCCGATGCCGTAGTTTCCCCACGGTGGAGTGGGAGATGGGGGGATCGCACAGTCCAGTGCCCACACTGGTCTCCAGAGGAAGATGCAGTGGGCTCGGGGAGGAAGATGAAGATACTCACCCCGCTCTGGTGGTTTTAAGTCGGCTGCAGCGTGCCAGTGCCCACACTGGTCTCCAGAGGAAGATGCAGTGGGCTCAGGGGGAGGAAGATGAAGATACTCACCCCGCTCTGGTGGTTTTAAGTCGGCTGCAGCGTGAAGTGTCTTTATCCCTTCCAGACTTAAGAAAATAACAGAAAATCATCACCCAGCGCAGTCCTCTCTGGATGTTCTCTCCCTGCCTTAAGCATGCAGCAGAACAAGCACATCTTTATTCCATCTCCTACAGCAAAGTTGGTCTTGTACGTCTGTTAGCTGAGATGCCCCAACAACACCGTCCTGTAATATGCCTGCCGCGCACTTTGTGTTGAAGATTGAACTCTGAAATATCGGTTGCTGCTAATGGACCTGCTTTCGTTTGACATCCTTGCACTGCCTAATTTCAAGGACATTGTTGTTCCGAATTTTTTTTTTTTTTTTTTTTTTTTTTTTGCCGGTCTGCAGAGGAAGGTGTATTATATATCTGAGCACAGGCGCTTGCAAGTGTCAGACACAGAGTTAATTATTTCTAAAGCTCAAGTTCTGGCAGCTTAAGTTTAGCACAGAAGTCATTTCCGTGATTGAGTAAGCCATTGCAGGAGGCTGATGTCGAAGGACAAACCGCAGTGCTGCTGTTGGAGAGGAGGAGCCGTTTGGGGGGTGTGCGCTGCGGTGTTCCTTGCAAGAGGGGAAGTTCAGGTCCTGACCCACGGAAGCGCCTGTCGGGTGGCGCTGGGGGTGATTCTCGGGGAGGTTTCTTCCTCTCTTGCCCCCGTTACTTCGGGTACAAGAGGGTGCTGAGGGAAGATGGAGCAGAAGCGATTCTTTTCCTTAACTGAGAGGGTTCTGCTCGTTCTTTCTGAATGAAAGGTTGAGCAAATATGCAGGGGTTTGGTGGGAGGGATGCAGCGATATGATCCCAGAATCCCAGGCTGGCAGGGGTTGGCAGGGCCCTCGGGAGCTCCCCCAGTGCCACCCCCCTGCCCAAGCAGGCTCACCCAGAGCAGGGGGCACAGGACAGCGGCCAGGCGGGGGTTGAAGATCTCCAGAGAAGGAGACTCCACAGCCCCCCTGGGCAGCCTGTTCCAGTGCTCCGTCACCCTCAAGTCAAGAAGTTCTTCTTTACATTCAACTGGAACCTCTTGTGCTCCAGTTTGTGCCCATTGCCCCTTGTCCTGTCGCTGGGCACCACTGGGAAGAGTCTGGCTATATGATAAAATAGAGCAGCTTCTTTGCAGATGTCCTGGACTCTACCTGGTCCATCTGCCACAGTGCCTTTCACAAAGAAGAGCTTTCAGAACAACCTTTTCCCTTTATATCTAGAACCTGTCTGTACTCAGAAATTGAGGAGTTTAATTTAAAAAAAAAAAAAAATAAAAAAAATCCCAATTTCCAGAAGAACTCCTCAAGCTTTACAGACAGATTTTTCAGACATTGTTGTATTGTTTGCTAATGGGATATATATAATTTTCCAGCAGCTGTCGCTTGTGGAGGGGAATGCCAGATCTGAATAAATATAAGATTGGAAACAAATTCCCAGAAAAGCAGCTAACAAGGTCTGGAAAAGAAAATTGCCATGGAGATGAATGTAAAAGATGATGAAAGCAGACACAGTCACTATATAAACATGCGTGGCTATACCAAGGAGGGAGGGAAGCTACTTTCTCTTGGTAATAGCTGAAGGTTAGGACACGAAACTACTCCGTACCTGTCATGGTAATTTTTAAGCGGTGGAGGAAGCTGCTAAACGACCGTGTTGAATCACTGTCAAGTGGAGATGTCCGAGAGAGAAAAGGGTTGTGCTCTACTTTGAGGGAGGCTAAGGATGCTTCTCCGTGCTTCCCAGCCTTGGCGTGTGGTCTGGTGCTGGGTGTCAATGAGGGCCAGGCTTTGCTCTGCTGTTCAGCACTATCGATGCGGCTGATGTACATGGTGGAGCAGACTCCAGCGTGTTCTTGGCCAGCTCTGCGTCAGCAGTGATAAAACTCTCATTTTTGTCTCTTGTAAAACACGCTTGCAACATAAATCTACAGTCTGGTCAAAATCCGGCCGAAGCTGATGGAGGTACTACCTTAAAATGTATGATTTGTTCAAATTATTCTCAGCTCTAGATGTTATCACAGAAGAGATCTTGAGGTCAGACTTCAAGTCAGAATCCATGGTTTAACATTAGCTCTCGAGTTGCTGGAGCTTGGTTGGTTGTGGGTGGTGATGCTGAACACTGGGAACATCGGAGACCTGTGCTTTGCTTCGGGGTGCTGCTGGGCTTGGAGCTCTCTGCAGAGAGGGTGTGGGAAGGCCCTTGCTTAAAGAATTTAGAGCAGGTGTGAGGCTGGGGTTTAGGGACAAAGTGGCTTCTGTGGATTTGGCTTAAAGCCATCATGCAGCTTTTCTTCAGTTTTGGGCTTTGTGCTAAATTACTATCTGGAGTAAATAAGCAGATGGTTCCACTACGCCCTTTTCAACAGAAACCGTAGCCTCACCGTCACCCTTCTGCAGTCAGAAGTGACAAAGTAAAACAGTCTTGACCGTGATAGTTCAGAATTGTTCTGTCTGCTAAAAAGATGGGAGATGTAGCTGTTCTGTGGAACTGTCCAGAAGTACAGAAGTGGTGGATCCGGTTCCATCTTTCTATTCGCCTTCTACAACAAGGCAGCACTTCTTCGTGGTGTAGGCAAGGGCTGAGAACGCCCAATATGGGAGAAGAGTTGAGCACCATGTGAGCAATCTATGTTGGCTGTAACTTACGGCCAGGAGGGATGTTGCCATCATTCCAGGTTCATGTATGCTTCAAAACGACCAAAATAAAATAGAAATAAATAAAAACTTCCGCCTCTTCTGAGCTGAGGAGGAGGGGGAACAGGAGACACTGTTCCCTAAGCCGTGTGGTGCTGCTGCCATCGGTCCATGTCCCGTTCCGGAGGAACTGGTGGGAATGCTCTGGGACAGAGCTGCTGTGGATGCACTGGCACCCAGGGGCCGTTCATCACTTGATTAGTTCAGACTTTGCCTGGAGGCAGCAGCCATTAGACCTGGCTTACACCTTTCCCTGGGAGCTTTACTACCTCCCCTTTTTACACAGCCCATCAGTTCCCTTCAGCTTTAAAAGGGAGGCAGAAGTACTGTGCCTGTAAAGATGTAATTCGGCGTTCGGTGCTTTTAATAGAATCATAAAATGTTTTGGGTGGGAAGGGACCCCCAGAGGTCACCCAGCCCAACCCCCCTACAGGAGCAGGGACACCTTGAACCACATCAGGTTGCTCACAGCCCCCTCCAACCTGGCCTGGAATGTTCCCAGGGATGGGGCCTCCACCCCCTCGCTGGGCAACCCCTGCCAGGGTTTCACCACCCTCACTGGAAAGAATTTCTGCCTTAGATCCAGTCTAAACCTCCCCTGCTTCAGTTTAAAGCCACTACCCCTTGTCCTGTCCCAGCTGGCCCTACTAAAAAGGTTTTCCCCATCTTTCCTATCCTTTCCCATCCTTTCCTGTTCTGTGCCATTATTTATTATCGGCATTAAGTTGCAGTCTTGTGTGGACGCTCTGGTCACATTCACGTACCGCTACGCTAAACGTGAAGCTAGAAAATAAGTCTTTGCATAAAAGAATTTGCAATTTCTGGGTACTTTCTTCCTCCCGAGGCTGCTTTGCATTTTGTTGTAATTTCCACAGCCGTGACTTGCTGTAATTTTAGCAGGTCTTCCTGGAGCTGGCAGTAATCGAAGCTTCACTTTCCAAATCTTGTTTTCTCCTGGTTTCTGTGACTTTTTGCTACGCTGTAGAAGAGCCTTTGTAGAAACTACAAAAAATAGCTGGAAAAAAGACAGGAAAGCAGTCTTCAGAGCTGGCTCATGGGCGGGTTTGGTGGCAGCCGATGACACCCGAGTCGCTGTAGGGGTCTTAGAGGTGTCTTGTGACTAAAATCCTGGATGTGGTGGTAAACCTTGTAAGCATCCTTTGGGACTTCCGAGAGGTCACTGCCTCCTTGCCACCTCTTTTCTTGAAGATAGGGTTTCTTCAAGAGCTCAGCAGGTTATCAGAGCAGGGTGGGATATGTCCCTTTTTCCTTCTTGAATGCCTGCCTAATGCCTAAGGAAAGCATACCTGCAAGCAGGACGTGCTGAAAACGGTGCCAGGCTATAATGGCAGAGTCCTCAGGAGAAAACAGGACAGCCGTGAACTTTTGCGTCTGGTCTGGATGGGGTTGAGCTTCAGTCTAAACTCCAGTTGTCAGTTAAGCTTAGCATCTTCCGTTGTTAGCGTGGCATTGTACCGTAAGGCGATGGAAGGCCGTAGCTGTTGGGTGAGGTTTGTGGATTTAAGAACGTGAGTGAGCTGACCTGGTTGTGCGCCCGTTCCCAAAGGAAGGAGCTGCTATGCTGGAATCGTGGGAGGCTGCAGCTGGAATCATCTTTCAACTCCTTGGTCTCAGTCTGCAGAATGTGGTGGGCTGAATGTTGTGAAAACATGCCCCATGGCTTTCCAGCCTAATCTGTCAATAACGAGTCCAAGTTTAATGGGATTTCAGTGCATTGTTAGACTGACAAAGACGTGAGCGTATCCGGGCATGCGGCGGTGGCAATGGTGGTTATTTATCTAGTAATAAATACAGTCTCTCTTGTTATCGACACATCTAACTCTGCCTGCACTGAGAAAAAACAATCTCTGTGGCGCTGATAGTAAGGCAGAAAGGGTTTAGAGGAAATTGTAATAAAGCTGTAGCAGATTTCTTTGGGGGATTTGCAACGCAGCATTAGTAGGCTTCAATTGCATTAGCTGTTCTTCTGTTGTGTTGAATTACGTGTTTGTTTTCTCCTGAATAGAATAAATATAATCATGTTTGTGACTTTTTTTTTTTTTTGGTAACACTGGAGCCAAATGCTATTTCCATAGTAAAAGTATTATGGTAAGTACTTTCACGCAATAAACCACACCCGTTTCAGCAATAGGGTCTCCTTTTTCGGTACCGACCATCACAGTTGACGGGGCTGTGCTCTCGCAGTCTCGCTTTTCTGAGCCATGAACACATTGGTGCCATCAGTTGAGTTCCTTCTACTCAAGCAGTTTGCAGTGAGGGTGGGTTATGTTAAGGGCGCTTTGATGGGGGGGGTGGGGGTGGGGTGGCTTTCTCTTCCCATTTGCAAGAAGTCCCCGGGATCTACCTGTAGGCAGCACTGTTCCGCTCGCTGACACCGGGGCTGTACAGGAGGAAGAGCCTCTTTTATTGAATAGCTTTGATGGTGACCCACCCTGGAGGGTCCACAGCAGCAGAGTGGGAATGTTTCATGCCTCTGGGATGAGCCTGGGGTGCAGAAGAAAGCCGGTATTCTGGAATTTGTCCCCCGGGTTTGGTCCGTGGCAGAGCAGAGGAATCCCTCCCCGCCCCCTCCGGACCGTACCACTGGATGTGTCTCTTCTGAAAGATTTTTTAGAATCATCCAGACACCTTGAAGTCTAAACCTTACGTGTGGCCTCAGTAATGTGTGTATAAGGTGTGTTACGGGGGGCCAGCTGGAGTGCTTTGTGGTCACCTGTATGCACCATCTGCGTTTTGCTCGTTCCCGCAGCACGTGGAGTGTAAAGTTGTGTCTTCAGGTCGAAGCGGATTCTACTCTAAAAGTGAAAATCTAAATTCTCGTAATGCCTTGAAAACAAACTATTTGCCTGCAAGATGAGCCATTTGCTTTTCTGTGCCTAACGTGCGTATATTCCCTGCTCACTGCAGGGGGGTTGGACTAGATGACCTCTAGGGGTCCCTTCCAACCCAAAACATTCTATGATTCTATGATTCTGTACACATGTGTGTATGTATGTAATACCCTGTCTATATGTACTAAATGTAAGAAGCCAATTATCCATAGTGGGTATGTGTGTTCATAAATAACTGCTAAATTTGGTAAGAATTCCTCAGAGACCCTCTTACCTGTTGAATTGCTCCATTGTGCCGGTTTCGGAAATGCACGTGGACTAATGAATCACTTCTTCCATTAAAGCGACCATAATAAATCTAGCAGACTGATCCAGGAGTACTCAAATTAATGAGAAGTTAAATAATTTTGCAACATTTCCTAGGTTAAGGAAAACCAGCAGAGAAATTGGATTGTCAGATCCCCTGCACAGTGTAAATTAGTTTGGCTTTCTCTCCGGTGGAGCTACCTCGGCTCAGATCAGCCAAGGATTTGGTTCACAGTCTTTTAAAGATGAGCTGGGGAAACGTCACTTAAAAAATGAAGAATTAAGAACTTCACTGTAAAGGTTCCTGCAAGAATCACAGAATCGTTTAGGTTGGAAAAGCCCTTTAAGCTCCCCCAGCCCAACCGTTCCCCTACCCCTGCCATCCCACCCCCAAACCCTGGCCCTCAGCACCGCCTCTGCCCGGCTGTTAAATCCCCCAGGGATGGGGACCCCTTCCCTGGGCAGCCCCTTCCAGTGCCTGACAGCCCTTTGGGGAAGGAATTGTTCCTAATGTCTAACCTTTTTTCCTAATGTCTACCCTAAAGGGTATCGTTTTGGTTTTAGCCAGCAAATCTATCCGGGAGCAGGCAGTAATTAGAATTAATGTCAGTGACTGAAGTTTTGCTGCTGCGTGCAAACACTTTCATCTTTCAGTGGAATGCAAAAAAATAAAAAAAGGGGGGGGGGGAAGCAATGTGTGAGTGATAAACTAATGGGATTTCTCTTCCAGTGCCAGCTTTCGGAAGGAGCAGAGGCAGGTATCGCTGTAACTGGAAGGCTTTGGGAGTGATTTGTTGCTCTTAGGGCTCAAGCGGAATTCTGTGGTTAAAGGATCAGTGGAGCTCCACTGAGAGAAAACGAGAAGGGGGCAGAGGGTTTGAGGTCAAAAGTGCTGTGACCTGGTTACGCCAGGGTAGGGATTTACCCCTAAGCTGCATCCAGGAACTGAGACCGAGGTGAGATCTGAATCAGAAGGATTCTTTCCTTTTCGGTACTACAGTCCTGGTCAATAACGGTGGTGTTCCCTGGACCCAACTGATTTGAGCCAATCTCTCATATTCTGTCCTTTCCAGTAGTCACGAGCTGGTCTGGTGTCCCCAGGTTCACTGGAATTTGTAGAGTCATGGTATGTCTGAATGTGCCAAGGAGTTTCATTTCCAAAATAACCCATCCTCTTAAGCAAGGTCTCATTCCTTTTGGAGGAAGAGGAGAGCGTTGCCTCTCTTGAAGAACACAACTCTGTTCAAATCTGACCCTGGGGTTACGATGGCCCCTGAGCCCCACTGTGGGTCTTAAAAACGTGCTGATGGTGGAAGGGACTTGGAAGCCCCTCCTCTGGGGTGGCAAGTACTTCATTTGATGACAAGCCACGAGCCTGACTGGTCAAAGAAGTTAATTTTCAGTGTTTATGGAGCACTTTTCTTATGGGGGGCTCCGTAGCTGGCAGTCCCATGGGATTTCCATGTCGACAGCCTGCCGCTGGCACGGGGTGACGTGGGGCGCCGATCTCCCGCTGCCTTTTCTGAGCATCTTCTGGGCTTGCGTAACCGTGCTTCTGAAACAGACTTAGGATGCAGGTGTGTTCTTCCCATCCCTACAGCATTTAGCAGAGAACAATAACTTGATCTAATTATTCATTTTCCTTGTAAAAGTCCATTGTGATGGGATGTCTCTTGCGACCAAAAAACGAGGTCTAGAGGTGCTTAAGTATACTTTGTTTAAGAGAGTAGACACGCTGAAATAAGATGTTCAGAATTAATGGTACAGCTCTCATGATAATTTGAGTAGAGGTTTGGATGAAAAGTTAAAAATACAGGTGAAGTGAATAATAATACACAGAGATATGAAGAGCTTCTGCAGCGTGTCCCCTAGTTGTACTGAAAGGAGAATTAATCTCTGCGTAGTCAGAAGGCTTCAGCACATGAGGGAGCAGACGTCTCTGTCGAGGCTGATGGGGCAGAGCTGCGAAGCGGGGCTGGGGGTGGCATCGCTTCCGTACCCTGAGCCATTTTGGTTAAACTGAGTGCCTACAGCGCCCAAATTAAGCAGTTTGTGTATGTTTTTCTCTTGTTCTGCTAAGGCTCTAGGGGTGCATGCTCTTCTTTTTCAATCTCCTATTGACTGCGGCTGTCAGGTAGCGTTAAGCTTCCCGTGACTGCTTTGTCCTGCCCTGGAAACGCTGCCGAAACCTCGCCGCCTTGCAGACAGCCGCATTGACTAACGCGGGTTAGTATTAAAATACAGCCGCAGCAGGAGGAGGTGAAGCTGCGCTCTGGGGAGGTCCAGGATCAGGTAAGCTCAGCCCAAGTGTTGGAGACTCCAGGAGAACCCAGAGTCTCTCGGCCGGGCTGGTGCTACTGATGATCGGCAGGCACGTAGTTACAGATATGCATGCGCCAAGGGGATGTAAAAAGAGAGATTAAATAAAGAGTTGCCTGGTGCTTTGCTGCCGAGAAGCCCAAGCTGGGAATGGAGCAGCCTGGCACGCAGGAGCGCAGAGCCAAAGGCTGCTCTTGCGTCCTTTAACAGCGCAGCAACGCTGCAGTTTTCTTGCAAGTGCTCATGCTTGGACGTGCCCATACAAATCGAGGATTTATGGTCCCCTAACAGGCCCTAACCAAGACCAGTTGCTGTTCAAGTCTTTATTCTGAAGTTCTGAGGCTGTCAGGATATGCAACACTTTGAAATCCGTGATAGCCCTTGAATTTGCAGTTTGCCAAGTGGAAGGGAGGAGGGTGTGCAGCGTGTGCCGTGGGCGGGCGGGCAGCTCCGGCCGTCCCATCTCCGATGGCTGGCCTTCCACGAGGCGTGCCTCGGCGGTGCTTGGCCGGGGTGCTGGATGCTGGGAGGCGGTAATGCCAGATACCTGAAATGCAGAGGTTTGGGAGCTTGCGAAGGGGAGACGTGGAGGCTGTCGGACTGAACGCAGCCCTTCACGAGTCGCCTGTCGTGTCTGGCACGAGCCATTGCTAAGTCAAGGTCTCAGAGGTGTTGGTTGTTCAATGTCCTCTCAGAAAAGGTTTTTTTTTTTCTGAATCTTAAAAACTCCCGAGTGCAACAGCCTGTCCTGAGCTCATATTTGTGTGACCTTGGAAGCGAAACCTCCTCTCTGAGGCTCAGTTCGCTGTTAAAGATAAACCAGAACAAGAATACCTTAAAAAAAAAAAACAAACCCAACAAACCAGCAGCCCTGGTGATGTTCCTTTGCCTTTTATCTGTCTGGGCTCATGGGAGCTGTTGTTTGACTGCATCCCGACGCTGGGCAGCACTGGGGCACGTGCTGGTCCTTCAAGTTCATGCTGAAATCCGTTCTCTCAAAGCAACGCGCTTGATGTAATGCGCTTTCGAGGGGGGTTCTTACCTTCAGCTGTGGCCCTCGACTCCATCCTCTCCAACAGTTTGCGTAGCATCCAGACAATGAATTGCCCGTTGTATTTGGGTTCCTTAAGAAGTACTGCGGTCAGATTCATGCTAATCAAATTTCAGGGTGGTTAAAATTGGATCTTCTGTCTGCAAATATTTCCTTCCACTCGAGCTTCTCGCTCACTTTCTGACATTTTATTGGTTTCCCCCCCCCCTTCCTTCTCTCCATGTGGAACCAAATTAAAGCAGGAATTGGGATTGTAAATAGATAATGGTGCGTGAATGCAGATTAATCAGTGCCGTCCATGTACAGTAATACTAATTGTGCCAAGGGAGGAATGGCTGAGTGAATGGTATAAATATTTAATGCCTGAATCCAATGTGAAATACAAGAGCAAGAAAAGAAATAAAGAAAATAGTTTAGTGGAGAAAACCACACTTGGCTGCTTTTGCTCAAAAGAGGAGTTTTGATACCATTAACCTTTCTGTATAATGTAATAAAGGTATTGGAGCCGCCGCGTTTAATGCGGAGGCTTCAATTTCACATAAGAAGAATGCCTTAATGCTCTGGTTAAAAACAATATTGGAAAGCATTTGGGATAAATTCAGTCGCTTAAGAGATGCATTTCTCACGGGCCATCTAAACTTGCAGACAGTGTTGGAGGGATGGGGGGGGCTGAGGATTCGGAGTGGAATTCTGCAATTCTGCAAATGCTGCAGGTCTTTGGGATAGAGCAAGAGCAAGGGACTCGCAGCTGCCTGCTGGTGAGGGCGACTGGTTAAGGAGCTGGGAGGCAGGGCTGGGAATCTGGGGGGGGTTGGTTTTTGGGGGGGGTTGGTTGGTTTGTTTGCCTGGAAGTGAAGGTGGTCGGCAAGGTAAATAAATGTCGTGCCTGGTGCACCGAGTGTGTTCCCACAGATGAATCTGCTTGGAAAGGATGAAAAGCGCCTGGCACGCTCCTGTTTCTTTGTAGCTCTTATAAAACTTGGGGTCACAACATGAATTCTGGCCGCCTGCGTATGCCGGGCCGTTCCCCTCTGCCATGGGCGTACAACCACCAGCTGGGGAGTGCATCCTGCTCACAAACGTAAGTAAATAAACCATTCCACGGACCTGGTTCCACCACAAAATGACCCGGATGCCCCTAGAGCAGTGGTTTTTTTTGTTCAAGAGAAGAGCTAGGATTAAACCGGTTGCTCACGTTCGAAGCCTCTGTCTGTGCGGGAGCAGGGCGGAACCTCGCTCTTCCCGTGGGTCTGGGGTATTTACGGTGGGGATGGCCGCGGGGAGCCAGGAGCCTGCTGGCAACGTAGGTTTGATGTCTCTCTATCACAAAGGACCGCGATGTATAAAGCTAAAATCTGTTCTCTATCCACTGTGCATAGGATGAGCTTAAATTGCAGGAGAAGGTAAGTCAGGCTTCGACATCACGGAAAAAAAAAAATAAAAAAAATCTTTAAATCTTCATTCCTGCTGGGTGTTTCTGAGGCTGTTAATGCCTTTCAAGCAATTACAAGAGTTCCTCTGTTCTCTGAGCACCGATTTCTGTGCGCGGGTTGCTTGCCATTGGTGTTGAAGACACCTGAAACTGGCTTGGGTTTATTCGGTATCTTACAGGGCCTGAACTGCTGGGCATCGTCTGACAGGTTCTTTCTCATGCAAAGTGTTCAGTGTGGTTTTAGGGACATCTCAGGGGTAAAGCACAAGCCAAAGTGCTCAGAAACGTGGCCCTTGTGGGACTTGACTGAGGGCAGGGATGAAATGGCCTTTGGAGAAAGGCTCTTCTGGGAATTCTTGGTCAACAGGCCAGAGAGACAGGGGAAAAAGCCCATTTCTTGCCCAACCTTCCCCGCCTCAGCATCCTCTCTGATTGCCGTCAGACTCAAAAAAGCAAAGCTGTGGAAATTAAATTTTGGGGGTGGAAGCTCGGTTCATCTCTTTCTCCAAGTGACTCCGGGATTTAAAAGATGCTTAATATAAAATGGGTACCAAATTCCCATCAGTGAGTAGTGATTATTGATTTTACTTTAAAACCAGTTCTTTCATGGCTACTTAAGTCATTCCAGAGCCTTAGATTTCAGTTAACGTGCTGCCGTATTCAGGAAGCTGAATATTTAATCAAGAGATTCATATCTCCTGGCGATGAAGGGGGAATGGGCACACAGAGGCTTGAAAAGTTTTGCAGATTGCTAATAGATTTATTTTGGGGGAAAAAAAAAAAAAAAAAGAAAACAGGAAGAAAAGTCTGGCGTATTGAAAAATACAATGGCAGAGGTCCAAAATAGAAGGGCTTTTATTTACATGACTCACTGGACTATTAGAAATTCAATCATTTATTGGACTAATAGTAGGTGTTGAAGATTCAGAGCACATAACGTAGCACAAAAGTATGCTGGGGAGCGTGGAAAGGGGCTGTGGCTCGGTTAATGAGCTCTGTGCATGTCTGAGTCTCTGTAATGTAGCTCCTCCTTTTGCCTGAAGACAGCGAGACAGCGTTGGGTTTATAAAGAAAAAGAAGGCGACCTTGAGAAGTTGGTGGTAGGAACGTTGTGTACTCGTGTCACGGCGCAATCAGCATCCTCTCCATGAGCTTGTTGCAGCCCTTAGTGTCTGCCTCTCTGTCCGGGGCTGCTGTCAGTCTGCCTGCGGGTTTAGCCGTGCTAATTGGTGCTGCCTGGTGTTATCCCCGCGCACAGACGAGTCGGTGGGAGCTCCTGCAGGAGACTTGGGGTGTTTCTCTCGTTTTTGTGATTGCTGTTGACTCTTGCCTGCTGAGCATCCTTCCCGTTTCATTTGAGATACATCAACAGCAGCCAGGGCATTTGCATTCAAAGACCACGCAGCTGCTTCAGTTCAACTGTTTATCTGTAATTAAATATTCCATTATCAATTAACCATTAAAGCTTCCTAATGATTATTTTAAACCGGTGGGAGCCTTATGCTGAAAAGCTAGTTGTTTAATTGCAGGTGAGCGTGAGGTTTTCCATTAAATGCGTTGATGTTTTCCATTAAATGCGTTGATGTTTTCCATTGAATGCATAGCTCCAGCCGTGCTATTTCTTATCCATCAGAACATTTCTGCCTCCGTCCCACCCAGTCTGGCACTGGGCAATATGCATTGTGGTGGGAACGAACCCTTCATCAGGCTCAGTGGTGGCAGCTGGGAAGAGGAGTTGGGAGGCTGGGATGCTCCCGTCCGGTTGTGCGAGGTGCCCTGGATCCCATGAAGCAGGAGAAGGGGCAGCTTTGGGATTGAAGCGTGCACCTTCTAGCACGTTCCCACCTTCAGCACTGAAGAAAGGGTTGGGTTTTTTCTCCATTAGGTGCTCCACTCGTGTAGGTTTACAACTGCTGTGGGGCTGGGAGGAACAATAAGTGTTCATGGAGTAAATATTCCTTTTCCATTGCATAGAGATTTCCCCCCTTGGGGTGTATGAGAGGGCTCGGGGCTCAGTGAGGATATAGGGCCTGAAGCAATTAAAGCTAATCAAAAAGTAAGGCCTTTATTTTCTTGAACTAATTCGACTAACTGGAATAAAACCAAACAGAACTCCATGGGGAAGCATGGGGTTTGGTGCATTTCCATGTGCTTGTCCCAGTGATTTCATTGGGGTTCCTGACAGCCAGCAAAGATGCTCTGCTGCTGGGATGTCTTGATTTAGCTGGGGGGGGGTGTGAAAACGGGAGCAGCTTCTGCCTCTTTGCCATCGTGGTCGGTCTCTTTGCTGGTCCTTCACCCCAGGAATCTGAGCTGGGTGCCGATGGCCGGCAGGACCTGGGATCTAAACTCCCCCAAATATCGCAACCTGCGACTTGATGGTAACAGCGAGCAGCTTAACTTCAGAAATAAAAGGGACAGGAAGATAAAAGGGAGAAAGGGGGAGGCTGTTAGACTAGAGCCTTGGAGAATACAGTGTTCCTGTGTGCTGGGAGTCTGAGCAGTGGTGTAGATGGAAATGAGGACCTGAGAGTGATTTCTTGGCTGATTTAGTCCTTTCAAAAAGCTGTCAATGTCTTAAGCAACTGGCATATGGTGCTGATGAAAATTTCCTTGCAGGAAATTCAGGGAACTGTTTTCCTTCACCCTAAATCCTCTGTATTTCTTTATAGCAGTGCAAAGTGGGTGCCAAGCACTGTGGTTATGATGGATTATTTTTCTATACTCCTGCTTTTGCCTTCAGTAATTATTTATGCTATTGCAAAGGTAGCAAGAAGTGCAATCCATTAATTTTTCTAATTGATTTTCAAAGCGTTAATTCACTTAGCTGGTAGAATTCTGGCACTTCATGCGTGTGGGATCCTTGGAAGTTCATAGCGGACTCTTCATGCACCCAAAACAAAGGGTATGGGTAAGTCGATTACTGGTCTGCAGGCTACTGAACCTGCTTCTCAAAAGGATATGCATGTTAAAAAAAAAAAAAAAGGGACTGGGGGACAGGAGAGTGAAATTCTGCCTCATTCAGGCAGGTTAATGTTATTGTTCTCTAGTTCTTATATCAGGCAATTGAATTACTCAGCTCACCACGGTTATGAAAGTAAAATTGAGCTCTGCATACCTAAAGATTATTTATGAGAAGTTTGACAATTGATTCAGAATGAATAATAAAATAGCCTTTGGGGGTGAAAGTATTAAGTTTAAACATGTTGTCATAACAACCAGCCAGAGTAACTTTCTCAGAATTGGTTTTAGGCATCCCATGTTTGATCTCAGCCCAAAATATGTTTGTTTGGACTTAGTTATTTGAAAAATTTTCAAATGAAATTGGTTCAACTGTCTTTGAGTTATCCAAGGATGGCAGAATGCCATACAGAATACACTTTTATAACACCCTGTATTTCAAAGGCTCTGCAAAATTGAGATGAAAATAATCAATAATCATAGAATTGTTTAGGTTGGAAAAGACCTTTAAGATCATCAAGTCCAACCGTCCAACAAACCACATATGTGCCCACGCGTGTGTGTCCGTGTGTCCTCGTTGATGTCCATGTGTGCCCAATCAGGTGCGCTCCTTGGACCTGGGAACATCACCCGGCCACAGCAGGCAGAGCAAGAGAAGAGCTGGGTAGGGGCTTGGTGCTCACGTGCTAGGCTTGCTGCAAAGATGGAAAGACCACGGAAAATGCAGGGAGAAGGGACAGAGTAACTCAGCCAGAGGCTGAAGAGTGTGTAACCACTTGGGCTAAGCAGAGAGCGTGATCAGGAACAGTCTTAAACAACTTTACAGTGCACAGTCATGCTTCACAGTTACGTGGAACTCGGCCACAGTCATCCGGGGTTTAACGTCTGTGCTGTAGGTGGCAGAGATGCATTAGTTATGCAGCATAATGGTCCCTGCTATTCCATTAATGAGCAGAGCAGGATTACGTGGCAGTTCGTCTGCTGTTCATAAATACGCTGCCAAGTACCATCCTGGCCTCCTGCTGTCTGCCTTGGGAAAAGGTAAGGGCAGCTTTGGAGGTGATAGTTGAGTGGAGGGCTTTTAAAATATTTCCTGGGCTCTCAGTTCTGCTGTGGAAAATATGAAGTAATAAAATCTGAAGGATCCTTTTGAATGGAATAGGTTTCCAGGATCCTTTTACCTTCACCTACCAAAGCATAGGTACTGGAATGCCAGTAATTTTTCAGTAGGTGACAGTCTATGATTAAAAATTAAATGGGCTTTCATTAACGATGATAGGATTCCATAATGGCTTTTGTCATGGTAGTGTTGGTCTCCTTACCATGGTTGATGTTACCATTATATACCTCAGTTCAAGGGTGCTGTGGCTTAGGTAAACATTGCTCTGGGCTGAGACTTGATGTGTGACAGCTCGGCCAAGAATTATGATCTGGAGTTTAATAAAGCAAACAGCATAATATCTTAAAAAAAAAAAAAAAAAAAGCATGAAGAGAACGGTTGCTGAAGGGCTGCTAATGGGCTGTGGAGCTTTCCACCTTGTGTTTGATGGCTGTAATCTTCTGCAGGCTGGGGTAGATCATAAATGATTGCTTCTTGCTGGCTATTTCCAGTAAAAAAAAATAATAAAAAAATCGTTCTTGCAATCCTTTCTCCTCCTTGGTTAAAATAAACATACTTTTTTTTATTAGCAGGGTTAACCAAATGTAAAGGCAGGAACTGAATAAGCTTGAGAGTCAAGCTCATCTCGCATACCTTAGGTGTGGCGTGTCCCCCGAGCTGATCGCGTGTCATTTCTGTGGGACGTCGATGAGGTACAGAAGGCGACAGAGCTATGAGGCTCTGGTGGCCTGGGGGAATGGGTAGAGCTCCTCCGCCTTGGAGCCGCTCTGGACCTTCCACTTGCTCCTTGCCACTGGAGCCTCTAGGCTGGACCCGTTCCATTTGCCTGGCCCCGCAGGCGTCGTGAGTGCCCCGCTCAGCCCCCCGCAGCCTTTGCCTGAGAGGGAAGGAGTGGAGACCCCTGTAATTACAAATGTGTAAGCGTCAGGTTGGGAAGCCACGCAAAGGAACGCGTGCGTCGAAACAACCGTGGGGCGTACGGGCGCTTTCCTTGAGTACGTGGCTCTTATTTAGGATTTCCTGTATCCATGGAGGAGGAGGATTACCTGGAATCTGGGGTAGTGTTTGCAGTCAGAATAACATTTCTCTGTTATTGGTTGGTTCTTGCAGGTTTACTGGAATGAATTTGCCTGCCCCGGTTATCAGCAGTAAAAATTGGCTGCGGCTTCACTTCACATCCGATGGCAACCACAGGCAGAAGGGGTTCAGTGCCCAATATCAAGGTAAATGTTTGCTGCCTGGTCTCACTATTCGCAGTGTGTGTTCAGCCAAACTTTTTTTTCCCCCCTAGGAATCTACAACTTCCTGCATGATCCTTCTGTATCCCGTTAACATTATTTTCCAGCTGGGTATCCAGGCGTTGTCGCGTGGAGAGCTACTGCTGGCAGTTGGTGGGAGGACAAACACTTGGGAGCGACGGGAAGGTTAATTTGCGGTGTGTGCTTTGTTAGATGTTCCTTTACCGGCAGTTTTGCTGTGTGGGATCTGGCAATACAGACAGGGTGACTGTGTCTGTGTTTATGCTGAGCCTGTTTTGAACGAGCCCAGCACTTCCTGGGCATCTCTCGAAGGGTGCATTTCAGGATTAGGATTTTAAGATGCTGGCAAGGGAGAGGAAACGCTTTAGCACACGAGTCAGGCAGAGAAAAGGTTCTGTGGTGTTCTGAGTCTTGTTGGCACCCGTGGCTAACTGCAGGTCAGTGCATCCTCTTTGGGACCGAGTGGCCACCAAAAGAGGTGGGTTTGAGTGGATTCCTCAGTAACGGTCGTTCCCCCTGAGGACTCTGGGGGTGCAGTGGTATAGCATTGCTTCAGGCAGCCGGCCCCGGAGGCAGGGTCGGGAGGGGATCATGAAGCAGGGAAGGAGCAGGATGACGCCCAGTTCCTCGTCCACCCTCCAGAGGTTTGTGTCAGCGGAGGTCAGTCGCTCTCCTCCAAAGGAAGGCACAGGACGTCGATGGGGGAAGGTACCCTCGCCCTAACGGGAACAAAATGAAAGGGAGAGGAGTTCCCTTTGCTAAATCTGCAAGCTTGCCCTGCTTGTTCCCGGTTTGTTCAGCCTCGGCAGTGTTGTCGTGGCCTTGACGTGGGCTTTGCTTTGTGAAGCACCACCGTTGTTTAACTTCCCTTGCTTTCCCTTAACGTATAAATTACTTGAAGTTATAAGAAAAAAACACCCTTTGTTTTTTCTGTATAATGCAAACAACTGGGTACAACTGAATCCTAGAATGGTTTGGGTGGGAAGGGACCCCTAGAGGTCACCCAGCCCGACCCCCCTGCAGGGAGCGGGGACACCGCTAACTAGATCAAGCTGGTGGCTTTTGATATGACATTTTCCTTTGCTGTCATGATTGCTGCTTTCTATTAAAACACCTGTCTGAATCATCCTTTTTTTCTTAAATAGAAAGGTAAAGATTAATGTTATAACTTCCTCTGATTAGATAAATGTCATGGGGTTCTAATCTAGCACACTCCTCGGAAACTGTTTTGCTGGATATAATGAACCATGCTTTTGTGTACGAGTGTTTAAAAGATGAACTTAAAGGTGTGCTCTTGAAATGGCACTGAAGCAGGCCCTCTGGCTGGCAAAGGGATCCGACGCTCCTCCTTCACATGCTTGCTGCGGTTTGTGGGGTTTGCCTGGGTCTTTCCATCTGTTAGGGAAGATTTCAATACTTAAAGAAGAAACAAACCAAAAAGAAGCCCCAGGTATTAAGGCAGGATATTTGCAGTCAGTGGAATCTGTGTCTGTAGAACGTTAAAGATGCCAACGCAACTTCAGAAAACTCAGTGTAACCTTTTCGTGGGTACATAACCGTGTTTGAACACAAATGTTTTACTAGAGATAAATACGTACATAGAAAATAGGATATAGAATGCCATATAAACAGAGCAACTAAAATGTGTTTTTCAGCTGTAGAGATGAAGCAGACCCCGGGATTGTCCAGGAGAAGGAAGAGAGGGTTAGGATGAATCGAATTTGTGGTCTGTTTTCCAAAGACACGTATATCCATCATTTATTAACATCCTGTCTCCTCTGAGACAGTATCTGGCTTTGCTGAGAGTCTGTAAGAAAATCATTTCCTTCCCAGCTTGCTGAACACTGGTGCTCAGTTTTAGCAGAACGCCTTCGTTGTATCTTCTGTTGCAGCTCTTTCTAATCCATGCCCTCGTTTGGAAATCTCTTTATGAATGTAAAAGCAAGGTTAGATACAACCAGCCTGCGTACAGTTTTTCTTTGTCGAATACAATAAACTTGTTCCTTCCAGGGAGACTTAGAATGTTTTTCCCTTTCCTTTTCCCTTTTATGCAAGGTGACTCATGTTCTTGCAGATACTTTTTTTTCCCCCCACGCCCTGTAAAAGCAAATAAGAGGGACTGTAGAGAAATCGGTGCATCGATCTTTTTCTCTTCCTCCCACTCCTCCTGCCTTCCTTCCCCAAAAGGTGCCGTGTACCCGCAGGTGGTATGAAAATAAGCCAGAAGTGCTGTGTTGGGGAGAGTGCAGCCAGGCATCCCCCGGCCCCCCCGCCGCCAGCGTAGCGATGAGGTGATGAAGAAGCTGCTGAACGCAGACGATGCCAGACAGATCTAAATAACCCTCTGGCTGGTGTAGTCCCTCTCTCCACATCGTTTATTACATAAGTTGGATCCCAAATTGCTTTTTAGCTGATTGTTACCAACACATAATTGCATCTTTTATTGATCTCCCCACCCCCTTCCCTTCCCCTTCTGTCCTCCACCCTCAGGTAGAAAGATGAATGAGGGCGTTGGAGCCCGTAGCGCAGCGCAGAGTCCCAGCACCGCTGCCTTTCTGAGCGGCCCGATGAGCTCTCGTGCACGTTCTGCACCCCGGAAGAGGCTTTTAAGAGGAGGTGTGTACCTGTAAATATATATGCTTAAATTTTGACAGGGCTGCTAATCTTCCTCTCGGCTCGCACCTTTGAGCTTACACTGTGCAACCTGTTGAGTCTCCTTGGGTAATCCTGAGGCAGCGGCAAAGACAGGAAAATCCTGGTGCTTGGTGCAGGCTCCGATTCCCAAAAAACCATCCCTTAGGCTGGCTAAGGGAGGGCATAACTGAGGACTTTCAAACTGGTTGCATCTGAGGGTGTTTCTCTTCACCTCCAGCTCAAGAATCCCTGTAAGCAGCCGGCCGTAGTGTCCCAGCTAATACTGAAACACCCAGCAGGGGGAAAAGCCGCTCAGGCGAGGCGGTATTTAATAGCGATCCCCCAGCACGGGGAACAGGGGTTCATGGAATAGGTTTTTGCAGAAATGCTGTTTTCAAAATTAAAAATGAATAAATGTCGCCTTAAGTTTTCACTTAAAGCAACATGAAATGGTTTAAAAGAAACACCCCGGACTGCCTGCTTGCCGGAAAAGCTTTTTAATGTCATCTTTCAAATCTGACAGGACACTGAGTATTCCATTAGATCTATCAGGTACATGTGAACAGCAAACCCCTCCAGAAAACAGGGGAATTTCTGTTCATCCAATTATCCTGACACAGTCCTTTGTAGTACTGTTCTACTTTTGAATTTATAAACAAAATAGATTTTTAGCTACCGGATTTTTGAGGGCATAGAGTAGGAGAATTGTTCTTATTTATATTTTTTTTAAAAAAATACAGTGTACTGTATTCTGACTTGTTCTAATCAGGACAGAGTGATTTGTAGAGCTTGTAGATTTGTAGAGTTTCATCGTTGTGGCTCTGTGTCGCAAACCAAAGGAAGGATTAGGAGGAGAGCATTACAGTGACCTCTCTCTCTCGGTTATGTCGAGGGGCCCGATGTGATTAGGGGAGTGCGGACTTATGGGCGACGCAGTCAAGTCTCCGTATTTTCGGATTGGTCCTTGGTAACGACGGTCTGGTCCCTGCTGCTTGTTTTTCATCACTGTTGGCTGGTTTGGAGCTAGGTTTTCTATTAGTCACAAATTTAGAGCGGGGCTCTGCCTGTCAGCTGGGTTCTGGAAGACAGGGATGAATATGGGTGAACCTTTGCTATTTAGCGTGTCCTTTTGAAAATCTGCAGTTGTGTGCAAGGCCTGGATGCGTTGAAGTGGTGAACTCTCCTTGCCTTCTGCTGGACTGCGGGATGTTCAGCAGCCCTGTGCAATCAATGCAAGCTGCTGCAGTTCAGCAGCCAGCGTGCCCTGGCGAGAAGCCCTGACCCTCCCGGGGCTGTGTTACCCCATCCACGGCGTCAGCCTCCGTGCTGGGTGTTGGGCATACGCTGGTGTTTGCAAAGCTTTGCTTCTCATAGAATCGTAGAATTGTTTAGGTTGGAAAAGCCCTTTAAGACCATCAAGCCCAACCGTTCCCCTACCCCTGCCATCCCACCACTAAACCCTGGCCCTAAGCACCTCATCTTGCCCGGCTTTTAAATCCCCCCAGGGCTGGGGACTCGACAGGCTTACTTCATCATGCAGGGGTCGACAGACCTGTGCTTTTCCATGTGTGGCTAGGAGAAAAATTCACTGGTGGTTGTAGAAAGTAACTTGCAAGGGAAGTTGCGGAGAATATAAAAATGGAAATTATTTTTATAAAGCTGCTCTCTTACTGATGGTGCCCCAAAGCACTTTACAGAGCAATGAATTAGGTACTGCAAAGTCACGAGCCATTGTACATCCTGCAGTGGCTCAAACTTAGCCTCAGATACATGGGCTTGACTGTATTTTATTGACTGGGAGGGAATACTGGCTGTGACTGAGGTTATCCCTGCACTCGCTTGGCAAGTGCCAGGGAACCATTACCTGCAGCATTACGGAGGGCGAGCAGAACAGGGCCTCCTCGGCGCTTGATCCCCATGGGGTCCGGGTGCTGCACTGCAGCGTCGGCACGGGGCCGAGAGCCCCGGTGCTGTGCTGTCCTGCGGGGGTGGCAGCCCCGCCGCGGGATGGGATGGATGGGATGGGATGGGGTGGCCGTGGCCGCGAGGGGAGGGCAGCCTGGGCAGAGGCACCGAGCTTCCCCCGCTGCCAGGGCGCTTACCTGGGCACAGCCGGGCTGGCGGCTGCTCCCCCTGCGCTGCACGAAAGGGCGCCGGGGGCTTTGCGCATGTATTGGGTTTCTGTGGCAAGGTCTTGGCAGTGGGGGGGCTACAGGGGTGGCTTCTGTGAGAAGCTGCTAGGAGTTTTCCCTGTGTCTGCCACTGGCCAAGGCCAAGCCAATCAGCGACAGTGGAAGCGCCTCTGTGATAACATATTTAAGAAGGGGAAAAAAAAACCGTCTGCAGCTCAGTAGCCGGAGAGAGAAGTGAGAGGATGCAAGAGAAGACAGCCCTGCAGACACCAAGGTCAGTGAAGAAGGAGGGGGAGGAGGTGCTCCAGGAGCCGGAGCAGAGATTCCCCTGCAGCCCGTGGTGAAGACCATGGTGGGGCAGGCTGTCCCCCTGCAGCCCATGGAGGTCCATGCGATCTCCACCTGTAGCCCGTGGAGGTCCACGGTGGAGCAGATCTCCACCTGTAGCCCGTGGAGGTCCACGGTGGAGCAGATCTCCACCTGTAGCCCGTGGAGGTCCACAGTGGAGCAGATCTCCACCTGTAGCCCGTGGAGGACCTCACGCTGGAGCGGGTGGATGCCTGAAGGGAGGAGGCTGTGACCCTGTGGGAAGCCGCGCCAGCTCAGGTTCCTGGCAAGACTTTGGGGACCCGTGGGGGGAGGAGCCCACGCCGAAGCAGGTTTGGTGGTAGAACTTGTGACCCGGGGCCGGGCCTTTAACCCGGGAAGGTTGGAAGTTCATGGGGTGTCTCCCGTGAGGGACGCCACGCTGGAGCAGGGGCAGAGTCCTCTCCCGAGGAAGAAGCAGCGGCAGAGACAACGTGTGATGAACTGACCCCAACCCCCATCCCTGTCCCCCCGCGCCGCTGGGGGGAGTGTGTAGAGGAGCTGGGAGTGAAGTTGTGCCCAGAAAGAAGGGAGGGGTGGGGGGAAGGTTTTTAAGATCTAGCAGTTTTTCTCCTCTCCTTCTCTGATTTTGATTGATAATAAATTAATTATTTCTTTCAAGTGGAGTCTGTTTTGCCCATGATGGTAACTGATAAAATGATCTCTCCCTGTCCTTATCTCGACCCACGAGCCCTTTTGATTTACTTTTTCTCTCCTCTGTCTGGTTAGAGGGGAGCGATAGAGCGGCTTTGGTGGGCCCCTGGCGTCCAGCCAGGGTTAAACCATGGCAGCGCAGAACAGCGCGGTAGCCGTGCCCCCCTCCGTTATACTGGAAAAAGGCCGCGGGGTGCCTCTAAGGGGGACCCCATAAACTCTTCCCACTCCCCGACTTTGCTGCACGGGGTTTATCGGCCGCTGCCCTGAGCCGGAGCTCAGCGGGAACGATGGCTGCCTGGCGGGAGGGCGTGCGAGGTAGCCCCGTAATCCTGCGCCGTTAGCACAGCCTCTCCGCTCTCATTTCTGTTTTAAGGCTGTCACTCTTCTAGGTGAGGCAGAAATAGGTTCCGGACTTGCCCAGAAATGTTAGCGTTTGTAGCCCCGTGTCCTCTCTTTGGTCCCTTACTACAGGTGTCTGGTTAAAAGCCTCGAGGTGACAATGGACAAAAAGCTGGCCATGAGCCGGCCATGGGCGCTGGCAGCCCAGAAGCCAACCCTACCCTGGGCTGCATCAGGAGAAGCGTGGCCAGCGTCGAGGGAGGGGATTGTGCCCCTCTGCTCTGCTCTGGGGAGACCTCCCCTGGAGCCCCGCGTCCAGCTCGGGAGCCCTCAGCACAAGAGGGACATGGACCTGTTGGAGCGGGGCCAGAGGAGGGCTACTAAAATGCTCCGAGGGGCTACTAAAATGCTCCGAGGGCTGGAGCCCCTCTGCTCTGAGGCCAGGCTGGGAGAGTTGGGGGTGCTCAGCCTGGAGCAGAGGAGGCTGCGGGCAGAGCTGAGTGCGGCCGGTCAGGGCTTCAAGGGGGCCCAGAGGAAAGGGGGGGACAAGCTTTTTAGCAGGGCCAGCTGGGACAGGACAAAGGGGGATGGCTTGAAACTGAAGCAGGGGAGGTTTAGACTGGATATAAGGAGGAAATTCTTTCCAGTGAGGGTGGTGAAACCCTGGCTGGGGTTGCCCAGAGAGGGGGTGGAGGCCCCATCCCTGGGACCATTCCAGGCCAGGTTGGAGGGGGCTGTGAGCAACCTGATGTGGTTGAAGGTGTCCCTGCTCCTGCAGGGGGGGTTGGGCTGGGTGACCTCGAGGGGTCCCTTCCAACCCAAACCATTCTGTGGTTCTATGACAAATAGCCCAGAATTGCCATGCTGTGAGCTGGAGGCATACGTGGCTGGTTGGGGTGCTCGGAGACCTGCTGCTTCTGTCCTTGTGCATTTGCAGGTGGATTTACAGTAAAATACAGGAAAAAAGAAATGCATGTATGTAAGATTTGCTTCGAAAGTGGCATACTGTTAGGTATTTTTCCCCTCTTAAAAAAAAAGGCACCCCTTCCCCCCCCCCGCCGATTAAAGATACTAATATCAGCAAGACAGACATGAACAACTGAGGCTTTTCTTCAGGAATATTTTTTTTAAGATAATGTTGAGCTCAGTATGAAGCTATAACAGCTTTATTTCAAGAGAAAGCAAAAAGCTGTAACCAAATGACCAACTGAAAGCTCAGAGCTAGCATCTAGCTCAGAAAAGCGCTGCCTTAGGTGAGCTGCCAGGAATGTGCTCGACAGCTCCTGTCTGAAGCTCCTGCAAACAGATGTTCTAAACAGATTTATTTTTTAAGCCAGAAAAGCGTGATTAAAAAAAAAACTTGTTATATCGGTAATTTTTCTGGACAACTTTGTCTTAGAAATGTGCTAATTTAGGGATGAAAGTATGACAAGAGAAAGAACAAGAAAGGAACAGTTTGAAGTGGGAGATGGACTGCTTTGCTCCGTAGATAAGGACCGGCTCGTCAGAAGAAGGATCCTGTAGAGGGATTTGGACATCACGGGTCCTGACGCGAAGTTATTCTTTAACCACATTAACTTCAAATGCGCCAGCAGAAATTCTGCTGTCTGTTAGTCCAAAACTACCCGTGTGCGGGCTGTAGGAGCTGTCATCTCTCTCTGCTGGGATCCAGGTGGCTTTGACACTGGGGGGTTTGTGCAAAACCCTCTTCTGTAGAGAGCAGCTCAGCAACAGCCAAGTCCCGGTAATAGAAACTAATACCTGCTTGGGTACGTGGGGAATTTCCATAGTGTGCAGAAGGATGGGACTCTTGGCGATGGATGGATAGAAGTCTTGTTGCTACCCTCGTGTTTTCTCACCTCCCAGCTGAGGTTTAGAGCGGGGAGGTGCGTGGTCGCAGCAGGAGCTCGGGTAGCGTCACCGCGCAGACTTGGTGCTTGATGTGGCTATTAATAGTGAGTCTGTGAATTTATCCTTCTCTTTGCCAATAATACGGTTTTAATATGGCCCCTTTTCCTGCTATTTTACTGCCTTTTTGAGTCTGCTATTTGTGCAGATTGTGTACAATTTTTAGGTTATGGGATGTTCATCTGAGCGCTGTATTCCCATAGGGAATGGCTTTACTGTATAACACATTCATGGAACAAGTGCCTCGGTAAAAATGGGTGAAACTAAGCCAGCATTTTACGCTCAAGATCTCTGAAGTTTCTTGGAGCTTCCCTTTTGTCTGTTCCCGGGTTTCGTATGTTAAGCAAAGTGGCATGGTTACAGAGGGAGGGGGGTTGCGTGCCCAATTTTTACATTCCACTGGGGTCAGCTTGGCTCAGATCCCCAAAGACACCACTCCAGACCTAACGAGGTAAATGAAAAGGGGGCCCTCATGGTTTTGAGGGGTCGGGATAAGTTGTCTGAGCTGCAAGGGAAGGATGTGGGGTATCCTGTGATGCGGGTGCTGCACTACTGTGGCTTCACTTTCTTTTCACATAATCCCTAATGCTTAGCTAAATATTTTCCTTGTCTTCTGCTTTGTTTTAAATCTCTCTCTGTAGTCAAGAAGCAAATCGAACTCAAGTCCAGAGGGGTGAAGCTAATGCCCAGCAAGGACAATAACCAGAAGACATCAGTCTGTAAGTTTTTTGGCTCCTCCTCCCGCTGTCTTTGTAGTATGATCTCCTTGAGCATTTCATTTGACTTCCCAGTAATCTCTAAAACTTTGTCACTCTTAAAAGTTTGAATGCTTCTCCCTCTCCTCCCTCTGCATCTCTGCATCACTTCCCTCCAGTGCTCTATTCACAAGCATATACTAACTCGTTAAAGCGGGGATGGAGGGGAGCGGGCGTGCGCATTCCATATATACTGTATGCTGCCTGCGCGACGGCGGGCTGGGGTCCGTGCCTTCTGTCGTCTCTTAGTGTGGAAAGTCTCAAACTGTAAGTCCTTTTGAAAACTCAATTAATGTTGCTATTGTAAAATAAGGAGTAGGGATAAGGAACCACACCAAAAAAGACCTATTGGAAACCCGAAGGCGGCAGTAGCTGTCTTTCTCTTTGTGTTTTATTTAATTGTCCCTGCAGAAGAACCCTACCACTGCTGTGCAAGAGCTCCTAACTGATTTCTGTGGTCTGCCGATCAGTTCCTCGCTTCCCGTGTATCTGGCGGTGGATATGTTAGAGGCGTGCTCAGAATGTCACTTTGTCACTGCCGTGTTTCCCTCCTGCAGGAGGTGAATCCATGAGGTCCATTCATCTTTACGTTAGCTTCTTCTCAAACTCAGGACTCAGTTTCTTTATGCATATGGCTCTGGAGAGACAACCGGGCTCTTAAGGGGATTCTGAAGTTAAAGAGGAGAGATCCGAATTAATTCCGGTTTACATTTTATATAAATTCAAATAGGAGCAGAATGTAGCATTTCTTAAAAGAGTTTTTAGAAGAGAGGATATAATCGCTCATTTTGTCGCGTAGTCCATTGCACCCGTCAAAGAGGTCCCGTTTGGACATTTCACTCGCCTCAGTTCCAGATGCAGAATTCAGTTAAGAAAAATGGATGAACTGAATTTAAAAACATCCCTCGCTGCCTGCCCGAAATGAAAATGGGTCGCTTCTAGGCTTGCAGGAGAGGGCTTGGCGTCTCCAGTGTTTCAGGAGCAAGGTAGTGAAAGAGCAGGGTGTAAATTGGCCAAAATAGCCAGAGCAGAAAATGGTGGGGCACGTTCAGAGAAAATTAATTCCATGTTAAGAAAAGCCCTGTATGCAAGATGTTTCCTGGCCCAGTGATGTATTCTTGCCAAGAAGAATTTAATTGTAATAAACATTTCAATTCACTTAACTGAGAATGAAATTCTGCTGGAAAATCTGATGAGCTTTCATTGCATGGGCACCAGAGACAAAAGGACGTGGGTTTTGAGTGGGATGTTTGCTCTCTTGGATAGCGGGGAAGGTGGGAAGGGGGTCTTCACTGAGTGGAAAATGTTAGCCTGGTTCGGAGGCATTAGTTTACTGTGTACAAGTATTCTGGTGTTGAGAATATATAGGATTCCCATTTCTCCTTCCTGGGACCTCATCGACACGTACAAATATCTCAAGCGTGGGGGTCACAAGGATGGAGCCAGACTCTTCCCAGTGGTGCCCAGCACCAGGACAAGGGGCAATGGGCACAAACTGAAGCACAAGAGGTTTCAGTTGAAGATGAGGAAGAACTTGTTGACTTTGAGGGTTCAGAGCCCTGGCCCAGGCTGCCCAGGGGGGCTGTGGAGTCTCCTTCTCCGGAGATCTTCAACCCCCGCCTGGCCGCTGTCCTGTGCCCCCTGCTCTGGGTGAGCCTGCTTGGGCAGGGGGGTGGCACTGGGGGAGCTCCCGAGGGCCCCTGCCAGCCCCTGCCAGTCTGGGGATTCTGTGAATGCTGGGCTGCTTCCCTGTAGCAGTTTTACCCCTTGCTAATGAATGTCACTAATGAGCGCTGTCAGCACTGTCCCTGCCCCGGGCTGCGGGGAAAGGCGCTGGGGGCTGAGTAAGGGACAGGAGCGGAGCTTTCCTTCCTAGCATAGCCTGCTCCATCCCAGTCATGCTCCGCTTCTGAGGATAAGAGTGTAGGAAGTTCTCATTGCCACTGCCCAGTTTATCCCCACCCAACGGAGAGCAGGGTAGAGTCTTCAAAGCTGTCAATTCAGCATCTTGTGCAGTGCTAATCTTGTCATATTTGATAAGGCAAAACAGAGCGTAGGAAGGCAGCTTAGCCTGAAAGCTATTAAGCTATAATAATATAGATGGTGATAGTGCTGTGGCCCAAATTCCTTCCCGTTACCAGCATGGTGCTTGCCACAACCCTTGTGCCTTCAGCTCCTTCCGTGTGCTCCGCTCCCAGCAAGGTCTGGACTGTAAACCCCGATTAACCTCTATCTTGCGCAGCCTTCTGCTGTCACACTTCTCTTACAGTAAATTTTCAACTTCAGAAATGCTGATTCTGGAGAAGTTGTCTCCAGAAAATGGTTCATTTTCAGAAAATGGAGCCCCAAATGTTATCTTCTTTTTCCCTTGCCTTTTTGATTTGCATGGCTGGCCGTGCCCCTTCTTCTCGCAGGCTTCCGTGAGCTTAGGAGTCTGCATATGCCTCGGAGATAATTATACAGGTGGGACAGGCTGATTAAAGAGCTGTGACGTTTCCTAGCATTGCTATTATTTCATCTGGCTCAGATATCAGAAATTTAGAACTTTCTGTGTCTCTTGGTGATAGCTAGAGCTATCATAGAATCATAGAATGTTTTGGGTGGGAAGGGACCCCTAGAGGTCACCCAGTCCAACCCCCATAGCTATGCCATGCTTTATTTTCAAAGACTTTCTTACCAGCCATGTTTTCTACTGCTCTTTGCACCTGACCTGAAATTCCCCCTTGAAGAATCTGTGGCCAGCTGAGACTGCTTGCAGCTCCATGCTTAACACCCCGCAGGTCTGCCAGAGGATTTGGGTTCTGCTGGATGGACGCTGTGGTTAGCTGCCAGGTTCCTACCTGGCCAGATGAAAGCCTCTGTGTTTCATGTGGCTGAATGGAGGCAGAATGCAGTCACACAACAGCTGCTGGTGCTGTTTCGGGAAAAGAATACATAAAAATATGGAATTTGGGGGGAGGGGGGGGGAGTTGCTAATTGTGTTGGGTTGCAGTCAAACGTGTTTATTTGAAATTGAAATCAAGTGCCTCGTACTGTTCACCATCCCTAAAATTAATTGGACATCTTGCTTTAATCGTTTTTAGAGGAAAAATAATACAGCTCTGGAGAATAAGAGATAAGAAATAGTTTTACATTTTAGATGGTGTTTAGAAGATTCTTTCTTTTACTGCATGCAGTATGTAAATGTGTATATTCCATGTTTACACAGTGGGAAAACCATGGTAACTTGGCTTTTACAAAACAGCATCAAAGTTGCTTTCCTGACCTTTGAATGAGGCAAACCTGGAAATGTGCTGCTGGGTGTCGTTGGAAGGGATCGTATGAAGTAGTGCAAGTTCTGCCTACGTTCAGGCTAGCCCAAATCTATTTTAAATGTACAAATGCAAAGTCATTTGGGAGGCATTGACCAGTTTTAGGTCTCAGCCAAGTGTATGGCAGCTTCTAGATAGAGGCAGCATTGCAGCCAGCCTGCTTTCTGCATCGGCCGTTGGGGTACGGACGCGGGTGCCCGCTGTACTGCGGCAGCGCAGAGCGAGTGCTGAGCGGCAGAGGAGCCAGCCCGGGGTTCCAGCACGAGGCAACGCAGCTCTGAAAGGCGCTGGGCTTGGTTTCAGTAGGGCATGCTGCAAACACCGTCTTTGCAAATGGTCTTGAAAATCTGAAAGTCTGCAAATGCTTTTGAACTCTGTACTTCTGAACTATTCTGAGATAGCGACCAGACGTGAAATACGGGTTCAGAATTCCCTCCCCAAGCAAAAAATTGCTGGCTGGAAGTAGTCCATCCAGTGTTCAGGCCTCGCAGCCCAAGCCTGTACCCTTGTCGCACTTGCGCGTTGCTAGACGCATGAGTATTTAACGCCTGGGTCGGTGTCACTGAGGTTCTGGAAATGCTTGACGGTTGGTTGCTGGGTGCTGGAGAACCCTCCTGGACTGGGAAGGCAGCGAGCATTTCTTTGGGGTGAGCACAGGTCAGCTCTCCTGCTTTTAGGACTGAATTTTGTAACCCGTTAGCTTGACCAGATGGTTGCGTGGAGTAACTACGAGCCTTAGCGTGGTCGTAAAGATTAACCTAATAAAACAACTAATTACTGCTGCGATCCTTCTCTCCCCGCCCCCCATGCCAGTAGAAAAGCTCCCTTGCTTTCACTGTATTTCTCATGCTGAGAAATGTTGAGTCTTTGTAAAACCTTTTGAGACACTGCTTTATTTTGTAGTTCGTATTTTACATTCCTAAAGTCAATAAAAAATTGTCCCTTGGGAATCTTTTGGTGAACGTTCTTTATTCACATGGGGAGATACAGACAACCGAAGGAGGTTCTCGGTTCTTTTACCAGATGGAGTAAATTACTGTGGCAAACAAAGCAATCGTAACTGGCTGTTACCGAATTCACGATGGGAAGGGAGTTGTTGACAAAATCAGGAGAATGAAGGGGTGGAAAACTAGTTCTGTGGGTTTGGGGAGAGAGTCCTTGAGCCTCTAATGTAGAAATGGAATGGTTCATCACAGTTTTTAAGATCTATTGTTTTCCTAGTGACCTTGAAGAATTCATTCTGGAGTGCTACAGCCCAGGCATAGATCAGTCAAACCTTCAGGAAGATGAACACAGTACTGACAGCAAGTTCTCAGCATAACAAATATGGTTTACAACCTTTGGTTTAGTTATGGTCGTGTGTGTGTGTGTTTAAAACAAAAGATAGAAGAACAAAAGCTTCTGTAAGTGACCATCTAATCCACCCTCTCCTTTTCTTTTTCTCTCCTTTACATTTTCAAGTAATATGTCCCAACTATCATGATATGGAGATGTCTTTCCTTTCCCCCTTGCTCTGTTTTACCTTACCTGTTCTCTGGTTTATCTACACGTGGTCTATAGATATTAATAAAATGCTAGCTAACTAGAGAAGAACTGGTTTTAGTCTTCAGAAATGTGATTGATAACTGACGACCTGCCCACTGGTGCCTCCTGAAGCTTTGAATGGGAGGCTTCAAGGTTCGCTGTCGTGGGACATAACAAATGGGTGCGATTCCAGCGCAGAGTAACTAACGCGGGCATAAAGATGATGTCTGGATAGGCTTTTGGCCATGGGAGAAAGGATTTGGTGTGGAAAGGTAATCTGCTCTGCAAGGAAGAGCCCACAAGAGTTTGAACGCAGACGTGTCCGTAGGAGCTGTGCTCGTGCATGTGTACGTTATAGGCATAGCTCATTAGCCTGGTTTGACTCTGGAGAAGGCACAGAAGTAAGATGAGAAATCTCAGCACTTTTCCTTAAGTACCTACAGGCTGGTGACATACAACCCTAGTTTGTGTGCTCTATCCTAAGCGTTAATTTTACTTAGTTTGGAGGTATCTGTGTGCACAGTCATCGCGTTTGCGTAGGTAGGTAGTGATTTAAGAAACCCTGCGGAAGACGGTGTCGCCCGTGTACTTTGTTCAGCCGACCTCTCGTTTCTCAGCAGCAGCACATCGTGTCAAGCGCCAGCAGAAGGGCTCTTGCTTGGAAGCTGGTGATTCACTTGTAGAAGGCTCACCAAGTTATGTTGCATCTGCGACCTGCTGGAGATACCCACTCCTGGAGCAGGGTTTTGTCGTGGCTGCTTTGGTTATGAGGGTGCGGTTGGTGAAAATCTCAGGGATGAATCCCTGCTGTGAGCAGGAGCTCCCTTCCTTCCGACTCTGGTGAACGTTCGGAATCGTCAGAATCTGTGAATGGTGGCAGCAAAGCTTTGTAGCTACAAAACGCAGCCATCAAAAGAGACCGTGTGCTGCTTTCATGCTTCTGTCTCTTGCTGGTGTCTCTGCTTGTCCACGTGACCGAGCTTAACATGAGGTTATGAATATGCAGATGAGGCAAAGCAATCTCTCGGGAGTCTGGTTTCCCATAAAGCCATATCTCGCTTCCTCTTTTGCCCTCATAGAGGAGACTGTGGAGCACCAAAGCGTCATGCTGAAACATGGAGCCCGGTGTGGTGGCCGTGCCAGAGGGGATGGCAGGGACAGCCCCGACCCCGTCCCTCTGGGTCCAGCAGCTCAGCAGCGGTGCTCAGCGCTGGGACTGGCTCCGCACGGTGGGGTGGAGAGGGAAGCCAGGAGAGGCAAAGGCGTTGGAAGGACGGAGTTGGAAGGGACGGGATGAGATGGCAGTGCCCGGAGCTGAGGAGGAGGTCGGAAGCGGTGATGTTCAGCACAGGTAGCCAGCAGTTAAGTGTAGATGCTTGGGTGAAAGCCCTGTACCCAGGGGAGCAGAGTGATCCTCCCCTCCTTTTAGGAGCAGTGTTATATCCTCCAGCTGTAGCACCTGACTACGCAAGGTGTAATTAGCCAACGAATAATTACCATATTTGATGGTCTTGCCTTCTTGTGCGTTCATGCTGCGCAGCCTGTGTTTGCGGAGGCGCTCCATGTGCTTATCTTCCCATGTCAATATTTATGTGCACGCACCTTCCTATCTTTCACCGTGTTTGGTGCCATGCAGATCTCAAACTGTTGAGCCAACGCGTCTGGCGGGAGAAACATGCTTTTACCACCGTGCTATCATCCATTTGGCAGTGGTCTTTGGGGCACTGTGCTAACACAGTATGTTCTGGAGTATAATTGAGGTTTTTTTCCTTTAATCTGGCAACAGGCGGAGGTAGAATGGAACCACGCTTGCTTAAGACTCATGCTTTGCTGCTTCAGCATCATTGCCAAGACGTCTTGCGTTTTCTTTGCGTCCTTCCCTTAGTGATACAAGAAAACCGAGTCACGTAACCTTCCACAGCTCCGTGGCAGAATCACCCTTTTGTCCCGTTATTATCGTGCGGTTTGGTAGTTGCTGGGATTCAAAATTGAGATGGGTGCATCGCCAGATCTCATCTCATCCTTGCCAGGAGCCGCCCAGGTTCTGTCCACCCCAAGCCAACGCTTGAACGCTTGCTTGCGTCATTTGACGGGCTGGAGGGGGAAGGTGGAAATGGGGCGATGGAGAAGGAAGTTTGAAGGTGTTTACTCAGTGCCGATCACCACTTCATAGATCTCATGTTTGGTGGCAGTTACATTAAGGTTGCTCCATAAAATTTTTCATACTCAAACTAAATTACTTGCTTTAAAACGCTAGGCTTGCATTTCCCTCGCCTTTCTCCCTTTGTTCTGTGCTTGGTTTTCCCCCCCGGTACCATACACCTTCCTCTTCATCGAGTTGTTTTCTTTCCCTGGCACTACTCAGAGGGGCTTGGCGGGGCGGCAGGCTGTCACCTTGTCGTGTCACAGGTGGCCACTTTAATCGCAGGCTTCGGCAACGGGCTGCTTAATTGATGTAATTTTGCAGAACGAAAAAAAAACTCTTTTCAGAGGTACATCTGTAGTGGAACAGAGGGAATAACTGCGTCCCTAGCTGGCGTTTCCTGGAAAACACTTTGGGGTATAAACCAAGCTGAAATGATTCCAGTTACATTTGTTTCCAAAGCTGTTTTTCTCTAAACAAAATGGAACGCGTTCAGGTTTTCGAGCTACCAGTTGCCATTTTTTCTCTCCACATCCACCAAGACAGTTGATGAAAGGATGTTTCTTTTGCTATTCTGTCTCTGTATGTGCTGTTTTTGCCTTGTAGTAACTCAGGTTGGTGTGTCCCAGGGACATAATATGTGTCCAGACCCTGGGATTCCAGAGAGAGGCAAAAGAATAGGCAACGATTTTAGGTAAGAATCTTTTACGTGTGTGTTTATGCATGCTGCAAAGCTGCCGTCTGTAACCGTCGTGTGTGCTCCTTGGCATTACGTAGCCTGGTTTGAGAGACCATCTGCACCCCTCTAAATGTAGTGTGTCTGAAAAGCTTGCTGAGGCTGGTGATGCAGAAGAACGTTGTGTATAAATGTGCTTACGTGTGTTTGGGGGACCGCGTCCCGGATGAGGACCTGTAATGATCTTTCTTTCAGCGTATTCCTCTTTTCGCAATACGGCTGTTCAGCCAGGCTTGGGGAATCAATGCTGGTTGTCGTTCCCCCCTCCAGTTAAGTGCAGAAAGAACTGTCTTAAAAATAAAAAAAAAAAAAATAAAAAAAAAAAATCACTTCTCAAATTAGCTGGAGTCACAGCATGGCCCTGCCCCTAGTGAATTTGAGGTGACTTCCCAAAGCGCTGGTACTCTTCGTTGTCGATAAGTGTATGTGGTGCTAGAGAATTGTTTTCTTACAAAGTTTAAAATAATGCTGTTATTCCCTTGTAGTCACTGGCGTTCATTTAAACTGTGCGGGAACGAAGCAGCCTGTTGTTAGCAATGGCGAATCAATATTTAATCTTATTTTGCTGTCGATGGCTGTGGTGTTCACTAAAAGTGTCTTTCAATTTAACCCGAGTCTATCAAATTCTCCTGAAATGCAGAAAATGGATCGGAGGGGTTGGGGGTGGAGGAAGGGGAATTCCCAATAGTCCCCGAATGCCACAGGATGAGTTCTCGGCTGCCGTAAAGGGGCGTTGTGTCGCTTCAGTGCATAAGGCAGCATTGGCTTAAACCAGCAAAGGATCCGAATCCAAAGCGATAGAATAAAGAACAAATCCTTCAGTAGTAGATAAAGGGTTGGGTTGGGTTTTTTTCTTTCTAAGAATGGCGAGCATGTCATCTCCTGGGGCTGAGTCTGTGCTCCCGCACTGAATGAAATTCCCACTGAAGTTGGATTGAAAGACTCAAATCTGCTCTTGGACTCTCAGCCCCTCGGGCAAACAGCGCCCAGCGCAAGCAAACGCACCGGGCAAGGGCTTGCCCCGCATTCACGTCTGCTGTTGCCTGGAGGGGCTGGGGAACTGCTCTGTTCACCGTCGGGAGAGCGCAGGGCGAGCGGCCGTTGCCGCAGGGGCGCCTCCGTTGCTAACTTCACCCTTTGTTCTGTCTGCCAGGCTGGGCTCCAGCATCCAGTTCACCTGTAACGAGGGCTATGATTTACAAGGGTCCAAAAGCATCACCTGTAAGAGAGTGAGCGACATAATTGTTGCATGGAGTGACCACAGGCCGGTGTGCAGAGGTGAGAAGACAAAAAATTGTACTGAGTTATGAGGACTAATGAGAGAACCCATCTCCTTAACATCCCCTTTGAGCATCACCCATCCCATTCTCATTTGTCATCGCTTGGTTAGGATCCCTCAGCTGGTTCTTAAGCCCAGCCTGCCGAGATGCAGATCTCAAAACCCTGCCTCAGGCATGGGGCGCAGCTCGAGGAGCCCCCTCTCCATGCTGATGGGAGAACTCAGCTCCCTACTGCCCCGTGTCCAGCCCTGCCCTGAGTGCATTTGTGCTCTTGGCGATGGGAGTTTGGTCTTGGCAGCTTCGTGGTGAAAAGCCAGCAGGATTTTTTCTTTTCTAATGGCGATTCCTGTGTTCTGGCTGAGTGAGTAATTATGGGTTCAAATTTTTTAGCCTCCTCAGCACCAGCCTGAGAGAGAAACCTTTGGTTGGTTCTCATGCAATTTTTTGATTCCAGAAATTCAGGTTTTAAGAAAAATACCCGTTCCTGTTGCATAATGGCCCTAATAAAGCTGTTTCCATTAATTATGGAGCTTCATAAGCCATTAGCTCTGGATTATATTTGTGTCCTTCGTGTGTACTACGTCCTCATCTCTTCTCACAGTGCTTTCTGTCCCCTCCTGTTCTTTCTCTTCCAGGTGTCTCTTTTTATGGGGTAAGGAGGAGAAGGGAGAAAAGATGAAAGCCTGAAACAAAAATCTGGAAAAGCTAAGGTGGAGGGAGATTGTGTTAAACGGAACTTGCCGCTAGTAGGCAGCGAGACGGGATTGCCTAGGCTCGTTCCTACCGAGCTTGATCCCGATTATCCCGATTATCACGGCCCAGCCGTGAGCCATCAGTGAATGGAGATTTTTTTTTTTTTGGCGGGGCAAAAAGACCTAATGCCCATTTTGCCCTTGGCCATTTTGTTTTCATTCCTTCTCTGCCTCTAAAAAGTGGCGTGCACAATTGGGATATTTGTGCTGCTAATAATGACCAACTTGTAATATTTTTAATTAAATCCCTCTAAAGCTCTTAAAGTTATAAACTGGTATTTTTTCAGTTCTTTTTTCTTTAATTTCACCGTCAGATTTTTTTCAAGGCTTTGGAATCCCATCTAATTCTTGGAACAAGCCTGGAATAAATTGAATCAGTGTAAGAGGATATTTGGCATAAATATGTGACACTATAAAGGAAATTTATGGTGTCCTCTTGCAAGAGATAAGAGAGGATTTGCCTGCATTATTATGGTTCTATGAATCAACTTAATTTTTTTTTAACCACTAAGTTTTGGGGTTGGTTTTTTTTCTTTTTAAAAAGTTCTCCATTTGCTTTTTATTTCAGCTTTACACTGCTTTTTTTCTGTTTGTTCCATGCTGTTACTGAGTCTTGAGTTTCTCTCAAATGGCAGAAATTGGGGTGCCCGGTGAGCTGGCTTTGAACCCCCTGGGCTGTTGCAGTTTCTAATACCCAGTGATCAGATGTCTTGCCACTGCTGGGAGGCTGTTTTTCAGCTTCCCCTTCTACAGCAGATTCCCTCTGGATCCCGGGGAGACTCACTTAATCCCTTTGTGCTCCCGTGTCCCACTTTTAAAATGGAAATAACTGGATTTACTTTTTTTTTTTTCCTGTCAGGTAGGATGGGATGTGTGTAACAGTCCCCAGGATGGGGTCACATAGGAGGGGGCAAACTGCTTCTCAGCATTCCCGTTCCTTCGTGACCACCTGTGTAGGCAAGCAGTTTGGCCAGGAGACCATTTTCCATGCTTTACTGCTGTTAGGAGGGGGGGAAAAAAAGCCTTGCCAGATGCCAATGTGGCTCCTTTGAGAGTTTTGAGGATCCATCACAACAGCAGAGGCAGTTAGAATTATAGAATCATGGAACGTTTTGGGTTGGAAGGGATCCCCAGAGGTCACCCAGCCCAACCCCCCCGCAGGAGCAGGGACACCTTGAACCACATCAGGTTGCTCACAGCCCCGGCCAACCTGGCCTGGAATGTTCCCAGGGATGGGGCCTCCACCCCCTCTCTGGGCAACCCCTGCCAGGGTTTCACCACCGTCACTGGAAAGAATTTCTTTCTTACAAAACCAGGGTGCTGTTCTTCACATTTTCTGGTTAAATATTACATCACAGGAATACCACAGGCAAAAATTTTCCCCACTTAAGTACTTTTCAGCTTCTACTTCCCCTAAGATGTTTTTAAGGTACAAAATTGAGCTGCCATCTTGGTTGCGAGGCCACGGTCTTACCAGAATGAAGTCAGACCTTACCTAATAAATGCTAGCTGTGCAGGATTTTTTTTTGACCTGCAGCAAGGAAAGGAGCTATGGCCTTCTAGGGATGTTAAAAAGGTGCTGTGTCTTACCTGGCATCTGCTGTGTAGTTGCTTTCATTGTCCTGGACGTGAAAGTATTTGTGCAAGTGCTTTAATGTAGTAAAAAATAAATAAAATCAGTCTGAGCGCTAAATAATGGGTGGGTGTTGGTTGGTCTGGAGGTCCGTCTGTTTGATAGCCCCTGGAAATACCCCACTAATTTATTCATCGCAGATAAGTCCTTCGTCTTTGATGTTTGATGGAAAAAAATACATCTTTTGGCTAGTGAAAAGAGCCCAGAGCAGCGATTCTCCCCCACTTCCGTACTGCGTGCATCTCCTCCGTAAACAAGGAGCATCCCGAAGCCGAGAGACCTCACCCCCCCATCTGTCCTGTTTTCCTCTTCGCAGCTAGGATGTGTGACACCTACCTTCGTGGTCCCAGCGGTGTGATAACTTCTCCCAACTACCCTGTACAGTACGATAACAACGCCTACTGCGTGTGGGTCATCACCGCGCTCAACCCAGCCAAGGTAGGTCTCGGTGGTGCGTCTCCATCTCGTTACTTCAGAGCCTCAGCTGAAATGTGGCATAGCTGTGCTTCTGCAGAGGACTGCTCCCTGATCCTCAGCCATTCCCGTTTCTGTTTCTGATGTTGTGCCCCCCTCTCCCCCCCGAGCTTCCACGTTTTCTGTCTTTAAAGACCGCAACGCATCGCATTCCCTCTCTGCTAAAGTTCGTTTTGTTAAAGGATGTAATTAAAAGTGAATGTAATTATTTTTCATCAAAACCTCTTTGATATCTTGGCGAGAATGGTGGTGAAATGCCAAGCAGCTTAGCAAAGCATCTCATTAAGCCAGCTCTCAGCTGGGGCAGGAAGGCTGTGCCAGGAATGCTGATGCTTCCCTTCCTTTGGGCTGGGAGCTGGCCCCTAACCAACGGGGATTTTGGCCCCCAAAGGGCAGAGGGCAAGTGAGGAGGGAGGTATGGTTCTACCTACGGCTGTTTGTGCAGTACTGTAAATTTATAAACGAGCCCTTGCTGTGTTCACCGAGTTTTGGAAGAGGGGAGGTTGGTGGGGTTTTTTGTCCACACTGGTCTGCGTGTGTGCTTCGAGTCTGTTGTCACTGATCATGTAGAGAGCAAGGCTTGGCTGCCTTGGCCTTTGTCAGATCAAGTCCTTTCCGTTTTCCACTGGCTCAGGGAGGGCAATGTTCGGTGCCTCGCAGCTTTTTCCAGCCCTGCAAGCTCAGCCTGTTCCTCTCCTTCAGATCCATATGGGAACACGAGAACTAAATTACTTTTCTGCGTACCCCGAAATACACTTTCTGAGGTGTTATTCACCATCTCCTACTCTCAGAAGACAACAAGTTTAATTCTTTTTAGTATCTGGGTTCCTAATAACATCATCTCCATTAGCTCATGAGCAACTCTTGCGTGCCAAGTCACTGAGCTCATACGCTTACTCTGTCAATTATGCCTTGGTCCTTGCCTCTAGACAGCCCCGCATGTTGGCACTCTGCCTGTTGCCGCTGATCCAAGGAAGGCATTTCGCAAACATGTTAGCATCCCAGGATCTCATCTTGTGCTAGAAATGATGCTGGTGTGCAGAAGTGCTGGCAGCCATCGGCAGTTGGAGCCGGTTTGCTGCCGCTGATGGGACGGCATCTCGTGCGCTTGCCTCCGGCTCTTGGCCTCCCTCTGGAGCACCGGCCGTGGCAGGGCAGCGAGAGCTGGGGCGGGCTCAAGAGCCCGTTGTGTTCTTTTCTCTCCCCATTGACCTCAGCTCAAGCCTTTAATAAGTGCAGATCACTGGTGGGTTATGATTTTAATGAGGAGTATTCCCATGTTCCGGTTTCAGGATGAGTTTGTGTTTAAAGGGCTGTCATTAGCTGGTCATTTCATCCAGCGGATGTCTTGGGTTGGCTGCATAGGAGTGTAGTAATGACCCAAATTCTGGGAAACTGGAGTGTGGCATCAGGATATTTTTCAGTGCTGATTTATTGGGAGCCATTTTCAGGATGTTTTTCAGCGCTGATTTATTAGGAGCCATTTACTGGTTAATCAGACCCAGGAGGTTCTCCTTCATCAGGGTAATGTGCAAGTGGAGAAGAGACCACGCTGAACAGCAGCTATTGCTGCTCAAGTGTCAGCTGAATGTTTCAGCCCATGGCCTGCAGACCCGCGGGTGTAGCCGGTACCTTGCCTGTGCATGGACAGGTTAGGGACTACATCAGCATCTTAGGTCATTATATGTATATATATATTTTTATTTTGGTGCATCTTTGTCTTTCAAAGATGAGCAAAATCCAGTTTTTGTGTATATAAAATAGTTTCTGTGCTTGGAAAGAGGTCGCAGTGAGCCAGATGTAGACGTGCCCCGGATGTTATTTCGGCTAACACATCCATTTGGGCTTTACGGTACAAATTATGGAGGAGGAGATGGCAATCAGTTGTCAAGAGATGCTTACGGGCCGTACCCGCTGTTTTACTGACCCTTTGTCACATTGCTTTCGTGTTGAATATTCCGAGCCTAATCTCAGCTCTGTTCATTTGCTTTTCTGCCAGCCTCATGCACAAACGTTTTCTGCTTTTCCCTCAGCAGGGCGATAGGAGAAGCTTCTCCTTCTGCAGGCTTCCTGGGCAGGCTGCCTCATTCTTCAAAACCCTCCTGTCTTTGTGAACGCCAACTTTGTGAATTTTCTCTTTTTTCCCCTGATTAGTTTCTTCCTCAGCTTTTAAACCTGGTTGATTAGAAAACAGAACCTGCACGTCCTGATCCTCAGCTCTCATAAATCATGAAGGGGATTGAAATTGGTAAAATCCATTCATTTCAATACTTAGCAACTTGGAGCAGAGATTCAGTAGCACAAGGAACTGTAGGTTGTGCTCCGTGGGCTGCAGCATCGCACGCTGCGTGAAGTAAGGGTGGGCTGGTCCACTCGCGGCTTGTATTAACTGTGTAAAGGGACTGCCAGTTCCTTCTCTTTGAAGGGATAAATAATTAATTCATAGGATCAGTTTGTGAAGGGTTTCTGGGTTCTGGATGTTTCATCCTGGAAGTGTCATTCACAGGTAAGGAACAGCTCTTCATCCCTTTGAAGCTGGGCGGCTTTCGAGGAGCGCACTGGTGGCTTTGGGAAAGCCACTGCTGTGCCTGCTTGTTCCTCGCACAGCGCTGCGCCCGCTCCCGGTGATCTGAGCCGCTGTTCCGAGCCGCAGCCCGGCGCCGTTCCTCTGTGGGAATGGCAGGGGAGGCTGCGTGGTCCTGGGAGACCAGGCGAGGCGCAGGCTTCCTTCTGCCACTTCTTGGGAAGACAGGAAACAGTGGGAACAAATGAATTGCCCTCAGTGCTTTCTCCTGTTTAAAGAATTCATTGGGGCTCCAGAAACCAAAGTTGTGCCGACAGGACCATACCTTGATTGGTGAAAATGGAAAAAGGCAAGCAGATTCATTGGCACGGACGGTTTCTCTTGTCCGGCACACAGCTCCGAGGCGTAGGCTCACGCAGCGGCTCACGTGCATCACCCAGTTCAGCAATGAGGGTTGCTGGTGTATGAGTTTCAATGCCAGCTTGGTCACTGGTATTCCCGGTCATACGGTGCTGCCTCTGAAGAGCACGCATAAAACTCCCGCTTACTTAATCCCGGCCCGTGTCAGGAACATGTTGCTAAACTGGAGAACCCACCGCCCCGACTCGCGTTGCCTTTGCGCGCAGAGGAGATGATCTCATCCTTGCACGTTCCCCAGCAGGGGTGAGGGAAGGATTGAAGATGAATTAATTAAAATGCCTGGAAAATACTTTGAAGATAAAAAAAGCATTATGGGCCTGAGCTGCAGCCTGCTGAAGTCATGGTAATCTTTTTATTGACTTGAGTGGTCTTTGGATCAGGTCCTGTTATATGAAGCTTCTAATATGAGCGATGGGAAAACCACGGAGCTGAATTTAGAACTCATTTGCAAGTCATCTGTTCTATATTTGGAAAAGTACTGAGCCAGACTCACTGAGCTACATAATCCCCTCGAAGTTTGCTCAGAAACCTACATAAACAGTATTAAGGGCATAGAGCTCTTCAGTTGACAACTTGGAATTATTTCCTGTACAGAGGGTGACATCAAACCTGTTTGGGGGATATTTAGGGACTATGGGGGTTTTGCTGGTCCCCGGTGCCATGGGAATTAATTTCAGCCACAGTGGAAAAAGAAATCACTTGGGAACTGAGAAATGCATATGCTAATTGGCCAATTTGCATTGAAACTATTTCTGAGCTTTCTTGATGTAATGGATGTTGCTGGTTGATATTTCTCCAGGGGTTATTCTAACCTGGAGTCTAGCTAGGGAAACAAAGCTCCGTCCAAGCTCCGTGTGTCATCGGTGGAGGGATGGCCCCTGCAGGGGGTGATTCATCCCAAACGAAGACAGATGCTTGAGACGGGGGAGAAGGTGGCAGAAATGGGTAACGTGTGCTCGTGAAGCATTTGACTGTAACGGCAAGAGGTGCTGTTCTCCATGGAGAGAATTCCTGCAGTTTGTCCTATGAATGTGACTGCACTTCAGATCACTTTGCAGTACGGAGCCGTAGAATCAGGTGTCCCATTCCAGGCTCTTTTCTGGGCTTTGCTAATTGCTCCCTGTCACTTCAGTAGCTTAAAGTGGAAGTTTTGTCCTCTCCATGTATTCGTGTGTGCTGGTAGGTCTCTTGTTGCTTAGTAAATCGTTAAATAATTTTCAGCTTTCAGACCAAAAAGAAAATAGGAAAACGGATAAATAAATATTGTATTCAGCATCCTGTTCCTGTGCCACAAGGTTGCAGTCTTTAGTATACTGGAATGTAATTAGTTATTTAATTAGGGTCAGAATCCTTAGAATGCAGTTTACTTGAATGACTGATTTAACTAATGATGTGTGCCATTTTACAGCAGTGTGTTCTTTGTATTAATTACATTATTCCATCATTACATGGTTTAATAATAATCTGCACAGGTTAATATTTGGTACTACTACTAAAATTAATGGTTCCAAACTTCCGTGCAGTATCACACAGGCTCCTGCCTCACAGTCCCAGGGCTTTGGGGTAATACCCTATTCTCAGAATGTCACAGCTAAAGTTCTGATTTGCTTTTCTGTGGTTTGAAAAGTATTGTTTGCATTTATACGTAGAAGACGGTAGCACGGGACAGTTCAGTCTGAGCTATAGGTACACCCATATTTTATTTTAAAGAATACCCAAGGCATTCGATGTCTGACCAAAGTGTTCAGGGGTTGAAGCTGAGTGACTTGTGATGGAAAAATGTTGTCAGCTTCCCAGAGAGTCCATACAAGGCTTGAAGGGACCGTGGAGGCACGCTCGCGTTTAACATCGCACAGCTGATCGTTGCTTTTGGTTTTACCTTTGGGAGCACAAGTCCTGTGAGGAGCGGCTGGGGGGGTTCAGCCTGGAGAAGAGGAGGCTGAGGGGAGCCCTCATCGCTCCCTACAACTGCCTGAGAGGAGGCTGTAGCGAGGTGGGGGTCGGCCTCTTCTCCCTGGTAACGGGCGATGGGACGAGGGGAAATGGTCTGAAGTTGCGCCAGGGCAGGTTTAGGTTGGACATCAGGGAAAATTTCTTCCCCAAAAGGGCTGTCAGGCTCTGGAAGGGGCTGCCCAGGGAGGTGGTCGAGTCCCAATCTCTGAAGGGATTTAAAAGAAGGGCAGATGAGGTGCTTAGGGCCATGGTTTAGTGGTGGGATGGCAGGGGTAGATTAAAGGTTGGACTCGATGATCTTAAAGGGCTTTTCCAACCTAGGCGATTCTACGATTCCATGACCGTCACCCCCCTGTGCCTGTGCCCATGCTCAGGTGCCTGCAGGAGATGCTGCGCCTGTAATAACAAGAGATTACAAGGCACGGATTTTGGGTTTCCTGTGCCTCGCCCCAAGTCGGGAGGCATAGGCTGGCATCATGCGTCTGTGGTCCTTGGCACGCGCGTAGGTCCTTCTTGTTCACTGCTTTTGGTAACTTCTGCGTTATGTGAAATGGCAAAAGCAGTGTGAAACTAAATTTAGTAATTTAGTCTGTTAAAAGTTAGGAAACTTCACCTATTTCCAGGCATGTGTATGAGGATCTGAATGCACTCAAGTGTTTACGTGCTGTCTTGAATCCGGACAGTGAAAAAGCTCCAAGAAAGAAAGTTCCCAGTGATTTTCTTTTTCCTGGTGCTGTGGATGTAAAGCATTATGGTAAATGAAGCTCCTTCCCTTTTCTGTTCACTTGCACTATCCGAGGCTGGATTAAGACCTTTGTCCCCTGAGTCACATTGTAATTTGCAGTTATTTCAGAATAACAGATTTCAAAAGCAGCCAAGAGCCTTGGAACACAAACCTCTCGACTTCCATGGGACCTCTGCTCCTAAACGACCCGTAGAGGCTACATAGATTGGGGGCGGGAGCAGGAGAGAAAAAGCAGGGAGCAAACCGCTGTGGATGGATGCTGTGATGGTTGCATTTGCAGACAGCTTGAGCCCAGTTCGTCCAGCTGCCCCAGCAGTAATCCACATAAAGCCTTCCTTGGTCCAAGAGAGGCTTCTGAAAACCGGGGGAGCTTTCTGAGCGACGCAGAACAACACAGGCGCTCTCCGCTTGCACCGCGGGTAACAACCACGCTGCCTGCGTGCTCGTGCAAATCCATCGCCATAATCTCAGGTTTACGAAAGGAATAGTAGTGGTACCTGGGGGAAAAAAGCATGCTGAGATCCCAACACACATATCTTTATCAATAAAGTCATCTAGAAAATCAATAGGTAAAGCAGAAAAATCTGAGAGGTAATTTCAGTAAGAGCTCAATTGGTTTGGAAAGAATTGCTACAGCACTATAAAAAGCGAGGACGGTCACCTTTGCTGATGTCCTGAAGATATTAATGCTCTTATAAATTGCTTCTCGATAGACAAACAGATAAATAAACAAGACAAGAGGATCTGCTGGCTGCCTTGGCAGTTGATTCGTATTAACATGCTGCGTCTTTGCCAGGTTATCAAACTCACCTTTGAAGAATTTGAACTGGAAAGAGGGTATGACACTCTGACAGTGGGCGATGGAGGACAAGTCGGAGACCAGAAAACTGTGCTTTACGTGTAAGTAGCCTGTCCTTTGTCCCTGTGCGAAACCCGCGCGGAGCTTTGCCTTACGAACGGTGTGTTTGGATGGAGGGGTCCCAGGCTGCCTGCTGCCCCTCGCTGGGTGGTTTATGTGCCGCTCGTCGTTTCTGGTGGAGCTGACTGTTCCGGGTGTTTCCTTCTCTCGTCACATTTTCTTACTTCGGCTGGCAGAAAGGCTGTTACTGCTTTGGTTTGCTTCTCTTGAACTGCCCTTGTTGGGGCCCCTTGGAGAGAGGCTGAGGCTGTCCAGGGAACCGGTGAACAGGATTAAATCACAGAATCATAGAACATTTTGGGGTGGAAGGGACCCCTAGAGGTCCCCCAGCCCAACGCCCCCGCAGGAGCAGGGACACCTTGAACCACATCAGGTTGCTCACAGCCCCGGCCAACCTGGCCTGGAATGTTCCCAGGGATGGGGCCTCCACCCCCTCTCTGGGCAACCCCTGCCAGGGTTTCACCACCCTCACTGGAAAGAATTTCTGCCTTAGATCCAGTCTAAACCTCCCCTGCTTCAGTTTAAAGCCATCCCCCCTTGTCCTGTCCCAGCTGGCCCTACTAAAAAGCTTGTCCCCCCCTTTCCTCTGGGCCCCCTTGAAGCCCTGAGCGGCCGCACTCAGCTCTGCCCGCAGCCTTCTCTTCTCTCCCTGTCTTTCGGGGACAGGAGTAAATGCAAATCAGGTAGAAACTGAGAATGGTTTGGATCTCTTTGGATCTCTCTGTCCTCTGCTGTCCTTCTTGTGCAGTCGTTTTTAACGGTGCAAAGTGGCTGTAAATTCATTATCCTGAGCATTTTACACCCCGTGTGCATTTGTGTAAATGATGCCAAGTGCTGCTTCAAGGCTAAGAACTGGTCCCCCTCAATTTACACCCTTTAGTTTGCAGATACGGTGTTCTGTGGTGGTTTATTCAGTAGAGGAAACATTATAGGCCTTCCAGGCCTCCCTATATCAGTTTTCCATCTAAATATGGGGTTTTTTGGGGGATTGGTTATTTTGGGTTATTTTTTGGTTTGGGGTTGGATTTTTTTTTCCCACCTTTAATTACTAAGAAAGGACATTAGACCAGTACAAGGCCAATCCAGCCGTGCTGAAGGAAGAGCTTAAATCTCTGATGCTGCCAGTTTTTAGAAGAAGGAATTGCTGTGTTCTCAATCTCTTGTTTTTAGAAGATTTGAAGGCCAAGTGCTTTATGTTACAGAGCAGGGAACCAAAGGGGAATGGGCTCTGCGTTGGCATTTGCCATCTCCTGCCCAGCGCGTAGTAACTGGAGGCGGTTTTGGGTTCAGCTGGAAGGAGCATGTCGGTCAGAACGGTACAAAGGAATGCGTGGGTTAGTAGACTGAAGGCAAGGGTTTCCCTGACCCATGCGTTTTACACCATGTAAGCATCAATTCCTGGTGTCTGCTGTTTTTTAGGCAGTTTTGAGGTTGGTGAGAGCTCTTGGCTGCTCTGAGGAGAGCGTGGGCTGGGACCTCGGGGTCTGGATGGAGGCTGGCAGTCAGCGCGCGCACCACAGGGAGGGTTTTCCCCCCTTTAAACTTTCACGTCTCTCTGAATTTTAGTTTTACGCACACAGTGTGCTCCACTCTGGATCGGCACCGTGCTAAGGAATTGGTTGTAGTGGAAGCGGATCCCTGTGTAGTACAGGGATAAGTCAGGATCTTTTACGATAGCCTCTAGAAAATGCCACAGTTCCCAAGGAGTGAGCCTTGATCATCTTTCAGCAGGCTGTTTATTCTCATTAACCCGCTGACGTTAATGGTTTATGTTTGCTCTTCCTACAGCAAAGTGTCTCTGCTCCTTTTCCAAAGGGTCAGTGAGGAATCAATTTGTGCATCATTCAAATGTAACGGTGATAATTGTGTATCATCCAACTCCACTTTACCGAAGAAACGATGATTCTGCTATAGCTTCTCTGAATCATTAAAATACTGTGTGGCTTTATGGAAATCCAAAATTTAGAATCTGTTGGAGACCTCGGGGTGCATTTGAGCACTTCGGGACATCTGTCCTGCTCTCGGCACGTCCGAGCAACGCAACTCAGTACTGCAAGCAGACAGTGACCCCGTAACTGTGCCGGGGTGTGCGCAAATAGCGGGGAGAGTCGAAAAGCAGAGCAAATGGCGAGTCGTGCGTCGCACTGCGCTGGTGCAAAGGTGCGCTGCCTGCCTGAACTTACCCACTTCAGGTCAGCGTTGAGCCCCTGCGGGTATTTTGGCCTTATTCCAGAGCTCAGTCGTGCCCCGTGACTGCGTTCGGGTCCTGAGCACTTCTGAAAGCTTGCCGTGGCTCCCTGCCGTGCTGGGGTAAGCGCTGCCTCTTTGGCGTGAAGATGTAAGCCGATGGTGTTTGTCAAAGCCTCAGATGTCTTGAGGGCACTTGCAAGGCCAGGTACCGGAGCAGAAGCAGGGAAAAGTCACCGAGACTTTCAAAAGGAATATTTGAAGTGATGAACGGGGTGTTGGGACCAGGGCCACCAGCATCCAGCTTCAGTGTCTGAACTTGAAAGACTTCCTTCTTTTCTATCTGATCAAAAATGTATGAGAGCAAACAGCTCTCCCAAAGCTACTCTCGCAAAGCTGTTGCACTCTTTCCAACTGGTAGAGAGTATTTCGTATTGTGGTTTTTAATTCCTCCTCCTCGCTTGTTTTTCCACATGAATCAGCCTCCCACTCCCTTTTCACTTCTCTTAAAGTTTGCTCGTCTTTCCAGAATCTCGGATTCTCTGAGGTTCATTGTACTGCACGTTTCATTTCAGAACGTGAGCACTGGTGATCCTGAGGTCAGGAACTCTAACCTGCAATGTATATAAATGTAAAGGCTGATCGTTGCCAAAGTGTTTGTAATTAAAGTGTCACAGAACATTTCACAGCTGATTGGTCAAAATGTGCAAATTACTGCCAGGGGAGTCGTTTGTAATAACTCGCTGAAATGATTTCTCATTCCAGTCCTTTTTGTTTGCCTAAAGCCTGTGAAGATTTTCCTAGATTTGATTTTAATCATTCCACGTTTTCTCACTCTGGATTAGCTACTCGACACGTTGCTAATGCAAATTTGGAATATCTGAGACTGTCTGCACAAGGCGTAGCCCTGTGGTATCTTCTCCCAGCGTGGGAGAACTTTCCATTAAGTTGCTGATGCTAATCCTAACCGGGAAATTTATTGATTTTTATGCTTAATCTGGGAGGATAAATGGAAAGCCAGTGAAATGTGGAAGAGGTGTGAGGACCACAGAAATACTCCGTTGGTGATGAATGTGGTTGAAAGTCCATGGACAACTTTTTCTCAGCAGTTTCTGCCCTCCTGGCTATGGCAGCTGGGTTCATGGAGCTGGTATATCCATTGGAGCCAAGCTGTAGGGTTTTTTTTTTTTGAGGAATCAACACGCAGAAACCTAACCCTGTCAAAGACAGGAGTTCCAATTCCCTTCATTTATTCTCGGCTCTTCGAGCGGATCTCAGTCCTGCAGCCTTTCAAATCAAGAAGCACATGTGAATCAGCTTGCATAGCAGCAGGCGCTATCCCAAACCGCGGCATGAAGGACTGTTTGTTTCCAGTCTCACTCGCATCCCTGTAAAATGCATCTCAGAGAACATAACAGATTGTTAGGCTGAGCTTTCTGACTTGCAGAGAGGATTTTATTCCCTAAAGTAACAAGCACCCAAATCAATCATTCGGCTTGTTAACGTGGAATGGGAAAGCACGCCGAAACCTTTGAAGCGCCTTTTTCTGAAGATTTTTCTCTCGGTATGTTCCTCGTTCCTGCCTGGCTGCTGCTTAAATAACTTGAGAAGAATCAACAATAACACTTCTTCTGCACTCCCCGTCAAACTCTCTGAATGGAAAACAGCCATTAAAACAAGATTACTTCTTAATTTACCAGCACCCTGGTACCAATGAAATGTCTGATGCAGGTCAAAGCAATAACAGCAAAGGTGGGGGCAGGACTGGGAGGGCTTTGAGAGCTGAATGTGATTTCAGGGAAAAACACGCTCCAGATTCCATGGCCAGAGCTTGAGCAGTGACTGGTTCAGGTGTTACAGGGGTCCCTGGTGCCTATGAGGCTGGTGAACGTCTCTGGGATGGAGAGGAGAGTTACGTGCATGGCAGGGTTGGTCCCGTTTTGGCTGGATACCTGTAAGGCCCGTGGAAGGAATCTGGCGCTCAGCAGGCAGCCAGTGTTCCGAATGTCAGGCATGTGGAACAAGTAGTGCAGCCCTTCAAGCAGTCGTTTGGCTTCACTCTAAACAAACAGTAATTGGCAGATGGGCCATGCTGTCTCCCATTACCCAGGAAACTGGGAATTGCAATAATTATGCCCGTTGGTCGCAGGTTACGTTTATTCCCAGGATGGTATCGACAGCGCAGCTGCCGGGTTTGTTTTGGTTTGCAATAACTGCCTGGAGAGCTCAGGGATCGATTTTTACCAAGAAGGCTTTGAGGGGCTGCTGTGGTACTTGAGCGTGGTGCCAGGCAAAGCCATACCGATGCATATGTATGCCTTGAGATTGAAGCAAGCGCTACGGAGAAAACCCCCACCTATCCACTTGCAGCAGTTGCACTTAAGGTAATTTATAAATTTATCACAGATGATACCTTGGCAGAAATAGTACAATAACAACATTAAACACTGCTGCTGAGACAGGCAGCGTAACACTCATGCCCCTGTAGTAATGATCCCTTCCCACGCGCGGTTCCTCTGTTTTCAGCAGCAGAGGGAAGGGAAGGAGCCGGGCTCAGAGCGGGCATTTGTGTCTGTCGGCGCCTGCCCGGGTGCTTGTGTGGGTGGGGGATAAAGCTCTAAAGCCGTGTTGAACCACAGCGAGGTGATTAATCCCAAAGGCTGAATGAGCCGCGCACAGCTCGTTAATGCGGGTATATCAGTGACAGTTTTCTAAATCTCTTCGGCTCTCCTAGGGGAGTATCCTTGAAGGGCAGGCGATGTCCCGAGCATCCCGTACTGCCTGGGCCAGCAGCACTTTCCAAGGGCTCACAGGGCATTCAGCAGCTTTGAGGCTTGTGCCCTGTCTTCCAGGGCTGTCTTGAGATCCTTGTGGAAACTTCTCTGCCAGGACAGAAGTGTAGCAGAGGATGCGTTGAAAGTAAATTTTTGTAACGCAAGAAAATACCTCCAAAAGGCAGTTAAGAGGCTTCAGTCACCGGTATGAGTTCTGGGAATTCTCTTTCTTTGCTTATGTTTTGCTTCAGCGAGAAAGGAAATGATCACTATTGATGCTGGGTGATATATTATAATAATGGTACTAAATTGTCATTATTGTAGTGGTGATGGCAATGACGTGCAGGCCCTCAGCTATGGTAGAAGCCTCCCTGGTTAGGCGGTGTGCCGGAACACCGAGAGGGCAGTCGGTCTTGAAAATCTGTCGGGGTTTTGGGCAGTATTCTGGTTTGGGGTTGTTCTTCATTGTGTTCGCATCACCCTCAGTTTCTGCTCCTACAGAGGTATATGTGGCCTTTCTTTTGGTGGGAAGAGAAGTTTGGGGAGACATACAGGCTGTTGACTTGTTCTTCCTTATTTTTACAGGTTGACGGGCACCACCGTCCCTGATCTCATCGTCAGCACGCACCACCAGATGTGGCTGCTCTTCCAGACAGACAGTGTCAGCAACTTGCTGGGATTCAAAGCAACGTATGAAGGTAATCCAAGCAGAATTTACCTGTTCTAAAAGCATCAGGGATGAGATGGGTACAGTTGTTTGGGAGAAAAAGAGAGAAAGAAGCTTCTCTAACTATGCTGAAGCTCTGGAGATTTTTTTCTTAAAACTGAAGCATTGCTCCAGTAAGAACAGCTTTTGTGATTTCTCCTCCATGGAAGCAGCCTGGGTGGGTAGTGTTTTGTTGCCATTTCATCTGCTTTGTTGGAAAAGAGTTGGCGAATTTCAGCTGATGGCAACAGACTCCGTCTGTGGGAGAAATGAGGTCAAGTAATCAATGGTTCCAGTAGATTAGCGCTATCAACTACTTTAAACTTTGACTAGTCTGGAGTCTTACAAATCAAGTAAAAGGTAATGCTGGGATTTTTCCAAAGAAACTCATGAAATGGGTTAGGATGTGAATGCTGAACTCTGTTGTAAGCCTCTGTGTGTTCCCGTAGGTATTTACAACGTTAGAGAAAGTGTGATGGCAAAGTATTCCTTCTGACTCGTGGCAGTGACTGGCAATTCTTGCCAAAGATTTTCTTAGCTTCCTGGTTTGAGATGGGTTTAGATTTTCCAGAAATCTCCACCCTGCCTGTGTCCACGTTCAGTGTGACCCCCTAGGGTCCTCCCTAAGCTCTGCTCTGAAGCGCGTGCTCTCCTTCCTCCATCCGCTGGCGGAGGGGAGCTTCTTTCGTGATGCAGCCACACAAGAGTGCTTCTACTTGGGTGTCAGCTGCTTTTTGGTATTGTTGTCATCTCAAATCTCTTCTCAAAGCACTTGAATGCCTTTCAGTTTTCTCTCTGACCTGCTAATACCAGCGATGGCTTCCTCTTTTGGCTCTGATGCCTAACAGTAGGCACACAAACCCTCATCCGGGCATGGGGGCTGCTCCTGAGACGCCCGAGTACCAGCAGCTCCCACTGACATCAGCCGTACCGTTTAAATCTCTTTCTTTCAAGGACCCAAAATGCACATTAGTGTTCATTCATTTTTAAAAGCATTTCTTTGGGGCTTCCTATGTTCCAGGGAAGTGTCACGCTGTGTTCAGGCCAGGACCTGCCCATATTAGTGCTGCTAAAGTAACAGCAGTTAGGAGCCTGAAGGGACCTGACCTCGCAGAAAACCTAGCTGGACCAAATGCCAGCGTGTCCAGGCAGGCTGAGCAGTGCCTTGAAGAGGGGACTGGGTCATGATGCTGCAGTATTTACGGGTTTGTGGGACCAGGTCAGCAGAAGAGTCATTAGAGAGACATAGATAAGAGAGATTGGAATTGAAGGAGAAGGAAAAGGCAAATCCTGCCTGATTGTCTGGGCAGCATCTTGATGGTGCCATGTCAGTCTCGCTGGCTGTGACCGCACCGCCCTGCGAGCTTGCTCCCTGCGGTAGCTCTGATGTCCGTCTCCCGCCGCGTTTGCCTGCGGCCGATTCTTGGCAGCCTGGCAGAGTGTCCCCTACCTGCCCGCTGCTCCGGCTCTGCTTTGGGATCCTGCCTGCTCTGTTAACCTCATCCAAAGGGCAATGTGGCCGTATTCTTTCAGGCTTTTGATAAATCTTATGTTTACCCTACGGCACAGCACATAAAGTTGCAAAGCACATGATGTAGGGACTTCCTTACGCTGTTGTTCATCTTCTGTGAACTTTGGCTCTGTAAGGAGCTTGACTTTATCCTCCTCTGACTCGCTTCGATGTTATCGGTAGCTTGATCTATAGCAAGGCCGAGCTGCTCGTGCTCCCGGTGACCCCACCGGTCGGTTTGGGGATCGCCGTTATCATTCATGCTTTGCTGTGCTGTCGTGTGGTGCTTCCAATGTCAAATGCACTTCGCCCTTCCCTGCTCGTCAGCTTTACCTGCGCGGCTGCTGCCTATTTTGCTGTACTCTTCTGTGTCCATAACCTCCTAGAGAAGAACAGAAAGGGAGCGCTCTGGCTCAGCTGTCCCCCAATGAGCCTGAAAGGAGGGACCCTTCCCTGGGGAGTGTCTGTCCTTGGCATGCACTGGGAGTAGAGGCTACTCTCTGCCCATCGTTCAAATCTTTTCACTTTTTCTAAGCATCTTTGCAGTCCTTGTGCAGCAGCTTACTAACCTGGCAAAATGGATTTGTGCGTGAACAAAGGAATACGCTCCGTGCCTAAGGTCCGTGCTGGCGCTATCCTGGGGTTAAGCCAACCTCCCACCAGCCAGGTCCAGAAAACTCCTTTAGTTTTTTGCAAACGTTTTGAGTTACAAAGCAAGAGACATCTAAGTAAGAGGCAATTAGCACTTGCCAAATACATTATGAAATTATATGCAACTTGCTAACAAGTTTCAGCATCAGTTTTATGGCCGCGCTTCCTAACAGCGAGGGGAAAATTGCAGCTAATGGAGCTATATAAAGTCGAGACCAAAAATCTGCGTGGATAGAAGGGCAGAGCGTTGCTTACAGAGGATGTTTAAATAGCCATCTATCCCAAAACGTTTAAGTTTTAGTGTTACATTTTAAGTGTAATGCAATCATCAGCTGCTGCTGCTGAAACAGTTACGCCCAAGAGATTTATTGATGCGCAAATTCAAGGACCCGTTGGAAGGAGCATGCTGAGGAGGGCAAAATGCCATCAAATTTTTAATGTAGGGTTCCTGAGGGGAGGGAGCCAACCCTGTCATTTTGCTTCAGCTGTGAGTGAAGAGGAAGCACATTTGCACGGGGAAGAAGAGTGCATGGAACACGAGGTGTCTGGATTCAGGTTTTTCCAAATCTGCACTGCAAGATTGGATACATTTGGAACAAACACTCAGCGGGTGTAAATCAGTGTGACAGCATTGATTTTCAATTAAGCTGTGTCAGTCTTTACCAGCTGAGGATCTGGCTCATTAATGTTCATGAAGATTACTTCTAAATCTCCAATGTCTCAACTGCAGCCACTTTTATCCTTTTACTCCGACATTCTCTCATAATAGGGAACAGTGGTTTTGGACTTGCGGTGCTTGTCAGCGGAAATTTGTATTAAGCTTCACTTTGCTGGAAACGTCTTTTCCCTCTCACAACTATAGCGAGCTGATTGATACTGATAGCCTTCTGTGATGGCATGGCCGGCTGGGTAGACGAGGGGAGAGCAGTGGGTGTTGTCTGCCTTGACTTCAGCAAGGCTTTTGACACTGTCTCCCATAACGTCCTCATAGGGAAGCTCAGGAAGCGTGGGTTAGATGAGTGGATGGTGAGATGGGTTGGGAACTGGCTGGATGGCAGAGCTCAGAGGGTTCTGATTGGTGGCACAGAGTCTAGTTGGAGGCCTGTAGCTACTGGTGCTTCCCCAGAGGTTGGTACTGGGTCCAGTCTTCTTCAACTTCATCATCAGTGACGTGGATGAAGGGACAGAGTGTACCCTCAGCAAGCTTGCTGATACAAAACTGGGAGGAGTGGCTAAGTGACCAGAAGGCTGTGCTGCCATTCAGTGGGACCTGGATGAGCTGGAGAGTTGGGCAGGGAGGAACCTGACAAAGTTCAACAAGGGCAAGTGTAGGGTGCTGCACCTAGAGAGGAATAACCTCATGCACCAGTACAGGTTAGGGGTTGAAGCTGGAAAGCAGGTCTACAGAGAAGGACCTGGGAGTCCTGGTGGACAACAAGTTAACCGCGAGCCAGCAACATGCCCTCACGGCCAAGAAGGCCAATGGTATCCTGGGGTGCATTAGGAAGAGTGTGGCCAGTGGATCAGGGGAGGTTATCCTCCCCTCTAGTCTGCCCTGATGAGGCCACATCTGGAGTACTTGGCTTCCCAGTTCAAGGAACTACTGGAGAGAGTCCAGCAGAAGGCTACGAAGATGATTAGGGGACTGGAACATCTCTTTTATGAGGAAAGGCCGAGAGTTCTGGGTCTGTTTAGCCTGGAGAAAAGGAGACTGAGAGGGGATCTTATCAATGCTTACAGATATCTTAAGGGTGGGTGTCAGGAGGATGGGGGCGGACTCTTTTCAGTGGTGGCCAGCAGTGACAGGACAAGGGACAACGAGCACAAACTGAAACACAGGAGGTTCCATCTGAATATGAGGAAGAACTTCTTTACCTTGAGGGTGACCAAGCCCTGGCCCAGGCTGCCCAGGGGGGCTGTGGAGTCTCCTTCTCCGGAGATCTTCAACCCCCGCCTGGCCGCTGTCCTGTGCCCCCTGCTCTGGGTGAGCCTGCTTGGGCAGGGGGGTGGCACTGGGGGAGCTCCCGAGGGCCCTTCCAACCCTATCAGTCTGGGATTCTGCAATTCAGTGCAGGGGGGGCTTACAGCCTCCTGGAGTCCTGGGTCTTATCTTCTGCCTTCTTCCCTTTAATCTCAGGTGTCGTCTTCTGAGAACACTTTCCCCTTAAAGCTGATGCCTTCCACAGCCATCAAAATCGTTCTTTGAAAGTTCCTGAGTCAACCCCTCATAATGGTTGGGTATAAATAATTCCTTCTGGTAACGTTTTCAGAAGTTCTTGAGAAATTGAGGGCTCATTGAAGAGGATCCAGACTCTCGTAACCTCATCTGCAGTCCTTCTGCAGTTATGTTCCCCATCAGTGGACCCCAATGCTTGGTCCTTCTCAGAGGGGAGGTGTGGGGAAGAACATGTTTCTGTTACTGATGAGCTTGAGGTTACTACAAGCAATAGTATAAAAGTAAATCAATGGTATAAAAATCTGTGCTGAGAGACAGAGGGTTTAAAACATGAAAAAATAGAACAAAGCCAGATTTTAATTTAGTCTTACATTTATATTTATATATCTTTAATATAAAGCAATAATTTAAAATTAAAACTAGATTTATAGACACACGCGCCAATCTAGTTTGCGTTTCTGTTGGAATTGGGTTAGTTTGGGTAGAGCTGACTAAGGTCTGTGTTCTGAACCACCGGCGTGCTGCAGGCAGGGGATGATTAAACGATATTTATCACTGTTGAAATGCTGACTAAGTGTTTGGCTCTGGAGAGCTCTGCTTTAGAGCTGAAGTTTAGCCCCATGGTGCTAAGAGGCTTAGGAGGCTCTGCAGAGCTGGAGCCTGAAGATTTCCTCTACTGACCTTTCTGGTTTTAATCAAATCTGTGCTGCCCAACGCGTTTAGTCGGATGAGCTCGCTGGGTTTCCACGTCTGTTTTTACATAATTTTTTCTCCTTCTCTGGAGATATTCAAAGCCCGTCTGGATGCTGTCCTGTGCCCCCTGCTCTGGGCGACCCTGCTTGAGCAGGGTGGTGGGACTGGGTGAGCTCCTGAGGTGCCTCCCAACCCCTGCCAGTCTGGGATTCTGTGATATATGGAAATACAGAACTCTCTGTATAGATGCCTGCATGCAAGCTACATGTAAAGGTGTTTGTACACGTGTATTATATGTTAAATTGAGAACAAACAATGACGTCTGAAGTTGCCTGATCCTAGGAGACTTGGGGAAAAAAATACGCCCATCCGAAGGTGGTTCTGGTGCCACCATTGCTCAGAGGTGGCTTTCGAAGCTCCCTGGTGTGGAGCAGCACCTTTGATTTTGTCTAGTCTTGAGATGCTCGCAGGTTTTACTGACGGGCCCAGATTAACGTGCAGGTAGTTGTCCCTGATTACGTGTAATTCCTTTTTATTTGATTTTTTTTTTTTTCAGGCTCTACTTTACCTACCGCCTGATATTGTTGGTGGTGGAAGTCTGTCAGAAAACTTAGTGTTTATATCTTTCCTACTCTGCTTTTCCATTAAATGTATTGACTCATGTCATAAAACACCAGCGCTGAAATACTGCTGAGCCAACAGACACGAAGGCTTTTAGCTCATGATGTGCTGACCTGGCCTGCTCTCAGGGTCGTGTTACTTGTATTTAAGTCTGGTACGAACCTTAGCAGGAGTGATTTGAGTGTTTTGCCGCACGGTTTTAACAAGCCCGCCAGCTTCAGTTCCTGCATTTGCCCTGCAACAGTGGTTTAGATGGGAGGGATGTGGCAAAGCTATGGAGAAAGGGGCCTCTCCTTCTTAGCTTATCCCCCCCTCATCATCATATTTCATAGAATCACAGAATCATAGAATTGTCTAGGTTGGAAAAGACCTTTCCATCAAGTCCAACCATTAACCTAACCCTGCCATCCCACCACTAAACCCTGTCCCTAAGCACCTCATCTTTCTGTCTTTTAAATCCCCCCAGGGGTGGGGACTCAACCACCTCCCTGGGCAGCCCATTCCAGAGCCTGACAGCCCTTTCTGTGAAGAAACTTTTCCTAACATCTAACCTAAACCTGCCCTGGTGCAACTTCAGACCACTTCCCCTAAATCCTCTTGAAATCCTTTTTCCCCTCGTTGTTGGAATCAATCAAAAGAACTAAACCATAGAAGCTCCCTGGTCCTGGTGCCTTCAGGTACGTCCCTAACGCTGCTAGCTTCCGTTAGTTTAAGCAAAGTTAATGCAGGTACAAAGTAGTGCGTGTGAGGTTAAATGTAATCTTGAGGGTCTTTTCTGACTGGAAGTAACAACTGTGTGATTTCCTCGGGTGCAGCTTCGTAAGTGCTCACAGATCCCCCATCGTGTGGATATTTTTTCCAGAAACTGGAGTTTTGCTTAATGCGGCGCTTGCTTGCAGCTCCCGAGTCCTCCTTTTCCTCCAGAGCTGAGTCAGGCAGGAGCAGAAAGTCCCACGGAACCCCAGGAGAAGAGCGGCCTAAATTCAGGGTGCCTGCGGTGTTCCTGTGCAGCCGTGTAGAGGAGCGGAGACCGAGTGCTGGCGCTCCCCAAACGGGCTCCTTCCCACGCGGGCTGAGGTTCCGGCGCCCGTGAGTCACTCCGGCAGCGTAGGCTGCCGCCTCCGCGCTCGGCAAAGGGACCCGGCTTCCCCACCCACCGCCAGAAGACAAATAGCATAAATAGCTGATGAAAAATTCCTGGTGAAACATTTTCTGTTAGAAAATGCTGTTTTGTCAAAATCTGATCTGCGTGATATAATATTTGATGGAGAAGTTTTGAAAGCTTCGTTTCAACTTGTTTCATTTAAATAATGTCAAAACACTTGATTTAGATGTTCTTGTTTAGTTTTGACTTTTATTATTCTAATGTGGAAGTGATTTTACTTAAACATTCATCAGGAGAAATGTTTCAGTCTTATTGAAGTAATGTGTTTTGATATTTCTGAATCACACATTTTTTGAATTCCTGCTCTGCTCAATATTTCATGAGTTTTACCACGTATGAGAAGAAATGTAGGAACCAGGGGATTTTCTCAGGGCAGAAATTCCATTTTCTGACCTCTCCGATGTAATCAGCTGTGCTAGCTTAGTTTGCCTGCTGCTAACAAGGCGATCACGTGCACGGTGGGAAACACGAGCTCCAAGTCTTCGTTTCTCTCCCATTCTTAAGGCTGTGGTTTCACTCCGTAGAGGTGTTCAGCTGGGTTCAGGGTGGGCGATGGCCAAGGACCGCTCAAGCTCAGGAGCGAGGGGGCAGCCCCGGGAGGGAGGAGACCGTGCAGTCAGTACCTGGAGAACATCCGCGTTGCCTTTATTCTTTCTCAGCAGGGGGTTGGAAGAGACTTACTCTTCTTTGCTTGGCTGCATTTTTTCTGAGCATCTGGTAGCCCGGGCGTGTCCTCGTTATACAGAAGCGATGAATATGCTGAACATCTGTAGCTCCCTTTGGCTTCCACAGTAGCTGGAGCTCCCCAGCATGGCTGTCTGCCGCCCCGCGGCAGGGCTCCCATGGCCACCGTCCCTCCAGAGCCACAGAGCCGTGCAGAGGGAAGGTCTTCAGGTCGGTGATGAAGTGATGGCAAAAGTCCCATGGGCTTTAGGAGGACAGGGCTCCCTCTCTGGAGTCAGGCGTGGGCAGGAATATGTTGCATGTCTGTGTGTTAAAAAGAGTTTTGTTGCTTCTCAGTGGAAGAGCCTCCGAGCGTTGGAGCAGCCGGAGAAGTGCTGGCGCTTTGCTCCCCGTGGCCCCGGCAGCGCTGGGAGAGGACAGCGTTGCTCACCCTGGCCCCGAACGCTCCGTGCGTTGATTTAAGGGGTGGCTGGAGTGACGAATGTGCGGTAGCGCCCATCTCGTTCTCAGCAAATACCAGCAACCAGGGCAGCCCGGGACGTTCAACCTCTCCTTTCCCAGGGCATCCAACGTCGCGGGCTTTGGTGATAGCAGGAGCTGGAGACGCTGGATGAAAGGCGCCCTGCAGGAGGGCTTGCCATCAGGGTTATTTGCTAATACTCTATTTCAAGACTTCAGGTGTGAGAAGGAAAGGTATAATGAAAATTAATGTTTAAAGGCTGTTGACTTGTAGCAGAAAGCGTTACTGGTTTCCCTTGTCTCTGTCGGGTCACAGCGATGCACATTTAAAATGCACACGCTACCCTTTGATCACGCTACTGTTTCTGGAGTTTTAAAGCTGAATTTTCTTTCCATGATTTGCACTATTTGTCCCCTGCTTTTTTTTTTTTTTTTTTTTTGAGAGTAACGTATAGTTCCGTGCTACTTCAATATCCAAACTGTTTTATTTGTCCCTTATATGCAAGTAAAATCTTAAAAGATTTGGATTTTCAATGGCTGCAGGAAGATACACAAATCCTGGCAAACTGTGTTCACTGACAGGCAAAAAAGCAACCTATTTCATGAAAACTTTAATATTAATTTATGTTAAATTATTTTTGGGGATGCTTCATTACCTGGCGGTGACTTTTGAGCTCAAGATGCGTAGAGCAGTAGCAGAAGCTTGGTGCCTTGTTGTGACTTCTATTCAAAATACACCTGTATCCAAGCTGCCTGAAGTCAGAATAATAATGAGGTGTGTGTTGTTATTCAGACCAAATTGGAATATTAGATGGAGTAATGCGAATCTCGGATGATGCGATTTTCCTCTGTAAAGAAAATGTCATAAAAGAAGTTTCCAATTTGGTGTAAGAAATTGAAAACGGGGAGAAAAGACAGCGAGGCTGATCGCGGGTGATGGGGATAAAAACTGGAGAACGCGCAAGACAGGATGAATGTGGAGCAGATAAATAACGCGGGAGCGCTGAGGAGGCTGTAAAGGAATGAAGTTTTGCGGGTAATAGTGATAGCGAGCAGGGGGCCCTTCCGAAATGAAATTGTACGGAGCAGAAGATAACAGCAAATTGTGTCCGTGATCTACTTGAAGCCAAAACCCAGGCGCAGCAAGAGATGAGCGGTGCGTTTCCATGCAGTAAGGTGTCAGCTGGCTCCTTGGGGACCACACGGAGAGACGGAGGCTGGGGGTGGGAAGGGCGGGCGAGGCAGCAGGCGCTGCAATCCAGCAGACGCGCCCCAGCCGTATCCTCTTTGCCCAAGGGTGCTGAAGGTCCCCTTTGGTGACGCATGGTCCGTCTGCTTCTGTGAAGCCCTTGAAGCAGATGCGGACTCGGATCTCCGTGGGTATCGCTGTGTTTTTCATGAGTTGCGGTTGAGGGCGAGGAAGCAGCGAGGAGAGGTTGGTAGGAGGGCCTTTCACGACCGGGGTGGAGCGGTGCGTGGGAGACAGCTCTCGGCTGCGTTCTGCGCCGCTGCTGAGCCCCCTCCCGCGTGAGACGGCGCGGAGGGGACCGGCGCTCCCTCGGGGATGCGATGTCTTCGCCGGAGAGCAGCGCGCGGCGCAGATGTACGGCGGGCCCTGCGCCAGCTCGGCGTCAGAGCCTTCCCCCCCCGTGCAACTTGTGTTTTCTTTCTTTCAGAGATTGACCAAGGGAGCTGCGGTGATCCCGGGATCCCAGCCTACGGCAGGAGAGAAGGATCCACGTTTCGCCACGGGGACAGTTTGAAGTTTGAGTGCCAGCCTGCCTTTGAGTTGAAGGGACAGAAAACAATAACCTGCCAAAAGAGTAGCCAGTGGTCTGCTCAGAAACCAGTTTGTGTTTGTAAGTCAGTGAGGAGACGGCTCTAAAATGTCTTCGTTGCGTGGTGAGGTGGTCACGTACGCAGTGCGCTCGTGCGCCGTGCCTGGTCCCCGGGCCAGGGAAGCCCTCGTGGTGGCAGAGGTGGCACCGAGGTGCAGCTCCACCTGAAGCCCTGGGGGGCCCTTGGTTTGGCCCTCCTCTCAGCAGCAAAGCGGCGTGCAGCAGGGAGCGGCGCCCAGGTGGAGATTTGGGCTTGCGCTGGGGCAGCGTGCGCTCTCTGCTCTACCCCTCTGCCCCCCCGGCGTCCTGGTTCGGGTCCCTGCTGGAGAGAAAGCAGGGCTTTGGTGTCCAAGGCAGGAGGCACGGTCACAAAAAAATAATAATTTAAAACTTGATTCTATTTTTGGCCTTCATTATCTGACAATATCCAGGCTCCCTGCTGCTGGACCTCAATTTTTAATTTGTTGCATGAGTTCTCAGCAGAAGTAGGATATTATGCTCTCAGTAGTGACTAAGGATAACATTTTTGGATGTAAATGGGAGTTAGATGCACAGTCCCTGTTGCGTTTTAACGGCCTCGCTGTCCTTTGAAGATGCATTGCGCAATCCGCTGTATTATATTGACCGACCTTTCACTCTGAAACAACGTTGTATTTGAACATCACCAAAACTCACAGAAGTACCTGTATTTTCCCCAGCTGTTGACAAGCAAACTCTTCTTTTTGTCTCATCTCCACTTAGGTTAAAGTCTGTGCCGTTGAACAGATACGTGGCGTAGGGGGTGAGACTGACCCTAACAAAAAAATAGGAAAGGAAAATCCAGCTGAGCAACAGAGGATAAAAGTGGGGGGGAAGTGGATAGAGAGAAAACAAATGTTGGATCTTTAGAGATGTGTATTCCCTGTGCAGGTAAATGGATGTGCTGGTGTTAGGCACGGCACGACAAGGTGCTCATTTCTAGGGTGGCAGGACTTGATCCGTACCAAAGGGATTCCACAGCTGGCGGGGGGGCAAACCCGGCTACTTCAGAGCTGCTCCTGGGCTCTTCAGGAGCGGTGGGAGGAGCGGGGGCGCTGGCGTCCCTGCGCTGGCAGTTTAGGGAAGAATGTGGGAAACCAGCCTCAAGTCAGTGCCTTTCTTTTCAGCCACTACTTCATGCTCCGAGCATTTGAGAATGTGTGTTTGGGGCAAGGAAGCAACTGCTTTGAGTTTTGCCTTCTCCAGACGCCATGACTCCCGTCCTTCTTGGTTTTCTCTAAGCAAACCAGCTGAAGATGCTGCTGAGGAAAATGGAGTTGCCCTGGTTATTTCTGAAGTGGGAGGTCTTAGACCGTTGCTGTGTTTAGTGGCTGAAGTTTTTGGTTGTTGCCCAGAAGTTCAGGTGAATTTGAACAGCTGATGGTTTGGTTGAGGTTCTTGCTGATAGTTCACAGCGAGACTAAACCCATAGTTTGTGCCCAGTATGAGAGGACTGGATCATACCAGTATAGAAAGGGGACTTTCCAGTAAAGTAGGATTTATTTATTTATTTTTTTAATAGATCAGATACTGAACAGGGGCATCAAATCGAGCCCCAATTAGCAGTCCATGCAAAGCATGGCATAGGCATGAATCTTTTAGTTAAACTAATTCCATTGGATTCTGTTCTCTGTGGCCCTCCAGCTTTGAATATTTATGAATCAGCAAGGCAACATGTAGGTAGTAGAAGTAGTATTTCGTAGCCCTCTCTCCACCTTTACTCCCCTGCCGTTATTCTAGACAGCGGCGTATTAGTGTGCATGAATCAGAAGAGGTTGCATGACAAAATGTGTAACCTGGCATGAAATCTGTAGTGGGATTAGTAACAGCTCTCTGTAAATGTCGGGAGACCATTAAATGTGTTGGGCGTGAGGTTGGAAAACAAGGTAACCTGATTTATGTGCCGCTCGTTGGAATATGCAAACAACTCAGTGCTGCTGATTCCGGCCACAAATGCTTGACAAATGCAGAAGGAGATGAAGCAGCGCGCTATGGTGCATCCCGCTGTCCCGAGCAAATGATTTACGAGCAGACGGAGTTTATTGTGGGGAACTCGTTTCCTGGGGCTTCGATGACAAAGCAACGCAAACCATTTCAGTAATGCAGCCGCTTATCGCAACGGGTTCTTAATTCGCGACTGTCTGTGCCTTCGTGATAACAGACCTCCCATCTTCACCCTCTGTGCTGGCGTGGCATCCCTTCACCATCCAGGGTGAGCACACAGGGCACTGCAGTAACTTTGCAAGACTTTTTTTTTAGCGTACGTCTTCTGCAAACCCCTTACTAAGCATGGTAGCCTTGGCCTTGCTCCGCGGGCTCAGGTTCTCCCGGCTGAGCTGAGGCGCTGGAAGCGCCGGCACGGGAGCCTGGGAGCCTGTAGTGCTGTGGCTGGCGGGGGTAGCACCGTCGTCCATCCCCCCGTGCTCCGAGCGCGCTGTCTGCTGCTGCGCAGGGTGTCTGGGTGCCGGGGATGCCGGGGCACTGAAGCCCCCTCTTTCTCCCTCTTCTGCAGCACCTCGTAGCACTCAAATTGGCGTTGTAGTTACTGCTGTTCGCACTGACACTTGCAATTTCAGAGTCATGGTACTGTGGCGTCTGTCGAAGGCTAAGGCAGTTCTCACCACCCGGGATAACCCGAGCCATTGCTGGCGTACAGAGCTACCTTCAGTTTTCCTGAAGCCTTGAAGGGCAGCAAAACGGGCTTAGGGGATTTCATGCGGATAAATGTTACCCAAGGAAAATCATTGCGCTACTTAGACGAAGTTTGTGCTCTCGTGGTAGGAACTCTCATAAGGGATGTAATATTCAGCCTGAAGTCTACACTTACCTGTGGCTGAGGAGATTATTAAGCTTATGAATGGGGAACCAGCCCATAATTACAGCTATAACGGGAAGCCGGTGAGTTGTTCAGTTACTGCGGTGAGAATGATGATGAAAGTCTGGGCAGGCGTAGTCGGGGAGCGGGGCGTTTCAGTAGTGCCGTAACTTTCAAATACAAGGTTGGAATTACTGTTTAAACACGCTCGTGTATAGCGGGGAAGAACTCATTACCTGAATTTTATGTGAGCTATTGCAGCCGAAGGCCCTGCTACAAAACAGCTTCTACGAGCAAAATTTGTTCCGTGAGGTTTCGGCTTCCTTGCTAAGGAGAGGAGGAGCGACCGTCCCCTTTGCAGGGGGTGGTGCTGTCGGAGGGCTTCTGCGGCGGTTCAGTAAGTCTTACAAGGCTCTTCGCTAGTCTGAGAGCTCCCCTGCCCTTCCCTCTTCCTCCTCTTCCTCCTCTTCCTCCCCCTCTTCCCCTCTCCCCTCTTCCCCTCTTCCCCTTCCCCCTCTTCCCCCTCTTCCCCCTCTTCCCCCTCTTCCCCCTCTTCCCCCTCTTCCCCCTCTTCCCCCTCTTCCCCCTCTTCCCCCTCTTCCCCCTCCCTGCAGCCCTGCCCTGTGGGCCTGTGACCGGTAGTGCCTGAGTTTTCAGCCCCCCGCTTTAGCTGAATGGTTGACCTGCGCCAAGCAGTGCCGTCATTGCAGGCGATAGATGACGGCATGAACAGTCGTGACAGTACGTGTCCTTTGTAACCACCTCACCGAATAAAGGCCGAGTTTTCACCTTGTTTTAACTCTCCTCTGCCAGTTGCTCTGGGAGGGTCATTTCGGAAAGCTTACTTTCCGATACAAGTTCAGTTCATTGATCTCAGACTTGCAAAGTTCAAGTTTTCTGGACCCGTCGCGTGTTCTCAAGGTAAATAAAGCGGCGTGTACGTTCTGATTGCAGCTCATCAAGCAAACCCGAGGGGGGGAGCTTTCTGTGCTGAACTGGGGGGGGTTGTTCAATGCCACTTGACTGCAGCTCCACAAAGGCGGGGGATAAATCCGTACGTGTGGGGGTGTGGGGGTGTGTGTAGGTTTAAGTGGAGGGGCCCTCATTCCAGTCGTGCTCTTTCAGGGTACTTCTGGACTCCTCCAGACACTTTAGGTCCGTTGATCTGATAGTCGTTACGGGCGTCTTGGTGTTGCTCTGGTCTTGCTTTAGGATCTTCATTAGTTTCCAGTGACTTTGTTGTGTTGTTGTAAACTCTCTTTGTATCGTAGGCCCGCTTAGAGCAGTAGCCGTGCGTAATGTTCCCCTGAACAGAGCGGAAGGCATTTTTCCAAAGCATTTCTAACTGAAATTATGTTAAATTGTGGTTTTTTTTTTTTCTCTGGCTTTGGAGCAGATGTTATGCTTTCTTCTCTTCTTGATAACTTGAAAACCCCACCCGCAGCCCGTTTCTCCCCAGCGCGTTGCTCGCGGTGAGGTGCCGGGAGGCTGGGGAGCCAGCGGGGCTGCGTCCGTGACGCTGGGGATCTGCGCCGCCTTGTTGCGTGTGGGGCATGGGCGCTGACCAAACTCAGCACCGCCGGGACCCTCTGCGGGGTTTGAGTTGGCTTTGAGCTGGCTCCGTTAGGAGGTCGGCACAGCCCAGTCCCCCGGTCCCTCCACGTGGGCGTACGGCACTAACACAGTCGTCCTTTTTGTAGGAGGCATTACAATTTTATGCATTCTTCCAGCCTTTAAAACATACGATTTCCTTAATAGCAGTATAAAATCTCTCCTCGCCTTAGTAGTAATTACTCCTTTTTTTTTTTTTTTTTTTTTTGTTAATCCCATATTGACCTATTGTACCTGCTGAATAATCTTAGCTCCAATTTGCAAAGATGGCAAATTCTGGTTCGGAGCCGAGCGGCTGCCCGTTGCTGTGCTCCATCTGGTACAAACGCTCAGGATTAGGAGCTGGAAATGCAAAGTGCAAGAGATGTTTTCCCAGCAATGTGCTGAACAGAACCGTGTAATTTCATATTGCTTGGCAAGTTTTCCATTTAGCTCTAAATTAATTTGTCAATTAGTCATTATTTTCTTTCTCTTTCTTTCTTCCCTTCTCTTCTTTCCTGCCCACTATTCACAGCAATCTATGGAGCCTTCCCGCTGAAGAGTAATTTGGAGACAAGTGTGTCTCACGGTAGCCGTGATAAAAGCGTAGTGTGCCTTTGTAAAAATCATAGCTTTTTAACAGAGAGAGTAGTTAACCCTTGGAGCCGTCTGCTGAAGGCAGTGATGGGTTCTCCACACCTAAGCGCTCATAAATTGAGCTTGGATGCTCCTTTCTGGAGATCTGTAGGAAGCAGGGATTGTTTCTGTAGGAAGGAGGTGGACACCTAGGAGGATCAGAATGATCCTTTATTGTCCAATAATTCTTTAATCAGAAATTCCAGAAAATTTTCTTTTAAAGGGTAAGGTAGTGAAACCCTGGTAGGGGTTGCCCAGAGAGGGGGTGGAGGCCCCATCCCTGGGACCATTCCAGGCCAGGTTGGAGGGGGCTGTGAGCAACCTGATGTGGTTCAAGGTGTCCCTGCTCCTGCGGGGGGGTTGGGCTGGGGGACCTTTGGGGGTCCCTTCCCACCCAAAACATTCTGTCGTTTTATGGTTCTATGAAAGGAATTGATACTTTTTTCCATTGTAAGGGCAATTTTTAGGCTTCTGAACTGTAGCGTAGGCTCTTCTTCTTCCGATAAAACCTGATCCATCCTGTGCTCCTCATATTACTGCTTTTATTCTTAATCCCTCTTACTTCTTGCAGGGCTGATTTGTTAACTCACAAAATATTTCTCCCTTCTGCTGAAAACCGGTTTTCTTTTTCTGGCTAACATTGGACTTGTAGATGCAGTTGCTTTTAGTGGATTTTAGAAGGCGCGTAGGGATTCTATTGATTTTTATTTCCACGATGTTTTGCCGTGTGGGGGTTTTTTGGGTGGGTTTTTTTTTTGTTGTTGTTTTGATTGACGCTTTTATGAAGCGCGCTGGCATGACTTTCCCGATGTAATGGCAGAGACACATTTTTATTATCTCTGCCAGACAAGTTGGGGAAGGAAACTGGTGGCTGACCATAACCTACCAAAACGTGTCGACTGAGCCCTGCAAAGCAGCCGGTCGCACCCTCCGCTCGGGCGGCCCAGAAACGGGCTCGTTGCCTGCTGAGGCCGCTGCCAGGGCTTAGGTGGTTTCCAGACACACAGACGTGTGTCCTTCAGGACCCGGTGACACCTTCTGCTTGCCCTTGATCTGAGCTGGGTTCAGAGCAGCAAACCGGTGCCGACATGCTCCGTATCTGCAGCCTGGTCCCCTGAGCCATCGAGATCCAGTCTTTTGCCGGCAGTAAGGGAAGCAAATTAAATGAAGGCAGGATTACCATGATCTCTATATACATGTGGGATTTGTAGCTTTTGTTAACAACCTTGTTTCACGGTTGCAGCCATGTAAGACCATTCCCTTCTTCAAATTAAGCAGGGTTACTTTCCCTCAAAGCCCTTGTTCTGCACTGCAGCCCTAGTTTTATCAAAGCACTGAGATTTAAATGTTTGTTTAAGTAGACATATGCGCTTAAGCGCTGTGCTGGGCAGGAATGCACTTAAGCACCTTCTTAATTACAATTAATTGTGTTCTAACTGTCCCCCCCCCGATTTTTTTTTTAGTGTAATCTATGGGAAAATTTCCATTTTCCTTTCTGTGGCTTTAAAAGGTGGCTGCTTAACCAGCCCCTTCTGCTCTTCCGTGAGACTTCCCAAACAAGCTGCACGTCTTCCAGCACGCCACTTGTCAACGGCGTCGCCACGTTTCCCTTGGTGCCTCTGTCTAAGGACAGCTGGCGTCCACCGGGGTCAAACCAGAGCCTGTTTTTTGCTTGGTGTTTCTTCATCAGTGAGTTCCATCCAGCAGTTGTAGAGCCAGGAAGAAGAGTCCCTGCCGTGAGCTGCTGCTCTGCGCCTTCTCTTGGTCTCTGACAAATTGCTGGGGGCTGGGGGTGCCTGCGCAGCCGGCCTGGTTCAGCAAGCAGGTTGCAGTGCTAAGGCTATAGGGGGTGCGAGCTGGGGCTGTGCTGGTGGCCCAGCAGACGTGGCCGGCTCTCGTGTCCTCGGCAGGGATGCTCCTCCTGCGGAGCGAGCCTGCCGGGGGGAGAGCCGGAGCGGAGGAGTCCCCGGTGGTGTCGGGGCACGTCGCCGTGCGTGCAGCTCACCAGAGGAGCTCCCAGCTGCTCTCTAGGTGCTGATCAGGAGGATGCAGTTCATTGGGTTGTCTCCACGCTTGTTATTTTACTGCTTGAATCAGTGGAACTGTTAGCCTGATAGGGTTCCATGCTGCTCTAAATGAGCTGTCCTGTGCCAAGGCATCTGTCCGTATTCCTGACAGCAATTGCTCAGCGTGATGGGTTGCTTCTCTTTACATGAGTCTGAATCTGAAATGACACTTACTGGTTTTATCGGGCGAGGAGGTTGTCTCTGCCCCCTTCCCCTATCTCTGTATCCAGAAGACGAGAATGTGGCGTGTGTCACGTTGCCATCTTCAGTCTGGTCGACAGGGAAGTTCCCTTATGCCTGCCTTGCTTTAATGCTTTACATGTGGGGTTGGGGGTTGAGAAAGCCGCAATGGGACGTTTCCAGTTTGCAGGTGGAGTCGATGTGTGCAAGCTTAAGGCTCCTTCTGTTGCTCCTCACGAGCAGAAGCTTCACGTATGGCTGAACCTGCCCACGCCCCCTCTGCTGCACTTGATCCCGGGCGCGCAGCTGCCCTCACCCCAATTGCAGTTACGCGCTTTCGGGGGTGCCTTCCCCTTTCTGGTGTTACAGCGGTCGCCCTTCATGCACGTGGTGTGCCGAGGCCGTGGGGCTGCGTGGAGCCAAGTCCCAGCCCGTGGCAGCTTCCAGCCTGCAGGAGACGAATGCGTGGCAGCGGTGGGCAGACGGCTGCCAGGGCTGCGGCAGAGGAAGGATGCTCTGCTAAACCACGACGGAGCAAAACGGGCAAGGTAGCTAGCAAGACCACTAGACTGCGTGGGGGCTTTCGCCAAAAAGTGGCAATTAAACTTCCATCTCTGTGTGGACGCCGCCACCGATTCCCAAGAGAGATTGCAGGGAGGGGGAGAGTTCCCTTAAAATGACCAGGGACACAGGGGAGGATCTTGTCTTTGTGCAGAAGCCTTGGAGCACCTCTGGAATGGCTGCAGAAACCCTGGCAGACAAGCAGCCCGGCACTGCCCTGGTGGGGATCAGCATCTTCCAGCAAGTTTGAGAAACTTCTCTTATTCCCGGTAACCCAATCACTGTTCCTGTTCGAGGGGGTAGAAACGAAACCTGCTTTGGTATTGCAGCGCTCTTCTGCGCACAGAGGAAGGAATACAGACTATTTTAAGTTCACTGATGATATTTTCCTCAAGATCTGGTGCACAAACCCTGCCTATTTTTCATTATTCTTAACATACCGGCTCTCCCGCCCCCGCTTAGCCGCCTGCTGGCCGTGACAGCTACTCCATCAGAGTAAGCCGAAGAGTTTGTTGCTTTGAAATACAAAAAAGTTCTTCCAGTTAATATTTGCTCCAGACTCCTTTCCCTCACCTCCCGCTTGCCTCAGGGTCTGGAGAAGGAAAAGGTGCATTGTGATGCAGATGTGTTTATTGAAACGGCAGCCACAGAAAGAGGAAAATACGGGATGTAAAGCACTTTGCTTCGCAGCTTGAACAGTGCCCTGAGCATCCAGCACTCATAGCTGTCGGGACCGTGTGCTTCCCCCAGCGAGGCATGGCGCTTATGAACCAGGCTCCTGCTGAGGTCCTATTTTTCCAGTCCATCAGCAAGCTGTGCCTAGAGGAGGGATCTTCTTAAAAAGGAAAGGTAAGGCAGAAAATCCGTTATTGCCTTCAAACTCTCTCCCAAGCCATCAGTCTGTAGGAATGATACCTAAAAGCTGAGATAGAAGTCAGGATTTTTTTTGTTTCCATGGAGACTGAAATTATTACAGTGATTCCCTGCTTGGCTTTCAGCCCCTGAACCTGGTGCCTTTCCCATTCCCGTGCATTGCAGGTGTGCCCTCTCCCCGGGATCAGCCCTGGATTCTCATGGGCAGGATGAGCAGAGATGGAGTGTCTGGGGCCACCAGACGGTCTGTGAGGAGGCAGGATCTTTTGAAGGCAGAAGAAAAGAGAAGCAAGTTGTGCATAGACCGACCAGGCATACGCAGAAATTGCTGCTGGCTGGAGGCTCAGAAATGAGCGGCTGGGCCGGTGAATTCCTGCTGGATGCCTCCGTGTTCAGCTCGGCCATGAGCATCTCGCACTGGGCCCACAGGGCGGTGCCCTCCTGCCACAACCATGTGTCCCGCTCGACTTTAAGGCAAGAAGCAACGAGCTGGTTCTTCACCGTCCTACTCTTCTAAAGGAACACGGAATCTTGATAATGTTTGTGATGACTTGAATAAACATCTTGTACTCGTTTGGGTCTCCCTGGCTTTGTTGGGTACTCTGTTTCTGCTGAGCTTTGCTGTGATTTATTCTGCTGTATTCAAGAAAGGGATTTTTTTCTTATTGCTTTTGCAGTACTTGATCAGTAATAAATAGTAATTATTGACAAAGATCAGCGTAGGCTTGTGAATTTGAGCCTATGCTGTGCACATAACGAAATGTCCTCTCATGGCATTTAAGAACAACCGTAATAAATACTAATTGCAGTCTCTTAGCGCAAGGCCTCAGTCACGGATGTTCCCAACTCGGTGATCCCGACGGCCAGGCTGCAGGCAGCGGGGCTGACCTCTGTCCGTCTGTCACGTCCGGAATGACTGCTCGTGCCTCGGGGGCACTTTGTCCCTGCTGTCTCCGAGGCACAAACCAGCACGAGGCAGGGAGCGCTCAGCTGCCTTTCGGGGTGCCCTCCTCTCCGTTCGGATAGCGCGTTTTGCTGGCTGTGGCGTGCTGTTGAACAGCTTCTGCTTGGATCCAAGTGTCCTGCAAAGCGCTTCCGAGAGGCTGACGTGGACCCCGGCGCCGGCTCTGGCCAGTGCAGCCCCAGACCAAAAAAAAAACCCAAACCCTTAAATGCTGAAGAAAAACCTTTCCTGCTTAGAGCTAAAGAAAATCTTCGTACCACAGACACCGTCATCTTGTTGATGAACCTTCGGGATCAGTTGTTGCTTCCCGGGCTGGACGTGCCCAACCTGCCGGCGGGGATGGTGACCTCCGGGCGGCGAAGCCGAGCTCCCCGCTGCACCAGGGAGCGCTCGGGCGCTGGTGCCCGGCCGTGGCCTTGGGACTGGGGTGCGTGGGACAGCGGGGTTGCGTCCGACAGCCTGCGCCTTGGCTGCCTCCTACGCTTCTTGTTTTACGGAAAATCGAAGTTGTCATTTACTTCCCTGCGGCGGAGTCCTTTTTATCTGTTGCTTTTTAATCTGTCATTTTGTTTTCTCTAGCAAAGGTTAATTTGATATTCTTCCCTCCCTCTGCTTTCCCTTCTTTTGTCAGCGGTTCTCTGGTGGGGTTCTCTGCGCTAGCAACTGTACCTCGCTGTCGCTGCTGTGTGATGCTGTAGGTCCTGCGCAAATGCTAATTTACCCCTTTGGATTTAAAAATGTATAGGAGATACGAGGGGTTCCTACCACCAGGGTGTTGCTTTGTGCGTGAATGCATTTATTTTCACCCACTATTCCTAGGCAGATTATACCAAGCTTACGCTGACAGAATTATTTGACAGCATCCCTTGATATTTCAGCATCTCGTAAAGAGCCAAAATCCAGAGGATATTTTGCAGTTTGTTTTCTCTTTAATCTGTTCTCTTTGTTGCTGAGTGCAGGCAATGGATTGTGGAGCTCTTAGCCTTGATAGCGTCACGGTACCGTCCATCTCATTTGATCTGAAACCATTAAGTGTTGAAGGAAGACAGAGGGAAAATAACAGAGGGAGTGTGAGCATTGAACCAAAGAATTGTATAAATGCCAAACTAAAACCAGTCTCATCCTCTGTGCGATGTCTTTTTACCAGGAATTAGTGAGATGTGTGTTCCACGTAATGGATTTTACCAAGGGTGATGGTGGGGATAAAAGATGAGCAAAGCATATGTACGTTAAATATCAACACCGTGGGGTAGGTTCCACTTAAAAGGCAGCCTTGCTTTCTCAAACTGCTGGACCTTGTCAGCCGAAATACAGTATATATTGAAAACCCTTGAGAGCTAAAGATTTTTTACCTGTGCACTCTGCCCCTCAACTTCATTTTAAGACGGATTTATTTTCATGGGAATGGCGCTCTAGTTTGATGCCTCTTTTTGGTAACGTGGTAGCCCAGCAGAAGTCAGTGATTTATTTGTAATGGGAAGGGGAGCTGCCCCAGGACCTGGGCTGCAGGTTGCAGCCTGCTGGGCCTTGCTGGGAGTTGTCCCAAGCCCCTGGCACTTGGGGGAAGCTTGGGAAGGGTCTGGGGCTGCTCCATGCCCAGTGCAGCAAAGCCACTACCCAAATCCAAGCAGCAGCCTCCGTTTTTCCGTGCTCATTTGGCACAGGGGTAAGAAGCAGCTGCCCAAGGAGAGAGATGAATGCCAAGGGACTCCTCGCTCCTTCTCAAAGGAGCTGGTGATTTATTGCTGTGTCGTACAAATATTTAATACAGGAGGGGGATGGCCTGAACGTGAGGGGTTTGCCTCCATGCAGGGGGGCTGCCCGGTGGAGAAGCATGGGTGAAAACTGCATTTAGCAAACAGGTAAACTGTAAAAGTGCAGCTTTTTAAGCAAATCCTGAAAAGTCTGCGCTGCGCTCAGACATGCCCCTGTGGTTCCCCCAGCACTTCAGGCTAAAAAATTTGGGTATGGATAGCGGCGGAGGGACCTGGGCACGGGGCGGCAGCTGAGCCCGTTCCTCACCTCAGGTTTTGCTGGTTGGGCTGAGTTGTGGCCACAACAGAAGACATTGCTGTAAAATCGAACTCGTTTCACGCTAACTTTATTTGGCACCAGCTGCAGTCACACATTTGATTCTCGGGGATGTGCAGGAGAATTCACCTGCAAAATAGCAAATCCCCGCCTGGCCGAGTGACATTTCCCTCCTGCAGTAAGAGAAACCCGTGCTCCACCGGGCATGGCTCCGCAAACGTGAGGAAGCGCGCTGCTGAAAAAGGGGCAGCGCCGTGCTAAGCTGGGAAATTGAAAAATCAACCCAAACCAGGACTTGGGAGACTACTTTGAAGGCCCTTCTTCCCCAGGCAAATAAATCACTGACGCGCAGCAGTGAATGGAGCACTGAGCCCTTCCTGTAATCGCCTCTGAGAAGCGAAGCCATTGGGAATTTGCGGGAATCGCCCAGCCCGAGGGATAAGGGGGGGGGGGGAATCACAGCAGAGCGCTTGCAGGAGCTCCGTGCTGCGTGATTGATGGTGATTTCTCATTGCAGTTTCCTGCTTTTTCAACTTCACCACCCCGTCCGGGATTGTGCTGTCACCAAATTACCCTGAAGAATACGGCAGCAGCTTGCACTGCGTTTGGTTAATTATAGCGAAACCCGAGAGCCGAATTCACTTGGCTTTCAATGATTTTGATGTGGAGCCTCAGTTTGATTTCCTAGCCGTGAAGGATGGTGGGACGGCTGAATCTCCGGTGCTGGGGACCTTCTCAGGAAACCAGATCCCCTCCTCTCTGACCAGCAGCGGTCACGTAGCCAGGCTGGAGTTCCAGACCGACCACTCTATGGAGAAGAGAGGCTTCAACATAACCTTCACCAGTAAGTGCCCAATCCTTCCTTCTGGTTTTCATTTCGAGCTCTAAATTCTTACTGGGGACCAACGGGTAAGAGTTTGAACTCACTAAAACCATTGCAAATCCAAAGTCTGAAAATTGGGGATTCCTTCAGCTTTGCGGCTGGGTAATTGGGGGTTGGTTTCAAGCTTAGAGCTTGATCGCACAAGTTTCTGGCTGTGAAGTTTAAGTGTTACCCAGCAGTGAAAGGAACCGTTTGGCCCTGGATTATCCACGGCGCAGCCAGGGTTTCTGTCCTGCCGTCGGTCCCGGCGTGCTGCGCCAGTTGGGCTTTCTGCTCTCCCTCGCCTCCTCCACCCTGCTCGCTGCGGCGAGACGGTGCTTTGTGGGCAGCTTGGTGCAGCCCAGGAGGATTTACTGGGATGGTTGCGTTCATCAGTCGGTACTACCGGCGTCTGCTGACACCCAAAAGCATGCAAGACTTTGAAGATCAAAGAAAACATGTAGCAATGTCTTATTATATAAAGCATTGACACTTCCGCAGATATATTTGGCTTCACCTAAGTCCAGTCTTCAAATCTCAAATGAATGCTATGGTAATTTTATCCTCTTATTGTCCTATAATTTTCTAAAGAGCGTTATTAAACCTATTCAGCAGAACTGATAAATGACTTTGTTATAATAGCCTTCGGTGGCACAGCTAAATTAATAGCCTTTCTAGCCATGATTGCAAATCCTCTATTTAAAAAAAAAAAAAAATAAATACAGCAGAGGTCTTAAGAAACCATTTGTAGGTTGAAGGCTCATCAGATGAAGTAGCTTTTGGGAGGGGGTGCCACTGAGCCCCAATCCTGCACACGGGGAGGCACCTCCTCCAGAAACGCTGGCGGTGCCCTCCCGTGTGCACCTCCGACACGCTGCCTACCCGTGTTGGGAGTCGTGGCTGTCCCCTGTATGAAGACCTTTTTAACCCAATATTTTATTGTTGTAAACACGTCCGTTAATCCGTTCCGATTGCTTGAAGTAGCGAAAGGGAGCTCCCGAGCCTTCCTCGGGTGCCTCGCCATCCTTTCCTTCAGTTCAGGTATGAGAGGGGAGACAACAAATTGCTGCAGGGGGCAGATGCGAGAGCACGAGGACCAGATTCGGGCTGTGGTTTCCCCTTTAGCACTGGATATAACAAGATATTATGAGAGCAACGATGCTCTGTAGGAAATCCAGACCTCATCTGAATTTGGGCAAGTGCGTTCGATACTAGAAGCGTGTGTGTGTAATTAATCTGGAGGCTTTAATCTTTCATATGCTGCTCATCTCTGAAGACCACCTCCCAGCATACATACAGTACATAATTATGCACTTAATGGGGAATTAAGGCTGTAGATGCCTTTCTGCCTGGTTGGCTGGCCTAGTTTTTAACTGCTGGTAAAGGGCAGGCCTTTAAACCGAGCTGTGTGTCTGTGCCATCCCGCCTGCTACTTTGCAACACCTAGAAAGGTAATTGCTGCCTGTCCTTCATTTTATCCCAGTAATGGTGACAAGCGAGGCTATGGCAGTCAATCACACAACGTGCTGAGAGGACCCTTACTTTTAACCACAGGGCCTTAAAGCTTTCATTTTTCCTCGTTAACGGGTAACTTATGTCCCCTCCGTGCAGATGCGCGCACTGTGGTGTTTTTAGAGTTTTTAAGAATCCTTCTCTGTTGTTAGTATTTGTGCATCGTTATGTCTGAAAGCCCTCAGCACAAGGAGGACATGGAGCTGTTGGAGCGGGGCCAGAGGGGGGCTACTAAAATGCTCCGAGGGCTGGAGCCCCTCTGCTCTGAGGCCAGGCTGGGAGAGTTGGGGGTGCTCAGCCTGGAGCAGAGGAGGCTGCGGGCAGAGCTGAGTGCGGCCGGTCAGGGCTTCAAGGGGGCCCAGAGGAAAGGGGGGGACAAGCTTTTTAGTAGGGCCAGCTGGGACAGGACAAGGGGGGATGGCTTTAAACTGAAGCAGGGGAGGTTTAGACTGGATCTAAGGCAGAAATTCTTTCCAGCGAGGGTGGTGAAACCCTGGCAGGGGTTGCCCAGCGAGGGGGTGGAGGCCCCATCCCTGGGAACATTCCAGGCCAGGTTGGCCGGGGCTGTGAGCAACCTGATGTGGTTCAAGGTGTCCCTGCTCCTGCAGGGGGGTTGGGCTGGGTGACCTCGAGGGGTCCCTTCCAACCCAAAACAGTCTATGATTTGATGATTCTGAACGATTGCTAAGAAGATAATTTGGTTCTGCAGGCTCTCTTCTGGCCCTGGTACCTCAGCACCTCATGGACGGACATGGTTTTAATCTCATCCTTCCTCTCTCAGGTCGCAAACAAATGCTTGTGGTAGAGATAGGGAACAGAAAAATTGAAGCCACTTCAACTAAATGAAAAGTGGAACTGTGGGAACACACACTAGTGGTGTAGGCAAGAGGTGGTGACGTGATTTCTGCTACAGGCTGACTCCTCTGTGCAGAACACAGTAGCTGTGCTGGGATGATGGTGATGGTGGGCCAAATTCAAGTCCGTGCTGTTCGGCCTTCCCTGCAGGGAAGGTCCGCTGTCCAAGGGCAGGGTCAAGTGCTGTTGTCTCCATAGGAAACACGTGAAACTATTGTGTGATTCCTAAGTTTGTGGTCCAACATACCGATTTTTGAATTGGACAGCGGTGGGGGAAACAAGTTACTCAACTGTTTTCTTCTCTTCCCCTCTTAGCGTTCAGGCATAACGAATGCCCTGACCCTGGCGTGCCTGTGAACGGAAAGCGGTTTGGTGACAGCCTCCAGCTTGGCAGCTCCGTGTCCTTCCTTTGCGACGAGGGCTTCATTAGGACCCATGGCTCAGAAACCATCACCTGCATCTTGAAGGAAGGAAACGTGGTCTGGAACAACGCGGTGCTCAGATGCGAAGGTAAATTTTACCATCTTCCCTATCAGTCTGTACGTGCACCCTGGAGGGAGAGTGATCCCCTGGTGGCTGCAGTCTTTCAGGACCAAGGATAAAAGCTCTGTCTGTTGGGATCCCACTCGGATAACCCATAGCGAAGGTGCGCGGGGCTGACCCTGTGGGGGGCCTTTGGCCATCGTGTAGGCAGAGGCATTTGTTGTTGAGAGCTGAAGGACTATTGGACTTGAGTTCTAACCCTCGGCTCGTCAGTTATGGCCATGATGTTGCATGGCTCGGGAAGGTGGTGTCTGCACAGCAGAGTTTGCTTAGGAGGAAGAGCCGGTCCCGATAATCACCGAGCACTGAACTCAGTTTGATTTCTAATTTTTTTTGTGAAATGAATGGTGGGGATTATTTTTATCAGCTCCGTTCTTGTTACGGCAGGTGTTTTTCTAATAACAAAATAAAATCATAGAATCATAGAATGTTTTGGGTTGGAAGGGACCCCTAGAAGACATCTAGTCCAACCCCCCTTCAGTGAGCAGGGACACCGCTAACTAGATCAGGAGGCTTTGATTTACTGAAGACTAAAATAAAAACATTAATGGGAAGGAAAGAAAGAGGCCTAAAAAAAAGAGTTGGAAGATGGGTAGAAGCCCCGACAGGGAATTATGTAGCTTTGGGGCAGAAAGGAGCCTCTTGTTTGAAAATAGTTAGGATCCAGTTGACATCGATTGACTTTCATCTGGCGTCCTTCAGACCAGCAATGAAGGTTTTAGGCCCAGGCTTATGTAGGCATTTCAGGTCACGTCAAGCGTGGTGTTTTGTAGCCCTTGTGCAGAGCTCGCACCACGCTTGGCCCTGGGTCGGTGCTTCAGCAGCCACCCTGGAGGAGCAGGGTCCCCTCGGTGGCAGTGAGTGTCGTGGGACGAGGGGCTTGGTCTGCCCCGTGGCAGCTCCCGAAGGCTGCGACAGGAATTTGGGCACGCTACCACACACGGGACGGGAAGAAGTACCTGGTGATGAATCCTGCAGGGTGCTGAGCAGGGGGAGCACAAGCTCACAGGAACAGATATGCTTTTCCGTCCTGTTTAATTTTCTTGGAGGATGATACATTGCAGTTATCGAGGGCTATAGGACTTTGTACCTCTGGTCCATCAGATCCGGTGTCCTTTTTCTAGAAAAAGGAATAATATGCCTTCAGCTTCTGCTGATGGCACAAGGGACCGCAGTGTGGAATAAATGCCATTGTCTTGTGATGTCCCTTGTGGCAGAAAAGACATGACTCAATTACCACAGATATAAAAGATTTTCTGGCACCTGCAGCTACTGAAATGCAAACTGACCTTGCAGTTTTCTCTGGTTTTATATCTAATAATTATTATTATACCCTGTCTCCTTAGAGCCGCTGCACAAGGTCAGGCTGCTGACTCCCCCAGACACAGTAGCAGGCCCCTACCTCTTCAGTTTAAGCTGAAAAGGCGTTTTCTTGCCAGCTAGCATTGTCATTTCATCTGGGTCTGATTATTTTTAACGCGCGAGAGCCAGTAATGCAGGGATGCTATCACATGGCAGGGCAATGCTGCCTGGCCGGGAGGGCTACGTCCGATCACACCGCAGGTTCCGTGATGCTCTTCGCCTGAATTGTGTCCTTTTCCTTGTCCCCAGCGCCCTGCGGGGGCCACTTGACATCTCCCAGCGGAACCATCCTGTCCCCCGGCTGGCCTGGCTTCTACAAGGACTCGCTGAGCTGCGCGTGGGTGATAGAGGCCCAGCCGGGCTACCCCATCAAGATCACATTTGACAGGTACCCTCGCCCCCCAAAAGTTTCCTCTTTGCGGTTGTTTTTGGTGGTTCCAGCAGTGTTGAGTTGTAGCCACCCCCGGAGGAAAAGGGAACAAACTGCTCTGTGCTGGGTTTGGCAGTGAGGCTTCTGTCTATTTTTTTTTTTTAAATTAACTCCTGACAAGACATTAAAATTCACCTAACGCTCAAGAAGAAAAGGTGGAAAATGATGATTTTTTTTTTCCCCCTCTGGTTTTGACAAACTCCTGCTAATTTGCAGTGCTATTTTAGATCCGCGTAGGACACGTTTTTGGAGGCTGAGCTCCCCCGTGCTCAGCCTGCCAGGGAGAAGCCGCGGTGAGGATCTTGCCCTGACGCGGGCGCGTTGGGTCTCTTGACTTGGCCTGGGTTTCACTGTTGGAGGAGGGCTGGGCCTTCTTGAACTTGGGTCTGTGTGTCTGAGAAGCGATTGTTCCTGCAGCGTTAGGTGCTTGTTGCTGCAAGGACTGTTCGGTGTCAGCAGGTGAAGGAACAGAAAGAAGCCAAAATGCTTGAGAGGGGACCGCCGTGTTCTCTGTAAGATGCTCAGCCAGCCAAGGTCAGGCGGTAGAAACGGACCCGCGTATGCCCCATGGCCTGTGCTGCCCTCGAGCCATTAGAGCACATTCAGGATAAAGAAAAATTAGCCACACTGGTTTTTCACAGACGCATTCTCATGCCCCTTTCAGATTTAAGACAGAGGTGAATTACGACACCCTGGAAGTGCGAGATGGACGGTCCTACTCTTCCCCGTTGATCGGTGTCTATGATGGGACTCAGGTGCCCCAGTTCCTCATCAGCACCAGCAACTACCTCTACCTCCTCTTCACCACTGACAAAAGCCACTCTGACATAGGCTTTCAGATCCGATACGAAAGTAAGTGCAAGTTATTCACGGAATTACGCGCTCTCCAGCAGCACAATGGCCTCAATCAGAGGCCGGGTGGGCTCGCATCTCCCCTTTGCCAGGCAGTTAGCACTATTACACTGATTGGGGAATGTGAAGCTGCTCGAGTGAAGGAGCTTCTGTGTTTTGACCATCTTGGTTGAGTTTTTTATTTTAGTATCTACAGAATATTATTGATTTTAGGAGGCAGAGCTGAGGTCCTCTGCCCATTTTCCGCTCTTACTTTTGGAGTCATCAGTAGGGCTTTGAGCTCATAGGAGCTGAACTTTCCCCCAGGCTAATTACTGCCCCTTGCAGCGGGCTCTGCGGCCACCGAGTGGCCTGACACGAGTGGGTTTGTTTGCCACAGCTGTGAAGCTCCAGTCAGACCACTGCTTGGATCCGGGGATCCCAGTAAATGGCCAGCGCCATGGGAACGATTTCTACGTGGGAGCGCTGGTGACGTTCAGCTGCGATTCGGGCTACACCCTGAGTGACAGTGAAGCCCTGGAGTGTGAGCCCAACTTCCAGTGGAGCCGGCCCCTGCCCAGCTGTGAGGGTAAGGAGCGCGGAAGGTAACAACATCTGCAGGAGACGGCCAACGCTTCATTGCAGATCTGCTGCAAAAGCAAAGCAGCAATTGGGACCCTCGCAGCAACATTTGGTCTGGGTATCTTGTTTGCTTTTGATGGGTTGGGCTTTGTTTTGGCATTCAGAAGAACTGATGTTCTTCCAGCTGATGATGGGGTTTGAATTCTTTAATTCTTTCTCTCCTTTTTTTTTTTTTCCTTCCAGCTCTATGTGGAGGCTACATTCGTGGTTCCAGTGGTACCATCTTATCCCCAGGCTTCCCTGATTTTTATCCCAATAACTTGAACTGCACGTGGACGATAGAAACATCACATGGAAAAGGTGAGAAACCTTCAGCTTAGGGTGGTGTAAGAGATGGACTGGAGGCTGGTGGTTAGTGGGGGAGACAAGCGCTCCCTACATAAGCCAAGAGTTTGTCTCCAAGGCGGCGATGATGGGTACCCGTGTGCTTGGCCGGTTGCTGTTCTTGCCACTACTCAGACATTGTCTCTGGGCAAGATGCAGGGGTTTTTGGTGCTGCATCTCTTAATCCCTTTAGGATGGAGAGGGAAAGATGGTCCCTTGTCAAACCTCCAGATCTGGGAGCCTGTGCCAGGCGTTTGCTTTGGTTTCAGACCTTTGTGGCAGTATCCTCTGGAAAGTGAGCTGGTGTTCGGATGCTTGGTCTGGCTAGTAACCTCACATGGAGGAGGGGCGAGCCGCCACTGACACCGCTGCAATAATAGTTGGTACTCCATAGTACTTGCGGCTTTATTTTTCTTTGCAGTGCTGGATCGCTATCTGTGTAACATTTTCCAGGTGGAGAAGTGGAAGCTTGTAGTAAATCATTTCCAGCCATGGGACAGAACTCAGGCTCTCAGTTCCCAGCCCTGTCCTAGTTCTGCAGCTCTCGTTTCCCCACTAGCTAGGAGTACTGCCAGCAGAGAGGCGAAGCGCGGCTCTGTTTAGTCCCATCTCCTGTGCGGCACAGGCCAATCTTTCCTCCTGGAGGAAAATTTCAAGGAAATGCATTGCTGATGATTAGAGAGCAAGTTTTATGTATGGGGGGTGGTGGTGGTGTGTAATTTCTCCTGATCCAGACAGTATCTGCCTGGCGTAAGCACGAAAGGTATAAACCCCGTATGCAGCTTTATGGACTCCGCTATAACTGTCTGATCGCACCGGATATCAGCACGACGGGAGCTGTCATGAGCCAATTTTGCAAATGCCATTTGTATTACAGCAAATAAACTTGTCAATGAGCAGCACAGTGCATTAAGGGAGCCATTGCACGCTGTGAAAAGTATTCCATTGAGTAGCAGCAATCCACTCGGCATTAATCCACTCTGCCTTGGATTCGGCTCTCCGATGAGACACTGCAGTATCCTGTAGCTAAGCTAAGCACAACACAGCAAACTGACAGTCTTTTATCTGAGAAAGCACAGCTCTGATGGCCTCTGTGCTTTTATGCCCACATCAGAAGGAAGTCTTCTGGCCGAGCTAAGTAAGGCTCGAAAAAACTCGGTGCCTTTGCAGATAGTGGAGATATGCCTACAGGAGTCGAGGGGCTTTTTGTCCCCTGTCCTGTAAGAGATCCTGCTGTGGCCAGTCCAGTGGTAAGGAAATAGTGCATCACTTACCGCATGCAGTTTGGGATCATCCGGAGAATTCAGCCCTGGATCTGAGCGTCTTGAGCCCGACCATGTTTGTCACGCCTGGAGAAGGTGGGTATGGAACTCTCTGGAAAGCTGGTCCTAGCTTTAGCGGTCTGAAGCCTATGAGTTTCTTTGGAAATTCTAGCCTTAGCTGAAGGTAATGAATATTAGAAAATCAAACTGTGAGCTGCTCTGTAAACCCAGCTGGTTGTAGTGAAAATGCTCAGGTCTCCGGGCCTTTGATGAGTTTCAGCTCTTCTTACCTATCAGGTTGTGCTGGAAAAGTAAGGGTAAGATTCTGAGAAAAGAAGTTGAGCGTTTAAAGACACCCCTCTATACCAGCGAAAGGAGCATGTTCATACTGCGTTTTGTTTGGTATTTTATCCCTCTCCTTACCCGCTGTTGCTATCCCTCCTTCACGCCTGTTCTCCAGGAGCTCGTTAGCGATGACCTGCGGCACACGGTGGGATCCCTCTCTTTCCCCGGTGCCCTCCTGCGGGGCAGCGGGCTTCGCCCCCAGGCAGAATCCCCCTTCCCGCGTTGGTGGAGCTTTCTGGGCTAGGAAAGCTTCACCCAGGCAGCTGCTTGGGTGCAGGGAATCTCCAAATCCAGCTCAAGGTTAGGGCGAGAAGAGGGTAGGTAGAGGACGTTGTACAGTTATAATAAGCTGGTATCCAGCCAAGTTACGTGTCAGGAAAACCTTCCTTGTCCCTGTAGTTCAGGCAGGTTGTTTATTTACAAGTGCAATGAAAGGAGGAGATGAACAAAGATGTCCTTTTCTCTGAGGTTTTGTGGAAGGTCTTGGAATGTATTTAGGTGCTGGGCAGCATTGGAATGTATTTAGGTGCTGGGCTGTGCTGGCGGGGCTGTGTGGGCACACATGCATGCCCACGTACACGTCCTTTCTCTTGCAACACCATCCTATCTCTGTTCGTGATCCACTTTCCCAGCTGTCACTGCCTTAAACTGCTGCATAAGGCATGGCACGAAGCTCCCGCCAGCTCTTCCCAGCATTCCCGCAACGCTTCCCCTCATTCTTCAGTAAAGAGCAGTGGGGCACTGTGATCCTGAGTCGGAGCAGTGGCTGCTGAAGTGGAACGACTGTAGTGCTTGGAGAACAGGAGAGGCTTTCGAAAAGGCGTAACTGAGCCCTGTCCTGGGCTGACTTCCCCGGCGGTGCACTCGCGGGGCAGAGTCTTCCCCCTGTGCTTCGTCCTTGCCTTTCAGTTCCCTGTTCCTGGAGGCCACCGGGTGCATCAGCGCTGGGTAAACTTGGTGCTTGCTAAACCCAGAAGCTTTATTAATTCTGCTGAGAGCAGGGGTTATATTCACATGACTTAAGGGTTTGCAATTGTACCTGATTTTTCTTGTTCTAGTTTTACGTTTCCCACATCCACTTCTACTAAAGCCTTCCTGCTTGGGCTTGCAGCGCTGCTGCTGTCCCGGGCCTGGGAAGTCTTTCAGTTCCCACAAAACAGGGCAGAGCTCAGGGCTGGTGCTTCCCAGTCCACCGGACACTTCCCTGCCGAGCAGGGATGATCTGCGTCATAAAAGCCGGTCTCAAATGATTCACTCTGGATCTTTATGAACATCTCACACGTGGCCAGCACGAGGCCCCCGCTCGTTTTTGGTTCTTACAATAGTTGCTTTTATGTGACCGCATAGACTGATTTACCTTATGGACTCAGGAGCTGTGCAACTTGAGTTTAAAAGCAGCTTAATTTTAAAGCTATTTACGTGCTTAAAGAGGGACCATTATTTTTAATCTGAGAACTTCAAAGTGATTTCTTTTCCCTGTAATTTGTTTTGTTATTTCTTTTACAGCGCATGGACCCCCCCCCCCTCCCCATTTGCAGAGGCGCTTTGTGCCACAGTAAATTCCAGACCAGAGCAAAGGTTTAATGAGAGTCACAAATGCTTTAAAATGAGTTTGTAATTAGCCCTTATGGCCAAAGTTGCCCAGCCCTGAGCTGCCTCTGCTGCCGGAGAGGTTACCGGTTGATTGGAGTTACCTTAAAAGACCTGGAGGCAGGGGCTGTCCTCCCAGTCGGGGACTGAATTACGCTTGTGTTTCTCTGGCGGTGTGTTGATTTTGGTGGAGTGATATTATTTCTGTTTCCTTAAGATTGGGTTTTGTAAAGGCGAGGGTATAAATTTGCTGTCAGTTGATAAACAGGGAAAACTTAAGACATTTTGTATTCATTGTGTCTCACCAAGTTTTCAGGCCAAAGCAGGTCATATCTATTTTCAATTGACTATGCTGCTGGTGAGAATAATAACCCCTTGGAAGCCGTTAGATGTTTCCTACCTCCGTGGAGTTCTGCGGGGGGAGGAGTGGAACTAAAAATTTTCTGCCAGGCTCCCTACAATATTTACCTGGATATAAGGAGGGAATTGTCAAAGTCAAGACCCCTTTCGGTCCCTGCTAAGCAATGAGCTGCACAAATACTTCTGCCTGGGACACCAAAGGTTGGGAAGGTGCAATGAGCTGTGTGACAGGGATGAAGATGGGGGAGAACAGGGCGGTTGAGGTGACCCTGGAGCCCTGCTTCTTCCCAATCCAGCGATTTCCATGGGAAAGGCTTTGTGTTGGTTACCAACCTCTCTGTCCGTCCTTTCTGGGAAGGGAACTGCTTGCGTGTGACCAGTAAACCTTCAAAAAGAAATTGGATAGACATAGGGATAAGTGGAATATTCAGACTTATAATTCGATGCTGACAAAAAACCGTTGGGATGGATATTAAATCTCATGCTCCAGAGCTTTAATCAATCTCTGGGTTGGTCTCATCCTGATGAGGATGGGAATGGGGAGCAAGGAGGAGACTATTCCTCCGATCCTTATTTACAGATTTCCCGTGCTTGCTTTGGAATCAGCTGATGCTGTGCTTTGGCAGAGATGGGATGCAGAGCAAGACAGCCCTTGGGGCTCACCAGGCTGGCGGGCTCCGTGTTGTTAATCACTGGCTTCAGTGAAATAACTCGGTCACGCCGCTGGGCAGCCCCGGTGCGCGCGAGGAGGCAGGGATCTGACTGTGACTAATGAAGAGCAGATTCCAGCGCTTGCCTTCGCATGGAGGCATCTGTTCCTCTGCAGACAGCCCTGTCGAGTTCAGTGGGGTTATGAGGAGCGTAACGCCCAATTCAGCGTGAGCAGGGGCTCGGGAGCCTGCCCCTGGGTGCTCAGAAAGTGTGCGAAGATCTTGGGATGAAAGAAGCCGTATAAATGCAAAGAGGCTTTTTTATTGCTAGGCACCGCTTTGGCTTGCTAACTCCGTGTGACGGTAATGTGACAGGGTTGCTGATGGAAGATCCTGCCTTGCTTTGCTCTCTGAAGGCTGTCACTGCCATTTTTTGTTTTTCAAAGACGGAATTATTTTCCAGAGAATAAGTGTTTCTAATTGCATTTGAATTCCAGCCTGAAAAATCACCTGGCTGGAGGCTTTTGCAAAAGCCTGAAGTGCTTACTATTTTGTGTCTAGAGGTGTGAAGGGTACTTTAATAACCCATTACGCCTGTCTCGTCCATTTAGAAATGCAGCAAGGTCACAGCCTTCTCACCACGGTGTTTCGAATCGTTGAAGCTGAATTTGGAAGAGACGAAACAGTTTTCCCGTGTTTGTCTGTTCTTTCTGTCGCTGGGTCTGTTGTGGTTTTTATTTTTGTCAGTACAATGTGGATACAAGCGTAGGATTCTCTTCGCTCCTAAGAGCTGCTACAACTGGCAAGACCTGGGCTATGAGCACCCTGGCTCCGCGTGCCCTGCCCGAACCTGCAGTGGCTGCACATGCGCTTCCCCCCGCGTGCCTCGGAGGGGACAGCAGGGCCTGGGAGCGGGTCACAAGAAGGGGAGGGATGGCAGCGACCCCCTCCCGGCAGGACAGGGCTGGGCTGGGCCCCGGAGCAAGGCACTGGGTGCTGCTGAGCACAGGGCTGTGCCGCCAGGGGGGAGCACGGGGCTTCCGAGCCTCGGACGGCTGAGGGAGCAGGTTTGTCCATGCGTGATCTCTCCTGTTGTCCTCCAACCTCCGGGGGCCAGCATTCGGTCCCGTCAAAGGAGAGCGTGGGGAAGTCTCTGCAGTCACACTGCTGGCATGCTTTATCTTCTGGAAAAGCCTCTCTGACCTTGATACTTGGCCTAAGTCCTATTTTTCTAGGTACGAATTCCTTCCAGAACATAACTTGGGCGTGTTGTTTTCAAGTCCTCGCAATGACAGCTTCTGCTGTTCTTCCTACCCATCTAAAGGTCAACACTTTCAAAGTAGGATGCTCCTCTGGGCTGCGGGCTCGGTCCCTTCTGCCGCCGCTCGGTCCCTCGAGCGAATCTGTGTCGCCTCTGTTCCCGTGTTACAAAGGCACAAGGACTGAAGATCTTAACTGCCTCTCTCTGTTCTGTGCCTCGTACCGTCCCCTTGTTTTACCCTTTTCATCTATTTCACTTCTTTTCAGCGTGCTTTTTCATCTCACTCGGGCTGCTCTTTACTGGGAAACGGGGAAATCGATACTGGTGTCGATCTCGGGGAGAGGAGAGGGGCTTTGGCTCTGGGACGAAGGGGTGCCATGTGAATGCTGCTGCCTGAAGCCATGTCTGGTTTTCCTCCCCTGCAGGTGTGTTCTTCACCTTTCATACCTTTCACTTGGAGAATGGCCACGACTACCTCCTCATCACTGAAAATACCAGCTTTGCTCAGCCCCTGAAGCAGCTGACGGGCTCTCGGCTCCCCGCCCCGCTTAGTGCAGGGCTCTTCGGAAACTTCTCTGCTCAAATCCGCTTCATCTCAGACTTCTCCATGTCCTATGAGGGTTTCAACATCACTTTCTCGGGTAAGAAGAAGGGTGGGCAAAGACTTTATTCTTTCTGTTTCCTACCCATTTTTGTGCAACTCTTGGGAATAGTTTTCTGTGATGCAGTGCACGTGAGTTGGGTCGCTGATGGTCACTCTTCTCATTACCCCAGTAAATGTTTGTTGCCTTCTCCCTCCTCTCACAGTCACCTTTTCTGCTCTGTTTATGGAGTTTCAGCTGACGTTTTCTTGGGGTGTACTTATCCATCTTTCCTCCAGATGCCTGCCTTCTCTGTTTATCAGGGGGACATCACTGCAGTAGGTACAGCATTTCCATTTCCAACGTGGGAAGCTGGGACAGATGGGATCTTTTGGAAGGCAATGCTGAGCAATCTGGACTTCTTGGATAAGGAGCAAGGCAGAGCTGGTCACTCCCTTTGTCCGTCTGGTCTCTCTTTTTTTTTTTCCTTTGGTTCATTGCTCCGCTTGGATGCTCACCCAGTGAGCCAGCCTCTGCAGCTGGCTTCAGCCTGTCCTAGATCTCACGCATGCCACTTACAGCCTAGGCCAGCTTTCCATGAGCCCACTGGCATTGCCGGGGAACTGGAGACACTATATTCCCTTGCTGCGCTTCCTCTAATTGACCTGCTATCATAGCAGATGAAAGCAGACCTCCTGGAGCTCGGAGCAGGGCGCCAAGGGATGTGGGGTTTTGCTGACTGCAGCGACCCTCCTCGCCCCTGCCGCGCCGCTGGAGCTCTGGCCGTGCGAGACAGCTTCTGCCCTGAGCATTTCCAGTAAGCCAGTCCAGTCCGGCGCTTACTGAACCAAGCCGCTTCTGTTGCAGGCTTCAGCTGCCTGTAATTATACAAAAATGCTGGTTTCTTCAAACGAAAATTCCAGCTTGCCAGAAGTTGTCAATGAAGAGTAGCATGTGCGCGGTGCTCTCGCAGAGGGACTCGAGGAAAGGCACGTTTGCCTCTGCAGAACAGCTCGTCACGCTTGTGAAGAATGGCTTTGCGTGGGTAATCCCTGGTTGAAGTGTGCAAGGGGTTTAACTGTGTCCTTCACCCAAAGTCCTACAAATGACTGCCCAAGAACTGCAGGCAGGTTACAAGCCTGGCGCAAGTCCCCCCCCCCGCCCCCTTCCAGTGCTTAAAGGGGGCCCATAGGAAAGGTGGGGACAATCTTTTTAGCAGGGCCAGCTGTGACAGGACAAGGGGGGATGGTTTTAAACTAAAACAGGGGAGGTTTAGACTGGATCTAAGGCAGAAATTCTTTACACTGAGGGTGGTAAAACACTGGAACAGGTTGCCCAGAGAGGGGGTGGGGGCCCCATCCCTGGGAACATTCCAGGCCAGGTTGGCCGGGGCTGTGAGCAACCTGATGTGGTTCAAGGTGTCCCTGCTCCTGCGGGGGGGTTGGGCTGGGGGACCTTTGGGGGTCCCTTCCCACCCAAAACAGTCTATGATTCTATGAAGTGTTTGCCTGCGCACGCGTGTCAGAAAATGTAATCTTTCCTGCCCGAGTTCCCCGACGAGCCGCTCCATAAGACCATCAGTCACGGCACAAAAGCTTATCGCGTTGCTGCTGTTGTTTTCTGTATCTCAGCAGAGCCTTTAGCCCGAGGGCAGCAGCTGCAGGTCCAGCCCGCTGCTCTGGAAGGGAAATGGCCGTTCTTCCTGCGCAGCTCGGTGCCGACGCGCTCGCGGGCTTGGACGGGCAGAGCTGTTGCCATAGATGCAGAAGAAACCGGCCGCGCCGAGGGCACTGGTATCCGATACCCTCGTCCTGGCTGCTGGAGTCAGGGATTTGCGTTTGATACTCCATGGAAGCTAGTCAGAAAGTTTCCAATGAACTTGCATATTGATGTGGGGAAAATGGCTTTTTACCTCAAATTGCCTGAAATGATCTAATTATAAACTATTATTTTTAATGTGTTTGGGGACTTCTTGCCTTTCCTGGAAAATGAAAATGGGGCTCAGTTGTATTTTTAGCTTCCCCTGGGTATATGTGGACGTACTTTGTACTTTGCAGGTCTGTAATTTTCAAAAAAGAGCCCTCAAACCAGGTTTCCTTCAAAATGTTTTGTGGTCACGGACAGGCGCCTGGCTATTAGCCATAAAGCTGCGTGATCTTTCATTTAGCAGCAGCTTAAATGTTCTCCTGCCTTCCCCAAGCAGGACGCTGCCTTCATTCATTTTCAGGATTAGTAACGTAGAGGCAGCAGAAATCCCATCCGGATCAATTCGTCTTCATTTGACTGAACCAGGGGGACAGTGAGAAATGTCCGTCGCGCTTTGTCACCGCTGACGTTGCTTTCTTTTTTGTCTGACAACAGAAAGTGAGACCTCTTGTATTTTGTGTTGGTTTAAATCGAGATCCTGGTAACCCCCTAGGGGCTGCAAATTGAGAGTGGAACCCGAGGTGGTCTTCATGGCTCAAAGAAGTCGCACATCTTGCCTGGGGGCTTCCTTCACCGGGCTCCACATCAAAACGCGGAGCTCCCTCCTCATCCTCGTGTTGGGGGAGTGGGGTACCCTCCCTGGGGAGTGCGAGGTGTCACCCTGCCATTCCTTAAATGTCCGCTTGTCCCCTGTAGAATATGATTTGGAGCCCTGTGACGAGCCGGAGGTCCCAGCCTACAGCATCAGAAAGGGCCTGCAGTTCGGAGTGGGGGACGTCCTCACCTTTTCCTGCTTCCCCGGCTACCGGCTGGAGGGCGCATCCCGCATCACCTGCCTCGGGGGGAGACGGCGTGTGTGGAGTTCGCCTCTGCCAAGGTGTGTTGGTAGGTGGTCATGTGCTTTCATTTTGCTTGGTTGGTTACACTGTGCTGGATTGTTTTGGTGGGCAGGGATGGGTGGCATCCCCCAGGATGGCATCTTTCCGGGTGGTTGGTGCAGGGACCGGGGAGAGGGAGCGGGAAGGAGCTTTCAGCCCTGCAACGGTGTGTGGGGACTGGAGGGACAGGCAGAAGGGCTGGAGTCCTCTCCCAGGTTGGGGCACACCAAGTGTGCAGCAGACGGGGTCACGAAGCTCGGCAGAAGCCCTGCGTCTCTGCAGCCCATCCACAGTGCAGCGGTCGAGCCCCAGTGCTTATACGAGTAAACGAATCGCGAGCCGTGGGAGATCTATCATCCCTTTTGGGATAGTTTCTGTAAACCAGCATGGTTTTAAGGCCATCCTCCCTTTGAATCACAGCGTTGTAAAACTTAATAGTCCAGACCTGAAAGCTGCTTTTGGGTAGGTGATCTTAAGCAATGCAAGTTCCACGTTAGTATGGATGTCTCTGGGAACCCCCCTCTGGCTTTTACCTTTTCCTTATCCTCCGGAGGTTTCTTGCACGTCACACCTTTCCCCTCCTCTCCTCCCAACCATTTGGCAACCCCTCCAGCCATTATTTACACTAATAACTAAGGACAGAGGAGAGGAAAAAATCCATCTGCAGCCCTGAGCTGGTCTCTGGCTGTCGTCCCTGATGCAGATGGGCTACAGGGAGTCTCGCCTAGCAAGGTCTACAGAACATCCCCCTGCCCAGCCCACAGCACCCTCCAAGCCTAACAGCGCAGAAGAACAAAAGTAGGAAAGAAACTCGCCCAGAGCCACGAGGGATCCATTCAAACCAGGCAGACCAGATCTCTTTTACCTGTTTTTACTCCGGCAAACCCTGCTAGGTCGATTTTCTTGATCTGTGTTAGTGACCTTTGAGGGCCGTGGCAAAGAGAGCATCCCAGCAAGAGCCAGTCTGCTTTCTCAGTCGGTCGAGTTGTGTCGTGCTGAATGCATTTCCCAGCACTGCTTCATGTTGAGGTCCCAGGGCTGCATCATCCTGCCGTGACAAGCAGCCTCTTCAGGGCATGAATAATAATCAGGGTGCGGAGAAAGCTAATGAGGGGAACAGAAATCAGAGAGGATCATAACAAAGCTTTGAGCTTGATGCCCAGACATCATCGCTAAGTGGACACACCGGCTTCCATTTGCCAATTCCCTGCTGCAGCTGGCTTTGAATTAGCATGTTGGGTTTATAATAACAGGTCAGATTCTCTGGCGGGTGATGTGCACAGAGCTCTGGTGGCAGGGTGACAGCCTGGGCCACAGTGTCCCCGCTGCACGCTCAGGGCTGCGTGCTCGCCCTGGATACAGGTGGATATTGGAGACTTACCCATTAAGATCACAGGAGATTTCATTGATTTTGCCAGACAACCCAGACATTTTGTATTCCATTCCTATTGTAGAGATGGCTCTGGAGGGAAACGAGAGCGGTTTGCCCCTGCGGTCAACCCCTCTCTTCCAGGGTAGGGGTGTTCCCCACCGACTGCTACTTCAGACCAGGTCCCAAGTGGTGATGTCTCCAGCACCATCCCCGGGGTAACCTGTGCTAGGGCGAACGTCCTGCTTTTCATACATGGCAAGAGAGGAGGAGAAAGTTGCCTCCAAAGTCCCTCCTCTTGGTGCATCTGCTGCTGCTTCCTTACTTAACCCCCACGCTCTCCTGGAGGACTGGGGGGGGGCAGTGGAGGCGGTGCAGAAAGCTGCACATGCACCGTGATGGGTTTGCTCAGCTCCAGCAGCTTTGTATGCTGCGAAGGACTCGTGGAGCTGAGGCAGAGCGAGCTAATCAGAAAAGCTGTTTTCAGGGCAAGCTGGAGCCACGCTCCCCAGCCGTGCATGCAAAACACCAGGACTCAGAGGAACAGGGAGCCAGTGTTTTACAGCTGAAAATCTTTCAGGGTAAATAGGCCGAGAAAACAACTCCTAGTTTGCTCATGTGGGAGCTAATCAGGGAGTAATGAAAAATCCTAAACGCATGGTGGTGGCAAGGCAGAGATGTCCGTGTGTTGAGGGATTGTATATAGATAGCAAACAGGCTGCGGCGGTCCTGGCTGAAATCAGGCACGGCAGCAACTGCTGGCAGCCGGCGTCCTCTAGGGAGGACGTCCTTTGGGTGCCGTTTTGCAAGAGAGTCCTCGAGCTCTGGGTGGGTGCTGTGGACTTTGGCTTCCTCCCTGCGATAAGGGCGGGTGAGAGCTCATTTCCCCCGTGTCCCGTGAGCTCTGGTGGGGCTCAGCGCTACGGCCTCTTGCGCTCAGATGTGCTTGAATGTCTGTTGGCTACTTCATGTCGCGAAGCCGTGCCCATAGCAGTCCTCTTACACTCGCTGTGGCGTGGCTGTGTGAGCCAGACATCGCGTCCTCAAGAGCTTGCGATTAAAATACATAAAATACAGAGGTGAAGGACGGTTGTTGCTGTTTTCCAGAAGCATTAAGCTGTGGTCTCCTGACATCCAAGAGAGGAGGACAGGTCAAACCTCCAAAGCGCCGTCCCCTTCCTTCTCTGAAGGGGATCATCCTGCCAAGTTTTGAGTCACACAAATCTTCTAGATTCAAATTTGGCTCAAAGTCAAACGCTGCTCGCACTCCGCCGAGCAGAAAAGGAAACAGGTCTGGTGAGGGAGCAGAGAAGCCTTACTGAAAGGGTGTGATAGATCAGGGACGGGCTGCAGGTCGTAGTGAATAACAACACGGAAAGGACTATTTCCTTCCTTCCTTATTTCCTTCCTTCCTTCCTTCCTTATTTCCTTCCTTCCTTTTCCTTCCTTCCTTTTTCCTTCCCTCCTTTTCCTTCCTTATTTCCTTCCCTCCTTTTCCTTCCTTATTTCCTTCCCTCCTTTTCCTTCCTTATTTCCTTCCTTCCTCCCGTCCTTATTTCCTTCCTTCCTCCCTTCCTTATTTCCTTCCTTCCTCCCTTCCTTATTTCCTTCCTTCCTCCCTTCCTTATTTCCTCCTTCCTCCCTTCCTTATTTCCCTCCTCCTCCCTTCCTTATTCCTTCCTTCCTCCTTCTTATTTCCCTCTTCCTCCCTTCCTTATTTCCCTCCTCCTCCCTTCCTTATTTCCTTCCTTCCTCCCTTCCTTATTTCCCTCCCTCCTCCCTTCCTTATTTCCCTCCCTCCTCCCTTCCTTATTTCCCTCCCTCCTCCCTTCCTTATTTCCCTCCCTCCTCCCTTCCTTATTTCCCTCCCTCCTCCCTTCCTTATTTCCCTCCCTCCTCCCTTCTTTATTTCCTTCCTTCCTCCCTTCCTTATTTCTCTCCTTCTTTCCTGATTTCCCTCCTTCTAAAATCATGGCCATTTATACCCTGTCATAGGACACAAACTCATCTCAGGGCAGGGAGAAACGGTTGCAGTCGCATTCACCGCCCCTGCCCTTCCAGCTCCCCGAGCAAGAGGTGCCTAAGGATTCCCACACCAGCGTCCCCTTCTCCGGCCCCAGCCCCTTGTCTTTTGGACAAGAAAGGTCGGGTTTGTCTATGCCACAGAAAAACCTGAGCTCTTTGACGCTCTGGGAGGAAACAAAGCTATGTACATTTGAGCTAGTTTCTGAACCTGAGGGGCAAAGGGATCTCCGGTTCCCTCTCTTTTCCTAATGGGAATGGGTGTAATTGTTTGCTGTAAAGTGGGGAAGAAAAAAAAACGCAGGGAGCAAGGGACAAGAGGTCCTTTGTGAAAGGCTGAACTGGAGAGCCAGGGGCAGCATTAACAACAAGTAAGGTCAAATTTTGCCCTCTTAGCTTTCAGGAAGCATTTTGGGGAAGGTTTTGAAATTCAGACGTAGCTTTATCCTGTGCAATTATTTGGAAGTTTCTCTAAGCCTCTCTCTCTGCACTGCAACGCATCGGTACCAGCGATCAGCGGGGTGCTGTGTTGGCTGCTGAATGAATGGCGTGATTTTTATAAACTATATACAGGTATAGGGTGAGCTTCAAATAAATACAGAAAAGATTTTAAATATTTCAGTGTAATAATATTTTTTTTATTTTCCTTCTGGCTCGTTGATCAGGAGGGAACATAAACACAGGCGCTGCTTCAAGCAAGTGGTGGCTTTCCAGGGATTTGGGAATGTTTCTCTGAATTGGGTCCCCAGGTAGCATTTGGGCACGCCAACTTTCTGTGACTCAGTTTCCCTGTCGATACAAGGAGAGGGTGTTAATCTCTCTTGTAAGGTACCTGAGGTTTAATGACGATAGAAGCGCTATTAAGTCCTGGTTTGTTTACTGGCTGCCCTTGGAAATAGAGCCCGTGGATGTGTTAGCAGAGGGGTGTAGGAAGGAGTGAGCATCTGTGGCCATTTGGAGGAGTCTCCTGCATGTCTTGTATGGCCAGAATACACATGTGGTTATTAAAATGTGGTTTTGTGTCTTTATATAGCTGAATGTGGTTCGTCTGTAACTGGAACTCAAGGTGTTCTGCTGTCCCCCAACTACCCAATAAACTATAACAACAACCACGAGTGCATCTACTCCATCCAGACCCAGCCAGGAAAAGGGATCCAGCTGAAAGCCAGGACTTTTGAACTGGAGGCAGGAGATGTCCTCAAGGTAATTCCTCTGTCTCTAGCAATGAAGCACTACCGTGCTGCTAAGGAGGGCCAGATCCAAGAGGGAAGCGATGGTCTAAAATTTTCATGGAGTTAGCTGGGACTAATCCAGAGAACGCTGCCCGGGCAGCGCTGGCGATGTAGTGGTGTCCTCAGGAATTGGACTGGCATCCCCCCAAAAGCCCTCTGTAGGGCTGCCATAACCCGTGGTCACTGCTGTGTCGTTAAGTGACGGGCATGGCCTTTTGGAAGAGAGCAGCAAAATTCCCACGGACCAGCCTGAACTCCAGGCAGGGCAGCCGGGCCAGGATATCATCTGTGTGTGTCCCCGCTGAGGTTAGAGCAAGGCACACGACGTGATACATCTGAAACGATATCTTCTAGCCCGGGGGCGCCGTCTGATCAGCGTGTGTCACTGCTCCGCCTTGGTTTGCTGTGCTTAAAAACATATTGTGTGAATTTAGGGAATCTGCGCCTCTGGACTTGCCCAGCTCCCGGCGGTCGCTGGCAGCAGCACTGAGGCAGTAGAGAATGTCCTTTGCACTTCAGCCTAGCTGGTTATCTGAGGCTTCAGTCTGCAGATGGGTGCATAAATAAGCTCTGCATCCATTAAAAATGCAGGTATCTTTGCCATATCAGGGCACCTTCTGCTGTGAAGCCTTCCCTGAGATATAGAGGTTTGTTGGAATGCCAGGGGTTCTCCCTTTGTAGCTGAACTTCAGTCCTAATCCGCCCAGTTGTACAGGGGAGCTGTTAGCGCGCGAGGAAGGGTGAGATTCTTCCCATTATTTTTGTGGTTTTTTAAGAATCAAGGCTGATCTGTCCCCAAGGGTTTATTTAAATGCAGGATTCCAGACTCGAGCTCTTCAGCATTCCCATACTCGGATTAATCTGCATTTACAAGTTTCAGGACTTTATGTAGAAGGAGACAAATCCAGGCTGAGTTTCTATTAACCACAAAGAAATGGTTCTGTAGGAGGCATTAATATTACAAGATGTGTGCTGCTGTGCTAAGCCATCTTCCCAGAGAACTCGGTCCTTATTTAAGTACCACGCTTCTGCACGGCGAGATAGGTGTAATCCACATATTTTCAGCTCGCAAATGATAGGGGGGAGAGAGAGATTTGCAGCTAATGCAAACGCTATACTCGTCGTGAAAGAAATGATGCTCGCTCAACAGGTTTGTCGTCACTTTGGCATCCGCTCCCCAGGAAAGTTACTGTCAGTCTCCAGTAGTGGGAATTTGCTCTTGGTCCTCATAGAGAATCATGCTATCGAGAAGAAATAAAATAAATAAACAAATAAACGAAATGGTGTTTTTCTTCAATAAAAGTGGGGTCAAGGCACATCTGTGAGTCGCCGTAGGGAGATGAAGTTTTTCTCGGTAGCCTTTGGGAAGAGAGCTTAGTTCAGCAAACACAGCCCCGAGTGCGGTGTAGCTCAGGTGTAAGGAGGAGGACGCGGATCCTCCGGGGTATGAGTCCTGCTCCTCAGATCAGCAGCATCGTGAAGCCTCGTCGAGTCAGGCTCTTAGCTGGGATAATGTCACTGGCTTCAAAGGAACCCTCCCTGCTCGCGCTCCGGGATGATTTGGTCCCTGAAGTAGCAAACAAAATGTGTTTCCCCGTACGTGTCTCCGGTTCCTCCCAGGTCTACGATGGCAGCAACAGCTCCGCTCGCCTGCTGGGCTCCTTCAGCCGCTCCGAGATGCTGGGCACCAGCATAAACAGCACTTCCAGCAGCATGTGGCTCGAGTTCATCACCAACAGCGAGAACACGAGTAAAGGCTTCGAGCTGCAGTTTTCTAGTAAGTCCTAGGCCCATACGCTTGTGAGGTGGGAATCGGGGTGCGACGGTGTGTTTTCGCCTCGCAGTGGTGTGACCAGAGGGAACAGTCCCTTCCATAAGGACCTTGTGGTCTGAAGTGGCACGGGAGTGGGGAGGTGATTATGCCAGCAAACCTCCTCTGTTGTGAATGAGGCAGTGGCGATACAGAAACCTTGGATCGAAGCTGAGAGACCAGATTTCTGGGATCTCGTTCAAATATTAATTAAAAAAATATTAGTTTTCAATATGGTATTTTTTCTCTCCAGAGAATTATTTTAAGAAGAAAATATTAACATGATCTTGTGTTAATATCTCCTGGCTGTTAAGTATCTGATGAAAACAGATGCTGTTTTCTCCCGCTCCAGGTTTTGAACTCATTAAATGCGAGGACCCCGGCATCCCGCAGTTCGGCTATAAGGTCCACGACGAGGGCCACTTTGCCGGCAGCTCTGTGTCCTTCAGCTGTGACCCTGGCTACACCCTGCGAGGCAGCAGGGCGCTGGTCTGCCTGACCGGGGAGCGGAGAGCTTGGGATCAACCCCTGCCAACCTGTGTAGGTGAGACAGCTTTTGCTTTTATAATGTCCTCTTACAAGTCATAGAATCATAGAATCATGGAATGTTTTGGGTGGGAAGGGACCCCTCGAGGTCACCCAGCCCAACCCCCCTGCAGGAGCAGGGACACCTTGAACCACATCAGGTTGCTCACAGCCCCGGCCAACCTGGCCTGGAATGTTCCCAGGGATGGGGCCTCCACCCCCTCTCTGGGCAACCCCTGCCAGGGTTTCACCACCCTCAGTGTAAAGAATTTCTGCCTTAGATCCAGTCTAAACCTACCCTGCTTCAGTTTAAATCCATTACCCCTTGTCCTGACACAAGTCCTTTGCTTTGGGCATCGCGTTGAACGCCCTTTCTTCCTCCCTTGCCGCTACACGTGACGTTAACTCTGATATTGATTGCACCCATCTATGTTAAGACCGTGATAAGGATGTAAGGCATCTTCAGATGGAGAGCACTGGTCTCTGCAAAACTTCTACACACAGTCTTAACATGAAACACTGAGCTCTGAGCACAGATCTGACAGGGTTCCTTGCCTCAGTGCAAGACAACTGCTGCTTTTCCAGTCCTTGTCCTTCCACTTGAATGTGTTAAACAGAATGGCACTTTCTGATAACGGCAGACGTCAACATGTGTCCAGACATTTGACAGTTCAAAGTTATGTTTATTTGAGAGCTACATGACGTCTGATTCCAGATCCTCAGGCGTTTTAATTCCCTCGGTCTTTCCTTAGCTAAGTCCTGAGTTCCCTTTTTACCTGTAGCAAGAGGGTATCTTCTTGCTTGGAAAATTCTGATACTAAGTTTTGCGTACCTGAATGAAGTGCTGCTGGTCTGTTACTTGACGGCTTCGTAATTAGCCAGCGTTTCCAGGCCACGGTGAAGTTCTTACCGACTTAGTCCTCCGACAGACCTCGACAGCCAGCAGGCTGCTTTCATGGTTACAAGTGATGTGCTCAGGCGTCGGCACTCTGTGTTCTCCCACGAGCCGGGACTGTTCTTTATGCCGTAACTGCTGAATTTTAGCCTTGATTGTTGAGGTAAAAAGACAAATTCCTGTGATTTAGGCACCTTCTTAACCTCTACCCTATTTGCTGTACATATATCACATACGAATGGTCGAGTCCGTGTGAGCACGTGGAAACGTAGAGGATTTTAATGGATTCATTATGAAAACGCGTTCAAAATCCTCACGTTCTTTTGAGGTTCATCTAGCAGATACACGCATATGCTGGCTTCTGCGTTTTATCACACTGATGAATTGTTAAGACTTTTTTGCAGATACAGGCAGAAGAATTGGGCTCTTTCACCCCCCATGTGTGAATCCAGTAAAGCAGGATGCTGGCAGGCTCTGCCTTGATTCACTACAAAGTCAGCAAGGTGGAGGGAAGCTTTGGCAGCACGTCAGGTGTTAGGAATGCGCGCAGAAGTGCAGAGTTATTCTGGTAACTCAGTCTTGTAGCTGAATTAAACGACTCTACCTTTTGTTTGGTAGGCTTTAAGAATCTCTTTAAATGGCAAGAACTACTCCCTGTTGTATTCGTAGGCTGCGATTTGCATTGTTGCCAAGTAAAAACCATAACATGTCATGGATCTTCTTACTAACCCATATGCTTGTTTCAGCGGAGTGCGGGGGTACTATCAAAGGCGAGTCGTCAGGACGGATACTGTCTCCCGGCTACCCAACGCCCTACGACCACAACCTGAATTGCATTTGGACAATAGAGGCAGAAGCTGGTTGCACGATAGGGTGAGTCGGGCCAGGCTATCGTAGCTTGGTTTTCTTCCCGTGTACAGCTTATTTTTCCAGAAGTAGATCAATAATTATGTAAGGCAAGAAGAGGGAACGCCCTGTCGCTTTGAGAGTCCCAAATGACGGCGCGAGGGCTGGTTTATCTCCTTGCCAGGTTGGGCAGAAGCAGCATCACTTCTGTCTCTTCAGCTTTTTACCCCTGGGTGGCCTGTGCCCCTTACAGCTTCCATGCCATGGGTGGTGAAGCCAGGTTATTTGCTGTTGCTGCCTGTGGTATTACTGCGTTAAATTGACATCCAGGAGCTTTTACGGGCAGGTACAGTGTAAGTGCTTTTCACCCCTTTCCTTGATGGGTTGTATTCAGAAACAAACCTTTTCCACCAGATTGGGGTTGCATTTCCCAACAAAACTTAACGTGTGTCCAAGTGACATAATCCTAAAATGAGGATGTGTGTATAAAATTGCTTGGACGTTCACATGCCAGGAAAGGATAAAACGGCAGGCAGTTACGGGTTTGGTTCATCTCCTGTGCATGCTGCCAGAGTAAATTAACACCGAAAGGGATGAGCGGTCCCGTTGCGTTTGTGAGAACGAGCGGTCGGGTGTGATGGCCCCCAGATGTGAGTGGACAGCTGAAAACCGGAGACCACAGCGCTTAGCCTTCATCTCCTCATCGCATTGGTTTATTGTTTTAATGATAAATTGAACGCGTACAAGGTAATTATCCTCCTGAAGGAAAAGGGGCAAGATGGTTTCTAAACATCTGGTCTGTACAGAGACCCAAGACTCTTTTCTCCTCTTGCTCCTCTGACTTCTCCTGTTGTTCTGTTGAAGAGTAATTTGACGATGTTACGTGCACAGTTAGGGGAGCGTGGTATTGAGAACATTTGGCTCATAAAGTCAGTGCGGCCACCAGCGGAACCCGGGTGGTTCCCTGCTCTGTGATCCCCGTTGTGTAGCCACCGTTCCCACGCTGAAGGTCACCCCAGCCCTAGCGAGCCATTTCGGTGCCGCTCTGCGTGTGCCTGCGCGATGCAGTCCAGCTAAAGCCATCTTCGACCGAAAACCTGAAGTCTGTCGGCAAGTAAAGTTTTTGCTAAGACTTGAGGGGCAGAAACATAGATTATAAGGTCTATTCAACAATAATCCTCTTCTCCCACGATCTCCCATCGGAATTTCTGGGTGCTCGTCAGCTGGTGTGTCGGCCCCGTCCCTGTTGCTGCTCCAGTCCTGCGCTCCCTGGTTGCCAGCGCCCTTTTATCTTCACCAGAGCTTCCTCGCTGCGGCAGCACTCATCGTCTCCTCAGCGGAGACCGTTCATCATGTTGAGCTCTGTGGTGCTTTTTGTCAATGCTGGAGTTAGATCTGGTTTGGTATTTTAATTTTTACTTAATGCAGAAATTCCCTCCATTAGCTCTGCTCTTCAGTATGGCTCAGTAATGGGTGGTGTCTGGTATGAACACGGGAGAAGGAGCACAGCCAATACAGCCAAATTCCTGCACAGGCAGCTTCCAGTTGAAGTCTCCTCTTTGTTTTTTTTTTTTTTTCATTCTCCTGTAAAAGATTCTGAAGAATCCAAAGATTTTTATAGGACAAAGTAGAGATGGGACCCTCTTCTCTCCCCCTGCCCTCCCACCAGCGTGGAAGGCACTGCCTCACCAGCGACGGCTTCGGCAAGGGAACTTCACTCGCGCACGGGATCCCTACCTGCTGCTGGAAGAGCACCCAAACGAGCGGAGCTGCAGGCTTGCGTTCGCAGGATCAGCCGGAGCCTTGGAAGGGGCCAAGACTGGAATGGAACGATGCCAGGCAGTAGTAGGCTGATACACCTTGCGACCCTTCCTTTCCTCAGAGCTGAGAGCTCCCTCCTTCTGTTCCTTTCTTTGGCAGCTCAAACAGAACAGATGATCTCTGGGTAGTTGAGAGCACATTTTCAGCAACTTCATTTTTATGGTAATCCATTGGAAAAATAATCCTCTTCACGCATGATACAATTGTATAAAGCTCTCATTTATAACTTACATTAAAATTAATCACCAAAGCTTTTTGAATAAAGCTGTATCTGCACAGAACGAGGGGAAGGAGAGGCAGGGGAGAAAGATAGAAAAATGAGTCGGTCCATCGTTGCCGTGGAAGCTGAAGGGTTGCACTTCGAGGGAGGATTAATCTTGTGCATGTGCAAACACGCGCATGCACACACACATCAAATTACTACTAAAATGAGTTGGCTTATCTGTGAGACGCCGGGGAGGGAAAGAAGCAGGGAAATGAGGGAAACCTGCCTTTGCGTACTGCCTGCGCGGGGCAGTGGCGTTTTACTGTGCCGCAGTGATCTCGGTGGCACTAGAGGGTTTAATGATATTGCTAATCCCGGTTTAACGGATGGCGCTGTATTGACAGGTTCCATTTTTCACAGCCTCATCTAGGAATACGAGTGAGAATATTGGGATGTTCCAGTTTGCTTCCTTGGAGATTTCTAGGGACGTAACATTTAACAGCTTTGAAGTTTGGCAACCCTCTCCGGGCAGCCCTGCGGGCAGCGTGGCCGACCCGCGGCTTTGGTGCGAGCCGTGTGGGCATCGCCGGGGCGTCAGGCTGCTGGAGCCAGCTCCAGATGGGAGCCCAGCCTCTTGCACCGCAGGGCCAAGTTGGGGCAGCCAGAGCTTGGATGGGAAATGTTAGCAGAGAGAGCCCCGGGTTGGTCAGTCGAGATGCGAGGGTGCTTTCGGAAGAGCTGGGGCTAAAGGGCTTTTTGCCACAGGTTATGCAGGTTTGGCAGCGCGGAGCTGGGCTCGCCTCCTCTCTGCTCCTTGCTAAGCTGGGAGAACTTTCCCTCTACCACAGATATATAGAACCACAGTTCCTAATTTGCTTTTTGCTGCATTTTCATGCATGTAATTGGGATTGTCAGAGTGCAAGAATAAAACTCTTCCTCTCCATTATCTGCTAAACCAGTGTCTCTGCCTGGTATTAAACGAAGCCTTGCTGGAAATAGAATCAGGCTGGTAGAACGATCATGCTGCTTGGCGACACACGTGCCCGTTGAATAGACGGACGTGCTCCGGAGCACACCTTAAGAAAATCAGCCATCCCAACAGACTCCCGAGCCAACTGGCGTCGGACAACCCGTGCCTTGCGGCCGTGTCACCTGGTTGTCATGCTCAGGCTTTCTCCTCGCACTGCAGCCTTGCCTGCAAGTTGTTTCTTAAAAATAAATGAGGGCAGCGAGTGGCTGTAGTTGGTCCCGCGGGGAGCCGGCGGTGAGCTCTCCCAGGCGGTGGCAGCGCCAGGGTGTCCCCCCGCCCCAGTCTCTGCCGGCATCTCCCCGATTCTGAGGTCTTCAGCCATGAGTTTTCTCTGGCAGTTTTGGCTAAGGAGAACCAGTTAGACTGGGAGCAAATGGAATCAGGCCAACGTGCGCGTGGAGGGCAGCTCTGCTATGATCCATTTGTACTTTCCTTGAGTCTAGCTTTACTCCCCGCTTTGCTCAAGGTCTCTGCTAGGGAGATTTATGATTCAGCTCTTTTGGTTTCTGTCGGATTCTGTGGACATCATTTTGTTGCCAAGTACATTGCAGTGTTTGGGGGTTTGGTTTTGGGGTTTTTTTTCCCTTTTATGGTTCTACCTGATTTATTTATGTTTGCCCCAGATAAATGGGAAAGCAGCCAAGCGAATGCTTCCTTGTTTTCCTCCGTGGGCTGTCAGGGTTTTAAGCACAGTACCTGATGTTTTTTAGCTTGTGCAGATTTTTCTCAGTACACTTCATAGATTTCTGCCCCCATTTCAAACTGGCATGCCTCGAGTTACCCCGCGTTAGCCTGATTTTGTTGGGTCAGATGGTATTTCCCCCAGTGATAACGTGGCAATGAAAAGCAGAGGCAGTTAAATGCCTTCTCTTCAGTTGGCATTTTAAGTGCAGGAGTGAAAGGGTCTGAACCCTGGTGTATGCCAGCCTTTAGTTGATAACTCCCTTGGGTGCAACAATAATAACGATGGTATCTTGTGCTTAGATGGGGCTTCTGATCTTGGACTATCCCAAAGCTCTTTGCAAAGCCTGGATCCGTCTGCTTCCCATCCTTCCACAGCAGAGGTTGCTTGGTGGGGAGAAGTGGAGAGTGATTTCCCCCCAGCCCAGCGTGGGAACTGAGGAGCATCCCCCCAAGGGTTGATGTTGGGACCAGGTTTGTCCTGTCCCAGAGTGCCACCAGGCATGGCCATGCAGGGAACCCCTGGCCTTCCCCCACTCTCTTAGGTCCATCTCTGGAGTGAATTTCCTCACTGTGATGACTCCTGCCAGCATCTTGGGCTTTCCCTGGGAAATTTTCTGTGGAAGTGCCAAACAGGCATAGCCCTGATTTAGTTTAAAGGCAGAAGATGAGCTCCGAGGAGAGCTGCTGCGGGCGGCTCAGGACTGGGGAGTGTTTGCTGCACACGCTGAAGGCCTTGCAGCCCTCTCTCCAAGGCAGACAAATCTATAAAATAAACAGAGTAAGGAAATAAAATCTGCATTCGGAGCATCATAATAAATATCTCATTGAGAGAAAAGTGTCATTTCATTGCCAGCCGCCAGCTTCTTAATTTCTGTTTTCTCTCCCCTCCCTTTCTGCCGTGGGTTTTGGAGAGCTGGCTCATGCTGCCTCATTTCTTCTTTATTTCTTGCTGAAGTTCTGTCAGCTGATCCAGATAGGGTTGTGCCATATCCAGAACTTTGAAAAAACGTATTGAAATCCCCGGAGGTGCTGCATTCAGAATTTGCACCCAACTGATCGCCACCCTCCCCGCTCCCCTTCTTCTGCCCCTCTTCGTTAACCTCCGGGGCAGTGAACCCCCCGGTACGAGCTTCTTCTCCAGGATGATTCTGGTTTAATTGAGAGCGGTGTTGGTTGTTTCCTTTCCTGTTTTTTCCTCCCATACACAAGATTAGCTTGGTGCGAGGAGCAAATTCTTTGATCTGAGTGCAGGTAACAAAAATCAATGGATTTTATCAGCAGGCGCTGGCCCTTGGCAATAAGCTGTTCCCTGCAGGACACCAAAAAAAGCAAAAGGCCGGCCAAGGTTGTTGCTGTGTGCAGCATAGGGACGGTGGTGAACTGAATGAATATCCATCTGAAGGGACCCCAGCACATTTTGTGCCAATTCTCTTTTTAGAAAAAAATTTCTCAAGACTTCAGTGTTTATCTGTTAGAGCTCAGTGAAACGGCGGGCAAACCCCCGTCCTCTCCTTCGCAGCCCCTGCACCGAATTTCTGCTGCAGGTTTCCTATACGTCCTTGACTGAACCTTGCATCTGTGTGACAGCAATGTCTGAGCACCTTTGGTGTAAAGCCAACTGTGATATTCTGGCTAGGGACACTTCCCCTGCCCATGGCGGGCTCTTGGACCTTTACTTTGTTCTCAAGATTTTTAGGAGAGGTTAGTAATTTTGTTTGCTCAGGAGAGAACACCGGAAAGGACCCAACTTTTCAGAAAACATCAGTATCCGTGACTCAGTTGGGTTTTGTTTATGGATGTGTATTATTTGGGAGGCATGCAGCTAAGAAATCTTGGGGTTTATAGACAGATGAAGTTGGGCAGAGGGCTAAAGTCATTTGTCCAAGCTGAATTGCAAATAACGGGAGAGAGCACGCTCCCTGTGGGCCAAGCAGCCTTGGGCTGGTACCAATCACATTTCTAATCCTTTCAGGAAAAAAGGCAGAGCTCAGTTTGTGGTCTGACTTCCCGTTCATTTTTGCCACACAGGCTTCATTTCATGGTTTTCCACACCGAGGAGTTCCATGATGTGCTGAGGATCTGGGACGGTCCGGTAGAGAACGGCATCCTCCTAAAGGAGATCAGCGGGTCCGGCTTACCCAGCGATGTCCACAGCACTTTCAACTCTGTCATCCTTCAGTTCAACACTGATTTCTTCACGAGCAAGCAGGGCTTTGCCGTTCAGTTTTCAGGTAGGCTTTGCGTTGCCTCCTCAGCATCGTCCAAACCTGGCTTTGCTGATAACAAAGGGACAGGGTTTAGTGGTGGGATGGCAGGGTTAGGGGAATGGTTGGACTTGATGATCTTAGAGGTCTTTTCCAACCTAAATGATTCTGTGATTCTGTAAGTGATTTCAGGTCTATCTGCAAACTACTGACGGTGAGCAAATGACGTTGTATTGAACATGGTCACAGGAACGGTGCAGTCTTTGCAGATCCCAGATCCCAGAATGGCAAGGGTTGGAAGGGACCTCGGGAGATCTTCCAGCCGTTTGTGCTCTACTGCATTTGGGTGCAGTCTCTGCAAATAGAGGAAAATTGTATTTTGTCCTTGCAATGCAGGTGCATTCTGTGCTTCCCTCTGCTACAGTCACCTTCACAGTGGTGAACTTGGCAGCAAGATGTAGAGCAGTACATTGTGGAATACGCAAGAAGGCATTGCAGATATTTTCCACCACATTCCCGCAGGTCCCTTAGAGACACCAGTATGCAGGCAACTTCCCCCAGGCATTCTGAGAGCAGTTGGTCAGTGGTCTCTGAAAACCAGGTCTATTTAAAATCCCTCAAATTGGATCCCCTGAGACGCAGATCACAAAAAGCTCTGTCGGCTGTAGGGGTGTCATTGCTAGCAACAGCACTATACATGCACTGCAACTGCAGTCTGTCATTGCCTGGGTCCTGGGGGCCGTTACCTACGACTCGGCCTTGCAAACACATTAATTTCAATTATACTGGGGGTAATCATAGAATAGAATGATAGAATGGTTTGGGGTGGAAGGGACCCCTCGAGGTCACCCAGCCCAACCCCCCTGCAGGAGCAGGGACACCTTGAACCACATCAGGTTGCTCACAGCCCCCTCCAACCTGGCCTGGAATGTTCCCAGGGATGGGGCCTCCACCCCCTCTCTGGGCAACCCCTGCCAGGGTTTCACCACCTTCACTGGAAAGAATTTCTTCCTTAGATCCAGTCTAACCCTACCCTGCTTCGGTTTAAAGCCACCACCCCTTGTCCTGTCCCAGCTGGCCCTGCTAAAAAGCTTGTCCCCCCCTTTCCTCTGGGCCCCCTTGAAGCCCTGAGCGGCCGCACTCAGCTCTGCCCGCAGCCTCCTCTGCTCCAGGCTGAACACCCCCAACTCTCCCAGCCTGTGTAATGCTTTTCAACATTCACGCACGGGTTTCCAGGATGCAGGCCTTCACTGACATGCCCTGTAACCAACCAGCAGATGCCTGTTTTGGAGGTGGTAGTGAACAGGGAGGCCGCTGGGTGAACATTGATGCGACCTTCCTGGGACTCAGCCATGCCTAAGCATCAGAGCTCCTTCTGTTTCTCCCGCATCTTTGCCCATAGCTTTCTGTTCAGGGTGCCTTGTGGGGCCAGGAGAGCAGACCAGCTCTGTGGGAAGAGTTTGTGCTGGGTACAAGAACTTCTGGGATGACCAAGACCGAGGGAGAGCTTTGTGTCACCCAGCACAACTCTGCCATCCTCTTTTTTTTTTTTTTTTTTTATGCTAGGCTTGTGCCCCAGCCTGCCAGGAAGGACGAGATGGGGCTGCTAACTTGCTTATCTTCAGCTGCACAGAAAGGGAGAGGGATTTCCTCTGGCTCTTTTAAGAAGAGCTTTCTCTAAACTGGCTGGGTGTAACAGACTCTCATCAACTTAGCAGGAAATAAGCTCTGCTCCGCTGCCTGATACAGAGCTGGTCTTTATTGAATGCTTCTGCTCAAAGCCTTTGTTCACAAGGTGTGACGAAGTGGTCAGTCCTAAGCTCAGAAGTACACAGTTTGGGATCTCGTGAACTTTAATGATCTATATAAGCTTGCAAAACTTCTATTACTCCAGGACTTCCCCTACTGTTAAGTTGTTGTAGTGTTGACAGACCTTGAGCTCAGTCAGCAGCAGAGCTGTGCTGCCTGCCCCCAGCTGCGAAGAGGCTGAAGGGGTCATCTCATGCCTCAAAGGGACGCAGGCGCGAGACTGGGAGGGAAACACGTGCATTTCTAAAAGGTCAGGCTTGCTGCTTCGCAGGGCAAAAGGCTAAATTGCTCTGCCACTCAGGGGAAGTGAAAAGTGCTCGCGGATTAGTTTATTTTGCAGCCTGTGTCTGACACAGAATTCTATAAAAATGCCATGTAAGATCAGTGGCTGTCTGGACTTATTAAGTAAACATGCATGTGCACAATTATACATCAAACTCGCGCTCTGTGTAGTGCACTTGAACTTGCCAGTCCCCAGAGCCTTTACCAGCTGGAGTGGCAGATGCTCAGTGCAAAGTAAAAGCCAGTTTTTGTGTATGTGGCAACTTTAAGGGATACGGAGTAGGAGAGACGAAGAATGAAGTCATTGCTTGGATGCCTTTTTAAGGACAGAGTCTTAAGGACAGCCGGTGCTGGAAGCCTGTGTTAAATATAACTATGTATGCTAAATATATATTTTTAATACTCTTCAGTTTCTACTGCCACTTCCTGCAATGACCCAGGAATTCCCCAGAATGGGAGCCGGAGTGGTGACAGCAAAGAGGCAGGCGACTCCGTCGTCTTCCAGTGTAATCCAGGATACGCTCTGCAAGGGGAGGCCAAAATCACTTGTGTGCAGATTGAGAACAGATTTTTCTGGCAACCAGACCCTCCCTCCTGCATAGGTATGAACGTGCATCCCTCCTCCCGTGACACTGGTCCCCTGCCCTGTTTCATGGCAAGATTTCTGTACCTGAAGGGGGTGAGTCCCACCTGGTTTGAAGAAAGGTCTGGCAGGGTATACATGTCTCGGGTAGCTGTCTTGTAGAACTACCTTTTGGGTTTATCCCCAGAGTGTCTGGGACAACGAGACTGTAGTTCACGCTGAAAGCTCATAGCACATCCTGCAATGTAAGTAATGATATTTAACCTGATAAGTCAAAATGAAAGGCTTCTTTGAAACTCAGGTTGGTAGAGAGGGTTGGGGTCACGGGTGAACAATTTCTGCATGAGGAGACGGCGAATTCTGTCACGAGAAAGAACTATCTGACATTTTCTTTGGGCTCACAAAGTAATAAAAGAAGTTCATAAAAGTGATTCTTTTTTATGAACACATAAAAATAGTCATGCTAAGCACATAAGAGCAATAAACATCAAATTTGCTAGCCACAAATTATTTACCCTGTAACCTTCATTCCCGTGTATGCATGGTTATCCTAAGCAAGGAAAAACCAGTTCATTCTGTTCCTAACATCTGATTTAACGCCAGCTCCGAAGATTGTACAGCGTGCGCAGGATTTATGCTCCCTGCAGGATGACTTGGTTTCTGAATGACTATCTTGATGATCTAGTGTGGCACCCTTTCAGCCTGGTAGAGACAGTCCTTTTAGTCTTCCCGGAGCTATAACTAAATCATATTGCTGCATGTCATGCCCATCTCATCACTCTCCTGTTGAGTTTTCTTTCACACCCGAAGCTGGGCGCTCTGTCCTTTTCAGAGAAATGCAGCTGGTGCCTTAATCTTGGTGTGAGATGAATTCCTGTGGGTCATCTCCAATTTGACTTGGAGATATTGTGTTGGGTCCTTTTTGAACAGAAGCCTGGCAATCTTGTTTTAGGAGTCATAAGCTCTGGGAAAAAGCTGAAAGCAATGTCTTGCTCCTTCCCTCTATTCCACAACAAAGGATTTGGAGGAATAATCAGTGGCCCAATAATACCAGTTTAATAGTAACCGTGTACCAGGCTGCCTAGTTAGAGCTGAGTTGGAAGACAGGGTTTAATTTAAGGCTTGGATTTCATGTTTGTATTTAGCATTTCAAATGTATTTTCACATCTTTATTTGGACAACGTCCGCAGTCCCTAAACAATGTGGGCTGAACTGGAACCTCAGCTGAAAGAACCCCCAGAGGATTAGGGTATTTGAAGTCTGCATCCTGACCCAACTCCAAACAGCCAAGGCTTGGACCAGTTTCTAGTTTAAATCCTTTGGAGACCACGGGTGGGATTTTCAAAGCAATCAGCGGGTGTTGAACAGTCATCTCCCTTAGGCTTTCCAAAAATGAGTCGGGATACTTCGATGTCTTCCTGAATGTTCCCCTGACTTTACAGTCTGGAGGAGGAATGCACCCTAAAGGTTAAGATTAAGGTAAATAGGCAGAGATGCTTGTGGTTCTTCCAGGTTACTTGTGCATGACCTTCAGCTGAGCTCTTTACTGTCTGTGCTGTGATTCCCTTGTCTGTTCGAGAGGGATAATGGTTCTTGGCGCCTACGGTAGCCTGCAACTGGACTTGATTGAAGAAGTTGCTTTCAGGCCTTGGAGATGGGTCTGCAGTTTAATCTCTGCTGCCATCTTTATAGAACAGCCCCATTACATGTTAATGGATACCTGGAGATTCTTCTAAAAGCCCCCAAGATGCACACGTGCGCTTGCTCCTCCATGGAAGGGCCTTCCAAGATTTGTTCTCTCCCATGCTGGGTCATTTCCTACTGGGTGTTGGCGTCACTGTAGGCTGGTTGGTGTCAAACGCCTGAGTTTCAGGCAGACTGTGCTCCCCTCTCACCCCACCCCAAATCTGGGAGGATCGATCTGAGGAACCGGGGCAATCTTCGAGCATCGACCCTCATGAAGAGCCTGCAGAAAGGCTGACAGTACTAAATCAATCACGAGTATTTCCCACAGTGGAAATATATGCGGGCACTTTCAGCCTGAAAAAAGTAATGATGGATTTTTTCAATCAGCTTGGCATTTAATGTGTTGGTGACTGTAATAAACACAAACAAGCCATTAGGCCCAGACAACATGTTTGTGCTTATTTAGCAACCACCCAGATTTTGACCAGGAGTTGCCTAAATAAATGCAACGGGAAAGCATAAAGCATCTCTCCTTCCTCCTGGTTGCTCACTTATCTATCTTACGAGGATTGCAATAGTATCCACACCTCTGTTTCTGTCTGTTTGTACCCTGTCTGGAATAACAGAGCTCTCATCGCTGCTAGGGCCACCGCAAGCTCTTGTAATCTATATCTTGCTATCAGACAGCCTTGCAAGCTGCCTCTCTCTGCCCCTTATCTATCCATCCCTCTCCCCCCGCCGCCCTTCCCCGCATCTCATCTCCACTGGCTTTTACATTTCTCTAAGGCAAAGCCTCATGCCTTTGCTCGCTTGCCTTCCAGCTCCCTGTGGAGGGATCTTGACGGGACCGGCAGGGGTGATCTTGTCCCCGCAGTACCCGGAGCCCTACCCGCCGGGGAAGGAGTGCGACTGGAAGCTGACCGTCTCTCCCGATTATGTCATTGCCCTGGTATTTCATACGTACGTACCCGAGAGCTCGTGGTTCCGCTGCTGTGGCTGCCGGTGGGGACGGGCGGGGGACACCAGCGGCGGGGTCCTTTCCTCTCTGAACCAAACCGAACCGGGTAGGACTGTCCTATAGTCCTGGGTAATCTGTTCTCAGATGTTGCCTTAATCTGGGGGGAGATGCACGTATTTCAGCTGCAGCTCCTCGTTGATAGACCCGGGGATTTACAGACCATAACCATGGAACTGGTGCAGCATAGGAAGCCCCTGCAGCAGCACTGGCTTTTGCTTTTGCGCTCTTGACTGTAGCACCAGTCCTTGAATCCTTACATATGGAACGGAGAGGGAAGTGTCCTGTGCTCAGCCGAGGAGCTGTTTTGGGGCAGAAGCAGCCTCTCAGCTCCGTAGCTGTACAGCCCATCAAGACCACAGTCTCTGTTCTCCAGGGGCTGCTGTAGCATCCTCATAGAACCATAGAATGGTTTGGGTGGGAAGGGACCCCTCGAGGTCACCCAGCCCAACCCCCCTGCAGGAGCAGGGACACCTTGAACCACATCAGGTTGCTCACAGCCCCCTCCAACCTGGCCTGGAATGTTCCCAGGGATGGGGCCTCCACCCCCTCTCGGGGCAACCCCTGCCAGGGTTTCACCACCCTCACTGGAAAGAATTTCTTCCTTAGATCCAGTCTAAACCTCCCCTGCTTCAGTTTAAAGCCACCACCCCTTGTCCTGTCACAGCTGTCATCCTTCAAGCACTCTTCCTTTGGCTTTGCAGCTTCAGTTTGGAGCCTGGCTATGATTTCCTTCATATCTATGATGGCCCCGATTCACTCAGCCCTCTGATCGGAAGCTTTTACGGCTCCCAGCTGCCCGAGAGGATAGAGAGCAGCAGTAACAGCCTCTTCCTTGCTTTCCGAAGCGATGCATCAGTCAGCAACACCGGATTTGTCATCGACTACACAGGTAAGAGTTGTCCAGGGGGGCGCCTGGCCCGGCTGACTTGGCAAATACGTGGGATTTTACCTGCACTTACTCTCAGGTTAAACCTCCTAGCTGAACCGAATGGGAGAAGCTCTAGAAACTGTGGAAACCTCTCTTCAGGCAGTGATCCTGCTGTCGGCTCTGCTGCCACTAAAGCTGACTGGGAGGTGCAGGAGGGAAAATTGGGAGTTGGAGAGAGGGGATCCTGTAGGCTAGCAGGAGGGCCAGGGTCCATAAGGTAGGTAAGAGCAGTATAAAAGTAGTTACATGGCTGAGGGTCAGTCACGTGTGGCTGCTTCTGTGGGGCTTTCATGGACAGAGAAGAAAGTTTTTACTTTTTTTTGTATTCTTTAAAGAAAATCAAGGGAGATTCACAGAAAATATATATTTATGCACCCGCTGTATTCTGTATAATCTTTCTTGCTCCACGCTGAATTTAAATAGTCCTGTCCTCTCTTTAGTGAGCAGAACGCGCCGCTTCATTGAAGATTTGAGCTTTCAGAGTGCTAGAGAGCGCTGAACGGGTTATTAGGAATGCTCCACATTGCCGTGGATTTGAGATTTATTCTTAGAGGCAAGAGTGGCTTTGTCCAAGCACAGGAGGTGCAGACACACATGGGGGCTCAGTCGCAATTTTTGATGCTGTCGTTCAAGGGCGTCCCAAATGACTGGGTGGCTGTATCTGCAGGCGAGGACCGCAGATGATAATTAGTAAAATGAACAGGGCAGTTCACAGGTCTCTGTTATTAGAGCTGTGGGTTTTGGTTTTTTTCTTGCTTGCTTGAGGTGGAAGGAAAACCTTTTGGTGGCTCCAGCTCTAGTGGAGAGGCAGGGGCAGTGGTTAGCGTTTTCCCTGGGTGCTTTTAGCTCTGTGTCAGTGGAACAGGCTGAGAAGTGACAGACCTTGGCACTGCTCTTCTGGGAGACGGGGAGGGGAAAAGGGAGGCTTTGGCAGAGCGTGTTCCTTGATTGTGCATGGGGTAGGTGGAAGAGCAGAGAGCGGATGGGCTGCTGCTGGGTTTTCAGTGCTGCCGCCACGGGGTGCTGGGGCAGCTCGCTCTTCCCATCGCCTGTCTCCAGTTCCTGCTTTTGTATTTACCTGGCCAGAGGGGAGATGATAGTGAAGTGGCAATTCCTATTAGTTATGCTGAACAGATGAGTTTCCCCCTAGTGAAGTTAGGAAATAGTGAGGCAAAGACAATCAGCGCTGCTTAAGATTCAAGAGATTAAAAGTTTTCTGCTCTCGTTAGAATTCATTTTACTGAGAATTAAAGTCTTGGGGTTTTCTTCTTTTCCCCTTTCTTTTTGGGCAGCTACAAAGTAGTTGACAAATGAAATCTCATTAAATTAGGGTGGTTGGGCGATGCGTTTTTCTCCTCCAGAGTTAATCGCGCCTACGTTCTTCCCACAAAGCCAAACCGCTGGGAGAAAAGAATGAGGCTTTAAGTTTGCTCATTAATTTCCCCACGCTTTAAAAGGAACCTGGGATTCAAGTCTGAGAAGCGGCAAAAAAAATAGAACTTTGGGAAGTCGAAGGAGGAAGAAAAGAAATGCAGGAGGGGGAAAGGAAATCAAACACCGAGCTCAGCTCCTTGCCAGCGTGGAATCCCAAGTACAGTTAAAGACGCCGCCGTCTCCCAGCCATCGGCTCCTGCCCCTACCTCCCTGGATGCCATAGATCACCGACGCCAGCTGTGTGTGAAATACTGTTAATTACTGGGGGCTTTGTAGTCCTCTTTTGGTAATGTTTGGGGAAAAAAAACCCCAAGCAGCCATCTGTCAGTCCCTCCTTGAACTCGGGAATCTTCCCTGGGACTGGGACTCTATCGCTAGCCTGCAGCTACGCTGTGTCGGCTGAATTTCAAGCAGCCGCAGCGCTTCCTTCGGAATTGTTTCGGGGGCAATGGCTCTTCAGGAGAAAGCTGTCCTCTGGGGCCAGGAGGAATGGAGAAAACAGAGAGAGAAGAATGAATTTGGCTTTTATTTATGCCAGTTTTTGCATAGAGCATGGCAGGGAGAGCGAAGTGGGAATGCAGCAATGCCATGGAAGGTGTTGGAGGGCAGATCTTCAGCCAGGCCGTTTCCCCATTCAGCTGCACTGACGCAGCACACCGGCAGCGTTTCCGATAGATGAGCTCCGATCTCTTGCTTTGCACCCATGGTGCCCTCTCGGCCGTGCAGCGGGATGCAAAAGCAAACTCAGGTTACCAGCAAAGAAACCGTAAGCGCACTCTCCCCGTGCACACTTGAATGGGCAGAGGTTTGGTTTTCTGCCTCCGTAACGCCTTGGATTGATTCACAGGGTCGGGTAAAACTTAAGTGCAATAGTGGGGATTTCAATTGGGGAGGAATTTGTTCTTGGGATGACTTGGCAGTAGGGAGGAGATTTTCGGGTTCAGGCTGTGCTCGGGAGTCCCGTTCAAGGTCTGTCAAAGGTATAATAAACCTTAACAAGGTGCCCGTTGGCAATGCCAGCTCAGCTAATGCTGGCATTTCGGTGACAGCAGCGTGCCGTCTTCGGAGCAGGTTCACCTGAGCCCAACGAGCATGAGTCCAACAAAGCAAGGGGGTAAGTTCTTGATTACAAAATAGGAAAGACGGTTACAAAACAAAACTTAAACACAGGAGAGAGATGGCTCGCAATAAACCTGGAGTTCATCTCTTGTTCCAGTTGTTGCTTAAGAATTCTTTGAAGTGTCTCAGCTACAGAAAACTAAGGGCTTTAACTCCGTATCGCTACTGTTTGAACCAAGACAGCATTTGTGTGTCCTAGTTAAGCCTGGGAGATTGCTGGTTGCACAGCGACACGGGGTAAGTCTCAAGACCTGTTTCCAGTCAATTTAAAAGACCCCTTGGTATGAGGGTCTTCCATTAAGCTGCCACTGGCAGAGAATGCTACGAGAGACTGTTTTAAATTTGGCCCAGGATGAATCTCTGAAGTGAAGATTATCTTTTCTCATTGGGAAATCAACTGGATTCCAATAATGAGTTTGCATTGCAGTATCTCGCAAACTGCAGATTTTATTAAGCTACATTTTACCTATTCATAGACCGATACTTTTAAATTGGAACCACACTTTGTTAGTAATGCAAGGGGCAGGCTAGTCATTTGGAAAGCTTTTCCTAAATTATTCCCTCCCGCCCCCCCCATATTTTGGCTGTCAGGGACCTGTTGCCGTGGGCCCCGAGCGGCTCAGGCTCCATCAGTCGCTGCCTCCTTCCGAGCCGGGTGGGTGCCGAAGGGGACCCGAGGGGCGTGCGTGGCTTTGGCTCCTCCCGCTTGGGGCCCAGGGCAGGACGGCGTTCCCAGGTCGGATGCTCCAAAGCGGGAGGTTTTCTCATGCTTCCCATTTCTGTTGTGGGCCAGAAGTGAAGAGGCATGAAATTGAAAGCAAATGAAGCAAAACTAATTACTTCTCACCCTTCCAAAGGAATGAAAAAGAAAAAAAACCCCAAACCCCAAGCCATAATTCAAATCCGTTACAATTTCCCCAGAACTGTTTTGCCCATCCTGAGCTTATAAACATATATTCAGCATTATTTACGGGTTATTTAAGGTGGGAATTCCCCACAGAAACACTGCTCTATGAAATCTGTTGCAAGGCGAGCTCGTTAACAACATCCAGCACCGTTTGCTGTTAAAGCGGTCAGAAATAGGAGATGATGCTCGACCTTACAACAACTTGTGCTTTGAAAAACAGATCCGTCCTCTGGGAAAGGTCGTCCATTTAGCCGGGATGCGTCGGAGGATGCTGGGCTCCTGGCGAGCTGGGCTGGCAGCAGCCAAGCTGCTCGGGAGGCCAAGGCTGCCCCTGGTCTGCAAGATCCTGATGTAATTTGTCCCGTCTTCAGTATATGGTGGCTGTTGTGGAAGACAAAGTCTTCTACATGTTTTTTCCTGGTGTTGCTTTAAGGCTTAGCCCTTGATAAAGGCTTGCACGTGTTCACAGACGCGCAGTTCACGAGGCACTGGGCAGGCAGCCGCTCTCCGGTGGAGCTGTTCCCGAACATGCAGATGCGAGCCTGACCTCCCGGCTTAGGAGCTCATGGAGTCTTTGAGTTTTCCTTGGGAAAGGAGAGGGGAAGCACAGGAAATTTCTGCTTTCTGTGGACTAATGAGCCAGTTCTCATGGCATTTTTGTCTTGACTCTTTTCTAAGCATTTGGCAGCCTGAATCCATGTTAATTGGGACATCAGGGTGAAGTCCTCAATTTCTGAAGTGTCTGAGTGAAAATAAAACGTTAATTCTAAATGGGCAAGCTGTGCCGTACTCGCTTCATAGCCCAATAAATCAAAGACTGGGAAAGCTGTGGCTTTCCCACATTCCTCTACAAGTCTTTTGCTGTCACCATGCAACCAAATACTTCCTTCAAGTTGAGCTCCTGCCTCCCTTTGTAGCCTACTGGTGCGGATCATCGGGGCAGTGCATCTGCAGAGGAGCCTTCAGCTGGAGACGTGCGTAGGACGCGTGTGTTAGGACGCAGCCTCCCCTAAGGTGAGTGGTGTCCCTGAAGGCACGGGCCCTCCAGGGAGCAGAGAAGCACTTAAGAGCAAGGAAAACATAAGGAAAGCAGCGGGGCTGCTGCTCAGCAATCAGCCAGCGCCCTTTTTTCAGCAGTCTGCAGAGGGACCGGCGCACGGAATGTCACAATTTTTCAAAGCAAGAGCAGAGGGTGAGATCAAGCACATGGCTGAGACGTCTGACAGCCGGGTGGGAGCCTGACTGACAGGCCGAAGCCACATCAGCTTGTTAGATGAAAGGCAGCGAGGCCGTTTGAAATAACGAGAGGCGCAAAGCGGTCAGAAGGGAGCCATTGGGTGCAGCTTTTGTATGAAAGGGTCTGAAAGTGAATATTGGCAATTCAGAGAAATAAAGGCTTGCGGAGTGAAAAAATGTTTTGGAAAAGTAGATGAAGCATTTACACTTGCCAGTGGCTTGGGTGCTGCAGTGGACTCTGGCCATGCAACTGCACTGCACATCTTCGGGGCTGTGGTTGACTGATGCCCAGAAGCAACTCGTCACCCCTGTGGACTGGGATGACCAGTCTGGGATGACCAGTCTGGAGAGGAATATTCCGTTGACTCGCAGCAGGGGTAAAGGCTCACTTCTCCAACTACGGCTGGTGTCGCACAAGCGTAAGGATGACTGAGAAGGGAACGCGTTCATCTGAGCTGACCAGAGAGCCAAGGGCTTGTTTTTGCTTTCCAGTGCTGTGACTGAAACAAGCTTTTTGGTTTTGATCAAGATAATCAAGATTTCTCGATTGCGCCTAGCTGGTGTCTCAGCAGGACCCACCGTCACATCACACGCAGGGAATAACGGGGTAAAAATAATTGTTGACTTCTTTTGTCTTAGATCACCAGTCTTCTCCGTCATGTTCTAAGCATCAAAGCTCTCTTTTGAATGCTGCTGTAATTATGCTTCTAGGGCCGTGTGTGTCTGTTCCCAGGATCAGATCAACTGGAACATCGTGTTACTTGGTTGGGGAGCAGGGTTGCTCAGAAGAGAAGCGGCGTGTCCAAAGTTTGTGCAGCAAGACACGATTAATGCAGAGAAGAACCCAGGGCTTCGTGACTTAATGTTTGACGATACAAGCGTGTGATGGTCTGGGAGGAGCGTTGACGGTTGGCAGGTCTGTGGCTCCCAAAATGGGAAACTGGTGTTCTAGGAAAAAACAGCGGCCTCGCTTCTGGATTTCAGGGCAGCTGTTCCTGGCAGAAACATTGCACGTCCTTTCGTGCTCTGTTTACCTGGGTTGCTAGCTGGTGGTACAGCTGTTGTGTGAAGGAAACCATAAAACTAATCCTGTTTTTCACTGCAAACAAGGAAACAAAAGCAAGATCTGGGGGCTTTACTGTTTTCTACTTTCTCCCTCCACCCCTTCCCCAAATACTAAAAGCCCATGATTTAATGCTTAAACACATTATAATTGTTCACAGACCCAGTGCTCTCAGAAAAGCCCTCATCTTTAATGAGCAATTTCCAAATGACAAAAGAGCAGGATTAATCAAAGCCTCTAATTATATTTCATGCAGGAAAAAAAAAAAAAAAGAAGAAGAAAAAAAAAAGAAAAAAGCCCTCAGAAGAAGAAGGAAAGAAATATCCGAGCCCTGACAGCTCTGTAGTCTTTACTGGAATTTTCATATGTAAATGGGGTTTTTAACTCTGCAGGGCATAGTGAACAGAGAGAAAAATGTCTTCATTTTGTCTTAACTGCTTGTAATCATTTTGCCATAATTGCAGCCATGCTACACATCTGGAGAGTCAACCAGCGAGCACATGGCTCTGCGTATTTCCATGGTAGGAGCAGACAGCTCTTAGAGATGGGGATGATGGGTGCCGAGGAGATAATGGGAGCAGATGTAGCACATCTGAAATACGTTGCGTGTTCAGTCTGCGTCGATGTGCCCTGGTTTGCCGTGTTCCTTGCAGCCCATCCCCTGTGCAGGACAGGAGAGCGCGTGTAGGTGGCTAAAGCTTTGTCTCGTCGATTGGATTTGGGTACCAGTAAATGGGCGCGAAGTGACGCCTTCCTTCTTCCAGTATACTGGTGCTGGAGCTGAGCATCGGAGAGTGGTCTGGGCCAGAAGCCGACCCGTGTAATTCCCCAGATTCAGCAGCATGAGAGAATGCTCGCAGTCTGAACCCTGCAAATGGTAATAGTCTTTACAAGATGCTTAAGTGAGATTCCCAGATGAGAAAAGCCAAAAACCACGCCATTGACTGAAATGTTGGAGTAGCTGTATCAGGCCGGTAAAGATCTTGGCAATTCTCTCTTGCAGAAAACCCCCGGGAGTCCTGCTTCGACCCTGGGTCAATTAAGAATGGCACACGAGTGGGTACGGATCTGAAGCTGGGATCTACGATTACGTACTACTGCGACGGAGGGTACGACATTGAGGGGGTCTCCACGCTGACCTGCGTAATGGGAGGGGATGGAAAACCCACGTGGAACAAACCTCGACCTACCTGTACAGGTAAGGCCCAAGGGGAGAGGTGAGCGGGGAAGGATCTGCCTATCACCAGGTACTTCAGCAGTTTATCCTAATGCAAAGCTTGATGCTACATTTGCAGAGAGCTGCTTGCAAGGAGGCAGAGGTGGTTTTTTTTCCTCAGTGTTTCATAATTTTTCATTTTTTTTAACACCCTTGGGTCAGGAGGAGCTAACTTACACGAATTTTCTTGAGACGTCTTCTGAGAGGCCGAGAAAACCGGGCAGAAGAGATTCTGTGCATGACAAAACCTGTGCCCTAGTGCAGGGCAGGACTCAGGCAGCCGCTTCAACGTTTGCTTAACCTGGTCCCTGCTAATCGAAGCCCTGGAGCACGCGCTTTCCTGAGCGGGGTCAGAGTTTACCGAGAAAACAGAAGGCAATTTTTTCTTAGGGGCTCTGTGGGGTTTTTGTGTTGTTTTCTGGCTTAATGAGAAAATGATTTAAATGATGGGTTTGCAGTCAGACCTTCTTAATTGGAGAAGTGAATCGAGAGGTAGGTGTCAGTCTGTGGTGGCTGGAAGAATGAAATCTCTGACTTGGAAAGGCGCTGGTGGGGAGGGCGCCGTTCCCGGGAGCCAAGCTCCTGCTGCTGAGGAGGAAGGGCGAAAAGAGTAGGAGCTCATTCTGTCGGGTCCTGAGCCTGAGGGTGGGGCAGAGAGCCGTGCAAAGCACGCGTTGGGCTACACCACCGCAGCCGTTATCAAGACCATGGCAAGGCTAAGGGATAACTAAATGTGAAGCAGGCATGAACTCGGCTTAGGATCGGCCTTACTGTTCTTAGTAAGAACTTGCAGCGAGAGCTGCAACGCCTGAAGCGTGGAACCAGCGGTGGCCGGGGGCAGCCGACGTCGCACAGCGTGACGGCACGTGGGCAGGGGCGGATCTCGGAGCAGCGGGGAAAGGCTGGTGTCCAAGGCAGGCTCTGCTAAGGGTACACTCGCTGACCTCTTCTTGACTTTCTCTTACAGCACCCTGCGGCGGTCAGTACACGGGCTCGGACGGCATTGTCCTCTCTCCAAATTACCCCCAGAACTACACCAGCGGACAAGTCTGCTTGTACTTCATCGTTGTGCCGAAGGACTACGGTAGCGTTTTTGGACAGGTTTTGAAAATCTGTCCTACTGCCTGTGCAACTCTGGTTTGGGGTTTTTTGTTTGAACAAAGCAGTAGAATAAGTGCATATGCAATTGGGGATCAGGGAGGTCGGCACTGTTGGATGCTAATTATACTTTGCTGTAGTCAGTAAGGCATGATGGGAGTTTTCTGAATTTCTAAATCTATCAAAAATGTGGCGACAAAACCCCCAAATCTAACAAAACCCACCATCTTGCGATTCCCCTTCCAGTTCATAGAATCATAGAATAGAATCATAGAATTGTTTAGGTTGGAAAAGCCCTTTAAGATCATCAAATCCAACCTTTAACCTAACCCTGCCATCCCACCACTAAACCCTGGCCCTAAGCACCTCATCTGCCCTTCTTTTCAATCCTTCCAGGGATGAGGACTCAACCACCTCCCTGGGCAGCCACTTTCAGAGCCTGGCAGCCCTTGCAGGGAAGAATTTTTTCCTAATGTCCAACCTAAACCTTCCCTGGCACAACTTCAGACCATTTCCCCTCATCCTATTGCCCATTACCAGGGAGAAGAGGCCGACCCCCACCTCGCTACAGCCTCCTGCACTCTATCCAGTCATGCAGAGTTGAAAAATCAGCAAAAAATAATTCACAGTGATTAATGCTAGCGGCAGCCTCGCAGGGCCTCCAAGAGTACAACATGTATTTTCCATAAACACATGCTAACTGTGGCACTGAAGAATCTGTCTGCGCGAAGAAGCACACGAATGTAGAGTTTGGTAGACGTGCAGCTCTGGTATTTATGATTAAATTTTCATTTTTAAATAACATGTAAATTAAATTGTAAAACTAGATCCAAACAAAAGACAGACCCATTTAAACAGACCGGCATTCTTTTTATAGAGTCTGGTGCCGCTCAATTTTGGTCGGAACTTGAACACAGGAATGATGGATGTTCCAGAGACCTTTGAGGCAGCTACCTGGACATTAGTATCAGTTAAAATATTTTCTTGTTTGAAGGGAATTTAGAGTTCTTAAAGAGCGCTTATGCTGACAGCTCTGGCAAGCAAAGGTCTCTCAATTCTTTTATTTGATACTGCTTCTCAATGCATTATATTGATCTCTTCAGTCCTTATGGTCTTTCCAGTTGTGTGTGGTTTCCATACCAAGGTAGCAAGGTGTGACACAAGGATACCACATACGGACATCAGTTACGGGCTCCTTCCACTCACAGAATCCCAGCATGGCAAGGGTTGGAAGGGACCTCGGGAGCTCCCCCAGTGCCACCCCCCTGCCCAAGCAGGCTCACCCAGAGCAGGGGGCACAGGACAGCGGCCAGGCGGGGGTTGAAGATCTCCAGAGAAGGAGACTTCACAACCCCCTGGGCAGCCTGGGCCAGGGCTGGGGCACCCTCCAAGTCAAGAAGTTCTTCCTCCCGTTCAACTGGAACCTCTTCTGCTTCAGTTTGTGCCCATTGCCCCTTGTCCTGGCGCTGGGCACCACCGAGAAGAGTCTGGCTCCATCCTGGTGACCCCCACCCATGAGATATTTGTAGGTGTTGATGAGATCCCCTCTCAGCCTTCTCTTCTCCAGGCTGACCAAGCCCAGCTCCCTCAGCCTTTCCTCCTAGGGGAGATGCTCCAGTCCCCTCCTCATCCTTGTTGCCCTCCTCTGGACTCTTTCTACGAGTTCCTCATCTTTCTTGAACCGGAGAGACTCGATTTGCCCTTCCACCTGTGTGCGTGTAGGCTACAGCCGGGTTCCTGCCTCTCGCGGACGGATTGCTGCGCCGTTCTCTTACACCTCCTAACCCGTTTTACTATGGCAGACCTGGATGCTGTCTTAAACCCAATAACCAGAGGGCTAGGCAGTCTTGACCTGCGAGTCTGACTTTTGCCTGCAGTAGGACGACAGATAAATTCATTTCTCTTTTCCGCCTGCTGCCTTTCAAGAGCTTCATTAAAAACAAGCAGGACAAGCATTAGCGAGCGTTACGTGTTTCCCATCTCCTTCGCTTCTCGCGTTCGGCGTGCAGCAGGCGTCGGGGTGCGCGGTCGCCACTTTTTCAGTGTTCCCAGCATCAAAGCTGTGCTGGAAACCTGAATGTGCAGGAAACAAATGTTGTAGCTTGGCAGATGATGAATTTCACAGCAAGATGCCTCTCAGCTTGTGATCTGCAACTGGGCACTTACAACTTGAAAATGCAAAGCCGGGAGAGGAGACAAAGGGGAGGAAAAAAATCTTAAGTGGAGATTTGGGAGGAAAAAACCTGTTGCTATGTTCTGAAAAATAAGGATAACTAACTGAAGTCTCTTTGCTCTAGCTAAAAAAAAAAGCTCTGATCCTCTCATTATTTCTCCCTTTTATAACTCTGCCTGCTCCTAGGTGCCTTTCCATTGTACGCAGTAGGACCCCGAGCGCCGCACGGCGCCCTCGTTAGCAGCCTCTGGAGACAGGCTCAGGACGGACTGTTCATAAACTCCCGAGCATCCTCTCTCCCTAGCAGTGGTCCTCCCTGACCAGAGGGGTTGAGCCCAGCAATTCAGTTCTTCAGGACAGGGATCGTTGTTTTGTTCGGGTTTTGTACAACGCCTAACCCAGCTGGAGCCCGCTTCATGACAGAGGTTCAATACAAATAATAAATAATAATTACCGGTTGGTGAAATTATACACCTTGTGTTCTGTAGGCAGGCAAAATGGGATGATTCATAAAATAATCCCTTTCGGCCTATGAATCAGTGTTAAAGCGCCCTGGCAAGTGAACACGGGGGAGGCTGGTTGCTGCTTCTGTTATGCCTACTTTGTGGATAAATAAAGGGCTCCCATCTTCCAGGGCTGTCAGTCAGGGCCTTTTTATCTTTGCCAAGCTCCTGGAATAAAAGCAGCTGAAATGCCCCGGCTGCGCGGGGACGGCAGCGCCGCTCCTCCCACCGCCCGCCCCGACGGCTGCTCCCTCTCTTCGCAGTGGTCTTCGGGCAGTTCGCCTTCTTCCAGACCGCGCTCAACGACGTCATCGAAGTCCACGATGGCCCCAACCAGCACTCCCGGCTCCTCAGCTCGCTCTCGGGTTCTCATACAGGTAGGGAACGTGTCCCTGCTGCTGCGGGGAAAAGCAAGCTCAAAATACAGCCTTGCTGGGGGCAACCCACTTGTGTAGCAAACCTGTAATTTTCCTGTTTTATCTCTTTCTCCTCGCCTAGGTGAATCATTGCCCTTAGCTACCACCAACCAGATTCTCATCAAATTTAGTTCCAAGGGTCAATCTACAGCCAAAGGTTTTCATTTTGTCTACCAAGGTGAGTGCAGTTGTGTTCTGGAGATGTCCTCGGGTCAGCCCCGAGATAATGCTCACGAGGACAGCGATGTCTTGAGGCGTCCTGAGCTGCTTTTGGCATCTGTGGGTCCTTGCACACTTTCTGTCTGAATGGGAAACATGGCAGCAGGCTGAGATGATTTTGGGAGCAGTGAGCTGGCCGGGCTGTCTGGCTCCTGCGGGTACTTCGTGTTCAGACCTTCCCTTTTCACGCAGCCTCAGCTCTTGCGCATCCCGGGATTAGTATCTGAAGCACCTCATTGAGTCATGCCCTGAGTACACAGTGAGTTCTTGAGATTTATACCCAAGCAATTTTTTCTCCCCGGTGTTTTAGCACCTTTCTCAGTGTAAGCAGCCGAGCGCTTGTCTGGCAGCTCTGTAAAATCCTCCCTCTCTGCGTGCCGTGGGCTCAGGTCTCCTGCTGTCAAACTTTTGCCCCTTGATCCTTTCAGTAACAGCTTGCATTGCACGGGGCGAGTCCCACTTAAGAGATTTAAAGTAGTAAATAGAAAGTGATGCACAGAACAGTGGGAGAACAGAAGGGCTTTCTCCCCCACGTGCTCTGCGTAGTTATCCGTGGTTCAGCCAGGCTCTTCCACGCACGTGGCTGTAAGGTGGGGGCAGACAGCAGGGGCAACCTGTGCCTTCTCCGGGGGCGAAGTGAAGCACGGTTTGGATTTTCTAGCATCCAGGGATCTGGTCTCTTGAATTTCTGCCTAATTATTGTAAAACAACCATCGTTCTGATGGTAATCTTTAAAGATTTCAGCAAAGCAGAGGTTTTGATTAAATTGGTAAAATTCCCTCCTCCTTCCTGCGTGCCGGTTCTGAGCTGCACACACAGTGATTCCTGCACGGAAGAGTAGAAGGAAGAGGCAGCCCTGGTTTTGATCTGCCCGGCCAGGCTGTAGTGGCCTGTATGCTTGTTTGCACACAGGCGAGGAGTCGGCTCTCCCAAAGCCTCCCCCATCCAGGGGTGGGTGCGGGGCAGGGCCCCCCCGAGGGGGCAGCCTGAAGCAGCCTGGACCGGAGAGCGGAGCTGCAGGGTCAAGCACTCAGGCACGATGGTTTGGAGAGAGGCCAAGCCCACGCTGGGCTGCCACGAAAGGCTGAGCTGGGGTCATCTGAGATCCACGAGTATTGTGGGCACAGATCCACGAGTATTGTGGGCACAGATCCACGAGTATTGTGGGCACAGATCCACGAGTATTGTGGGTACAGATCCATGAGTATTGTGGGCACAGATCCATGAGTATTGTGGGTACAGATCCAGAGTATTGTGGGTACAGATCCATGAGTATTGTGGGCACAGATCCAGAGTATTGTGGGTACAGATCCAAGTATTGTGGGACAGATCCAGAGTATTGTGGGTACAGATCCAGAGTATTGTGGGTACAGATCCATGAGTATTGTGGGCACAGATCCAGAGTATTGTGGGTACAGATCCATGAGTATTGTGGGCACAGATCCAGGAGTATTTTGGCTATCTTGGATTTGCCCATAGTTCAGCCTCCTAAGTGGCTCCTTTCTGCCCCCCCCGTCCCCCTCCCCAGACCCAGACCCACGTCAGACATCAGCTCCTTGCTGATGGCCTTGCGTGATGCTTTTGACAGCGGGTTTGATGCTCACCCGAGTCAAATTAACATCCAACAATACAGCTAAGGGGCTCATAGTCTTCATGTTTCCCCTCCTTCCAGCAATTCAGGTGTTAAACGCTAATAAATTGTAAAGCAACTCGGAGAAAAATATAAATTGATTTCTTCCTCAGCAACAGCCGTTTCTTTGACTTGTTTTTCCCCTCGCCTATCTGTCAGACTCCCCATTTCTTTGACTGTTGTTTCCAGCCCTGAACAGGAATGCGGGCAATTCCGACACCTGGTGATGCAGCATCACAACTTAAACTCTCCGTTTCTTTCTCTTACCTTTCTCACCGTGAAGAAGATCGTTTAAAATTGCTGTCCTTTACAGCAGTGAGGCTGAGTGAGCTGAGAAGCCTCAGAGGTTTTCCGCTGAGGCTCTAGCATTTTGTGGCAAACCAGCTTTTTGGGAAGTCATTACTGAGTGCCTTGGTTTCCCTATTTAGAGATGACCTTTCTGATGCGATGATAAATTTTTTGAAGGCAACCAGTCGCATCTCAGAAAGCACGCGTGGTTCTGGCGTGTCCTAGCTGCTTTTATTTCAAGTATCGCTTGAATTGACAGACGTTGGAATGAAACGTTCTTTCTTTTTCTTCTCGATGGTGATGTTTGGGTTCACTCTGGGTTTTAGGTATAATCAGATTCCTTTGTTGGTTTTCATGGATCTTGAATTTGGCGCGCAATATTTCCAAAATGTTTTGCTCTAACCACTGTTTATTTTGTTTGGGTTTTGCTTTGCAACCTGCTGGTTTCTCCTCTCTGCGACGGCAGCGGTTCCTCGGACCAGCGCCACCCAGTGCAGCTCGGTGCCGGAGCCTCGCTACGGCCGGCGGCTGGGCAGCGATTTCGCGGTGGGAGCGGTGGTGCGGTTCGAGTGCAGCGCCGGGTACGCGCTGCAGGGCTCCCGCAGCATCGAGTGCCTCACCATGCCCGGGGCGCTGGCGCAGTGGAACGTCTCGGTGCCCACCTGTGTGGGTAGGTGTCTTTGGGTTCGGGGGGAGAAAAGACACAACGGTTCAGCAGTTTGTGCTAGAAAAATAAATTTGCATCCTTTGGGATGGTTAAAAAAAAAAAAGACCCCAACGAACAACAACAAAACCAAAACACCAACGAAACAAAAGAACTGTTTCGTACCTCTTGGGTGCAAAAGCCAGGCCTGCCTATGAACAAGTTAACCCCAAATGTCAGGGAAGGGACCTTTTGATCCGGTACGCAGTTGCGGGATCTGGGACGGAAGCTGGGAGAAATGAGATCTGTCTGAAAGCTGCTTTCACCTTCTGGGGAGGCGAGCGGTTCCTAAAGAACTGGTCTTGTGGGCTGATGCAGCCAGCGTCCCCCGCACCCACGGACCATGCTGCCCCTGTTAGAAGTTATAGGAGAGAGCTGCTGGAAAGGGGATTGTTCATACAGATCTCATCCTTAACTCATCAGCCAATTCTGCTCGCTTTTGTGTCCACGGGCAGGTGTTTTAAAGAGGACGTTTTAGTATAAAGCCAAGTCCTTCCATGTTCAAGCATTGCTTTCCTTATTTCAGTGCCCTGTGGTGGAAATTTGACCGAACGCAAAGGAACCATCCTGTCCCCTGGCTTCCCCGAGCCGTACCTGAACAGCCTCAACTGCGTGTGGAAGATAACGGTCCCCGAAGGAGCAGGGATCCAGGTACGGCGTGAGCAGCTCTGGCTGCGGCGGGGGCTGGAGCGGAGGACACGCGGCGGCTGGGGCGGTTACAGAGGCCACGTGGGATGAAGGTGCTGCTCCTCATGGGGGGGAGGTCGGCTGAATGTGTAACTCTCTGGGATCAGACTGACCCCACGCCTGCCAAAAGTGGGTGATGTTGCAGTGGTTTTTTGCCTCCTGAAGGCACTCTCCGTGGGAAACGGGCTGGAGCCGCGTGGCTGTTCGGGTGTAACAAAATAATTGTGGTATTTTGGGCGTATATCGTTATACGGCTTAATTATGCAATGTTGAAAGCAATGTAAGCTACACCGAGGAAGAGGTGCTTGCTCGGAGCGCCTGCGTGGATTTGTTGTGCCAGCAGCGGTGCAGCAGCGTGGTGGTACAATTACAGCTTTGCGGTTCGCCGTCTCCAGGTAAATGAGCTCTCTCTTCAGGTCTCTTTGTGGTCCTTATCGTTGCTCTGCAGAAATAGTCGTGCAAACTAGAGGATGTTGAGAATTAAGCCCAACATCAGAGACCAAACCTTAGATAAAGTTCCCGTTCAGCACATGCGTGCCTCGTCCTCGCAGGCAGCGTCTCACCGCGTGTTGCGCTGACATCAGGAGATGGAGCCTTCAGCGGGTTCATTCATTCCCTGGGCCTCATGATCAGAGGGTTTCTTTCTTCTTCACACCACTTTGTCTGCAAGGGTTGTGTTCGTTGAGTGCTTTTATTTCTCTCCCATGCATTTGGCTAATAGACTTCTAGGGGGTTCCTCCCTCGGCAGCACTCGGCTGCTGGCCCGCAGTGGCTCTGCTTCCCTCGACAGTTTTATTGACGCGTCGGCTCGGCCTTGCTGGATTACAGTTCTGCTCTCCCAGAGGGGATTCTTACCTGGTGCCACCACCGTAACTCAAACCAAAGGGTCTGGGATGGCAGAGCTGGTGGAAGCATCGTCGGGGGCTTCGCAGCAAAACAGCACGAGCCTGGAATAATATTTTGTGCCCTCTGCCGGGCTTTCATTGTGTCCAAATTCCACTCCCCTCTTTGTTTTTGAAGCCATTTAAATAAAACGCCGTAAAATAGTGTTTTCAAAAGCCTCAGAGCTCAGTCGGTACCTTCCTGTTCATCTGAAATTTTAGCTCTTCTCAAACCCCCCAAAATGGCAGGAGGATCCATTCAGCCCAGCCAAACATCTGAACGGTTGAGGCAGTTTGCAAGTTGCTCAGGACTCCGGGGACCTGGGGGTGCTGGTCAATAGGTGCCTGAATAGGAGCCAGCAGGGTGCCCAGGTGGCCAAGGGGGCTAGCGGCACACTGGCTTGTATCAGGAGTGGTGTGGCCAGCAGGAGCAGGGCAGGGACCGTGCCCCTGTGCTGGGCAGGGGGGGGGCCGCCCCTGGAATGCTGGGGTCAGGGTTGGGCCCCTCCTTCCCCAAAGGGCTGTCAGGGGCTGGAAGGGGCTGCCCAGGGAAGGGGTCGAGTCCCCAGCCCTGGGGGGATTTAACAGCCGGGCAGAGGCGGTGCTGAGGGCCAGGGTTTGGGGGTGGGATGGCAGGGGTAGGGGAACGGTTGAGCTGGGGGAGCTTAAAGGGCTTTTCCAACTCAAATGATTCTCTGGTTCTATGCTAGGGAGGTGATAATTCCCTGAAGGTTGAAAGCGATGTGACTCGATGCCTGTATTCTGCAGTGCCCTCTTTGAATGCAAGCCCGCGAAGCTGGTTCTCCACGTCTGCTGAGCTCGGAGGGGAGCGGGAATTGCAGCGGGCTGTTAAAGCAAGCCTTTAGTCCAAAGTGCTTGTTTCTCACCTCTTTGGTTGTGCAAATGCAGCGTGCCCCTGTAAAACTGGAAAATGTAATGCCAAAGGCTTTTAAAGGGTTTTTTTGGTTTGTTTTTTCTTTTTGTCCCCCCTTCCTGCTGCATACGATGGCTTGCGAGGGAAACAGGTATTGTGGGGTCTAACATGCAATGCAAATAAAAAAGTGTGTCCTGTGGCTGAGCTTTAACACTGCCAGAGCCGTAAGCTCAGTTTTTAAGGTCTAGAGCGGGAAGTTTTGCAGGGCAGGACCGCGGTCCTGCAGTGTGACCCCGTCCTCTGGTGCTCGACCAGAGTCCCTCGTGTCCCCCAGTTGCGGGGTGACATCTTCCCTCGACGCCAAACCAGATCACATCAGCTTGTGACACTGGGACTTCACCTTCTGGGGGGGGGAAGGCATGGCGAAAGGTCTTGGCCCCCAGGAGGTAAAAGAGCTGCAGCGAAGCCCCGTGCCGGAGCAGCCCAGAGGCAGGGTGATGGCCACGCAGCGGCTGCGTAACCTGCCCTGCTCCCGTCGGCCCCACTTCCCTGGCCGCCCGCTTTGATGGGAGGGCTGTTCTGAGTTATTAGATACTAATTTAAGCATCAGTTTACCCTCATTTTGTACAACAATTAAAGGTTAAACAACTGTAAATCAGAGGAGGAGGTGAAATGAAAGCTTTCTTGGTAGCGGCAAGTCACTGGCAGGATTTTTATGTAATCAGTGTGTGAGCTGGCACTTTTGCCATGCATTATTCATTCCTTTAGCAAACCTTCCTGAGCGAATTAATTTATATACGTGGCAGTAAATAGATGCAGATCCCTTGTGAATCCACATGTCAGACCAGAATTAGGACCTTAAAAATGTTTATTCCGTTAAGTTGGGGGGGGGGGCGAGGAGAATAAATAATTTAGGAAACGTAAGAGCAAACAAAATGCACGTTCTCAATCCGCGTCCTCTTTCAATAATGTAAATCGCCATAGAGGTGTAATTACACGGGCGGAAAGGTATTGGCTTGGTCAGTGTGATCAGTAATGGCTCTGCAGGGGTCACTGCAATTTCTGCTGGATGAATTCCACTTATTTTTTTGGAAAAAAAAAAACCCAAACTTTTCAGGAACTGTGTAGTGTGCTTTATTATTCAGAATAAATCAAGGAGGGAAAAGGTTAAAGTGGCAGAAATAATGGGGTTTGATTTTTTTATTATTTTTTTTTTTTTTTTTTAAGTCTATGTGGTTTATGTTTAGCAGGGCAAAGGCAAGCGAGATCTTTGGAGTGAGTAAATACAGAATAAGAACCCTGGAGGAAAAGGGGGGGAGGGAGTGTGTGTTGTGTGTGTGTATCGGGGTGCATGCAGTCAAGATTCGCAGGGAGCTGAAATCTCACGGTGTTCAGTCCAGTAAATGTGTCCCGCTGAGCTCTGCGCGTAAGGGAGTAATTCTACCGGATTCCATGGGACGACTGCAGATCAGAAGCGTTAGGCTTAGTAGGAAATCTTTGTCCAAAGAGACCTCCAAAGAACTGAGGCTCTGTGGCCAGGAGATGTGTGAAGGCTGGAAGTAAAGGGAAAGAAATGCACCTGCCCGAGCTACGAAAGTTCCAGCATCCTCCCCAACCCCACCGGTGGTGGTGCCAAACATAGAATCATAGAATCACTTGGGTCGGAAAAGCCCTTTAAGATCATCGAGTCCAACCTTTAACCCAACCCTGCCATCCCACCACTAAACCCTGGCCCTAAGCACCTCATCTGCCCTTCTTTTAAATACCTCCAGGGATGAGGACTCGACCACCTCCCTGGGCAGCCCATTCCAGAGCCTGACAACCCTCTCAGTGAAGAAGTTTTTCCTAATGTCCAGCCTAAACCTGCCCTGGCGCAGCTTCAAACCATTCCCCCTCGTCCTATCATCTGTTACGAGGGAGCAGAGCCCGACCCCCACCTCACTCCCCCCTCTTCTCAGGCAGTTGTAGAGGGTGATCAGGGCTCCCCTCAGCCTCCTCTTCTCCAGACCAAACACCCCCAGGTCCCTCAGCGCTCCTCGTATGACTTGTGTTCCAGACCCCTCACCAGCTTGGTTGCTCTCCTCTGGACCTGTTCCAGCAAGGCAACACCTTTCTTGTAGTGAGGGGCCCAAAACTGAACACAGTATTCAAGGTGCGGCCTCACCAGCATCTTCTGCCAGGAAACGAAGGCTTTCTTTTGGGGCCAAGCTGTACAAGTTATTTATGCTCCTGATTTGTCTTGAAGGTTGTTTTTTAGGTTGCTGGCCCAGAAGTTTAATTTGAGGTACCCAGTGTTTGAAAACTTCATCTAGAGCTTACAGATTAAAGCTGGGGGTTTTTTTCCCAAAGACTTGGCTTTCTCTCAGGTTTGCTGTCTGGTGCTCACAGGCTGCTCACCAAACTTCTACAGCCGAGCTTATTTTTCTTAATGGGACCCTGAATACGCTGAACTCCCAGTATTTAGGAATAAAGGCAGGATTGATTTTAATGGTAATCAAGGAAAACGAGTCTGCGCAATGTAGATCTTTGCTCAAGTACAACAGCTGCTTTTCGGTGTAAATACAGATTTGTCAGACCTCATGACATTACTCGTTTGAGGATTGCGTTGATGTTCTGACTAATAGAGCCAAGCACCTGCCTTAAGCCTCTCAACATTATGGGGCATGGCAGGAAAAGGTGGGAAATTCAAAAATGCAACTCAAGTGGTTTGACTGAAAGCGGAGAAACGAGGCAGATGCAGCAACTTCACTGGATTAAAAAAACCTTGTGCTTTAATGGGGGTTTCTTTGATTTTATTTTAGCTCTTGGGTTGCTATCGTGGTTGCTTTCATTTGAAAGTGTTGCAAAAGTCTTTGGGGATTTATCAAAACAGGAAAAAAATGCTCAGATTCTCAGCTGCTGTAAATCAGTGGCGAAATTACAGGAGCTTTCCCTGTGTGGCAGCAGAAGGCAGCACCCTGAGATGAAGTTTGGAGTGTGGAGCTTGCTGGAGAAGAGCCCATAACCCCAAGGGTTGTTGTCCAAGGCAATGGGTCTCCAAGTTTTGCCAGTGCATGTCGCAGATGGAGTGAGAGGGAGGCAAAAATAATGTGGTTTATTGGTGTAAAACAGTGAGTTAACAAAGTTCAGTGGTAAATGCGACAATGGTTTGTAAGATTCGATGGCAAGGGACACTTGGTTATTTACTGCCCAGAGGACAGGGTCAGACAAAACTGTCAGGGAGACCCTCCCGTTGAGTCAGGAGGTTCAGAAGAGATCCCCTTGCTTTCTAAACTCCCTCAGAGAGGAGCCTAGGTGCGGCTGGATCCAGTCCTAGTCCCAGGCTTGGTCAATGGTTTATGTCTAAAGGATTATATATGCGCAATTAATCCTTTATGTCACTTAGCTAAGGTTAGCATGCTGTTAGTCACTTACTGAGAATCTGTCGTGGTAAGGAATCTCTCGACCTCGAGGAGTGACCTTGAGAGCCGTCCCTGCTCGAGGGGACATCCTGGCGTGCAGCCCGCTGCCGTGCGGGAGAGCTCCAAGGGCTCTTGGACTGCTCAGTTTTTTTGGGGGTAAGGTAATTGGCTCATAGTCGTATTTGCAGCCTGACCACGGTGCTTAGGTGGGCACGTTCCACAATAGCCCTTGGCTATGGTATTGTTATCTGTCTCCCCCCGCATCCAGTGGGTGCATCCTTCATGACCAGACGCATCCATCACCACCGCCACAAGTGGTTATCACTGGAAAGAGGTGAAGGGAGGGGGGGTCAGAGGCGAGGGGGGAGCACGCCGCCACAGTGCGTTAGCACAGATCCATGGCCATGCGGACGAAAAGCCCCAGGGGTGTTGCTAACTTTGTTGGTGGCCCTTGCGTTGATATTATTTTGGTTGATGAGCGTGATTGCAGGAGTTACGCCGTTACTTCTTTCTTTTTTCTCTTCAGATCCAGGTGATCAGTTTTGTTACTGAGCAGAACTGGGACTCGCTGGAAGTGTTTGATGGAGGGGATAACACAGCCACCATGCTGGGAAGTTTCTCTGGTACGTGTTCAACATCGTGTTCAGTGGAGCCCGTCAGCACCTGCCCGATTCCTGTTCACCTCAGCTGGGCTTCAGCACGGGCATAGAGTTAAGCATATGCTTAAGTGCTTCAAAAGCTCGGAATAGATTTTATCGTGTGCTTAAAGGGAATCATAAATGATTCTATGATTCTGTATGCTTTGCTGAATCGGGAATTCGACTGCTGTCTTCCTGCAGAAAATGTTGAAGGAGAGCCTTAAACACAAGACCACAGGGTTAGGTTTGGGGTTTTTGCAAAAACCCATGAGCACTTCCATAGCCTGGGAGTTCCGCAGCGCCCTGGGTCGTGTGGGGTTAGCGCAGACCATTGCAGTCGGCAGGTTAACCCAACCCAGCTGATTTGCACCAAAATGGATGAAGGGCTACAAAACCACCTTTCCTTTGCTCGGCAGTGGGGACCGTGGCTTTCGGCAAAGCGGGGAGTAGCAAGCAGCCCAAGAGCAGTGTAAAGCTTTGAAAATAGCAGAGCCACTTGCAAACGGATGGCCCAGTTCCTTCTTATTTAGTGAACAAATATGTTCAAAGTGCTTTGAGGTTGGTAAGGAGAAGGGTCGTGCATAAGGACCAGTAGACCCCGCTCCCAGCGCTGCGTTTGGGATAGAACTTCCTTGACCTGGTGCTGCAGCAGCTTCCAGGGAACGAGGCAGGAGAAAGAATCGGGACCTTGCGGGCGACCTGCGCTCCACCCACGCTGTTTCTCATCACCAGTTCCCTTCTCGATGCTTTTTAGTCTGTCTGGTCTGTAAGCGGTAAAATTTCACATGATGAAATTCATCAGTAGACTTTGAAAAGGCCATGGCGGCGAAGCCTTGGGTATTTCTCAATTGGCCTCATTAGAACCTGATCAAAACCAACAGAGCTTGTTAAGTTAAAGGACTTTCTGTTCTCAGCCTCTTCTGCAGCTAGTCTCCGAGGACACGGAGAGGAAAAAAGGATCCTCTTCAGTATCTTTGTGCACCTCTTGTTTTCCCAGGAACTACAGTGCCTGCGCTGCTGAACAGCACTTCAAACCAGCTCTATCTGCATTTCTATTCGGATATCAGCGTGTCTGCTGCCGGCTTTCACCTGGAATACAAAAGTAAGAGCAATTCAGCCTTGATCTTGCAGTTCCTCTGAGCGATGGGGAAACGGTTACGGAGCCGTTGCCTTGCAGAAGTGGAAGCTGCTTGGTGGAGCAGGGGCAGTGAGCACGAAGGTCCGCTCTCATGTGGTTCCCTACGCTCAAGTTGCAGAGGGGGATTTGAGCGTTAAATGGAGAATAGGTGCTGCAGGGGAGATGTGGCGTCACGGGTGACCCTCGTCCTGCTGCTGATGCACTTTGTGGCGCCTGTTTGGTTTCTGTGTTGTAGCACAGGAGTTGTTGTGGAGGCCAAAGTATTAAAAGTTCATGGGGAGTTGGCATGTTCAACGCAGTGCTGTAATCTTTGCTTGGGAAGTGCCTAAAATGATGCTTGCCAGAGGTTGGGAGGGACTGCCTGCTTTTTGCATTCAGTATCGGTCATTGCTGGGAACAACACGCAGGGCTAGAGAGATCTTACAGAATCATAGACTCGTTTAGGTTGGAGAAGACCTTTTAAGATCATCAAATCCAACTGTTACCCCAGCCCCTCCAGGTCCTTCTGGGAGGGAGGGGCCCAACCCTGACCCCAGCATTCGAGAGGCAGCCCCCCCAGTGCCCAGCACAGGGGCACGGTCACTGCCCTGCTCCTGCTGGCCACACCACTCCTGATACAAGCCAGTGTGCCGCTGGCCCCCTTGGCCACCTGGGCACCCTGCTGGCTCCTACTCAGCCAGCTATCGACTGCACATCTTCATACAATAATTCTCGTTGGAAGGGACCTCAGAGGTCATCTCATCGAACCTCCTCCTGAAAGCAGGATCAGATACAAGATAAAACTGGATCGCTCACTTTGCACGGCTTTCTGCAGTCTGTGCTTGAAAAACTCCAAGGATGGAGACTGCAGAAACGCTTTGGGCAGCCTCTCATCACCCGACGAGTGCTGCAGCCCCCGGCCATCCCGCTGCTCCTCCGCAGGACTCAATGTTTTTCTTATGCTGTAGGGCGCAAAACTGGGTCAATATTTTAGGTGCTGTCTGATGGTTAAGGATGATGGTTAACGGTTGGACTTGGTGATCTTAAAGGTCTTTTCCAACCTAAACGATTCTATGATTCGATTCTATGATTCTATGGGTGTTGGGGGGGGGCAGTAATCACCTCCCTCCGCCTGCTGGCTGTGCTCCTGTCCCCACAGCCCAGGACACCGCTGGCTGCCAGGGCACACAGCTGGATCCTGTTCAGCTTATCTGCTGGCACGATGTCTCTCTCTGCTTTGTGTTCAGAGGTGCAGTGTGTCGTGGTTTAACCCGGCTGGCAACTCAGCACCACGCAGCCGCTCGCTCACTCCCCCCCCCCTCCCTCAGTGGGATGGGGGAGAGAATGGGGAAGGAGAAAAAGGTTAGAGCCGAGGGCTGAGATAAAGACAGTTTAATAAGAGAAAATAATAATAATAGTAATAATGAGAATGATAACAAAATATACAGAATATACAAAACGAATGATGCACAATGCAATTGCTCACCACCCGCCGACCGATGCCCAGCCCGTCCCGAGCCGCGATCAGTACCCGAGCAGCGATCACTCCCCCCGCGACCGACCGACCCACCAACCCCCCCGAGCATGACGTTCTATGGTCTGGAATAGCTCTTTGGACAGTTTGGGTCCTAGCTGTGCTGTACTCCCAGCTTGTTATGCACCTGGCCGAGCAGGAGAAGCTTAAAAAGTCCTTGAGCAGTCTGAGCACTGCTTGGCAACAACTAAAAACATCAGCGTGTTATCAACATTCTTCTAGCACTGAATCCAAAGCACAGCACTCTGCTAGCTTCTGTGAAGAAAATTAACTCTATCCCAGCTGAAACCAGGACAAGTGTCTGGATTCTGGACAGCAGAATTTCCCTCGTGATTGATACGAATGCACGGCCTTTTTCAGTCTCCAGCTCAGGGAGGCACCTTGGCAGGAGCTAAATGGGAAGCTCTGAGATGATGGTCCAAAGGAGGCACTGCCCAAGGCGTGGGCACCCCCTCCTTTCCCCCCCTGCTGTTGTGTTGGACGCTTTAGTGGGTTTATCTGTTACAGGTTACGCTGACCCCTTGGCAGAATGGCAGCCCTTCGCTTCCAGCAGGTCTCATGCAAGGTTGCGTTCAGTTCTTGGGTAGACAGACCTGAGAACATCATTATATGTGATGATATACAGAGACAATATTTAAAAAACCAGAAATCCTCAGTGATAAGAGAACAAACCTGACTAAAACTGGAAGACATGGCAGGGAAGAGAGCCTCCTGGGAAAGGGCTGTTGGGATTGGATAAGGATGCCAAAAATTCATTCTCCCCGTGTCTGTGATTTGATTCCAGCTCTTGGAGCAGATGTCTGTTCAGGAAAGGTGCGCTACAGCCAAGCTGCAGTGGGTCACAGGGATGGTGGCTGTTACCTCGCCCACGGGAGCGTACCAAGGGCTCGCGTTGTTCACGTGCAGCCGGGCAGGCAGGCGGGCGCAGGACAGCAGCTCTCGGCTCTATCCAGGGCAGTTAAATTGAACGCTTAGCAGGCAGTGGGGGAAGCAAGCAGGCTTGTGCATTTGCAGCGTGCTGAAGGTACGGGTGCGACGGGGCCAGGAGCCAGCCCGGGCTTTGTGCAGCTCTCAGGGGACTGGTTGATGCCTGACGATGGTCTGGCTCCGTTCTTGCCACGGCAGCCGTGATGGTGAGCTGATGAGAGATGTGCCGGGACCGCTGTCTCTGTTCATGCAATCTTCCTTGGGGCAATGCAAACCTAATTGTTTTTCTTGCTGGACACGGTGTCCGACAATTGGGTCTAATGGCAGATCTTGTGTTTGTCTCTGAAGCCAGCCGATGTGCTGTTTATTTTTTCCAAAGCAGCAAATAAATTTGAAAGTGCCTTTCATTTTGTAGAACATACAGCGAAATGGCACAGCCGTTTGACTGCAGAGACTGGGTGCTTTCAGAGGGCCAGCTAGTACGAAGCTTTCCAGGTTTTCCTGGGTTTGCAGATTGCAACCTTGCTTATTAATGGACCCAGCAAGACTGCAGCAACCAGCAAGACTGGGGAGAGAAGGTGTGGCCCAGGCGGCTCTCTGGGAGCTGGAGAAATGGATGTTGGTTTAGGAATTCTCTCGCTGCGACCTTGTTTCGTCTCCATTTCTCTTTCAATCGATAAGTTCTTTGAGGATCGTATTACCCCATTGCAACAATCATGGCTGGGGATTATCAAGCTTGTTCGGTTTCTTTGCTAAGAAGATTGGTACGTGTTGATTTTCAGGGCAGCTGGAAATAAAGTATTTTTTGCTTTGCTCACACGATTGGAATTTCGCAGCTCTGCGCCCCAGGTTTTGTCTTTGTTGGGCTGGAGTTGCTGCAGGGAGGTTTGGAGAGACGAGCTAAACCACCAGAGTTTGTTCCCCCCCGCTTCCCCCTCGCTGGATCCCTCAAGCACAAAGCTCTGCCCCCCGCGCGCTCCAAAGCCGAAGCAGAGCAAGAGCAGTTTAGGGACGAGTGAGACGCGGCGCCCGCTGATCTGAATGGGAAGTTATTTAAAACTATTTTCTCTCTTGTCTCTTGGAAGGTCAAGCGGCACAGCCACGTGCGGGGAGGGGGGGAGGGATGGACTACGCGTTTCCTTGCCGGGGAGCGTGACTCGGGTTTTGGGAGGAGGGTCACCATCTCCTCTCTGGGTTTCGTGGGTTTTTTCATCTGCTTTCGGCTCAGCCTGCCCGCCGTAGGGTTGAAGCAGAGCCCTAGCCCTTGCGGCGATGCACAAGGTTATCTTCCCGCGGCAGCTGCCAGCGCCGAGGGTGAGGGGGGTGCTGGAGGGCAGCTGAGCCACGGGGGGCGCGAGGGGGCCACGGAGGGCATGAGGGGGCTGCAGGGGCGCGGCGCCCGCCTTGCTTTTCCCACCGGGGCGGGGGGAGGGGGGCGGCCTGCGTGTAACGGGGAGCCCCTCGCCCCCCCCCCCGGGCTTCGGGGATTGTTAAGGGGGTTGGCAGTGGGATATTCCCAGTTGTAAATGTAGCTCAGGTGGGAATGGGATTGAGTGAAATCCTTGTAGGCTGTTCTGCAGGCACCGGGACACGGTGGTAAATTCAATCTGTAACTGGAAGCAGGGAAGAATAGGGTTGGAGAATGAAACCATGCTGCTTCTGCTCAGAAAGGGACAAATTACATACAAGGCATACCGTGCGCCCGTGCCAGCGAGGGACAGCAGATAGCTCCCTCTCACATCCTCTCTGGTCTTCTGCCAGGCGCTGCCTGGCTGCTAAAGGAGCATCCATGTGACAGGGGTACGGACCTCAGGGCGGGAGGGTTTCACAGAATCACGCAGAATCCCAGACTGGGAGGGGTTGGCAGGGCCCTCGGGAGCTCCCCCAGTGCCCCCAGTGCCACCCCCCTGCCCAAGCAGGCTCACCCAGAGCAGGGGACACAGGACAGCGGCCAGGCGGGGGTTGAAGATCTCCAGAGAAGGAGACTCCACAGCCCCCCTGGGCAGCCTGGGCCAGGGCTCGGGCACCCTCACAGTCAACAAGTTCTTCCTCCCGTTCAACTGGAACCTCTTCTGCTTCAGTTTGTGCCAATTGCCGCTTGTCCTGGTGCTGGGCACCACTGGGAAGAGTCTGGCTCCATCCTCGTGACATCCACCCTTTTAGTTTGCGCACCACTGAGAATGAGCTGGCTGTGCTTTGCAGTGGACGTGCTGTCGCAGCTGCAGCTCTTCCATCGAGTCATCAGGGTTTGGCCAAAAACGTTTTTAGCCACGAATCACAAAATCATTTCTGACGCCTTTGTATATTAAAGGAGCGTGTTCCAGGTAAAGCGGAGGCGCTAGACATGATCCGGACCCTGGACATGTCCTGTAACGGAGGGGAAGTTGTAACGGTGGAGGTTGTTGGCAGACAGGGGGCTGGGGTAAATGAAGGTGTGTGTTTCCATTCCTTCTCCCCTCAGCACAGACCCCCTCCCCGCTCCCCGGAGCACTCATCTCACTCTTCCCTTCCCAGCCGTCGGTCTGTCCAGCTGCCCAGAGCCCCCTGTTCCTGGGAACGGCCTGAAGATCGGCGAGCGCTATTTAGTGAACGATGTCGTCTCGTTCCAGTGTGAACCAGGCTACGCGCTTCAGGTACTGAGCATTTTCCAACAAAAAGGACGAGGACCAACCCCTGGGATGCAGGGAGACCCTCCAAAGCCCTGTCTCTTGTTTTCCTCTCCTCCAGGGCCACTCTCACATCTCCTGCATGCCAGGCACTGTCCGCCGCTGGAATTACCCACCGCCGCTTTGCATCGGTAGGACTCTTGCTCTTTTCTACCTTGCAGATGTTTATTGTGCTTTTCCAAAATAAAAGGTAAGGGTCTGAGGTAGAGAAAGGCAAGTTTGTTCTGGAAGTCAGGTAGAGCGTGGAAAAATCTTCATTTGTTGCAAAAATTCAACAAATTTCAACAAAAAAGTCCCTGTTGGCTGCCCAGGATGCTTTATTTTGAATGCTTAAAATGTGGCTGTTGTATAAAATGTAAAATACCAAAAAGGGTTCTCTCAACAAAAAAAAACCCTTCAGAAGGGAAACCCTAAAATTTCTTTATACTGAAAGCAGATTGGGTTTATGGGTTGAGAGTTTTATTTCCACCTTAAGCAATGATCTTAAGGCTGTGGTTTATTTTTATGAAATGCATAATGGTATCGCTAAACCCGCATCTTTTTACTGGAGCCTGTTTGCATCCCAGCATCTCCCAACGGCCCCACCTGGGGCCTTGCTGTCCCTGCTTTGGTGCCCAGCAGGTCCTGTGTGACCAGCAAGAGCCGGCTCGCTTGTCAAGGCCGGTGCTTGCCCGTGGCAGCCTCCGGGGAGCAGGGCTGAGGCTGCCGAGGGGCTCAGGCCTTCGGGCAGGAGGACTGGGCAGTTGTTTCCACCATGGAAGAAATAAGCCCTAGGAGAAGAGGCACAGAGGTGAAGGGAACTTGCTGGAGTTTTTGGATTGTTTTCAATATTTTGCTTTTAGCAAGTCTGGGTGTTTAATATTCATATTGCACATTTTGCAGCTTTGAGAGAGGCATTTATGCATTTAATAGCTTTAGTTAACAGTTATTTCAGGCTCCTGCTGTTCTAGCTTACATCATTTTGCTTTAAAGTAATTATAAGAGCTAACAGTTCTTTTATCTGATGATCTGCAGGCCAGGAATAAATAGTGAGGCCTTTGCAGCAGCATGACTGAGCTAAAGGGCTCATACCCATGGGAGCTGCTCTGAGAGGAGTCAGAAGCCCTTCAGCTCAGCAGCAGAGTTGGGGGATCCCCGCGGGGGGGACAATCCCAACACTGTCACCTAGCTGGTGACAAGCTGAGCTACTACAAGTTTCAAGTTTTCTGCTTTTAATCGGCATCAGTCACCCAGTTCAGCAGGATGTCGCCTGGCCCCGGGCTGTGCCTGCTAGGCGCTGTCACGGTGTAAACGCTGGTGCAGTTTAATTCGGATTGCCTGGGTTTGGCCAGTCGCGACCGAGGGCAGCGGCACAAACGCCTGCCCGCCTCCCTGTGCGTGTCCCTCGGCTCGCACCGCGCTTGCCCAAGGCGGCAGCTCCATCCTCAGCGTCTCTGCAGCCACCTGCGGGTCATGGCGAGTGACCGTCGTCCTCTACGGGGACGCCGCAGCACCCCACGCTGACAGTCCCGAGGCTCGCTGTCCTGCGCTGATCACGCGCCGATGTCACCCCGAGCGCCGCTGGCTGCCAGCCCCACGGGAACCCTGGCTTCTCTTGTTCCCCTACTCGGAGAACAGCTTGCTTCCCTGGCGAAGAGTCCTGATTTGCTTTTGGTCTACTTCATCCAGATGCTTGACTCCTAAATAATTTAGAAGTAGTTCTATTAAAGAGCCATTAAGAGGAAAAAGAAAGAGAAATCTTCGGGGAGAAACCTTGTTAGTAGCAAGTACACACGTAATGAGATATTGAACATTGGGAATCTGTACCTTTGCTGTCAGAACGAGTTAGGAGGATACCTGGGTGTATTTGGCTGGATGGTATTACCGTAACGAGGTGGAGGTCATCCAGATAAGCCTGAGAAGATGCTATCTATGATACATTCCACGTGATGCCTTCTGTAAACATGTTTTGTGCTGTCATCTCCGGATCGCTTCTTGGTAGGGAATTCAGTCAGTGCGCAAGCACGCTGTGCTGTATTTATCAGGAATTGCCCAGAGATTGACAAGTTACAGAGGCCAAGGTGGATCAGTTAACCAGAAGAAGCAGCGGTGGTAACTGGAGCCAAAGTAGGAGCAGTCTGTTTCTCCACAGTGATTTTTTTTTTAGGTGGTTAAAAATTCAAACACGTGCTGTGTTTACGCTGTGCTCTGTTACAACACCTATGGACAGAACAGAGCGCCTGCCTCTCCTTTTGCAGCTCAGATCTGCCTCTCCCGCTGCGATTGCCAAAACTGGATCTCTGGGTCCAGGCTTTTTATCTCCAGAGGGCAGCAGAAAGGCACATGCGTTAGTAATGCGGCCATGGGGGGCCTGGCAAACTTTGCGCTAGCTCCGTAGCAGGCTCTCCTTTTGCTCCTCTTAGTTTTCATCTTCTTTATTCCCCACACAGCTGGCCAGCCGTGGCCATCATCCAGGGAGACCTGTAAGCCATCCTGACCATTAACACCGTTAATTTTACAGCCCAGTGTGGAGGAACAGCAGAAGAGATGGAAGGAGTGCTCCTGAGCCCAGGGTTCCCAGGAAACTATCCAAGCAACCTGGACTGCACGTGGAGGATACTGCTGCCAGTGGGGTTCGGTGAGACAGCTGGCTTTGGTTGGGTGCTATCACAAAAGGGACGATAGGAAGAGTACTGTGTTCAGTTTTGGGCCCCTCACTGCAAGAAAGATGTTGCATTGCTGGAACATGTCCAGAGGAGAGCAACCAAGCTGGTGAGGGGACTGGAACACAAGTCATACGAGGAGCGGCTGAGGGAACTGGGGGTGTTTGGTCTGGAGAAGAGGAGGCTGAGGGGAGCCCTGATCGCCCCCTACAACTGCCTGAGAGGAGGGGGGAGTGAGGTGGGGGTCGGGCTCTGCTCCCTCGTAACAGATGATAGGACGAGGGGGAATGGTTTGAAGCTGCGCCAGGGCAGGTTTAGGCTAGACACTAGGAAAAACTTCTTCACTGAGAGGGTTGTCAGGCTCTGGAATGGGCTGCCCAGGGAGGTGGTCGAGTCCTCATCCCTGGAGGTATTTAAAAGAAGGATGGATGAGGTGCTTAGGGCCAGGGTTTAGTGGTGGGATGGCAGGGTTGGGTTAACGGTTGGACTCGATGATCTTAAAGGGCTTTTCCAACCAAAGTGATTCTATGATTCTATGAAGATACCGACCCCAGTCAGTCCGTGCACGGTCAGTGCTGGATGCATTGCTTGCCAAGACGAGTTACAGAAACTCTCGACTTCCTGATCACCCTTGCCATTAAAGATGCATTTATATGGTGCTATGAAGCGGTAAATATTTTTTCAAAAGGGGATAACAGGTCAGCGGGGAGCATAACGGGTTGATAGGGGCTGTGGGCATGCCTCTGAATCAGCTGCAACATCCTCCCTCGGCGTGCTTACGTACTGCCCCATCTTGAACTACTCCCGTTTGTAATTGCCTTAAGCATCACCAGTCGCATCACCCTTTATAAACGTAACAAGTGACCGAAGCTTGCGTCTGATTACATCCTGCCTCAGCTGATGCAGGCGTCAGCACATTCAAAATTAGGATCTCCCCGGCCATTTGTAAGAGAAATTTGCACATCTCCAGCTCAGCTCTTCTCCAGGCCGGCCCCGTCAGGGTGCCTGCTTGCCAGGAGGTGGAAGTCCTGCACGCCTGGCAGAAGCGCTGACTCTCCAGGTTTCCTGACTTAACTCTGCTCCTCCTGGTGTAGCTGCCGTGTGCTGCTGGGAAGAGAAGCACCCGGCTGAGCCTGGCCTGCCATCCGAGCTAGCTGCACTGGGTTTGGCAACGGGTCATCCGTCTAGCTCTGTGCTTCCCTTCCTAATTCCTCTGGTGTCAGGCAGTGCAAAGGAGCCCCAGCAGCCTGAAACTGCGGGCGTTAATAGCCTGAGCTTGTCTGAAACTGCCAGGACCCATATACCTGCAGGCACCCTCTATCTCCAACCTGGTAAATGTACTCCTGATCGACCAGGCTATACTGGGCATCACTGGGTGAGCGGTGCTGGTGTGCCGAGGCTTGGGTATAGCAGACTGACCACTGCTCCTCTCCAGGTGCTCACATCCAGTTCCTCAACTTCTCCACCGAGCCGAACCACGACTTTGTCGAAATCCGCAACGGGCCATACGACACCAGTAACGTCATCGGGCGGTTCAGCGGTACCGAAATGCCAGGCTCCCTCCTGTCGACATCTCATGAAACCACTGTGTACTTCCACAGCGACCACTCGCAGAACAAGCCAGGCTTCAAGCTGGAATACCAAGGTAAGGAGGCCACCAAGCAGGCAGCAGTGGGACAACCCTGTCCCTGGGTGCTAACGGTGAGGGCGGGGGAGAGAGCGTAGGCATCGTGCTTGTTCCTATTCTGTTGAATTAATTCCGTGAGGACTTAATCCAAATGAGTGGAAAGGTGTTACATGAAGGCCATTTTTAATCCTAATAACTGAGATCTGTTCACCCAGAGTTATGCCTTCGGCAAATAACAAATGTTCCTAGAGTGCTTCGTGACAGTGAAATGCCTTTGAATTAATTCCAGCCAGATTCACTTAGATCTTGGCTCTGTCGACTGTCATGGGCAAAGAGAAGGGTCCTCACCAGCCCTGAGTTTGCTCTGGAATTCTGCAGCTGCTTTTCAGTCTCAGCTGAAGTCCAGACGCATCCTAAGCTGCAGCCTAGCCTTGTGCTGGGGCAGGCTGCTGGAGGGAACTGGGTAAATAAGTAAAGAGCCAAATAATATAACCACAGGACTGGCATGGATACCTCTACTAAAAGTGGAGAAATAAGTTCTTAAAATCCAAAGATGCCCTGAGTGCAGTGCTTGGAGGTGGTGGGGGAATGGAGGTGCCTACCTTCTCGCCCAGCTTGAGTCCTCGGGCATCTCCCTGGTTTTGAACACGATGTCCTCTGAGCAGCAGCCGCCTCGGTCCCCGAAGCCAGCAGAGCGAGGCCCTGGAAGGGCTCCTTCTCCTACTGGATGTGCTGCTCTGTGAAGGTGCTGGCCTGGGGCTGCCCGTGTGAGCCTCTGCCCCGTTGAAAGAGAATGTGAACGTTTGGCCCTGCCCCATCTGCAGCTCTGCCTTGATGAGCATCTTTGCAAAACCCTTTGGTCTCCACTCTCCACCTGTCCTTGGCATGAGGGAATCCGAAGGGGCACACTTCATCCTGAATACAATTAGGATGGGCTTTGCTACGCGGCCGCTGGGAGCCAAGCGGTCCAGCCGCTGCCCGGGAGGGAGATCTGAGGAGTGGGAAGGCTGGAGCGTGTGTCTCCAGCCATGTGGTACAGCCCAAGGACTGACAAAGGGCTGACTCCCCAAAACAGCAATAAAAGCCACTACTCATGCTTAATTGAAAACATTAATTTTGTCTTGGCTGTCCTGTTCATGCACCATATAATTCATGCGCTACTGCACAATTTCGGCAGGAATGTGCTCTGTGAGGCACTCTGGGTAATCTCATGGAAATTGCTATGCAAATTGGCTCTAGCAAGGCTGACCAATAATTTATAATGCCAGGTGGAACATGTTAACCAATTGACTTGCGTTCGTCATCGGGGTTGTCCATGCTTTGTTGAAAAATAGGGCAGATTTCCCAATTAGAAGTGAAGTGCAGGGCGACTTGGTGGCTCCAGGCTGTGAGACTCTGGCAGACCAGGGCAGACCCCGGTGCTCGTGTCGGAGGCTGCCACAAAGCAGCAACAGGATTTTCTCTCGGCCTTCATGCAGATGCGTGCATGGTTCATTAAAGTTCATCTCCTTCAATTAACTCATTGCATGTCCGGATGGAGACCGGTGACGAGTGGTGTCCCTCAGGGGTCCGTTCTGGGACCGGTGCTGTTCAATATATTCATCAATGACTTAGACAGTGAGATCGAATGCACCCTCAGCAAGTTTGCGGACGACACCAAACTGAGTGGTGAGGTTGACACACCAGAAGGACGGGATGTCATCCAGAGAGACTGGACAGGCTGGAGAGGTGGGCCTGTGTGAACCTCAGGAGGTTCAACAAGGCCAAGTGCAAGGTCCTGCACCTGGGTCGGGGTAACCCCCGGTATCAGTACAGGCTGGGGGAAGAAAGGATGGAGAGCAGCCCTGCCGAGAGGGACTTGGGGGTGCTGGGGGATGAAAAGCTGGACATGAGCCGGCAATGTGCGCTGGCGGCCAAGAAGGCCAACCGTGCCCTGGGCTGCATCAGGAGAAGCGTGGCCAGCGTCGAGGGAGGGGATTCTGCCCCTCTACTCTGCTCTGGTGAGACCTCCCCTGGAGCCCTGCGTCCAGCTCTGGAGCCCTCAGCACAAGAAGGACATGGAACTGTTGGAGCAGGTCCAGAGGAGGGCTACAAAAATGCTCCGAGGGCTGGAGCACCTCTCTTATGAGGACAGGCCGAGGGAGTTGGGCTTGTTCAGTCTGGAGAAGAGAAGGCTGCGGGGAGACCTGATTACGGCCTTCCAGTATCTAAAGGGGGCCTATAGGAAAGATGGGGAAAATCTTTTTAGTAGGGCCAGCTGTGACAGGACAAGGGGTAATGGTTTTAAACTAAACCAGGGTAGGTTTAGACTGGATATAAGGAGGAAATTCTTTACAACGAGGGTGGTGAAACACTGGAACAGGTTGCCCAGAGGGGTGGTGGAGGCCCCATCCCTGGGAACATTCAAGGCCAGGTTGGATGGGGCTGTGAGCAACCTGATGTGGTTCAAGGTGTCCCTGCTCACTGCAGGGGGGTTGGACTAGATGACCTCTAGGGGTCCCTTCCAACCCAAAACATTCTATGATTCTATGAAACAGCCAAGCAGCATGGTGGGTGTACGGTTCCTGCTTCTGTGAGAAAATAGGGAGGATGAAACATTCCTGTAGTGGCGGGATGACAGTGTTAGGTTAAAGGTTGGACTTGATGATCTTGAAGGTCTTTTCCAACCTAAACGATTCTATGATTCCTCCTTATTTTATGTTTTTTTCCAGCCTATGAGCTGCAGGAATGCCCCGACCCTGAACCTTTTGCTAACGGTGTTGTAAGAGGAGCCGGTTACAACGTTGGCCAGTCCATCTCTTTTGAGTGCCTGCCTGGCTACCAGCTGATCGGCCACCCCGTCCTGACCTGCCAGCATGGCACCAACAGGAACTGGGACCACCCATTGCCCAGGTGTGAAGGTATGGCTTCGGGGTCACCCTGAGAGCACCTGGACGGGCAGTTCTGGGGAGGGAAAAGGCTTCAGCTCGCTGTTGATGGCCTCCTTTTGAGTCGTTGTTTTGTAATTGGGCTGAAAGTCTCTCTGGAAGCAAAAGCATCGCTGGAGACAGGCTGGGAATGTGCACTTTGAATAAAGCCGCAGCCCCTGAGGTGGTGAAGCATGTTCTCAGTGAGTTGACCTTCAACGTATTTCAGCTGAGTCAAAGGGAGCTTTTTGAACAGTTCCGAACCAAGGCACACCTTTGGAGATGTGTTTGCATCTCGCGCTACGGGTGAGGGCTGGCTCGAGCCCCGCGGAGGCCAGTGGGAGCTGTGCTTTCAGAACAAAGCAGTCCAGGGTGATGGTAATGATGATTCTTCTCTGCTTTATTTCTTCAACACTGTTCATCCTCTGTTGATTTAGCATTGGTAAATAAAAAGAGCCCTTGGTAAAAGACCCTTGCGGCTCTGGGGGCTCCTGGCATAGGAAGATCGAGGCCCTGTTTAGTCTCCTTAGGGCGGCAATGATGGCATCTCCAAAACGATCCGGATGGGAGTTCTTCAGTAACCTTGTGTGCTCTCCTTTCCGAAGACCATGTATGCTAGGAGGACCCCGCGGGCTGCAGGAGTGGATCCATGTTCTAGGCATCAAAGCTCAGATGGCCAAATTCATTTGCCAAACCCCAGTAGGGCCGATGCAGCCTTTCATCCTTGGGGCCAATGGACTGAGTTTTGTCTGGTTTACTTTAGAAGGTTTTCTTATGAACCCTTAAGAAGTTCAAGACCGCTTATTGAAGATTTCCCACGGCGTTTCCCAGGAGCACTGACCTTTATCCCGAGCTCTTTACAGCACTTAGCCTGCGAGAGCTGTGCGCCGGGGAAGGAGAGGGAGAGGTGATATTTTTCCTCTTTTAAGTCCTAAGTCCTTGAACCCCAGAGAACACAAAGCATAAAGAACCTAATCCTCAGCTGCTCTTTCGCTGACCCCAGCAACGCGACGGAGGTGTGTGGTAGCTGAGAAACTGCCCGGTGCTCAGCCGAGTGCTGCTGGTAGGGTGGGGGGGCTGGTGGTGGGGGCAGGATTAGGCCCTTACCTACCTCAGGCATCAGCTCTGTCAGCCACAGCCACCCAGTTCTTCCTTTTTATGGTGTTTTTTAAGTAGCTTTTTTTGTTCTGCAGCACTTCTGATAGCACAGAGGGGTGAGGGATCAGGTGCGGTTTGGACCATTTGGGTTTTTTTCTCCGTGTGCCTGTCTGGTGGGCTGTTAGTGCTGTTGAAGTCAATGCAGAACTCCCCTTTTCTAGCTGTTCCCATCAACAGTCCATTTTTGCATAGCAGCAAGAGCAAGGACCGGCTGCTTTAGGCTGACTGCCTCACCTTTCCCACGCGGGTCACGGCTGAAAGCCCTTTTAATTAAAAGAGAAGCTGTAATTCTAAAACAAATGCACAGAAGCTGAGGTTTCCAGCGCTACCCCAGGGAGTTTCTCCAGTGATCAGCAGGCTGCCTGCTGCTTTGCAGGGCAGAAAGGAACTCGGCCCCCAAGGTTCCTTGGGTGTTTGTTTCAGATGATGAGTGTATGGAGTTATATAAATACACGTGCTTTTCTCGGCTTGATGGACCACGTGAGTAAGGAGAGCGGAACCAGGCAGGGAACGGACGGAGCTTGGCTCGAACCTCACATCTGGAACAGCTGGTCAGGGCCAGGGAGGTAGAAGCCTGCGGAACTCCTCCTGTATGAAAAAGAGGGAGTGTTCAGCACCGAGCCTGGATGAATAAATTGGGTTGGGAGGGAGAACGTGCTAGCCTACGGCAAGGATTGGGTTAACGCAGCTATGGGGCTTCTAGAACAGAGCTGGCTCAGGCAGATGACCCTGTCTGCGTTTAACCCCGTGCCTTCGGTCCTTGCAGGTTGCCAGCAACACGCTGCAGATGTTGCCATCATTTCAGTTGACCTTGCGTGCTAGAGAGGTCCCGAGGCCGATGCTTGTACACGGGACTGTCAGACCTAGGGACCTGCAGGGGCCCTCCTGCGTTCCCTTCAGCAGGGCATCAGCCTTCTCTCCCTCTTGGGTTTTTTTTTTTTTTTCTGCCCAGGCTGTTTCTAATTGCCTCTCTTTAGTTTGGAAGTTCATTTGGACCTGGAAGGTACCTAGTGCAATAGAACCGTCGTGTTGATTAATGAACGGGATGATGCTGTCGTACAAATCATCGTTTCCCCCCCTGCTCAGCTGGACTCTGTGAGAAGCCAGCTGCTCGGTGGCTCCGGTCCAGGCCGTGCTGTATGAACAAGCGGATGGATTTGCCCACTGGTGTGATCTCTTCAGGAGCTGTATTTTCCATGCATGGGTGCAGACAGCTGGTGGAGCCCAAAGACTCTTGCTAGGGCAGAAGATAGAGTTTATTTGCACACCTGGCTATTGCATCTGCACAAAACACCCTGGTCGTCTCCTTTCAGCTCCGAAGCACTTAATAAATTTATTGTACTAGAATTAAATTGAAAACGTTAGATGTAGTCGTGACAGATAGGGATTATTGGAGGCAAGCTAGGCCAAGGTTTAGGGCTGGATCCTCCAGAACTGCTGTCTTTTCATCCAAAATAAACGAAAGAAAAATGGGAAATAGAGAATCTTTAAAAGAGTTACTGGTTTGGAGGGCTATTTCCTCACTAGGTTTGTGTTTCTGTTTGATTTGCAGTGCCTTGCGGGGGGAACATCACCACCCAAAACGGTACAGTTTACTCTCCTGGCTTCCCCAATCAATACCCCAATTCGCAGGACTGCACTTGGCTTCTCACAGTGCCAGTGGGATACGGAATCCACCTCAACTTCACTCTGCTGCAAACGGAGCCCTACAACGACTTCATCACAGTTTGGTGGGTACAGCAGAGGCATGGGGGCTGGCTCCGTGTCAGAAAGATGCTCTGGCTGATGAAGAGCACGCCTATTGCCGCCGTGCGTGGGTAGTGCTGTGCCTGAGAGCAGGAGTATCCTCTGGGGATGCTGGGATAGGAGGATTTGGAATTTTTTTGAACTCCACATGCTTGATAGGGCCTTTAGATTGAGGACCGTGTGCCACAAGGGGCTAGCAAACTGGACAAGGTGGCTGTCTCCAAACGCGGTTCATGTTACGTTCTGGAAAAATGCAGGCGGGGAGCACAAGGTCAGTGAGGGGAATGATCATTGAATGGCTCGGCTGCTCGTGCCAGGTGATGGAAATGTTGTCCTCTGGGTCTGCAGGGGAGTCTGTACAGGAGTCCTTGGCTTCCACGGGGATTTTGCCTCCGTGTTGTGCAGCTCACAAGGAGTAGTCCCTGCCTTGGCCGTATAGCAGCGCCTGTGAGACCTCATAGGTCTTTCTTGCCATTGATTTCTGTGATCAGCAGCAGTTAAAACCGGAGCACATCAGGCCCCTGCAGTGCCCGGGATTAGCAGTCCCCGTCCCACCGGTTTGCCACGATTACCATGAGCAGGGGCTGAGCTGCCAGGGACGCAGCATCCCCGCTGCGGCAGGAGGGTCCTCGGCGGCAGAGCCAGCTCGTCCTGCTGGATGCTTTCATCAGCCTGTCCCTTCATCTCCAAAATGCTCTGCTGAATGGAATAGGAAACATCTCCCGGGAAGCCTAAGGGGCTTTACAGAAGAGACTTTATGAATGGTAAACGGGGGCTTTATCTCAAGCTGAATTTAGTTGGAATGAATCTTGTTCGGACTCGCCTAATAGGAATTGCCTTTCGCTTCTGATTTCTCTGACAGACGTTTTCTGGGGCTCATTTGTTTTTTTCTTTTGCACTTCATCTGTGGCTGCTTGTCTGTGGGTAGAGGCTAAGTGAGGAAAAAGCTATTGGTAAATCATTTACATTTACCAATGTCCTCTTTTGGTTTTTCTCTTGCAATTGGAGATACGCAGCCCTGCAACCCAAGCTGATCTCCCAGTCTGCAAAGGCAACGCTGGGATGATGTTGAGCCCCAGAACTGGCCCTGACCCCCAGCTGCCTTTTAAATAGCAGCAACTGGGAACTGGGACCTCTGACGTAAAATGGGCGCAGTTCTACTGCGGTTAATGAAGTGGCACCCATTTCTTCACCCCAAGAGCCTTGCAGGCTGGGGGCTTCCTTTGCTATTTGGAGAAGGGAAGAGAAAGGGGGTATTATCAACTTCAGTCAGCCACGGGAGTGCACGGAGCTGCGCTGGCTCAAGAGCTCGGGGCCAAATTCTTGAGCTCGTAGCACCCAACCAATATCTGACTCCCAAAATATCTCAGTGTCTGCTGGGCAAACAGGGAGTGAAAACTGGCCCTAATTGTTCACGTTCTGAGGTTAAAAATTAAGTTCCTGTTGGTAACTGCGCTGCCAGAGAAAATGGTCTTGGTTATAGCGGAGCAGGGAGTGGGATGGGGGGTCCACGTCAGCTGCCTGGGGGGCTGCCAAGACTAGAGATGGGTGTAGAAAAGGGAGGATGAGGAGGGAAGAGCAGGGAGGAGTCCCTCTGCATGCAGTGTAGGAGGTTGGTCGTTGCCTAGGATTAAAGACATGTAATAATGCTCTTCTCTTGTGTTTCTGACGTGATTTCAGGGATGGTCCACAGCAAACAGCCCCACAGCTTGGTGTGTTCACTGGCAACTCTGCTAAGAAATCAGCCCAGAGCTCTTCCAATCAGGTCCTGATGAAATTCCACAGTGATGCTGCCAACGGAGGGATTTTTGCCATTTATTTCTACGGTCTGTACTGCTTACCGAGCAACACATGCTTTATACCTGCCGAGGGGGTGCGGGGGGGCACAGATCAGTTACGGCTTGTTGTGGAGGGGACTAGTTCTGGGGAAGAGATGATATGAAAAAACACGCTTTTGCCTGAAATCTTCCACAAAGGGCCCAGTTTTCACAGGCTTGAGATTGGAGGTCTCTTAGGCAATCGTGTGCTGGCAAGCGGTCACACAGTCTGTGCAGATGCAGAAATCCATCCGTAACGTTGTGATAATTCAAGCCCAGATCGAGTGCCTGCAAGCTAACAGCCGTGCCAAGCCTACGCCTCGCTCAAGGTGATGCCTGTAAATATCACCCTCTCCGTGGCAGATCCCATTACGGATAGCTCCGCTTTCTTTGCCTAAAACTCTCCTTCCCCGCAGCGCTGGCTGGATGTCTTTCCAATGCTATGCTAAACCAGTTGGGTCGTCTTGGTGGCCTCTTTTAGACGGTAGCTGTGTTCCAGCTGGCTTCGTTTCCCCGGGGAGGAAGAGGGTTCCTGTAAATCCCTGAATTACTTGGAGATTCTTCGGTGCGAGCGCAGCTCATGCTGGAGAGATGTTGGGTATTACATTGAAATGAGAGCATTTGTCTTCCACCACTAAGCAAGAGCCCAACTTTAAATTGGATTAGCTAACAAGTTCCTACGGCAGTAGTGGGATTTTGGAAAGTGCAAATGGAGACCTCCTCTTGCTTCGGTAATTTGCTGGCAACGACGTCAAGAAAGTCTTCCATGAATTAGATGATGAACCTGTGCAGAATGTCTTAGCTTCTGTTCCATTCCGAAAGGCGAATGTTACACAGATAGGCTGAATTTAAAGAATGTTTGCTGGGTTTCGGAGGGAATTGGTTTACTGCTGCAAAGCACTCTAAGATTTATTTTACAGACGACGGTGCGTATAGACCAGTTATGCAAAAAATTATGGTTTAGGCAGTTTGGCTCAGAAAGGAGCAGTATGTAAACACTGCTGCCGTTCAGCAAATGCTTCCTTTTGTAATATGAATTAGACGCTATCATTGCTGTGGTTAGAGCCCATCAGCATATGCTGCTGTTTTCTAATCTTGAGAGCACTTTACACCATTCTTTCTTTAGCTTGTGGTTTATGTGGGGTACAAAGCTGCTCGCAGGCGTGAGAGGTGTGGGGCTGGTGCTGCAGGTGTCGGTGCAGGCCAGCAGTCATTTATAGCCTGTAACCACCCGGGCGCTCTGGCCGCTGCTTGGCCTTTTATTAAAGTGTCGCGTACTGGCTCATTGCTCCCTGTATACGTGGGACGTTAGCGTAAAGCCTAAAGATGCAAGGGATTGAGGTGGGTGCCTCTAGGGTGAGATTTAGACTAGATATAAGAAGAAATTCTTTCCAGTGAGGGTGGTGACACCCTGGCAGGGGGTGCCCAGAGAGGGGGTGGAGGCCCCATCCCTGGGAACATTCCAGGCCAGGTTGGAGGGGGCTGTGAGCAACCTGATGTGGTTCAAGGTGTCCCTGCTCCTGCGGGGGCATTGGGCTGGGTGACCTCTGGGGGTCTCTTCCAACCCAAAACATTCCATGATTCTATGATTCTTCCCTCTTTTCCCAGGCTCTGGTGCTGTGCATGGTGCGTGGCACGCCAAGAGAGGTGCGGGAGATTGGGGGAATTCTCACGCTGGGCTCAGGCAGTGCAGTCAGTTAAGTCCTTGGCATCGCCCTTTGGGGTGTAACTGCAGGAAATGCCATTTCCTCGGGACCTCCAGCAATGATATTTTCATTTCTGCGTCTGCCTGCTGGCAGATCTAGGACATAGGAGACGTCCTCCTTCAGCTTTAAATTGTCTTTTCCTGTACAGTGATGCTCAGCACCGTGTCAGAGGACCATTGCCCTTTCAAACGCCTGCAAAGAAACGTTTCTTTGGGGTGGAGGAAGGGAAACAAAAGAATGATTCACAGAGCTTAAAGATTCAACAGCATCCCTTGAAAAATGATGATGTTGCACCTATTACTAAATGGGTTCGTTCAGGTGCCAGCGCGGACTGATGCGTGAGCGTGATGGGAAAGGGTTTTATGGCACAGTAACTCAGGAGGGTCCCAGCGTGGTTTCAAGGACAGGGCTCTGTTTTGTCCTGGTGAGAAGAAATGGATGTGCTGTTGAAAGGAGTTTTACCAGTCCTGTATCACCCATATGCTGAAGCCATCTTAATCACACCTCTGTATTGAAAAATGACCCATTAAAGGAGAGGAGATTAATGCTGTAAATGCTGGGTTATCTTTCCACTTCAATAGATGCTGTCAAGCACTTCTTAAATAGCATTTAGTTTAAATTTTTGTTATGGTTTCCTTTCCTTCTTCCCCCACTGTCAAACATTTGTTTAAAAGATCACAAATAAGTGTGTTCCCTCCCGGGCTGGCTCTTGCTGCGCAGCAGAAGGGTTCTCCCTGCCGCCCCTCGCTCCTCTCCCGTCCCACCTGCAGGCTCTCCCTCCTCCTCCTCCTCCGTTCTCTTGGCTCCCGTGGTGGATTGCCAAGACGGGGCTGACTGTCCCGGTTACTGAGCTGGCCCTTTCCTTTTCCCCCCCCACCCCGGGTGGGGTTAGCTCGCTGTAGTAGCATGTGTTTGGTTCCCCCCCCCCTTGCACGCGTGGGATAAGTAAGCCCCGTCCTTTGCGCTAACCAGAAGTGGCTGCATTCCCTCCAGCCCCTTCCCTGGACATCCAAGCATTGCGTTTTTCCACACATCTCTTGGGAAGGTATTCTCCTAGCCCGGGTTAGGGGGTAAGGAAATTGGGGTAAGCTGAAGGGGCGTCTACTTCTTCACATGGGTATTTAAGCCTTCTCATGAGCCTCATTAAGGTTGCTGCCAGCCTTGCCATGGTGTGAAGAGTTCGACATTGTGGAGTTTGTAAGAATTAATATTCAGTGGCAGCTTGAGCTCCAGTATCTTAAATTAAAGGGCTGATATAAATTTCAGAGGAAGTTATGCTTGTCCAGGGTCAGGTGCAGGGGGAGCAAAGACGCAGAGAAGTGCTGAGCAAATAGCAGAAAATGTCTTTCATTAATATTCATTTAGTTCCCAGTACCGTATTTTCAATTGAACCGTGCACCCAGCTCCTGTGTGTTTATTACCATAAGCAGCCCAGCGCTCAAGCCTCGTGCACCCGCGTGCTTGTAAGCAATGCATTTGTTTTGCTCGGTGTTAGCTGAGCTTTAATTTCTGGTGGAAAATTTGCTGTTTGCAGTGGCTTTGGTCAGGCGCGTGAGCCGTAAGGAATTGTTGCTGCTCCTCGGCTGGATTTCTTCTTCCTGTTTAGCCACAGAGCACCCCCAAAAAAATGCCTAATTGGGCAAAGACTACAAGGGCTGCCCTCTTTGCCTTCCGCGGAGGCGCCGACATCAACTTTGCAGAGGTTACTTTGTGAACTGCAAGCTACCTGTAGGATTTGCAGTTGAAAACATCAGCGCCCCCGGAATTATTTGCGGAAGAAATTAATGAATAATTTCAAGTTAAAAGTAAATCAGTGAGTTTTGCGATCTCCGTTCAAGGACAGGCGGTAAGGGTGAAATTCTCTCAATAATTATTGTAATTTAGTTGGTGCTGGAGCAGTCTGGGACTCTCCCGCTTCTGTGATTGACCGAATTCCACGGAGGTCACCGAGATCATCTCCCTCTGTATCCCCAGAGGTGCTGGTAGCGTTGCCTCACGTCCACACACGTCAGTCACAGAATCACAGGGAATAAATTGGCATCCCTTCTTCTATTCTTCCGGTGCAACACTTTGGATAAGGCTGCCAAAAGTCATCCTTCAGTCTTCACCCAAAAGGACTAACACCGTCCGGGCACCTGCATCTCCTTGGACTGACAAAATTCTGTTTCCTATTAGGCGTAAGAAACTGGAGGAAGCTTTGGGGCACAAATACCTGGAGCCATCTCTGAAGGGTTTGGAGGGGGGTGGTTGCACTTTTGCCCATTCCTTCTGCTTGCGGGGAGGGAGGATTTGCTCCGATGCCTCTTGTGCTCAGCACCAAGGAACCCATGGCTGCCTTCACCCCCAGCTTTTAACGTCTGCTACTCTTCCTTTGCTCTTTCAGCCTACCAGCTCTTCCGATGTCAGCCCCCGACCATCGTTCCCAATGCAGAAATCGTCACCGAGAACGAAGAATTTAACATAGGTAGCCTCTCCTGGTCCTCCTAGCCCTCCTTCCCCCCCTCCCCGGGTGCTGGGAATGCCTGCAGGAAGACACACTTGTGCTGTCCCCCCATGTCTGGAGCTTCGGAGACCTCTTCACATGTGTAATGATGTGTGGCACGGAGAGCTGTGCGTGACCTTGCTCGACACCCGACATTCACACGGAGTCAGGCTGATCCGATTGTCCCGAGGCTTTTCCTCTCTGTTAGTACAGAAGCGATTTGGCTTTTGTGAAAGCCCTGAGCTTGTTCGGAAACATTCAGAAATCTTTGCCACAATAATAGTTTTCAGGTGTTTCAAACAAAGCACTGAGCGAAAGCTTGGAGGCCGTTATTCTTTTTTTTGAGAGCCTTTCACCCATATCAGCTGTGCTTTTTGTATTTTGTGCTGCCGTTCACGGTTACATCCACATTTTTAAGTGTGTCTGCAGCCAGTGAAGTAGCTGTGATTTTTTTTTTTTTTTTTTTTTTAAAGCCGCTTTTCTCACTGTCTGCTCTCTTTGAGGAAAGTCTCCACCTGAAATAGCTTGCACAAATCACAGCAGTCTCAGCGGCGTGACAGCACTTTATCCCAGCTGAGACTCCAGCATGCCTTTCTACACCTTTTATTTCTGCACGGTCGGGCCAGAGCTCGACGGCTGGGACACACGGTGGAGAGGTCTCTGTGCCCCATGGTGCCCTGCTCCCAGGCCGTGGTTCAGCCTTAATGAATCGATCCTTCTCTTGAGTCAAGGTGTTTTCTGTTTCTGGCCGTAGGTGACATAGTGAGGTACAGATGCCTTCCTGGCTTTACCCTGATTGGAAATGAAATCCTGACCTGCAAACTAGGCACTCATCTCCAGTTCGAAGGACCTCCACCCACGTGCGAAGGTAAAGCTGGGGGTGCCCGGCGTGGCAGCAAAGCTTCCCCACCCAGAGACTGCTGCAAAACGGGGGGGCTTGCTAAGGGAGGGGGTGAGCTGGCTGGCAGCTAGGGGAGGTCTCCTTGCACATACGGCATCTTTAGGGTTAATTCTCACATCTCCAAGGTCCCAGTAGTGCAAAACCACCCGTCAGGACCTTGTGGAGGGGGTAGCAAGACACCTCTGTGGAAGGAAAGGCCGTTCCCTCCACCAGCCTCGCAGCCTGGCCCGGGCCGAGCAGCTCGGCTGGGCTCAAGCAACAACCAGCAAATAACGGCGGGAGGTTTGCTGGGTGACTGCAACCACCCTCTGATAAAAGCCAGGGAAGGTTCCTCCACCCCCCCGCTGGCTTCGGGGAATTAGCTGGGTGTCTGCACCTCCTGGGGGGGGTTCGCCTGACATTGGGGTACCCCTGGGTTATACCCCAACCCCCCTGGGTGCAGGAAGGCACTTTGAGCTTGCGCGTCCCCGAAGAGGGCCCGACTGGAGGTGTGACACACCGTGTGTCCGCCTGCCTTTGCGAAGTCATTAAAACAGCCACCCAGACGTCCTTAGCCTGGGAGGGGGAGTGTGGTGGTTTGACCTGGGCTGGATGCCAGGTGCCACCAAGCCGCTCTGTCGCTCCCCTCTTCAGCAGGACAGGCGGGGAAAGAATGAGATGGGGAAAAAAGAAAAAAGAAAAAAAAAAAAGACTCGTGGGTCAAGATGAAGGCAGTTTAATAAAGAAAAAGCAAAAGCCGCGTGCAGTAGAGAAAGGGAAAACAAGATTTTATTCTCTACTTCCCATTAGCAGGCGATGTCCAGCCACTTCCCTTCCTGGGCTTCAGTATCCATAGTTGTTCCTCCGGAAGACCAAAAGTCACAAAAGACGAATGTCCCCCCTCCTCTTCCTTTTCCCTTAGTTTTTATATCTTAGCTGATGTCATATGGTATGGAATATCCCTTTGGTTGGTTTGGATCAGGTGTCTTGGCTCCATCCCCTCCCAAGATCTTGCCCCCTTCCAGCCCACCGGTGTGTGTGTGTGTGTGGGGAAATATTGGAGACCCAGCCTTGATGCTGTTGGAGCGCTGCTCAGCAGTAGCCAACAAACATTGGGGTGTGATCACCCCCTTTCTACACACCAACAGAAAGCACAACCCTGTGCAGCCTGACCCAAGACGGGGAGGAATTCGGCGCTGACAGTTTGCTTAGTGACACACGAAGGAAGAGCGGGCTGCGGCACGGCGAGCTCCTCCGGCGAGGCAATCCTGCAAGGAGCGGCGTCTCTATTAGTGCCACAGAATGTATTACAAGGGAGAAAAATGAAAGGCCCAAGCAGGCGGTGTTGTACACCTTGCTGCTGCTCAGGAGGGATCCCAAAGATGTTTCCATGCTACCGTGTTACCCTATTTATCCTCTGGATTCCTGCTGGTGCTTTTGTTCACTCCAGCCGTGATTATTTCATCTCCTTCATTCCCTCCTATCTGAACGTTTTTACCATATAATGGGATATTTTTCTATAGCTTTTTTCTCTCTGAAATAGCATGAACTGAAGGAGAGAAAGGGAGGTCATTCAATTATTTACTGATGGTTGTTAGCCTGGGGGTAAAGGGACTGCTTAAATTACATCTGGCCACCAATTTATAGAGGTCAAAAAAATCACTGATGGGATTAAGGATTTGGAAAGAATACACTGTTCTTTCTGGATAGTTCTGGCTGTTTTCTGTTAATACAAGTGCAGTGTTTGCACTGGGGTTTAGTGACAATTATGGATAAATAAAGATCCTTTTCATTTTATGCTTTTTTTTGCTCGCTTTGTGTGTTTGCCTCCTCTTCTGGGGTGTTTTTGCTGGCCTTTTTATTTAGCACTTCTAGCTGGGTTTAATATTTCCAGAAGCTGAGCGAGCTGTGCTGATTAGAGAAAGGAATTTGAGTTGTTCTGTCCTATTTAAGAACTCCGTGGGTGACCTGGGGTAGGCCTGTAGTTCCACACCTTGTTCTAACCCCGGTAATAAAGTTCCCAGGGATTCCCAGGGAGTGTTCCGTAACCTGAGGACGGTCACTTGGTTTGCAGAGCCGTTCGTTCTGAAGGAGATGTGAAATGAGGCAAAGACACTTGAACCGGTTTGTTTGTATTTGCCGCTTCTCGCCCCTTCCTTTAAATGTGGAGGCCGTTGGGATTTGCAGAAACGTAGCAGGTTTCACTTGGAGCCTACGCCAAGGTTTAGGGATTCTCGGTGGGTCAAGGTGTGTGGTGGACATATGCGGGTGGGAGTTGAGCTCTGCCTTGACCTAGCTCATCGAGACAGACCTTCTTGGACGTAGGATCTTGCCTTTCCTTCCTTCCCCTGCAAAGCAGGGACGTTAATTTGGTCCTGTCTCTCCTCGGCGTTCCCTGCAGTGCACTGTCCGATGAACGAGGTCATGACAGGCTCCACCGGCGTGATTCTCAGCCAGAGCTTCCTGGGAAGTTACCCTCACTTTCAGACCTGTTCCTGGGTGGTGAAGGTGGAGCCGGGGTACAACATCTCCCTCACCATCGAGTACTTCCTGAGCGAGAAGCAATACGATGAGTTCGAAATCTTTGATGGTAAGAGATTCACCAGTTTGACCTGGGTGGCAGCTGAGGGGAAAGGAAAGAAACAGCGGAGTTCCACTGGTTGTTAATCCCTGCTCCCAGAGCACCCTGGGGAGAGCTTTCCACCACTATGCCTGTAGCCTTCTGCTGGTCTTAAAGAAAGCCTCTCCTATGATTCATTCATTCTCTGGATAAGAAAATACCAATGGTTTGATTTTTTTTTTGGATTATTCTAAAGTGTTTTTTCCAAGGGGCAGGAGTTAGCAAGCTCCTGGGAGAAATGGTTGCTGGGAAGGGACGAGCGGGGAAGGTGGGGCTTTCATCCCCCAGCCCCATGCAAACCAGACTTTCTAGGCCCGGGAGTTCTCACCAGCTGCGAGGGGATCTGTCAATATTCACAACGCTGCAGCCTTGTAACCAAACGCAGAATACAGGTGCTGTGCTGATGCTCTGGGGTTTCCCGTTGGGATTTGAGCCCGACAGCGTACTGCCTGGAGCAGAAGCCTGGTCTCGCTGCGATCAGCTGGGCTTTATTTACCCTCGCTTTCCCAAGAGCCGTGTGTCTGCGCTGGGAATCGCATTTGGAAAACCCCCCCGAGCATGAGCCGCCGTTCCCGGACTCATGGTGAAGGCTCCTGTGCTGCAGTTCCACAGGGTGCCTGTTCCTTCTGCAGGAACACCCCGGCACGTAAGGCCCGCGAGCGACTCCGTGCGTCAGCCCTGACGGTTCCTCGTTCCCTCCGTCCCTACAGGTCCCTCTGGCCAGAGTCCACTGCTCCTGTCCCTGAGTGGCAACTACTCTGCCCCTCTGACCGTCACCAGCAGCGGGAACAAAGTCTATCTCCGTTGGTCGTCTGATCATGCCTACAACAGAAAGGGCTTCAAAATTCGCTACTCTGGTAAGCACCCGGCAGGGACTGCGTGCCTCTGCCAAGAACGTGGCCATCTCTTCAGCCAGGGAGCTCCACAGAATTGCTGCAGAGGGCTATGGGCCATCTGTGTCGGCAGAAGCTTGCCAAGGCCTGGGAAGGCACGCAAAGCTGGGCTTGTTCGAAGCTGGGGAAGGCAGGTTTATTTCCAGCAGAAACCTTGAAGCTTTGGCTGGTTTCTTAACCACTCTTAAGAATCAGAACCAGAATATATGACCATAGGTGATGTGGCTCTGGATCAATGAAGCCCATCCCGTGCAATCCACAGCGCAGACTGCTGTGTTATTAAATCACTGCGTCCTTGCGGTGAGGCCATGTTGAGGTGTTTGAGGGTGAGCACCACAAAACATAAGAACCTGTGTTAGGAGCTGCTTGGTGTGTGAGGCACAGCTTCGCCGTGACTGCTCGCGTTGCAGCGTTTGCAAATGAGCTGTTTAAAGGGTGGGGGTCATGAGGACGGAGCCAGACTCTTCCCGGTGGTGCCCAGCGCCAGGACAAGGGGCAATGGGCACAAACTGGAGCAGAAGAGGTTCCAGTTGAACGGGAGGAAGAACTTGTTGACTTTGAGGGTGCCCGAGCCCTGGCCCAGGCTGCCCAGGGGGGCTGTGGAGTCTCCTTCTCTGGAGATCTTCAACCCCCGCCTGGCCGCTGTCCCGTGCCCCCTGCTCTGGGTGAGCCTGCTTGGGCAGGGGGGTGGCACTGGGGGAGCTCCGGAGGGCCCTGCCAACCCCTGCCAGGCTGGGATTCTGTGAAAGCGCCCTGTGCTCCTGCGCAGGCGATCCACACTGCTCCCACAGGAGCGGGACCGGGGAGCCTTGGCTGCTCCTCCAGCACAAAACCACCGCTGGATACCGAATGTTTGCTGAGAATTCCTTAAAATGAGTTACTGTGTTTTGGAACTTAGCAAATCGTAATTAATGGAAGTTATAAAACTGGGTTGAGAACTTGCCCGTATGTCATAAATAAATAACGACTTTACTCAGTAAATGAATTAAGCAATATTTAATTATGAGAAATTAGTCTTTATTTCTAGAGCTGAGTGAAACTTGGATCGTGGCCCTGCACTCTTTCCCCCTTTGACTTTGTATTTATTCCTTGCAAGTTCTCTGTCTCTTGTACAGCCTTAGGTGATGGCAAGCACGGTGTAATTCCGGAGAACGGGAAGGGAGTTTGTCTTGGTACTGCCCATCCAGCAACTGATTTATTTTCTTCTGCACTTCTCCCCAGCTCCTTACTGTAGCCTCCCGCAACCGCCAGCCCACGGGCTGATCCTCAGCCAGACGGGTCTGCACCCTGGCAGCACGGTCCGCTTTGGCTGCGACACGGGCTACCGTCTCGTTGGCCACAGCATCACCACCTGCTCCCAGCACCCTCAGGGCTACTTCCACTGGAACGAAGCCATCCCTCTGTGCCAAGGTGAGAGCAGGCAAACATGTCGTTACGAGGATCCGGGAGTCCTAGGAAGGACTGAGGAAAAAATAAAAACCTGTTGTAATTCCCCCAATTCCCTGTTGAGAACAGGCTTGGAACTGCAGGGAGGTGGTGAGGGGTGCTCCTCTTGTATCCAAGTCCTTGGGAATAGGTGAGCAAGGAGGGAAGGGAGTAACCGGGAGCATTCAGGATGGGGGAGAAAAAAAGCATCTGTGTAAAGGCTGCCGCTGTAGAAGCGTTTGAACGCTCAGTAAAGACACAGCCAAGCCTGGGTTAAGGATGGGAGAAGCTATTGCTTGGAATAATCTGGAAAAGCTGGCAGGAGCCTGGGTCCCACTGGGTTTGAGTGACTGGAATTTCCTTTGGTGTTTCTGGAAGTGCCCTCTTAGGTCTGCATGTGTCAACGGGCGATGAGAAATTTCTTGGGGTTCAGATGGTGCCCGGTTCCTGTTGGCTTCATCTAAGATTTAGGCATGTAGTTGTTCTTTCCACATTTCCTCCTAATTAACCATAATCTTTATGAGATACCATGCTTAGCACGGGGCTCCTTCCAGGCGTGGGAGCGGAGGGGGGAACAGGGCAGAACCCCGGGGGGCTTTGCTTCTGCGCTGTTTTGTCTCCCTCACTATGTTCGCTTTCTGATTGCACCTTTTTCTCCATCCGCCAATCACCCCCGCGCCTTTGTGTTGGTAAAATGCCCATCTTTATTCTGATGAAGCCTTTCAGTGTCTTTGAACACTCAGCCATGTTCCAAGGGACTGAGCACTGGGGATTAATATTGCATCGACTTCCCTGGAAACTAGCCAGGGAGCAGAGGCAGCACAGGCAAAACCTCACTGCGGTGGCTGCGTTGGTGTCCAGACCGGTCCGTAAGGAAGAGCAGGATTATTTTGTGTGAGAGGTACCCAAGAGCCTTGAAAAAAATCCTTTTCTGTGCTCCTGAGTCGCTTTGTCTCTTTGGCAATTGCACAGGGGTGCAAGCGGTCCTGCTTTTAGAGGGTGGGTTTGTGCCGTGGGTGCTTACACCCGTTGGGAGCCCCCTCAAGGCTGTATTTGCTTAAAGGGGAGAGGAAAGCAGTAAACCCAAGACCCTGCCACCCAGTCCCCTTGGCAAGGGGGAGCTCAGTTGGTGCTGTAGCCTCCGCGACCGCGCGGACGGGGACAAGCGCCGAGTGCTGGAACGAGCAGATGAAGCGCGCAGCGAGACCGGCAGGCGCGAGGGGCTGTCATGGCAACTGTGCCTCCCGAATCCTTAGCCCCGCATAAGGAATTTCTCTGAGGTACTGCATCTTTTTTAAGGAAAATCATGTAATCGAGAATAGGTATGAAGGCTGCTAAGTCTCTGCTGCCCTGGGGTGCTGGAATGCCACCTGAGCCTCGTGTTCCGCTCCCAAATCTGGATTTACTTCTAAGAGGTGTAATGGTGTGGGGGGAATGGATTTTTAACGTGGAAACGGGGAGGAGAGGAGAGAGGACATGTGGGAAGGTTGGGAGAGGTTGTACTTGGATGAGGTGTCACCTGGCAGCAATGATTCAAAGCCCCTGAGCAACCCATTCCCAGGCCACCGGGGAGGGAGTCAGAGCCAGACCATCCATGGCTTGTCACTACCTGCCCTGGAATTGGGGGGGCACCCCGCGGTGTTGCTGAGCACCCCGGGTCTGTGCCATGGGATGGAGGGGTGTGGGAAGGGGGTTTCCCATGGGAGCTGCATGGGAAGCACTAAACCCACCCCGCACCACCCTGGCTCAGCTGAATGCCCGACGTGTCAGGAGCGCTGGGGGGACAACCCGTGGTGCCACTCCGTGGGCATCACCAACAGAGAAAGGGGGTGGGGGCTAATTCATAGCATTTTAGGTAGGCTCCTGCTCCAGTCTCCCCTTTGGAGGGGTTTGCATGTCCCCACTGACCCCACAGAGAGCAGCTTGGTCAGGATCTCGGTGCTGGATATCCCTCTGGAAGATCCTCTCTCCAGCTCCGGGAGCAGCTTGCTGGTCACGCTAGATCCAGGGGCTGAAATACCTCCTTTGGGAAAGTCACCTCCCCTCTCTATTTCCTCGTCTTCACATCAGGACTCTTACGACCAGCCCAGGGTTATCAAGTGCCTGGAGACACATGCAGGAGGTGAGCGAGCAGCAGGGAGCTGGAGCTGTCGGAGAATCCATGGCGGAGCAGCTCCCCCCCCTGGCCTCCAGCAGCCGATAGCCAGGGCTGGCTCCCCTCTTCTTGCCCACTCCAGCTACACAAAATCCAACATCTTTTTCTTTTTTTTCTTTTTTTTTTTTTTTTTTTTTTCTTTTTTCACATTGCTCTCAAAGCCAACTGGCAACCTTTTCTTTTGGGCTGTACTCAGTTCCTCATCCTTCCTGGTGGCCAGGACTGCGTGGCAGAGGTTTGGGAACTGGAGCCATAACACTGCATAAATCGCTCACACAATCAGCTCCGTCAGGAGGAGGGGAACTGGGGTGCCCGTAAACACATGGTCTAGTTACCAAATGACATTTCCCATGGCTCCTTCCTGCCAGCCCATAATTCTCTCCCCCTTCCCCATCCCCTCTGAATAATCTTTACTACGTGCTCCGTCCTAGCTGACATTTATGGAAGCAGCAGAGAATATTCTGCAGGGAACAATCTTGCGCTGGCATAACGGGGAGAACACAAGATGATCTAATATGCCTTTTCTGTCTCTGCTGCCTATTTTTAAGCGGCTTTGTTTTTGGAATCCCAGCTGCAGATTTGCTTTCACAGCCTCTGTCCCTTTTCCTAGCACATCATCTTCCCACAGGCAGAGTTTTTGTACCTCTGCACCCCCAGAAGTGCTCCTTCTGCTGCTTCTTCCCTGGACCACGGGTCTCTCCAAGCCAAGTGCTGGGTTTCTTGCCCCTGGAGCAACTCTTTTTTGTCATCTCTGTTTCTGGTGGATTGCGGTGCCCACAATTTGAGCCTCAGAAATGCTCTTTGGAACAGATGGCGAGTTTATTGCCACCCCAAAAATCAAGCTTCTCTGCTTTGTGCAGGGCTCTGTAAATAAAAACTTAACCAATACCATGTTCTGCTCAAGGATGCCGGATTTGCAGGGAAGGATCCTGCCGTGGGTGCGGGGCAGCAGAGGGCACAGCCCCCGTTGACCTTCCCTGTCCGATCTTTTTCATGTTGTAGCCTGACCATCTGCAGGTGAAGAGGGTTACATTTCTTTTTTTATTATTGCTGGTGGCTTAGTGCCATTTTTTGTTAACTGCCTCTGGCCCAGAAGCTCTGTATAATCGCTAACTTTTGTATCAGGGCAGGGCTCCTGCCATGGAAGGACTCCAAATGGTCAGAACTTCAGAGGCAGGCGGAGAGGGCCTCAGTTTTCTGGTGGCAAATAGAGGTAATGAGTTTTTGGGGAAGCACCAGGCTGCAGAAGGGAATTGAACAGAGGAAGGAGAAGGCTTTGCTGGGGGCAGGGGAAGGGGGACAGCTTTCCTCTTTGGCTGGATGCAGCATCAGAAGGCGCTGATAAGGGAGCTGCCGGGTGGAAGTGGAAGGGGAGAACATTCCAGGTCCCCTTTTCTTTGCCTCAGAACAAAATTGGTATTCAGCGTGGCTGCTTGTCTAGACACCCAGCCTTGTGGAGAGATTCGCCAAGCTCCTTAGCTCGATGAAGTGACATACATGTGATTATCATTTCAACCAGGGATATGCCTGATCGTGCTAATATGAGCCTGCTGAATTACTCACACCCATTAGCAGCACCAGCACCTGCAAGGCGCCATGTAATTGTGCTCCGGGCTGGGGCTCTGGGCAACTCATGTCACGGGGTGAAACTCTTGGACCTCGAGCGGTGGAAAGCTCCTGTGGTGATGCTGATGCCGTACGCCAGAAGTTTGGTCTTTCCTTGCAGCGCTCAGTGGGCTCCATGTCACCAGAAGGGTGACCTCATCACCACGTACAAATATCTCAAGGGTGGGGGTCACGAGGATGGAGCCAGACTCTTCCGGTGGTGCCCAGCGCCAGGACAAGGGGCAATGGGCACAAACTGAAGCAGAAGAGGTTCCAGTTGAACGGGAGGAAGAACTTTTTGACTTTGAGGGTGCCCCAGCCCTGGCCCAGGCTGCCCAGGGGGGCTGTGGAGTCTCCTTCTCTGGAGATCTTCAACCCCCGCCTGGCCGCTGTCCTGTGCCCCCTGCTCTGGGTGAGCCTGCTTGGGCAGGGGGGTGGCCCTGGGGGAGCTCCCGAGGGCCCTGCCAACCCCTGCCATGCTGGGATTCTGTGATTCTGTGAAGGTGACTTTTCCAAGATTGCTGATATTCTAGCCCTCCTTTGCGTGCAGAGGGAATAACAGGATGGTGAACGTGTGTCCAGGTATCGGCGTGTGGCTCAGGAGGCAAGAGGCTCAGCCTACGGTTCGTGCGTTAGCAGGTTGGGTTCCGGGTCCCAGGCTGCTCTTCCCCCTCGTCACCCTGTGCCTGGCCAGATGGGTGGGCTCTGCGTCTCCAGCCCAAGCAAGACAGTCTTCCTCCAGAGCCAAGACTCGGAGAGAGGGATGGGAACCCACGTGGTGGTTTTGGAGGCAGGTCTGGGTCTGGTTTCCCAGCTCTTCTGAATGCTGATAGCGGAAAAGAACAGATTTGAGTGGCAGAGCCCCAGTGCTGGTTTCCCCAGCGGGAGGGAAGAGGGTAACAGGGCTTGTCATGTCTTGCAGAGACTCTTGCAGCATAACTGAACGTGACTCTGGTCTGTCTGGATTTGGCTGTTGTTCATCTTCCCGTGACCTGCCTGTCGTCCTCCTGCCCTCTTTGGCCGCAGAGCTCGGCAGGAGCGGTGCAGAGCATCCTCTCAGACGTGCTGCCATCTTGAGCAGCCATTTGGCATCGTGCCTGCTTATCAATCTTCTCCCCTGAATTTTCCCCCTTACCTTCTCAGCCGCAATGCTAAATTTAGCCTTCCTTCTGCCACAACACAATTATACCATTTGCTGCTTTATGTAATCCAGAAGTGCTGTTGGAAAGGGGTTTCAGGTTTTTGCTGCTGTGGGATATAAATACAAAGCGTTATTGCTCTCTAATCCTTTATCTCTGTGTGAAAACTTCTGAACAGTGTTGATGCATTTGGTGTTACAGATACTATGGAGAGTACGAGCCAGAGTCTCTTCCAGTAGAAACTGGTATTCAGCGTTGGCTTTGCGGTTCCCACACCGATAGACGGGTTGAAAACCTGATCCCCAGTGGACGTGGGCATTCATTGCGGCTCCGGGGGCTGAACAGGGGGCTGGAGCTTTTATAAATAGGAGAGCCTGGGGTATGGGCTTTCACCTCACTTACCACAAAGGCATGGTAAAATTGGAAGCTGACTGATTTCTCGGCTGTGTTTTTCCCTTCCTCCTTCCCAGCTCTCTCCTGCGGAGTTCCCAGAGCCCCAAAGAACGGAGTGGTCTTTGGCAAGGAGTACACGGTGGGTACAAAAGCCGTGTACCATTGCAACCAGGGCTTCCAGCTGCAGCCCGGGGAGGAGCCCAGCACAGAGTGCCTGCAGGCCGGGCAGTGGAGCAACGGCAACCAGCCCCCGCAGTGCGTGGGTGAGTGTTTGCAGCCCCCGCCGTCCCACGGGGAATTGCGGAAGGCCCTCCAGCAAGGTTCTCCTGCTCTAGCATGGACAGGTTTAGGTTGGACATTAGGAAAAACTTCTTCACGGAAAGGGTTGTCAGGCTCTGGAATGGGCTGCCCAGGTGGTTGAGTCCCCATCCCTCGAGGGATTTAAAAGGACAGATGAGGTGCTTAGGGACAGGGTTTAGTGGTGGGATGGCAGGGTTGAGTTAAAGGTTGGACTCGATGATCTTAAAGGGCTTTTCCAACCAAAGCGATTCTATGATTCTATGACGGCTTTGCCTCACAGGGTGCGGTATTTAGGACACCAGGTTTCTAATCCTGCGTAATCCTGGGTCTGAGGTACCCTCTCATGGTGTCTTGGTTTCCCACCTGTAAAACAGAAGTGCTAATACTGACCCCCTTGTTAAAAAGCCAGCGTGCTTGCTGAAGTGCCCTGGAGTTAAACACCTATTAATCATAGAATCATAGAATGTTTTGGGTTGGAAGGGACCTTTAGAGGTCATCTCGTCCAACCCCCAGGTCCTCTAGTCCAACCCCCATTAATGTCCTCCTGTCTCGTTTCTTTTTCCCTGACTCGCCACATCTGGTCTCTAGCGGTCACCTGTCCCGATATCAACAGCATTGCGGTTGAGCACGGACGGTGGCGGCTGACCTACGAGATCCAGTACCACTACAACGCCCAGCTGATGCTCATCTGTGACCCTGGGTACTACTACACAGGCCAGCGGGTCATCCGGTGCCAAGCCAACGGGAGGTGGAGCATAGGCGAACCGATGCCGACCTGTAAAAGTAAGAGCTTCCCGGGACGTCTTGCAGGGGATGGGGTTTTTGTTCGCCATTCGGTGCCTGAGCAAGCTCTGCTCTTGGCCTGCAAACACACCACGGCCCCGGCCGCTCGTGGCAGCGTCCGAGAGTGTGGCTGCAGGACTGCGCCGGTGGAAGAGAGTTGGGATGCAGGGAGAGGTCGTCTGTGGATCCGATTCTTGGTTTAATCGAAACAGTTCTGCGAGAGCTCGAGCACATTAGCCCGTCTGTTGCTGGCAGGTCCCAGCGGCTCAGCTGGCACTGGTGCCAGATGCTCTGAAGTTTGCTTTTAAGAAAGAAAATTAAAAAAAAAAATCTGATTTAAAACCTAACCCCTTCCAATTTTATGCAAACACCAAGTTTACGGGGGTAACAGTGTCACCTGTAAATCAAAAGCACTCTTGGCAAGCAAGCAGCTCGCTCAGTCACCCTGACACGACTGCTGTGCTTTGGATCTTTTCTTTTGTCAAAGGTGGTGGTTTGTTTTTTTTTCTCTCTAAGTGCAGATAGAGACAGAAAAATTTCTCCTGCAGAACGGCAGCTTTCCCTTCCCTCCTGCCTCCCTTTGTTTCTGGAGATGCGACTGCCGACTTCGGTGACAGATGCAGTTTTACCCCTGCTAGCTCTGCAGCCAGAGCCAGGAGCGTGAGCCTGACCCTGGTTTGATGTCTCCAGCGTTATTGCCACCTAAATTCAAATGACAGGCGCTTGGCAATGCGCTAAGGTCAGAAGCACCCAGCGTGAGTCTCTTGATTTCTTGCTGAGTGCGAAAGCTCCAGAGGCTTTGCAGATCTTTAAGGCGGATAAAATAAAGAGCTGGAGCTGGTGGCTGGGAGCTGCGTTTGCGAGGGCTGCTGGCCGGGCTCAGCTGGGCTGCGTGTCCTCCCTGCGGCTGATCTTTAGGCGTCAGCTCTGTCCTGGAAGCCACCACGTGGGAAGCAGCTGGGTGTCACTTTCTAACTGGAAATCTTGTGCCATTCCGTGGGTTTTCTGGAAGTCAGGCTTCCCGGCTGTGTCTGGCAATGGGTTAATAATAGAAATATTCCCATGTTAAAACCATCCTGAGTGAAGAACTTTTGCAGCTTCTTCCCAGCCAGTCTTAGCCTCAGCACTTCCCTCATGTCCTGAAGCATAAATATTAATAGCAGTTGCATTTGTCACCTCGTGTTACACGACTGAATCGTCGTCGTTATCCGTGTAACTATTTAATAACCTTCCCTACTCGTTTCTGAGGTCAGTAATAACTTGTGCCGGTAACTGTCACCGAGTGCATTGCTTAAAAACCGCCTCTCCCCGCCTGTTCTGGCTTTACCATCCTTGGGGAATCTCTTTTAGTTATCTCCTGCGGAGACCTGCCGACTCCACCTAACGGGAACAAGATCGGCACGCTGACCAGCTACGGGGCCACGGCCATCTTCTCCTGCAACACTGGCTACACCCTGGTAGGGTCCCGCGTGCGGGAGTGCATGGCCAACGGACTCTGGAGCGGAGCCGAAGTGAGGTGTCTGGGTAGGTGTGGGGTACCCGTGATGTGCTGGGGAAAGAGTCCCGGCTGCCTTTCAGGAGGGAATAGGAGCTGTAGATTCAGGAAAGAACCCAAGCGAGGATGCAGCACTACTGAAGCTGTAAGGTTTTACGTGGATAGGAAAAGGAAGCAGATGGATGCCTTGCTGCTCAGTGGGCGTGAGGTGTTTTGAGATGGAGAGCCTTAAAAACAAAACATGGTTTTTACCGCTGCTCTGGTTTTAATTACAACTGCAGAGACTCGAATTCAGATCCACCCAGAGGGGTGGGGTGGGGTGGGACGCCGTCGGGAGGGGCAGGGGCGAGCTCCCGGTGACACCCCCCCTCTCTCCCTCCCGCAGCGGGGCACTGCGGCGTTCCCAGTCCCATCGTCAACGGGCAGATCAACGGGGAGAACTACAACTACCGCGGCAGCGTGGTTTATCAGTGCAATCCCGGCTTCCGCCTCATCGGGATGTCGGTGCGGATCTGCCAGCAGGATCACCGCTGGTCTGGGAAGACGCCTGTCTGTGTGCGTAAGTACGTTGTCAGATTTCTTTAGCCCTGGCGACGGGTCAGAGGACGAGAGCTCGTGGAAAGACCGTTGTGCGGAGCCGACGCGCCCAGGCCGCGTCCGGCTGCTTTGCACGCAGGCGGTGAGCGTGCTGCACCACGCAGGAGGCGATTTTGGCTGCTTGGCTTCCTCCCTCTGCTTTGTGAATTCTCCCTTTTCTTGGGTGGTTTTCGTACGCTGAGTTTCTAGCGGATGAGCCCAGCTGACGGCATGGTTTCTGACCCTTTATCGGGGTGTGGGGAGGTTCAAGGCAGGCACCGTGCACCCCGCCGGGCACGCCACGGCTGTCACTGCCGGTGGGACCCACGCTCTGGGCCGGAGGAAAGTCAGCCTCTCTCCTCCTCCGATCCACATTCACGAGTCACCTTGTACAACCTGCTCATTTATCTTTCCAGTAAATAAATGAATTAAGTCTCTAGAGCTCTGAGGTGTTAATAAGTTTAAGCATCTTCTTATCAATGGGCAGTGCAACCCATGTATTCCATATCATGATTCTCCAGTTGTTTGCTCCCAGTCTCTCCTGTCTGGTTTAGAGCTTCATCTGCTGAGGCACAACAGTAACAGCAAGATAGGAATTGACCTATAATCGATGAATATGCAGAATCCAGCCTAAAAGTAAGAAGCAGACTTAAGTTGTCAAGGTTAGCAGAGACTCAAAAATTTGGAGGACGTCTAGGATTCTGCATGAGTTTTTTAGGAAAAGAATTACCGGAAAGGCTGTCGGGGGTGTGTAGGTAGGCTTGAATTACTCTCGTGCCTGAGGGTGCTCTGCTGAAAAAGTTTTAATTTGCTTTCACCTGTTAAGTGTATACACACTAACCTTGGACCAGGACATCGTATTGATGGGGTCCTCCTGCTGTCAGGCAGATTTATGGAAACGCAGGATTTTTCTAAACGTTTTCATGGCTCGTCTTTGTTGCTTTCAGGAGGGACCAAACCTGTTAGAACAAAGCAGATGAACGTTGCTCATCCGCATCTGCCCTCCGCTGAAGCCGTGCGGGGCCGGTTCCTGCGCAGCGCCAGGGTTTGGCTCCGCTTTGTGCCAGCCTCTGACCCTGGCACCTGAAAACCCACCGAGGTGTCTCACGGGCCAAAGTTGGCCTTGAAGTTATTACGCTACGTTAGGCCTTACGGATGACATAAATTTAACGTCATTAATGCAGAGCACTGTTGGGCTCTGAAATTAGATGCCTTGAGGTTTTGTTGCTCCTGAAGCAGCTCAGGGCGCTGTCTGCATCCGCATGTTCTAATTTCCTATTGTCCTGGTATTTCCTCTTTAAACCGGCTGCAGTTGCTTCCTCTCCATGGACAGATCTTTTTGATCCATGCCAACTGCAGGGAGCCTTTTTTTTTTTCCTTTTTCTGGGACAGAATCCATCACCTGATTCAAAACCTGTATAATCATATCCAGAAGCAGCTCAGAGAATTTGACGTCGGCTTCCCGCAGCACTGCAAGGCCATCTTCCGTCACGTTTTTTAGACCCGTACCTGTCACCAGCTCGCATAAGGAATAAATTCCCATCCCTGGGGTATAGTCCAGCCCTGGCAGTCAAACACGTTATGGACCTTTGGTGGGAATTTCTCCTTCCCCTCTAGCTTCTGGCTTTGGCACCTGTACAGCTGAACCGCTGGACTCTACTGATGGACCGTTACCCTGTTTCAGTGTGACAGTAAACAATATTGCTTTGTCCTCCGTTGTTGGAAGATGTCGCATTCCTTAAGCAACTAAAAATCCCTGTATGGCCTATAGAGCCATACAATCATAGACTGTTTTGGGTTGGAAGGGACCCCCAGAGGTCACCCAGCCCAACCCCCCTGCAGGAGCAGGGACACCTTGAACCACACCAGGTTGCTCACAGCCCCGTCCAACCTGGCCTGGAATGTTCCCAGGGACGGGGCCTCCACCCCCTCTCTGGGCAACCCCTGCCAGGGTTTCACCACCCTCACTGGAAAGAATTTCTTCCTTAGATCCAGTCTAAACCTCCCCTGCTTCAGCTTAAAGCCATCCCCCCTTGTCCTGTCCCAGCTGGCCCTACTAAAAAGCTTGTCCCCCCCTTTCCCGGGCCCCCTTGAAGCCCTGAGCGGCCGCACTCAGCTCTGCCCGCAGCCTCCTCTGCTCCAGGCTGAGCACCCCCAACTCTCCCAGCCTGGCCTCAGAGCAGAGGGGCTCCAGCCCTCGGAGCATTTTAGTAGCCCCCCTCTGGCCCCGCTCCAACAGTCCATGTCCTCCTTGTGCTGAGGGCTCCAGAGCTGGACGCAGGGCTCCAGGGGAGGTCTCACCAGAGCGGAGCAGAGGGGCAGAATCCCCTCCCTCGACGCTGGCCACGCTTCTCCTGATGCAGCCCAGGGTAGGGTTGGCTTCTGGGCTGCCAGCGCCCATGGCTGGCTCATGTCCAGCTTTTCATCCATCAGTGCCCCCAAGTCCCTCTCAGCAGGGCTGCTCTCCATCCTTTCTTCCCCCAGCCTGCATGGATACCGGGGGTTAGCCTGACCCAGGTGCAGGACCTTGCACTTGGCCTTGTTGAACCTCATGAGGTTCACATGGGCCCACCTCTCCAGCCTGTCTCTTTGGATGACATCCCGTCCTTCTGCCGTATCAACCGCACCCCTCAGCTTGGTGTCATCTGCGAACTTCCCGACGTTTCTTTTGCACAGCGGAACTCACTGCTGTGCTCGAAGCAAAGGTCTCAGGGCTTCGCTCACGCCAGGGGCTGCATCCTCCCTGGATCGCCCACCTCCTCCGAGGTGCCGGCAAAAGCACTTTGAATTTCAGTATTGCGTGATCTTCCTGCCGCTCCAGCCGGTGCCTCTGCACCTTCCCCACCAGCAGCTGCCCAGGGACCCGTTAGCCCTTTACCTCGTCACTGGCCCGAGCTAACGTCAGCCACAGGAACAAGAACTGCGCAAAAAAATCCTTGTTTCAGGGATTTAGAAATAAAGGTTTTCCCCTGAATTTTTTCAAACTTAAAGCAGGAAGATTTAAGCTTTCTAGGCCATATGCTAGAAACCTGATTTTTCTCATATTTTTCCTCTCTTTTAACTATCCCTTCAGGTGTAACTTTATACTGCAGCGAGCGTACATCTGACTTACACCAGGGAGAAGGAGGAAAACATCAGGTTTCACGACTCTGTGTGTGATGCCCAGGGTAATGTAAGGCAATAGATTAATAGCAGGAGCTGGGATTTTTGAAGAGGGGCTCTAGGGATTTACAGTCGGATGTCAGTAGGATGCTGGCACTCAGCTGCTTTGAGTGGTTCAGAGAATTTCTTACGTCGGTAAAATGAACAAAGGTACCGTGCTCTCGATTCGATTCAGTATTTCAGCCGAGCTGGCCACAAATCTTGCAAGTTGGCGTGGGTTTCAGGGTCGACGTGGGGTGTTTTTTTTATGATCTCCTTCCCTGGCATCTTTTTCCAACGGGTGATCCACTTTCTTCCAGGCACGAAAAGTAATATCTCCGATTTCTAATTGTAGCCATCACTTGCGGCCACCCCGGCAATCCTGCCAATGGCTTGACCCAAGGGAGTCAGTTCAACCTGAACGATGTGGCCAAGTTTGTCTGCAGCACTGGGTACCGCCTGGAAGGGGCATCGCAGTCCCAGTGCTTGGCCAACGGACAGTGGAGCAGCACCTTGCCCGCCTGCCACGGTGAGTCCATTGCCCTGGCTCGGCAAACGGGACTTGGCTGCGCCTTCCTCCTCGGTGTCTCTGGCTTCCTAAAAACCAGCTTGACGCCGGCATAAATTCATGTAAAACGAATCTCGCAGTTCCTCAGGAATGGTCAAGTGATGTTTGAGGTCCGAGGGCTGTGGAAATCTTGCGCAACGAACCTGATTTTCCCTTGGGCTTGACTCAAAGCTGTTAACGGACCCTGCCCAGCCCTGCGTCCTCCAAGACATTGAAGTATGTGTCGTACGTGGGAGGACACAAGAAAATATCAGGCCAGGCCCTTAGGGGAGGTCATCCTGGTAACCCTGGGCCAGTTTGCTCAAAGCAAACGCCACAGTCTTTGTGCAGAGCCCTTTCTCCTTCTGGGCTGCCCTACTTCCACTGGCATTGGCACTCCAGTTCACTTAAAAATTCCCTCCCTGCCCTATGCTCCCTCCCTCTGTATTCCCGTAAGCTCCGTCCATACTTTTCCCACGTCGGTCAAAAAATGAGTCATTCCCAACTGGCTAAGGGAAGTCTTGGTCTGGGGCCAGAGAGCAAGGCTCTGCTGCAGAGCCTCGCATGGCAGGGTGCAGGCCTGCAGGATTGCCTCTCCTCTCTTTTTTTCCTTTTAATAAGGATTTTTTTTCTTTTTCTGCCCCAAAGAATCTTAAAAAAAAAAAAAAAAAAAGAGAGAGACAACTAAAAAAACCCACCCTTAAACTCTGGAATATGCGATTGCCAATTTTCCCCCCTTTTCCTGCTGGTTTCTGGAGAATCTTTCGTTCTTTTTGCACCCTTTGTTTTGTATTTTTGTTGTTTTTTGTTTGCAGTTGTAAACTGTACTGACCCCGGGCACCTGGAAAACAGCGTCCGACAAGTGCAGCCAAGTGGTCCTCACAGATTCAGCTTCGGAACAACTGTCTCGTACCAGTGCGGCCATGGATATTACTTACTGGGTACACATGTCCTTACCTGTCAGGGAGATGGCACTTGGGACCGTGCCCTCCCGCAGTGCCTTTGTAAGTTCTTCAGAATATCACACACACACACACCCCCCCCCAGGCTTTCATCCCGTGTGGTTCTCTGTTGCTTTGCTGAATGGTCATGTAAAAAGTCTGGGTCCAAAGCCCTTTGTAATCCTTGGGAATCGTTCCATCAGCTTCGCTGGCCGCTGGATCCTGCTCACAGAAGGCAAATATGTGGTCTGAGGAGAGAAATCCTGCTGGATGGAGATGGTTCCCCTCTGCAGGGGAAGGCAGCTCCCGCTGAGTTTTACTGGTTCCATGCTGCTCCAGCAAAAGTATGGGAGGTGGAGAAGGGCAGCAGAACATCTGCAGCGCAGGTCTTCCTAGGAGGCAGCGGGCAATTAGCCCGGCTGAGGACAGAGGGGTCTGGAGTACAAGGCTTACGAGGAGCGGCTGGGGGAGCTGGGGGTGTTCAGCCTGGGGAAGAAGAGGCTGAGGGGAGCCCTCATCGCTCCCTGCAACCGCATGGCAGGATGGTGTAGTGAGGGGGGGGTCGGCCTCTGCTCCCTGGTAACGGACGATGGGACAAGGGGGAATGGTTTGAAGTTGCACCAGGGTAGGTTTAGGTTGGACATTGGGAAAAATTTCTTCCCCGAAAGGGCTGTCAGGCTCTGGAAGGGGCTGCCCAGGGAAGGGGTTGAGTCCCCACCCCTGGGGGGATTTAAAAGAAGGAGAGATGAGGTGCTTAGGGACAGGGTTTAGTGGTGGGATGGCAGGGGTAGGTTAACAGTTGGACTTGATGATCTTAAAGGTCTTCTCCAACCTAGACAATTCTATGATTCTATGTTCAGCACCACTCAAGCACGGCTGAGTTTTCATGCACCCACTTATCCCTGCAGCTTTAGGGAGGGAAACGGCAGCGCGGTGGTGAACTGAATGCAGCCTTCGTTCTCCTGCACCGCAGGTGCTGAAGAGCATTTGCTTCCTGACCACTGCTCTACGTTTTTTCCCCTTTCTTACAGTATCCTGGCCCTTTCTGCTGCTGAGGTTTGCAGAGAGAGGTGGGAGGTGGGTGATGGTTTGGCTTAGGGAGTATTTCCAGTGGTGTAGGGACACACAAATACTCCTGGTGGTCACGTGCTGTGGCAGTAATACCTAGTCTGGGGGATCTCCACGCGTTGTATGAGCGATGGCAGTGGTGGCATCCCTGTCTTACGCTGGGGAAACCAAGGTCCAACGTGGATTTGAGTTGGCGTAGGGCTGCCCCGTGAGCTCGTGGCGGAGGCAGAGCAGCCCCAGCACAGTGGCGCATCCTTCCGGAGACCAAAGCAGCAGTTACCCGGCGTAACGAGTCGCTAAAGCAGTCAGAAACGGAGCTCCTTACGCCTGGATCGGCTGAGCTGTTCCAAAGCCGTGGTTGTTTCTTTTTTTCTGGTGTTATCCTTCGACACCCTGCTCATACCAAGTAGGTTTGGGCACGTTTTCCTCCCCTTTTGCTAGCAGCGTGCGCCTTCTTGCGCTTGCAACACCCTGCGCGGGCCACGGGGAGTTGACGAGTGACAGCCACGTGTCACCGCAGGGGCTCCTGGGGGGTAGTTACCTTTCCAAACCCGGGCGCCTAATATCTCAGGCTGCCTCATCCACAGCTTTCCAGCTAAGTAAAGTGACCTCCTTCCTTAAAACACAGAGCATCCATTGACTTGGAGGATTTGTGGGCATTCTCAAAACTGGAAACTCAGGTCACATTTACAACTGATTATCTGGATTCGTGGGCTTAATAGTTTAAAGAGGAAAAAAAAGGGAGATTTTTGCATGTCTTTGTTTTCTGTGTTGTTTAAGACTCAACTTGGTCTTAAACAGTGCTTGGTGCTGAAACCCATAGCCCTTTAAAGTGTTTATAGCTGGGTGCCTAAAATTACCAGGCACTTTCTAAAATAGAAATTAAGAAGTTTGATGCCAGACGAGGCTCGGGTGCAAATGTTGCCTCGTGCTTGTTTCTGAGGAGGGAGGAAAGGAGTTGATCCCCCTTGCGGGGTGGGAGAGCGAGTCCAATAAGTAAAGTAGACGGGAGCGGAGCCCAACGCATCGGAAGAAACAGCCTGCACACTGTGTACATAAATCCTTTAAACACCTCAATACTGCCACAGGTTTTAAGCTTAGCTGAGGCTGCTGGAGTATCCGTTATTAAATTGTTAGTTACAGCGGGAGTTTAAGTATGAGCTATCCAACCCGTTCCCTTGCAAAGCGTCCTTGGTTTTAGTCACAGCTCTGCACCAATATATTTCAACGCCCACGTGCCCAAACATGCGCGTGCTCTCCTTTTTATTGAAACATGCATCATGTTTTGTACCGAATGCCAGTATTGGTATTTTTAGATTGGAGCAGAGGGAGATAAGCTATCAGTTACGGACGCTTTCCTTCAGAAACACGGCGGTGCATGGTCTTTACGCTGAGCATCCTCATCCAAACCTGGCTAATAGCCCCTAGGTCTGTCAGTGTATTTGTCAACAGCCTCCCTCTCTCCTCTCTGATTGCTAAGCTAAAGCAAACCTATTAATTATTGTTAGCGGTGTTTTTTTCCTGGCGATGGTTGAGTGAGCAGCGCTCAGAATCTGCCGGGATAATTTGCTCAGGTGTGACACGGCATCGAGCGCGGCTCTGTGTCGCAGGACCTGGCGCTGCCAGGGGTGGGTGGGGGTGAGGGCGTGCATGGAAATATTCATGTTTAAGAAGGGATGAGTTTTCCAAGGAACCTGCAAGATGTCCAGGCTAGGCACTTATGCACAAACCTTTGGCAGTTCTTACAGGATGAGCTCATGTGCCCCGGGAAGGAGACCGATGCAAGGTTTGCCGTGCCACACCTGCACCGTGGCACGAGCCCCCGGCGTTGGGTGGGCTCTGGGGCGGCCGAGTGGGTTTAAGCTGCCGCGATCCCGTGCAGCGACCTCAGACGTGCAGTATTTGCTGCATCTGCCTTCGAGCAAGCATCACGGGCAGTTCCCTCGTGGCTGAAGCTGTTGCATCTGTCTCTTACAGTGGTCTCTTGCGGCCACCCCGGCTCCCCCCCCCACGCTCAGATCTCGGGTGACAAGTACACCGTCGGCTCCGTGGTCCGATACAGCTGCCTCGGGAAGAGGATTCTGGTCGGCAACTCCACTCGCATGTGCCAGCTCGACGGGCGCTGGAGCGGCTCCCTGCCGCACTGCTCAGGTGAGGTGGGCTTCAGGAAGGAGGGGATGGGGCAGCCCCATCCTCCGCTGCCCCCTTTTTATCCTGCCAGGGGACAGCCCTGTTGTGCCTTGCTGGGCTGGAGAAATGCACATGGTACAGAGGGAGATTGTGGAAGACTCTGAAAATCGCTGCGCCTCAGCTACCCAGTCTCCTGCAACTTGCATGATAAGCACTGGCAGGGAGAAAAGCGCTCGGCTTGCAAGATGAGGAATAAATCACTGCAGCAAATGTTTGTGGTAGGAGGTGTATGGCAGCTTGCTGCTTTACAGTTTTCTCCGTGCAGAGCCTGTACAGGATGAACGTGTCTTATGCAAAATCAGGTCCTCGCATCCTGCCCGCAGCATCTTTCTCATGCGTTCCAGTAGAAGAAGCCCGTGTGGCCACTTTGCAGGGCCTGACATCTGCTGTTACGGCACCGCAGCAGTCCCAGGTCTGCACAAGGCAAGGGGAAGCTGGTACAACGAGTTTCCACTTTATCAGCATCTCCACTGAGAGCGGTTTGGCAGCAGAAGTCCATCCCCGCTCCCGTGCCAGAGCGAGAAAGGTCTTGCTCTGAAAACATCCCCATAAGCAAAAAAAGTCCCTGATGAGACGGACTTGTGTCAGAGTCATGGGGGATGCGCTGTGCTTGCCAAGCCTCCCTGGAATGGGGTTGCTGGGAGCTCAGCTGATGGCCTCCAGTAGAGGGAAGGGTGCTGCATGGCTGGGAGGTTGCTGTGCAAAGCCCTCCCCACGCCATCCCGTCGCTCATTCCTTGGAAAGCACAGAGGCAGACAAAGTAAGACCTTAGCTGGAGCAAAGCATTTGGGACAAGTGTTAATTTTTAATTCTGCCACTTAAATTTAGCAGCTCCACTTGACCAAGTTTAACCTCTGCTTTGGAAGGGAAAAAAGAAATCAGGCGGAGTCGTCCTCATACTGGGACCTGCAGAGCTCCTGGTCCATAGCTGCTCAGAAGGGTTTTCTGCTCTAATTCGTGCCTTTTTCCCACGTGGTTTTCACTGTCTCCTGTCATCTTTGCGGGTGGATTTTTAGAAATGTTCAGCATTACTCCAGCTAGTTCCTGCTGACATCTGGTGCATGTGATTTTTTTCGGAATGACTTCATGGGGGCAGCTTTAGAGCAAGGCTGATGGCATTTGGCAGGGCCTCTCTGATTTGAGCCCGGGTGCATGACCCGGACCCCGGACCCATGATTTCCACCCAAGGGCTTGGGGAGAGGCTCCTCTTTTACATCCAACCCGGGTAGTACCGTTAGAGAAGCAGTGAAGAGGCAGAACACAGCTCAGGTCATCTCCTGCCAAAGGTTCTCCATGGTGTGCAGCAGATCCCTACAGCAGGGACAGCAATTTTTGCAAGATGAACCAAAAGACTTCGATCTAAGTCATTATGTGAAAGAAAATGCTGAACCTGGAGCCTTCTCCCCCTTCCCTTTACAAGCGAGTACGTTCCCCAGATGATGAATATGCTCATTATGTTTTATATTACACGTAACGCTGCAAAGGCTGTACCTGCAGCAAAGCACAGAAGGCCCGGGATGTGGGAACTTCATTGCTAGCGGCAGGAGTGGAATAGCTTTTCCTGGCTTGGGGGGGATGTGTTTACACAGATCATTAGCGGAGAAAGCCAAGAACAGGCGTGCGCGGTGTGAGGCTGTGTCAGGCAGTACGGAGGTGGGCATCTCTCCAGCCTCCTCCAGAGAAGCCCTGCGAGGTGTCTGCTACAGCTGCTCCCTTCCTCCCGTCCCCCTAACTCAAAGTGGTTGCAACTTGTACAAGTGGATGTTTCTCAGCTGGATCCCTCCCACCTCCGTGCTCCAAACCCAACAGCTTCTTGTTCTGCAAATACAACAGGGCGTGCTGGGCTGGCTCGGGGCACGTCGTAGTTTGTGCTTGGAGGGAAACCATTTGCACGACTGCAGCTTGGCAGCCGAGCTGCTGTCTGCTGCCATGGAAAGCAGCTGCGGCTGCTGCGGGCTCCACCTTCGGATTCAGAAGTTATGGCCGCATTTTGCAACCAGCTTAAAACCAGTGGGCTCCCGGAGTCAGGGGACGTTTGACCTGGAATTTCCCCGCTCTGCTGAGAGCCAGTCAGAGTTAAATTGAGTCCAAATCCAAATCTGCGTGCTCGCCCTCTGAATGCGTGGGGCTGAGAGGGACGAAGGGCCAAACCCCATGACTTGCTTACTCCGCTGATACTGTGCTCTCTTCTCAACAGGAGGCAGCCAGGGTGTGTGTGGTGACCCGGGGATCCCCTCGCACGGCATTGGGCTGGGAGATGACTTCGATGTAGGCAGCGTGGTCCGGTTCAGCTGCGAACCTGGTTACACGCTCCGGGGTTCATCCGAGAGGACCTGCCAAGCCAACGGCTCCTGGAGCGGCACGCAGCCCGAGTGTGAAGGTACTGTTTCTAACCCCGCGTCCCCTCCTGCACCGCACCAAGCCTGCTGCGAGGGTCCCCAGAGTTGCCGCAGGCGGGAGGGCTGCCCCGCCAGCCCGTCCCCCTGTTGTAGTTGCCAGGGACAGCCTGGTGCTGGGAGAAATGCTACTCGTTTGGCATTTCCTCCAAATGTACGTCAGGGAGCCTCAACTCTCCCCTTCCCCAAAGTTCTGCAGGGCACCTCTCCCAGGAGGGTTTTCCAGTGCTAGAGGATGAGCATCAGCTTTTTGTGTGCCCAGCTCCGCTCCGCAGGCTGCGCCAGGATGGGGTCGAGGTGTTCAGGTCATTCACGTTCATGCCAACACCTGCATTGAGGTAAAGAGTAGGAAGAGCTTTTGGGATCTGGTCCTCGCTTCCAGTCATCCCCCGAGACCGTCACAGGCTCGCCGCAAGAATTGCCAAGGCAAATATCTCCTCGCGTGTCCAGCTGGCTGATCAGAAATGCCCCGGGTTGGCCTAAGATCTGTGGGTCCCACCGACTCATCCGTTGTTGCTTCGTCAAGGAAATTCAGCAGAACGAGAAATGTCGATAGCTTCAGACCTCCGTTAAAGCTGGAGCTGGCATGGGCAAGAGGCATTTACATTGAGCAGAAAGGCAAAATGCAAATTACAATCCAGTAAACATATTTGCATATTTGAAAAGCCCAAACCCCCTTATTTTTTCATTTGAAGGAATCAAGTAAGACCCTATAATCCAACCTAATAAACCCCCAGCCAGATGCCCTGAGCTGTGCTGCTCACTGCCCCTGGTTTATAAAAGTATTTAAAAATCAATTGGGGAAGGAACAAAAGCCAAGACGAGGCAGGATACCGAATGCAAGGGGACCTGGGCAAGTGCTTATCTCCAGCTGATTTGAAAGCCAAAAGCTCAGAGAGAGTTTGTAAATGAATTGGAAATTTATTCCAAATTGATGGAGCTCTTGATTGAAAAGACACTGAATCATGTTATTAATACACTCAGGTCTTGGGGTTTTTTTCATTCTCTTTTTTTTTTTTTTTCTTTTGGTGGAAAGGCTCTGTTCATTAATCTCAAGATAAATAACCCCATCAGGTTCCAGAGGCACCCAAATACAGATCCCTGGCAGGGGTTTTTTTTCCATACTTTATGAATAATAATAACATTATGCCTATAATGCAGTCGTTTAGTGTTAAGTCCTGACTGGCCAATATAAGAAAGTCATTTCCAGCGATGAGCAGCGCGCTGCGTCTCCGTCATTTGTATTCCCGGCGAGCTGCGAGCGCTACGAGGTGTTCTTCCCACCGCACTTTGAGCGTTGCGTTCAACTTTCTGGAATGGGTATTTATAGGAGGGGGAGGGAAGAGATTAATTTGGGGAATTGAATTCAGGGCAAATGAAGATGAGAGCTGAGTGCCCAGGCAGGTGTGTGGAAGGAACGGGCATCTCTGCCGATGCGGAAGAGCTGCAGCCCGGCAGCGGAGCCGCTCGGCGCCTCCGTGCTGCGTTCGCTCCCTGACTCAGCCACTCCGTCACTGCTCTCAGCCGCCAGAACTCAGCAAAATCAAACCTGATGGGGCTTCACAGGTCACCGGCGCTCGCCTGCCCAGGGAATCCAATGCAGATTGCTCTCCAGATTAGCTGCTAAACGAGCACGGAGTCCCGGTCCGTTCAGCAGGGGATGCACGGGGATGGACAGAGGACGCCGGGCAAACCCTGCCACGTAAAGAGAAGGGAAGGAGAGAGGAGCAGTTCTCTGCCTTTCAGAGAGGGAGAGCGAGCTGCCCTAATGGCTTCTGCTTGACTTTGAGGTCCAGGCACTGATGTTTGACCGTCGGTGTCTTCCTGCGGCGGGACCAGTACAGCTCTGACCCGCGGAGGGGACGCCTGGGGCAGGCGGGGGCTTCGCAGGGGTCACCTTGAAACTCAGCTCTTAATCCTTACGCCTTTTACCCACTAGAACATTTTTTAAGAAAACCAAAGGATCAGGGAAGCAGAAGTCACAACTGAGTGTTCCAAAATGTACAGATGGTTTGGCATTACGTTAATTGCAGGGACTCCTGAGGCTCCTGCTTCACTCTGTTTTCCATAGCTCTGGTTTTCTTGTCCCCAGTAAGAGCAGCTTCCCTGGCTTTCTGAAACCACAGATTTCAGGCCTCATTTGGCTTTCATTCCAGCAAGTTTTTCAAGTGTAAATGGAATTTTAGATACTTTTCTCCTTCTTTCTCCTCTTTCCTGATGCCCAGTCTGCGTTGACCGAGGAGCGGTGCAGGAGGGCGCTCATCAGTTGTCCTCTGCCGCACGCTTCCTCCTCCTACTTAGAAGTTGAGCAGAATATTTGCTTTTATAATGTTTCTTGTTTCTCCAAGTGGATTAAAACTGCATCCAAGACGAGGTGGGGTTCCAGCTGCTCTTTGGCAGTTGCAGCAGACAGAAATGTGTTTATTTGACATGATAACGCTGGGAAAAACCGCGTTTTTTCTCATGCCCATTTGACCACCGAGGGTGTGGGAGGTGGCGGGGCTGGGATTGGGGTCTAGGCTGCTTTTTGCTTTCTCTCTCTGCGTGGTTAGCTGGGTTATGGGTTACTGGTTAAATTAAACAGCAGGGAAATTAGCGGCCCCGAAGCAAAGGCTTTGAGACTCCAAAGGCTTTCAGCTGTGTCTTATTCCAGGAGGAGTTTTTGCCTGCCGTGTCAGACATCATTAGGAGAGTGTTTCAGCCGGGCGGTCAGGGGGCAGCAGAGCCCAAAAGAAGGGTTGACAGTTCTAAAAATCAGGTCAGGGGAAGAGGGAACGTGCAAAGGACGCTGCGTTCACACGCCGCCTCGGGCACAGCCAGACCCGTAGCAGGCACCAGCTCTCGGCTGCTGCAGATTCTGAGGAGCCAGGCTTGCTGCTCCTTGCAGAAATTGGCCCTGAAAGAAAGAAAAGAGCCTGAAACCAGCCCCTCTCGTGGTGCCGAAGGAGGTGTGTGGGGCTGGGGGAACCCAAAGGGCTGTGAGGAGTAACAGCCCCGGCCCCACGATGCTGCTTTGGCTCACGGTGGTGGGCACTGGGGACAGCTCGGTGGCCTTGTCTGGCCAAACTCTGAGCATTGCTCGCTTCACGCGCAGCTCCGCTGGCTCGGAGCTCCTGAAATTCCCATCTCCCAGCAGCTTCTCGCTGTAGAACATGTAGGAAAAAGCAAAGGAAGGCAAGGGGGGGGGAGGGCAGAATCTTGATAAGCTTTTCAGAAAAGGAATGCATGTGGATTGGAATCAAATTAATTATTGCTGAGCTCCGGAGCACCTCTGAGCTTTGTGATGTTTTATATAGCATAGATGTAGATGTTTGTAGCGTACAGCAGCTTCCCGGCTCCCCCCAGCAGCCATGGGATCGCAGGGAACAGCTCCGGCTGTCATCAGGAGTCAAGGCAGGCGCCCAAGTCCCCACTGTCCCTGCTCCCCTGCTCGCCGGCCACCCCAGCGCACGCACACAGCACTCACCCTCCAAAATCGAAACGGGTTCGTCTCTAGGAGGAGGAATTGGGGGGCAGTGTCGCAGCAGCAGCGCATGCAGCCTGCCATCGCGCCCGCCGCGGCCAGCCGCTAACCCCGGGCCGGGGCAACCGGCCCCATGGAGCCGCTGGCTCCCTAACCCCGGGCTGGGGCAACCGAGCCCCATGGAGCCGCTGGCTCCCTAACCCGGGCTGGGGCAACCGAGCCCCATGGAGCCGCTGGCTCCCTAACCCCGGGCCGGGGCAACCGAGCCCCATGGAGCCGCTGGCTCCCTAACCCCCGGTGGGATGGGGGAGAGAATTGGAAGGGTAAAAGTGGGAAAACTCGAGGGCTGAGATAAAGACAGGTTAATAAAATACTAGAGGAAAAGAGTGATAATAATAGAATATACAGAATATACCAAGCAAGCGATGCACAGTGCAATTGCTCACTGCCCGCTGACCGATGCCCAGCCTGTCCCCCAGCCGCGATCGCTGCCCCCCAGCCAACTCCCCCCAGTTTCTATACTGGGCATGATGCCCTATAATGTGGAATATCCCTGGGGCCGGTTGGGGTCGGCTGCCCTGGTTGTGCCCCCCCAGCTCCTTGTGCCCCTGGCGGAGCAGGGGAAGCTGAGAAGTCCTTGCCTGGTATAAGCCCTGCTCAGCACCAGTGGAGCCATCAGGGGGCTACCAACATCCTTCTCATCCTAAAACCAACCCACAGCGCTGTGCCCGCCGCTGGGAAGAAAACTGACTCCATCCCAGCCGAAAGCAGGGCAGCCCTTTGCGTTTGGGACCTGCAGATGCCAGAGTTCCTGAGGAGGGAGGGGAGGCAATGAAGTGTTGAAAGGGGCTTCCAGCTCCCAGGTTAGGGCAAGCAGCTGAGTTCTCGGGAGGGCTCAGAAAGACATTTTCAAGTGTTTGGTTCCCACTGTGCCATCTCCCGTCAGACTTTGTGGAGCTCGGAGCCTGCCACGCTGAGCTCCCCCCATCCCGCTGCTTGGCCTGGAGCTGCTTGGCAAACCCTGGGCTGCGGGTGGGCTTGAGAGGCGCGGACGTACTTGGTGGGGCTGATGGAGTTCATTGCATTTAGGAAGCTTTTCTACAGGGTCCCTTGCTGAAAAAGGACTTCATAAAAGTAATTGTAGGAACAAAATTTACTTTGATAAAGAAACAAGCATAGAAACCCCAAGGTGGGGAGTTCTATAACAGCCTCCTAAGCCCCAGGGAGGTTTGAGATGTTTCAAAACCAGCAGTGGGGTTTGGCGTTGTAGGAGTGCGCGGCGGCGCGTGCGGCCGAGCAGATTGGGGTCAGGGCTCTTGGGTCTTCGGCACAGGCAGGGGGACCCGTGTGGGGTACGAGGGGGGCCGGGCTCTGCGTGTGTCAGTCGTGACTTCTGCAACGCGGCAGAACCGCGACTCGGGGGCAAGGGGGAGGGAGCGAGCTGGCTCTTGGCACCCCTTGCTGCAGCGGAGTCCAGCCTTCCTTGTCTAGCAGCCATTGCAACTGAGCGTCGTCTGAAATGCTTCCCTGGTAAAGCAGCGGCAGCTCTTCCCAAATCCCCATCTGATGCAGCTGATTTTTAGGTTATTTTCTTGAGTTTTGACTTCAGTTTAACAGTGGCTGGGTTTGAGAGTCTTCAGGAGACACGAGCGGGTACGACCGTGGGACATCCAGGGTCTTTCGGATTTATATACCCTGTTCAAAAACCAGAGCCAAACCCAGTTTTCTTTTGGGACCTAATTTATTTTACATTTCCCACTGAAGCCAAAGGGAATTATTTACCTTACTGTTCACTTGCATGATCAGATCCTATTTATATTTAAATTATGACTTTAAAAGTTCAGACCTTTCATAGAATCATAGACTGTTTTGGGTTGGAAGGGACCCCTCGAGGTCACCCAGCCCAACCCCCTGCAGGAGCAGGGACACCTTGAACCACATCAGGTTGCTCACAGCCCCCTCCAACCTGGCCTGGGATGTTCCCAGGGATGGGGCCTCCACCCCCTCTCTGGGCAACCCCTGCCAGGGTTTCACCACCCTCACTGGAAAGAATTTCTTCCTTAGATCCAGTCTAAACCTCCCCTGCTTCAGCTTAAAGCCATCCCCCCTTGTCCTGTCCCAGCTGGCCCTGCTAAAAAGCTTGTCCCCCCCTTTCCTCTGGGCCCCCTTGAAGCCCTGAACGGCCGCACTCAGGTCATCCTGATCCTTTCATCCGTATGTTTATGGCTGCTTTTATATCTAACCGATGCCGGTCGCAGCTGATGCACAATTAAACCATTTCCATGAGTCTCCTTGTAGTCACAAAAGTAATATTTTGGGGTGATCTGTGTGTGTTTGGCCGCATGCATAGGGGGAGGAGGTTGGGCAGGAGAGAGCGGCTGATGTACGGGCAGGCAGTGAAATAGTAATTTAGAGCTTTTTCGGAGTTGATAGAATCTGACTTTTATCCCAGCATCTCTTGGAAACGACACCGTGTATCAGAGCGACGCTGGCTGCATGAGAAATCGGTAACGAGAGAGCCCCTCGGATGGTTTTAGTGCCGCGCGGAGTTTCTGTGCACGCAGTCCGGAATGGTTATTAGTTTCCTCCTGTCAAACAGCTCTGCCTCCAACAAGCTCGTGTGTTAACAGGCTGTCAGCAGATGAAGCAACGAGGCAGAGGAAGGCTCCTCTCCTTGCCTTGGTGGCCTGTGCTCGTTGCTTTTCCTGCTGGGGCCTGAAGGTGCATTTCCCCGTGGAGGAGGGCTGGCGATAATCGTGTTTTCGGAGGAGTCCCAGGGCAGGGACGGGTCACCTGGGGGACGCACGGACCGATGCTCTTGCAGAGATTGCGGCGCGTTGCTGGGGAGGTGTGGGAGCCAGGAATTGCCTTGTCAAAGAGCTGGGAGCACGCGGTTTAAGCCTTTCCTCGATGCATGTAATTTTCTTTTATGTCCTGTAATTTCAGAGTAAATGAGGGCTGGATGCAATTATTGCAGGTGCTTATTTTGTCATGACAGGGCTTCGCGCGCCGCCATTCACCCTGACACCCTTTTACTGCTGTGGTGCTGAGGTACTTTAGACACAAAACTTGGGCCCTGAGAAACCTGTAATTGTATTCCCACAATATTCGCCCCCCTCCGAAAGCATCATCGGATAGAGCTGGGCACGAGCAGTGCCGCAGCGGGAGGGCAGCAGGCTCCCTGGCTGCTCTCGTTCCTTGGAAGCCTGCAAAGCTGTCAGCCTCCCGACGGGGCCGGCGGCACAGCGGCGCGCTCGGCTCCACGTTCCCAGATTCCTGGAAGATGCGGGGACTCCAGGCTCGGCACCACCTGCTTTACTGAGCTGTAGGAGCAGAGAAGAGAGCTGGGATAAGGCCCTGCAAAAAACAGACACAGGTTCTTCCTTCAGCATGGAGGAGCAGGCAGGAGGAGGCTGCTCCCCGGCTTGGCGGTGAACTGCAGGATCTGCCCGAGGGAGGAGCGGGGCTGGTGCTTCGGGGACTGTCCTGGTTTCGGCTGGGGTAGAGTTAATTTTCTTCACAGAAGCTAGCATAGTGCTGTGCTTTGGATTTAGTCCTAGAAGAATGTTGATAACACGCTGATGTTTTTAGTTGTTGCCAAGTAGTGCTCAGACTGCTCAAGGACTTTTTGAGCTTCTCCTGCTCGGCCAGGGGCATAACAAGCTGGGAGGGAGCACAGCCAGGACAGCCAACCCAAACTGACCAAAGAGCTATTCCAGCCCATAGAACATCATGCTCGGGGGGGGTTAGTCAGTTGGTTGCGGGGAGAGTGATCGCTGCTCGGGGACTGATCGTGGCTTGGGGAGTAATCACTGCTCGGGACGGGCTGGGCATCGGTCAGCGGGTGGTGAGCAATTGCATTGTGCATAATTCGTTTTGTATATTCTGTATATGCCGTTCTCATTATTACTATTATTATTTTTTTTTTCTTATTAAACTGTCTTTATCTCAGCCCACAGCTCTAACTAACTTTTTTTTTCTTTCCCGATTCTCTCCCCCACCCCACTGAGGGAGGGGGGTGGGGGGGAGTGAGCGAGCGGCTGCGTGGTGCTGAGTTGCCAGCCGGGTTAAACCACGACAGGGACCGACTGGCTGCGGGGACGGAGTTTTTTCAATCCTCTGCCAGGGATGCTGTGCGCAGCCTGGGGACCTGCTGTCTGGCAAGGCAGAGCCCTTGCTCCCAGCTGGGGAGTGGTGCCTGGGATCCTGGGATCCTGGCGGATTGATGTAGCTGATTTTCCATGGAATAGCCTGTTCTGCCCAAGCTGATCCAGGGGCTTTGCAGCTAATCTTACTTTTATTGAGAACAGTCAATTGCAAGGATGAAAACTTTGGGGTTTGGCTTGGGGGGGGTGGGGGGGTGTTTATGTCTTGGATTTTTATTTTTTTTTTTAATGTTGCCATTTTGCTTTCTAGTTATATCCTGTGGAAACCCAGGAACCCCCAGCAACGCGAGGGTTATATTTAACGACGGCTTGATTTTCTCCAGTTCCATTATATATCAGTGCCGGGAAGGCTACTACTCCACGGGAGTGCTGAGCAGGCACTGCACAGTGAACGGGACATGGACTGCCGGCCACCGGGTGTACAGGTGAGCGCTGGGATGGATTCCTGGAAGATGAGCTGGACGAGGCTGCCAGGCTCCAGGGACGGGTTGTCAGGGCCTGTTGGGTGCTCGCTGAAGATGTGCCCGCACACACACACACACGGGTGTTGAGCTGAGAAACTCGGCTAAACCATCCAGCGACAGGAGCAGTCGCTCAGCCGGCAATCTCGGCAAGTTCCTAATGGAAAACTCTTGCTTTGGGTTTGGGTTTTTTTCCAGTTGGGTGAAGGGAGCTCTGTTATCGCTTCCATGAGTAGATGTCAGCCGACATGGAGGGGCTCTCCGGGGCTGCTTCTGACCATGAGCGTTCCTGCCAAGAGAGGAGGGGGTGCCACGGGCAAACCGCCTTCCACCTAGCCCAGATTTGACCCAGGTTTTCTTTAATGTGTGTTAATACTTCTTCTTGCAAGGTCTTAACGTGCCATTAAGGCCACTGCTCGCTCCACTGAGTAGGAGCAAAGTTTTCTCCGGGTGCTGTAGCCCAGCCTGCCCCACAGCCAGTGCCGCTCGCCAAATCCTCTGCCTTCCCGACGACCAGGGGATGCTCAGGACCGTCGGGTTTCTAGTAACTGCTGACCCAGGAGGGTGGGACGAGGGATGGTCAGCCAGAAAATCCTTTTTCTTGGGCAGTGATCAACTGTGGCGACCCCGGCGTGCCAGCCAACGGCGTTAGGCTGGGCAGTGATTTTACCTACAATCAAACGGTGGTGTTCCAGTGCACGCCCGGGTACATGATGGAGTCAGACAGGGCATCTTCTCTAACCTGCACGAAGGACCGCACCTGGAACGGCACCAAACCTGCCTGCAAGGGTAAGGCTGGCTGCTCTAACTATTGGAGGACACAAGTTTTACAGGCCACAAATTTTTGGTAACTTGTGACCGGGTAAGAGGCGGCAACTCCCACACGGTCCCTGGGCCCCACCTGGGAGTTTCTCGGTCCCATCATTCAGTCTGTCCCCTCCGTTTATGGCACTTACACAATTTTATCAGCATAGCATGAACACTTTGCTATCTTTAGGTCTATCAGCCATCGCAATATGGCCGGGAGGGAGGCAATTGCTTTTATCCCCGTAGTAGAGATGGAAAAGTGAAGCCCAGAGCACAAAGTGACTGACTCTTCACAAAAACTCAGATCAAACTCGAAGGAAATACTGTGTTTTGCAAGCACGCGCTTTTTGGCATCATCTAGAAGTCTGAAAAAATGTTTCCTCCAACTCCTTTCATCATTTCTCAGTTCTGAAATTGCCTCTGTGGTTCAGAGATAGGAAGGGGCAATAACAGAGCAGTTGCAGGACAGGCTGGATCTCCTCTGCAAGTGTTTTACTCGCCCACCAAGTGTAGATAAGGCTCGAGGCAGCATCTGTGTGCTTGGGCAATCTGGAGAATTCACCTGTCATGAATCTGATATAAATGCAGACCGCATAGAAACTTCCAAATATACTCCAGTTCCTTCAGTGGCTGTAAAGAGCAATTCTTACACTCCTCTCTCATTCTCTGCGCTGGGCTAATGCTGCAGGAATAATACAGAAGGTGGCCAGAGTCTCATTTGGAGGCCGGGCTGATTTGCATGAGCTTAGCATCTTTCCCAGCACTCCCCTGAGCTGAAAAGCAAAGCACTGCAAAAATGCCGTATTAAAACACCCTTGAGTAGATGAAATACAGACTGGTTGTTGATTCAGCGGCTCATCTGAAACTCAGCCAGGCTGTCCAAAATGTATGAATCTTTCGGGGAATCTTAAATGAGTTTTCACGCAAAGTCAGGCTGGATTCGTACCTCTGGTTGGCAACGAGCACCGGCTCACAAACCTGACTTTGAGATTTGGGGGTTGGTTAACTTCAAAGGAAAATCCTGGGGTCTACAACTGCCCGCGCAGCTGGAAAAGTTTGGGCAGCCCCCTGCTAGGCCAGTCCCAGGAGGTGCCCTGCGAGAGCAGCGTATGACTTTGATCCTACATGAATTTGCTTGTTAATGGAAATAAAAAGTGGAGAGAGCTGAGCGTGCTCTTGTTTTTCATTCAGCTATCATCTGTAAAGCCCCACAAGCCATCCCCAACGGGAAAGTCGTGGGCTCGGATTTTAGCTGGGGCTCCAGCGTGAGCTATGCCTGCCTGGAGGGGTATCAGCTCTCCCTGCCCGCCGTGCTGACCTGCGAGGGGAACGGCTCCTGGAGCGGGGAAATGCCCCAGTGCTTCCGTGAGTAAAAAAAAAACACCTACAGCTTCACGCCAGAACTGGGTGGAGGACGGGGATTAAAACCCAGATGTTTGATGCTGGCTCTCTAACATCTCTGGTCTCCATGTAGCTGATTTTGGTGTCAACTCTGCCTTGCCTGGCGATATCATAGAGGCTACGGGTTGACCGTTCTCACTGTGCGGGAGGTTAAATATCTTGGCACTGTGCTCCCTGCCTCTGAGCCCAAGGGAAGTCTTGCATTAACCGAAGTCAGTGGGAGTTTTGCACGCCAGGAGAAAAGCACGATGGTGCTGGGAGTGCCTGTAGCCAAAAGTCTGAATGTTCTCCCCACCTCCAACAGCAGCCAAATTGCGGGGAGTCTTGGTTTGCTGCCTCGGTAACGAGGAGGCAGTAGTGGCCGTGGGGACGCAGTCAGTCGCTCCACCTCTTGTAATGAAGATGTGAGGTCCTGTTTGCAACAGCTCCAAAGATCTTGCGTGTTCCTGTCCACCAGGCAGCTTTAAAACTGGCTGTTTGTCCATGTGTCTCCCCAGGGACTGTCTCTTCTGCAGTCAGGGCTCTGGAAACTGCCAAAGGCCATAGGAAAAAAACCCTTCTGGCCAAGGGTGCTGTGTTGTCGCAGCAGAAGTTAGGAATGTTTTGTGAAGGCAGCGCTTTGGCTGGGTGGAAACCTGCGTGCTTGACACAATAGCTAATGCAAAAAAATTAGTTAAATGTCTCCTAATGATAAAGGCAGGTTGGAGTTTCTTTTCTTGGCTGAATGGCTGGCAGCTGCACAATAGCCATTTTCATATTAAATCATACAAAGACCTCGCTGCGTTCCTTGCACCTTTCCCTGGATCTTGTATAATTAGCGAGCGTTCTGTGTGACATGGAACCATAGAGCAATTTGACATCGTGCAATTAGAGATACATTTTAAAGCTAAGCGTGCTGTTAGGAAAAAAAAAAAGGAGAAAAAGAAAAGAAAAGATGGGGGAGAAGGTGGAAGTTAATTAACAGCAATCGACAAAAAGAGAGAATTAGAAGGAAAGTAGCCAGCAACGCCTTCTGCCGCTGCTAATTCCCTAGTCAATCACAGAGTTTGATGGTGGGGAGTGGTAAGGTTTGGGCCCTTAATAGACCCATCTTTAGCTCATGAACGTTGCTTGCTCTTGAGGAGGTTCATCATCGCCATCCACTTGTCTCTTTGCCTGTTGCAGCTGTGTTCTGCGGAGATCCGGGGATACCCGCCCAAGGCAGGAGGGAGGACAGAGGCTTCACCTACCGCTCTTCAGTCTCCTTCTCCTGCTTAGCCCCGCTCGTGCTGGTGGGATCAACCCGGAGGTTCTGCCAGTCCGACGGGACGTGGAGCGGGACCCAGCCCAGCTGCATAGGTAATGGGAGACTCCTCTGTCTTGCGTCTACGAGCGAAGAGCTTTGAGTTGCCACCTTGCTTTTCCATCAGTAGCAAAGCTGGTTTTCTTTTCTGGGTTGGCAGAAATGAGCACTTTGTTTCCCTGAAAATCTGGATGTATAGGGATGATGCTTTTGGTTTGGGCAATACCAGCTGGCGGTAAGCAACCCACCTCCTTCTCTTGGGGCTCGCTGCTTAGAGTCAGCGCCTGTCCCCGTCATTCCTGCCCCTGATGGTGGTCGATCTCCTTGCTGTTACTGCTCCTCGGCGCCGATGGGCAGAGGGAGAAGATCCTCTGCAGAACTTCCCGCTGAACATGTGCCACCTGGGCTGTAAGGCAGGAGGGCTGCGGGAGAGCCTGCGGAGGGTGGCACCATGCAGAGCTCCCGAAGGCTGGGGCTGCCCTGGGTTACCCCTGGGGCTGGGGACGGTGGCGCTGCGCCAGTGCGGGGCTGTGCCTGCACTCATGCCCTGCACCGTGCTAATGCGGCGACAGCCTGGGCAACGTCAAAATTGTTGGCTTTGTACAGTGCTGGGCTCAGGTCTCTGTGCTAATGGCATCCTGGGGTGCATTCAGAGGAGCGTGGCCAGCAGGGCGAGGGAGGTTCCCCTCCCACTCTGCTCTGCCCTGCTGAGACCCCACCTGGAGCACTGGGTCCAGTCCTGGGCTCCCCAGTTCAAGAAAGATGAGGAACTCCTGGAGAGAGTCCAGAGGAGGGCAAGAAGGATGATGGGGGGACTGGAGCATCTCCCCTACGAGGAAAGGCTGAGGGAGCTGGGCTTGTTCAGCCTGGAGAAGAGAAGGCTGAGAGGGGATCTCATCACCACCTACAAATATCTCAAGGGTGGGGGTCACGAGGACGGAGCCAGACTCTTCTCAGTGGTGCCCAGCACCAGGACAAGGGGCCATGGGCACAAACTGAAGCAGAAGAGGTTGCAGTTGAACGGGAGGAAGAACTTGTTGACTTGGAGGGTGCCCCAGCCCTGGCCCAGGCTGCCCAGGGGGGCTGTGGAGTCTCCTTCTCTGGAGATCTTCAACCCCCGCCTGGCCGCTGTCCTGTGCCCCCTGCTCTGGGTGAGCCTGCTTGGGCGGGGGGGTGGCACTGGGTGAGCTCCAGAGGGCCCTGCCAACCCCTGCCAGGCTGGGATTCTGGGATTCTGTGCTGCTTCCAGGCTTCCTGGGGGACCTGCAGCCCAGCACGCTGCTCTCTGGGGATGCACGGTATCGTCAGCGATGGGACTGAAAGTGCAGTTTGAGCGCAGAGAGCAGCCATGGGTTGCTGCGGGGGCGAGCTCTTCTGCTCACAGAAACTGAGCAAACCCGAGTTCTGCCTAAAGGGTGCACGTGAGAGCTCTTATGTTCTCTGCTGCTGTTGAATTTTATCCAGAATGGCAGAATAGCAACTCCTAGAAGTATGAAAGTGCTGTATACAGAGATCAAAATCCTACGGATCGCTTTGCCTAGCTGCAGTGTTGGGATTTGGGCTGAAATTCCTTCAGGTGCCCATTTTCTGGGGCTTCCAGAACCCTTTGAAACCTCTGGGAGGTGTACGATCGTAATTACTCGCATCATTCTTCGCCTGTTCAAAACTCTGGCTGCGTTCTTGAACTCCTGGGCTCCCGTGGCGATAAAGCGCATGGGCTATGTGCTGTTACCTTAACTGTCTGCCTGAACACCACCATCATCACCTTATGGGGGCCTCTGGGGTTGAGGCGGATCTCAGGCTGCTCTCCGCAGTGCTCAGTCATTCTAGCTGCATCCTAAATGCATCACCAATGACAGTAATGTAAAAATGCTGGGGGCCTGAACCTCCAAGTTTCCTATTGATTTTGCCAGGAGCCTTCTCAAGAGTTGGGAGCACCTGCCTACTGTTGTAAATATTGGCTTTAAATGCTTCATCACTTCCTTGCAAAGCGCTGGCAGCCCAGAATCCAACCCTACTCTTGGCTGCATCAGGAGAAGCGTGGCCAGCGTCGAGGGAGGGGATTGTGCCCCTCTGCTCTGCTCTGAGGAGACCTCCCCTGGAGCCCTGCGTCCAGCTCGGGAGCCCTCAGCACAAGGAGGACATGGACCTGTTGGAGCGGGGCCAGAGGAGGGCTACTAAAATGCTCCGAGGGCTGGAGCCCCTCTGCTCTGAGGCCAGGCTGGGAGAGTTGGGGGTGTTCAGCCTGGAGCAGAGGAGGCTGCGGGCAGAGCTGAGTGCGGCCGCTCAGGGCTTCAAGGGGGCCCAGAGGAAAGGGGGGGACAAGCTTTTTAGTAGGGCCAGCTGGGACAGGACAAGGGGGGATGGCTTTAAACTGAAGCAGGGGAGGTTTAGACTGAATCTAAGGAAGAAATCTTTACAATGAGGGTGGTGAAACCCTGGCAGGGGTTGCCCAGAGAGGGGGTGGAGGCCCCATCCCTGGGAACATTCCAGGCCAGGTTGGATGGGGCTGTGAGCAACCTGATGTGGTTCAAGGTGTCCCTGCTCCTGCAGGGGGGTTGGGCTGGGTGACCTCGAGGGGTCCCTTCCAACCCAAAACATTCCATAATTCTATGATTGTCTGGGATCCTCTTGTGCGTACCTGGCACCCAGCCCTCCAGAGCCGCCTATGGTTGAACCCAGCAGACAGAGCTGGTGAAATGCACTTGGAATTTGTCTCCCCAAAACAAACTCTGCGAAGGGAGAAGGCTCGCGTGTCTGCAAAACCCTGACCCAAAACGCCAGTTTCTGAACCCAAAGTGTTGTGTTTCTTCAGATCTCAGCCGTTTTTGAGACGTGTTGGATTGCCAGCACCCCAGACCCCCCCAGAGGCAGCCAGGAGACCGAGGCTCTGCCCTCCACCCTCTGCCATCCATCACCTCACCCAGCTCCGGGACACTTTATTTATTTATTTCAGACACTGTGATTTATCTGGGGGCTTCCATGGAAACTGCATCCGTGATAAATGACGAAAGCTCAGCAGAGCCCAACAACGGAAGATGAATTAGCTTGTGCGTCGCAGCCCCAAACCGGCCACGTGCCGTATCCCGTGTTCAGTTACTCACCGCAGCTCCCAGGGCCTGGCGACGACACCCACAAGTGCATAATGCTGCGGTGTCAAGAGGAGTCAGATCGTAAGGAATAAAGGCAGAAGCAGAAGCACCCGTGCCGTTAGGTACAGAAGCTGTGCTCCGTCGTCCTATGGGTGCAGGCTACAGCGACAGGCGGCTCTGTCCTGCGTTGCATTGCCCAGACTGCCATGAGGTTGTTTCTTGTCTTGCACAATCCCGTTAATTGGAGTCATTTCAGTAAGCATAGAGAGGGATTTGCTGCGGGGCTCATGGTCCTTCTTGTTGAGCACGCTGAAGAAAGAAGGCTGAGGATCCAGAGCGGGCTCCCATCTGATTGCACTGAGATCCTGCAAGGCTCCAGCTTCCTGGCCGGGTTCCGGAGCATCCCTGTGGCCAGCATTGCAGCTTAGCTTAACCCTTTGGTCCCAAAAGGGATTTTTTTGATCCAAAAGGGATTCCCAAAAGGGAAGCTGCTGCTGCTGAACTCCCACTCAGACAGAAGCTCCAGTTTCCTTTGCTCAGCTTGAGATGCTGACATTAATGTGATGCATCTCTGCCTTAATTCCAGTGATGCCCTGCTACTGTCGATGTGCCGGGGAAAAAAGCGAAAGTGATGGATGCTGGAAGAGCAGCAGCAGGTTTTCCTGCTGAACTGTGTATTCATCTGCTGAGAGACTGAGACCAAACGAGGTGTAAAGCGAGATTCTGTATCTGAGATACGTTAACATTTCCCGCCCCCATCTATCACTACGAAATAGCAAGGTGGGGGCGACGGCCGAGCTGAGCCCAGAGGGACGAGGGGGCTGACCCAGGGCCCGGGGGAGGACGGGGTCACCGCAGCCCTCGGGGTGGGGGCGGCCAGTGGAAGCGGAGCAGCACTGGCGAGCCGGGCGCTTCCCTCCTCGGGTGTGGGATAGGGGAGGGGAAGGGAGTTATCTGACACAAGGTTTATGCTCTTACTTTTTCTCCTGGGTGGTCGAGTGCCTCTGGTTGCTTTGCATTGCAGCAGTCAGGCATTTAAGAAGCAAGATCCCTGTGTTTTCCCTGGTTGCTACATATTCCTTCCGTAGCAAAATATTTCTGCCTCGTTGCAAAGGCGCAGCGTGGCCTTTCTGTGCGGAGAGCAGGGGAAGGCAGAGAGCTCTGGCTTTCCCAACTGCTCCTCTAAAGCGCTGCCTCTCTTCTTTGCTTTTAAGACCCCAGCCTGACGACGTGCGCGGACCCCGGCGTGCCTCTCTTCGGGATGCAGAACAACTCCCAGGGCTACCAGGTACTGTCAGGGCTGGGGGGTCCCTCGCTGCGCCCCTGCTGCTCGCTGTGCTTGGTCCCCGTCCGAGCCCTTACGGATGAACGTGTCCTCGGTGAGCAGGGCATCCCGGTGTGCTGCATTAGACCTCACGGTGCATTTGTGTGGGAATAACTAGCAATGCATTAGTTATGATATTAATTACAGTGCTAATTAATAGTTATTAGTGTAATCAGCATTCACATTGGAGGCGTAATTTCCATTCATTTTCAGACCAAATTCTGTAGGTGGTTTCCTTCATCTCAGCTCCCATACAGTATGAAATCAGTGGAAAGGAGAGAAATAACAAAGCGGTTCCCTGGGGTGCTGCATCTCCAGCCCCCGCTGCCGTCCCCAAGGGTGCCCCTTCCCTGCCGTGGGGCCGGGATAGTTGATTCCGTGCGGCTATTCCTGCCAGACTGGATCTTTTGGGTTTGCTGCTAATTAGTTATCTTAATCCTGGGGTTTAATGAATTAATTCTGGGGTTTAATTAATCCTGAGAACATGGTAAGTCTGACTTTGGCAAGAGCTGTCGTGAAGCCGCCCCAGGTGCTTGCAGGGGGATGAGGTGGTGGCTGGAGCAGGGTGACAGGGAAACCTTGGGATGTGGTACCCAGCGGGGACTCGGGGAGCGACCGTGTGATAAATCCTGGCCGCAGGGTCAGCGAGGAGGTGGCCTGCAGGTAGGGCCTTGCTAGGGAGGGTGGGAGAGGTACTCAAAGCCCTGCTTGGCAATTCTGTTCCAGTATATTCACGTTTTAAAGCCAATCCAGTTGCAATAACGGGGCTCGCAGCCGAACAGCATCATACTGCCAGCCTGCCTGAAGCAGGGAGGGAGCTCCCTTATCCGAGCGTGGTTTGGCTGAAATAATAATAATTTGGTTGAAACCAAATGCAAAAAAGCACACAGTCTGCAAAAAGCAAGCGTACCTCAAATACGTTGGAAAGTCAATTTTCAGGTTTTTTTGATATTTTTTTTTTGCTATTTGCAATCCACATCGGCCTTTATCCTATAGCTGCGGGATGTTTGTTGGTACTAATGACATTGAACGCTGGGGGTTGGACTAGATGACCTCTGAAGGTCCCTTCCAACCCAAAACTATGATTCTATGAATATCCCTTTTGGCAAAAAATTTAGCCCTTTCTAATAGCACCTGTGTTTGATGCTGGCTTTGGGTATATTTAAGAGACAAAGCAGCCTTGCCTCTATCGCCGAAAGAAGCAAGTCCCTGCACAGTAAAAGGCTGCAGCGTTCCAGGGGCTCCGAGAGCTTTCTCGACACCAGGCTCTGGCGGGGCGGTGGGGGCAGAAAGCAGGTGCCTGCCCCTCCGGCACATAGAAGATGGAAAATTACAGACGTACTTTTGTGTTACGAGCATGGGTGAGCTGCGTTGCCGAGTTCAGTGTTTTGTCTCCTGGTGTAACAGGTGGGAAGCATCATCTTCTTCAAGTGCCAGAAGGGGTACCTGCTGCAGGGCTCCACCACCCGGACCTGCCTCCCCAACCTGACATGGAGCGGCGTGCAGCCAGACTGCGTCCGTAAGTCTTGGGAGAGGTTTTGTCAAAGGAAACCGGTGCCTTTAACCATGCTGTTGCCTCCTTTTGTTGCTGTGCTCATTGCTTGCTCGGAAGAGTTGGTAATTTGGGAGGGGGGGGGGAGCTCTGAGGAAATACACTTTTGAAGAAAAGGGAGCTCCCATAATCACTCCTCCCCTGGCACGACTCCGCCAGCAGCCACTTCTGATTGCAGATGAGATTTTTTTTTACTCATCCCATCCTCAGAGACATAGTTTCAGGTCAGACTTTGTTTTGTGCTTCTGAAAATTGCATTTGATGGCCGAGAAGCGAGCTCGTGCTCCAGGGACCAAGGTTAACATTTAGCCGGGAGGGCTCGCCGGCAGAGCAGTGTTTCTCTTCACCTTTAATAACGTGTTGCTCTTTCTTTTAACTGTCCATCATCTTTTCCCTGCTGCACCAGAAGGAGTTTAATTTAATGTATTTAAGTGGTAATATCCATCATGGCCTCTGTATCATAAGTATTAAAAAGCTTTTTCCTCTCCCTTGGGAGATGGTTTATTGGGGAGATATTTTTCCGCTAACAAACTCATTCTGCGAGCAGCACAAGCGGGGTACCCGCCTTTAAAAAGTCTTAACCCGTAGCGTTGCTCTGGAAGGAGCTGCCCTTCCCCTCTGCTCACCTGGGTGGTGGGCGCGCGTCCCCACCGTCACGGGATTCCCTCTGCTGCCTTGGATGGCTCCGGGAATGCAGCAGCAGCTGGGCTGGACGTGGGATTTTGCTCCTCCTGCTTAGTGCACTGAAGTAGAGGATGGTTTTGGCTTACCCATGCCAGCAAGGAGCACTGAGGTGTCGCCTTTAGGTTTTGTGTAGGGCCATCCCCATCCGCAACGTGCAGGCAGATGCAGTTACTGCTCATGACCTCTGGGACCCCACGGCGGGGCTCCCAGACCATGCGAGTTCACAGAATCCCAAGCTGGCAGGGGTTGGCAGGGCCCTCAGGAGCTCCCCCAGTGCCACCCCCCTGCCCAAGCAGGCTCACCCAGAGCAGGGGGCACAGGACAGCGGCCAGGCGGGGGTTGAAGATCTCCAGAGAAGGAGACTCCACAGCCCAACTGGGCCAGGGCTCGGGCACCCTCACAGTCAAGAAGTTCTTCTTCACGTTCAACTGAGACCTCTTCTGCTTCAGTTTGTGCCCATGGCCCCTTGTCCTGGCGCTGGTCACCACCGAGAAGAGTCTGGCTCCATCCTCGTGACCCCCACCCTTGAGATATTTGTAGGTGTTGATGAGATCCCCTCTCAGCCTTCTCTTCTCCAGGCTGAACAAGCCCAGCTCCCTCAGCATCTCCTCGCAGGGTTCGGGTTAGCCTCTCAGCTTTCTGGGTTTTCCATTTCATCTTCTGTAAGACAAGGATGAAGATAACACCTCGGGAAGGCTGCCGAGGATTTGGTTTCATTCATGAGCAGTTTGAGCGCTACAGAACGGGCAAATTTACAGTGCGGGTGAGAAGGAGCTTCCCGGCTCTGGGATTTATTCGTGTCGTGGCTTCTCGAGGGAAGTGGTGACACATTTACAACAGGCCCTGACGGAGCAGGGGGTGGGCACCCACTCGCTCCGGGGGCAGGGAGCTGGACAAGCTCAGCTTCAATTTCTGCGGCCAAATCCTGAAGGCTATTGAGCACTTGTAGGTGTTTCCTGCACAATTCTGAGGGCTCACTGTGTAAGCCCAGAGACAGGTAGGTGCAAATTGGTCGTGTGAAGAGAGGTGATACAAAACCAGGTCTGTAATGCACTCGCTGGAATCACTGGCTCGACTTCCCCGGTCTTGGTGTGCCCTAAAGGCAGTTTTCAGCCTGCAGATAGAGCTGGGACGCAGCTCTGGGGCAGGAGCTCAAAGGAAGGAGGAAGGTGGCTTTAGCATCGTTTGGTTTTGACTTTTTTCCCTTAGAAGGTAGGGGGTGGCATAGCCTGATTTTCAGTTCTTGGAAGCTGGAACCAAGTAAAGGATCCCCTGAGAGCTTTAGCGAAAGAGCAATCTAGCCAGCCAAGCACGGGCAGCGGTCTCATTCATTCATCTGGCTGGGAGAAACCCGGGCACAGCATGGTCTCCCTCAGCGAGCAGAGAAAGATTTTGCTGAAAAAAAGCTCTTCTAAGAGATTTTGGCCTTCCTGACGTCCCACTGTCACTCTTCTGCCTTTCTGTGTATGACTGGATGCTGTCTCTCATCGCTGTTTCCCTTGTGCTTCTCAGCTCACCACTGTAAGCAGCCGGAGACCCCCTCCCACGCCAACGTCGGTGCTCTGGATTTGCCATCTCTGGGCTACACCTTGATCTACTCCTGTCAGAGCGGGTACTATCTCACCGGAGGGTCCGAGCATCGAACCTGCAAAGCAGATGGCAGCTGGACAGGAAAACCCCCCATCTGCCTGGGTAAAAGCTCTGAGCAGCACCACCCTGCTTTCACGTTTGCCGGCGCCTCAGCAGAGGGGAGGGTTGTGGCCCAGGGGCAAACAGCCATTCTGCCAGACCCATGGGAGCGCTGGCTGCGGCGACCACCACCCTCACAGGGTCCTGTGTGGCCCCCGGGGAGAGGCAGCTGGGGGTCTGCTGCCTGGTGGTTTGGATCACAGAATCACAGAACCATAGGATCGTTTGGGTTGGAAAAGCCCTTTAAGATCATCAAGACCAACTGTTCCCCTACCCCTGCCATCCCACCACTAAAGCCTGGCCCTAAGCACCTCATCGACTCTTCTTTTAAATCCCCCCAGGGGTGGGGACTCGACCCCTTCCCTGGGCAGCCCCTTCCAGCCCCTGACAGCCCTTTGGGGAAGGAATTGTTCCCCAGGGCCAACCTCACCCTGCCCTGGCACAACTTGAGGCCGGTGCCCCTCGTCCCATCGCCCCTTCCCTGGGAGCAGAGCCCGACCCCCCTGGCTCCCCCCTCCTCTCAGGCAGTTGTAGGGAGCGATGAGGGCTGAACCCCCCCAGCTCCCCCAGCCGCTCCCCAGCAGCCTGGGGCTCCAGACCCCTCCCCAGCTCCGCTGCCCTTCTCTGGACACGCTCCAGCCCCCCCAGGTCCTTTGGGGAGGGAGGGGCCCAACCCTGACCCCAGCATTCGAGGGGCGGCCCCCCCCACTGCCCAGCACAGGGGCACGGTCCCTGCCCTGCTCCTGCTGGCCACACCACTCCTGATACAAGCCAGTGTGCCGCTGGCCCCCTTGGCCACCTGGGCACCCTGCTGGCTCCTATTCAGCTGCCTGGCGACAAACACCCCCAGGGCCTTTTCCAGCCTAGGAGCATCTGCACGAGGCAAAGGTGGTTCTTTACCTCGCACACCTTTTCCCTACCTCAGAGCCTTAGATCTGGAAAGCCTGGGGGTCTGATCTTGAACAGAGCTGCGTGGCTCTCGTGCAGCGTGGTGGCTCTCTCTGGACGCTGGTTTGGAGTGGGTGGCGGGGGGGGGACACAGTAAATGAAAGCTTTGTGCTGTTCCTATGGGCCGGGCAGGATCCCCTCCAAAGCACAGGGACGTGCGGCCGTGTTAACGGGCACAAGCAATGCCAGCCGAAAGCTGTCCCCTGTTAGCACCAGCCCAGCACAAGTGGCTCCACAGCGTCAGACGCCGCGGTATTCACCGGCAGTGCTTTGCCCCTCTCTTACAGCTGACGTCCGCCCCAGCGGGAGGCCGGTCGGCACCGCGCGGGACCCGCCGCTCGCCAAGGTGTCAGGTACCGTGGCGGGGCTCGCTCTTCTGTGGGACGCCTTAGTGCTAGACCCAGACCTGACCAGGTCCAGCCCCTCCTGTCCCTTCCCCAGGGCAGCCAGAAACCCGGCTGCTCCTTGCAGGTCTTGAAACTGCTGGGCTGGTGCAAGCAGCCCGCGGGCCTCATCCTCTTCGTGCTTCACTGGAGAATGGACAGGAGCCTTAAGGGAGTTGGGCACCAACATCCACTGCCCTCCCCAGGGCACTCCGGAGCCCGGAGCCCTCTAGGATGTCATACATTAGACCTTTAAAACAATTTTTTTTGTCCAAAGAACAAACTTAAAGTCATCAGCTTGGTTGTTCTCCTCTTTCTGGCTTTGTACTTGGTGATGGTAACACAGGGAGCGGGTGGGATTTGAGCTACTTAAATACCTATTTGTGAATTTAAAGAAAGAAAGAAATGCACTGTATTTTGATTTCTGAAAAATGGAAATAAATGGTAATGCTCTTGTTTCTCTGCATTCCCAATTGCTGGGGTTTCTAGTGCCTGCTGACGTGTTTGCAAGGAATTCCCTTTGGAAAGGCTCCTACGAATACCTGGGGAAGAAGCAGCCTGCGATGCTGTCTGTCACTAGCTTCGACCCTGCCACCAGTAAAGTCAATGCCACTCTGATAGACCACAGCGGTGTGGAGCTCCAGGTGTCTGGTAAGGGAGCTGACACGGCCATTTGTAGGGATTTACACTTGCCATAGGGGCTCTCGGAGCAAGGGGCAGCATGCTCTGCTGTGCCAGTGATGTTGAACTTTTGATAGAGCTTTACAGAACCACCCAGGTTCTGATTTTGGACCAAGACAAACTAAATCATGTAGCTGAGTTGGGTTTGACTCGACCTGAAGGGCAGCTGAACCCAGTCCATCATCCATTCCCTGTGGGCTGGAGTGGTGGGCTTGTGGTCCAAGACAAAGATGGAAAGTTGTGAGTGCTTCTTGTCCCTGCCCTCCACGGAGCACCAGGTTGCTACTGATGCAGCGACATAACCTAAACATTAACGGTTGGCTCTCTTCCCACGTGCAAAACGTCTTTAATATCCTGGGGGGGACACGTGGAGCTGTGTGTTTGTGGTAACTGGTAAGAACACGATGCATCCCACCGATAGGGTTGCTAGGGGGAGTTGTCCGTTCTAAGATGCTGAGGCAATTTCTCTCGGTAGAAAGTTGATTACCTCAAACTCGAAGAGAGTCGTCATGATCTAGTGATGAGAAGTCACTTCTTTTTCAGGCGTTTACAAGAAAGAAGACGTGCACCTGCTTCTCCAGGTTTACCAGATAACGGGGCCACTGGAGATCTTTGTCAACAAGTTCAAAAACGATAAATGGGCTCTAGATGGGCATGTAAGTGCACGGGCACCTCGTAGACAAAGTCCACCCCCACAGCTCCTTCCGTCGCTATCACAGCCCCAGCTTTTTTCTTGCTGAAGCTGAGGGAGTAACTCCCTTAGCTGGTGGCCAGATGAGGCTGCTGTCCTCCAGCCACCAGCCTGCTTGAAGGGGACACGGGGCATTCCTCCAGCACATGAGATAACGTTACGTGGCAGTTGGCTCTTCCATGCTCCCTTGCAGTTGTATGGTTTTGGGGTTTGTTTTTTTTTTATTGCCCTTATGGTTTTGAATCTCTGAGTCTTCCAGATAGCACTAAAGGAGAAACTAACATGATTCATTCCTTTTTACCATTTTATATCTGTTAAACATCAAGCTAGAAGAGCTAATCTTCCCTTCTGGAGTCAACTCCTCACCCCAATTTCTGTGTCTGGTAACTTCCCATGCCCTTAAGAGATCTCCTGGAGCTTAGGAGAAACCTGCATCTGATTGACCCGTGGCCAGTTGCAGCCTGGGGCCTTCCTAGCCTTGTGGAATCAGCAACGGCTTCTGCAGTTTATTGCAAACAAGATTTCTTTTTTTTTTTCCTTCCTTTGAAATGTGAGAGTCTTAACAAGTTGTTAGGCAGTCAGACTTCTAAAAAAAAGGCCACAATTTTCTGGGGAATTGAATCAAATTAATGCTATGCATGGACTTGAAAGAAGCTGTGACAAGATGGGTGCAAAAATCCCAGGGAAGCGTTAACAAATCTGTTACTCTCTGCTCTCCTGTCACTGCAGGTCTCATCAGAGTCAGCAAGCGGCACCTTTGTGTACCAGGGCTTTGTGCGTGGCAAAGGCTTCGGGCAGTTTGGCCTTCAGAGACTTGGTAAACAACTTCTGATTGTGCTTTATCCCTTGGCTGCTGAAAGCAAGAGTTTGGTGATAGCGGAGGTTTTCAGACAGGAAACATTTTGCCTGTCCCTGGCTTTAATTTTCAGCCCTGCTGGGCCAGATCTTTATAGCTGTTACTGAACCATCGGGTTTATCCTAACCCTCTCCAGCTCCCCTCCGCACATCGTTCATCAGAGAGTAGGCAAAACCCAAACCAGCCACCGGGGTAGAGAAATCGGGTGCCCTCAAATCTCCGTACCCCAGGAGGGTGGGACATGGCCACATCCAAAACAGCTCCTGTTCCTTCGAGGCAGAGGGGTGCCACGGTCCCCATTGCCCGGCAGCGCTTCCACCCTGCACTTTGCTCCTGCCCTGGCTTGCGTCCAAACACGAACGCATGGAACGCTGGATGTCCTGGCAAGGGGGGGGGCTATGCCCATCCTCAGCTTGGATAACACGAGATTTGGGGGGGACAAAACAAGGCAACGCCAAAATTTTTAATTGGCGATCAAAGTGAGGCATTTAAATAAACAGGTTCCTGTTCAAAGACAGGGTTTGGAGCCACAAACAGCACCTTGGCGCTGTCTCGATGCTGCCAGGTGCCTGACCTACAAGCCCAAGCCCCATTGCCACCACAAAAAGTGCCTCCCTCTCACTTTCAGAAATCACCAAAGCACTTGAGAGCTTAGAAGACCCAGGGTGTAAGCTCCTAAATATCTCTTAAAATGTGGCTGGAGCTCTTCAGTCTCTTTGGATTTTTGGAATCTGACCCTGGAGTCTTGTCACCTTTATGGAGAATTAGATGCCGATTACTGCAGCCTTCGAAAGTCTCCCTCAGAGCCTAACTTTTAAGCACCCAAGTTTGAATATTTTGTCAAGATAAATCTATTTACATCTCTCTTTAATTGCAGTTCTAAATAAATGATAACATCAAAGCTAGGCTAGATCTCCAAACCATTCTTCATGCGGCCCAGAAGGCTTTGATTCCCTTTTACAGCAACACTTGTAACCGGCTTGTCCAGTTGTTGAAGACATAACCTGTAACTCAAGCAAAGCCCATTTCCCACAGCGGTGTTTTGAGATGCGTTTACTTCTGCTGTGTTTCAGACATCAGCATGATGGAAAATGATCCGGAATCGATAGGACACCATTTTGCATCAAACAGCAGTTCTGTGGCAGCTGCCATCCTCGTGCCTTTCATCGCCCTGATTATTGCAGGGTTTGTGCTTTATCTCTACAAACACAGGTGGGTGTCGGGAGCGATGCCAGTCGGTGGAACAAAATCAGGGGGCTGACAGTAATATTTGTGAGCTTGCCTTAAAAGCACTCCCCCTAGACCTGGTTTCTCATTTAATTTGGAAGGTGAGAAAATAACGGAGCAAGCATGCGTGGAGGGGCGAGGGTGTTGGGGAGAAGAGAGCGTTGAAGGCTTTTATGGCCATTAAGAAGATTTGTGGCAACATTAAGTAGGATAAGGCAAAGTAAATTTCATACTTGGGTGTTCAAGCTGGCTTTGCGTATGTTGTAAATTAGTTATTTCTCCTGATCAGTGCATCGCTGCGGAACCGGTGCTGCACTGCACAGCGTCGTGCAGAGCACGCTGAGGGCCGTAGCAAAGCCCAGGGAGCTGCCCGTGCTGCAGATCTGTAGTGAGGTTGTTCTGTAGGTCCCTTCTGCCTTACCCCCTGTCACGGATGGAGTGAGAGGGAGGCAAAAATAATGTGGTTTATTGGTGTAAAACAGTGAGTTAACAAAGGTCAGTGATAAATGCGACAATAGTTTATAAGATTTGATGGCAAGGGACACTTGGTTATTTACTGCCCAGAGGACAGGGTCAGACAAAACTGTCAGGGAGACCCTCCCGTTGAGTCAGGAGGTTCAGAAGAGATCCCCTTGCTTTCTAAACTCCCTCAGAGAGGAGCCTAGGTGCGGCTGGATCCAGTCCTAGTCCCAGGCTTGGTCAATGGTTTATGTCTAAAGGATTATATATGCGCAATTAATCCTTTATGTCACTTAGCTAAGGTTAGCATGCTGTTAGTCACTTACCGAGAATCTGTCGTGGTAAGGAATCTCTCGACCTCGAGGAGTGACCTTGAGAGCCGTCCCTGCTCGAGGGGACATCCTGGCGTGCAGCCCGCTGCCGTGCGGGAGAGCTCCAAGGGCTCTTGGACTGCTCACTATTTATGGGGGTAAGGTAATTGGCTCATAGTTGTATTTGCAGCCTGACCACGGTGCTTAGGTGGGCACGTTCCACAATAGCCCTTGGCTATGGTATTGTTATCTGTCTCCCCCTGCATCCAGTGGGTGCATCCTTCATGACCAGACGCATCCATCACCACCGCCACGGGTGGTTATCACTGGAAAGAGGTCAAAGGAGGGGGAGTTCCCAGGTGTTTATCTTCCTCAAAAGCAGCTTTTTCCCTTCCCCTGCCTTCTTGTCAGGGCTATTCAACTGGCTACTGCAGGAATAACCGTGACCCCTCCGGCTTTTCTCTCTTGACATCCCGTAGGAGAAGACCAAAAGTCCCATTCAATGGCTACGCGGGCCACGAAAACACCAACGTCCGAGCAACGTTTGAAAATCCTATGTACGACCGAAACCTGCAGCCCACAGACATCATGGCCAACGAGACGGAGTTCACAGTCAGCACTGTGTGCACAGCTGTATAGCACCCGTCCCCGCTGCGGTGAGCGAGCAGACAGGGAGCGCGGGAGTGGGACCCTGCCCCCTGCTCCCCTCCTGTTTGTCACTTGTCACTGGGTGGAAGCAGTGGTGCAAAGGAGCTCCCAGGGTGATTCAAATTGCCTGGGAGATGATCTCTACCCAGGGCAAGACCCAAAGCAGCATCCCTACCGCTGGGTGTTAGGTGCTCGCTGCCAGCTGGGGCAGGACCTCCTGGGGACCCAACAGCCCTGGGGTGAGAACGTCACCGGGTGAGGGAATAAATGAGGCCCTAAGAGATCATTCACCACGTGACTCCAGACCGGGTGCTTTGCCCAGTGATCAGAGGGGAGGGTAAAGCAGGGGGTTTAAAAGTTTTGCGCAGGCACAGAGAGATAACTTAATGCCTTAATGCCATAAACAAATGTATCCTGTGGATTTTAAGAGTGCTTCTAGACTGGAACGTTATTAGTTTGAGCTAATGAAGCCGTTGCAGGCTTTCCCAGCATTTCTGTTTGTAATAACAAACTGTTCCCTTCTCTCTCACCCTTCCTTCCCCACTCTCCCAGTTTCATCCGGGGTCGGTGTCTAGTGGATGATTGTGTTTCACCTCAGTAGACTTCATCCATTCCCTCCCCATCTCCCTCCTCCCGACCTTGTTGAGGCTGTGGAGAAGCTGCTACACCTCGTTGGACTTTGCGTTAACTCCTGAGACTGCTGGGTTGTCCTCTGTTGTCCTCGCCCGCCCTCTCCATCCAGCCGCGGATAAGGAAGCCAACCAAAGGTCTGCTCCGGTGCAGCTCCTCTCTCCCACCCTGCCCATGGGTCTCAGCCCAACCTCCACGCCCGGGGAAGCGGAGGAGCAGGGAGGCGAGGTGATGGGAAGGCTTTTACAACCTGCTCTTGGTTACGTGTGCCCGGAGGAAGCAGTGGGGTGGGGGGGGTCCCACCAGCTGCCCCCCGCTTTTGGGAAGAGCTTGGACAGCAAAGAGGCAAAAGCAGGTTGCGCTGCACAAGGTGCTGACGGGGGTTAATGGAACCCACCAGTTTGGGACAGGATGAGTGCTTGCTTTGTCCTTATTTGGTTTTGTGGGCTATTTCTTTGTTGGTTTTTCAGCCAGTTTTGCGGAGGAAGAGTTTTCAAACGGGACCGTTTCAATGAGAAAAGCAAAACTTTGCAAGTTTTTTTCCTCTTCCCCATATTTGATTTTCCTTCGGACATTCTTGCTGGGTTTCTTCTGCCCCGTGTTCCTTCCAGGCAGCTCTCGGGCCTGGTAGGGAACTGCCCCCCCCCTCTCCATCCCTGGCCCTCTCCCAGCAGCTGCCGATTTTAGCCATGTCCAAACACCCTAATCGGGAAATTGCTGACCGACACGAAGGGACAAAAAGAACTCTTAACAAATACTGATTTCCCCCCAGTAGCATTCAAAAGCCTTTGCCCTTTCCATATTGATCCCCCAAATGGCAATGCAATAAGAGTTTTAATTTCTATCCAAAGCTGTTCCCTTTATTTCCCAGGGGTGGAAAGGTTGCCCTGGCTTTCGGGAGAGCAGATAAGGCAGCTTGACATTTTCCCTCCCTTATAAGCGAGCGATGCTTTAGTGGTGACACTGTCCTCCTCTAATAAAGAGGAGAGCTGCTCGTGTTGGTTCGGGGCTTTACTCCGTTTGCTTTGAGTCACGGTTCCTTAGGCTGGGCCGGAGTCGAGGAACGCAACAGCACGCCGTTACCGACCGTAAGCCAAGTGCCAACAGGGCTGGTGCTGAGCCGTGCGTGTCCGTGAGAGCTGCTTCTTACAGAAGACTCGAAGGGAAGACATTTAAACCAACCGGGGTGGTGTTTACATCCAGGCTTGCATTTAGACGCTGGCTTTCCCCTACCTAACGTCAGCTGAGGTTTTGTCTAATGAAAACCACAGGGTATTGTTTTTTTTTTCCTGTTTTGTTTATTCTTTTACTCTGTGTGCGCGCGCGTATGTGTATATATATAAATATATTTTTTTTTTTTTTTAACTTCTGTCTCTTATTCAGCGCTCTTAGAGTAAGCAGCATCCTACAGCCTAATTGCTGAACAGCCAGCCTGCCAAAAAATGCCACCTCTGCTCCCCAGAGCACGCAGCAGCGCTCTGGTTTGGCCCCGAGAGGTGGGTGCAAGCGCACGCGTGAGCCAGAGCCCTGATCCAAGAGGGACAGAAGCCGGCGGGATGCTGGAGGCGGGCACGCAGGTAGCTCAGGGCCAGTGCTGGACGGCTGGGGCGCGTGTCCTGCAGCGAGCCGTGCTCCCAGCTCGTGCCAAATACGCAGGCAGGCGGAGGTTTCGCTTCCCAGCCGGCTGTGGGACTGAATTCCCCCAGGGTAGCCAGGCCAGGGTGCCTGCCCCTCTCTGGGCACCCCCTGCTTGCGGGACACGGACCCCAGAGCAAGCTGAAGGGTAAGAGAGGGGAGGGGAGCCTGACCGGGCTGCGGTGGCGCTCGGGTCTGGGGCCAAGGCACGTGTCCCCTCCGATCCAGCGGCGGCGATGAAGGCAGGGAGCTGCTTCCCCTTTACCTGGTGTGCGAGACCAGGACGGTCCCCTGGTCCCTTTGCTTGCGCTTGCGTTAGCCAGCTGGTTCCTACCCTCAGGTCTGCTCTTCTGGCCCGTGTTTGATCCCAAGGGTCCCTTCCAACCTAAATTATTCTGTGATTCGTGCCCAAACCCACAGCCTGTTCTCCTGGCCTTTGTCCAGCGCCCGTAACACAGCCGAGGGACCAGGCTCCCTTGCATAGCAGACCCCGGTTTTGCAGTGCCAGCGATTGCAGTATCCTGGCTCCTCTCTCAGTACCCAAAACTTGAACCCCTCCCAGTGTCCCACAACAACAGAGCTTGAATCTTCCCAGCCTCCTGGCGCTGAGCTCAAGCAAAACCTTTCCCAGCTGCCAGCGGTGGCGACCCCCGGGCGTGCAGCGAGCCGGCGGGGCTGAGCGCAGGGCAGGGATGTGCAGGCAGGCAGCAGCGGCAGAGCCCACGGCTGCTGTTCAGGCCCTTCTGAATCCGCTCCGTCAGTGGAATAGCCAGGAGAAGCTTGGGTCAAGGCGTGTAAAAGGAACCCTTGAACAAGACTTGCTGCTTTCAGCCCATTGCGAACCATTTTCTGCTGTTGCCCAAGCAACAAAGGAAGTGGAGGGGGGTGTTGTCCCATTTTTTTGCAAGCTGGCTGGGACCTGATACATGACGTTCTCCATCCTTGTGCCCAGAGGACTTGCATTATGTTTAAAAAAAAAAAAAAAAAAAAAAAAAAACAAAAAAAAAGACCAAAAAAAAGAAAAAAAGAAAGAAAAAATGAAAAAAATCCCTCTTTTGTACAGAGATATATTTTTATGAATCAAAAGTTTGTACAGTTAAAAAACACAATGTAAATGTTTTTTCATTATTGTAGTAAACAGTAGTGGAAGATCAGCTTTTTTTTGTAAATGTAACAAAATGTATAAATATGGTTTACATAAAAGTGTAAATATGTAATCTATACATACCCTTGGCTTGTCTGCAGTATATACAATTTAATTTATCTGTCTCTGTATATGAGGCTTTTCATTGTGTCCAGGCTTACTTTACTGAATTTGAAAGCTATTTTAAATTTTTGAATTAAAATAAAATATAAATTTTTGCATTGCTTTTCTTACATTTTTTTCCTGGTGCCTTTTTCATGAGCTGCCAAAGGTTTCTTCCAGGATCCTCTGGATGCCGACCTGCACGCACGTGTGTGCACGAGGACGGCAGGGACAAGCCCGCGCCCCCCGGGCTGGAGGCTCCCGACCCTCGTGCGTGGCCTTGTGCCCCAGCTGCTCGGAATCGCATCCCGGCTCTCACGGAAGGCGCAGCGGCGGTAAATAGCGGAGGACTCAGGCAAGACCCAACCCCTTCCCCCGTGGCCAGGCTTTTCCCTCCCGTCCCAGGGAGCCCGGGCACGCGGTGCCCTGGGAAGACGGCTCCGGTCAGGATGCGCTTCTCGCTCGCTCTGCTGATGGGATGGGATGTTATTCCAGCTGCGGTCCCACCCCTCCAGCAAGGGAATCGGTGGTCGGTCTGCCGGGGAACTCACGGATCCTCTGGCGCAGCAGATCAGCAGAGCCCCTTTGAAAACAGGTACTTACACAAGATCCTCAGAGAAACCAACAAAACCCTTGAAACTGTGATTTATTTCTCAAAACCAAAAAAAGAGCACAACTGCCCAAAAGGAGACCAGCCACTGGCAATGCCTCTCTTGATCCAGGTGCGGGGCTGGATTCACCGGGCTTTTTAAGTTGGAAATTAATTTGGCAGAGACTTTTCTAGTGGGAAGGGGACATTGAATGCGTTGTTACAAGTCTCCTGTCACCCTTTCTGAGAGTAGCTGGCATTGCTGAATTTTTCTGTGCTAAATAGGCGCATTTTCTGGTTTCCTTAAGGGAGTTTGTTGACGTGGTCGTGCTCCGACCTGGGTTAAGCTTCATCGTGGGGGTTCCCGCGCCGCACCACGACGTTGGCTCACGTGTGACACCTTCTACCGAGCAGGGCAGGCGTCACCTCGCTGCAGCCCGGATAGGAAGCATCGGCTGCTGCTGGTAGTCGGGAGGGAGCCTGAAGCATCCCGGGAGGGAGCCTGCAGCGTCCCGCGGGCGTCCCCATGCAGCTCCGTGCCCGAGGCCAGGGAGCTGGGAATGATGCTGCTTGGGGTGGCAACCCCGGGCCCCCATCTTCCTCTGGTCCACTCTCCCCTCCTCTGGCTGGGACTCCAAATGAGATGGTTTTGGAGCTTAAAAGCCAAGGCTGTAAAATCAGACATCTGCAACAGGGCAAAACTTTAATCTCTTCAAGCCCTAGAGAAAGGCACAGCCAGCCAACAAATGAGTTGTTTAATTGGAGCGGCAATCAGCCTGGAAGAGCTCTGTGCCCCTGCCAAAACGGTGCAGTGCATCAGTCCTTGGGAGTCCTCGGGGCTGTTTTAAGAAGCTGCCTGTTGAGTTATTGCAGTTCCCACGTTCCCACGTCTCCGCCTCATCCGAGGGGGTGGTGGTTCCTCCCCAGCAGCCAGGCCGGGGCCAGTAGCAGCCTCCTCGCTCAAGCCCAAGTCCACATGGTCTGGGAAATACTTGGGTATCACTGCCCCCTTCCAGAGCGCTGAGCCAATTCCCTGCCATAGGCAGAATTGATTCTTTTGCTTTTCCAGCAGGTTTTTATCAGGGCCTCGTCAGCTCTGTCGAGGGAGGCAGAAAACCCATGCCCAGGGCAGGGCGAGGCCCCGTGCTCCCCATCTTCTCGTGTTCCCTCCAAGCCCTGCGCTCCAGCGTTTCTGCTCCAGGATGCCCCAATTTGCTTTAATGAGGTTTCTCTCTCTGCCGAACGCCTCCTCCCTCCCCCTTGCCGCTGGCGGACTGCAATTAGCCTGCATCTCGGCACTGATGGGCAAAATTTGTTTTCAAGCAAGGGCGTTCCGTGGTCTTTGATGTCCTGCTGCTGCTTCTGCTCTGCCCACGCCAGCTTCGCTGATGCGAGTTTGATGCTCTCCCTGTGGCTTTCACGTTGCCCTTTATTTGTCTTTTCCAGGTCACAGCCACTTTATCTTTTTAGTTGCGTTCTTGCCGGGTCTCAGCTGGTTTACTTGAAGGAAGGTCGGCAGGGAAGGGGGAAGGATGGAGCTGTGTGGTTTGGGGGGGTTTCAGCAGACTCTGCTGCACGTCGGGCTGCGCTGGAGTTTGGTACGACCAACATGATGGCCTGAGATGTGTTTCGCTTTGAATTTTGGGGCAGCAGTAGGGTTCCTCTTGGAATTAAGAGGACACCGATGGAGGAAAGATGGTCACAACCTCTTGGAGCCCCGCAGAGCTTTGCCTGTAGGTTATTGTCATAGAATCATGGAATGGTTTGGGTTGGAAGGGACCCCCAGAGGTCCCCCAGCCCAACCCCCCTGCAGGAGCAGGGACACCTTGAACCACATCAGGTTGCTCACAGCCCCCTCCAACCTGGCCTGGAATGTTCCCAGGGATGGGGCCTCCCCCCGTGCCAGGGTTTGTTGTGGGTCCTGTCTGCTTCGAGTTCGCAAGGGTGCCCTCCTTGCTCGGGTCCTTCAGGGAAAGGCCATCTGGCCCTGGCTGCGGGCCCAGCTGGTGGCTTTTGGGTGTTCAGTGCTGGTGTTAGAGGCGGTAGGTAATTCTTCAGCTCCCAAGCGTTGCATTGCCAGTGGGTTTCGGCACTGGAGTGTGCAAAGGGAAATCCTTTGGTGGCATCCTTAAGGTACATCCTCTTGGGTTCTTGCTGGCGCCCTCAGCATTGCAAGCAGGGGCCGTGGGGCTGCTCAGCCCTGGGTCCCGTAGCACTGGGCACGGTGTGGATGTGTGGCAAGGTCTCTGGTCATTGCCTTGGTGCCCAACGGTGTCATACGGAACCCCATGCCCCTCTCCAGCCCCTCGTCCTGAATCAGCCAGTCCTAAGGAAGCCACAGAAAATGAAGGTGCATAGAAAAATCAAAGGTCCCGGCGGGAGAGGGCTGTGAAGCCCTCCCATCTCTCAGGGCTCCCAAGCCCTCGGCAGACAGTCCCCCGAGAAATAAATAACATTTAAACCACATTGGCACATCTAACCCCTTCCAGCAGGTACTAATTTAGCCCACACAATAAGCATTTATAGAGCTAATTAACAGCAATTTATATCAACGTTTTGTAAATGAGTGATTAACTCTTCGGGGTGTCCCATACATAAAACCCACCCATGGCTCCGGCTCCCTGGGCTTTTTGGTTAGGCTGAAGGAAGAAAATATTCTCCTAATTGTTTCAATTCGATAAAGTAGCCACCCTGTCTCCAGCCTTGCTCTGCATGGGGAGGTTGTGGTGGCATTTATTGATAGTGTTGATAGATGCTGCTGGCTCTGGGGGTCTGGAGATGTGCGCTTGTGTGCCTGCATCCCCATCAGTGTGCCGCTGCCCGAGCCCCAGAACAAGTGGCCACTGCCTGAGCCCCAGAACAAGTGGCGGCCGGCCCCCCAAAAGGCCACTGCCCAAGCCCGGGGGCAACCGGCCACTGGCCGAGCCCCAGAACAAGTGGCCGCTGCCCGAGCCCCAGAACAAGTGGCCACTGCCTGAGCCCCGGGGCAAGCGGCCACTGCCTGAGCCCCAGAACAAGTGGCTGCTGCCTGAGCCCCGGGGCAAGCGGCCGCTGCCTGGGCACCAGGGCAAGCAGTGCACGTCAAGACCGGGATCATAAATTATTATGTGCAGAGAAACAGCGATGGGGTTTGGTGCTTTTGACCCGCTGCCGAGCGTTTAGCCTGGCACACCGAGTTTCCCATTTGAAACGTGAGTTTTTCCACCTCCAGGACTGAGCTTTGGTGGGCTTCACCTTGCCACCGGTCGGCACCGCAGGCATGACCGCTGGCTTCGGGCTCGGTGCGGCTCCGTTCTTGTCAAGCTGATGGGAACTGGGGGTGAAGCTGGTCTCTGCGGGCGGTTTGGCTCCCAGGACGCTTCTCTCTCCCCTCGCCAGCTTTAGCATCCGGAGGCAGGCTCTGCCTTCCACAAGCGAGGTGGTTCTGCCCAAACCTGTCGCTCCCAACAAGACAATCCCACCGGAGGGTTAAATTGCCGCGTCTCAGAGCTCAGCCTTCCTCGTTGCATTATCACAGCTGGATGTCTGACAGAAAACTGCTCAGCCACCCCCTTTGGCTTGTCTCCTAAAGGTTGGAAACAATCGGCTTTCCTGGCATGGCGACAGCGGTAAAAATAATAATAATAATGCTATTGAAATAAAAGGGCTTTCTGAGACCGGGATTAATCCTTGGTCTGCTGGGGCCGTAACAACGGAGATGGGGATCAGCGCTCCCACGACGTGGGATGGCTGCGGCAAACGAGCGTCCCTCATCTCCGCGCGTGCCCTTGTAGGGCAGTGGGGTGACCTGGGCTGCCAAAGATGCCTAAAGGCGGGTGCTGCTGCTCCGCCACCGGGTCCGGAGCTCAAACATTTTAACTCTCTTGCAGATGGTGGGAGCTGTGGGATTCAGCTTCCCTGGACCCCGAGTCTCTCGTTTACAACTTGACCTGGCCAGAAGAGGAAAACTGAGCACGGTGTTAACATGCTCGGTAGCTTTCTCGAGTTCTGCAGATGCCCAGGGTTTTGCCCCTGGGCTCTCAGGTGCTCTTGGCCGGAGGGTTTGAAAACCTTGGGAGAGGTTGGTATGGAAAAACTGACTGTAAAGAGCCTTCGAAGCCGTGGTTTGGGGAGCTGGGGGCAGTTAAAGCCCCTTAGAAGAGTTCCTGGAGTTGTTTGGGAGGCTGGGAAGGTGAGGAGCGTGCGGGTCTTGCCAAAGGGATGCAGAGAGCTGGTAGCCACGTGGGAAGTGGCTCCCAGGGCTTGAGCTGGGGCGGGTTACGCTGCGTCCCCTTGAGCTATACTGGGGCCTGGGGATAAACACGCTTGGGTTTGTCTCCTAGGAGGACGCTGAGATTGTGCAAATTCCTCCCATCCTCGTCTGAAGAGATAAGCGATGCAGAATCCATCACAGGGGGCTGTTAGATGAGCAGCAACCACGGTACATCTGCAGCCAAATAAAAAACCCAAGCATGACACATTTTTGTATTATTTATCTGAGATTTTGCATCTCGGAGGGAGGAGGGGCATGGCAGCCAGGGGGCTGCTTTTCTTCAGGAATGTTCCAAGCACTAAAAGAAGAATTTATAGTTCAGTGCTAGGGGGGAAGATGCATAATTCATTTTCCAGACTTCGGAAGACCAAAAAAAAGTGGAGGGGGCAGGCAGGACGCATTTACCTGCCGGGGAGTTACGCAGAGCTGTAATTCAGCATCGCTGTGCAGGTGCGCGTTGGAGCGGGGAAGAAGCTGGGGTTTATTTGTGGCACGGGAAAACCCCATGGTTGGGGGGGGCAGATGTGAAAATTAGGGCTCAGGGCGGGACCGGCTTCATCTGCTGCCTGGCAGAAGGTTGTGTTCCGGTGCTGGGCAGAGCGATCCCACGGGAATGGACTAGATGACCTCTAGGGGTCCCTTCCAACCCAAAACATTCTGTGATTCTATGAATCCTTCAGCCAGCCTCGGCAGCACCGCGTCCTCGTTAGCCAGATCGCTGTAAAGGGCTTGGATTTCAGATGCTGCGTGACAGTAACGTGCTATTAGTGTGTAAAAGCAGCTGGTTTAGTTCTTCCAGTAAAGAGAAAATTGCTCCCATTGTAGACAGGTGAGATAATGAATCTTTATCGCCTTACCATTCCATTTAATGCTGCAGGGCTGTGCGCGTACCCTGGTCAGGTTTGACTGTGCTGGAAGAGAGCGCTTGCAAAGAAGTCAAGAAGTTCTTCCACATATTCAACTGAAACCTCTTCTGCTTCAGTTTGTGCCCATGGCCCCTTGTCCTGGCGCTGGGCACCACCGAGAAGAGTCTGGCTCTGTCCTCGTGACCCCCACCCTTGAGATATTTGTACGTGGTGATGAGGTCCCCTCTCAGCCTTCTCTTCTCCAGGCTGAACAAGCCCAGCTCCCTCAGCCTTTCCTCATAGGGGAGATGCTCCAGTCCCCCCATCATCCTTCTTGCCCTCCTCTGGACTCTCTCCAGGAGTTCCTCATCTTTCTTGAACCAGGGAGCCCAGAAGTGGACCCAGTGCTCCAGGTGGGGTCTCAGCAGGGCAGAGCAGAGGGGCAGGAGAACCTCCCTCGCCCTGCTGGCCACGCTCCTCTGAATGCACCCCAGGATGCCATTGGCCTTCTTGGCAACCAGGGCACCCTGCTGGCTCATGGCCACCTTGTCGCCCACCAGGACTCCCAGGTCCCTCTGGGCAGAGCTGCTTTCCAGCAGGTCAGCCCCCAGCCTGTCCTGGTGCGTGGGGGTTCCACCCTCCCCAGGGGCGGCACTCGACACTTGCCCGTGTTGAATTTCATCAGGTTCCTCTCCCCCAACTCTCCAGCCTGTCCAGGTCCCGCTGGATGGCAGCGCAGCCTCCCGGCGTATCAGCCACTCCTCCCAGTTTGGTGTCATCAGCGAACCTGCTGAGGGTCCGCTCTTCTCGTGCCATGCAGAAAACGGCAGCTCCCATGCTTGGTTCTTGCAGGTGCTTTTTCTTTTTTCCTTTAGTTTTTTCATTTCTTTCTTCTTCCCCGCTGCCATCCCGGTGTGATGTGCCTCTGCTCAAGGCTGGGCTGGGAACAGAGCCGGGGGAAGTGCTGTCTTTTGCAGCTGGCATCAATATTGGTCCTTGGATAATTGCTGGCAAATGTACTTGCCTGAACTGACCAGGGGATATTTTTTTTCCCTTCCTTTCTAGAAGTTGAAAATACCAGCTTGTGATGAAAGAATTCAGCTTCTATTGACCCCGGAGCCTCAATTCTCCTCTCTAAATTCAGCGTGAACAGCAAGATCTCTGCAAAACTTTGTAAGGGGTCAGCCTTAGGGTTTGCCCAGCCCCATCGGGCTCCTGCCACCCTGGCGCTGGGGAGAGGAGAGGGCGGGCATCGCCCTGCTCGCCCAGGCTGCAGGGGGGATTTCACCCTGCAAAAGATCCTTCTTCATTCCCTGGGACCCCTTAAGCTGTCGTGAGGGGCAGGAAATCCTCCTGGAAATGCTCTGGGATGTAGGATTATTAAGTAGATAGACGCACTCTTTGCTTTTCCCTCTTTATCAAGCTACTTTATATTCTTATTACTGTATTGACACATCCTTCTCCCCCACTCCAATCTAGCCTTAATTTTCAGCTGTTAATCAGGCAAAGCACTGTGCCATGCTCTTCAGTAATTAAAGAATTAAAGCCATACCTGAAGAATGCAGATGTGACGGCACAATTAAATTATTTAAATAAAGCCAGGCTATTAATTATGCACGTCCTTCAATCTTTCATCTCTTGATAAGCTCCAGCAGCTTTTGGAAGGGGAAAAAAAGAAGTTAAAAAAACTGTGTGAATTAATGAAGCACGAGAAGCCTGGTCTGGGTACGGGGACGCACAGGTGTTTGAGAGCAGTTTGCAGTGGGGGCAGATTTATTCACGTTCAGACCCACGTGAGGCTTTGGATGGCTCTTAGCAGAAGGGATGGGGGTAGTTGTGGACTACTGAAGTATTTTGGGGGGCTACCACGTGCAGGCTGAACTTCCAGCCTCCACCCTCTGTGCCGGCAGCAGAGAGCCCTTCTCTGAGCCTCTCTCCAGGATCAGCTCCTGGAATTGGAGTAGAAAATGGGAGCAAACCGGGTTCCTGGGGATGCAGCTGAAATAAATGATGTGACAGCAATAGATCTGATCAAAGACAACGGGAAAACAAGCGAGTGGCGGTGGGGGACGAGGGGCCAGGTATTTCTCCCATTCCCAGGCACCGAGGCAGGTGCTTCCTGGCAGAGCTGGGCAGATGCCTGCTCCCAGCACGGGTGTCCAGGCAATGGCTCTGGAGAAGCAAAAGGTGGCTTTGGTCCACAGATGGAGCTTCAGGCACGTGCGGCTCTTTGATCTGCAGCCCAGCCTCCAGACAGAGCCGACGGCTGCAGGAGCAGAGTGCCAGCTCCTGGCTCCCGGCCCGGATCTGGGGCCACTTCTCAAAAGCGTGGATCCAGGAACGGATAGTTGGGCATGGACGGTGGCTTTCATCCCAGAGCAAGCCTACAGACACATATAAACACTAAGGAATGGCCTTCACACATGGTAAAAGTCATTTCAAGCCTCAGGTTCCTCTGAACTCGTGTAATGCTCTGTGGCTGCAACTGGACGGTGAACACGGCTGCGATGGCTACCAGCTCCTAAGGCGAGGCATGGGCAAGGCTTTAAATGCGTGAGTTCTGCTCTTAGGAAGATGGAGAGGATGTAAAAACCATCTCAGCCTCTTTCTTACCGTTTACAATGCGCTGGGGGACAATTTAGTGCTTCCCTCTCTAGAGAAGCGGGAAACGTTGTGCTTTAGAGAATCCCATCCCTTCTAGACCTGTCCCATCTGGAAGACGTTCCTCCTTGGCTCCAAGTTACAGCCTAGAACTAACTCTTGCAGGGATTTATTTTATTTTTTTACCTGCACCCGAAGCAGCTCATTCTGGCTGTGGCCAGAGCCAGGGCTCCAGAGCGGCCATGCCCTTGTGTGCCAGCTCCTGCCCTCTGCCAGACAGGGGCCATATTTTACGTGCTTATTTCATCAATCTTTTCATTATTCCATAACCCTTTTGTTATCTGGTCAGAAAGAATAAGTCCTCGCCCACACCCACAGGAGTGCCCAGCCCCAGCCCAGCTCCCTTGGCAGTTTGGTACATCAGCACCGGGAACCAGGAGGGACAGAGGTGAAGCGTGGGTGCTTACGGACCAGCCCGAAGCTTCGAGGAGGAATTGATGCTCAGGCACAAGCTCTTTGGCACCACAGATGAGTATCTCCATGGAGCAAGCGGCGGTCGCCAGCAGCCTGGAGCAACATCGTGTCGCTGCTCCCAGGAGGGACCTGGCTCTTCTGGTAGGGCCTCCGATGGGGTTGTCACCTGGCTGGGGACAAGGTCCCCAATCCACGCCCACTGCTGCCATAGCCATGGGGGTAAATCCAGTCCTGCTTGCTCAGGCAGAGGGGTACGGGGTTTAAGATGAGTTGCTTCCCACCCAAAGGCATGAAGGACGACACCAGTGCAGCGCAGCTCCTGCTCCATCCAGGACACATCACACCAGGACCAGTGACCGCCTTCACCACGGGAACCAGGTACCTCTCCGGCTCTCGGGTGCGTGTGCAGGTCTCACTTGCCCACCCACGGGGCATCCAGCACCATCCAGACAGGCCAAGGAGCAGGAGTTCTCTGCGCTCTTGGGCAGTGCACATTAAGCAGCCACAGCCAGCAATGAATCCTCGCTGAGGAGATAAAGCAGCAGGGAGACAACTGGAATTCTTGCTTTATTGCGTTTCATATTAATTAGCACCAATTATACCTTGCTATTAAGAATGAAAAATTTGGCAAGGGAAATATTGCAGCTGAGGTTCCAGGTACCAATATAGGAAGCTTCAGCACTTGGGAGTCAAAATTTAGGCATCCTAAATAATTCCATTATTTTGGCTGGCCTTGAGAGGGGCTGAGCCCCTCGTACGGCGGAATCCCACCCAGGCCCGTCCCCAGCACCTAAGGGGGCGTCCTGCATCGTGAAGGCAGGCAGCCCTCAGTTACATCCCAGGTCTGCCTCGGTATCCCCTTAAAAGCACCCAGTTACTCTCTTAGGCTAGACTGGGAAGTTCTGGGGCATTAGTTGCTGATGGGGATGGGACAGAGGGAGAGGATGTTATTCCATAGGGCAGGATTTTTTTCATATTCACATCATTAGTACACCCAGAGGAGTATATTTGGATTGCAAGTGCTGGACCAACAGAGCACGACCCCCTTTTTTTGTGCTTGGCTTCCCTCCCTTTGCTTGCCAACTGCATCCGTACTCCTGCACCGGCTAGCACCCTGCCAGCACAGCGGCCTCCAATACCTGTGCCAATAACCATCTGAAATCATCGGGTCGTGATGCCCTTGGCCGGGCTTTATTGAGTGAGATGATTTGAAATCTTTATATGCGATAGCTGTGCTGCTAGAAAAAGAGTAATAGAATGGCAGGAGGCCATTCGTGTTTGACAAACAGATTTACTTGGATGTAATCAAATTGCAACATACGCTTGGGGCGGGGGGGGGGAAATCAACACCGTTAACGAATTGCAGCACGGGCATGGATGGTGGTCGCCAGCCCATAACCATATTCTGTAGCAGTTTCTGCTGCAAGATGACATTTATAGCTAACACGTTATGGCTTACGAAATTAAACGGTGCTTTTTTGGGTAATAGGCATGATAACTCTGCTTTGGTCATGGGTGCATGTTTTGGTCAAACGGGTTGGTGTTAGGTGTTGGTTTAGAGCACAGGGACGGGGCTTTGGGACCAGGCAGGCTAAGCCCTGGATAACGAGCCACCCACTGCCTCAGTTTCCCCCGTTAGCTTAAAGCTTTTTTTAGGATGCTGGCCAAGATGAGCCCTGGGCTTGAGGTGTGAGGAATGACTGCGAAACCACTCGTAGCTGTGCTGCTGACCCCTGCTCTTCATGGGTTTAACAGGACGCGTGGCCACGGGGACGTCACTGCCGAGGGGTTCCTGGCTGAGGGGCTCGTCGCAGGCAGCATTTCAGTCCCATATATAATATATAATATATAATATATAATATATAATATATAATATATAATATATAATATATAATATATAATATATGTAGTCCCCTGGAGCTGCTCCTTTCTGCACATACCGATGCTGAGGTGCGTGGGCAACTTCTCCCCATGCTTCCCTGGATTCCTTGAGGCAGGTGGGACCGATAGGTGAAGCGACCTGATGTGCAGCAGGAGAGGCATTCTCAAAGGATGCTGGGCTCCTGACCCGAAACGCGTGCGGAGCCTCATCTGCTCGCTGACTCCTTCATGGGCTTCCAAGAAAAACTTTTCAGGAGGACGTCGCAGGTTTTCTCCACGCTGAAACTCTGCCTCTTTCCCGAAGGAGCAATGTTTGAAAACAAAATGCCGCCCTGAGTTCTGCCGTGGGTTGGCTGAGCAGCACAGGGCCAGCCCTGAAGTGCTGGAGGGCGACTGATACAGCACGCGATGACCGAAAAACGCTCTGTACCTTCCCAGATCCAGCACAGCTGATGGCTTCAAACCAGAGGGAGAAAAATCTGGTGGCATATTCCCACTCAGAAGGGGAGATTAGGGCAGGGGAGAACAAGCTGGAGGGGATATTTTTCCACGTCATCCTAAAAAGCATGGCCGTGGTCATTTAAGGGCTGCCCGGAGGCGGTCGCGTGGTTCTCCACTGCCAGCCTGGCTCAGGGGCCGTGGCAAGAATCCGGGGAGGATGCTCCTGCTTGGAGCTGCCCTTGCTGTCGCTGAGCAAGCGAGGCCTGGGATGCACAGCTCGTCCTGCTTTCGTTGGGGCGGGAGGAGTGGCAAACACCCCCACGGCTTGTTTCACACAAGGTTTGCCTCATTCCCTTACTAAAATCCTTTTTAATATTGCAGATAGAGGAATCTTCCCTAAGTGGCTGTTCTCAGGGATGCTTTGTTCAACGTCTGGCTTTGGGGAATTAGCTCCTGGTAGGCTGGTTATTTCCCTGGCTTTAGGGATGAAGGGATGCCGGGGGCTTTTTTTGGAGGCTGTGGATAAAAAAAAAAAGAGAAAGAAAGAGGATGCTGGGAAGAGAAGGGAGAGGTTTGGCTCTGTGCAGCTCCCAGATGTGCTCCAAGTCACAGTATGCGGTGGGAGAAGCACGTGCAGGAGGGTGCTTGGAGATGCCGGAGAGATGCTGGAAGGGTTGGGGATCGGGGAGATGCTGACCCTTCATTTTCCTCCAGCACCACGGAGCAGACCTCCTGCCTCCAGAAGCAGATGTCTTTACCTAAGACTGGACCCAAAGACTAATTTAAATCAGCCAAGACAAATTCCCAGAGCAATCCCTGGTGGTTCTGAGGCTGCCGATCACTACCGCTGGGCAAGTCGCCCCCTGAGCCATGCCCCAGCTTCACCTCGGCCTCCTTGCCTTTCTCAGTCATTTATGGCAGGTGGCAATAGAGCAGAATTATTTAAGTGGTGGCTGGCGCTTCCCTTCTGCCTTGTATTATCTATCTTATTTTCTGCTTCCGTGTGTTGTTCATCGAGCTTTTCACGCCGGCTCGTTTGCCAGCCAGCCGATGGGGGAGCCTGCGGAGGCAGGCGGGTTTGCTCTGCAGAAAAGGCCATAAATAACCCCAGAACTGCCAACCGGCAGCAGATTCCAGGGTCTCGTGCTTAATGCTGGAGAACTTCCCGCGGCAGCAGCTTACGTTTGCAGCCACGGGCGGATAACTTTGGGGGTCTTTCCCACCGCACCGGCTGATTTTCCCCTCTGTTAGGTTCTCTCTGCAAATTAAAGGCTGGGGAAGGTGATGTTCTAATGGCAGCTTAGTATCTCTTCAGTAGCCTCCCTGGGAGAAGTTCACTTCTGATCAGAGGCATCAGCATAAAAACCCCGTAGAGGGAGTGAATGGGCGCTGTGCAGGGCGCGGTGGATTCCTTCTGCTGTCATCCAGCTGTATGGAGCACTTCAGAAACAGGGAATAACACAAGCCCTTTGATCTACGGGTGGAAGAGTCCTGCAATTTAGCTCTTGTCAAGAAAATCTAATTTGTTTTCAGCAAGAGGAAAGCCATTATCCCGCTGCAGGAGGGAGGGAGAAAAGCAGCTGCAAAGGGAGGTTGCTGGTAGGACCTGGACCAGAAGCAGGAGGGGCACATTTTTTAAGAGGCAGCCACTCTCCAGAGCACTGAGGGCTGAGATGGAGGGGCCAGGCTGAGCGTTGGGGATCCTGGGGTCGGGGGGGCTGGTAGCACCCAAGCCGCAGCTCCGCAGCAGGCACCGTGTGCCTAAGAGGGGCCGCAGGGGGACACGTTTGCCCCAGCCCTTACCTTGGCACCCAGCTGGTGACTGACTGCATCCCCCCTCCGGCCCTGCGTCTCTCCAGCCCTGCTGTGCTGTGGGAAAGGGCTTCTGCAGTTTTTTTCCTTCTTTGTTTCTTTTTTCTGTGAACTTAGCCTTGGTGCTTAAGAATGAAAATTCCAACCTTACACTTCCAGGAGGGAAAAACTTCCTGCAAAACGCAGCTACCCCCTCCCAAGCTCTCTGAATAGAAACACATACATCTGAGACTCCACTTTTTTTGCCCAAAAAACATTACCGGAGGGAAGATACACATCTGCAGGAGACTGAGTACGGTACCTGCACATCCCGCCCGCTCCCGCCTTGCTGCTCCCTTGGGAGCTGCCTTGTTTGAGCCAGATGGAGCAAAGCCCCTGGCTCCTGATCCCCTGCACCCCAAAGCCATGGGTCAGGCCCCTTGGTGCAGGGGGGCATTTACTGCATGGGGGGCCGGGGTGGGCAGCACCTGAACGCTGACGTTCTTCAGCCCCGCTCCTCCTCGGCATTGTGGAGTGATTTATAGGGAGTGATTTATAGGGAGCTGGCTGAGCAGCAGAGTTGCTGGGGTTCCTAGCAAGGGATGCTGAAGGATGGAGGCATCCAGGATCTCATGCAAAGCCATGGAAAGAGCCTGAGCATCTCTGCAGGTGCTTCTGCCTTGGGTACGTCTGTCTTTTCAAAGGGGAGAGGAGAGGGGAAATGGTTTCTGTTGGGGTGAAGGGCAGCGTTTGAATGGGCAGCCCTGGATGATCTGGATGGGGCGGGAGAGCAGGGCTGTGCTTCTGGAGGCGGGGTTCAGCCAGATCCTGAGCACCAAGGCGCTCCTTCTCTTGAAACCCATTAACTAACATGGGCTGTGGGTAGAACCATAGAATCATCTAGGTTGGAAAAGCCCTTTAAGATCATCAAGACCAACTGTTCCCCTACCCCTGCCATCCCACCACTAAAGCCTGGCCCTAAGCACCTCATCGACTCTTCTTTTAAATCCCCCCAGGGGTGGGGACTCGACCCCTTCCCTGGGCAGCCCCTTCCAGCCCCTGACAGCCCTTTGGGGAAGGAATTGTTCCCCAGGGCCAACCTCACCCTGCCCTGGCACAACTTGAGGCCGGTGCCCCTCGTCCCTCGCCCCTTCCCTCCCCCCCGCTTTGGGCTCTCCTCTGGACACGCTCCAGCAACGCAACGTCGGTAGGTAGGAGCAAGCTGGAAACGCATGGTTGCTTGAAATCCAGAATAGCTTGGGTTTTCTTTTTAATCAAATGGCAAATGAGCACCTGCTCTAACTGGGAATGCACAGAGGCTCCATTAGGAGGAGAGCAGACTTGGTGTTATCTGGGCAGCTATCTGGTCAGGACGTTTGGAGGAGCCAGCTACCGCGCCGCGCAGCAAACGGGCCCTTCTCCTAAATCCCTTATTCTGTCTTCCTTTTGGCAAAACCAGACCGAGCTTCATTTTCTGGCAATTACCCTGAGCTGAGAGCAATAAATAACTCCTGCAGCAGTGGGGAGAGGAAGGAATGGAGGAACAGCACTCTGTGTATGCCGGCTCCGGAAAGCTTGCAAGAAAAGCAAGAGCAGAAGCTCGACGCGCCGAATAACCACTATTTTAGCAGATTTATGGATCATACCGTGATATACAGAGGATCTGAAGCTGGGCAGGGCATAGCATCATAAATCAGGCAAAGCCAGTGCCCCCCGCGTTGCCTGCTTCCCCGCCACAGGATGCTGCAGGCTTCTATTAAAAAATAACAAAAAGACTTGAGGAATGGCTGGGCTCATTTGCAGTGTAAAGATAAGGCAACGGGTGCGTTAACATGCAAACTGAAATCAAGGAATAGAAGTTTCTTGCAAATGAGAACACCTACTTCTCCTCAGGTAATTTAATGAGAATTTTACCCTTGACTTCATCCAAGTTAGATGAGAATCGCCACTCTGTTAAGTGGTCACAATTTAATGTGCACAATTAGGTTACACAAGTTTCTATTTCAGGCCAAATCCTGTTCCTGGCTCCCCTTAGAAGATGCTGAGCAAGGCCGTGGGGGCACAGCCCGCAGGGACCAGGGATCTGGGGCGTTCGCCGCTTGAAGGGTGAGAAGCTGCCGTTCGCAGAAACGTTTTGATTTAAAGAGATTTTTGCGTGACAAGGGCACGCGGCTGCTGTCCTTCCGCCTTGCCAGGGCCGGGTCAAGCCCTTGCTCTGAAGCAGTGGCTGTGCTGGAGCATCCCACAAATTCCTCCTTCTCTGCTCCCCCCCATCCTGGGTCAGAGATGCTCAGGGAGGGCAAGCGGCCGGCTCCAAGCTGCCAACCCGTGGGCCTGGAGCAGGGCTGAGATGGCATGGGGATGTCTCACTGTTTAATTGGCACCAACTGCTGCAGCCAAGTCCATGTGAGAAGGGTCTTGGGGGAGAAAATTAACATCCGGAGCTGGCTTTTGCAAAGGAGCTGGTACAGAAAGCATCAAAAGGCACAAATTCCCAGGGAACTCGCAAGTAAAGTGCAACAGAACCCAGCTGCCTCTAAGAGAAGGGGAGTTAATTAGTTAATTTAATTATATTTTCCGTAAGTGAAAGCAAACCATGACCAAGAGCGGAGCTGCATTCTCCAAACTGGAGAGCGGCTGTAGTCCATCCCGCGAGCCAGCCCAGGTTCCTGCGCTCCCCGCCATGTGCTAAAGCGTGGTGCTAATTCCTTTTTTTCCTTTATTTCCCTTTTTTCTTGCAAACAGTGACCTGAGCGGGCTTTGCAACCGCAGAGCGAGCGGCTGCACTGTCGCTGGTGCCCAAGTGGTGCAATCTGCCAGTAAGAATCTTTCATTAATAACTGCTGTGATGGGTCCCAGAGCCCAGTGGGGCTCAGGGGAGCTGAAAATTAATACTTCTGCCTTCTGCCTTTGCTCCTCTTGCCCAGAGCACCCTCAGATAAATGGCATCAGGTCCCCAAAGGTGGCTGGCAGCCTCCTGGGGGGGTCTCTCTGCCGGCCAGCGGTGCCCGGGGCTGGCGAGGTTTATAACGTCAGCCCAGCTGAGATGGGTTTCCAGGGGCAGCCACGCTGCTCATGATGACTCCATCCATATTCCGATCAGGAGGTGCCGGTGGTTATTGATGGCACTGATGGACCTTTCGCGCCAGTGATTTATCACCGCTTGAGCGGCAGCCCCACGTGCCTCGCATGCGCCCTGCAGCACCGGGGCACGGAGGCAGCTCGGAGCCGAGCAAAGGTTGCTTTTGGCCGTGTCTGCTCCTGCTGCGGGGAGAGGAAAGAAACCAGAGGGACCAGGGGGAGAGGGCAGGGAAATGAGAGCTCTGGGGCTGCTCTGACCCAGGCAGGAGCTGCTCATGGAGGGGAGAGTCCCCGTCCTGTCCCGGTGACCTCCCCAGCCACACACCTTGCAGAAGTGCATTCAGAGGAGCGTGGCCAGCAGGGCGAGGGAGGTTCTCCTCCCCCTCTGCTCTGCCCTGCTGAGACCCCACCTGGAGCACTGGGTCCAGTCCTGGGCTCCCCAGTTCAAGAAAGATGAGGAACTCCTGGAGAGAGTCCAGAGGAGAGCAACAAGGATGAGGAGGGCACTGGAGCATCTCCCCTACGAGGAAAGGCTGAGGGAGCTGGGCTTGTTCAGCCTGGAGAAGAGAAGGCTGAGAGGGGACCTCATCAACACCTACAAATGTCTTAAGGGCGGAAGTCACGAGGACGGAACCAGACTCTTCTCGGTGGTGCCCAGCGCCAGGACAAGGGGCCATGGGCATAAACTGAAGCAGAAGAGGTTTCAGTTGAATATGAGGAAAAACTTTACTCTGAGGGTGACGGAGCACTGGAACAGGCTGCCCAGGGGGGCTGTGGAGTCTCCTTCTGTGGAGATATTCAAAGCCCTCCTGGACAAAGTCCTGTGTAACATGCTCTAGGAGAACCTGCTTGAGCAGGGGGGGTTGGACTGGGTGATCTCCCAAGGTCCCTTCCAACCCTTGCCATTCTGTGATTCTGTGAATTGGATGACAGAGGTGGGACCGTCCCTGCTGCCGTGGTCCCCAACCCCGCCATAGGCGGGTGCTGTCACAGCGAATGCCAGAGCCGCCGCTCGTTAGCTGGGCTAAAGAGGCAGCCCAATGCATCAGTGCTCCCTCTGCCTCCATCGCTCCATAGTTTCCTCTCCTGCCTCCCGCCGCAGCCCGCGTTAATGCTTGTTACGTTCCCCGAGCATCCCAGAAATGCCTGAACCCCTCTCTTCCACAGCAATGGAATTAGGACAAATGCTTTCTGCTTTTATATCTGCTGAAGGACCTGGTAGTGGTTATGGTTCCTCACCAGGTTCATGCCAGCGGTCCCAGCCGAGAGCATGGCTGCATGGTGCTGGGAGAGGAGACAGACCCGGCTCCCCGCACGGAGTCTCGCTAAGGAAAAACAGCAGGAAAAGGGCAGGAGAGGAGAGAGGCACGAAATGACCCATGTACGGTCACGGGGCAAGGCAGGCACGGCACCGACGGAGGGGCCAAGACCCCCATGGGCTGCGCTGGGTCACGCTGTCCCACGGCGGGAGCGGGGACGGGGGCTTCATGGCCACTGGTCATCAAATCCCCCCCCCCCGTGGCCATCACCCCAGCCTCGGGGCACACAGCCTGCCCTCCTCTGTGCTGATGGGCCCGGGGAACATAGCAGGGCGGACAGTGGAGATGTCCCTCTCCTGCCCCACGCACGCTGTGACGCTCGCCAAGTGCTGTTGAGTTCTCAGCTTGAAAGTGAAATTGCAAAATAAATCCCAATTTCATATTCAGGGGGTTAATCACTGGAGCTCGTCCTCTTATCTCCAGTCCATAGGTGTGTGCCAGCACGCACTCGTACATGCTTTCAAAGGAAAAATAATTATCGGGGAGATAAAGCTTTCATTATTTTTAATAGCATCAGGTCCACTCGTTGAGTTATTACAGTAATAAAAACTAATTAGATCCCCGGTGATACATTCCCCCTGTGCCCGCCGCCTGCCTACCTTATCGATAGTTATTATAAAACCACGCCGCTGCACGGCGGCTCATGGGCAATGATGGCCGCGCCTTTTCCACGGGCGCACAAACCACCGCCCGTATTTCATATAAATAACTTTTTGCTCTTATTTAAAAACCTGAAGGGGAAAAAAAAGCCCTGATTTATTTGGCAGCCGCAGCTCCGCGGTGAGGCCGGGCTGCAGATGTGCAACGTGTACCGGGGCTCCTTCCTCTTCTCCCCACCGCGCCGGTGCTGCCCGCGCCGGGCTCGGCGGCACCAGAGCTCGCTGCGACCGCCTCGCTAAGCTGTCTGTGGCATGGGAAAACAAATCAAAACACAGATTTGGAGGGTGTCAAAACATTTAGGTTCAGATTTCTGAAGTCTGACTGTGGTTTTCTGTTTGATTTCTATTTTTTTTCACTTACGAATGTTCTTTGGTAAGTAACGGCTCTTGGAGGAAAACGTTTTCGTTCAAAGCAAAACAATTAATTTGAGGTTTAAAAAAAAAGTTGCGTTTATTCTCACCGGCTCTCTAGGACATCTCTTAATTTTTTAAGCATTGGGGTTTTCTTCACTTTCTAAAAAATATTTCCAGATTTGAGAGTGCGAAAAAAAAAAAGATCAGTTATTCACCGAGCCTGATCCATAACACGCATTCCCTGCTGATACACGCAGGCATCGGCGCTGGCCAGGTACGGCTGCTGAAAACCTGCTAATTGCCAGGGCCGGAATGGGCATCCTTGGGGATGGAATGGGCATCTCCAGGGCCAGAATGGGCAACCCCAGGGCCAGAATGGACAACCCCAGTGGCAGAATGGAAATCTCCAGTGGCAGAATGGAAATCTCCAGTGGCAGAATGGAAATCTCCAGGGCTGGAATGGACAACCCCAGTGCTGGAACGGAAATCTCCAGGGCCAGAGTGGACATCCCCAGTGCCGGAATGGAATCTCCAGTAGCACAGAACTGCATCACCTGATTCCAGCCCCACGCTGCCGGGGCGTTTGGCTGCCCAGTTTCCAGCCCTGCCAGATGGATGCAGTGTCTGGGCCAGAGGAGAGGACGTGCAATTGCAGCACCCCAAACACAGATGCCAAAGCAAATTTTGGGCTGTAATACAGCATAGGCACGTTCCAGCGCTGGGGAGAAGGCGGTCAGTCATGCATTACTTGCTTGGCCGTGTAACAACAAGGTTCAGATGCTTCTGTATAGCTAATGTGAACTTAAGTGTTGGGTTTACTGGTATCCGTGCATATGCACGCTATACAGGTGTGTAGCTCTCCTTATGCATTTGTAGATACTTTTTAAACTGGCAGCAGAATGTAATTACCCTAATTAGACTTCGGCCATGACCCAAGTGAACCTTCCAGCACCGGTAAGAGCAACGGCACCACCGGTCCCGGCTTAAAAACTCAATTTCATGGTGCTCCTGCAAAGCGAGCCTGAGGGTCACAGCAAATGCATGGTGCTGTACGCAGGTCTGGCTTGGCTGGCCTGGTTGATTTTATTTTTATATATATATATATTTAGATATATATGTATAGTATAATTTTATATTTTAGCGTGCATATATCAAAGCGCATCCCTTGTGCGCCGGGGCGGGTCCGAGGTGCCGACGGGTGCTGATGCCGGCTGCTGCCCGGGACTCGCTCCAGCAGCACCGAGTCCTCCCGGCACATGTCCACGCCACCGACACCGCATCAGCGCCGAGCAGAGGCGGCGGCTGCCCTCAGATGCCACACGGACAACTGCTGTTAAGTATCTGCAGATGAAAATGCACCTGGGTGCATGAGGAGCCGGGCTGCCGGCGGCGAACGCGTCGCCCGGAGGGTGGTTTTTCAGAAGAGAGATCCCCGGTGCAGGCGCAGGGTTTTGCTGCTGGTCTTTGCGGTGTTTGGCGGTGATGGTGCGTGTCGTGCCGTTGCTCCCTGGCTTGCACCGTGCAGGACTAAGCGGGGTCGGACCCCTCTGTGTTGGGTAAATGTGAGAAATGGGGGCGTCCCGCAACCCCCTGTGTCTCGGGGCCTGCCCCGCGGCAGCTTTGCGCTGCCCACCCGCAGTTGCCCTGCTCGTTTGCTTTGCTTGAAGATAAAAAGCGAGCAGCTTTTCTGGGTGTTACCTTGGGTTCGCCTCAACACGAGGAGGCACGGGGAGCAGCGAGGGGTCTCAGTCCTGCTCGGCTGCAGCCCTTTCCACCTCTCCCGTCGGTTGCCAGCTCTCGTTGAACGTTGCCGGCACGGTGCCCGCGGCTCCTCTGCCATGGCCACAAAACCTCCGGTTGCAAACAGGGCTTTTGGTTTTGTTGCGTGGTCAGTTTGGGGGTTAATTTGGTCTTAGCACCCAGGCCAGCCCCACTGGCAGCGGCACGGGGCAGGTTTGTCGCTCCCGTGTCTGGAGGGGGCATCAAAAAATCTGAAAATCCTGTTTTAATGAGAAGCTGCTGCTTTCTGCTAGAGAAAGCTGGGACTTTAATTATCCCGTAGCATTACGCTGACGAGCCACCCGGCCTCGGCAGAGCTGGGTGATAATTAGACCTGTTGGCTCTCCAGCGGAGGAGAACGGTAATTTTCGAGTGCAATGCTTCTGTGCATCCTCTGAGGAAAGCACAATCATTCAGAAATTGAAAGTTTGACAGGGTGCCAGTTCCAATACACCCATTGAAATGTTTGCTTGTCAACAGTGGCACAGCCACATGTCCATCATGAGAATTTTCCTCTAGCAACTTCTTTGGCAGAGATGAAACAGCAAGGATTTGTTGGATTTGTTTGGGGCTTTCTGCTTTTGGTTTGGGTTGGGTTTTTTTGTGGTTTTTTTTCTTTTAAACGTGGATTTCCTTAAAAAGGACCATCAAGCAGAGAAGAGGGAAGACGCTTCTGAATCCCTCGTGTGTGGATGTCCTCGCTAGGGCTAACGACCTTCGGAGTCCTTTCTTTGGGGAGGACGGGCCAGGCGGCAGAGCCTGCTTTCGGGTGGCCCCTTGGCACTGCCAGCGCCGGCAAAGCCGTGCCAGCAGCACCGAGAGCCGGGTGCGGGGCATCGCAGCTCCCCGGGCGGTATAAAGGGTCTGCCCATAGGTTTTAACCCCCACCTCCACAAAGCAGGGAGTTTTTAAGCCAGCCCTGTCCTGCCCAAAGCGGCTGCAGGGGAAGGCAGCCCCCTGGCATCGGGGATGCGGGTGCAAGGGCGGCTCCTTCGCTCACACGAGCAATCCGGGGCAGCGGAGCGCGCGCTGATGTTTCTTTTCGAATTGAAAAGCCCGCGAGCCAGCCAGAGTTCGGGCTGAGGTTTTCCCTTTCCGAAAGGGACTTAGGTCAAAAATCTCGACAGCATTTTGTCGTTTTGTGCTTAAGGCCGTCAGATAGCGGCGAGCGCTAAGCCTGGTGCTAACGGGGGCATTAGGCGCTGCTGGAGAGCCTGCTAGGGAACCCCCTGGGAGCTTGGGTGCTTCAAGGTCTCGACAAGATGAATGGTATGATTTAATGAAATGCAAAAACACAGAGGAAGGGACTTAAAGAGCTTGTCTGGGCTACTTGAAGGTAGAAATCTTCCCTCCTATCTGCTCCAAGTCTCCTTTGCTGCAGTTTAACCTGATGGCTGCTTGTCGTACTTAAAACAGCCACGGAGAACAGTGAATTAATTCCCTTTCTCTTCCCAGCTGTGATGGTTCCAGGTCTCTCCTCCAGGCAAGCAGGGCTCCGTGCCCCCCTTGAGCGCTCGGCTTTCTGGAAAGCCAAACCCTTGGGATTTCTGGAGGTACCTAAATCTGCGGTCCCACTGGCCGTGAGTAAGGGCCACATGGGCAATCACGCCAGTGCTTTGCAGCTCGCCGGGCTTTGCCGCGGGACTTGGGGAGCACAGGCTTCAAACAGAAGCCCAGGATGTCCTCCAAGGCCTTTTTGGGGTTTGGTTCCCTGGAGAAGGGCTGCCGTGGCAGGGCAGGGATCCAGCTCTTGCTTCCCACGTCTGCGTGAGCCACGTGGCGATGTCCCTGTTGCTCGGCTGAACGCACCGAACGCTTTGAGGGGCGTTTAGAGCATCAGTGCTGGCAAGTGAGAGCTGTTTAGGCTGGAGAAGAGGAGGCTGAGGGGAGCGCTTATCGCTCCCTACAACTTTGAGGTAGGGAAAAGGTGTGCGAGGTAAAGAACCACCTTTGCCTCGTGCAGATGCTCCTAGGCTGGAAAAGGCCCTGGGGGTGTTGGTCGCCAGGCAGCTGAATAGGAGCCAGCAGGGTGCCCAGGTGGCCAAGGGGGCCAGCGGCACACTGGCTTGTATCAGGAGTGGTGTGGCCAGCAGGAGCAGGGCAGGGACCGTGCCCCTGTGCTGGGCAGTGGGGGGGCCGCCCCTCGAATGCTGGGGTCAGGGTTGGGCCCCCCCCCCCAAAGGCCGGGGGGGCTGGAGCGTGTCCAGAGGGGCAGCGGAGCTGGGGAGGGGTCTGGAGCCCCAGGCTGCTGGGGAGCGGCTGGGGGAGCTGGGGGGGTTCAGCCTGGAGCAGAGGGGGCTGAGGGGAGCCCTCATCGCTCCCTACAACTGCCTGAGAGGAGGGGGGAGCCAGGGGGGTCGGGCTCGCTCCCAGGGAAGGGGCGATGGGATGAGGGGCACCGGCCTCAAGTTGTGCCAGGGCAGGGGGTTGGCCCTGGGGAAATTCCTTCCCCAAAGGGCTGTCAGGGGCTGGAAGGGGCTGCCCAGGGAAGGGGTCGAGTCCCCACCCCTAGGGGGATTTAACAGCCGGGCAGAGGCGGTGCTGAGGGACAGGGTTTGGGGGTGGGATGGTAGGGTTAGGGGAACGGTTGGGCTTGGGGATCTTAAAGGGCTTTTCCAACCCAAACAATTCCATGATTCTAGAGTGAACGGAGCCGCTCTGTTCCGACTGGTGGGGGTAACACCCGTCCTCCTCGCCATCCACGCTGCGCGCTGGGCTCCTGCTCTCAGGACTGGTGATGCACCCGTCTGTGAAAACTCTCTCGGGAGGGGACAGGGGAATTGATTACACCCTGGTGGCCTTGATTTGCTCGGGAGAGTTATCCTAACAGCATCTGTTTTCTCTGGCGGGGTTCAATTTCCTTCACTGCTCCCACATTTCCCTGCCCTGCGGAGCAGGGTGTGCATCCGTCGCTGGCTTCGCAGCCGTGATCCTCCTGCCTTTGTGCGGCAGCAAATGAATGGCAGTGCTGGGATTGTACTGGGCACCGAGAGCCGGCTGCCCCGCCGCCACCTGCGTTGCCCTCCGCTCTCTCTTCTTGTACAGGAGGAAATTAAAGTCAGGGGCTTTGATGCGTTTCTTTTTTCGGCCAGGAAAGGTGGCAAAGCAGTGTGACTGCAAGGTCAGTTCCTGGATGAGGAAAGATGTTTAATCACTTTATGTGCAAAAAATATCCCCCTGTCCCCCCTTGCTGTGCCGGGATGGCCGTTCTGCAAAACACCCCCTCCCGTCGCCGGGGCTGCGCGGGGTGCGAGATGCCCATCGCCTCTGCGGCGTGAGGCTGCAAACCTCCTCGTACGCCGTTTCAGCGTAGCACCCGCTGCCTCATAAGGGTATCATCAGGATTAATTTATATTTACACAAAGCCTGGCAATCCCAGGTGATGAAGCAGCAGGCGACTGCAAAGAAGTGATTTGAAGACAGAATCACTGCTCAGTTTTTATAAGCAGCATCTCCCTGCGTTGCCTGGGGACTTCAGAGCCCAGTGAGCAGCAGGGGACGTCTATAGTTACCTCCCCAAAATAATTTTCATAGAATCATAGAATGATGGGATGGTTTGGGTTGGAAGGGACCCCTAGAGGTCCCCCAGCCCAACCCCCCTGCAGGAGCAGGGACACCTTGAACCACATCAGGTTGCTCACAGCCCCCTCCAACCTGGCCTGGAATGTTCCCAGGGATGGGGCCTCCACCCCCTCTCTGGGCAACCCCTGCCAGGGTTTCACCACCCTCACTGGAAAGAATTTCTGCCTTAGATCCAGTCTAAACCTGCCCTGCTTCAGTTTAAAGCCATCCCCCCTTGTCCTGTCCCAGCTGGCCCTACTAAAAAGCTTGTCCCCCCCTTTCCTCTGGGCCCCCTTGAAGCCCTGAGCGGCCGCACTCAGCTCTGCCCACAGCCTCCTCTGCTCCAGGCTGAACACCCCCAACTCTCCCAGCCTGGCCTCAGAGCAGAGGGGCTCCAGCCCTCGGAGCATTTTGGTAGCCCTCCTCTGGCCCCGCTCCAACAGGTCCATGTCCTTCTTGTGCTGAGGGCTCTGGTTTATTTCTGGTTTAAAAGTTCCATTCAGGAAACCAGGAAAAAAAATCCTTAAGATTCATGGACTTCATGGTTAGGCAATATAGCATCTGTAGAGCCATGGCTTTCCCTGAGGGTGGCGTTCAGCCTTTACTCATTTTAATGGGGGTGCTGGCTCTTGAGCAATAGGTGTGAGCTCACCAGCATTAATATTTCTTTACTTAGCTACAGTTCGTGCACTTTATAAAAGTAATTCGCATATGGTAAGGGCTACACGGTCTACAGGGCAGAAATCAACAGTTTGACGGCTTCTGCCATCCTCTTGCCAAAGCCTGGTCTCCTCCGTAAGACTCTTCATCATCTACAAATGACAAGTGCTAGATAAGAAGTGGGCATTGCTGTTATGTAGCTGCAGGCTGTTTGTCCAAGCTCTCTTGAATACTTATAAATAGCAAAGACATTTGCATAACTAATTCATGTGCATAAAAAAAAAAAAAAAAATGTACTGGGCGGAGGGAAAAGGTGAGGGCTGCTCCCGCAGCGAGCGCTGCCCCGGCTGGGCCATCCCTGCCCGCCCGGCTGGAGCCCCTCGCACCCGGCGGACACCCAAGGAACGGGCACCAGGGCTCATCCTGAGCACCCCGAGAAACACTGGCGGAGAGACGGGGCCAGGCTGTGCCGGGGACTGGTGGCTGCTCCTGGCCATCCCTGCGAGCATTTCCCAAGCCCCGATTCCCCTTTTTCCCTTGGAGACATCCCAGCAGCACTTCTCCTTGTAGCCCTGGTGCAGAGGTTCAGCTCCAGTTCCTCTGTTAATCCCAGGGATTTGGGGGTTTTTTACAGCTTTAACTAGTAGGGACAGAGGTGAGTTAATTGGATCAGGCTTTGCATAAGTTTTGTGTTCCGATAATGCTTCTTAATTTCACCCTCCTTGCTCGGGAGCCTGTGGCATCGCGCGGGGGGGCTGTGCTGGCAGGGATTGCTCCGCTCGGGGCCGGCAGCTCTGCGGCCGAGCAGGCAGCACCAGCCCCCAGCGCTGCAGCCACTGTGGCAGCCTGGGGATCGCTCCCGGTGTGGAGGGACCCAGGGCATCCCCCCCTTGCCCTGGCAGCCTCAGCCCCGGGGCCTGTCGCATCCATCTGCCTCCGTTTATAAACCATCATCAATGGTGTTTTCTCTCATCACCCTGATCCTGGCAGGACCGCTGCAGGAGAACACCGAAGCCCTCATAAATCTTGGTTACTGTCCTCACCGGCCAAAGGGACTTTGTGCCATGGTCTGAAGCACTGGGAAGTGGGAAGAGCTGCTCCGTGCCAGCGCAACGCGGTCAAGTCCCCGCCGGGACAGGTGCCCTGGGTGGTGACGCCTGTGGTGGGGGACCACGGCAGAGCAGACGCCCTGCATGCACCACGGACGCCCACCAGCCCCCGGGGAATCCTGCTTCTTGGGCACAGGTAAGTAAATAGAAGCCTAGACAAGCCATTAGGGCGTCCAGTTTGCTCTTTCTCAGCCCTGAAATTCAGGATTTGTTTTCTTCATCAAAGCACGTCCCAGCTTTGGTGCTTGCAGAGGCGGTGTTGAACCCACAGCAATGGCTCCTCTGCTCCGCAGCTCCTGCAGCTGGCTCCTTCCCGTGCAGCAGCATCAAACACTCGTCTGCAAGCCGGGAGCAGCCCGGTGCTGTCAGTCCTGCTCCAGAGACCCCAGCCCCTTGAATCCCGACCTTCCTTCCCTCTACAACTGCCTGAGAGGAGGCTGTAGTGAGGTGGGGGTCAGCCTCTTCTCCCTGGTAACGGGCGATGGGACGAGGGGGAAGCAAAGGTCTCTGGCAAAACTTTGCATATCTAATTGGTCTCAGTTCAGAGTCTGGCCAACCAGACATCAAAAGCCTCCGCAGTTTGGCTCATTAATGAGAGATTTTTTGTATGTTAACACTTCATTAAGTCTGTAGCCAAGTCATTTTTAGGGTAATTTAAAATACACGTGCCACATGGCCCTGGCTGTTGCCTGGTTTCTTACGGTAATAGCTGGTGCAGCCCCACGTAACCCACTCCGCCCCCCCCGCCAGCCACGGGGAGCGGGGAGCCGAGCCACGGTGACGGGGAGGGCAGATGCGAGCATGAGGCGAAGCAGATGAATAGAACAGAATTAATGGAATAGAATCATTTGGGTTGGAAAAGCCCTTTAAGATCACCAAGTCCAACCATTAACCTAACCCTGCCATCCCACCACTAACCCCTGTTCCTAAGCGGATGAGGATGTAGGTGAGAGCTGGGCGGGTTTATGTCTCTGTTGGTGGCTCCGGGTGTCACCACTCCACGTCCCCCAGCCCCGTCAAGGCCGGGGGTTGCTGATGCACAGCGGGAGCTCTGGGAAAATCCCTGCCTCCAGACAAGGCTCCTCCAGACACCCTTGCATCGGAGCTGCGGGTCGGAGGGCCCTCGGCTGAGGAATTCACCCCGGGCATTGCACGGGACCCCCGGCTCCTGCATCGCTGCAGGGGCTTGGTTGGTGCCCCAGCTTTTGCTGCCTGCAGCGACGGGCGCTGTGGAGCTCCCTGCCCTGCTGTCAGTAGCTGGCTTGTTCCAAAAAAAAAAGAAAAAAAATAATACGCGTGAGATGTTTTTAATTAGAATTTTCGTAGTTTAAAATAAATCCCCCAAAAGCCGAGACTTATTCCGAAAACAACCATCTGCCATCCTAAAATAATACAAGCCCCAGTAAAAACAAGCCACAGCAAGCTCCCTGAGTAACGGCGGCGTGTACGGTAAAGTACGAGCAGGAAAGCAAAAGGCTGAACCAGTGGTTTCTCCCAGCTGTGATTTACTTCTACTCCTTTTATAAATTAAATATAACTGTATGTTAGCCCTTCAGCCTGATGATGGAGAGCTAAGGGCGTGTACAGGCCGGGGCACGCTGCGTCCACAAATTACTCTCAGGAAATATTGCTCCATTTGCCCTTTTAAACAGTCATTTCAGCTTATTACTGAACACATCGCTGGGGCTTCTTAGAAATCCTTCACCTGAGCAGCAATCCTTGGCCTCTCTCTCCCATTAAAGGATCTCAGCGCACATCAGCAGGGTTATTAAATGAAGCCACAGAAATTGGAGGGGCGTGCCGGCACCTTCCCGAGGGAAATAAGGTTAGGAGAAGGTTAAGTGGAAGAGGTGACGAGACAGCATCGGAGGTGAGCCCTGAGCTCCAGGCAAACCCCAAGGCAGTCGTCCCTTCCCCGGGATGGCTCAAAGAACATCTCCCACCCCCTAGATCCCAAAACATGTCTCGTGTCCCCGCTATTTCTTCACCGAAAGGGTTGTCAGGCTCTGGAATGGGCTGCCCAGGGAGGTGGTCGAGTCCTCATCCCTGGAGGTATTTAAAAGAAGGGCAGATGAGGTGCTTAGGGCCAGGGTTTAGTGGTGGGATGGCAGGGTTAAGTTAAAGGTTGGACTCGATGATCTTAAAGGGCTTTTCCAACCAAAGTGATTCTATGGTTCTATACCAAGGGCTGGGGGTGTCCAGCGGTCTCATCCGAGCAGGTCCAGGGAACCTGATGCTTTCCCAGTGGCTGCCTCATCGCTGTGGCTTTTTCTTGGAAAAAGGAACGGTGACAGAAACCGCCTGTAATGTTTCCATCCCCTGCCCTCTCTCGCTGCCTCAGCTCCCAACATGCCTGGCACCGTCAGAGTAAGAAATGTAATTTAGGTGATGGATGGGCTCTGCTCCGTGCCTGTAATATCCTCATGAAAATTTTAAAGAGTGCAGATTGCCTGACTATACATAGCTGCCTGCTTTGGGCAGCCCGTGTGCTGCGGGGAACCAGCCCGAAAGGCTGGAGGGTTCATCCATGCGGGAGTCAAACTGGTCCCTCCTGTAAAAATGTGGACGGAAAGGAGCTGGGCTGTGCTGGGGCAGGGTGCTCACGCCTTTTCGGGGAGAGGACACCGGTGTGCAGCCTCGGAGTGCCGAGCACCGAGCCCTGGCACGGCTGCCCGTGGCGTTTGAGGCGAGCCGGGTTTTCCTGATGCTGCGAGCCTGCTGCAGGCGGCAAATCCGCCATGGAGCAGCTTTGCAGAATTAGGGAGGCTAATTCCTTCTACAGGGTAGGAGCTTTTTATTTCGACGCTGCAAAGAAGGTATAACATCTTTCCCCAGACTTAGGAAGGTAATTCCAGCGCTCCCGACCGTGATGTGGGTCGGTGTCACTAATACATTCCCAAAATGTGCCGAGCATGACGATGCTCGCCCTGCCTGACGCCTTGCGGGCGCCCTGCAGCCCAGGGGCAGGCTGGGTGTGCGATCCCAGCAGCCAAGGCTTCTCTTTACCCCGACCGTGGCGCTGGTGTGGCCATCCCAGGGGCGCATTGACGGCCATGAGGGATGGGAGCCATCCTTAGGTCTCTGGTTCCTGCTCCTCCGCTGCTGCCGCCGGGGGAAAGGCAGGCGTGTGGCCGCGTCTCGGGACCGTGCGCAGCCGTGGGGACGAGCTGTGCTTTGGCCTCTGCTTCCCCCGACCAGCGGTTTCTACCCGCTGCTGTGAAGCTGATGGCACTGAGTGGCAATAAATGGGTTTGTCCCCAGGATGCCGCCCGGCTGGTCAAGGTCTCCATCTGAAAGGCGAGCTGGCCTTCCCAGGTCACTCTCAGCCGTTTTCCAGCTGCAGAGAAGAACGAGGCAGGAAACCAGTCAGCAGCAAATTGGGAATAGATGTTGTGGGAAGCGTTGCAATCTGTTCCCCAGGCAGCCGAGGCCCTTGCGGGAGGCGTTTGCTGGGCTCAGCCTGAGCAGAGGCAGGCTTCCCAGACAGATACTAAAAGAAGAGTCAAACCCCTTTGATTTTTAAATGTCTGGGTCTTGATCCCATAACGCTGCCTGCGCTGCCTGGGAGAAGCCACCCACACTGAGTGATCTGCATTTACATCTTGTGGCAGTGATTTATTCTCCATAAAAGTCATCTCTGCCTCCTCTCCCTGCTGTCCCAGCCGTGCCCCGGTGCCTCTGCCGAAGCCCTGCCATGAGCTCACTTTCACCCTCCTGCTCCTCCTTTGCAAGGGGGAAGGGAGCAGTGCCAGCCCAGCTTCACAAAAATCCTCGGGACTTATAGCTGTCAGCACCACCAGGTCCAGCATTTCTCCAACAGTGATGTGGGCTGCATCGATAGCTTGGAAGATGGGAAGATCAGAGCAGCAGAGCCAGTGTTTCTCCCCAGTACTGAGACGTGTTCAGCCCCTTCCCCATCCCCATGAGATGAAGACCATGAGGTGAAGGCCATGAGATGAAGACCATGAGCTGAAGCCCACGAGCTGAAGACCATGAGCTGAAGGCCACAAGCTCCTGGGCTGGTCCTGCCCAGATCCCCCTGACCTTTGGGTTCTACTGCAGCCTGGATGAGTACGCATGGACAGACACACCGCTGTCCGGACAGCAGCACCGTGACCTCGTCCCTGCCACCCACCAGCCCAAGCCCTGGCGATGCCGAGGTCACAGCCAGCACATGGGGAAGATGCCAGCTCGTCGAGAGCGGTGGGGAGGCAGAAGGGGGGTACCTCAGTGCCCAGTCATAGCCCACAGTTTTCTGATCACATTCCTGTTACTTGAGACCAGTTTTGCTCATACTTGGATGCTGCGATGGAGGCATCGCTCCGTGCGCCCAGCCAGGGCTTGCCCTTTGCCAGACGATTCACGTTTTATCCAGGCAAGACGGAGCAAGACAGGAAACTGAGGCAGAGCGCGATGAAGAGGGCAACTCAAAACAGAGGCAGTGCTAATTTAGCAGCCAAAGCCTGACCTGCGGGGGGTCTCCCTTCCCCTGCAGGGCAGGAGGTGATGCCCAGCTCACCACCAGGCCGACGGGCAGAAGAAACTCCCCTGAAGAAGAGCAAGGCATCGCCGTCTGCAGCAGCGCTGCTGAAGATTTAGACCCCAAACTTTCCTCCTGACTTGGTAAACTTTCTGCCCCTGCTGCCCGTAACCTCCCCACTGATTACTCTGGGTGGGCGCTGGAGCAAGTTTAAGCAGACGGCGTCTGCAGCCCCACACATTTCGGCAGATTGTTCGGACCGGCTTTGCTTTTTAAAGCCTCGGAAGTTCAGTGGAGCTTTTTTAGGTGGAACCTCTCCCTGCGCACAGGCTGAATTGTTTCTGGCCAACTGAAAACCTTCCGCTACACGAAGCAATTTTCTGTTAGAGAAGCTTTTGCAGCGGAAAGCATGGCTCATCGGTAAACCCAAGCCAATGGGATTGTAGCTATTGATTTTTTTTCCTACTCCTACCACTATTCAGCTGCCAGAAAAACATTTCTGCAGCAAATGATAGGCACCTTGGGGCAGCCTTGTAATTGCGGGAGCTCAGCAGACGGTTTACTTGCATGCAACCTTGTTGTCCTACTGGCAAATTTTTCGAAGCAATCGAAAGAAACTATTTAAAACCTGTGTACAGGCACCACGAAAGAGCCCGCCAGCCAGGCGCAGGCCTGCGCTCTGTTTGCCGCCGTGCAAGTCGAGAATGATGAAGCGTCTCCTTCCCCATGGATTTAAACAAGAGGTGGACAAACAGAGCCAGCCAGGGAGTCGGGCGGGTGATCCCCAGGGTCACATCTGTACGGCCATAAAGAACTGGAATTGCAATGCAGACGGACAGGGTTGAGCTTGCCTTAACCTGGAGTGCTCTGGGCTCGGACGCAGGATCAGCTGAGCGGGGCTTCATATCTGCCAGGGTCAGGTCTCCCACCGGAACAGGTTGGGAATGTGCTCCGTGACCCAGGCAGTGCAAGACGGGGTACGGCACGAGGATACCCTGAGGACAGAAGGCACAAATGCACAAATTAACTGCCCCGTGTCCCTCTGCCAGGAGCTGAAGCGCTCCAACGGGCAGCCTTGCCAAGCGCTGCACCTCAATCTCCGCTCTGAAGCGCCCGGTCCGGCTGGGAAACAGCTCTTGCCAGAAGGTATTGGCTTCAAAAAACTGCTCTCTGCTGGGTTTCGCTATTCCTTCCCAGGTGCTCCTCAGCAGTGGCCTGGCCGGTGCTGCTGCTCCCTCCGCCAGCGGCTCCCACCACGCCAGCCCTGGCACCCTGGCGAGTCAAGGTGTTTCAAGCTGGGATCACTAGAAGGAAAGTGGGGCACAGCGGCATCCCAAAACACCAGCTCCCTCCTGTAGCATTGCTCCTAGCAAAGCCACGAGTTCTCCCCAGCCTCGAGCACTCAGCACGGGATGCCCGACAGGCGCAGCACCTAACGATGCTGCGCTGAACGAACGGGGCGAACGGCTTTTGGAGCAGGATGGTGCTGCCAAATCGGAGCTGGGCTGCGGTGACCTCCTGCGAAACCCCCCCCCCCGGTAAACAGATGGGAGCAAAATTCTGTTGGCAGCGTAGAATGGTTTAAAGGCACCGCATTCAAATTTTGTCTCCAGACCAAAGCGATGACAACGCAAGTGGCAGAGCTGCCAGGATTTGAGGGCGATGCAGGGTAAATGACAGCAGAGTAAGGGCCAGATATCCTGCACCCTGGAAATTGGGTTTCTGGGGGTCCCTGCCGGTGCTGGGCTGTCTCACAGCATCCTGGACCCTCCTCTGCCCCCCTCGCCAGCATCGGACCCCTTCCAGCATCTGCTGAGGCTCAGCCTCTGGTAGCTAATTAGCGGTACAGCATTAGGAGGCCCAATCAACATTATTTCATTTATAAACAGGAAGCAGCTGTCCCCTTCTTTGCATACGGAGCTGAATTTAAAATGCAGTGACCCCTCCCTGCAAGGCTGCCGGGGGGGGGGGGGGGTGGGAGGGGGCGGCTCTGCCATGAACCCTCGGGTGCTGCAGGGCTGGGTTCGGCTCATGCTTACCAAGTGTCCCCAAGAGCTTTCCCCGCTCAGTGCAGCACATCAGTGCCCGGGTCCATGCAGGATGCGGTGGGATGCACACCCGCCCCGGGCCGGGGGGAAGCAGAGAGGGACCCTTGAACCTCCACCAGTTCCGTATCTTCAAAGGAGGGTTACAAAGCAGGGGGGAGGTTTCAAGGTGGCTGTTTCTGGCCCTTAAAACCATCTCCATATTGCAGTGCTGGTGTAGAGAGACCCTTTGGGTAAGAATTATCCAGGGTGAGGGCACTGGCTTCCCAGGGAAGATGGATAATGAATTTTGCAGCTGGGTCAGAGGAGAAGGGACTGACCCTGCACCAAACCTCTCCCGGAGTTAACTCCAGCGGACGCCGTGTGGCCGAGGGAGCAGCGGCCGAGGCACGGCACGAGATGCCGCCAGCCATCCATGTCTGTCTCCAGCAGTTTGTCCTACGTCTCGGAGCCGTCGCAGACCTCATCTGCTCCTGCAGCTCACCAGCCCACGTGCTGCGGGTGCCTGCCAAGCAGAAAGGATGTCAGGAATAAGCCTGCCATCACATTACAGGTGCCCCAGAAGGGTAAGGACCCAGGTTTTCTCTGCACACCTTGGCATCGTGGCTGATTGTGCCTTGGTTTGGGATCTGCTGCCCAAGGAGATAGAAATCTCTCCTGCAGTGCTTTGCCCTGCGCTGAGCCCACCTGCAGGAGGGGTGGATGGAGCCGGCGGGATGCACAGTGCCTTGAGCATCCTTGGAGCTGCCTGGGTGGAAACCAAACCTTGCAGCCAGGCGCCAGCTGGAGAAGGCTGCGGCCACTCAGACACCCTCCCTGGAAGGCCACCACCTCCCAGGTGGCGGGGAAGGAGAGATGTGCAGAGGAGGTGGCTGGAGCATGGCATTTTGCCTCCCGAAAGGCAGGGAATTGACTGTTGCCACACTACAGCTCAGCTGGACGCTTCACCGGTCTCCTCGGTGGCTGACGTTCCGTGCCCCATGCTTGCAGCAGAGAAAAACTGGCTTCATCGCACAGTTCATATGCACCACCCTCGGTGGCTGGTCTGGTGTAAGGCACCTGAAGCCTTGCAATGAGCTGCATAAAACAGGCTCCTGGGCTGGGAGCTTGTTCCTCCTCCGCCTCGCCGGAGCCAGCCGGGAGCGAGCACGGTGCCAGGAGGCTCGGCATGGGGCACGGCGGAGCCGAGGGATGCGGCAAGAGCCAGGGGAAGCCCGAGAGGCAGCCTGGCCAAGGCACCCCACAGCCCTGGGTGCTGTGCACCCCTGGACCGGCAGGCAGGCACCACAGATGCTTTCCAGAAACAGGCGAGACGGAGTTTGGATGCCGCTGGGGGGAAATTCGGCAGCGTGCCGGTGCCACGATTAGCATTCAGGAGCGCAGGCAGCCGCAGTGAGCTGGGGTTCTTCCTAGCACATAAACACCATCTGTGCCCTTGGAGTGGGGCCCGGCACCCACTTGGAGGAGCTCGCGACGTGGGTGATGCCCTTGAAATCCTGCCCCGGCCAGCCCAGAGGTGGGGACGGGTGCTGCCGTGGAGAGGAACCAGCGGGATAAGGGAGAGAAACAGAGGGAGCAGAGAGAGGGCACGGAGGGAGCCGGGAGCCCTACAGCCCCTGGAGGTGCCGGTGTTGGGTCCAGGGTGCTGGACCACGCTGGGCACTGGTTGCTCCTTCATCACTGGCGTCGCAGGGGCTCCTCAGATTTAGCTGAAAGGCTTTGGCATCAGCGCCCTGAGAAAGCTCATTTTTACATCCCACTTGAGGATTTCTCCCAGCTTCATAAAAGAGACTTTTTGGGAAAAAGAAAAAAAAAAAAAATTATATATATATATATATATAAAAGGGAGTATTAGGACCAAATTTTTCTGCCTCTTTCCCATTTATCACCCTGAAGAAGATTAAAGCTTGGGATCTCCTTAGCCTACGTTCACATGCCAGGGTCTCTTTCCGCCCCCCCCCCCCCCAACCTACTTACATCCCCACAAATGTGGTCTGGCCTCAAGGTGTTACAGACACAGCGAGTGGCGATGCAGCCTGCAAATGCCCAGCTCAGCTGCAGGGATCCTAGCAAGGCAGAGCCGCTGGGAGGAACGGCTGGGCTGGGCTGGGCTTCAGGAGGAGCCTGGCCCACGGAGGGCAGAGGAGATGCTGGGATTTAATCACCCCTGCAATGGGAAAGGCCAGAGGTGGGGGGGGATTTCTTCCCCAAAAGGGCTGTCAGGCTCTGGAATGGGCTGCCCAGGGAAGGGGTCAAGTCCTCATCCCTGGGGGGATTTAACAGCCGGGCAGAGGCGGTGCTGAGGGACAGGGTTTGGGGGTGGGATGGCAGGGGTAGGGGAACGTTTGGGCTTGATGATCTTGAAGGTCTTTTCCAACCTAAACAATTCTATGATTCTATGATTTTATTTGTATGTCTGCGAAGGAAAAATGAAATGCAAAAATAATTTGCAGCATCAAGAAATGAGGGGTGGGAAAGGGAAGGCTTGGCCGGGGGCGGGGGGGGGATGGCTGTCCCGTGGTCAGCTTTGGCAGAGCCCCACGGGCAAGCTGAGCCTCTGCACGCCTTCGTTAAACCAGGGCTCATCACAAAGCAATAACCCACTTTCTTCCCAGCCACTCACAGTTTTTTCATGCTTTGCTTGATTTTTGAAATCCTTCTGCTTTCCCCCCTCCCCCCCCAAAAGGTGCTCTCCATTAAAGCTTAATTACCCCCTAAGCTCCGGATCCCGGCTGGCGTTTCATTCCTGGCAGCGAGGCTGTTTGATCTCTGCCATCGACACCTTCAGAGGCTTCGGTATTACAGAATCCCAGCCTGGCAGGGGTTGGCAGGGCCCTCGGGAGCTCACCCAGTGCCACCCCCCTGCCCAAGCAGGCTCACCCAGAGCAGGGGACACAGGACAGCGGCCAGGCGGGGGTTGAAGATCTCCAGAGAAGGAGACTCCACAGCCCCCCTGGGCAGCCTGTTCCAGTGCTCCGTCACCCTCAAGTCAAGAAGTTCTTCCTCACGCTCAACTGCAATCTCTTCTGTTTCAGTTTGTGCCCATTGCCCCTTGTCCTGGCGCTGGGCACCACTAAGAAGAGTCTGGCTCCGTCCTGGTGACCCCCACCCTTGAGATATTTGTACGTGGTGATGAGATCCCCTCTCAGCCTTCTCTTCTCCAGGCTGAACAAGCCCAGCTCCCTCAGCCTTTCCTCGTAGGGGAGATGCTCCAGTCCCCCCATCATCCTTGTTGCTCTCCTCTGGACTCTCTCCAGGAGTTCCTCATCTTTCTTGAACAAAGAACGCTGAATGCGTTCCGTTGCCATTAGCATATGCAGTAATTTATACAGGGATTTTTAATTGAATACTCAGACCTCGGGGTCACATATGGAAATCAAACAATACCAGGAGTGGTTTCAGCTACTTAAATACCTGGGAGCGGGCAGACACGGGGACGGGCATAGCCCTGCGGGTGAGCAGGGGGCCGAGCTTGCCCCAAGGAAGGTGCCGATGGGTTTAGGAGGGAGAAAGGTGCCCATGCAGGTCAGGAGGGACTCGCTCCCCATGATGGGGCAGCTCCCGGCCACGAAGGCGAAAGAGGGGAGAGCGTCCGCCTCCAGCCGCACCGGGGAAACTGAGCCAAGGAAGCAACTTAAAGCAGCTCTGTGCACAGGATGCCCAGCCGGGGCTGTTCCATTTTTTGCTAAAGGCCGGCGAGGGCTGGTTCTGGTTTGGTTTTGTGGTGTGTTTAGCACCATTCCGGGAAATGCAAAAATAATAATAACTATTAAAGGTAATAATAGGCAATGATCTGATGACTCATGGGTTAATTCTCACTCACAAACAGAGAATTACTCCCAGGATGTAAAACATTTTAACAATATTAATGGTGAAAAAGAAATGGGGGCTCTTTTGTTGGGATTTTTTTTTTTTTTTAAGTTCCATTAATTCTTTGTTCAATTGATGCATATTCAAAGCGGTGTAAGTGGGGCCCTCACTGTTTCAATTAGCATTAATGCACAATTATTTTTTTCTCCATATTTATGCTGCTCTTGCAGGGCATGGATTTTGGTTGGGATATTTTAATATTTTTTTTTACATTTGTATGTTAATTCAGCATTTAAAATATCCTTCTCTCTGAACCGTTTACATGGTGATAAAGTATAATGAGAGGGAGAAAGACGCGTGGCTAAAGCACCAGAGGAAGCACAGGGCTGCCTATCAACACGGGAGATAAATCCTGGCTTTTACCAGATATAATTGCATCTAACGTGGAGATTGCACAGGATCAATTCATTCCTCACCGCTGTTTACTGCTGGGAATTTGCAACAAATAAACCAGACTTCAAAACACCCTGGACCCTGCGGGGCGGTGGCGTTTCCTCGCCACGCTGCGGCTGCAACCCCCTCCCCGTGCCGCGGGCTCCACTCTGGGAAAGACCCGCAGCTGAGACAGGGATGGGGGCAAACTGGGTGGAAAACAGCTCCCTGTGAGCCTGGGGGTCTGCGCCGCCTCTGCGCGCCGACATGGAAACGGGGCAGCTCGCCGTGCACGGTTATTTTGCCTGGAGATATTAAATTTTGAAGTGCTGGCAGTCACCACCCTCCCACGCAGCGGGGCGAGTGGAGCTTCCCCCATTCCTTATCTTTAGGGATGAAAACCCCTGATTTTTTCCAAATACTACTTTTTTCCTTTATTCTTTTTTATTCTTTTTAAATACTTTATTCTTTGTAAATACTTCTTTTTTCCTTTATTCATTTTAAATACTTCTTTTTTCCTTTATTCATTTTAAATACTTCTTTTTTCCGTATTCTTTTTAAATACTTCTTTTTTCCATATTCTTTTTAAATACTTCTTTTTTCCTTTATTCTCTTCAAACACTACTTCCTTTTTAAAATGCTTCTTCCTCCGTTAGCCTTTTGCAGCCCCTCAGCAGCAGAGCCAGGCATCCAGCCCTCGGTCCACAGCAGGAGCGGGCGCTCAGCGAGGGTGCAGGATCCCACCCGTGGCCCCGCACCATTTGCCACGAGGCCACCTGGGCTTGCGGCGCTGGTGAACATCCCCCTGCTCCCTTCCCATCAGCTGCTAAAGAAATTTTTTTGAGAAAAGAGACCAAGAAGGGCTCCGGGGAATGGCGCGGGGAAGGCTGTTGATCAATCTTCCCACGGCCCTTTGGCCGGGAGGGAGCTGAGCCCAATCGATGCTCGTTAGCGATGCTTTTAAAGGAAAATAGTTTACAGCTTCCACTTGGGGAGGGGGATGAGGCTGCTGCTCTGTTTTCTAGTGGTGGGAAAAGGGCCAGCTCGGTGATGAGGTTGCAGTGGCGTGCGAGGTCCCTGTGCCGTCCGCCACGGGAGGGAGCCTGGTGTGGGCAGCAGGTAACGCCTGCCCCAACCTCACCTTGGATTCTGGGGCTGGGCCCTGCACCCCGCTGGCTGCTGGTCACCCCTCTCCTTTCTGCTCCAGAGGGACAGGGGTTTGCAAGCTCTTGGACCGTCTTGCCTGGGCAAGTGCCTGGGGACTTTCCCAGGGAAGGGCTGTGCAGTGACCCCATGGCTGACTCCAGACCCTTCTGTGACCCTCCCCACTTTGCCCTGCCCCAGCCCATGCTGGGCTCGGGGTGCCCGCCCCTGCCTCCCCTCCCACCCTGAGCTCACCCCAGTGCCCAGCAAGGGCTGGGGACAGGGCAAAGTGGGGATGGTCGCAGAAGGGTCTGGCTTATTCCCCAACTTAGGGGCTGGATTGCTGCAGAATTCCCTGAGCCAAGCCAGAAAACCCCTCCCTTTCCCACTGGGCTCCATAAATCACACATTGATTCAGGGCCCCTTGAGCCACGAGCCAGGAATGCCTGACCTGTAATAAACGCAGAGGTAGCGATGTCCCTCCTGCGGAGCAGCGTTACGGAGGTGTGTGCTGGGCAGGGAGACCCTTGGGTGGCCTGGGTCCTTCGGGGGGACCTCCCAGAGACCCTCTGGGCCATACTGGGGCCATCAGCTGGGACCTTACCTGCCTCACCAAAAACATCACAAAATCTGCTCGAGGAGCTGGTGCTCCACACACACCTTCATTCCCTGAAGGTCACGCCTTGCCTCCAGTTTGGGTTGCATTTTAGTTGCTGTTCTGGCTCCTTTATAGTTAATTCCTATTTGCACAGCAGGGGCAGAAGGCGCCTCTGCCGTGGGTACGAACCTCAGCTCGCTATCGACGGTGCTGCTAAAATATTTCTGCTGGACTCCAGTTCGCCTCAGCTGCTGCGTGGCTCTGGGTAAGTGAATGAACCCAACTGGGCAGCTGTTCCCCAGGTCTTGAAGCTGGAAAAAAGAAGGAAAGGAGGGAAAAGCTGAGCAGCAGCATCTCCCTGTGGCTGGGGCCCCTCCTGAGGAGGTGCAGCTGGGGCCAATGAAAGGGAAGTAATTGCAAAATTACACCTTTCTGGCAGATATTTGGGGCTAGTGGCCAACGAGGGTAAATGGAGGGGGTAATGATCCCTCCTCCCCACGCCGGTACCGAGTCTGGCTCCGTCTCTCTACAGCCTCTGGTTATAGCAAGGGAGGGTAAAAAGCAGAGCCAGGATTCCCGACGGAAGGTGCCAACGCTCAGAGCCACCGCAGTAATGCTGAGTCCCGCTCCCGCGCTTGGCCACAGACCAAATCTTTGCCTAACCTCAGAGAGGGTTCCTGCAGCCGGCACAGAGACGGAGGATTTAAGACCTAATTTCCCATTAAATATGTACAAGCTAAAAAGGGCCAAGGGGATTTCTAATGCCAAAGAGCATCTGCAACGGCGAGATGAGCAGTTGGGGACAAAGATATTTATAGATTCATTTATTTTAGGTCCTTTTAAGTGTTTCAGAGATGTCCTTTTGTCCACTCTGAGCTGGTGTCCGTCAGAAGCGAAAAGCTCAAGCGGGGCTGTCGGGAGAGCAGAGAGGAGGGGGAGCCCAGGGTGTCCTGGACTGCTCTCCTGGGGCTCAAGGAACGTTTAAACCGTGGTGCATGGCCAGGACTGATAGAAGCTCCAAGGCGAACACCAGGGGGAGCAAAAGCAGAGGTTTTCACCCCAACCTCCAGATCATGGTCCCAGCAACTGATTTGGGAGTGTTTGCCCTTTCATCGCTGGTTTTCCCTTCCCCGGAGCCGGGCGGTGAGGTTATTCCTTTGGGCAAAGAGCAGGAGCTCCTGGCTCCTGAAGAGCTTGAGGTTCGAGCCTTGTCCTTCGCTCGTTAAAGTCCCTCATGCGAAGAGATTTAAATTTGGGGCCCCTGCTGTTTCAGGCTTACAGGGAGGTGTATATTAATGCTTCCCTCACTCCATAACCTGCCGTTACAAGCCCCATCAGCTCAGCTTGATTTCCTTGCACCTCGTGTTATGCTTGGGAGTCAAATACACCCTGGGGACGCAGCGCAAGGGCAAGTCGCTGGCCCAGCCGCAGCCTGGGGGATGCACAGCTTGGCTTGAAAGCAAACGGGGAAAACGCAGCAGGTTTAGGAAGCAGCCGACGACCTTGGGTTAATAAATTAAAAGTGCAGCGGCGAGCGTTCTTCTGGTTCTGAGTTTTTGCCGCACGTCTCTCATCGCTCGGGGAAGATCCCGACGACAAGGGCTCGCGCGCGCCTGCCACGCAGGCTCCTAATTTCATAGTTCAGAGTATTAGAAAATAGGAGGAGGATTTGTAAAGAGAAGGAAATCGTTTCAAAGCCCTTCACAGCTCTTTATGCCTGAGCAGACCTGGGTCCTGAGTCGCAGCGGACGGGGGAGTGTGAAGTACATGCAGAGATCTGTGCCAGGGACGCAGTTACTGTAGGACACGCTTAGCATTAATGTGCACCCAGAGGTTTGGGGGCTGACTATAGTTCCAATATTTGGGGGGAAAGCTGTGGTTTTCCTGACCAGGAGGCACAGACCCCGTTCCATGGGGCACCGTTAACATGGGAAGGGGGTCACCGTCCCCACAGCCCCCGCTCCTGGTCTGCACGTGCCAGCCCTGCGTCAGCCTTGCACTGCCTGATGCTGCCAGGCTGTTGCTGTTTGATGCCTTTTCAGACAAGCCTGCCCCGTGTTTGCCAACACGGCATTCATCATCGGCGTCTGGACCCTGCCCGAAACCCTCCTTTGGCTGTGACAGCCCCAAGGCAGCGTGCGGCCCCCGGTTTGCTGAGCTCGCAAACCATCGTATAAACTCACCGCCGTGTTCCCCTGCGCATCGGGCATCTTCCGCTTACAGGTTACCCTCCTCCGTTCTGCATTTTTAACAGCACCTACAGAAAGAGGATCCCAGCATGGCCGGGGTTGGAAGGGCCCTCGGGATCTCACCCAGTGCCACCCCCCTGCCCAAGCAGGCTCACCCAGAGCAGGGGACACAGGACAGCAGCCAGGCAGGGGTTGAAGATCTCCAGAGAAGGAGACTCCACAGCCCCCCTGGGCAGCCTGGGCCAGGGCTCGGGCACCCTCAAAGTCAAAAAGTTCTTCCTCATGTTCAACTGCAACCTCTTCTGCTTCAATATCCAAGACACTATGCTCAGCCTTGCCACGTAGTAATGCACAGCCTGCGAATACGAATCCATATGCTCATGGATATTCTCATTCTCAATCCGAATACTCCTGCATATGGATATGTGAGCAGCTAATGTACAAAATGCATGCAGGGATATATACCTATATATCTATAGGAGTCCCTGGGACCTGCAGGCTTGTGTGAGCACACAGCTGAGGAACGTTGCTGCAGACACATTGCATTTGCAAAGGTGTGCGATGCCTACAGCCGTCCAGGCACGTTTTTAATGTCTAAGGGGACTCGAGGCTTACAGCTCCTGCGCAGACAATGTTCCGGCGCCCTGGGCTACTGTTGTAAGAGGAAGATGCTAAGGTAAAATGCTCCCCTCCAAAGTCCACCAAAAATCCCACAGCTTTAGGCAACACCCATTCGTGTTCTGCCTCACGCTCCCAGCGTTTGAATTTCGCCTGAAGAGGTGGCGTAAGCAGGAGGGGAATGGTGAGGCAGAGCAAGATCAATGCAGAGTCATATACGCAAGGATGGGCTCTGCACCTCCACCTCTCCACCTGGTTTGTGTATTTTCCTGACAAGTCACACAGTAAAAAGGCTTTTTGGGGGTATTTCCCACCTGCTATGAGTGGTATCAAAATAGCACCTGAAGGGCTTTGGCTCAGAGAGCCGTGTCTTGCTCGGGGAAGGGCAGCGGGGAGCAGGGGCTGCCAAATGCCCCCCGTAACGGGCAGCTCGGGGCGCGCTGGGCTCCTCCACAGCGGCAGGCAGGGACCCGGCTCGGCTGCAAGTGCCTGCTTATCTCGATCGCTGCTATTGCTCCTGAAAAAGCAGAGGTGCTGAGACAGCCCTCCCAGCTCCGTACTGATATCCAAGGAAACCCAGGGGGGGTACGAGGGATGTTTAGGTGAAAGCCAAGGGGCTTGAGGGGAGGCAGGAGACCTAACAGGGCTGCTACAGGGGATGGAGGGAGCTTCTGCTCCCCACCCCTGTGCTGGGGAGGGGAGAAATCACAACCGAGGTATGAAAAGGGGGAAGAAAAACCTTCTGCTTGAGGGAAGAGCAAAGCTGCTCTGGAGACTTCCCCAGGAAGCATCACAGGGCTTGTCCAGGCAACCAGGAACAAGCTGATGCTCCTAGAAAAACCCGTGTGATTTCAAGGGAGATTCATTCAGCTGGGAGTGTGAGGAGGCGAAGAGAAACAGGGCTGCATTCCGCGAAGGAATCCCGGCCACAGAACTAATCCCGGCCAAGCCTGATGGAGGCGAAGCGTGGGAGCCCCCACGCGTGGCCACTCCGGCTGCATCCGACATGCAAACTCTTGCAAAGCAGCAATGCCCTGTTTCTCCTCTTCTTCCCCCCCAGAACAGTGCTGTTCCTGCCCAGCCCTGGGAGGAAGGCAGTAGGTGTCTCTCCTGCAGCGGCGCTGCAGTCCCCGGTGCTGGGTGCATGCGATACCGGGTGGCGAAGCGGCACGGCCGAGGTGCGGATGGGCGCCGAGCCGCCCTGGGCAGGCATCGGGATATTTAGCCCAGTTTTCTGCAGCCTGCTGGAGGATGGCTGATACCTGCTGTGGCACCAGCCTGTCACGCAGCCACAGCCTCTCAAAGCTGCCGGAGCAAATGCGAGCTGGCAGAGCGGGTTTAGGCTGGGTCTGTGTGTTATGCCACGCAGCCACAGAGGCTTTTATCTGGTGCTAGAAGCCCCGAAGCTGGATTTACGGTGCCATGAAACCCCATGCCTGCTCTCGAGAGATAGGGAGTGAGTTTATCCCGGGAGGAGCGGAGCACCTTTCAATCCATCTTTATGGGAAGATGGATTTTTATGGACAGCATTCTATTTCTCCTTTCTTACAACGCTGTTGGCACACCGTTTCGATGTTTGACTTGCCTTCCCCACACCAACACACGGTGGTGCAGGCACTGCAAGCGCTGAGTTCCCACCAGTATTTACGTACATGCAAATCCCTTCACATCGAGGCAAGTTGTGAAAATCCGTCTCCATCCTGAGCCAAATCCTTAGAAAAAATTTACCCTTACACATCCCAGAGTCCCCCCCCCAAAGCACCTTTGGCTGTTGTGTGGCTGAAAGAGGGGCTTTGCGGCTACATCCAAGATTTAATGCGATGCAGGCAGTGAGTATAAGGCAGAGGGGGTGGAAGTTAATGCAAAGCGTTCATGTTTCTCAAGCTACAAAGGGAAAAATGTTGACTTGAAGTAAGCAAGAGAGATACAGAGCTGGGCTTGGGAGAAAAGCTGGCTGGAGGGCGGGCAGGGAGGATTCGGTGTCCCTGTGATAGAAGTTCGGCAGCCTGCAGGAGTGCACTGGGCAGCCAGGAGGTGATGGGGAATGGGCCGATGGAGCAGCGAGTCACCGCCGGCGGGCGGAGAAGAACAAACGAGAAGCGTCTCTTAGTTTGGTCTTCCCTAATATTTTGTGCCTGTAACCTTGATCCCTGAAATCAAACTTTTTGCGCTGTCCCTGGGCACTCGTTACTCTCTCCGCCAGCACCACCACCCCCCAACCCCTCTCCCAGCACAGCCTCCAGCAGAGCCCCGGGTTTCAAAGTGACCCCCCTGGGGCACACAGGCAGGGAGGAGGAAGAAATGAGGAAATCAGGTATGATTGAAATCCCTGGGACAGTCTGGGCCATTCGTGCAGAACTAATCCGTCGAGAAAAAGCAAGGCTAAAGCGTTCCTCTCTATAATGGGGGAAACTACGGGAGCTTCCAGCAGCCCGTGAACTCTGGAGCAGCCCCAAGGGCTGCAAGCAGGACCAAGCCCAGGATGCTGCAGGAGGTCACCCGTGGTTATGTGTCCCTGGTCCTTTCATTTCTCAGCAGCCAGAGGGATGCTGGTGAGCACCGGGCTGGGGCAGCAGAGCTCCAGTTTAGGAATTTGTTGCTTCCAAGGGTATTTCCAGGGTCAACTGAGGGGCTTGGCAGGCTGCAGCAGCTCCCTGGGTGTGTCTGCAGCAGGGTGCTGTATCGGCAGCAGCAGGTCCCTGGGTGTATAGAATGATTGATAGAATGATGGGATGGTTTGGGTTGGAAGGGACCCCTAGAGGTCACCCAGCCCAACCCCCTGCAGGAGCAGGGACACCTTGAACCACATCAGGTTGCTCACAGCCCCCTCCAACCTGGCCTGGAATGTTCCCAGGGATGGGGCCTCCACCCCCTCTCGGGGCAACCCCTGCCAGGGTTTCACCACCCTCACTAGAAAGAATTTCTTCCTTAGATCCAGTCTAAACCTCCCCTGCTTCAGTTTCAAGCCATCCCCCCTTGTCCTGTCCCAGCTGGCCCTGCTAAAAAGCTTGTCCCCCCCTTTCCTCTGGGCCCCCTTGAAGCCCTGACCGGCCGCACTCAGCTCTGCCCCAGCCTCCTCTGCTCCAGGCTGAACACCCCCAACTCTCCCAGCCTGGCCTCAGAGCAGAGGGGCTCCAGCCCTCGGAGCATTTTGGTAGCCCTCCTCTGGCCCCGCTCCAACAGGTCCTTGTCCTCCTTGCGCTGCATCGGCAGCAGGTCCCTGGGTCTAGCAGCAGCAGGGTGCTCTATCTGCAGCAGGGTGCTGACTCTGTGAGCTGCTCCCACCCCATCAGCCGATGCTGCCGCTGCAGTTTGCCTTGACAAATGTAAAGGGGAGCATTTCTCCCGGCAGACTGGGGCCAGGGCAGCAGCTTTAGCAAGCAGCGACGGGGGCCTCCTTGCAGGAACGCAGCTGCGGGACCGTGTTTTCGCAAGGAAAACACGTTTCTTGGTGCTTCGAGAGTTACTGTTGCAGGGAGAGAAAGAAAAAGGGAATTGCTGGCACTATTTGCAGCTTGAGCGGTTTTTTTCTCTTGCAAATCATAATTACCCTCATTAAATCCATCTCCACAGGAATGGAGACACAGGATTAATAATAGACGCGGAAAGATTCGAGCGCAGACCCGGGGCCTTGCAAATCCCAGACAATGGCAGGGCCCTGATGCGAGGGAGGATTAGGGTCGTCAGCAGAGCACGGAACAGCCTTTGAGAGGACTCCTGCCGCCCCGCGTCCTTCCAGGAGCGCGAGAGGCAAAGCTGCTGCCTACAGACCGAGCTGCTCATTCTCCTCCCTAATCCCACCGTTGTGCAGGAAAAACGGGGGGCGGCCCTTTGCCTCTTGCAAGGAGCCGGGGGAGGCTGCATCTCTCTTGGGATGCGTTTCGGTCCCCAGCACCCAGCCGGTTCTTCTCCCAGGGCTGCCAGCCCGAGGCCACTGCACGCCACAGGGAAGGGGCTTTCCCCTTGCACCCCTATTATTATTATTATTATTGCACCCCGATTGTTATAGGGATTGAACTAGATGACCTCTAGGGGTCCCTTCCAACCCAAAACATTCTATGATTCTATTATTATTATTGCCCCCCTATTATTATTATTGCACCCCTACTATTGCCCGCCTACTATCGCACCTGCAGTAAAACCGTGCCCATCGCCTGCCAAGCTCCTGCAGAGAGATTTTAGCGGAAGATGTTTCCAAAACCCCGATAAACAGGTCCCTAATAACTTCCCAACACACTCGTAACAGACAGTAATTCCTTTTTTTAAACTGCAATCAAATCCTTTCATTCAGGCAGCAATTTGAAGTGTGGCTGATAAATACAGGGGTGCTTTGAGGCGTCAGACCTCTGAGGCTTGAGCTGTTTGTAGCTTTGAAATGTGTTGACCACTTCATCTGATAGTCCTGCCCTTCCATAACACCCTCTCTCTGCCGATAGCTGCTCCCAACTGCTGGCATCCCCTTTCCTGGAGAAAAGACACTGTCCCAACTGCAGGGCTGGCCGGCCCGGCATGGCGATGGCCCCGGGGCTCCAGCACAGCTCCAGGCTGCAGAAAGCGGTGAGCTGTGGGGTGCGGAGGGCCAGGACTTGCCCTGGGCTGGAGAACAGCTCATCCTTCCCCAGCAGAAGGGCAGCAGGAGAATCATAGAATCACAGAATGGTTTGGGTTGGAAGGGACCCCCAGAGGTCACCCAGCCCAACGCCCCTGCAGGAGCAGGGACACCTTGAACCACATCAGGTTGCTCACAGCCCCGGCCAACCTGGCCTGGAATGTTCCCAGGGATGGGGCCTCCACCCCCTCTCGGGGCAACCCCTGCCAGGGTTTCACCACCCTCACTGGAAAGAATTTCTTCCTTAGATCCAGTCTAAACCTCCCCTGCTTCAGTTTAAATCCATTACCCCTTAAGCAAGGGCAAGATTTACTTGCAAGGAGAATCCAGGAACCTGGGCATGTTTGGGATGGAAATGTATTCTGAAGGACAACAGAGGCTGTTGAGCAGCAAGGGACATTAAGAGGGAGTCGTATTAACGGCACAGTCGTTAGCTGTCTGTCTGTATGAGCTGTTTCTGAGCCAGTCCTCACTGGGGCACCCGGGCACTTCAGCCGGTAGGTAGCAAAGGATGCCCGGCCGTGGCCACCCGAGCTCAGCCGAGCTTCTGGCCCCGTGGGGTGATGCCTCCTGATTCACCGCAGAGCACAGCAAGGCTGCCATGGGTCCCACCGCCCGACGTTGCCTCAGGGCCTCACCCTGGAGCCTTATCTGTGTAAGATATAGGCAACGCCTCTACTTCTTGGTTTTAGAAATGAGTTTCTTTTGGAAAACATACCGAGGGAAATGAAAGCTGACATGACCTTGATGGAATTATTAAGGCTATTGATTGGGCTGGGAGCTCAGCATTGCTAATGCCGTCAATAAGAAAAATGATATTGCAATAGTCAGACCCCATGATTGATGGCTTGCCTATGGGTTTAATAACACTTTGTCTCTCTATGGCACCCTTCGTTTGTGGATCTCAAAGCGCTTCGGAAACACCAATGAATGGGCTCTCATAGTTAGGAGGTGATGAAACCCTGGCAGTGGTTGCCCCGAGAGGGGGTGGAGGCCCCATCCCTGGGAACATTCCAGGCCAGGTTGGAGGGGGCTGTGAGCAACCTGATGTGGTTCAAGGTGTCCCTGCTCCTGCAGGGGGGTTGGGCTGGGTGACCTTGAGGGGTCCCTTCCCACCCAAAACATTCCATGATTCTATGTGCCCAGCACTGGTCCTGATGGATGTCGATGGATCTGCTCCCGTGGGCACCGCTCCCGCTGGAGACCGGACCACGAGGCAGTTAAAAGCTGCTTTTGACTAGTGAGAATTGTTCCCATCTCATGAAAAGCCCCCCTTGCCGGTGTGGGTTGGGTTGTGCCCCTTGCGCTGATGGCTGCCTTGTACGGCGCGTGCGGCTGGAGCAGAGCCAGCGCCGGGCCCGAGTCCTCCGCAAGCACAGCACCACCGACCACATCTCTGCGGGAGCTTTTGGTGGGGACTGGCTGCAAAGAAGGAAAATCTGATTCTGCCAAGTGCCCGTCTCAAAAGCTCAGGTCCAACCACCTTCGCATGTGGCGGATGGTAGCAGCCCCGCACCGAATCCCACCCCAGCTCCGGTCACCCCAGGTCTCAAAGTGCTCAAGGTACACGGAGAGCCCTCGCGTGCCGGCATGCCAACGAGAGGTTTGGGCACAGAGGATGGAGCAGCTCAGCGGCAGCACCCAGCTCAGGACCCCAGTCCTCCCAGCCAGGCAGCATTGCTCCCCTCGAAGCATCTCCCGAGCCCAGCCAGGCTCAATCCTGCCCTCTCCCCCCCGTCCTCACCTCCACATCCTCACTCCTCTCACCAAAATTCGCTGCCTGGGAATACAAGCTATGGAATACAAGCTACGGAATGTCTGCTCCAGCCCGGCCGAAATTGCCCGTGACCCGAAGCCACAGAACATAGCGCTGGTAGTGAAGAGGGCTGAGAAATTTAGAGCTGTAATTAACTCCTGCAAAGAGACATTTTGGTTTCATTTCAGGCTGCCGTCCGGAGGGTACCTGGACATGACAGGCACCTGGCTAAATTGCCTGGGACCTTGTTTATTCAAGGCCCAGAATCACACTGTACAGTTTGTTGTATTGATTTGCTCGTGTTGAACACAACTCTATAAACAGCAAATCTGCTGGGGATTTTCTCTCCTTTTTCTGCGAGACAGGAAATAAAGGGCAAAAGAGAAAGGACGGGAAGGAGCAGGCAGAGAAAAGGCGTTTTCAGCAGGCCGTAAAAAAGGCTCTGACACCCGGCTGCCTCCTGACGGGAGCAAAGTTATTGCAGTGGAAATCATCTTTTAAGTGAAATACAAGCACGGCTCAGGAGGCAGAGCCATAACCAGGGTCAGCCAGCACCGCCCCAGGGCTCCCCTGCCTCCAGCACCCCAGCCCAACTGGGGTGTTCCGCTTTTTCCCCAATACTTTTCTCCATTTCTCACCTTGATGACACTTCTGAGTCCACGAAGGCAGATTCTGCCCTGAGTTACACTGGGATCAATCCAGCAGGAGCCGGCGAAGGCAGCGGCACCGGCCCCAGCACCATTGCCCCACAGCCGCGAGATGGGGGCTCTGCCCCGCGCGGGTGGGAGGGCAGCAGGGCAGGACCCCGCTCCGCACCCCGGGAGACGCAGAGCCGAGCAGACACGCTTCCCCCCATTGCAGCGAGGCGGGAGCCGGTGCGGCAGCCGTGACTCCCAGGATTTTTCCCGGTGCTGTGCAAGCCCTCATCCCCAAAGCATCACGGGGGAGCGGGCAGGGGCGTGGGGACAGGCGAGTGGGAGGGCAAGGCCAGGAGTGGGCCCATACCCAGCGATTCGCATTTGCCCAGCAGTGGGCTGTTTACCCAGCCTGCGCTTCCAGAAATAGAGGGCTCTGCAGACCATACGTCTGGATATAAAAATATGTATGTATGTTCTGCATAAGGGGATTAAATGTTTATGAGCCATTATAAATTCGTGCTTTTCATATTTTATTCATAGATCCTTTGCTGAGCTCGGGCTGGGCTAATAGACCCGTTTCCAATGTGTTTCCCCCTTTTCCTTTGCCTTTCATGGGGCCAATTTGTCACTCACGCGTGGAGTTTGTCTCATGCCACCGATGCGGGGAGGGTGGTACATCCACCAGACTCCAACGCCGCAGAGAGAGAGGATGGAGAAACGTGGAGAAAACCTCTCCTAGGGAAGAGGGGGTTTGGGTGTTCTCCTTGCTTTCCCTTTCCCAGGAGGATGTGCTCCCCGTTTAGGAAGCAAGGATGAAGAAGTCCAGCAGATGATCAGCCTGAAAGCAATTACTGAGGCTGATGGGTTTCCCTGCGGCACCTGCTCCCGCAGCCGCCCCATCCCAGCTGCATGCACTGCTCTGCTATAAATGCACCCAGCCAGGTAACCCAAATCATTTGGGGGGCTGTGGGTCTGTCCTGTGGCTGGCAGAGCCTGTGCTGAGGACCCACAGCATCTTTATTTAAAAGTTGGATAAGTTTGGTCCCTGGAAAGCCTGGGCTTGGGGTGTTCTGGCTGCTGAGGGGATGCGGTTCCTGCAGGGAAGTGGAGGCTCTCTGTGAGCAGGTAAACAGGTGGGGGTATAGGGGGGGATGGGAGGTGGGTGACTGGGCAAAGGTCACCTGAGCACTGGGTGCCAGGGCAGGAGGGAGAGGGAAAGCAGAGGAGAAGTGGGATTTTCCTGCTCTTTGCTTGGTTGCAGCCCAGTGGCTCAGCTGCAGCCCCGGCCAGGGGAGCAGGGCTCGGTGCGGCAGCGGGTGGAAGTGCCAATTTCTCAGCCAAGAGGAGAACGAAGTTGAGAATTAATCCTGCTAATGAGATGTCAGGATTAGTTTGTATGTCCTTGTCACCAGGGCAGGGTGACAGCGTGTGAGAGGTGCTGAAGGGTCCCCGAGGCAGGCGGCTACTTGATTTTTCCTGGAAGGAACCCAAGCTGCTGGCAGCCAGCGCTTCTGTGGGCTGCGAGGCACTGCTGAGCCCCTGAGAGCTCCCAGTGAGGGGGAGCCGAACCTTTGCACGTTGGCAGCAGGATCTCCTCTTGCTTTGCCCCCCAGGACCCAAAGCCCAGTGTCCCGGGGTGGCAATGCCTGGGCAATGATCAGCACCGTGCGTTCAACCAGCGGCTTGGGCTGCCCCGTGACCCCCAGGTGTGTTCCCAGATACCCCCAGTGCCACCTTGCCACCAGCACGTGCCAAACCAATTCTTGTTTTTCTCGTTGCTTGAATGGAGCCTCTGGAACCGTAGGAGATCCAGGGTGCAAGCTGGTGCCCTGTGTTTGTTGGCTGTGTCAGCAGGATGAGTTCAAATCCAGGATAGGTGGCATTTAACAGAGCAAGAAAAGGACCGAGGCACTAATCCTGACCCTGCTTGTGTCTTGGCTGAGGCTTGTGGGGGCCATTACGGGGCTGAGATCGTGAGTACACCTGTGGGCACGGGCCGAGCATCTCAGAAGGGAGCCGAGGGCCCCTTCATCGCAGGGTGCCCCAGCAGAGCCCCAGGCCCTGCTCCCCTCCGGAGCTGTTGCCCTGCTCCATCCTTCCAGTTGCGTTCTATCAGCATGAAGTAATTAAGTTCATAAGGCATCAGACAATCAGCTAGCAGCCCACAAGACGTTGTGTTTAATCATGTACTAATGGCATGTTCTTGGCAATAATTACAAGATAACAGTGTTTGCAGGCTGTAATCAGAACAATTCTAGTAATTAAATCAGCCTTTTGTCAGCACGCTCCTTCCTCCTTTGCTGGGTGCGGGAGCGGCGTGGCAGGACCCCTCCAAAGGAGGAGCGTGCGCCCCGGAGAGCACTCGCTGTGCCGGTGGCCCGCAGCCACTGCTGTGGTTGGCACCACTAATTGAGACAGAGGAGTGGAGCTGCTTGCAAGGAGCTCTTTGCAGCAGCGTCTGGCTCCGTGCTATTGCTGACCCCAAACCCTGCAGGGAGGGCTCGGGGACGTGCGCCCCTGCTCTGCCCGAGCGCACCTGCAGGCTGGTCCCAGTCACGCACGGGGCTGTTGCTCTGCTCAAAGGGTCGGTGGCACAACCCCATGGCCCCATCCTTCCCCATCTGCTCAGGGGCTGCTGTGGGCATCAGCCATGGGACAGGCACCAAGCAAAGGCAGCGGTAGGGGCAGGAATGAGCACCCCGTGTCCTGCTCCAGCGCTGCTCTGACCCCCAAATCCACCCTTCCCTCCGGCACTTTATAGCTGAGCGCATTTGCTTTCTGCCTGGGTACGAACCCATGCCCGCGGCTCATTTCTCCCCCCGGCAGCCCCTATCTCACATTCAGGCCCGCTCCTGCATGCACTCACTCACCCACAAACCTTTAATTTGGTCTCTAATAAGATTTCCCAGCCTCATTATAGCAGCCAGGCTCACCATTTACATTTAAATGAATGGGCTATTAACAAAGTTAATTTTCTGCGACACCGTATTGCCTGATCTTTCCCTGCTCTGCAAGACTCTGGTCACTTTTTTTGGGTAGGGCCAGTAGCCAAATTGGACCTTTTCCTTGGAGAAGGAGGAACCTGCTCTTCCTTGGGCATCTTGCCCGCTGGGCATGGACGGGACCGGGGAGATTCACTTCTCCCCATATCACTGACGGAGCACGAGGGTCATGTGTCCCACGTGCCCTGGCTCATGCAGCTACATACGGCACTTCTGGCCACCAGCAGCAGAACAAGCCTTTTTAAAAATAAGCCCCTCTTCAGAGGCAAAAACATCAAACAATAATCCAAGAATAAAAATAAGCAGTTTTATGGCTCCTCCAATAATTAACTTAGTTCTCAGCTGTTAATTTATGTACCCAAAGTCCTCTGTTTAATATTCTAATTTGTGGTTAATCATCTATCAAGAGAGAACAAACGGTGGTTAGCTCGTTTTTTACCTCCTCGAGGGTGAGGGAGGCAATTTGGTCTAATCAATGTATTAGCTTGCTCAAGGAAACTTTTATCTCCTTGCCCTGAATTATTCACGCGGCAGCGCTGCCCCTCGCCACGGGCGCATCCAGGGGCCCCTGTGCCACAGAAATGTCACCGGGGTGGGACGCGAGCATGATGCTGATGGGCGACCCCTGGATGATGGTGCAGGAGGCACGGCCACCTCTTGGCAATGCTCTGCTAGGGATGTCCCAGGGAGGAAAAGCCCTTCCTGGCCCAGGGTGGTCCATGAGATGGGGGGGTCCCACCCTCTGTGCTGGATGTCCCCTCTCCTTGGCCACCACTGGGACTCTCTGGCCACCCTTGGCTGGGTGGGCGGGTGCCTCTGCTCCCGGTGGTGTGCACGGGAAGGGGCTCTGCTGGTGTGGAAGGGAGCCGTCCCGCGGCCGCCTGCGCCATGCCCGAGCACTAACAGCGCCCTCCGCTGCAGCGGTGCACGGTGGCCCCGGGGTGGAACAAGTGGTGCTTGTCCAAATGCAGGCTGTGACCAGCACCTCTGGCCTCACCAGCTTTGAGCGGCAGTAACGAGAGGCCCCCTAATTCCTCCAGGCGGCAGAAATCAGGTGGCCGTTTCTCTTCTTCACAAGGCTTTCGAAGGAGAGGGGAAGAGAACGAAAGCTGTAGCTCTTGCAGAAGGTCTCAGCAGGCCTGGCGGGGCGATTACTGCGACCCCAATGGGATCTGCCTTGATTTCCTTTAATTTCTTCCCTTTTGTCTTCCACATCGCGTGAAAGCCACATGATGATGCCTGACCCCACCCCTTCACCTTTCTGGAGCCTTTGTGGCTGCACGGACAAGCTTGGGAGCAGGTTCTTAAACCCTTTGAAATAATTTTAAAAGATTCCATGCATTTTTGCTTTGAAAATAAGCCTTGGGTGGCCATGGCCCAGCCTCTGATGTTTGAGGGGGACAGTGGGTAGGCTGGGCTGCTCAAAGCCGCTGTGTCTCACTGCAGAGCCTGAAAGCCCTGGGCACTCTTGCTTGTGGCCAGTGGGACAGGCAAGGTGACAGGGACCCGGGCTGACTCCCCATGGCCGCGTCCGCAGGAGAATCCACGATGTCAAATTCAGGCACGAGCAGGTGGGAGAGAAAAGAGCAAGAGCTCCAGACAGCTGCTTCCTTGGCATTTTAATTAAAACCTAATCTTCTTAATCTTCCCTGACACTGGCCTTGCCAGCCAGCCTCTGGCTTGTGAGGCTGCCCAGAACCGGGCTGTAGCTGTGCCTGCCCTGCGGCTTCTCCCAGGATGCGGCTGGGGACCACGGTTGCCCGCTGAAGGTCAAAGCCACCTCTGGCTAACGGAGAGCTCGGCTGCCGCTGCAATTAGCACCTTTCGGGAGGCGGCGTGCGGCTCTGAACAGCAGCGAGGTCAGTGAGCCTGGTGTCCCTGGCGGTGCCGGAGTGTTTGCTCCATCCCAGCCCTGCCTGGGGACGTGCATGCTCGGGTGTGAGGAGCCCCTGGGCTTTTTGGATGGGACCCAGTGTCCTCCTGGGCAGCCCAGGACCCTCTGCAGAGGCAGCGGCAGCTCTCCAGCCTGTGTCCTTCTTGGAAGTGGCATCTCCCCTGCTCCAGGACCACAGCTCTGCCCTGGCCTCCCTGGACCCCCCAGAGTACCAGTGTCCCTTCAGCAAACCTCTGCACCCCCATTCCCTTCTCCCGGTGCGTTCCCGCTGTGCCCTGCTTGTCCCAGTGTGGGAAGGGGCTGGGCAGGGGGTTCCCTCTTTCCCCCCCAAAGCAAAGGGGAGAGTGCAGCCCTTCCAAGGCACAGCCCTGGGCCTGGGGCGGGAGGCTCTGCAGCCAGCCCCTACCAGTGCTAAAAACTGGTTTTAGTGGCAAGTGCCTAAGTGTGGGCTCCCTGGGAAGAGGGGGATTCAGCGGGCAGGCAGCTCCCTCTCGTGGGGGAAAAATAGAAACTAAACCCAAACCTGAGATTATTTGGGCTGTGCAGCTGGGACGCAGGCCCAGATGTGCTGCACAGCTGGAGCCCAGGCTGAGCCCAGCCTCGGGCAGTGCCCGAAGGGGTTTGATGACCCGAATTCCTCCCCAAAAAGAATTAGGATGGATCCCCCCATTTGTCCAGAACTGGAGACCAGCGCTCAGCGGGGCTATTTTCCTCACCTCTCCTAATAACGATTTGTTATTATTTGGGGCAGAGATTGGATGCTTTCCAGCTGCTTCATTTCCACAGATCCTTGGGTTCCAATCTCTCTTGTCTCTGTAATGGCATCCAATCTGCTATTTACTGGATGAATATTTATGAGGGCTCTGAAGAGGCAGATTCAGAGCAGGTTTGCCACTCACTGGAAGCAACCAGAGTCTGGCCCCTAATTCATAAGCAGCCTTCTTAATTCCTTGATTAAATTCCTACTTGCAAATAAAACATTTGCATTTCATTTCCAATTTTATTTTTATTTAAAAAAAAAAAAAGAAAAGCCAGTGCCCTTAAAGTTAGCTGATTGCACATGAAGTGCCAAGGCAGCGGTTTGCAAAGGGCACGGGGAAGGCAATTTAAAAGGAGAATGAGCACAGGACGCTTCCGAAGAGGCTGGGGCCACGGGGACAGATAAGTATCCATATGGGGAAATGCTCTGCTACACAGGGAGGTACCTGTGGGGAGGGAAGAGCAAATCTTGGACCTAGTCCTGGCCAGGATTAGTCCCTTCCAGCTGAAGCACACCCAAGTAGGGCTGAGCCCCGTCCCAGCCCCAGTTTGGCTGCAATGTGCCGGTGGTCCCTGGGCTGGTGGCAGCGATGCTCTGTGCCGCACGAGGGACCCAACCAGCCTTTCCCACCACCTCTCCCCGGGATTTGTTACCCTGCCAAGCTGAACATGCTTTGCTAATAAACAAAAATTGATTTTTATTTATCTTACAAAGCGAAGCCCCGTTGCTCCCGCCGCCCAGGTTTAATCCTTTCTGCTGTCGATGGCAATAATGAGAAAGACACCTGCGGATCCTGTTAGAGCTGCAGGCCTCCTTTTTAACTATTAAGAGATCAATACACTTTGCAATGCTGCTAATAGTTTTCTGGCCCACTTGATTGCGAGGGGACTCAGCTGGACTCGGCCTTATTTGAAGGTGCCCGATGCATTTCTGGCAAATTCGCTCAGTGTCCGACACGGGGGGTGGGGGGGGCTGCTCAGGGGTGGCAAATTCCTCTGCACGTTTGCAGTGGTGCAAGAGCTTTTGCTTAAGAAACTTATTGAGAGGCTGAAATTGTCCCCGAGGATGGGAATGAGCAATTGAAACCCCCAACGAGGGGCTTGAAACAACAGAAAATCTACCTTCAGCCCTCAAATAATATCCCCCCCCCACTATAGGCTCGGTTTGATTCAAAGAAATCAAGATGCCATTTCAGTCCGTTAACAATCCATCTCACTTTTATTGTCCATTTTTTTAAAAAGTTGGTGGTTTTCTACTCATAATTATACAATAATCCTATTTTACAAAGATTTACAGCTCTGTGAGTGCCCAGCGGTGAACAAGGCTGGGTCTGGAAAGTCTCTTAAATAATCAAACCACAATTTTTGTTTTTTTAAAAAAAAAAAAAATAAAAGGGCAAAAAGGCAACCGGCAACGAGCCGATTCAGCACCAAGCAGGACATAACAGAGTAGGAGGGTTTGTATAAAAGAAAATTTATTTCCTTGGGAGGGGGCGCAGGGAGGGGAGGACGGGCAGAGGGGCAGGTAACGAACCCCAGTAACGAGGACGGGACCCGAGCTGCCCTCCCTTTATTCTCCGCCGTGCCCCGGGCTGTGGGAGGGGGGTGATACCTACGCCAAATTAAATTCCCGAGGCTGCGTTTCCCCTCCGGCGGCTGCCCCGAGCCCAGCGCCCTCCCGCAGCCGGGACGGGCAGAGGTCGCTCCCTACGGATTTGCAGTTTTTTGGTCTCTTTGCTGCCAGCCCCGGCGTGGGTTTGCCGGCCGGGTCTGCTGCCACACTGGTGGCTCCTCAGTAGACGGGTCCCTTGACGGCCCCCGGCTCCGTCAGGCGTGCGGCAGCGTACGCCGAGGCTCCTAGGCAGGCGGCTGGCTCGCAAAATCCCGGCAAGCCAGCGGGACCAGGCAAGCCCGGCCGGCCAGCCTCTCCCGGGGAGCCCGGCAGACCCCGCTCCCCAGCCTTGCCATCGAGAGCGTGGCCGGGGATGCCGGGGAGACCTGCAACGGGAGCATGGCCATCAGCAGGCACATGGGTGCTGAGCCCAGCCTTTGCCGGGGGAAAGGGGGGGTAGCGGAGGTGCAGCAAGGGAGCGATGGCGAGGGGCTGGGAGAGCGGCCGGCAGAGCCGCAGGCAGTCAGGGTCCCTTGTCAGGACAAGGTGTAATGGTTTTAAACTAAAACAGGGTAGGTTTAGACTGGATATAAGGAAGACATTCTTTACAATGAGGGTGTACCTGGAACAGGTTGCCCAGAGAGGGGGTGGAGGCCCCATCCCTGGGAACATTCCAGGCCAGGTTGGAGGGGGCTGTGAGCAACCTGATGTGGCTCAAGGTGTCCCTGCTCCTGCAGGGGGGTTGGGCTGGGTGACCTCGAGGGGTCCCTTCCAACCCAAACCATTCTATGATTCTATGAAAGGGTGCTACACGTTGGAGCTTTGCGGGACGAAGCTGTGCAGGTTTGCAGGGGTGGGCCAGGCGGTCCCAAGCCACTGCTGGGCTCATCATTGCATCAGCAAGGGGCACGGGGGCTGCGGGGACCCCCCCCCCCCACTGCCTGCCCAGTCTGTGCCGGGGGAGAGGGGCTTACCTGGGATCCCCGGGGGCCCTGGCATGCCCGGGTGGCCACGGCCAGCTTCTCCCCGCTCACCCTTCTCGCCTCGCTTCCCTGCGGGGAAAGAAACAGGGAGGGACGGGACGGGCTTGCTACGGAGCACGGACCCTGCTGAGGGACGGCGCTGGGGGGCGAGCGTGGCGGGAGGAGGCAGGGTCAGCCCCCAGGAGGATTTTTGCCCAGCATAGTGTGGGTATGGCCACCCACCACCTACCTTTAGGTCCTATGTTGCCAATCTGCCCGGCAGCACCCAGGATGCCGGGGACGCCTCGAGGTCCCATGGGTCCGTGTGGGCCCTGCTCACCGGGTGGCCCTGGGGGACCGGGGGGTCCGGGGGGTCCCATGGCACCGACTCCACCCAGGGCTGCTCTCCTGGCGCTGACTGCCACCTCCGCCAGCTGCTCTGTAGGGCAGAGAGGGGCCGGTGTGGGACAGGACGCGGTGGCGGCCACCCGGCCAGCGCCGCCCCGCTCGCCCCCTCACCTTGCAGCATCTTCAGGACCACGTCGACGATGTGCTGGTCCCCCGCGTCCCGGCCCTGCGAGAAGAGGGGCATGCCATAAAGGGACAGTGCTCCTCCTGTCCCCGTCTGCCCCCCCAGAGCCAGTCCCACCCCAACCCCCTGGTCCGGAGCACCTCCCTGCACCCAGTGCCACCTTCCCAACCCTTCTTCATTTTCCATTTGGTCCCAGTACAAGTGCTCCTGCCTCAGCTTATGCCATGCCCGGCCACGCTGCAACCCCCTCATGGCCTTAGCTTTCTGCAGCCCCATTTTGTAAGTCTAAAATGAGGCTTTTAAGGAAAAATTCTATCCCCTGGACAGGCTGCAAAGATACGTATTGGAGGTAAACCTGCTGGTGGTGCTGTATACGGTGAGAAATAAAGAACTCTTCTCTTCTAGAAATGTGGGACCCCAGCTCAGCCCTGCTGGAGAGCTCGCGGGGAGCACTGGCATCTCCCATGCCGAACGGCAGCCGTTTCCCACAGGAATTGGTTGGTAAGAAGAGGTTGGAGGCAATTCACCCGCCGAGCTGAACAAGCTGACAGCGACAGACCCCGGGCACCACCTACGCGGTGCAGGAGGTGAGGAGGGGATGGGGAGCGTGGGGGGTACTCACCGCTACGCCCCGCTGGCCGGGCATCCCTGGCACGCCGCGCTCCCCAACGAGTCCCCGCGGGCCAGGGGGTCCTGGGTAGCCTCGCACGCCGGGTGCACCTGCATCCCCCGAGGGGCCAGGGAAGCCGAGCTCGCCCTGGATGCCTTGCTGCGGTGGGGATGGAGAGCGGCATCAGGGTCGGGGAGCCCAGCCCCATCCTGAGCACAGGGGGGCTGCGCCCTGAGACCCTGGGGACTTCCAGTGGCAACTGCTGCAGCTGGGTTCTGAACCCCAAACGGGGTCTGAACCTGAATCCAGGGCTGAGTATGGTCACTGAAGCCCACCTCCAGTGAAAAGACTTCATCAAGCGGCCAGAGAGCAGCTCCGTGGAGCGCTGCTGCCGTTGTCAGGATTGCCTCCGGCTGAGGGTCCTGCAGAGCCCCCCAGCGCAAAGGTGCGGGGAGCCCCTCACGCCCAAACCCCCACTCACTCACCTGCCCCTTTGGCCCTGGCTCGCCCGATTCACCCTGGGGACAGAGGACACAAGAAATGCGATGAGGAGACAGCACAAATTTAGAGATGCAGCTGGGAGGAGGCACACGTACCACTGCCCCCCCCCGGAGGGCACCGTGGCCGTGCTGGGGTGCGATGCTGTGGTGTCTGGGGCCGTGCCAGGCAGGAGACCCCAGCACGGCCACCGCATGTGGCCAGGAACCCACATCCAGCCCCTGCCCCCCCGACTCCACACCAGGACCTGTCCGCAGGGACCCACCTTCTCTCCCTTGAGCCCTGCGAGGCCGTGAACGCCCGGGTCTCCCTAGAGGAAAGGCAATCAGAAATGTGAACTTTCACCGCCAGCACCCATCTCCTCCGCAGCCCCTTTCCACCCGCTGCGCTCGGCTGGGATGCCGGGGGTATTGATGGAGAAAGCACCCGCTGTCCATGGGTGTCAGCCCCCACAAATGTGGGTGCCAGCCCTGTTAGACATGGGTGTCAGCAATTCCCCACCGGATCCCCCAGCCAGGCCAGGAGGGTGATGTACTCACCGTACCGCCTTTGGGGCCAGTTTTCCCTGGAGAGCCCTGGAGAAAGGAGAAGGGGGGGTCAGCCCAGCTCAGCGCAGCTTCCCTGAGCTGGACCCCGTCCCCTGCACCCAGTCACCTTGTCTCCTTTGACTCCTGGCAAACCTTGGGGTCCTGGGATCCCTGGCGGACCCTGCTCACCCTTGGGCCCCTGGAGATCCAAGGTAGCACGGGGAAAAGAGAGAAGTGAGTGAGAAGAGGCCGTGGGAAGACCTTCCTCCCCCATCGGAGCATCCTCTCCAAGGCAGCGAGACGCATGGGGAGCTCCCTGACCCCTCCAACAGCTCAGGGTGCCCCACAGCATCCCAACCTGAAAATGATGGAGGAGCCTCCCCTCCAGCCGCTCCAAGATGGGGGGGGTTCCAGCAGGGATGGGGCCCCAGCCCCCCAGAAGCCAGAGGGACAAAGGTCACTTTTTGGCTATTTTCCACCCTGGGAAAGCCTCCAAGAGGGGCTGGGCAGCCTCCCCGCTCTCACCGGGCTGGGAGGAAATTCCTTTCCTGGCTGGGGGTGCAAACCCAGCGTGGCCCTGGGCCCGCTAATCCCCCCGCTATTTGCCCCGTCGGCTAATCCCTCGCCCCGGCAGCCAGGCACAGCGGGATGGGGCTCATGATCGACCCCGGCCGTGATCAAAGCAAGGTCTGTGCAGCAGTGCCAGCCATGTCCTGCCGCCCCATCCCTCCTCCCCAGCCCAACGCCCCGGGCTGAGCATCCCGGCACCGTGCTGAGGCAAAGCCCCGCTCCCCAGCCCGGCTGCGGGCACAACTCACCACTTTCCCCTGCTCACCGGGGGGGCCCACGAGGCCACGCTCGCCCCGGTCGCCCTGCAGAGACCCAGGAGGAGAGAAGAGTCAGGGGCAGCTCCCGGCACCGCCACAAACCCCGCAGTGCCCCGGACTCACCTTCATCCCGGGGACACCCGGTGGTCCCTGCTCACCCCGAGGGCCAGGCTCACCCTAAGAGGGGTAAAAAAACAAGCAAACAGAAAAAGAAAAACCAGCAGGCCAGCTGCCTTCTCTTGCATTCGCATGCCCTCATCTGCCCTTCATCCTTCCCTGAGGGGCGTGTGGCCCTGTCCTTGTCCCCTGCAGCCAGACACAGGGCTGCCACTGCACCGGGTGGCCAGGGCGGTGCTGGGTGCAGGGCTGGAGACGTGGCCCCGGGGGCTTCCCCATGAGGAAGTTGATGCTGGGGGAGAGGGGAGTTGGGGGGGGATGAAAGACCCAGCTCTGCTTTCTGTTTGACAGCAAATAGGGGGGGAAAAAAAAGAGAGAGAAAGTGCAACCCCCAAGGCTGTGCCCTGGAGGAACACGGTGACCTCTCCGTACTTACGATCTGCCCCGGGGCACCGGTGACACCGGGCTGGCCCCGAGCACCCGCTTCACCCTGCGAACGGGAGACAGAGGCGGCTCAGGGGCAGCCAGGACAGGGGAGGGGACGGCAAGGGGACAAGGCGGGGGGGCTGCGGGCCCTGGGACCCTCTAGGGTGAGCGGGGCCGCAGGGCGGGTGCTTGGAGGGGGTTACTCCCCAGACCCACCTTCTCTCCTGGGCCACCTTTGCTTCCCGGCTGGCCCGGCAAGCCCTGCGGAAACAAAGCCAGGATCGAACCCCGTGCACAGCACCGGAGGCAGCGACCCTGCCTGGTGCCCCGCGTCCTGCTGGGTGCTGGCCCTGCACCCTGGCACCACCCAGGGATGGGGGTGCCACCCCACAGGTAACGGGGTACGTGCCCGAGCAGGGGGGCTCCCATGCTCCCATACTCACAGCTTGTCCCCGGTGTCCCGGCATTCCCGGGCGGCCAGCCTGTCCCACGCCACCCTGCAAGGGACAGAGAGGTCATTACTATGTGGTGTCCACAGGTGGGACAAGGGACTCCTGGCCATAAGGGGATGCTGCCCTTGACCCCGTGGGGACAGCCATGCTCCACGAGTCAGGAGATGCCACATCAAGGGCCGAGCCCTTATGCCACTTGCTGTCCCTGTTATTTCCAGCAAGCACTGGTACGAGGAACAGCACGTGTCCGTTCCCTGTTGCTGGCGCAGGAGCTCACCTTCACGCCTGGGATTCCCGGGGTGCCGTCTTTGCCATCGATGCCCGGGAGACCCTGCGAAAGGGGCAAGAGTTGCTCGGTCTGACACCTCCAAGAGGGACTGAAAAGCTCGGGGTGGGGGCAAAAAAAGGCTGGGAAGGGAAAGGAAAGCTCCAGCCCTGCGCGGAGCAAGGGTGCAAGGATGCAGGATGGCCCAAGGAGATCTTCTCCTTGCAAGGAGCTCAGCCCTGGATGCGGGCGCAAGTGCTGTCGGCTGTACTTACGTTCTCCCCCTTGGGGCCGATGTCTCCCTGGGGGCCCCTGATGCCACGGCCACCCTAAGAGCAGGAGAGGGCAAGCGTTACTTCAGCCGCCCTCTCGGTGCAGGGGACGGAGCTGGGAGAGGGAAGAGATGCCCATCGAGGCACCCCAGGCAGAGCCCCCCGTCCGTGCTGGGGAGCGGGGCCAACCTGGGGAAAAGGGGGCATCGGCATCACAGGGGGCACGGCGCTGCCCTCCCTGATGGGGCGGGTTACCTACCAGGTCTCCCTTCTCACCAGGATCCCCAGGTGGTCCCTTGGGGCCTTCCCTGCCCTAGAAGGGAGAAAGACGGGGGCTGAGCAGCAAAGTGCAGGGTCCCCCGCCTGCCCTGCAGCCCCTGGGGGAGGAGGGAGGGCACTCACCGGCCGCCCGGCCGCTCCGATTGTCCCGACCATCCCCTTGTAACCAGCAGGACCCTGCGAAGAGATCACAGGGTGGGGGTCAATTCCTCCCATCCCAACCTCAGTCCCCCCCCAGCCAGGTCCGACCCCACCAGCAAGAGGCAGGGTCCGGCTCCCCGGGGTGGCCAAGCAGCCCCGTTAGCCACGGTCCTGGGGAGCAGCCTCCAGCCCGAGGAGCGTGGCCACCACGCAGCCCTGGCGAGCGGGTCACCCCGACCCCAGGCACCCCACCGGTGCTTACCGTCTCACCCTTGGGTCCCGCCATCCCGGGGTAACCCCTCAGGCCCTGTGGTCCCTGCAGGGGGGGAAACAACAGCGGCTTAGCTGGGAACAGCCCCGGGAGCTGCCCGGGGGAAGCCGCAACTAGAGCAGAGGCTGGGACTGGCACTCGGACAGTTTTTGCCAAACACGGGGGGTTTCAGTCCCGCCGCTTGCTCCTGGTTCTGCAGCCCCCCCGCCGGGCGCCTTTCCAGCTGTCGGTTCAATAACAGCAACGGGCCCAAACTGGTGCTGCTCCCCCGCCCCAAAGCCCTTGGCTTCAAAGCAGTTTTGCCCTTTCCCAGACCCAAGGGCTCAGCCCATTAATTGCTTTTCATCTTCAAAGTGCTCAGCAAGCTCCAACGGCTTTAATCCCTACATCCCCACAGCGAGCTGGACGCTGCACCCCCCCGGTTCAGGTGGGGTAAGGGGGGGGTCAGTGCACACGAGCAATTTGTCCCTGCCCCGTGAGTTATCCACGTGAACGTGCATGAACGACCCAGGTGCCCGAGCTGGCGCTGACCCCAGAGGTCTCCATCGGGATGCAGCTTTGCCACCCTCCCAGCAGCAGCCCCATGGCTGGGAGGAAGGAGATGGCTGGGACGAAGGCTTTGCCCAGGTTGCAGCGGTGGGTCCCCGGGAGCAGGGACACACTGGTGTCACATCCCCGGTGCCTGGGGCCAAGCACAACCCGGCTGCCCCCAGCCCCTGGGGCACACGGGGGGCAGAGCAGCAGAGAGCTATAAATACGTTACCGGAGGGCCTGGGACACCTTGTTCTCCAGAGACGCCAATGTCACCTTTGGGGCCCTGGGGAGGGATGGAGAGGAGAGAGGTGAGTGTTGGGGTACAAACTGTCCCAGGGACCCAAGGCTCCCTCACCTGGGACCAAGCAGGGGATGGGGACAGGTCCCCTTGCCCAGGGAGGCACCGTGGGACGATCACCCTGTCCACCCTCCATCTGCCAGCGCTGGATCTTCCTCCTGCCTCTCCTGCCTCTTTTCCCCCTTTCTCTCCCCGGAGCCCCCCACCCTCCAGTCCAACCCCAGCTCCCCCAGGCATGCCTGGCTCCTCCTGGGAAGCCGCCAGAGAGGTCACTCACCTGCCTGCCCTGCCTGCCGGGCTCCCCGAGGGCACCAGGGCGGCCTCTGTGTCCCTAAGGGCGAAGAGGAGGGTGGTGAGCATCCCTGGGCAGGGCAGTGGGGTCGAGGTAGCGTCCTGACGGCCACGTCACCCAGAGCCACCCTGCCCGCAACGGCCCACCGCAGGGTGCCTGCTGGCGATGCGGTGGGGCTCAGCATCCCACTGGTGTGCGGTGGGGCTCAGCATCCCACTGGTGACGTGGTGAGGCTCAGCATCCCACTGGCATTTGGTGAGGCTCAGCATCCCACTGGTGACGCGGTGGGGCTCAGCATCCCACTGGCATTTGGTGGGGCTCAGCATCCCACTGGTGACACGGTGGGGCTCAGCATCCCACTGGTGACACGGTGGGGCTCAGCATCCCACTGGTGTGGTGGGGCTCAGCATCCCACTGGTGTGGGTGGGGCTCAGCATCCCACTGGTGTGGTGGGGCTCAGCATCCCACTGGTGACGGTGGGGCTCAGCATCCCACTGGTGTACAGTGGGGCCCAGCATCCCACTGGTGTGCAGTGGGGCTCAGCATCCCACTGATGTGTGGTGGGGCTCAGCATCCCAGCATCCCACTGGTGTGCAGTGGGGCTCAGCATCCCACTGATGTGTGCGTGGGGCTCAGCATCCCACTGGTGTGCGGTGGGGCTCAACATCCCACTGGTGTGCAGTGGGGCTCAGCATCCCACTGGTGTGCAGTGGGGCTCAGCATCCCACTGATGTGCGGTGGGGCTCAGCATCCCATGGGATGTGGTGGGGCTCAGCATCCCACTGGTGTACAGTGGGGCCCAGCATCCCACTGGCGATGCGGTGGGGATGCTCGCCAGGTTTAACCCTCTGGGCTTTGCAGTGGAGGAGGTGGGCAGCAGCAGAGCGGGGGGTTTGGCAGGGGGTCTCACCCCCCAGGAAGGGGCTGGTAGGAGCTGGGGAGCCATGGGGGACCCCTCCCACAGCCCCCAGGGCTCTCTGAGTGTGCATGCCCCTGTGGTCCCTCCCCGGGCCGGGGAGGGCTCCTCCGCTCAGGCGCAGCATGCTGCAAGTGGAGGTCCCTGTTTGCTCCCTGGCAGCTCCAGGGTTCCCTTACCTTCAGTCCCTGCAGTCCCTGGGGGCCCTTGGGCCCTGGCGGGCAGCTGGTCGGGCACTGGTGGGGAAGGAGAAACAGCGGTTGAGTTGGGAAAGGACCCAGAGGCTGTGGAGAAGCCATGCTGGAAAGGACGGGCTTCCACGCCGCGCAGTGCAGCGGGGCTGTGCAGTGATACAGGGCACCCATCATTTTGGCTGGGGACTCTGCCCCCAGTTACCAAATTACACTGGTGGCTGTATCTCAGGCCAGGGCAGCAAAGCTCCTCCAGCTACCCTTAGCCTGCAAAGGCCAGCAAGGAGGGACAAGGTAATGGCAGCTCTCACCAAGAAATCAGCGCTGCCTTCCAGTCCTTGGATGTGTCCTGGGGGGCCCTGGAGGGAAGGAGACCATCAGCATCAAACCATATCAGCACTATTTTACAGGAGGGGTGAATGTTACACCTGGGAGGGAGGGGAGCAAGGCGGGAGGTGTGAGCCACAGCCCCAGTCCCAGCTGCCAAAGCCTGAGCTGAAGGGCTGGGGGATTTTTTTTCCTTCCTGCGGAAACTGGTGATGATTGGGGAGATACTCACGGGTTTCCCTGGAGGGCCTGGGGGACCCCGTGGGCCGTCGGGTCCAGGGTCACCCTGGAAAAAAACAACCCCAAGAAAAGAGATTTAGGGGTGGGGAGGTGGCAGGTACTGCTGGAGTCAGGGTGGAGAGGGGTGATGAAGCACCAGCGACCCAGGCTGTCTCAGCAGGAATTCGGGCATCCCCCAGCCACGAGCTGAGAGGGGATGCAGCTGGGGGACCCTGCTTCAGGCACAGAGTCTGTCACCCCTCCGTCCCCACCATAGCACCCCTCTCACCCATATTACAGGCTCATCCCTGTTTACCCCAGGAGCCCTGAAGTGCGGAGGAGTGGATGCTGGGGTAAGGAGGGGAGGTTTTCCCGTGCCCCCTCCTGCCCCCTCACCTTGGGTCCCAGCGCGCCGATCTCTCCAGGAAGCCCAACCTGGCCTGGAAGCCCCTTAAGGAGAAGAAAAACATTCACCGAGTGAGAGAGGCCAAGCCCTGACACCCCCCCTTTGGGGGTGCTGAGATTTCAGCTCTTCCAGAACAACCCCGAGCGGGGTTCCCGGCCGCCCACAGCCCCAAAATTGAGGCACTTACGGGGGGTCCTGGCAGCGAAGGGCCCTGCAACGAGAAGAAAGACACGATGAGTTCGAATCCTCCAACCTCCCCCCCTTCAAATCCACCAGCAGCCCTGCCCCGAGCAGGGCGATGCCCACACCACCACAAAGGGTGCGGATGGGGGGGCCGGGGCTGGGTCCCCGCTCTGCTCCCACCCTGCTCGTGGGTGACCAGGGAGCGGGTGCTGGAGCCAGGAGTGGGTGCAGCACCAGCACCCATGGGAGAGGCAGATACTCACGGGGAGCCCCGGTGGCCCTGGGAGTCCAGGCTGGCCCTGCCGGGACAGAAGGGGAGAGTCAGGAGCCAAAACGGGAGGGTCTGGCTCCACCAAGCCCTGTTCCACTGCTAAAATTCACCCCTCCCCAGACCCAGTCTCAGTGCCCCCTCGTTGCCAAATACTCCATCACCCCATTCCTGCATCCGCGCATCCCCTCCGGAGCGATGGGACTGGTCCCAGCCTGGCCAGGCCCCCCCGGCTGCAGGGGGGGAAGGTGGGAGCCCGGAGCGGGGAGTCCTCGCTTACTTTAAGTCCTGGCCCGCCAATGGGTCCTGGCTCCCCTTTGGCTCCCGTCAGGCCCTGCAAGAGGAGAGACGGCGGGAGGTTATTGCCAGCCCTTCTGCTCTCCAGCCAGACGATTCGGCTGCGGCTTTTTTCCCATCACGAGGGGTCAAGGGTTATTTAGCGGGGAATTTGTGCTTGTCACCGCTGTGCACATCACGCAGCAAACCTGGAGGTGAAGCCAAGCCCCACGGCACAGGGAGCCTCGCAGCGATGCCCCCACGAGCTGCCCTGCTCCAGGACCCTGTGCCGGGGCTCGGCAGGGACCCTCATGCCACAGGGCACATCCAGCACGGCTGTCCCAGCCCCGGCAGAGGCACGCGGGGAGCCGGCCCATCCATGATCCCAGTGATATCAACTCCGGGTCACTCCCTGGCTCCCTTGTCCCCCACTCCAGTGCATGTGAGGGCTGCGCCAGTGCAGGGGTTTGGGGTTGGATCCCTGCAGCTGATGGCCTGAGCTTCACCTACCGGCTAATTCCTGCATGCTGCTGGGCATGGGGGGACGGCACGAGTGGAGACCCCCTCGCTCAGCCCAGCTCCGCTCAGCCTCCCTATTCAAGGGAGCTGAACTCTTTTGCAGGCAGATGAGCCTGGATGAATAATGCATGCTTCTAACGGCAGTTTTTATTCTATTCACTTGCTATTGAAGAATAACTAAACCCCAAAAGATTTATGAAGTGCCATCCAGAGGCACAGATGAGGTCCCTGAGGTTGGGGTTTCCTTCTGATGAGCGAGCAAATGTCCGAGGCTTGCGGGCCCTTACCCGTGCAGTGCTGCACCGGGGCGGGGGGCAGGCACCCAGCCCAAACCCCCTTTGGCGCCCATCATGCACCCCTGCGTACCCTGGCCGGGGGAGCGTGGGGCAGGAGCCAGCCACAGGGCAGGGTAAGTAGGCTGCCCCATCCCCTTTCTGCCTGCCACCTCTGCCCGGGGCTGCGCTTCTGCCAGGGAGGGGACAGTGGGCCAAGTCACCACGTGGGTGCTAAGGGGCTGGCTCTGGGGGGGTCCTGGGATTGCTCCGGATTTATGTTGGAGGAAACGAGCGCTGAACCAGGGCTCAGGACAGCAGTAAAGGGCAGGGAAAAGCCTTTTCTGCTCAGGGATGCCGGTGCTGTGCCCGGGCGCAGCTCTCACCCTGCCTAGAGTGGGGGTGCACTTTGGGGGCAGCGGGAGGGGGTGGCAGCAGCCCTGCCCCAACCCCTGCCTGCATCTTCTGCTGTGGTTCAAAAGGTGCTTTCAGCTCCCGCACGAAGGGATTTGGGCACTTTCTTATGTGCGACAGAAAAGGATCACTGCGCCGGGGGTAAGAGGAGTTTGCTGTGAGCTGGGGGCTGTGGCTAGGGGGTCGGTACTCACGTCGATGCCCGGCTTCCCTAGGGGCCCGTCTGCACCAGGGGCTCCAGGCTCCCCCTTGAGACCCTTTAAAAGAGAAGAGGCGTGGGGGGTAGATTGAAAGGAGCAACTCCAGAAGGGGCAAGACCATGGGCGAGCTGCCAGGAGGCATGGGTACTCACCGGGGACCCGGGGGCTCCAGCTGAGCCTTTGTCACCCTGGGGAAAGGGAAGAAGGTTGTAAAAAGGGGTCTGTCACCCTGCAGAGCCAGGCCTGGCAGCGCAGGGCGCTCAGGACCCCTGTCTCCCATCCGCCTCCCCGCGCCGGAGCGAGATGCTGGATCCCCCGGTGCAGCAGCCAGGTCGGGATGGGGCCAGTGTTGAGACGAGCAGGCTGTGCTGGGGTTGCTGGAGGGCTGTGGCTGTTCTGGGTATAAATAGCACTAAAATAACACTCTGGGGCAAGTCTCGGAGAAAGGGCGCTTTCTGCTGGCTCACAGATCTCACCTCTGTTCAGGCTCCCTCCCCATAACCCTGGGGGGGGTCCGGAGCCACGGCCGCCTGCCACAGCCCTCGGCCACGTTGCCACGCTGCTGGCACCCAACCTGGGTGTCCTGCTCCCCGCCGGCCCCCCCTCCTCACTGGGAACCTCTGGGCTGATCCCTGCATCCGAGCCTTCTCCGCTGCCCAGACCAGGGTGCCCCAAGCACCCTGCACCCAAACCTCCCGTCGCTTTCCTCCCCAAAAAGCATTTCAGGCCGCATTTCCCGAGGTGATCAGGAGGCTGCTGTCCCAGGGAGGTGGATGGAGCCCCGGGGTGCAGGAGCTCTGCTCCCCCATGGCATCGTTGCTGCCCAGGGTCACTGGCAAAGCTGGGGATGCTCGTTCTGCCCCAGCCGGGGAGCAGCACACTGCAGGAACCGCACGGCATGGGCACCCCTGCCCTCCGCCAAGCCTCTGCCCCAACACAATGTCCCTCTTTGTGCTGCGGGTCCCCTCCTCCCTCCCTCCAGCCCGCACAGGTTCCCAGCCGCACCGTACTCACGTCAATGCCATCCACTCCCGGCACTCCTGGAGGACCGGGGGGCCCTCGTGGACCAGGTTCTCCCGGTGGCCCTCGCTAAGGGGAAAAAAGGGACAGGACCCAGGTCAGAAAGGAAGAGTCGGACCCCGAGAGATGCTGGGGGTCAGAGGGGGCCCAGGATGCAGCGCTTGCTGTCAGTGTGTGCTGGGGATCTGTCTCCAGAGCGCTGGGATGGAATGAGCACCCCAAGGCATCAGAGCTCTGCCCCTCCCCACGGGTCCCCCGCTGCCTGGCCTGGGGTCCCCGGGAAAAGGCATGGATGGAGAAATCCAGGAAATCTCCCCCCACGCTGGCACAACCAGCTCCCCATCCCCTGCCCCATTTCTACCCCATTGCTGCCCCCCTGCCCTGGTGCTCACGGGGCTCCTGCCCCAGCAGAGCGGGGCAATGGCAGCGCTTGCAGAGGCCCCTCTCAGCTCGGGGTGCAAGCCCAGCACTGGGATTTCTAAGAGCTCTGGGCAGGGTTTAGGTGCCTGAAGCCCCGGTATGGAACGGGGACCCCGAGCCCCTCTGTGGGCGCACCCCTCCCTGCGCTGGGCTGGCTTGCTGCCCGCAGCACCGCTCCGCAGCATCGCACAAAAGCACCATTCAGCCGGCGGCAGGGGAGCTCCCCGAGCAGTCTGGCCCCAGCTTTGAGGTTTGCACAGGACTCCGCAGGAGCGACTTTGCAAAGAAATCTCTGTTATCCTAATGGGGTGTTTGGGGGGGGGGGGGGGGGGGGAAGAGACTCCGGTCCCAGAGACCAAACCCCTGGTGTTCCTGGAAATGAAAACCAGACGGGCTGGCTGGGGCTGCACGCCTGCGACTCCGCCATCCTTCCAGGCTTATTTATTTTAAAGTGAAATGTATAAGGATGAGAGGTGTTGCTGGTTTGCTCGCAGAACCAGGAAAGCCCCGGCTTCACCTGGGAGGCAAACCCCACGGTCGGGGTGGGAGCGAGCACCCATCCATGGGGGCACCCATGAATGCCACCTTTGTCCAGCCTGGATGATTTCCGAACGGTTCCTTGTTCCAAGAGCTCCCGCGTCCCCCTTGCTCCCACCGGAGCCCGCTCCCCTGGCCAGACCTTGCTACCAGAAGCCCACAGGCATCCCGGGGCGGGGGGGTTGTTAGGAGGGCACCTGCCCCCCCCTCCATCTCTCCGCAGCACGGCTGGCTGTGCCGGCAGGCAGCTCAGGAGCCACATGGGAAGATTTTTTCCAAAATCTTTTCTAAAAATTAGATTTTTGCAGTTGCAATGCAGGGAGAGTTTTTCTCTTTTCCGGTGGGATCCCAGGAGGAACACTGCCTGCCCCGCCTGGAGGAGAGGGAAACCTTCCCTTTGCTTCTCTCCTGCTCCTGGGTGAGTGCAGAGCGGAGAGCCCGCCAGGGACCCCCGGCCCTCAGCGCCTCCGCCACTGGTGTCCCCCCACTGCTGTCCCTCGGGGAGCCCCCACAGAACCCCGGGGCAGCCCTGGGAGGGTCAGAGCCCCCCCTCAGCCCTGCTCAGCCCCCCCTCAGCCCGGCTCTGCAGTGCGTCCCAGCAAAGCAGAGGCAAATAAGGATTTTCCCAGGTGATGGGAGGCAGAAGATCTGGCAGCTGCTGGGGAGGGAAACAGTGGAGAGTGCCCCACGGGGAAAATAAACCCAAACTTGTTTAGCTAATGAGTCCCAAACTTCAAGCCGTGCAGCTCAGCCCTGTCCCCGTCTCACGGGGCCGGAGGCAGCTTTTGGCATGGAGAGGTCCCCCCGGTGGGTCAGGGCTGTGGGTCCCAGTTGGGGGCTGCTCCCATACCCCCCCTCCCCCCCCCCCATGGGGCATTCCTGGGAAAAGCAAGCAAAAGGTGCTGGGGAAAGAAGCAGCACATTCCAGGGGTGCTCAGCATTGCGAGCAAGCGTCTGCAACGGGGGGGGGGGGGGGGGAAGTGGGGACGGTCCCCACTCTGTCCCCCATCCCAGCCCAGTGAGGAGGGGGACCAAGCAGAGGACTTACGAGCTGGGCCAGGCAGAGGCAGGCGGCTTGGAGCAAGAGCCAGAGCTGGAGAATGGGAGAACAGCCGGCCATGGCGAGGGTGGCCAGCACCGAGCGGCGGTGGCCTCGTCTCACTGCGCTCAGGTACTCAGCAGCCCCGACTGCACAGCCGGACACCGGAGGAGGAGGGGGCTCATTAATATGGAGCAGTGGGATGAGGGCAGGCGGGCGGCCCCTGGCCCCCCCCGCCCCCGGCTCAGGTGAGCCCGTGGTTATTTTGGGCTGGACGGACGGACGGTGACGGAGGATTTGGCACGAGGGCAGCGGGGGATTCGGCACGAGGGGCATAAAAGGGCTTTAATACAGACAAGGGGCTGGGGCGGGGGGAATGAGCTGGGGGGGCTGCTGCTGGAGCTGCACGTGAGACCCCAGCCAGGACATCTGCATGGGCACCCCCAGGAGTGCCAGGGTGTCCCCTGTCGTGTCCCCATCATGATGCCCGTGCCATGGGGCACCGTGCTGCCCGGGGCTGGGGCTGTGGTTGCCCCCACCCCCCGGGATGGGTCAGCAGTGGGAGCTGGTTCCTGCCACCCTGGGTGATTTCTCATGTCTCTGACCCCGTTTCTCCCCTGTCAGCCCCTGTACCCCGCTGGGGGAACCAGGGCACCCCTGCAAAATGCCCCCGTGGCCCCCGTGTGGCACTGCCAGCGGATGGGGGCTGTGCTGGGGGGTCATCGGCTGGTCCCCACAGCACTGGCAGGACACACAGACGGTGTCCGGGGGGGGACGGATGCCCAACTCATCACCCCCCTGGGCCCAGCTTCGCCCACCCAGCTCCTGCCTTTGCTGGCAGCCGCCCCCTCCGAGCTCGCCGCCCCCCAGCCCCGGCACGGTGCAGCGCTGCCAGGGAACACAGGGATGATTCATCTTGGCGATTTCTTCCTCCTCCTCACGGAGGGCTCGAAGGCTCCGTGACGAGCCGCTGCAGACTGATTCATCAGTGCTGGGGGGGCTCGGTGGCTGCTGCCCGCCCCGCAACCTTGCTAGCAGGCAGGGGGCCATCCCAGCACACAGACCAGTCAGGACTGGTGATGCACTGGTGATGCTGGTATCTCCCCTCCGGTTCTTTCTCCCCGTATCCCAGCCCGGCACAGGGATGGGCCGGTGGGCTCCTGCCCTCCCCGCTTCTCCGATGGGCAGCGAGAGCCGCTCTGAGCCTCGGCAGTGGCAGGGAAGCACTTCCACCAAAACCTGGTGTTTTGCAACAAAAAATCCTTTGGGCGCCGGGCCGAGCGCACCTTGGTTTCAGAGCAGCTAAATCTGGAACCTCCCCATTCGTGCAGCCGCTGGGCTATTCCTGCTTGTGCCCGAGGCAGATGCGTCCCAGCTCCATCACCCAGCCCAGCGCCTTTCTGGGACACGAGTGTCACTTTTGGAAGCCTTATGTAATTTCAAGTGACTCTCAGATTACTACACAGTGACATATTTTTTTTCTCCTTTTGATGCCATTGCTCATTTGATTGCAGCTTTTCATGTGTCGCCGTTTCTCACGTTCTCCCCCCAGCACCTCAGCGTGGCAATGCCAGGCTTTGATTTATGAGCTCCATCTTGTTTAAAAGACTCCATCTCTTTCTGCCCCCATTAATTTTACCATGGGATACAACCGGGACATTTGCCTTTGACCAGTGCCCCCCCCCCCCCGTACCTGGGGGTTAAGTGTTACAGGGTCTGCCCCACAGCCCTGGGGGTCCCCCTCACTTTCCCAGAGGAGCTGTGGGAGGATCAGGCCCGCGGTGACCTGGCACCGGGTGCAGCCACGTCCCAGACTGTCGCGACAGTGTGAGAAGCGGGGTTAGGGCAGGCCAGGGCCCCAGGAGAGCCGTGGGGCGGCCCTGAGCCACAGGAGCCTCTGTGGGGCAGAGCCTGGCCCGGGTGGGGATGGAGGAGCTCAGCGGGGACCTCCACCTCCACCTCCTCCTCCTCCTCCTCCACCTCCACCGCCTCCTCCAGGGAGCACCCCTCTGCTCAGCCCCCCCACACCCCACAGCACCCCTTCCATCCCACAGCCAGCCCCCCCCAAACCCTCTTCCCAGAACCCATCCCCCCACCCAGCCACCCGAATCCCCCCAGCCAGCACCTCCAGAGCCCCCAGTCCCCCCAAGCCCCCCCCAGCCCCCAGCCAGCACCCCTGTACCCCCAGCCAGCACCCCCAAACCCCCAGCGCCCCCAAACCCCCCAGCCGGCACCCTCGTACCCCCAGCCAGCACCCCAGACCCCCAGTGCCCCCAAACCCCCCAGCCAGCACCCCTGTACCCCCAGCCAGCACCCCCAAACCCCCAGTGCCTCCAAACCCCCCAGCCAGCACCCCCAATGTACCCCAGCCAGCACCCCCAAACCCCCCTGTGCCCCACTCCCCCCCGCCAGCACCCCCAGACCCCCAGTGCCCCCAAACCCCCCAGCCAGCACCCCTGTACCCCCAGCCAGCACCCCAGACCCCCAGTGCCCCCAAACCCCCCAGCCAGCACCCCTGTACCCCTCACGCCCCCCCCCCCTCCCCCCCCCCGGCCACCCCCACCCGCCGTCCCGCCCCCCGCCCAGCCCGTCGCGTGACCCTGCCCATTCATGCCTCCCCCGCCCCCGCCCCGCCTCCTCCGATTGGCTCCCGCGGGCGCAGCCGCGCCGCAGCGAATCAACGGCGGGGGGGGGCGGTGGGGCGGGGGGGGGGATGGGGGGGAGGGAAGCGTTAAAGCGCGCGCGCTGCCGCCTATTGGCTCCTCCCCTTCGTCGCTCCGCCCCCGCTGGCGGCCGGAAGCAGGAAGCGGCGGGCGCCCGGGACGGCGGCGCCGTGACCCGCGGGCGGGCTGCGCCGGCCGCGCCATGACGGGCAAGTCGGTCCGCGACGTGGACCGGTACCAGGCGGTGCTGGCCAGCCTGGTGGAGGAGGAGAACAAGTACTGCGCCGACTGCCAGGCCAAAGGTACCGGCGGGCTCCCCGCGGGCCGCCTCGGCTGAGGGGGCGGCGGGGCCTGGTGGGCCGGGGCGGTTGTCACCCCCTCGGTGCCGGCGTGTGGCGGGGCGCTGCCCCCCCTCCCCGCCGCTTGCTGCCGGGACGGCGGGCTCTGGGGGCCCTCCGGTGTCCCCCCCTCCCTGGGGCCCGCTGCAGCGGCGAGAGGAGGGACGGCTCCTCCGGGAGGGCGGGCCCGGCCGGGCCTTGGGGGGCGACGGCTCTAGCCCCCGCACCCCCCACCCCACTCCCCCCGGAGCCGCCGGGGCTTGCGGTGTGCAGCCCCCCCGTGAGCCCGCAGGGAAAGCCCCGGCTGCGGGCAGGGGCAGCGGTGGTGCCCAAGGCTGGGGCCGGGCGGTGCGGGGGCTGTAGCAGAGTCGGTGGCTTCCCCTATGGTTAGGCAGGTGCTTGGTATTGGGGGGGGGAAAAAAAAAATTTTAAAAGCCCCAGACTTGGCTTCAGCGTGGTTTAGTTCACTGATAGTTGCAGCTGGAGGTGCTCCTGTCAGAGCATCTGCTCCTGGTGCTTCTCTGACCCCGCTTCTGCGGCTCCGCTGGGCCCGTCCTTCGAGTGGAAAACTGCCCGAGATCGGGTGTGGAAACTCATCGGCCCCCTGGCTGCGCTGGGGCTTGATCTCAAACGCCAGTGTGGAGCCCCTTCATCGCGTACGGGGACTGCTCTTCCGGAGAAGTTTTGTGTTAAGAGGAGCCTGGAAAGCTGGTGTTGCGTAATTTTGGAGGGGATTCCAGCTGAGGAGTAATGCCCTGTAAATCAAAGCTGTAACGGGAGCAGCAGATTGTGTTTAGAGACTCAGGTAGGAGCAGTATTTGAAGGTGCAGTGTGTAAGAAAAAGGAAGGAGTTGTAGCTAGCCCTGGAACCAAGTACCAGTGATGGAATTACATTTTGTCCTGTTCTTCCTTTTCCACTTAATGCTGATTTCAAGGCATGTTGCAATCCTTACTCTTCTTAGAAAGAAGTGGGGTAGAGAGGAAGTTGGATGTAAATGTCTGAATTCTAGGAGACAAAGCCAAATGAATAAAACAACTGTTACTTGTTCCATGGTGATGCAGATGCCTTTCTGTAGCTTGCTATTGTGAAATGCTTTGCTTTCCTGTAGCAAAAGGGTTAAGGTTATGCCCATGCCTACCTACAATCCTGTGTTAATGAGCTACTATAATGCTTTGGAGATCTGAACTTGAGGCTTGTTTCCCAATAGCTGCAATAAATGAACTTGGAGCAGGGGCTGTCTTTCTGTGCCCATCTGTAAATGGGAGACTTGGTCACCTCAGCGTGACCTCTAAAAACTGCAGAGAGCACTGCTGAACAATGTTAAAAATGGTGCTATTAAGGCTTTTTTTCAGCCCTTCTCCAAAAAAACCCCAAACCATAGTAACCTCATCGTAACAACCTGTCTTATCTTGGAGATGGTGTATTTTGGGATGCTTCACACCTGGGTTTGGTTGACCATGTAAGTTGAAGTGTGGTGGTGTTGGCAGAGCGCAAAACATTCCTCTTGCTTGCAAACTGCTTATCTCTTGGCTCCTAATGCCAGCACCAAGGGCAAAAATAGCTGTCTTGTCCTCTCTTTTGAGGCATGAGACAGTAATGTACACAATATGGAAACAAATTCTCATCACAGTTCCAGGATACTTGTTTTGATGTGATTATATGGCTTCTCCTGTTCGTACTGTATCCTGGAAATGCAATATTCCATTAGTTACGTGTAGAAGTCGAAGCGTACAGTTCAGTGTTGCCACTAAAGCTGGAAGCTGCTTGTGTCTGGGAAGATAGATAGGTTGCAGGCTTCCATTGTACTGAGTTAGCTGGCAAAGTAATTATCTACTCTACTAATGAGATTCATGGAGGTGTGAGATCTCATTCTTCAGGGCAACATACGGAGTCTGTGGCCGCAGGAGGCGTATATGCAATAAGCTCTCCAGACAGGTATCTGACTGTAATTGGGGCCAGTCAAAGCATCATACTGGGCTACATTTCTGGGTTCTCCCAGCAAGGCACTGGTGCTGGTTTGCAGCGATGACAAGGAAGGCTTGATGTTAATTCTTAGGACTGCTGAAAGTAACTGCAATGCTCTGCTTTGTGTATGGAAATGAGGCCCAGGTGTACTTGTGCAGAGTAAAGAGCACATTTTATTTGATATATGGCTTCTTAATAACTAAAACTCTGTGCAAGTCTGCACTAATGAGAGGCCATGTGGTATTTGCCAGCTCCAGATGGCTTCCCTCACATTTCCAGTGCTACCTGGAAGAATAGCTGCTTTTCTGTACTGATGGTTGCTGGGTTTTCACCTGATTGCGAGTCTGACTATGCTAGTTGGGATACACGAGGAATATACTTGTGTACAGTTGTGTGAAGAGCAGTTTGCCAAGGTCACGGCTGAAATCTGGTCACCAGCCGCTGGTTGGTGGTGGCAGGTGCTGTTTCTTCTGCTGGCTCACTCCTTTGTCAGCTCCCATTCAACATCAGAGGGATTTTTGCATGACTTTCAAAGTTGAAGGCAAGGTAGGAACCTGGCAGCTCATACAGTGCCTATCAAGACACTTTTACAATAAAACACTGGCTTTTGACCATATGTTTTTATGCTGAAGCTACTGAATTTTGTAGTGGTTTGCTGCTTGATCTGAGCATTTCAAAGCTTGCATGACACATAGGCAGAGACTGTTCAGATGCCACCCACACTTCCATTATTCCTGTTCCCGATGACCTAACTACTTGCTGGGTTTCATTACTGTATTTTTTCCTCTTCTATATACAGAGCTAAATGAGATTACAGTACCTGTTGGTGTGAGCCGCAGTGCTAGTACGTACCCACTTGATTTCATGCTCTGTAGAAATTCTCAGTGTTAGGGTAAAAGTTGAGTTGTCAGGAACATCAGCTCTGATGCTGGCTGCTGGTTGGGCACCGCACTCTGGGACGCTCTTGTTGGCTCTGCTGTTTTGGTGAGCAGTTGGGTATTTTCCTTCTCTTCTGCCCTCAAAGTGATTGCTTAGAGAGAAGGTCGTCTTCTGCGGTGGTGTTCCTCGCTTTCCGTCAGGCAGCGCATACAAGTGGTTCCTCGTCCAACTTGCATCTTTAAGCGTGATGATGAGGGAAAACTAGTTTCTCCAACATACTCTCCTTCCCTCATATGTTTGGGGTTCAAGTAACTTCCGTGGGGTGCATCACTCTTCCCAAGGTGTTTCTTCTGACAAGTTGTTGGAGACAGCGATGGTCTCCCATGCTTGCTCTGCCTATCTCTTCTGTAAGAGCTACACAGATGAGCCTGAAAGGAGAACTGCAGAAGCATGAGCTTGATGGTTTCCCTTTGGCTTCCCTTCACATCCGGGGTCTAAGTTGTTGGAGGGGGGTGGGGGAAAAAAAAAGGACAAGGAAACTGGGAAAGAAAGGCTGGGGTGGTTTTTGCTTCTGCAACAATAAACACTGCAGTGGTTAGAGGCTTCTGTTTTGGAGGAAGTTGGGCGAGATCTCTTGCCTGCTTCTTCCCCTTTGCATTGCAAACTTTGTCCAAAGCAACTGTGGGTGAACTGGGTGATCTGATCAAAAGCGGGTGAACGGGTAGCAAGTGCCAAAGCAGAGCGTGGCTCCACTGCTTTCTGGCAGTGGAGCTTAGGAGTGAAAACTTAGGTGTATGTGTGAGGGGTCTTCATTACTTGATCAAAAGGGGACTCGGGAGCTCAGTGGCAGCCTTTCCGGGCATAATCTGGCCATGTTGGTCACAAACAGAACAGCTGATTTCCCCTTGCAAGTGCTATCAAAGGTTACTCATCTCGGTGGTTTTCACATGCAGCTCTGAACGCTATCACGATACTGATATTAATGGTGGAAGGCAATGATCCAGGGTGGAGTCCTAGCGGCACTGCCCTGCCTGCAGGGATGCAGCTCTCCCCTCGGGGCTGCCCAGCATGGCTGAGGGGGGTAGAGCGGCTGTCTTCACTAAAAGCTGGAGTGATAAATTATCATAATCCTCTTTTTAAAGGTCTTTGTATGAATTGCTTGAACAAAACTCCTCGGAAGAGAAGCTGATGATGAGTGAGAGCGGGATCTCTTCTACCAGTGCATTTCTCATGGCAAAGGGCCTTCTGAGGGCAGTTGTGTGGCTGTTGTGGCTTGATGTCTGTGTAAGATAGTGTGACTGTCAAGCAGGCCGGCTGTATTGAGTATCTGTCACAAGATATGCTGCTGAACATCAGAGTCTGGAGGCTGAAATGGTGTCATAGATGAAGGAGGGCTGTGGTGTAATCTGTTCAAGTTAGACTTGACCTAAGTGTTCAGATGTCTTCCAGTAAATGGAAAACATCTTGTGTTGAGTAACTTTAACTGGATTCTTCTCTGCATTTCTGACTCTGAAGTTCTGTGCTGAACTTGTGTAACATACAGCTAATTCTATTTGATTCTCTCCTTCTCCCAAACTCTTCCCCTCTGCTCTTCCAGTCCTATCTATCCAACAGGCTCCTTGGATCCAGTTTGGTTGACGTCGGAACGGCAGGTTCCTCCACAGGGAGCACCAGCGAGGACTGCTGTATCTGTCTATCAGCTAAGGTTGCCCTGTGCTCCTCCTGGTGTGTCTGACTCTTCCCTTCATCCCTTGTGTCTTGTGAGAACTGTGGGTTCCATGCTGAAATCAACCCTTTCTTCTAACTTTAGTGGTTAGATGGGAAACTATTTGTTGTTGAACTCAACACAAACCCAGGTCTAATTCTTCAAGCAGTCTTCTCTGAAAGAGGGGTGGAACTTTGAAAACCTGTGAAGAGGTGGTTAAATATTGGATGGGAAGTGACAAGAGCGGGATAAAAAGCTTGAGGCTAGAGTAGGTGCAGTTAAGGGGGGATGACTTCCAGTGGAATGGGGGAGTTGGCTTATTACAGATGATTTAGTCCAGCCAAACTAGTATTAATATAAAACATGTTGCTGATATTCAACAAGAATCTGTTGTGACTCACCTCCTCCATCAGCAGACTATTGAATCGCAGCTGAATTTCCTTTTTGGTAAAAGCAAGAGTAACTTTTTAAATAGCTGCCTAGAACAACTGCATGTGATGAAGAAACGATCGTTATGGGAAAAGTGAGCAGTGGGTAGCGATGCATACTGTTTGCCTGCAGTGGGCTTCAGAAACCAAAGCGGTAGGACTAAAGCTGCTCAGCTTGCCTTAGAAAATCTTGTATTAGGGGAAAGCTCAGTCTTATGTAATGGAAGCTTGCCAGAGGGGATGCGTATGTGCTTGTGTACTCATTTTAATTCTCAGCTGCAGTCACAATATTCTGCAGTGATCTTCATGAACGCTACATTTTCTCTTCTGCTTTTGAACTGTTTTGCTCTGCTCAAGTCAGGTCTGAGAGGAGTAGTCTTCTGCACAAAGCAGTGTTAATTCCAAGTGAATGTAAATGTGCGGAAATAAACTTTATCTGTGAGATTGGCTTAGTCCCTTGGTGATCTTCATCTGAGAAGTCTGAGCAGTGCTGCCATGGTGTAAGGCTGGCTGGGAGGGAGCACAGCTTGCTCTAGCTCTGAGCCTGACCCTACGTTTGCCTGCTTGAAGCTGTAACTTCCCATTCAAGCCACAAAGTGAGGAAAAAAGCCTCAGCCTCTCCAGTGGGGACTTATTCTGGAATGGGTTTGTGAGAGGAGAATTGTAGGAAGATACCCTTTAAGAAAAGATATGCAGAGCTCTGAGTCACGCACAGGGAGGCATGTCTCTACATCTGCCAGAAATAGATAACGAAGATAATCCTCCAAGCAGAGGGTATCTCAGCAAACCATGTCAGCTTTAATACCCTTGTTCTGCTGTAGCAGCTGTATTGCCCCACCTGTGCAATGGAGAGCCTGTGTGGTGAGTGGCTGTATAGCAAAGGGTGTAAATTAAGGGTCCAAAAATGCCATGTGATTCTCCGAGCATAGCTGCAACTTTAGTAAAAGTTTGTTCCTATAGTAACTGCCAGATGAATTACATAAGGTATCAGACATGCTCAGGAACTTGGGCGACAGCCTCTTCAGAAAATGCCTCTGCAGTTTAAAGGTAATTTATCTTTCAAAATGCAAGTAGGTTATCAAAACTAACTAGAGAATCAAGAATAGCTTTGGTCTCCTTCAGGTTGATCCAGAACAGTGATTACTTCGTGCGTCCCAGGAAATCTAGGACAGAAAGTTTGAGCTTTTAAGAGAAACTGTCTTAGAGCAAAGCTTCCTCTGACTGCATAGCACAGGTAAATCCAGCTTCAATCAGACCTTCAGTGCCTTGTTAAACTGCTTACCTCTATTTTTGGCAAAACATGCCATTCCTTGCTGGCCAAGTTATGCCCTTTCCTTATGAATGTCAAGTCCTTTTTGGTAACTTTGATAGTGAAAAGTAGTTCATGTCCAGCTCTAGATGCTGAAGAGATTCTCAATCAAGCAAAAAGTGGCCCAGGAGCTGAGACGCCTTCCTCTGTTAGGAGCTATTTTAAGGGCTTGGTGACTTCTACATATCTCTACAACTCAAATGAGATTGGAGGATAGGGTCTAAATATTTTAAAAATGCAGTGAAGAATTAAAACTGTGTGAGCAGATGTCTTCTAAGGGATTTGATGGTGGAGAAATTCTAAGCTCAATTTTGGTGGTGTAAAATAGCATGAGTTTCTGCCCTGCTGTTCCCTTTATACGTGCATTTGGGCACAGGGATGGTGTTTGCTTATTACCTAAGCGGTTTTTTGCATTTCAGGGAAATTCAGGCCTTGAAATCTGCTGCCTTTACCCTAGCAACTTCTAGGACTGACTCGTGTGTAGTTTTGGGGAAAACCTAGTAGTTGGACATCTGTTATGTAGTCTCTGGAATGCTATGAAATCCTGATCTCGGATATTGAGCATCTCTGTGTTGGGACTCTTACTATGCTGATCTCCACAGGAAATACATGGATCATTGAACTTGGCTGATTTTTGTATATTTTTTAGTCATTGTGGTAATGTTAACCAGTCCTCTTGCATGGATTCTTACTATAGCATCTGCTCAAAATTCACTCTCACTGCATATTTACTGAGGTAATAAACATCACTGAAGGACCCACCTTGCTGGTCACAGCATCTATTTCAGTTGCCTCCACGTTGCTCCATCTGCATTTGTATCATCACAGCACTTTTCAAAGAACAAGATGGTAACGGTGATAAGACGTGCGCTGAAGGCTGCTTCTGCAAGCTTGCTGCTACTGAAAGAGAGATCAAATGCTGCTGTGTAGATGCCTTCAAGGCCACCAGGCACTCAAGTGGTGTGCATTTCTGGTAAACTGTGGAAGATTCACAGAATGGCAGGGGTTGGCAGGGCCCTCGGGAGCTCCCCCAGTGCCACCCCCCTGCCCAAGCAGGCTCACCCAGAGCAGGGGGCACAGGACAGCGGCCAGGCGGGGGTTGAAGATCTCCAGAGAAGGAGACTCCACAGCCCCCCTGGGCAGCCTGGGCCAGGGCTCGGGCACCCTCACAGTCAACAAGTTCTTCCTCCCGTTCAACTGGAACCTCTTCTGCTTCAGTTTGTGCCCATTGCCCCTTGTCCTGTTCCTCAGGAAACGGAGCCAGCACTAGTCAGCTTGGTCTGACTTGGCCAGTGAGGTACCTGTAGCAAATGTTATGGTTTGGGGACAGAGGGAGTATGCTGGTTCTTGCTAATACAGCCAAGAAGATTCTTAAGGCAAAACTCCAAGCTGTTGTCAGAAGCAATATTTTCAACCCCCGTAGATGCCTCTGGCTCTTTCTTTTTCATGCAAAGAGAGGTTAAAACCTATAATTACTGCAGCAATCTTCTACTGGAAAAAAAGGCAAAGAAAAGCCCCTGAAACAGCCCTTTCATCTTTCAAAGGATGGTGTAAAGTTGAGGTTTTGAACTACTAAACTACTTAACTAGGCACATAACTACTAAACTACTTAACTAGGCACATGTCCTTATCAAACTCGCTTGCTACAGAGCTTTTTGGCTTTAGCATCCCTGTTTCACTGGGTTCCAATGGCTTCCTGAAAACTACACGAATAGCTTAGTCTGGCACTAAATCTGAGCGTATGTGCAAGTGTTAGTGCTTCACGAATCTCGGATGCCTGTACCAGGATGCGTGCACAGGCCAGTAACTGGCCTGTGTTAATAACTAAATAGCATAATGTAGAGATGTTGAAGCTGAGTTTAACTGTACTTCTTGCTCGCTAGCAGAGTTTACCTTGTTTCCCCAAACTAATCTGAACGCTTGACTGCAGAACAGACATCTACAGTAAAGAGGAGAGGAAGTTCTTTTGTAAGACAGCCTTTGTCATAGCTTTTCTATGAGTGAAATGAATTTCAGTAAGTCATTAAGCAATCTCTTTCCAGAATAAGGAAACCACAAGTCAAAGGAAGCTCTTGGATGCTTGGCTATTTCCTCATTTGGCTCTGCAAAAAGTAGGGCTTTTCAACTTTGACTCGATGAGAAATTTCCAAGTTCTAGTGAAGGCTTGTCCGAGAGGATGTGAATGTCGTCTTGCAGGGATTATCCCACTCCAAGGAGAATTTCCCACATCCACTTCCCCTGTGAGTTGTACATTGCTGTAGTCCAACACATGCAGCAGTGTTAGCTGGGATCAATGGGCTGAGCAGGCACATTTCCCTGTTACAGCTGGGCTTTTGCCGGAGCACTTGCAGGCAGGGAGCCTGTGAGTCAAATGATTGTTTGCACTAAGAATATTTCATCACGCTTTGAATAGCGATGCGCTCTCCTTCCTGCCTGTGAAAGCATCTATTTTTTTCCTGACCCCCCCCCCCCCTTCTCAAAAGAGCAGTGGCTTTGCAGCCAACTTCTGTTTTATTTTTAAATGCCTTCTGGAGGGTTATTACTGAAGAAACTTGCATGAGTAGCTTGAGCCAAAAATCTAATGCCTGGATAAAGGGTGAGGAGTGAATCCCCTTGGGATTCCTTGATTAAAAACACTCAAGGGTGTGAACTTTGAGCAAGTGCCTAAGAGATGGTGTGAAGTGGCCTGGCCAGGCTGTGCTGGGGGGTTAAAGGGAATTGGGAGCCTTTGCAATAAGGGCAGATCATTCAGACAGTCCTTGTAAGCATTAATGATTCTGGCTTAGATGCTAACTTAAGCTGGTATGATCAGCTTGGTATGCGGTGTTTATTTTGACAGGCTGGGATATAAAACAGGCTGTGAAAGTGCCTCATGGAAGCACTGATGGGGCAGCTGAGTGTGGTGCATCCTTACTTAGGCATACACACAGGTATTCAGTGCAGCTTTCTAAAATGAAAACTGGCTGAGCAATAGATGCTTTTAAGCTTGTGATCTTTCCGTGACCACTGCCAGGCTAGGAATGTATCCCAAGGTGGTCTGAGCGAGCCTTCATACTGTGCCAGAACTGGGTGTATAGCTGGGCTCTTAAGTCTGTTTTGATTAGTATCCCATCCTTACTCAAACCCACTGTTTTCTTTACTCTCTTGTTCACCTGCAAACAGTCGGCATTCTCCAGAAAGGACTTGTGCACGTATGAGGTGAACAGGGGCACGAGACGCTTAAGCAGAACTGAACAAGCTATGCCCAGCTCAAGTTGGTGCCAAGTAACTTGCTTACTGTGGATGTTAAAATTGGCCCTAATACTGGAACAGAAGTGGCTGCAGCATGAGGCTTGCATGTCTGATACTGGTTGACATTGCAGCAAACTCCTAGTTTTGCACATGGGAAGTAAGTTTTCATTTAGGCCCTAAGCTCTAAAGCCATCTGGTGGCTGTGAGGATGCCAGCCTCGAGGGAACTATTTTTATAACATTAGCGAGAGTATTCATGCGAGGACCAATTTCCTTCATGCTTCTTTCTAGTGGTTTAACAAGCTAAATGTTTGTTAGCCTTGTCCTAAAACCTTTTGCATATAAGTTTCCATGATTCACCGAAGCCCGAGGGCGAAGCGCTCCCCGTGGCACGCCGTGCCCTCGTGCAGGCAATTTGGGGTGCCTGTCAGGGTGTGCACAAAGGCTGCAAGGGAAGATAGGGCTTGAGCAATGCTGATAAAAGCTGCTGTGTTGTTCTCTAAAGTGACTTACAGATAGAAAAACATTTTTCTCTGAAAAATTGTGCCTTAACTTCTACGAAGGAGTTTTTTTTTCCCCCCTTCTGTCAGTGCTCAGTCACTGGAGCTTCGGTGCACTCTTCAGCTCGGTTTAGTTTTTGGGGAGTTAAATGATGCAACATGTGACCCAACTCGCAGCTGTAAATCCCACCTGGGGCTTTCTGCAAGTCAGTCACCTTGAAAATAGCATGTGAAACTGTGGGGAAATGGCTGTGCAAAGCTTTCCCCAGCCACATCTTCACTCGGCACTTCCTCCTGTGATTTCTAACTGCGAGCTCCTTCATCGTGGCCTCAAAAGAGAGAAGTGGGAGGCTTGTTTACATTTGCATCAAAACCCATCCAACCCAGCACAAAACTAAGTGCTTTATATGACATGAAATGGTACAAATGTTGTTTTAGTGTGATGGCTGGGGGCATTAGCTGCTGGCAAAGGTCTGGTGAGAGTGGGTGTTTGCGCTGGTGCCTCTGTGTGTTGCCTCTGACCCAACCTAACCTGGGTGTCTGGGCTCTGGCCCACTGCCTCCTTGGTGGCAGCCTGGTTAGGACGGGCTCTCTTGCTCAGGGTACCCTTGCCTTCAGCCAAAGAAACCCTGTAATATTCCTCACTGCCCAAGGCACCGAATGCTAATTTTAATGAGCAGGAAGTTCATTTGGAGTTTGATTCAGCTGGACAAATTTCATTTGCCTCACGCCGCTGCCGACAGGCTCCTGTTCTGCTCGGCACTGATTATTCGAGCAGCAACTCTTTCCCTGTTGCATTGCACCTTGCTGTGTCAGCCTTCACCGCTGTCGAGGCAAGGGGTTCTCTTGTGCAGCTGCTTATCTTGAAGGAGCTTTTCACTCTCGAGGGGTGTAGCCATATCTTGTTCCTCTTTTTTTATCATACCGTTAATAGAACACAGGGCTGTACAACTACGCTAAAGTAATTACTAGTTATATCCCAAAGCATGGGGTGCTCACGTCTAGAAGTCAAATTCACGTGCCTTGTGGAACTGCAGAGCTAGATGTGGACTTTGGGCAGCGTTTTGGAGAACTGTCCAAGTACCCTGCTTGTGTGGCTCTAGAGTCATCACTGTGTCAGAGAGGAACTGCTGAACCTCTGGGATCAGAGTCTTCCTTCTGGCTCTGGACAAAAATGACCCCACATCCCCAAAATGGGAAATACAGTTTCCTCTAGTCTGTAAATCTGAAGCCTTATGGAATTTATTGGCACTTGCAAGTACACCCAGACCCTGGGCTGGAATAAGCATCAGTGAAGAGAATTGCCCTTGGTTGTATAATATGTGTTTATCACCAACCCAAATGCTAGCTACTAGGAGGATTTTTGAAAGCCTATGTATTATTTTTTTTTAAATATTCATTGGCATAATGAAGCTGCTTCAGTACTGGGGTCTTCCAGAGCTGGGCTCTAGGAGTTGCAGCAATAGTCAGCTGTTATTCCTGTACTCGGCCCTTGCTGTTTCGGATCCCGCATCCCAAATGAAGTAACGCTGAAGCAGGATGGGTGTAACAGACTGAGCCATTCCTGTGTGTGGCATCGTGGGGTAGGAGGTTGCAGTGGCTTGAGCTAGCACATGTGACAAACCAGTGAGCTGATTACTACAGCCCTGATGTAGTATCTCGCTGACTATTAATCCTTTTAGTCCTATAAAGGCTAAATATATCTCGAGTTTAAATCTAACCTTGAATCTCATGCTTAATCCTGCTCGCAGGCTCATGTTATAGCCTTCGGGGTGTAGCGGGGAGAGAACTCCACAAATAAATCAGGTGAAGGATTGGAGTTCCTGGCTTCACCTTGATGCGCAACAGGCACAACACCGAACAAGCCTTTTATTCCCATGCCTTACTTTGTGACTGGTGTACTTAGGTGCTGCTGAAAGGATGGCCCCCTGCTTTGATGCATTCAGCCCTAGGTTTTGGTAGGTATAATAAAGGAACTGAGGTGTAGGCAAGAGTATGCTTCTATTAAGGTCTTCAGTGAGAGATATTCCTGAGCTGGGAAGTGACTTTGATCAGCTTCATTAAATCAGTATCGTTCTCAAGGGCCACTCTTCTATTGAAAAAAACGAAAGCAATGGCAGGACAGGCCAGAAGATTGAATAAAGACTTTTTTAAAAATCAAGACATAAATGAGCTGGAATGGGTACTGGAAGTAAGTGAGAGGTTGCATGCCTTTGCCCTGGAAGGGACCATGAGCCACTGATTGCATTAGCAGCACCAAATCCCTTTGGATGCTCCAGACTTTCCCAGTAAATAGGAATTAAACTGTTAACAACCATCTAGCATATCCAGGAGAGTTAAATGCAGTGCTGCTTTTTTAGGGCTTTAAATTACACGTTCCCCCTCTTCCCTCTCCCACCTCAGTCTCATTAGCTTTGAGGCTTGCTATTTTAACTATGGCACGAAAAGACAGAATAACTTTTCATCTGCAATAATGCCTGTAATCCCTATGGAAAGGGCTCGTACAGTTTATTGGAGGCTATCTGGTCCCTTACTCGGGATGTGGCTGTGGCTGTTGGGCCAGTTACCCGAGGTGGTGATGTCCAGCCCGTGGTGGAAGCTGGCCACGTTAACTGTGCAGTTGGCTAGCAGCTCTAGCCAGATGATTTAGTTTTAAAACCTGCTTGCCTTGCACTTGCACAGGACTATTTCCCAAGCTGGTGGTCTTTCAGCAGGACGAAGGGTTTCGATGGCCAGGGTCTGTTGGCCCTGGCTGGGATGGGGGGCTGTGGGTGGTGGGAGTGCCCGCGGACCTCTGCTGTCCCCTGGGTAAGGCATTGCCAGGTTGCCTTCAGAGAACTCTTTGCAGTGAGTAAAACTAAGCTTGTTAATCTTTCCCTTGTGGGTTGGTTTTGGTTTTTTTTTTCCCCTGGCATGATCTCCCTTCTACACCTTGGAGCTCTCCTGCCTGTCTGAAAGCCGCATGCAAACCATGAATCCGATCAGAGCTGCAGAAACTGCGGAGTGAACTGTTAATTGGTTTTGTGCGAGGATCTCAACCTGGGGTTCTGCCCTCAGCTCTACAGTTTTGGTGGCCAGAGTACTGGGCTTTCTGTGCTGCCCCCCCACCTTGCTCTGCTGTATCTTCCTGCATAAGATGGAGGATTTGAAGATGCGCTCCGTATGTCAAATGCTGAGTATTTTATGCTGCTTTTTCTAGAGCAGCAGTGAATATTCTGGAGCTGATTCCACTGCAATAAGGTTATCTGAGGAATATTTTCTATTGCTAAAACTGGAAAGCTGATTTATATTGACATGACTGTTACATCCATTTAAGCAAGAGGAAATCAGGGTTTTGTAGTGTCTTGGGTGGTTTGAATGCCTATTTTCTTCCCTCCTCCTTGTTTCTTGTATAGAGCCCTCAAAATGGAAGAGGGAGGCAAAAAAATACAAGCTCTAAGTAGAATAATTGGGAGACAACCTTTAAACATCCTGCTGATGTCTAGTGCCAATTTCTAATCTGGATGAAAATGTAAACACCTCAGTCCCAGTTCACTTGGTACAGTTTCTCAGTTGCTCCAGGCAACTACAGCTTGACTTGATGGTGTGTAATGCTTGTTTCTCTTTGCAGGGCCACGATGGGCATCCTGGAATATTGGTGTATTCATCTGTATTCGTTGTGCTGGGATCCACAGGAACTTAGGAGTTCATATATCCAGGGTAAAATCTGTCAATCTTGACCAGTGGACGCAAGAACAGATACAGGTAGTGTGAGTGAAACGTGCCTGGCGGTGTTCTGTTGGTGGGGCGTGGAAATAAACAACTTCTGAATAGGCCAGAGATGTGGGAGGTGAAGCAGGAAGAGGATATCAAGCTAGGTTAGGCTGGGAGGGAAAATGTCGTAATTTATGGCTTAGCAGCCATGAGAGGGTAAAGACAAACACTGCAAGTTCCTGTAAAACTGCCAAAGGCGGCTGCTGTCTGGAGCTGCTGCTGACTTCCTCTCCTTGAGGTTCTCAGAAGACAAATCCTGGACTTCCAGAGTGACATTAGGTTGCTAATGTGATGTTTACCTTGTCTTTGAATATTGTTCTGTGGTGCTTAGGATTGGCTAATTGTACAAGGAGGGATCATAGCAACTGCATGAAGGGATTCCCAGCTAGTAGGTTTGCATGAAAAGCTGCAGGAGTGGCTTTCAGGTACAGAACAGCCTTCAAAAGTCCACATGTGCCTTCTAGTTAGCACGGATAGACTCTTGCTTGGTAGCCTGGCCTGTGCTAGTATGTGTAAGAGCTTTAATGTCTGTGAAACAAATGGTTCAAGAATTCTTTTAAATTGCAGTGCATGCAAGAGATGGGAAACGGAAAAGCAAATCGTCTTTATGAAGCCTACCTGCCAGAGAACTTCAGGCGACCTCAAACAGACCAGCATCCTTTCATCCTTTGCTGCTGAGGAAACACGGAGTCTTTTCATCTTGTTGCTTAGTAGCTGCACCCCTTGCATAGGAGGCCTGACTTCATGTGCCTGGGCATCAGCTGTGCGAATGCATTCCTAGCTAGGCACCCTCCAAGCGTTGCTTCACCCGCGCAGGCTGCTTGCTTACAGAACGAAGCAGAAGAGAGCTAAAAGGATAGTTTCTGAGCTAAAGGGTGGAGAACCGGAACACGAGTGTTACAACCTGAAGCTATTGCATGAGATAGGCTTTAGGGTCTGTGGCAAATAGGAGGGTTGACTTTCAAAAGTGCTGAGCATTTCAAATTCTCAGTAGAGACAGATAAAAAGGTTTAAAACTTCTGAAGAATTAAGCTGTAACTTTTACCTTACAGGAGAGCTTCTAGATGCCCAGTGCAACAGGGGTTTAGTGATGTGACCCTAAAGAAACACAAGAGCACCTCTCCACTGTCATTTTTGTCTTAAGCTGGTGGCTGAGGCGCTTTTGTACACGCAGCATCCATTTATCTGACCACTGTGTGATTTGGCCTGTATGCTCTTAAGTGACGGTTGAAGTAAATACACATCAGTGAAGAAAACACACTAGGAATTTAAGCCCTGATTTAATGTACTTTTTATAGCACAGTCATGCTTGGAATAACCCAAGGGCAAAACGTGAGCACTAAAGCAGTTGGATCCAACGCTAAATTGTTTTAAGAAAGTTACTTCTGGAAATGCTCTTTAAACAGTCATGAGTTTAGTTACAGGCTGTACCTTGTATCCACATGTCAAATGATACTACGTAAGTCTTTTATTCTTGAATCATTTATCCTTAACAAGCTGCTTGCAGAGCTGTGGAGAGCTTCATTCGGGATAAATATGAAAAGAAGAAATACATGGACCGAAGTATTGACATCAATGCATTTAGGGTTAGTTTGTAATCACTTCTACAGAAGCTTGAATACATGTTAAGATATAAGTGTATGTCTCTCTTATGAGTAAGCGCTGACTCTATGAAACAGACAGTTTAAATGTTTCCTGTACTAGTGACTAATCTCTTATCCAAGGCTGATTGCATTCAGTCATTCTGTAGAAAGAATTTAAATTGGAGGGGACCTTTGGAGGCAGTCTTGTCCAACTCCTTGCTCAAAGCAGGACTAGCTTCAGATATAGGCCTTTAACTGTATATTTGAGGCTTTTTAGATTAGTAACAGCATCATGTAAAGCTCTGTATGAACTTTCTGTTGGTATGTTGACATGAGTTTTGACCCTCATGTGTTTTCCTTACAGAAAGAAAAGGATGACAAATGGAAAAGGAGTAATGAGCCAGTATCAGAAAGAAAACTGGAACCTATCATCTTTGAGAAGGTGAAAATGGTAAGACCAGAAGGCATGGTCGTGGATCAATTGTAAAAACTTCTCTCAAGCAGGACAGAGGTAATCCAGCTTGATAGAGAGGCATTTTTTCTGGCCTCGGTCATAGCAGTGGATGCGTTGAGTAACACTAATGGTAGGGGCTTATTTTCCACTGCTCAACCAGATACTAAGCAGATATGTTCTGCCTTGCGATGCAGAGCAGATTGGAATCCTGCTACTCCCTGCTTAGCTTTCCAGCTTGAGCAGTTACTTTTTCCCTAGTTTAGAGCATGCTTAGGTTTGGCAGTGGGTTCCAACATAATGGGACAATAAAACAGCTATGTAATACTCTGAAGTTCTGTTTGCTGTGGAAGCATTTATGCCCACTGGGGAAAAAAGGTTTTTAAGGGTTAAAACCTCTAACGCATCAGAGTAAAACCAAAATTTGAACAAGACTTCTGGTGTTCTTTTTCCCTAGCCTCAAAAGAAAGAAGAAACCCAGCAGTCTAGAAAAAGTTCTCCTAAATCTACTGAACCAGTAATGGACTTGCTAGGACTTGGTAAGAGCCTTTCCAGCCTTATTGCACTTGTTGCAGGGACCATCTCTGATCCTGTGAATTTGATGAGCTTTTAGTACTTATTTTTTGTGTCAGGTGAACAATAGCTGATAGGCTTACTGTAGTGTTTTGCTTAAACTACTCCAGTGCAACTTGAGCACAATGCTCAGCACTGCAGCAGAAACAGTTTTCCTTACATTTTCCTTCATGCTGGTGCGGTGGTTGTGCCTCTAGTGTTACAGGAGCAGCTGCAGTAGTCTCCAGACAGCGTAGCTCCTGTCTGCTCTGGGGTTAATAGGGCAGGCACGGTGCAGTGCACTTCCTTGGTCTGCAGCCAGTTCCTTTGCAGCACCAGGGCAAGGGAAGAGCTGGCAATGCGTGGTGGCTAAAGTAGGTTGCGGGTCAGGTCGCTGGGTTGAGTGGCATATGTGCAAACGGCTTAATTGGCAAAGAGGCTGCCCCTCAGCCTGAGGCCATCTGTGAGGGATGTTCACACAGTTTTGTCTCTCCCAGATGCTCCCGTGACAGCTACCATTACAAACGGCAGGCCTAGCAGCTTAGAGAAGGATCTTGATCTTTTTGGGTCGGTGGGATCAAACTCTGACTCCAGGAAGGTGAGTAGGGAACATCAGTGCCTGACAAAGCCTAGTCAGATGCTTGAATGAGATGATGTGTGTCTTCCCCTAGTGCTGAATGCAGCTGTTGCACTTGTGCTTTCTCTGTCTCAGGTCAGTGGATCTATGCCAACATCTGGAAGTGCTGGTTCTGTTCCTGAAAACCTGAATCTCTTCCCTGAGCCAGGAGGCAAAGGCGAGGAAGCGGGAAAGAAGCAGCTCTCTAAAGACTCTATCCTCTCCTTGTATGGCTCGCAAACACCTCAGCTGCCTGCGCAAGGTAACAGATCTCAGAATAGAGCTGTTGGATGGCAGTACGCTAATTCAGAGTGGGTAGGGTGTCCTGGCAGCTGACAAGCAAAGATGTGGGAGTGTAGGTGTCCTTCTTGATAACTGGTGAGTAGCATAATGAGCAGCTTGGTCTGGATGTCAGGGCCAAGTGAATGTTGTAATAGTCTCCCATTTGAAGGTCGGCATTTCAGCCCCTGACAATGAATGCAGCAGTTCTTCCCTTCATTGCTTCTTTGCCTTTTTTCTAGGAGCAATGTTCATGGCCCCAGCTCAGATGGCATATCCTGCAGCAGCCTATACTAGCTTTCCAGGAGTAGCCCCCTCCAGCAGCATGATGGGCGGCATGATGGCACCGTCAGTGGGAATGATGGCCCAGCCTGGAGCTGCAGGGATGGTGACTCCCATGGCCATACCAGCTGGATATGTGGGTAATGTGCAGGCAGCTGTCATTGGTGTCCCCAACGGGATGATGGCTGCGCAGCAGGCTGGCTATGTAGCTGGCATGGCAGCAGTTCCCCAACCTGTCTATGGTGTGCAGCCAGCACAGCAGCTTCAGTGGAACATTGCTCAGGTGAGCTGTGATCTGCTGCAGACCCCAAGGTGGATGGAGGGCAGGGGAGGCATGTGGAATTAAACCTAGCCTGGTACCTGAAGGCTTAGTGCATTTATAGCCTGGCTCCTGGGGTTGGGTGAGGTCTGCTGATACTGGGGGATTGCAAAGGGGTAACTTGGTCAGAGGTCTCAGTGCTTGGTGGAGAACAAAAATCAATGAAAACATCCTCAGCTTGCTTAGATGGGCATACACCTGAGAAGCCAGTGACTTCTGTTCACCGTAACTCTTTAGAAGAACTTGCTTGAGCCTGTAATAGCTTGGGGAGCAAGAGTTTTACCTTTGGCTGCTGTGGGCTCCTTGTCAGTCTCCTTGACATAGCCTTGACTTCTCTCCTCTCCCCTTTGCAGATGACCCAGCAGATGGCTGGGATGAACTTCTATGGAGCTAATGGCATGATGGGATATGGACAGTCAATGGGTGGAGGAGGCGCCCAGGGAAGCAATCAGTCCCTCAGCACTCAGATGTGGAAATGATCCCTTGCGTTGTGACCATTTTTGCCTTCTGTTCTGTTCTTCAAAACTGCTCCATGAGACATTCAGGGTTTTTTCTTTCTGGCTGGCTGCCCAGCCTGAACCTCTTTCCATAACTGAGACCCATCTCTGCCTTTTCACTGTCAGACACAGTGAAACCTCAGTGACCAGAACATGAGCTCCCCTGTATTTAGCACAGTCAATGCACACTTCTGGGGTGGACCCCCTCCTTGCACAAACCTCCACTAATGCTTCTGGGTAGCACTTAATGTCCTGCTGGGCATCTTGGCAGAGGTGTGACTGAGGAACTTGGGAGACCCATACTTAATACTGCCTGTAGTGTCAGGCCTTTTAAGAATCACCTAAACTCTAGTATTAGTCGGGGTTTTGGTTAGCAGAGGGGTGGAAACCTTGTTTGGTGCTGAGGAACTGGATTTTAACCCAAGCCCAGGGGCAAGCAAGCCTTGCTACCTCTTCCCTTGAGTGGAGTTCTCCGGAGCTGAGGCCTTGCTGTGCTTGGCTCACCAACCCTCATTGGAACCAAAGTCATTTGGAAGACCCCTCTCCCTCCCCCCGTGAGCAAGCAGGATTCTCGCGCAGTGTGGGGGCAAGCTGTTTGGAATGTGAAACTTGCACTTCAGAGTGGCTTTTCTGTCTAATATGTGGTATTGATGTATTTAACTTTTAGCAATCTAACTGAGAGTTAACTTATCAAGGGCTGAGAGCCCACTGCAAGTTTTCTTACACTTTTAAAATGACTATGACATCCTAATTTATACTTTTTCATATTTTTTTTTGTTCCTGTGTAACTGGTACCCTTTCCTGGCTAGCTCTTGACATTTTAATCTAGGCATAGAAAGTGGGTGGGTCAGATTTCTTTTCTCATCTTCAGTAGAACACAACCGCTTAAACTCATCGGCGTGAGCAAGAAGTCAGACTTCTGTGGTCTACTTTATCCTGTGTATATGTAAATTCCCAAATAAAATATTGCAGTGAAACCTCAACTGACTTCTCTTGTTTTTAAACAGTGTAACAGATTGCATTAAACACTGCTGTCACTGGTGCGAGTTGTTCACTTCAGGTGTGTGGGGATTTGGAGCCTCTCATCCAAATCGGACTAACTCCATCTGCTTTGCAGCAGGGCTGCATCCCAAATGCCAGGCGAGAACAGCGTTTGCCTGAAAGCTAAGGACTATCAGCATGCAAAGAACCAGGCTCAGCGGAGGCAGAATCAGGTCAGTTGATGCTTTTATATACAAGAGACTCCCAGCTTGGGGGTGGGGGTAAAGGCAGCATTCCTGCTGCTCTGCCTGCAGGCAGAACTTAAATTCTTAGGACTGCAGCTTTACACTAATGTTCAACAGATCCTGACCGAGGCCTATTCAAAAGGTAAGTTTTAAGCTTTTACAAAAAAAAGTGGTAACAGTGAGAATAGGAAAGGCTGGGGGCATTTCGGAGTTGCCTAGAGAACAGATATGGAGGCCAGTTTTCCGTAGGCTTGTGGGTGGTATGTGCAGCTGCAGGGGGGAGAGCTCGGCGAATTGTGTGAGCCTTGGGTTGATGATACTCTGCTTGCATATTAATTATGGTATTTCTTGCCTCAAGTCAAAACCTGCTCTTTTTGGAAAAAAAAGCGGGCTTCTTCCTCTTCCCTGTCCTCCCCACTGTATCAGCTGGTGGTGGGGAGGGTTGGCATTTTTTCAAGCTACACATGGGGGTTTGGGCTTGATGCTTTGAGAAGCTTGACTCAAGCACAGAAAAAAGTTTTCAAGCTGGCTTTAATCATCTTCACTTGCTGCCCCAGTACTGTACATGCAGGTACAAGCCAATGAAAATGTGAATACTTCAGTTTTTTCCTCCTTGGGAAAACTGGCTAAGAATATTTTACAAAATAGCGTGCACTCTCACAGCTGTCAGTCCTGCTGCATATAAACCACAAAAATACAAGAGTTTTACATTAAGAAAGACCACGCACATATAAAACATTACATAACACAGGTAGAAAATTGCCATTTGCTTTTTTTAAATCTATTACCATTCTCAAGTATCCATCACAAGCCCATCCCCTTGTCTTGGACATGGAACTGGGGCTTAAAGGACCCCCTAGTTCACCCCTCTGTGGCGTTTATTTGAAGGTGGAGTTGTTAAACTTAACGAATCTGTCATCAAAGCAAAGTTTATCACAAAATACGAGTGGGCTAGTGAAGGCAGCCAGATTTTTTCACTAATCCTGGCTTCCAAAAGTACAAAGCTACCTCGGGTCAGCGCGTCAGCCCTGTCCAAGTTCTGCACCTAACTCTCCTTCTCCCCGTAGGTAACAGATGCACACAGAAAGACGCAAGGTTGATGTGTGTTGCTCAGATGGTGAGATGTCTGCTACCCTTTTTTTCATGAGGGATTGAAGGCCAAGCTTGCAGTAGCAATTAATGCGTGACTTCTGACACTTTCCCAATCTAATGGGGCTCTCTTGGTTTAGGCAATTCTTATCAATTCTTGTCAATGCGACTTGTTGGGGACTTAATGTGAAGTAGCACAGGTTTGGGTGTCCTTGCGTGGTTGTATCGCGTTTGTGTGATGCCCCCCTGTCTTGTCTTGGCCCTCTGAAGCAGCTACTGGGGGGAGAAAGGCTGTGGTTAGAAATGGCTGGCTGGGTTGTTCCGGGCATGTCTCATTGCCTCATACCTTTAACGATCTTGGACCTTTTTACGTAAATTTTCCATGCCAGTGTGTGTTAATATTCTGCCCCCTTGTCCTTTTTAAGGGGCTAATACTGTTTAAAAGGCCTAGGCTGTGTTTAAAGACTTGTATAGGTAAAATCCCTCATGTGTCTTGTTTGGGAATATAAAATCTGAATTTTTTGATAGGATGAATGCTTCAGTTTGGGCACTTCTAAAAAAAATTCATTGCTTTTCTCTCTGTGCTTATGTGGGTTTGTGTTTTTCTTGGTGCCGTTAGTAATCAAAATTCAAGGACAAAGTTCAGTTCAAACTTGGAGCTGCTACTTTACCAAGTGTTGTTATTAAGACACATATATATGTTTTTATATTTGAGGTATAAACTGAGATTAATGACAGATTCTTGAGTCCTGGACAATATCTTAAATGGTCCAGGTGCCTTTTCATCACTTAATTTTTGAGGTGGGGAGTAGGACAACATGATGGGGAAGATTATTTAGTTTTAACTGCATGAAAAGATCAAGCCCTTTTAAGAAAACAAGGCCACCAACTTCAAAGTGCTAACATTCAAGAGGCATCCGCTGCCAGGGTCCCTGGCCGGTGGGGTACAAGGAGGGGGGGTGCTGCTCTGTCCAGAGGCCCTCTGAGATCAAGCATTGCTTCTCGGTTCTCACTGCAAATGTTAGGGCAAAGCTCCTTTTTTTTTTTAGCAAGTACTGGGATCTAGCAGATATATACAGACAGCGATCCTGTTAGGAAATGGGATCCACGTTCGGTACCTGTCCTCCCGCTGCAGGGATACCCCTTCTGCCTCCTCCTGATGCTCCCTCTCTCTATCCCCACTAGAGGCAAAAGCTTCAGTGAGGGTTCACTGCCCCTCGGAGAGCAGCAGCGCTGTCCTCAGCTCCTCATGTCCCAGATGCTGGCCTGTTGTGGGAGGGGAGGTCTGCTAGGGGAGCAGGACTGCAAATACCCGCCTGCGTCGGGCTACGGGGCAGCCTTTGGAGGGCTGGTAATCTGCGTGGTTTTTAACGGGAGAGATGAGAGGGGGGTACCTACTGTCCAGCCGAATCATCCCTTCCTCCAGAGAAACACTCTGGCCTCTCGCTTCGCTTGCCCTTTAGCTCAGCAATCAATAGTGCAAGTGCTAAACGAAGCAGAGGTTGGGCTCGCAGGAGCCAGCGTGGGAGCAGGTGGTAAATGCACACCCCGTATAATCGCTCTTCATTGCACAGTTACAACAAAAAATAACCTGAATGTGATAGAGCGCACTAAGCTCTGGTTCTTAAAAAAAAAAAAAAGTGGGGGGGAAGAATGAGGTATACCAAAAATCGGAGCCGCAGACAGGCACAGTGGTCGCACCAGCTCTTGGGTCATGGTGGCAGCTGCTAAACCAAGCCGCTTCCTCCTGGATTCCTGGGTGCTACTGTGCTCTGATCCGGTGTCTGTGCCCGAGGCAGATGATCGGGGTTAAACAGTGTGGCGGTTATTCGGACAGCAAGACAAACACATAGGCCCTTTACTGTACATTTTCCCAAGTCTCCTTTTAAAAGCTCCGTCTGCCCCAAATACGGACCAGCTTGGCTGGGGGTGAGTGTTACCACATCTGGTCACTGAGTGTTCTGTACCACTTCAGCTGCATCACATGGAGCACGTTTTTACCCCCACTGATTCCAGCCATGCTTACTGCAGACACTTCTTTTTCCATAGGAAGTCTTTTCTGCAGCCTTTCAACCTTCTTTCTAGCTCATAAACGCCTACACCTCTATCAGCCAAGGGTTGGGGTGTTTTCTATGCTTGTGAATGGGAAGTAGAAGGAAGACTTCCAGTTGAAACAGATTTGCTAGAGAAACATTGGAGTGGGCCCTCGTGCCTTCGTACATCACGGGATGTGAACCTTGCTTTTATCGAAGGGAATCGTACAGATCTGTCTGGAGGCTTGAAAACCCAAGGGAAAGCAGAGAGAGCTCTTAATATCTTTTTCCATCTGTGATGCAAAGCACATTTAGACTTTGAATTCAGCCATCAAGAAGAACGGTGCCTGAACACCGTTCCTTGACCTTTTAAAATGCAGTTATTTTCCAAATCAATAACCGAGTGCACACCCTGAAGGAAGCTTGCAGATGCGCCTTGTCTGAGCGTTTCGCATCCATCTGGGAAGAAGCGTGTCTGAATCAACTGGAAGAAAATAGAAGGTGGGCTCTCTCTGCCTGAAAAAACATCACTGGTGCCGTTTTTATTGTCTTATATCAGTGAAGACCCTTAAATTGTACTTGCTGCTGCTGAGTATTTGCAAGCCCACTTAAACAAGCAAAGGTAATTAAATGCATTAACTCCTGTCACACGCACCGGTGTGCGCCCACACGTACAAATGCAAGCTTGGCTTTTCAAGTCTCACCGCTGCTAGAGCGGGCGTGTAAGACGGCGAACAGAAGTGACTTCCTGGCAGCATAGGGAATCCTGATCCCACTCCCGGAGGAATTTCTGGTCTCGTATTTGCGATGGAGAGCTAACAGCTGTAACTGCTGCTGGAGAAAAGGTGTTAAGAGCTGGAAAAGGTGGTTGTGGAGGGAATATTTCCCACCATCTCAGTTGCTCTGTGGCATTTTCCGAAGCCACTTAATAGGTTTAGTTCTCTGGTTGCTGGCCAGGTGATTGGTTCTGTATCTCACTTGATTCCAGGAAAGCCATGTCTATAAGCATCCTCTCCCCATGCCTTCAGTCTGCTGTGACATTGATGAACAGGAGCTAATTTCTGATTGAGCCCAGAAGCCTGGCCCACCTTCTGGTACCCTAGAAAATTTTCAGTCACTTGACTTTGGCAAGTAAAGCCTGTTCCAGGCTTGTAGAAAACCCAGGGATAACTTAGGCCTGGGCATGAAATCACACAGTGTTTTCTGTGCTTCGCTGCATGGCTGAGACAGTTTTGGGTTTTTTTGGGTTTTTTTTTTTTACTAGAGTTTAGGGGATGCTTAAGTATTGTTGCAAGGCTATTTTGGCAAAATCCATCCTTGTTACTCAAGTTGGGTGCCTTGATTCTGACACCAGCATCTACTGTCGGCTGTAAGGCCCTCTGGGTCTCGGGTGGGTGCTGTGTGCTACTTGCTGCTGGGAGTGCTGGGTATGAAACAGGCTGCAAAGCTGATTCAGTTTAATGTTAACTATTCTTTCTAGGGGAAAACATCTGGCAAGTCAAATGGTTTGAATTTCTGTTCCTGATGGAAGGTGGAGAAAAGGGAGGAAATAACCTAGCGGATAATACCTAGACAGTGCAGCCACCTTTTGCAAATCATATAGTACATTAAAAAAAAAAACTTAAAAATGCCCTTTGCAATAAAACATTCCCCCAGGAAAAAAACTGGAGGCCAGAAGCTTGTAGGTTTTCTGGTGTGTCGTGTGTAGAAAGCAACCGGGTGTCTTGGCTTCTTTGTTCTTGCTGTTCGAGGAGGGAAAACATCCGACACGTGGTCTCGCACACTCAAGAAGCTGATGTTGCAGTGCAAACGTGGCACGCTTCGGCCTCTTCTCCCCTTTTATTTTTCCACAAAAGTGTAAGGTGGGTCCTGACCCAGATGCTCCCCCAGAGGAGCGAGTACAGGCTCCCTGAGGGGCTGGGCACGTAGTGCCGGAAAGTTTGAAGGGTTGAAAAGTTGAAGGGTTTGATGGATTTCCGTTTGGCTGGCGAGTGGCAGTCGCTTGAAGTCACTGGCACAGTGGCTCCACTTTGCCGGGCTCCCAATGAGCAGGAGGAATCATTCCCACGATTGCAGCAAATGAGAATACACGGCTGAGGAAGAACTGGGGTGCAGTCCGTTCTGCTGTTAGCTACGCTCTTACCCTCCGATGCATCCTCAGTCTGATTGACGATAAAAAATAAGCCGAAGTATTTGGGTTTTCCGTGTTCCCTGGAGTGCCCAGGTGTGCTTTCCAGAAGATGGTTCTTTCCTCTGGATTTTCCATGTGCCAGCAAGGGTTTTTCCGGTGAGCCTTTCGCTAGACCTTGGGCATCGGCTGCTGTGGGTGCGTGCCCGGCTCTCCCAGGTTCCTGCTGTTCTTCTCCACTCCTGTTCTCTGTCTCAAGAAAATCCTCACCGTGCTCGTGGAGAGGGGGAGCAGCAAAGCTCTGCAGCTCGCTGGAGAAATGTGCAGCTGTCGAGCTGGAAGGGGAAAGGGGTGGGATGCTGCCTCCACACCAGCGAGCAGAAAATACCCGCAGAGCTCCCTGCTCTGCCCATGCTGCTGTTCTGCTTCCCGGTGGACGTGGTTATTGTCCCACCGCAGGCAGATCTTCCATTTTTCTGTTGAAATAGAGCTGGTAAAGCAAAAGCAAATAATGTTAGCTTGGAGGAGCAGAAAGCTTTTCCTCTTAAGATGCCTTCCCTCACGTATATGCAAAAATCCAGCGTGCCAGGGCAGAGAAGGCTTAGAGGTCAGTGACGCCTGGATGAGGCTAACTGCTTCGTGCTCTGGTGGGAACATTGTGTTCGAAGCTTTGTTTATTCCTGTTCCAGTGGCCAGGGCGCTGAGTTTGCTTCCTCAAACCCCTTGAGCCTGCCAGTGCGTCCCGCGGTCCTGTGCATCGCCGCTCGGCGCGAGCTGAGAGCACAGCGCCTGTGGCTGGAAAAAGCACTTTACCGCTCTAGCAGGCGAGGATTTAATCTGCTACAAGGCAGGCAGAGACCCCTCTCCATCCCCTGTTGGCAGCAGCCAGCCCACTCTCTTCTCGGAGGTCTGCCATGATTTTGATTTGGTAAAGATCCAAAGCAGCTGAAAATCCTTGACGCGGTGTCGCTGAAATTGTGGTGGTGTCGGCTAAACCAGCCGCTGCGCGGTGGAGCTTTGGTGAGCCCCGGGTTTGGGTTTGCGGAGGGGGACAGCTCCGTCACAACAGTCGTGTCCTTCAGGTTTGGATTTGTTCTGTTGCGGCAACAGGTTCGAGCTGGTTCATCGTTCCTGGCGTCACCAGTAGAACCGCGGGTCGGTTTTGTTGTGCTCTGTGCATTGTGAAATCTTCTGCTTTGCCAATAAATAATTGTAAAAAAAAAATCCCAACTGTGCTGTGGGTTGATTTGTGTTAAAGACTGAAGGTCAGAGCCATTGGGTTGGTAAAAATTCCCCATTAATCTTTTGTCCTCTTCCAGTCTCAAGGCTGCTCATCTCCTGGTGTGTTGGTTTTTACTTCTCTCTTTTGGAAACTGATCCTTCAGGACAGTCACTGTGTTAAGTGTAGTTTATGAAGAAACCAGAGTTTCTAGTGGTGTCTCCCCTGAGTATTTTCAGCAAATTTCATTAGGCACCTTCAAAAAAAGCTTCCGTAATTCTCGGGTTTGCTACAAGAACTGGTCCCTCGGGGAACCAAAATGCTGCTTTAAAAACAAACAAACAAAACATACAAACAAAAAAAAAACACAACCCAAAACACTCATCCTGCTAACAAATGCAAAGCATCTAGTCCTTTGTTCGGAACCTCCCAGTCACCCTAATTCCAGATCAGCAGAAGATGCTGTTGAGATGTTCCCCTGTAGCGTACCAACAAGTCGAGAGTTGGAGAAAGGCGCGTCCTGCTGCGGGGCCTGGCAAACCCTCTGCTCCTGCTTGAAATTCAGGTATTGACCCTGAGAGAGCACCCCAGACTCCAGGAGAGCATCCCATGAGAGCATCCCAGACCCCAGGAGAGCATCCCAGACCTGGAGCTGGCCCTCGCGGGAGGAAGGGGCTGGGAGCCAGACCATCAGCCAGCATCAAGGTACTCCTGCTCCGCTGGGTCACCTTCTCCTGACTCAGCTTTTTCACGCGAGGCATCACAGAGTTTATATTTTGGGTCTTGCTTTAGCCGTACAAGACCACGGTCAGTGGTGGAACACGAGGATAAGACCAGCGTGTGCTTAGGTGAGGTGAGTGCACCTTTTTCTGTTCTCTCTGGCTTTGGCAATATCACTGGTCACAGGCTACATGCTACCAAAAAAAAGAAAAAAATTAAAAAAAAAAAAAATTGGCCACCAGAAGTGCTTGCTCGGTGTCGCAGGGTTGGTGTCAGAAAACGAACAAGCGGGAAGTGGCTGGCAGATGTTTCCGGGCAATCCGGAGTCTCTTAGATATTGCAGAGAGTGAGTGTGTTGCTAGCACGTGGCAAGCTACATAATAGAAGATGCTACATTCCTTGGAGGAAAAAAAAAAAAAAATAGTGCTGAGTTGGATTTTCTCTGAGGTTTTTTTTTTCTGTGAAAAGCTACCTTTTCCTCAGAGGCAAGGAAATGAAATCGAAGGAAAAGGAACCTCGTCGACATGCGGCTTGCAGCGGCGCCGAATGAATCAGAGCTGACGCTGTCAGAGGGCGGCCAGGAGAGAAGCGTGGCGCGCGGCGTCCTTCCCGATGGGGTGGCGGGACGAGGTGTGGTAACAGTCTCGGGATCGGTTGGCCCTCAGTCTGCCTTGTGGCGGGGGGGTGGGCTTTTTTTTGCTTCTCCTTCCCCCTGCCTCAAAACACACGGCCCTCGCTCCATCTCGCTGCGACGTGCGCTTGGGGAGGAGCGTGTTGAGAGTGGGTTTGGTTTGGGAAGGAGATTCAAAGAAAAAAAAAAAAGTGGGGGGGAATGGGGAAAGACAGGATATTTACAGCTATCCACTAACAGTTTTGGTAGGTCAGGATGTCTCCTTTCCCCTCCCGGCCTCTCCCACCAACCTGCTGCCTACGGGCAGGAGGGGCTGGTGGAGCTCTCCAGGGAGGACTGGGAGAGGCGGCGTGTCAGAGGTCCGATGCTGGAGTCGGCCAGCGAGGAGGTGGGGAAGAGTTTGTACCAGCCCGCGACCACGCTGGAGAGGTCGAGCTCCTCCAAGACGATCTGGGCCATCCCCATGAAGCACTTGTGGTCCATGCGCCCGTAATCTCCCCAGACGATCACCTGTGGAGCAGAGGAGGCATTAGGGGAGCTGCCTTGCTCGCTGGGTGGGAGTTTCGGGGAAAACTTGGCAAACTTGGCCTGCCCGGCTGGGAAGGATCTGCCGTCATCGGGATGGGGAGGCTGTGGTCTGAAGGACAGCACTGAGGACTCTGGGTTTCCATGCCCTATCCTTGCTCCCCTATTCCCGTCCCTGTCCCCAAATACCTGCGTGGGGTGTACGTCACCTGCAGGACTTTGCCCTGGGGGCTCTCCTCGAAGAGCAGAGGCTGCTGGTAGGACGGGTCGCAGGTTTTCTTCACCACTTTGGTCTTCTTCTTGGCCAGGCAGACGCCGTTCTCCAACAGGTAAACTTTCACGTAGGTGGCTGCGTTGGAAAACGGGTGAGAAGCAGACTCAGAGCTGGCTCCTGTGATGGTCCCAGCATGGTGCCCATCCCTGTCACTCCCCCTCCGTCCCCAACCCCCTCCCTCTCCAGCCACCTACCAGGGATGGACTTGGAGCCCATCTTCGGGATGAGTCCCCTTGCCTGGATCACCTCCACCTCCAGCTGCCCGTTGCGGTCGGCCATGCCGACGTGGACATCACCTAGGGCGGAGGGATGAGACTGGCTCAGCACCCTCCCCGATGGCCCCCTCCCAGCAGGGACGGCCGCAGCCCTGGGCTGGGCTGGTCCCCACTGGCTCTCCCTTTTGGTGCTGCCAAAAAGCCGGTGGGAGAGGTCATCTCCGGGGCTGGCAGCCTCGGCACCCCCATGCCACCACCCGCTCCCCACCCTCAGCACCCAGCGCTCAAGCGCACCGAGCATCCCACCACCGGGTGCATGAGTTATCGTGAATTTGGAGGAAGGACAAAGCCGAGCTGATGTGAAGACGCTTGGATTTTTGAGCAGCCAGGAGAGAACCGGGCAACAGCCTTCCAGCGGGATTTTTTTTTCCCTTGTGATGGGAAAAGTGGCTGGGATTAACCAGGGCTGTGCCTTGGCCAGGTGATACCCTCAGCTGGGGGTAAGAGCAGGAGAGTTTGGGGCAGGAGGGGTCACGGTGGCTGAGCACCCCACCGGGGCCAGCACCCACCAGCCCCCGTCTCCCCGGGGCACTTCACCAGGGTCCTTCCCCGCTCCCTGCAGAGGGGGATATGCAGGAAAAAACCATGGCTGGGCGCCTCTTGAGCTGGGTGTGAAGTTGTTCTCCCACTTACGCTGTCCTGTTCGTACGTACGTATGTCCCTTGGCTGGTGGGTCCCCGTCGCTCGCTGCCTTGTGGCCCCAGGGGGAGAGTGGGGATGGGAAAGGGGTGAGCTGATGTCCCAGCAGGGTTTAATAGGAGCGAGATGAACCTGGATGTTCTCAAAACACACTTGGCATTTCAGCATCAGGTCAGGGCCGGACTCAGGGGGGCCGTGCGAGGAACCGGCCGGCGGGAGAGGGACAAGCTGATGCCGCGGCGGGGGATGCCAAGAGCCGTAGGGATTCGGCCATGGGCACTGTGGGACCTCACCCGAAGGGAAAGCCAGTGGTGTCCCCTCCCAGGGAAGGTGGGCAAACCCAGAGGGATCCAACTGCCCCCCTTCCTTTTCCTCCCTCCGGGGGTTTATTTGGGGCCAGCAGGACCTGGTCCCTGTGCTGCCAGGAGTGGTGAGGCAGGATGGGGGACCCTGGTTACGGTGCCCCCCCGGCCCCGGGGCAGCGCTCTCCATTCCCAGCAGCTCCAGCCCCTCAGCAGGACACGGGGCAGACACCTTGGTGTCCCCTGGGAGCAGCTGGGGACACACTGCTGCTAGCTGGAAATTCAGACTTAGGGCATGGCTTTCTACAGCCATTTTGGGTATAAAAGGGAAAAATGGAACAAAACCCGGGTTTCTTGGGTCCCCTCTGCAAGCGGGATGCTCGGAGGAGCTAATGCACAGAGAGACCTCGGAGGAAAAGGTGCTGCTTCCCCCCACGAGTGTCCTGCCCTGCACAGGATGTGGGGAGCAGCCGGGGAAGGCCAGGACGCCTGCAAGCCATGCACCAGTCCGGCATGTGCTCAGCGGCAAGGGACACTGCTGGGCTCGAGCCTGTCCCCCGAGCCAGTGCCCTGCGGTGGAGCATGTGGCTGCTTTCCCTCCCACAGCCTCTTCCCTCGCACTGGAGCACCCCTTCTCCCCAGCCCCACCCGGTGAGACGCAGCCCTCGCTCCGTGGGGCCCCCGCCCCTCGGCCAGCCTCCCATCGGCGGGGTGGCCAGCGTTTGCCGCCCCACCAGCTGGCCCGGCCCCAGCCCATCGAGGAAGTCGCTGAACTGGCTCTCGGCGCCCAGCCGGGTCGTGGGGAAGATGAACCTGTGCCAGGGAGAGCGAAGGGCTTTTGTGGGGCATCGATCCCCCTGGAGCACAGGGAGGATGCCCAGCCCCAGGTCCCAACCCCCGTGCCACCCCGCGGTGCCTTACGTGCCATCGGAGCTGTTGCTGTTGGTGCTGCCGTCAGTGGACTCCCGGCTGCCTTGCCGGGTGACCCTGGTCCTCATCTCCACCGCGATGCCTGTCTCCGTGCTCCGCCGGATGTTGCTGCGCAGCTTTTTGGGGCCGCCCTCTGGAAGCCAAGACAGGGGTGAGCCCGGGAAGTGCTTGCTGCCCCCAGACCCTCCTAGACAGAATCTCCCCGGACAGAAGAACCAGGGCGCCAGGCAGAGCCAGAGCCTCCCCGTGTGCTGCTCCCCACCTTCAGTGCATTATTTCTTGTGATTTATGCAACCTTCCCCTGGGGCTGAAGCCCAGCAAGACCCCATACGGGCATGTGTCCTGGTGCCACTCACACCTTGATGGAGAGCCCTGGGCTGCCCGTGCTCCCTGTGTCCCAGCCCCACCTCCACCTCCCCACAGCCCCCGCTCAGCACCGATGCCATCGTGCCTTTGCGTGGCCGCGAGCCCACCTGTACCTCAGTCATCTCCCCTGCGTGCTGAGACCTGCCAGACTCAGCTCACGTGTGCTGACACCCTCCCAGCCTGCCCTCTGCGGCTGCAGAGCCACCTCCCAGCCTCCCAAATCCCCCAGGGCCCCGTCACCATGTGCCCATGTCCCCATGCCACAGGGGATGGGCACCCCCAGTGCCACAAGCGGGCACAGCCCTGGTGCTGGCTGATCAGCGAAGTCTCCCGGGGGGAGCCCAGTTTGTCCCGCTGACTCGGGGCTGCCCCCATGGAAGTGCTTGCCCGGCCCTGGCAGCACCCCCAGAGCGGGCGCTGCTCACCTGGGCACCGGCAGCCGGGAGGCTCCCGCTCCTGCCATCCCCGGGTGCAGTTCTGCCCGGCTCCAGCACTTTTTGCTTGGCTTTTGGGGATAATTATACCCCTTCAGAAACACCTTGCGGGGCTGGAGGTCTCCAAATTAACTCCTCTCTTTATAGAACAGCTCCTGCATCATGAAATGCCACCAAGAACCGGCAGAAAAAAAGCAGTAACTGGGGAAAAAGGCTGCACTAAAATGAGCTTTTTGCTTCCTCCGCCCTTTAAAAAGCTATTTTAGGCCTTTAAATATTTCCCAGAGCCAGACCATTTGACAAGTCCTTTCCCCAAGTTCCCTCCCTCCCTGCCTACAGCCCTGCAGCTGGCACTGGCCGTTACTGGGAGGGGGGACGCTGAGCCCAGACCCCCCATGTTGGCAGAGCTCCGGCAAACGTCCCCGCCTCAGGTTTGCAAATGGTTTTGGCACCTGGAGAAGGGTGTGCTGGGGTGGGGGGGCTTTTTTCAGTGCCTGCATCAGACACGGGTGGCTCGAGCGTTGCTTTGGGCGGCTGGGAGCGGGCAAAGGGCCGAGCGGTGGGGGCTGGCAGCGCCGGGGGGGCCGTGGCTGCTCACCGGTCTGGTTGAGCTGCAGCGTGCTCTTGCTCCACTGGGACAGCCCCACGATGGCCACCATCTTGGCGCCCAGGCTGGAGCGCCTCTTCTTGCTGGCAGTGATGCTGACGGAGTCGGCGCTGCCCCGCGCGCTCTTCTCGATGTTGTACATCTCGCCGCTGATGCTGGAGCTGCGGACGACATTCCTGGCCGCCGAGGAGCTGGCATCCCCGTTGAACATGGTCAGCCGCTCACGCGCTCGCCGGCCCCGGCTCTGCTGGGTGGGATCAGCTGTGGGGGGAAGCCAGGGGACACGTCAGGGCCAGCAAAGCTGGGTGGTGGCATTGGCCGTGTCACCGTGCTCCCACCCAGAGCAGCCCCACGGGGAGGGACGGTCCCCCAGGGCACTTAGAAAGCCATGAAATTTAGGTGGCACAACCCACCGGGGCCGTTCTCCTCACCCGCCGGGGCAGGGTGTGGTGAGGGAAGGCGTGCAGGACCCCCCCATGCCGCTGGGTCACGGGGCAGACCCCCCAGCCCTGCCCCAGCACCCCAGGGGACCTGGGCAGCCCCTGACGGCCAGGAGAGACCCAGCAGTGGGCAGAGGGCTTGGTGCATCCCCAACCCACCCAGCTTGGGAGCAGGAGGGGACCCTGGAGCTTGGGGACAGCCCCATCCAGCCCCGCCAAAGGTGCCCGGCTGCAGTCACAGCCAGCAAAGTTCCTCCCGTGCGATGGCTCCGAACCGTGGCCACAGCATCCCTACGTGCTGCTCCGGGCGTGCCTCTGCTCCACCCCGAGATGGCTGCCTGCCACAGGGCTGGATCCGGCCCCAGCCCGGCAAACCACGCCAGGCTGGGGCTGGGGTTCACCCTGACACCCTGGGGGTGTCCGGGGGGGCCCTGCAGAGGTGCCGGGGTGCCGGTGACTGGGGCGTTCGCCGGCGGCAGAGGCTGCGACGCGGCGGCCAGACCTCCCGCACGGCGCAGTGCTTGCTGCCTTCCCTTCCCCATGAATATTTAAACTCCAGCGGGATGGGAGCATCCATCTTCCAAGGAAAGGTGAATTATTAACTCCAGACCAAGCGAAGCCACTTTGTGGTAATGGATGGAGGCAGCGCCTGGAAAAATATTTCTTTTTGCAGAGAGACAGCCACAAATGTAGAGGATAAGTTATGGCTGGGAATGGGGGAGTGGGGCGAGGCAGGGGCTTCACTGCCCGTTCCCCTCGGGGAAGCAGCTTCCAAGGGGCATGGTCGGGCTGAGACACGATGGGAGCCGCAGGCTCGGCTCCAGCACTGCCGAACTCATGGATTTATCAATTACAGAAGGGATGCAAACCGGGACAAGTGGGCGATTAGTCATTAATATCACTAACGAGCTCCCAGAGAGCAGCAGCCGTCCCACATTTCCCTCCCGGTTGGTGTTTTCCTCCCCTGCCCTGCCCAGGATCCCTTGGGCGAGCGCCCAGCCGTCACCCACCGATCCCAGCCTCCGCTCCCGTGCCCAGCAGCACTCGTCGCTGAGCGGGACCCGGGCACAGCCACTTGCGTTCGGCAAGATTTGGGGTGCACCACCACCGTAGCACGTGCTTCCGCTCGCGTACGCGTGTGTGTGCACACGTGGGATTTTTCTGGCTTTGCTGCAGAACAGACGCTTGCACGAGGGTTCGAGCCTCTTGGATAAAGCCGCTGGCACTGGGCGAGCACCAGCTCGGCAGCCTGGAGCTGCCCCGGCGTGGCCGCGTGCTGATGGGAAGCTGAGATGGGCGAGAGCAGCCAGAAGTGCTCACCCTCCCCCGGGCATCTGCTCGAGGAGGGGTCGGGGCTGAGCCGCGACCTTTGGGACCTCGGGATGAGCGTTTTCTGACGCCAGCCGCTGCTCCCCAGGCTCCAAACCCTCTGCGGGCACTTGCAAGGTTTCTCTTGGGAAGCGCTCGCCACAAGGAATGGATCCCAGCTGCAGCCCCAGCGTGCCCTCGGCCGCACGCCACTTCCCTTCCCCGTGCCTCAGTTTCCCCACCTGCAAACCCGATGTTAGGCTGCGCCTAAAGAAACGCACGTCCCTTTGCGCGGGGGCTCAGCCGGGCGCAGCGCCCGGCTCAGGCCTCTCCACGCGGCATTACGGGCAAAAAGAGCTGTGGCACGGCCAAGCCCCGGTATTCCCACGGCCAGGAGAACACAAAAGGCTCCTGCTGCTGTTTTCCCCACTCGGCGCTTCAGCCGCCAGGAGAGCACCGGGCTCTGGTGGAAGCAAATTAGATCAGGAGAGCGCCGCGCTAATGGGATCATTTCCAATGCAACACACACAAGGATAATCCACCGCAAAGGAAGGGGAGCGCACGCTCCTCAGCCCAAAGGAAGGATTTTCTTTTCCCCGCCTGTACTTTTACCCCTTATCTCTTTTCACAATCTGCTTCTGGCCTCTGCGGGAGCGGGCGCTGGACAGGGACATCAGGGAGGTGCCCGGTGCTTGCTGCGGAGATGAGCTCGGCTGGAGACCGTGCCCAAGCACCACAGGCACCAGAGCCCACGGCTCCCACCGCCCAACCGGCCTTGGCACCGCAACAGCATCCTCGGCCGGCACGGGCAGCCCCGCTGCTACTGCTCCCTCTCCCCGGCAGCGGGTGGGGGACGCAGGGAACGGCCCCAGGTTTCCCTTCCCCACCACCCCCCTCCCATATTTTATTTATCCTCTATATCGCAAAACACCCGGATTCTCCGAACAAACCAACGCTCCACTCGCATGCAAGCCCCCTCCTTCCCTGCCATGGAAGCACATCCCTGAGCCCCCGGGCTGGGGGGCAGCGCCCGCAGCCCCCGCCAGCGCTTACCCCCGCCACACACCGGCCTTGCGGGAAACAACCACCACCACGAGTGCCGAGAAGTTCCCCAGCGAGCCAGCCCCGGTTCCCCCGGCAGGCTGGGCTGGCTGTGGGATGCACGGAGCCACCGGGCACCGGCTGAGCAGCCGGGAGAGGCGTCATGGCTGTAGCATCCCCCCCGGCGGCTCCGCTGCTTGGCGGACACGCAGCCGGCACCGGCACCGATGCACAACGCGCAGACAAGCACGACCGGCAGGAAAACGGGTTCCCTGTTGCATTTCGATCACCCTGCTGCGGCGCAGGAGCCTCGGGGAGGCTACCAGGGCCGAACCCAGTGCTCCCCACATCAGCACCCCGAAGGAAAAGAGGAGACGGAGGCAGCTTACCACCCTGCGCCGGTGGAGGAGGACTGGGCAGCGCCTGCCCCGCTCCCCCCGCCGAGGAGGCTCAGCCCCCCAGCCCCATCCCCGGCTGGAGACGGAGGGTGACGGGTCTGGTTAATCTTTAAAGGGTTCTGGAGAGCGGGGCTGTGCCGGCGCTGCTTCAGCATCTCCTTCAGCATCTCCATGGTTACATCGCTGACCCAGTTCTCCTCCCAGCCCCAAGCAGGGGCAGAGCGGTCCAGCCGGGTGGGATGCACCTCGGCGGGGCTGGGGGCATCCCTGTGCCAGGCTTTGGGCGCCCGACAACCCCGCTGCGTCCCCCCCGGATGGGTGTCACGGACCTGCCAGGGGATGCCGGAGCCGGGAAAAGTAGGGAGCGAGGCAGTATAGAGGGGGGGATCACGGGTGACCCCAGGGAGCCAGCAGGACTGTACGGTCCCGCTGCCGGTGCGTCCCGGTGACCGGATGGTGTCTGGGGCTGCACGAGGAACGACCCAGGGCTGCAAGGGAGCCCTGGCCCCAAATATCCCTCTGAGCTAGAAACGAGGGGCAAAATATCAATGGGAAAAATTGGGCACTTTGACAAAGGCCCTGGGGAAGGAGGGAGGAGCCCGGTGGGTGCCCCCACGCAGGTGGGGAGCGGCCGCTGATGGTGGGTGGGGAGAGGAGGAGGAGGGAGGTGATAAACAAGCACCTGGCAGTGGGGCTGGCTGGGATGCAGCCTCACTGGGGAAGGGGGCAGAGGGATTTTGGGGGCTGCCTGCTCCCTCGAAGCCCCCAGGGTGGGTGTCCCCAGAGAGAGATGGGGCTAGAAAGCCCCGGCAAGTAGGCAGCAGGTCCTCTCGCCCCCTTGTGCAGCCAACATCTGGAGCAGGTAGGCCCTAAAATCAGCAGTTTTGGGGAAAATAAAGCCCTTAGAGCTGCCACTACGAGGCCCTGCCGGTCCCGAGCAGGGCACAACACGCTGGGGCAGCCGCACGGCTCGCAAGCACGTGCTCCTCCTTGCATGGGGAAGTAAGGCAAGGGCTTATTTCCCCTAAAAGTACTTAATTCTAATTAATTGCTTCAGGTTTGACAGGCAGTTGCTCATATAAATTTAATTGCCCAGTAAGAGGTATAATTCAGCGCACACGAGCTGAGAACTCGCAAGTAACTCTAGCTACTGGATTTACGCATCTCATCACTCCAGCAGGGTCTGAGAGTTATATCCCAGCTGAAACGCTGGAGGCACAGCTTTAATCCCCCTGCACAATCTCCACGGGAAATGGAAACCTGGAAATTAAAGGATGGCTCCAAATGTGCTTCATTTGTGAGGAAAAGTTGGAGCTTAGAGGGGAGAAGTTTGGATGGGGCCAAGCCAGGGCTGTGCTCGGGGATCCTGCGGGAGCAGCCCCTGCCCAAGGGTGCTCCAGCCCCTGCCCGTGCTCCTGGAAAAAGGCCGGGCTGTTGGGCAAGTGGGGTTTAGCAAGCTTGTGCCCGGGAGGAGGAGGAGGGTGGCCACAGGGCAAACCCCGCAGCACGCTCCTGTGGGGTTGCTCCTCTCCAGGTGGGAGCAGGAGGACAAAACACCGGAGCCGCTCAGCCGCTCCGTCCGGCATTGGAGCTGCTTTCCAGGAGGGATGGCAGAGCAGCACCAGGAGGCTTTCCACCGGGATGGGAAGAGCTGGTGGCCGTGGTGTGGGTGACGAGCTCGGTCCCCTGCACAGACCTGCCGATGGGATGGTGGTGACAGCAGCCAATGCTGTGGCCTGGAGACATCCCAGCGGGTGGCTTCATGGAGACCAGCTCCTCCAGCGACCCAAGTGACATGTCGCATCTCCGCTGGGATAAGTGGTGGGATGGTGTCCCTCGGGCCTGGCAGCGGGTCGGGTCCGAACAGCCTTTCTGCTGCGGGTGCTCTCCTCCATGCCCCCATGCACAGGGATGGCCTGGGAGCGATGGACAACCGGAGCTGCAGCCCTGCACCGGGGTCTCAGTGACAGCGTGATGTGCAAGAACCCATGGTCCCCTGCTGGAGCGTGCGTCTTCCTCGGTCCCAGCTGTGTCCATGTGCATCTCGGCCGCGGTGATTTCCTTGCCATCCCCATCCACAAAGCTCGTGTCCATCTCCAGCGTGTCTGGATGCCGCAGCTCCAGCAGAAGTGATGCTCCTGGCAGATGGGACCCATCTGGGGGTACTGGGACGGGGAACCGAATACCTCCGGGAGGGACAGGCAGGATCACAGCATCTTCCCGCACCCACCTCACGGCCGCCTTTCACTGGGTGGGGGGACAAGTGTGGGAGCCGGGAGCACCCACGTCTGCCCATGCCTCGTGGCCTGATCTTGGGCTAAGCCCCCCTCCGAGACACCAGGAGCCCAGGGCCAGTGCCCTGACCACGCTGTCCCTTTCCCCCATGTCCCTGCGTGACGTCTGCCACTCGCTTAAATCAGATCTGTGCTGAATCCCATCGTTTCCTAGGCAACATAAAAGAATCAGAGGAGCAAAAGCCACCCAGCGGGCCCGCGGCTGGGGGGCGGCCGGCTCCCACCGAGCCCAGCCCGCTGGGGTCGCTGCCCAGCAGACGAGGGCTCACGGCACCAGGGCGAGCACCGGGGCATTTCCCGCAGATGTGCTGCCCCGGGCAGGTTTCCCCAGGACAGAGCTCAGTGCCTCTGCGTTGCCTGTGCCCTGGCGCTGGTTTTGGCCACGATGGGCAGCTTGGGAGGGAGCAGGACCTTGCTGGGGACATGCATGAGCAGGCACGTGGCTGCCACCAGCAGCCGCCTTGGGTAGCGTGATGCTGCAGCCAGGTGGCCCCGAAAACTGGGCCACTTCCATGGGGAGGCAGCGGGGATGTAAGAAACCATCCCAGGGCCTTTGGTGGCCCCCGGGATGGGTCAGGGACGGGCTCACCTGCGCTCAGACCCCAACCCCTCGCCTGGTGCTGGGGCACTGAGGGCTTGCACCGCCACGGTGGGGCCAGGGCTGGTACCAATCTCCCCCCGTGCAGAGGGGCTGTGGAAAGGAGCTTTTCCTGTTACCCAGCAGCCGCTGCCTTCCCGGCTGCACGGCTCCGAGCTCTGCAATGCAGCTCACACCACTCATCTGCTGTGTGTGAATCCCATCAATATTTCATGGAGCTGCTTCCTCCAGGGGAAGGACTGCTATCGGCTCTGGCTTTCTGCTGCTCCTACCAGCGCTCCTCTTCTTGCAGAGAACATCCCATTTCCTTCCACTGGCAGCCAGCACCCAGCAGCCCCCCCCCTTCCCTCCCCTTTCTGCATTAACAAACATTGCTTTGCCTTTCAGGGGCTCTGTATCCCACGTGGGCCAAGAGTCCTGAAGTCCCCTTGGGTTCAAGTCAAAGTACTGACCATATTCTGCTCCTGGTCACTTCAGCCTGCCTGCAGCAGAGGTACCCGATGCTACGGCCCTGTGTTGGGCTCCCTGGGACCAAGCCACCAGCCCTGCAGCTCCAGGATGGGCGACCAAGCCCACCCACACCCCCAGTGCCCCCCCCCAGCTCCGTGTCCAGCAGCAGGATGGTGAACATGGCCCTGCGGCAGCTTGGTGCCAGCAGCCTGAACCCCATCTGCCCAGGTCCAATCCGCCCAGCCTGGCCGCATCCAGCCCGCAGCTCCCAGCTCGCTCCAGAGCCCAGGGGGGAAGGCAGGCTGTTTGCAGAAAAAGTTGCTTTTTAAATGCTAAGTCTGCACTATTATAGCAAAGCTTCTTCAGGGATCAGCAGAAAACTTGCTTGCCATAGGAAGACTTCTGTGAGCCGGAGTGATGCCAAAAAACGGCAGGAGCCTGGCACTGCCTGCGGTAAAGACCCATCGCTCTGCCACGGTCCGTGCCTGACCTGGCGAGAGAAGCCGGGGCAGCCATCCTGGACCAGCACTGGCATCTGTGTCCCCAGCAGAGCGGGAGGACGGGCTGATGGGGCTGCTCCCGGTAAGGTGCTGCTCACTGGAGCACACGTGCCTCGGCTGGGGAAAGGGGCGATGCACGAGCGCGCCACGGCGAAGGCCAAACGCTCTCGCATCGCTCCACCACCCAACAAGTAAGTCGGTGCAGCTCGCTATTTGGAGAGTCCCTTTGCCACCGTCTGTGGGGAAGATGAGAAGCCCAGGGAGGCTCCCACTCTCATCCCTCTGTGGTCCAACACAGCATCCCAGGGCAGGCGGGGAGCCCCTGAATCCGGCAGGCAGCAAGCACGGCGCGTCAGCAGGGTTGTCAATCCTGCACTAAATCACTTTAAAATAATTACTAAATGAGCCTGTTTCCCTGCTACTTGAGATGCTGTGACAAAACATTTTAAGTGCATTGAAATGGATGCAAGGAGATGGGGCCCCACGGCTTGGGTTTTAATAAGCAGGAAAATGGGGTATTTTCATAACCTTAAACCTCATCTTGCATCAATGTTGATGCTTCTCGTAGGGCTGTGGTGCAGGGAGAGCGGGCGTAAGCCCACAAAGGGCACGATCCCCTTGGGCGGGCTCGTCTGAGCTCGGGGGACAGCAGAACCTGCGGGAGGACGGACCGCGGGGGGAGCTGGTGGGGATTTGCCTCCTGATTTGGGGTTCAAGGGGCCAAACAAGGGGCAGACCAAGATGCTGCGACCTCATCCTCCATCCATGTCCCACAAAGGCTGTTGTGACCGGTGCTGCCAGGACGGGGCTGAAATGGGGACGAAGCAAGCAGCCGGGAGCGCTGGGATGGGGGAGGCAGCAGGAGTTTGCCCTCACAAAGGGATGTGGGAGAAGGTACACGGCTCTTCAGGAGAGGTGCATGAGCACAGCAGAAGGGCTGGCTTTCAAGAGGTGCTGATGTAGAAAGAAAAGGGCACATGTCTAAACTGGGGCTGGAGGCGAGAGGCGTGGGAGCAGCCGCTCCACTGCTCGGGGAAGGGGCCGTGGGACACAGCCGGCTGTGCCGGGGCTGGTTTGGGCTGGTGGTCCCTCGTCCTGCAGCGTGGGATGACCACGGGCTGCAAAGCCACTGGGTTTGTGCCACAAGCAAAGCCCATCCCTATGCCGCTGGCCCGAGGGGCTCCGCAGGCTCCTGCTCTTGGCACACTAATGGAATAAGCAGCCCAGCCCTACGGGATGCTCCCTGTGCACCAAGTGATGCAATTCAGCCCAGGGCTAATTATTTTGCTCAGCCTCGACAGCCCCCTTGCTATGCTTCCCAGGCCCCCAGTAGCAGGGACTGGCCCATCACAGAGCCTGGCACGGCCACCACCTCCCACGGGGACAACTCTGCAGCCCAGTCTGAGCACCCAGATGGCGGCCCTGGCTCTGGGGACCATTTTGAGACACAGAGGAGCCATCGCTCCGCAGCAGCTCTGTGGACGCGGTGGCTGGCCAGGCCCATGCCCATTTGGGTGCTTCCCCACTGCGGGGGATGAGCGATGCCCACGCTGCCCTCGGGTTTCTCCCCGCTTATTGTAACCCCAGCTGTAGCAAGCAAGGAGCAGCACAAGGGCCTCTGCCTGGCCCGGGGCATCATTTTGCTCCTCCTCACCAGTTCTTTAATGGATTTTCCTACAGGACCAGCCACAGCACCTGCCCAAAATGCCACGGAGGGCAGAGCAGGTTCTCCAGATGGAGCAGAGTCAAATCCATCTACAAAGCACAGGCTGGAGACACCGGGAAGCCGGGGGAGAGGTGAGCACCAGCGTTACATGGGCTGCTCAGTGAGAGGCTGAGGCCCCGAGGCAAGCCTTCCCCGGGCAGGACCCCCCACTTTCGCCGGTCCCTATCCCCGTTTCCCCGGTGGCGGGGACCAGCGTGCATGGGACGGGGTTGACGTCAACAGGCTTTCAGCGGGGATGATGGATGGCAGGGGAAAGTGCTCCCGATCCCGAGCCGCTGGCTGGGAAACGCTGCCCGCCGCCCCGAGCCAGGGAGGGCTCCGGTAAACCGGGAGCCCTCGGGGATGGGGGAGCACGGCAGCAGCCCCCACGCTGTCGGTGCAGCGATGTTTTTGGGGTGTTCGCATCCCTGCTCACAGCCTGGGGTATGTTTCAGGGTGCCAGGCGCAGCCCGCTGGCAGCCGTGCGGTGCGGGGGGAGCACCGGGGCTGTCCCGCCGGGGGTCGGGGTCCCTCCTTCCCCCCTCTCCCCCGCCCCGGGGCTGCCGGAGCGCCCGGTCCCGCTCCCCGCCGGGCACCGCATCCGCGCCGGGCATCCCCAAGCCGCCGCCCACGGGGGATGCTCCTGGGCAGGGCGGCCCCGCTCCCCGCCGGTGGCCACGGGGACCGAGGCGTCGCCGGCCGCCGCCGCCGCCGCCCGTGCCCGCTCCTCCCCTGGCCCCGCGGGAGCGGGGGGGGGGAGCCCCGGGCCCGGCCCCGACGGCCCGGGCTGCCGCCGAGAGGGGCCGGCCTCCCCCCGAGGGCCCGACCTGCGGCTGCCGGTGCGCCCCGGGAATCACCGGCCGGACCCTACACCCCCCGGTCGGGTCCTAAGGGTTGCGGGCTGCACCCTACACCTGCCAGCCAGACCCAACACCCCCCCCGGCCCCCCCGCCATCAGCCAGCCCCGCAGGGCTGCCAGGGAGCCTCCAGCCAGACCTGAAGCGCTGCCAGCCGGCCCCTGCTCAGCCTGGGTGGCCACAGTGCCTGCTCCTTCAGGAATACGTAAACTTCCCCAGCTCTGATCCCTTTTGGCTGCCGCCAGAGTGTGAGCGTGGCCCTCGCGGGGGGGGGGGGGGGGGGGACGGACGGGGACTGAGGGGACACTTCTTGTGCCCAGGTCCCTTCTGGAGAAAGTTTGAGGGGAGCGGCAGCCCCAGTTCCCGCGCTGCCCTTGGACTCACCTTGGCTCCCTGAATACAAACACTAATTTCTCTCCAAGCAGCGTCTCTTTTTACTCATGGTAAATTCCTCCAGCGCTTTCCCTGCGTTGCCTCTGCAGGCTGCGCACCGCGGCTGACATGGAGCCACGTGCCAGGAGGAAACCCTCCTTCACCAACTTTAACTCTGTCCCTCCCTAAAATAACGCCGGGCTTGGATTTCCCGGTGGGTGGGCTCCTCGCCTGTGCCGTGCTGGGGGTCCCGGGGCTGCCACCGGCATCCCAGGCTGCAGGGAAGCACCTGGCCCTCGTGGGCAAAGCCTCCGCTGGGTTCCCCATATAGGGTTTCAGGGCCTGGGGCATGATTTGGGGCCGCATCCCCCCGGTGGGTTGGTGAGTACGGTGCTCAACAGGCACCCATCGGTGCAGGGAGGGTGGGGGGCAAATTCCCCCTGCGGCCGGAGGGGAAGGGGATGCCAGGGAGGGCCGGGATGCGGTGGGTCCCGGCATTGTGCACGGGAAGGCCGGTTAAGGAGCAGGAATAGCTGAAAGAACTAAATATGGAAACTTGGATAAAACATTGCTGAAGTAGGGAGATGGTTTCCTAACAGAATTCAAAGCATATAAACAAACTGGAGGAGGGAGAGAGGTTGTCTGGAGGGGGCCTTTATGAGTAATATTTAGAAAAACTGGCTGAAAATATCTTGGTAGGGAAGGCTATTTCATCAAAGCAAACTTCCAGCCTTGTGGGGAAAGTGTCAGTCCTGGGAACACATTGTTTCAGGGGAAAAGATAGGGAAAACACGTGCCTCGTGCCTCGACGCTGACATTTTTTTTCAGCTGCCAGATTTCGATGATAAAACATGGACTTTCATGGCGATGATAATACCATAATGACGAGGGTTTCGGTTTGATTGGTAGGAGACTTTCTGAAAACTCTGGTTTTCTGCTTCCCTTGGCAGGCTGCTCCAGGATCCCACGCTGACCTCCCGCCGGGAGAGACGGGGTGGCTCATCCCTGTGCACGTGGGGCCGGGGGTGTGCGGCACCAACAGCCCCCCCCAGCCGATCCCCTGGGAAGCGTTTCCCCGGAGCGGGATGGACAGAAGCCCCGGATTTGGTCTTGCGCTGGGATCCCATCGGGGCTCTCCCATCTCTAACGTCTCTTAATTGGTTAAGGAGCTCAGCTCTCCAGTTTGTCGGCTCCTCACCGCCTTCTCCTTTACGTTTTGGGTTTGTGCCGGTGACAAGGGGGTGGTTTAATGCGATTACTCCGGCAAAGCCCACGTAAGAGGATTTGTGGGGCTTGGCTTTACGGCACTGCCAGGGCTATTGGGGCTGCCCAGGGGCTCTGGGGCTGGGCATTCGGGCAGGGAGAGGGCTGCACCTCATGGAGGGTGAAGGGGAAGGGACGGTTTAAGCTGGGACTGGGGACACCCAGTGTGTTTTGTGGGGCGTTTTGCAGAATAATGCTGCCCTGGCAATCCAGAAAGCCAGGCTGCGGGGTGGGTGGAGGGCTTGTCCCCTCGGCACCGCTGGAGCCCTTGCCCACGGGGACGAGCACGGTGCCCAGGGAGGCTGTCGGTGCTGCGGCAGCTCTGCAGCCTGCGCGCTCGCTCCCGCTCCGTGTCCCACTTCTTGCAGGAGAAGGAGCTACGCTGAGATGCCGTAAAAATCTCCTTTTGCCTTTCTGCAGGGAGCAATCGGGTCACGTGGGCTCACCAGTATCCTACTGGGAAAGCCGGCATGGTTGATCTGTGCTGGGCACCAGCCAGGCGAGAGGCACTAGCGCACCATCTGCTTCTCCTCGGGATGCTGCAGGTGCTGGGAAACCTGCTGTCCCACAGCAGGACTGAGCCGGCTGAACCAAATCCCAGCTCTGAGCCTGGGAGCTGCATCCTCTCCCTGCTGCTGGCAGCAAGATGGAAGGGCTCACCTGGCAATGGGGTCTCCCAGTTAGAGCTGAGATGAGGAAATGGCGTCTCCCAGTTAGAGCTGGGCCGAGCGTCTCGGCTCGGAGTGGCTCATCTGCAGCTTTTGAGTTAAGATTTCCAGATTTCACAGCTTGGGGAGATTTAACAACTTCTGTCATCTCTGCCCCGGGGATGGAGGGTTGGGAGAAGGGGGAGAGTGTGACGGTTGGCCGGGGGCTGCTATTCAGGCCGGAGAGGGTGGAAGCACCTCGCTGTTCTGGGAGCCAAGTTCACACCTCTTATTGCCCGAGTACCAAAGCTGCTGGTGACCCACAGCACCAGGGCCAACACTGGATCGTCCTTCAGGTCTGTTGGTCTCCCAAGGAATCCTCTGCCAACACACAAACCACCGTCTCTCCCGTGTCAAATTATCTTCCTGGGTTTTCCTTTCAATGCAGGAGATAAGGTTTTCTACAGGGCCTCCAGAAATGTCTGTAGGTGTACAGGCATATCAATATATGCTCTTAACTTAAATATACTTAAATATCACGTAGCTGGTCCCCAACTGGAAGATGGCGGGACATGACACTTGCAAGCTGGGTCAGGAACCAGTTTTGCAGCCTGGCATCAGGATGTGACGCAAAGGGACAGCCTGCAGGACTGACGGCCCAAAATCTGGCCCTCAATAGCCTCTTTTTTTCCCCAAAACTCCAAAGCAGCATGGCCACGTCCATGCATAATTTACACCCAGGTTTTTCTTTTCTACCTTCTTCTTTGCTGGGGGATAATTGCCCCAAAGCAGCAGCTTATTGGGGATGAGTCCCAGGGGATGGGAGGGGGCTGAGCCAAGGAGCAGGGCCAGGCTCGTCACCTCTGCTCTAAGAGCCCGTTTTTCTAAACATCAAACCACTTCAGCCCTTCCAAAACCTGGCCCCAGGGTGCCATCGGCACGGCGCAGCTCCTTGGGGTCCCGTTGCTGGCGCGGGTGGGAATCAGCTGAGCAGGTAGCAGATGTCGGTTAAATGTGACAGGAACAAACCACGAACAAATTTATGCAAGCGCCGATAAAGCAGAGTGGAAAAGCACTGCTTTTTTTTTTTTTTTTTTCCTCCTTTTTCTTCCTTGTTTTTCTTGGCTCCTCCGCATTTCAGGCGGGCTGACAGAGACCTCTGTGTGTGCAGATGGCTGCAATCCTTCTTGGGGAAGCTGAGCGGCTCCAGACAATGCGTCCATTGCTGCCGAGAGAGCAGGTGGGGAGGAAACGGAGCATCACAGGCGCAGCACAAGGGCATACAAAAGGATTCAGCGGGAGGAGGAGCGGGGTATTGTGCAGAAACCCCTCGAGCGGGGCCTGGTCCCTGGCAGGGAAAACAGCTGGTTTGGTTTGACAGCTGGGCCTGGCAGCAAAGTCAGCAGCGGCGTTGTCTAATTGATTTATAAATGAGTCGTTTTGAAGAGCATTAGGTGTAGCAGTGCATATCATCACCCTCGAACGTTACAACAAAGGGAGGCTAGCTTAGAAACTGTGAGAATGAAACAACAAAAAAAAAAAACCCTGTAGCGTGACTTTTATTTCTCTTGGCTGCCTTGCAAGCGCCCCAAGATCACGAAGTTGCAAGACTTTCAATAAAACTGCAGGAATTTGCTGCAAGATAGCGCCCGCTTCAGTGCCAACACGTAGCCTTCAGGGCAGCCGAGCTCTGAAACCGCAGCGTATGCAGAAATTTGTCCCATTTCCTGCATTTGGGCAAATGTCACGTAACAGAAACCACAGATCTGAACTCCCTGTGTTTGCGGGACGCAGGAGGGATTTTGTCCTCTCTTGCGCAGGGTACGGAGCCCCTGCAGCGATCCACTGTCCCAAAACTTCACCAGCAGACATCACCGATTTTGGAAACTCCATGGAAAGGGCGAGGGAAGTGCAGCAGCCACACAGGACCCAACTTCCCCATCTTAAATGACATTTAAAGCACCAGACAGACAAATCCTGTTTCTGGTTGTAAATTGGATGGAAACGATTTGGGGCACCAGAAAGACAATAAGGAGGCAAAGAGGGAGTCACTTTTCAGGGTGCGCTTTTTCATGGGAAAAATAACTGAAGCAGCATGAGTCACACTTCAGCGTAACATGTCCCCGAGCCAGAAAACAATCCCTGGGAAATGAGTTAGCTGGCTGAACTGGAGCACAGGCTTTTGCTTGAATTGGCTCCAGCCTGGGGTAGGATAGTAGCAGAAAGCTAGGCTGTGATGATAGATCAAAGGCCGTGTGAAGAGTGTTGGACAGCTCAGTGAGGTTTAATTTGGACAGCTCTCAGGGCCGGGACAGGCAGGGCTGGAAACCTCCCTGGATGAGCCAACAAGCTACAGGGGAGCAGCTCCTCCACCGTGGTCGGGCCGGCTGAGGGGTGCAGAGCTCCACCCGTCAGCGCGAGCAGCAGGGTCCTGCCAGGACCCTCGGGCTGCAACCCCTGTGCTGCCAGGCGCCTGCCTGGGGAGGGCCAGGCCCTCGGGGACGGAGAGCAGCAGCGATAGCTTCCTTCGACGCCTCGGGTGAGAGAGTGGGAGCGAGGGGGCGGGCTCCCTGCCCCACGCCAGCCCACCTCGGCCTAAGGCCTCGGCGCTGCTGGAGCTCAGGCCCGCATAGGCCTAGGCCGGGGACGACCTGGGCCAGGCGCTGCCGCACCCAGGAGCCTGGCTCCCCCTCGAGGCACGGCCGGCCCCCGAGGCTCCTCCCGCCGAGGCCTGGGCCCCCGCGGCTCCTCCCGCCGAGGCCCGGGCCCCCGCCCCGGCCTGCCCGGGCCCCCCGCCCGGCGGATCCTCCCCCGCGGGGGCTCACGGCGCGTCCCGCCCGCCTCTCCCCAGCCGAGCTCTCGCGAGACCCGCCCCGGGTCATGCGCCTGCGCAGTGCGGCGGCCCAGGGGAAAGGGGCGGAGCCTCCGCACCGCCGCCTCACGGATCCGCCGCCATCTTGTTTCTCGGCCGCTGAGGCGCTCGCTCCGCTCTGGCCGCTCCCCTCCCCCTCCTTCCCGCTTCCCGCCGGTTGGGCCGGAGGCAGCGCGGGCGCCGGGCGGAGGAGGCGGAGGTCGCGGCGCCGGCCGCCCCGGTGAGTGCGGGGGGAGCGGGCGGAACGCGGCGGGGGGAGTCGGCGGCCCGTGAGGGGGCGCGGGGCGGGGGCGGCCCGAGAGGCTACCCAACCCCCCGCGCGGCCCCGGGGTGGGGGAGGGGCGCGCTCGAAGCTGGCCCCGCGCGGCGGGAGGGGGCGAGGCCCGTGCGGCCCCGGGGGGGGGGGGGGGCGCGGAGGCCTTCCCGGGGCGCCCGGCGGCGGCAGGCCCGATCTGCCGGGCCTTGGCAGGGAATTTGCTGCGGGAGAGTTTGGTTTCACCTATCGGCGGTGCTGTATTTTACCGATCTTTGGGTTGTTTTTTTTTTTTTCCACCCAAGCCTTAAGGGGCTTCTCCAGAGTCTGCCCCAACAGGGACAGGACCCAAGCCAGGCCACGAGGCAGTCGGAGATAATTTGTGAGTGAATTATCCCAGGGATTGTTTAATCTCTGCTGGAAACCAAGGGCACGGGGAGCCGTGAAAGCATGGCCTCCCCAGACTCTGCTTTCTCCTGAGCTGATAAAATGAAAGAAAAGCCCCCCCAGTAACTGGTAAAGCGCTATACGTCAGAAGCAGTATGGATATGGCATGGATGAAAGCTCTTTTGGGCTGGGCTGGACTTCATTCGGGTCAGTTCATTCTCCGGCTGCATCCTTAGCCGGGCGGGTGTTGGGGGTCAGGGCTGAGGGGCGGGCACAGGGTGGCAGGGCTGGCTTACACTTTGTGTTGGCTGAGCTGTGACCCAGGGCTGGCTCCAGAACCCGCAGCTCTGGCAGACTTCAGGTTGCTCACAGAAGAAGAAACAATAGCGCTGGCCGCTTCTTCTGGAATGTGGCTCTTCATACCGCCCTGTGAGACGCTTCTCTTGTGGAGTAAAGTATTCTCCGCGTCCTTATGAGTAAATACCTCTTGTCTGTCTCAAGAGCTGTCTGAGTACAGGCAATTAAAAGGAAAGTCTCAACTGGCTTCGCTTGCGATGCAGAGCAAACAGCCCGCAAGCATGTGGTTAATTTTTTCCTCTAGTCCTACATCCAGAAAACAGACCTTCTGGGTCATCAGATGTCATTTGCTGCTGTTGCCCTTGGCAACATCGCATGTCTTTTTGGAGGCTTATCCGTGCCCTTCTTAAATTAGGTTACATTTTTGGACTAAGCTACTCTACTCTTGCTGGATCCACGTTTGTCTTCAGTTGAGCCATGTTCTGGTACCAGCCTAAACTTACCTGTGCTCAGCTTACTGTCCTTTAGGTCATTGTGGGGACAACCTGATGTCATCTCACATCTGGCAGTGTGCGCTCTGTCATAGCCACGGTGGTTTTTGTGTCACTTTTACAAGGGCTCATTCGAGGTGCTGGGGGCTCGTGGCCTTCAGGCCACTGTGACCGCACTGAGTGGAGGATTCAGGCAGTTTTGGGGATGAACGCAGAGATTTTGGTCAAAGCAAAAAGCGGTGCCTTGAGCTTGACCCCGCGCAGCACAGAGCTGTTCACTCCGAGAATCGGGTGTAATCCCACTGGTGCTCGGGTCGCTGCGGGTCGGCTGGGTGACCTTGAGCCAATCGTTTGTCCTGCGGGGCCGACCCGTTCCCTCTCCTTATTTTGCACTTTATAAAGATAAATCGTATTTGTCAGCGCACGTTCTCACGCCACACGTAAATAATGTGCGGCGACGCTTTCTTAGAAGTGCCGCAACCTGCCAAACGCGGTGATAAGATGACAGCTACTGGGTTAGGAGCGTTCCTTCCTCCTCATGTCTTCCCAGTAGCTTTGCAGTTAAATCTTTCAGGTGGGATTTCGGCAGATCCTGAGCGCCAGCATGATTCCAGAGCAAGAACAGCTGCAATGATTGAAATAAAACCCTTTAAGGCAGGGGGTTCAAAAATTAATTTGGTTTTTTCTTTTTCCCCAGTGGCCGTGCTGGCTGGTACCTGTGCGCAGGAGAGGGGCTCTCGGGCTGGGGGGGGGGGGGGGGTCACGTGGCGGTGTGAGTGGGCACAGGCGGGGATGTGTTGTTACCACTCGAAATACCAGCCGGGCATTCCTCCGCTCGGCGGGAAGGGCGGTGGGCTGTTGCGGGTTTGTTCTGCACCGCCTGAAAGCACCTTGCATGCCTTTAATAGTCCGCATACCGCTGCTTGGGGGCGCTCGCTTTTATCTGAGGAATGACACAGGAAGAGCAGAAAGCATTGCAAAGTATTATTATTTTTTTTAAGACGCATTTTAACCAATTATATTTAATAAATCACCGGGAAGATCTATTTTTAAATACATTTCTCCTTGCTACCCAATTCGAACTCATTTAATCTGCAGGACTGAAAGCATCGCCTGCGCCTTGTCATATTTTTTTCTTCTGCTGCTCTGTCTATAATCCTGTAAGCGTGTTATTTTCAACCCATAAATTATATCTTGGAACGCGGTTGGAAGTCCATCAGGGGTACTGTTGGGTAACGAGCTGGAAGTTGTGTGTCTGCATAGGTTAAACCAGCGCCCGGGCCTCGTCACCGCGCCGTCCCCAGCTCACCGGCCATCCCGCAGTGTTCTCGGGGGGCTCTGAGCTCGGCGTCGCGGGCAAAGCGAGGCCAGGGCGATGTCACGCACGGGGATAAAGCTGCAAAGGGGAATAAATCTTGAGCGGTCGCTTGGCGTCCTGGGGCGTCCTGCAAGGAGGAGCGGGTGCGCGCCAGGAGGGGGGCTGCTGGGGCCGTTAAACTGGGGGCTTGGCTCGTGGGAAAGCAGACTGCCCTGGTTTTTTAGGTTTTTCCCCCCCCCCAACTCCTTGAGCTTTTTTCCCCCCCCCAACTCCTTGAGCTTTCCCCCCCCCCCAACTCCTTGAGCTTTTTCCCCCCCCCAACTCCTTGAGCTTTCCCCCCCAACTCCTTGGCTTTCCCCCCCCCAACTCCTTGAGCTTTTTCCCCCCCCCCAACTCCTTGAGCTTTTTCCCCCCCCCCAACTCCTTGAGCTTTTTCTCCCCCCCCCAACTCCTTGAGCTTTTTCCCCCCCCCAACTCCTTGAGCTTTTTCCCCCCCCCAACTCCTTGAGCTTTTTCCCCCCCCCCAACTCCTTGAGCTTTTTCCCCCCCCCCAACTCCTTGAGCTTTTTCCCCCCCCCCCAACTCCTTGAGCTTTTTCCCCCCCCCCAACTCCTTGAGCTTTTCCCCCCCCCAACTCCTTGAGCTTTTCCCCCCCCCCAACTCCTTTAGCTTTTTCCCCCCCCCCAACTCCTTGAGCTTTTTCCCCCCCCCAACTCCTTGAGCTTTTTCCCCCCCCCCAACTCCTTGAGCTTTTTCCCCCCCCCAACTCCTTGAGCTTTTTCCCCCCCCCCAACTCCTTGAGCTTTTTCCCCCCCCCCAACTCCTTGAGCTTTTTTCCCCCCCCCAATCTCCTTGAGCTTTTCCCCCCCCCCCAATCCTTGAGCTTTTCCCCCCCCCCCAACTCCTTGAGCTTTTCCCCCCCCCCAACTCCTTGAGCTTTTTTCCCCCCCCCCCACTCCCTGGCTTTTTTCCCCCCCCCCCACCTCCTTGAGCTTTTTTCCCCCCCCCAACTCCTTGAGCTTTTCCCCCCCCCCCCCAACTCCTTGAGCTTTTCCCCCCCCCCCCCAACTCCTTGAGCTTTTTCCCCCCCAACTCCTGGATTATTTTTCAGTCTCTACGAATGCACCGGCGGGCGCGCGATCCCAGTGACTGCGCGGCCACGGAAACGTTCCCGGTGGATTCGAGGTGGGAAGCGCCACCAGACGTTAACTGCGGCTCTCCCGGCTGTGTGTGGGGGGGGGAGCACCGATTCCTGTCCCTGAAGGTGCCGCTTGCACCGACCCCGTGGTGGTCCCTGTCCCGGTAATGGGGCTGCGGAGCTCGCGCCAGCCGGGGCCCTCCGTGCTGGGGGCGGGGGGGGATGATCTCTGGCGGCTTCGCCGTCCCGCCCGCCCGGGATCCCCGCACGGCCCCCGGGGTGAGGGCGCGGGAGGGAGCGCGCCCCCGCCTGCGCGCACGTGCAGCCCGGCCGCGGCCCGCGCGCTGCCCCGTGACCCGCCGGTGCGCGCGCGGCGCCCCGTGACGCGGAGGCGGCGGCGAGCGGCGTTGGGGCGGGGGGTGGTGGTGGTGCTGTAGAGCGACAGGCGCGCGGGCCAATCGGCGGCCGCCCCACGACCGCTCCCGTCTGTTTGAATAGGAGAGGAGCGGCCAATAGGAGCCGCCGGGGCGGGCGGGGAGGGCCCGGCCGCCGCGTTGCGGAGGGGCCGCGGGCGGGGAGCGGGGCGGGCGGGCGCCGCTCTGACCCCTGCGCCGCCTCTCAAGGTAACTTTAAAACAGGAAGTGGACGGCGAGGTTGCGCCGCCGGCGGCAGCCAATAGGCGCGCGGGGCCGCGCCCCCCCCCGGCGGCGCGCAGCCAATAGGCGCGGGCGGGCCGGGCCGGCCGGGCGCAGCAGGGTAGGCTGAGCGGCGGCTGTTAAAGGGGCCGGCGGCCCGGTCCGGCGGGGACGCGGAGTCCCGGCAGGTAGCGGTCAGCTCAAAGACAAAGGGATGGCGGGGAGGCCCGGGGGCCGCCGCCCCCCCCCCCCCGGCGGGCGGGCCGTGGCGGCCGCGGCCCGGTAAGTTGATCGCGGCGGTTGGAGCCGCGCCAGCTGCGGTGGGGGGCGGGGGCGGGTGCGGGCCCGGCCGGGGGGGGCAGGCCTCGCGGCGGGGGCGGCCGGGGGCCGGCTGCGGGGGGCCGCGGCGGGGCCGGGGGGGGGGGGGGGGGCCCCCGGGGGGGTTTCCGGCTGCCCTTGGCGGGGCCGCCCGGCTGGCTGGGGGCTGACCCGCGGGCCCGATCACCGAAACGCGGCTCCTGGGGGGGGGGTGGGGTGGGGTGTCGGCGGACCCCCTCATTCCCCCCGAACCGGCAGCCAAACTCCCGAGCAGGCTCGGCAGCCCTTTGTGTTCCTTTTTATTTGCAAACAAGCACTGAAGGTCATGGGAGCCCCGCAGCCCAGCGGTGACAGGCGCAGCGGCGGGGCGGGAGCGGGTCTTGGCTTCCAAGTTTTCCAGCGCAAAGGGCTTGCTCGGCTCTCCCAGTGACACCCCGAACCCCGGCGGGGCCCAGCTCCTGTGTGGCTCTCGCCGTCAGAGCGGTGCTGCAGCGAAAGTTGCTGGAGCTAGGCCTTCCTTCGCTACCACGAGTGACCTTGAAATACCACCGCTCCGAGTTTCCAGAATGAAGGACAAAGTTTGTTTAGGGCACTTTGCACTGGGGAGGGAGGGGGAGTTTGGAAAAAAAAAAAAGAATTGAAGCTGAAAAATGAAGCTGCTCCCGATGGCCGAGGGCATCGAGGACATGGAGAATAGTTTGTAGATTAGAATTAAAGTTAGTTTTCAGCGAGGAGTAGAATCACATTGCAGACATTCCTTCTCCTCCGCTCCGACTGAGAGATGCTGAACGTTGCTATTACTGTCCTTGCCTTCTCAGGGGTGAACCGGGTGACACGGCTTGAGTGTTCTCAGTCCTGCTCTTAGCCTTTTTTTTTTTTTTTTTTTCCCCCCCTGATTGCTAAGTGTTGACCTTAAAAATACAGTCTTGAAAATTAGAGGTAATTGCATTGTGCAACTTATTTTTGTAGGGATGTTAGAAAAGCGGGCCCTGGCACATGAACCTGATCTGCACGTCGGTGCCGGCTGCTAACGAAGGACAGCGTCTTGGGGTTGAACTTCAACCTGGATGGTCTTTGAATTGCTAGAGCCTTCAAGTACTATTTTGGGTATTTTAATTTAAATTAAGACTGGTGAATAGCATCACCTTGTCCGGGGCAAAGCTTGTTCAACTTTCTATGGTGTCTGGCGTGTCATACTAATTTCAATCCAAGAAAGGGGCAGAATGAGGAATGTCACCGTAAGTCCTCTATTAGTAATGGTGGCGGCTCCAGTATGTTGGTGGAATAGCAGTAACTTCTGTAGCATGCTGTCGGCCAGAATCAGGGGATTTACTGTGAGCATGAAGGTCACTGTTAGCATCTTTAAGCAAAAATGAGACATTTTAAGATTTTTTTGCCTTGAAATTAGGATGCATTTGGCTGCCACATGCTTTTGAGGGGTGGCAGAAGGTGAGGGGATCTGCAGCTACCATAAGATGAAATAAGAAATCCCACAGAAGTCTTCGTTACACCCAATGTTTATCATATTTCATTGCTTAAGCTTAAGAGGTTGTAGCTGTGTACAAATAGGTGCTGCTTGATCTTTCTAGGTCAAGAGCAGCAGGAAAAACCTTAAAGCTTTTGGTAACACTGTAAAGGGATTTGGTAACAAATTGCACCAGTTCCTGACTTTTTCTTGCAGCACCCTAAGGGAAAGGAGGGTCCTTGGCTCCCATTTTAGGCTGCTCTGTGCCCTAGGGGTCCCCTGGGCTTTCCGAGTAGTTTTACCTGCTGGAAATGCAGGCTCGTATTTTTAAGGGAGTTTTCCGTGCTTGTTTCTTTTACGAACGCAACGGGCAGTGCGAGTGGTGAAGGTTTAAAGGACAAGTTTATTGTGGGAAGTTGCCATCCCTGGGTTGAGCACCTCGGTGGCTGGGGGAGGAGGATGAGGATGCGCGGGTGCCTCGCTGGGAGGGTGGTGGATGCCTGCAGGAGGTCACCTTTCAAGCCAGTGTATTTGGGTTTGTTTGGGTTGTTGGTTTGTGGTTTTTGGTTTGTTTTTTTTTTTTTAATCGGACTAATATCTCACATTTATATAATGTAGCGTGACATCTGTATTTTAATAGTGTGGGCATATGAAGTGGTTTCTTAATTTCGGGGCTTAGCAATCTGCCCATGTTGTAAGTGAATTAAATTTGCATGGTTGCAAACTTAAACTCTTTAATTATTACGTTTTGATAAAGAAGACAGTTTACCTTGTGTTTCAGAGGGTCAAAAACCGTAGCAACTGTTACAAGGGGCACTGGCAGCAAGCTCAAACTTCCGGATACCTGCCAAGGCTTCCTAGGAGTTATAGGAAGGGGTTTTTTTGGTTTGTGCTCAAAACCTGAAGATATTCTACATGCTGAGGTCTCACTGGGGGGATTTCTTTTTCCGTTGTCTGTTTATAACTTGCTCTGCTATTTGGTCACTTCCTGATAAATCAAACCAGGTCACTTTAAGTTGCCTTTTTTCATTCAATGAAGGTGACCCAGAAGGGTATAGATTTGCATGTTTATAATACAGGATCATTTTAAAAAAAAAAAAAAAAAGAGACAGGCCTGATTAGACCATGCTGTCTGCCTGTTGAGAAGCACAGGCTGTGCTTCATTTAAGCAAGATCTGCTGATCTCGGGAAGCAAAAGGCTTATGCTTGTTTCTGTGAAAGGAATTATCTTTCATTTTTGCAAGATGCCATTTGATAATTTAACTTATAAAAGTGAGTAAAGAAAGCAATGGGAGCACTGAATATTAGGATAATCCCTGTAGGAAAAAGAACCCTGCAGCCCCCCAAAAGCAGTACCTTTATTTGACTTTTCTGCCCAGAATAACAAAGTTTGCGGAAGACGTGCCCAGTTACAGACTGGTACGGCCTTTCACTCCACTTTAAAACCATCACAGGTCCCTGTGAATAACTCAGGTTTGTCATTCACGGTTTTCTAGGTTGTACCCGCTGCCGTCCTGCTGCGCCTTGAACCATTCTTTCTCCCTTTCCCTCTTCCCCTCTAGCAGCATGGTGGTGGTTTGAGCCTTAGAATGCAGCAGAAGAGCAAAGAAACGCTCAACACTTTAGGCTGCATTAAAATTAAAGCATAACTTTGCCCTAAATGTGCTGCAGCATCTGTGTGTGAGCGGAGGATCATATGACGGCTGCCTGCTCCAGCTGCTGCCTGGGTCCTGCTGTAGCCAGGAGGTTAATAGCAAGCACCCAATTTAGCTTTTTCAGCCAGTTAAATTGTGCGGCTATCAGAAGGATGAGAAAATGTGAGGGCACTCATAGGACTTTTTCTATAGAAACTCTTAATTTAATGCAGAATTATTTCTAAATAATTCAAAATATTAAGGACTAACATTAAAAAATATATAACAATAATTCCCCAGGCTGAATGTCTGTTTAATCCATACTGTCTTAACAGACATTTTGTGTGTGCTCGTGCTCTAGAGCAGCAAACGCTTATGTTGCACGATCAGAACTTCTCCTGCGTAAAATACAAAATAAGGGGAATGGGCAAACCAAGCCAAATGCTGGTCAGACCCCTCTGGCAATGCCCCTCTTGCTTTCGTGAGCTGTTGGGGACAGCAGTCCCAGGTGGTCTCTGCAGTGGGAGCCTGGGCGCTGAACTATCATTGGATTTTAAAATATTTGAACCACTTTCTGAATCAATTGAGCCTATCGCTCAGTTAACACTGCTGATGCCAGAATGGTGCCTACGGGCCTGAAAATACTTTTGTCCGATTTCAACTTTGACTTATTAACGTACTGTATGCTGTGTGCATTCTATACATTCGGGGTATGTGATGAGTACTTTTGTTATGTGAGTACCTGGTGTCACTACGGTTTTGAAATCTCATTCCCATATGGTGCAAGTCTGGGTGAGACGCCTCCTGCCTCGGACAGCAAGGCACCGCCTTAATGTTTCTCACTGGATTTTTTTTTTTTTTTTCTATAAAAGTGCAAGCGCACAACTCTTCAAGACTGAGACTATGTAATTTCGCTAAGGTGAGTTTGGTATCACTTTTTTCCCTTCATTATCCTCGTTAAGGCTACTGTTAAAGGGAAGCGAGTAAAATGCACGTATGGTGGGACTGGGAAATGTGCTGCGAGGTGCATAGCTTGTAATTTCTTTTAAATTTATAAAGCTGCAATGCATAACATCAACTTTAGGCTAGGTTGCTTGAGATCAAAGTTGGTAAGGTGAAGTACACGATATGCAGTATTGCTTAGGTATGTGCCAACTGTTCTATCGTGTGAAGTAGACTTGACTAACTTGAACACACTTCACTTAAAAGAGCTTTTCCATTTCTGCTGGGTGTTTAATTTAGGAGCTGGAGAGGCAGCACGATTCATCTCAGACACTTGTTGTTATTTGTCTGGGAATTTTCTTCCTCTACTTCTTGCCTGCCAAAATTGCACTGCAAAGAGCCACTATTTAATAATGTTTAACTGTTGGAACACCAAATATCGTGTGACCCTTTTGCTCTTTCATTCAAAGAAGAAAGGAAGGTAAAATAACCAGTACAAACAACATTTCAGATTATTTTGTTTGTTTTACCTTTCTAAAAAAACTAGTCCTCTGCTTTTTTTTTTTTTCCCCCCCCCCCCCCCGGTGGTGCTCTAGTATTTGCAGCCTCATTTTTGACTTGGTGCCGCACTGCGGGGAGGTCGGTTCTCCGTTCTGTAGCATGGCTTCTGGTGCCGTGCTGTGCCGTGCTTCTGGTGGGTTTCTGATACCAGCCTCTGGTGTATTTATGTGTGCTCCCAAAGCCCTGCCCCACGTTAAATACAGTCTGCCTGTATCCCCAGTCTCTCTGTGCACAAACTAACGTGGACTGCTACTGGACAGAGAACTCTTAGCAGTGCTGTTAGCTACAGAAACTCCATGCTTTTGTAAAAGTAGGCATTATTCCTGATTATTATTTTTTTTTTTCTTCTCCTCAAGGAGTAAAGCCAACTGACAGTTGCCTGCCCGAGACCTCAGCGTACCATTGTCTGCACTGGCAATTGCCTTTAACTGCTAGGTCGCACTGTCTTCCGTATTAAGGTATGAAATTCAACACAGTTTCTCCGGGCGCTTGTGTGGGCGTTCAGTAAAACGCCTTTGCTGTGCACTGTCTGTGCAGTAGGATATTCTCTTGTCCTGTGCAACTGAAGCAGCTTTGGAGACTCGGCTCTCGTTCCTGCCGAGCGTGCAGCACGTGCCTTCTGGCGAGGCCATTCCCAGCTCAGTGCCCGGTGAAAGGTACTGGCTCGCTTGCAGTTTTATGCAAGATCAGGGCTGTAATTTCATAACAAACTCAGTATCGGGAAGGTTATCTGGCCAATTTCTGCTTTGCATGAATGAAGTCAGGGTGGTTACTCTGGCCCTGCCACCTCTCCTCCAGAGGGATCGGCTCTGCTGCTTGCGCTTTCTTCCTGCTGAGTGGGTAGTGGGGAGGCAGCTCTTACCCCAGCATGCCGAAACCCAGCTGCTGAGTGTCCGGGGATGGGAAAAGGGAGGAGCAGAATTCCTGCTGTAGGTGCTGGGGTGGAGAGAGGGAGAGGAGGAGGCATGCCTATGTGCGTGATCCAGCAAAACATGGATTGCAATGGTGTGAGCAGCAGATCAGCAATGGGAGTGGTGCAAAGCTGATTTGGCCCTGCTAGCTGCTGAAACCAAACTTCGCTGGTTTAACGAGTTGTCTGTTGTTGGAAGCGGTAATCCAGATCCCTCTCTCTGACTTTGCAGCTGATTTGGGCTTAAATCAAACGCTCTGCCTCGCATGAATGAAAACAGAAGTAATGCATTAGAGGAATTAGGGAGCTAATGTTCAAACAGTGCTTTGAAGACAGAATAATCTACTGCTAAATATTCATAGAAAAAAGAGGTAGGAAGCACCTGAAGAGGTCATCTTGTTTATTTTTTCTGCCCTAAGGCAAGATCAACTCAACTTAAACAGTTTTGCAGCGTTCTCTTAACCTTTAGCAGTAAGTACTCAATATCCTGCATGGTAATTTAGTGCGGCGTTTAACTAGCCTGACTATTACATCCAATTTTTTACTTTTATCAAACAATAGAAATCTGCAAATACACACCTTATCCAGCAGCCTAGAACAACTCTCCCATCAGCTGAAATCAGCCACTTATGGTGTCAGCTATATGCTTGGAGGATTGCATGTATGTAATACCGCAAGAGGGAATGGATAAAAATAAAACTGAGGAATTGCAAAAGTTTCTTATAATAGCACATTGGAAGGAAGCGCTTGTGTTTTGAATTATGTTGGTTTTACTGAAAGCCTCTTGAAATTGTTTTTTAAAAGGTGAAAGGTTAGGTTTTTATCAAGAGCAGAACTTCAGACTTCTCTAAGTTTGTGTTCATCACCTTTTTCCACTCCCTGAAAGGCTGCCTTCGATTTTATAGCACTGTTTTATAGAAGTGGAAGAGAGTTCCTATATCTTTCGGCTAAATAACTTGAGTATTAAACTTAAAGTCTAAGACTTCTGATCGTGGCCTGTAGTTTAGCTATAACTTCATTCATAATTTGTTGCTTGTACATAATGATAGAAGTCTTTACACTTTATTAACAGCATCTTTACAGCTGTCATGTGCTGAAATAATTGTGCTGTGTATGTAATGCTGTGGATTATGCAGTCAGTTATGTTTCATCTTTAAAGTGTTGCTGTTTCCTTTGTATTATGAGTATTGGGTTTTGTTCAAAGCTGATCTAGTGCCCAAAAAAGCATTGTATAAATCTCTTAATGCAGTGTTCCCCCTCCTTCCCTGGTGCTTGTGGGGGTAATGTTTTATAGGCAAAGTCTTCTGTGCTGTCTTGTTGACAGACCAAGGCTGGAAATGAGTCTCAATGGGATGCATATGTTGAAGTGACTCCTTCCGGAAGGCATTTGGCACGTGTAGCAATGGCAGCACATGCCAGCCTGGCTCTTCCCAAGCCCTGTTCCCATTCACTGTTTTTTCTCATGGAATTGTCCAAAATATCAAGAGCCAAAGACTTGTGTGTCGTAACCCCAGATCCTTGTGTACTATGGCTTGCGTCTTCCCTTTTGCTTCGCTAGGGCCAGGCAGAAATCTTCTTAGTGGTTCTTCTGTCTGCCACGGTACTTTGTGCCACCCTTTGGGACCTTTATAGCATTATTTCAGACTTGGTTTGTTCAGTTCTTGCCATTGGTGGCAACTACTGATTCATCATGGGGTCAGGAACGTGCTGTGGAGACGGGCTTTGTGTACAGTTTTGATGGGACTTGTAACTGGGGTGCCTCGTTCCATAGCTAGGAAACCTTCTGTAGAGGATGGCACGCTAGTTATGCGCCCATCTAAGATTCTGTTCCTGGTGGCCATGTGGAGACCTTCTTCATGTGTTCTCGTTGCTGTGTCAGAAGTCAGGTGAGTTCCCTTGGGACATCTGAATAGCTCTTACCGCTGTCCTGATCAAAGCTGGAGCTGTGATGAACAGTGGGTACAACACAATGTCCGTGGCACTGGTTTGGAAGAAATACTTGTCTGTTTGCAGTGCCAGCTCTACTGCCAAAATGACTCAAGTTCCCGCATTGCATTATTGGTTTAAAAATTTTACATACTTGAGCAGGCAAGGCCTGAATATTAAGGTAGAAAAAGAAGCCATTGATCTCAAACACAGTTAAGACCTATTTTTACGCTACCACTGCCACCCCCCCAAAGCAAGCAAAAGTAATTGGCTGTGGTTCTCTCACCTTTGTATTTCCAGCCGTGCTCTGCCCTTGTGTTGCTTGGCCTTTGCCTAGCGAACATGTCGTTTGGACCTGTAATTGAAATAAATTTGATCTTATTTCATGAAAGGAGACTCGGGTGAGAATCCCAGGGAGGTGGTGGAGTCCTCATCCCTGGAGGTATTTAAAAGAAGGAAAGATGAGGTGCTTAGGGACATGGTTTAGTGGTGGGATGGCAGTGCTAGGTTAACGGTTGGACTCGATGATCTTAAAGGTCTTTTCCAACCGAGGTGATTCTATCATTCTAATATCTGTGTTGACTTGAGTAAATCTTCAAACATAGAAAATGTACAGTGAATCAAGGCGTGACACCTCTGTGGAAGCGACTTTAGACCATTAACGTGACTTCTCAAAGGTTTGGTTTAAAATAAGATGGCATAGGGCGTACTGTCACGCAAAACAGACGCTGTTGGTCTGCAGCACAGAGACAACCTTTCAGTATGGCTTCAACCATTGCAATTGCTGCCGAGGCCAAAGATTGCAGCCATAGCCCACTTCAGACTTGGTGTATATTCTGCATTTGATGTCCTGCTGCTCCCTCAAGACAGTACAGCAAATTGCTCTAATTGACATAATGAGAGCAGCATCTCGCAAAGGGTGCAGGTAAGGGGCTTTCTCTCGTGCATCGGAGACTCGGAAATGTGTTACTAACTAAATTCATATAAAACCATGTTTGTTCTTCTTGTGAAACTAGTTCTTGGTTGCTAGATTGTTCCTTCTGATTCTGGCGGGATCAGGTGTCTGGCGCTTATTGCTACACAGAGCTCATTCTTTAGATATGCAACTGTGGCCCTGCACATTTTACTTTTAAATCAAAGGACAGGCTCCCAAAACAGGATGCTACAGTTCTGGGAGTTAGTGCATAGACTGGAAGTATCACAGGACGCTGGGATTAGTATTTATTCTAAATAGTCACTTTTCAGCTCTGTCGATCTATTTTTAATTTTTCAGACTTCCAGAGTTTTTGCTAGGTGCTGCAGCATTGGTTTTTATTCTTTGCTAGTAAAGACGGTATATTTTTTAAAAAAAAAAAACAAAACAAAAAAAACCAAAAACCAACAACCTCATTGCTTGTATTCTCCTTTTCTATAACACTACTTCTGAATAATTAACTTGCGAGTTTTGTGGGACGTACAAATATCTCAAGGGTGGATGTCACGAGGACGGAGCCAGACTCTTCTCAGTGGTGCCCAGCACCAGGAAAAGGGGCAATGGGCACAAACTGAAGCAGAAGAGGTTCCAGTTGAACGGGAGGAAGAACTTCTTGACTTTGAGGGTGCCCCAGCCCTGGCCCAGGCTGCCCAGGGGGCCTGTGGAGTCTCCTTCTCTGGAGATATTCAACCCCCGCCTGGCCGCTGTCCTGTGCCCCCTGCTCTGGGTGAGCCTGCTTGGGCAGGGGGGTGGCACTGGGTGATCCCCCGAGGTCCCTTCCAACCCCTGCCAGTCTGGGATTCTGTGATAATGGATGTTGTAAAACCAACAGCATCTTCAGAAGAGTTGGGGGGGAGGTTGGGGGTGTGGGGGTCTCCTAAACACTGTCGATGTGGAGGTGTTAAATCTGTATTTGTATGGTGATAGAATCTGGCAGGGGGAATTTGGTTTGCAGTGGCAGTTTTCAGAAACATTTGTGCGTTGTCTTTATTTGTAGCTATAATCTAAGGATGTTGAGGCAAAACGATTGCCTGAGCTAGCCTCCATCCTACTTCAGATTTAGCTGTTTTTTTAAGACGTTTGGGTGGAACGTGCTTCTTCTGCCATGTAATACAATGCTGCGTAAAGCAGGTTCTTTCCCATAACCCAGGTCATGGGAATGTGACTGTACAATAGGCAAAGAACCTGGCATTTCTGCCATCAGCAGGGTCTGTGGTACTTGATGATATTGCTGAATTAGTGCCTCCTTCACCGAGAGCCTCAAGGCTTTTCAGCACTTCCCTCTGGCATTCGCCATTTGCATATCCCATCAGATATTTGGATAAATTTCCCTTGGATCTGCTCTCCACTCACCTGACTTTGGTTGACTTCTTAGTCAAGGCCAGCCTGGGAGTAACTCAAAAGTAGGCACGTCAGAAGCTGTGACGTGACCCTCGCTGGTTGTCGGAGGTTGTCCTCCGGTTCCCATTCCCAAGCTCACTTGGCGAGGGCACCAGCGATGCCTGGGAATGTCCCGTGGCTGTGGCTGGCAGCTGCTGGGCTGTTCCTGGCCCTTGGCTTTCCAGCTGAAGAGCTCTGGGTACCTACTCTGGATGGAACTGCAAGATCAGAGATCTTGGGTTTATTTGTGATTATACTGTAGATTGTGTTTTCAATAGCAAGTTCTTGCTCAGGTGTGCAGATTGTAGGCATCCAGGGTGAGACGGCTTCATTTGACTGCTTCCCCCTTCCCATGGCATTAAAGAAAGAGCACAAACTAGCATATGTTTAAAAAAAAAAAAAGGCAACAAAAAAACCCCTGACCATAGACACTAGATGTGTCTTCGTGCTGGTTCTGTGCTCCTATGAAGTGAAGCTCTTAAGCATTTGTCAGCTGCCACAGGATTTTTTTAAGTTTAATGTTTGTAAAAGGTGTTCCGCTCCGGTGAGCGGAAAAGCTCTAATGGCGAAGTGTTGATGTCGCGGCTCTCGAGATGTGCCTGTGGATCTGCTCTGGAATCACCTCCAGGCACTTTGTGTGTAGGGCTCAGCTCTTTGGCCTTTGGTTTCTTTTTCCCTTAGTCTGAAAGCAAAATGTTTGCCCTCCTGGAGCTGTGTTCCAGGCTGTGGGGACTGGATTGGCTGTTGTGAAGCAGGTGTCGCCCAGCCTCTCCTCTTCTCACACCCTTACTTCTTGCTGTTTGTGGGTTTGGGCAGGGGTAGTTTGCTTGCCTGCTTCTATCGAATTCAGTAATGTGTCTCTATTGTGAGTTAGTGCTGTTTGTGTGCATGAACCTCCTCCTCTAGATTCTTCTGCAAGAGCATCCCTGAATAGCATCTCTGCGTAGCCTGGTTTTTAGGTTGCGGGCTCCCGGGACTCGCACCGGTAGCTTAGCTAATCCGAGGTCAGTGTAGCACCCTTGTTTGCTTTGATGCAGCATCAGGCGCGCCGGTGAGATGACAGCTTTCATTAAGCGAGTGGTGTGCGGAGCAGAAGCGTGTCGAGCTTGCAAAGTACTTGCCCAGCTTCTGTATGGAGACGCAGCGTTGCTGGAATCGGCAAGTTCTCTCTGGTTGCGGTTACGCTTCGTGGCAACCAGGTGACACAGGAGATGGACTCATAACTTCTATTATTCGGCAACAGGATGGGGCTGGAGTAGCCAGTTCTCTTAAATCTTCTGAGAGACCGTACCCTGCGTTGTGAGTGCAACGTGGGGAGCACGGGGATCTTCAGAGCACCTCTGCCCTTCTGCACCGGCTTATGGAGGAAATCCTTAGAGGAGGGAGGAAAGGTGAAGTATAATGAAGCTCTTAAAATTTCCCTGCAAACTGCATCTCAAAAAAGCCAAACGGGTTTAGACACTGATGCTGTGAAATCAGAGGAACTGCCTCCCTGTTAGCTTTGGTGGATTTCGCTTCCGTTGTGCGCTTTGGTATGTTTGGGGGTTTTTTTTGTTGGCACTATTCCTGCTATGAGGCATTCTTAAGTGAAGAGAACACAGCTTCCCCCTGGGTGACGGGACTTGCCTAATTGCGCAGGAATGGCTTCGTTAGTAAAGTTTGCCGCACAGAGCCAACACTGGAGGTTTAGGTGACAGTTTGGGGTTTTTCTCTCTTCCTTACAATCCTCCTCTAACGCTTACAGGCACCTTCAGCGCCACTTATGTGTCTATATTTTAATGGGAAGAAATTACTGTAGTGATGTTCTGAGCAGTTTTAACCTGCTTAGGCTGTTATTTTGGACTTTAGAGTGATTTCATTCTGGAAGTTTTTCAGAAAAGCCGCTTACGCCAACTCTTTATACTTTATATTCTTACTCAGTTTCCTAACAATTACCCTAAGCAGTCCCTTGGGTCGAGCGTCACGCTGTTCATTTTGTGTTCTGAAATCAGTCCGATGTTTACCTTGAAGATAGGATTCTTTTTTCTCCTAATCAACAGGACTCTTGAAATTATAGAGGACTAGAGTAAACCACTTCTAGCTCTTCCTGAAATTTGGATGAATACCACAGAGGCATATATTTAATGCAAGAAATTTACTTTTTGCATGCGATAGGGGGTAAAGTGGTGGTGGAATTTTTTTCCTTTTTGCTCCTTTAGTTTTTTCCTTTTTTTCTACCTGTTGTTTCTTAGGGTTATGTAGAGCATTATATTCTAGTACAGCATTTAAGTGGGTTGAATGCAAGTAATTTGTGTTTTTAAATAAGGCCTTGAAAAGTGATTTGGCTTGTCTTCAAGATGAATTGCATCTCCAGTTGCAGAAAAGACCCCATTTAGTGTTGAAATATTGCCAGTACAGAGCAGATTTCAAGGATTAGCTTTTATTTATGTGCCCAAACTAATTTTTGTCTACGTTTGACAATGCAGATCAAGGGCGGGGGGAATCGAATGCCATTTTAAGACTCTCATTAGAATATTTATCTCTCTCGATTTTCTTATAAATACTTGGAATATCTCAGTTTGTTAGGTGGATAGTATTTAATGCAGATAGTTGCTGAAGAGTCATCAGGTAACTCGCCAGTCACTTCTTTCCATAGGTTCCTTACCTGGAGATCCTCCTGTCTTGAACTCTTGCTTTGAGACTGAAAATACGATCTTCTGACTCCTTTTTGCCATCCCCTCTCAAAATCCCCTTCGGCTCTTCCCACGCCTCCTGTGTCCCCTTCTCAGGTTGATGAAAGAAAAATACGGCTGTTCACCGAGTCTGCCTTGGAACGTGTAGGCTGGAGGAGGTAACGAACTAATTCTCTGCCGTGCATCTCTTTGATCTGTTAGTAGGATTTTTATGGGTCGTCGTTGCTTTGGAATAGTAGATTTTGAAAGTACTGGCAGTCGGCCGCTGCCTCCCGCCGGCGTTGCGGTGTGTGTTGTACAGTGTTACTGTGCCTCCCCTCAGCTTGAGGAGGGACCGAAATAAACCTTTACACAGCGGATCCAAAGCAAACAGGGATTGCGCCTGGCTGTGGCAGAGCTAAATCTACCCTTGTGTCTTTTTCCATTACACGGCGACGCACAAATATCTGTGAGTATCTTGAGATCTTTCCCTATAGAAAATGTAACACCCTTTCTCTCTTGCTGTAAGTTGAGACACAGAGACTGATTGTGCATGGTGTGTGCGTGTCATTCGTGGAAACTTCAAAGCTGCTCCGGGTGACCCCGGGAGCGTTTAATGTCAGTAACTCGCTGGCTTCCGCTGCTTCGCTCACTTGAGAAGTGAGCGGTGACTCTTCTGGCATTCACCAAGATGCTTTCAGCGCATGGGAAGCACCGAGTCCCGTCCTGCCGGGTTGTGTCTCAGCAGGTCCAGCGTGTGCTTTTGGCTCGTCTCCCTTGTCCTTCCAGGCTGCGATCCCTGTTGGGAATCCGGCCGGAGCCACGTGCTCCTGTCACAGAGAGGAAGCCAGCAAGGGTGGTCTTGGTGTTCCGAGGGATTCCCAACTTGTGCATCTGACTTCATTTTAATATTAACTAGAGCTGTCTTCAAAGTTGCTTGCCAAAAAGGGACGACTTGATCTAGGAGTTTGTGGGGAGCAAAGAACTGTGTCAGCTGGAACTTGAAATGTGCCTGGACGGTGTCACGCGGGCTGGCACGTCTTGGTCACCTGAGGACGAGGTTGATCGTTGGTCAGGACGCACAACACCATTCCTCAGTGCAGCTCAGGATGGCTGTATGGGAATGTCTGACCCCAGCTATTGTCCCTTTATTTTCTCCTTAGAAGTTTCTGATGACTACTGATAACGTACTGTAAATAAAACCGTTTGCAAAGATACAAGTCTTAATGAATGCCAGGCTTGCTTAACATCCTGCAGTTGCTGAATACTAAGTGACAGGCATCGGGCTTTTTAAAAATTATTTCAATTAAAAGATTTGAATTTTAAATCTCACTTTGTGCTTTTGACATTCTGCATTATGCAGACTGTTAATTTCTCCTGTTGATTATACCCAAGGAGAAGAGGTATTATAAAAATAGTGTAAAGCCACAAAAAGTGACACCTTTCAAATAGGCACAGAAGCAACGGTTTCATTACACTTTTTAGTAATAATATCAGGCTGACATTGATGTCCTGGTTTCAACTTGAGGGGGGTTTACTGCCACATCCCACGCTGTTGTTGGCTGTAACAAGCAAGAGAAAAATGATTTTATAATAGGCACACAGTGGAGTGTAAGCTGTGACCGGTCATCAGTTACGTTTTGTAACTCCTTGTGAAAGGGCAGAGCTCTAACAGGGGAATAAGGAGACTATTTTTGCTTTCAATTATTTTATTTTTTTTAATGTTCTTTTTCAATCTTTGGAAAAATAAATACTATTCAGAAAACCACTTCCAGAGGCTGTGAGTATCTCTGCATTGTTGCCGTGGGGCCTGGCCTGGCGTATCTTACTTCTGACAGTTTTCCAGAGCGATTAGCCAGGCTGGCCCCTTCCTGAATTCCTGGGGCTCAGAGGGAATCTCGGGAGCTTTTGACTCCTGCCTGCCTCCCTCCTTGCTAACACTTGGTTTTGTTTCTCCCAGCTGCCAGAATGTCCACAGATGGTGGCTTCGGCACAGCTAGCAACAGCGATGCCCAGCAAAGCCTCCAGTCCTTCTGGCCACGAGTCATGGAGGAGATCCGCAATCTCACCGTGGTGAGTGTCCTCATCGGTTGTGTTAGTTCCAAAGACAGTGCAAAGTGCCTGGTAATGTCTGGTAGCAAGATAAACCTCAGCTTGAACGCGTTCCTGCTGCTTATGGGATCTGTTAGAATTGACTATTTACAGGCTGCAAGGTGGCCTAGAGAGCTGATAAAGAATCACGCAGCCCAGCTTTTGCCTGTTGGCTACAACTGTCAGAAGTGGAAGTAAAAATGGAATGCAGCTGATTCGTAGCATAATGAGATGTAACAGTAATACCTTCAGCTCTTCATCGACTAAACAAGAAGACAGAGGTGATTCAAAGGTGCTTTTAACAGGCTGAATGATGACCGTGGCTGCTTTCTAGAGAACTGCAGAGGAATTATCTTCTGTTTGGAGGGGAAAGGGAACTGATTTTAAAATAGCTACAGATAAAAGTGAGGCTGCCATAAGCTGTTTTAGCTAATGGAAGATTGAGGGGTTTGAGAATGTACCTTGCATTGTACTTCATGGACTGTTTAACTACTGTTAAACTACACACCGGGAGATGCTACTGTTCAAAATGCCACTCTTGGTCTCCCCTCCCCTTCATAAATTCAAACACTTGGCTGTTGGCAGGCAGTTACAATTTTGTGAATGAATTTTGGGGTTTAGACTTTTGTACAGAACTATTATGCCCTCTTTCAGAACTGGCTCCTTTGACAACCCTGAAGTTTTGAAATTCACTTGAATGCCAAGTGCATCGTTATCACATGCTTTATTAATTGAAAGACATTTGATTAAAAAAATCATGCATACACTGAGAATTAGAATTGGACTAAGTAGCTGGGTTGTTGTTTTTTTTTCCCATCCCTAAAAGAGATGTGACTGAGAACAAGGGCATATAATAAAAATGACTTTTCAAGAGAGATTGATAGATTACTGTGATACAGTCGTCCTGAAAGCACACTCCTGTGCTTTTAATGTAACTGAAAACAAAAGAACTCCAGTCAAAGACGGGCTGTTCAAAGTGAAAACCCCAATCCCGTAGTCTGAAGATAAGCTGCTTTCTCAGCCTGTGTGCAGATAGTTGATTAAAGAAACAGATGTAGAAATTTGTATGCATAACCAGAATTAATTACTTTCCTCTTTCAGTGCAGTGAATTCTTGTGTTCAAGAGCTGTAGTTTGTCTTCATCTCCACATGAAAGGGGTTTATTCTGCAGCTTATCAAGTATGGGCAGCTTAATTTTTAACTGTCGTATGAATCTACTTACTGCATTGCAAACTAGCAAGTCATTGACAATTTAACTGAGGACAGCAAAGGGGAGTTGGAAAGGGAAAGGCATTGCTGCAAAACATTCCTATGCAGTTGTCCCCTGCGCGAACAAATCCTGAAATTTATTGTGCATCTTACTGAAAGTGCTCCCATGGATGTGGACGTAAGTAAACTTCAAGCTCATCTGCATGTACTGCATAGCAGAGGTCAGAGCAGCTGACTGATGGAAAGCCTGCTTTGGTTGCCTGCTTTTCGGGGCTATCTCTGCCTGGGTTTGTGTGTTTGCCATGTGCCACCAGTAGCTAAAATTCAGGGGAGAAAAAAACAAGGGAGCTGCTTTAGAAAAACAAAGCAGAACTCCCTGTTGTCTGCCCCATGTAACAGAAAGGACTGTAGCCCAGTCTGGAGAAATAGGAAACAGGACGAGGCTGAAACTTGCATTTCAGCTCCACAGCGAGTTAGAAGAGGCCTGTGAAAAGATTGAGACCTAATTTGGAAAAAAGAAAAGAGGAAGAATTGGTGTCTAAAGTTTGTTCTGCTGGATTATAGCCAGTAGTGGTCATGCTTCCCTTCACCATGGTACTTGGGCATTAATTTTGATTTATGTGACGTTTGCCTGTCTGCCTTAAAGGAATAAAGGAGCTTAATTTGTTTCTGATTTCTCCCACTGTCTCTATTCTCTAAAGATTTTAACAGCGTTGTAACTATGCCTGTCTACTTGCAGTTCTGCTGTGGATAGAAGTTAATAACTTAGGACTGTTAAGAGTTTCACAAATTAGAAATTTTGTCCTCATCTTTCTTTGAGGCTTGCTCAAAGCTCACGAGGCTCTTTAAGAAGGAACGAGCTTTTAAAAAAGAATTAAAAAAATAAAGTCAAAACCCAAACCTTTGGGATATTTTTCCATGCCCTAGCAACCCAGTAACTTGTTTGTGTGGCCGTTACTGGTCGAAGTGCCACCCTGAGCACATTGTGTGCTCAAGCACAGGTCCCAGCCCTGGCTGCCCCCTTCTCCCATTGCCTTAAATCCTCCCAAAATGCCACGGTGACCAGCGGGATGCTCCCAGCCCTCAGCACTCCCTGTAAGGACACCCCCACACCCCAAATTAGTTCTGATTTGTAGCATGTTACTAGGAGCGCCTCGTTCACATCTCTCTGCAGAATGAGGGCACAGAATGCTTTTTTAACATATAGGCATATAAAAAATGTATCTAAATATACATAAAATTTTTATATCTAAATTAAATAAAATGCCCCTTGCTGGCGTGCTGGCTGGACCACGCACAACCTCCATATTTTACTTCAGTAGAAAACAGCATTTTCAGCATTTTTTCCCCTCTTTTGTTTCACTAACACATCGTGCAGTGCCTTCTTCCCTGGAGAAATTAGTTTCCTTTTATTTTCTCTGACATTTTTGTTAAGAAGGGAAGATTTTTTTTTTTTTTTTTTTTTTAAAACCCCTTGTGGATAGGGATTTGCATTCCTGATGCAATGGTTCGTAGCCTCAGCCTTTCTCCCTTTTTAAGAGGCTCCTGGTAGCAAGCCTGGGTTTTTTTTTTTTTTTTTTTTAAATTTTTCTATTTAGAGGAGGGAGACCACTGTTTGCAGTGAAGCTCAGCAGTCTCCCTAACCCCGGGAGCCCTCTCTGGAGGGGATCTCCCCAAGGGACACGTCAGTCCCTCCGCTCCTGCAGGCGGTGGCTCGGTAATGTCTCTGCTGCCGCTCCTCGTGTCGGGCCCGTGTGAACGGCCGAGCCGAGCAGGATGAGTCAGTACGATGACAGCGCTTGCTCTTGGTCTCCTAAACCATCATTACACCACTTTGAGTCAGCACTTCTCTTTGCTGGAAAACAGTGAGAAATCCTAAAAACAGGAATAGAAGAATTTTTTTTTTTTTTTTTTTTTAAACAAGATTCTTGCAAGGTTTTTAACACCAAAATTGGTATCGGGCAACAGGGAAGTACAAATAAAGCAAAGAAGGTTTCATCCTGCAGCCCCACGTAGCTCTTGTTTGCCTTCACTTTCTGTTGTGACTTTTTGTAGATTCCAGTGGTTTCTGGGTCCTGAGATGCCTAATTGAATTAGTTGCTCCAAATATAAATAGATGCGGAAATGTGTAGCATTAGAAACATTCTGTTCTGCAGAATGACTTCAGCTTTGAGGTGAAATACGAGATACGAGTGTCTGATAGAAGACTTGAGTAGAATCATATCAGCTGATGAGAATTCTCGGGCCTGAGAAGAAGCTGCCATACCTCAAAGAAAATAAGTTATTTTTATAAATCTGATTTTACCCAATTTAGTTCTAGGCAATATGGGCTTGTTTTAACATTTCTTATCTTAACCTTTGGTTTCAGTTAAGTATCAGTAAAGAGTCTCTCTGATGTGAATCTCTCTGCAGAAAGACTTCAGAGTTCAAGAACTCCCTCTGGCTCGTATTAAGAAGATAATGAAATTAGATGAAGATGTGAAGGTACGCTCTTGGGGTTTTTCTTAAGTATTTATGACCCTTTTGGTGGATATTGTAGCTATAATTCCTTGCAATTCATTACTTCTTGTTATCATTATTTATTGTTATTTTTAAAGCACTTTTTAACAGCTGCCTTGAATGCAGTATGAGCTGGCCTGGTACGATTAAACTGAGCTGGGAAAGCAAAATCATTTGGGATCTTTGCTGAAGACTCTTTGCAGTTTTGCTTTCTTCTGGTAAATACTGGTCCCCTGTACAAGTCTGGATATTTCCTGGTTTTTCTAGTGCTTAACTGGTTCTCATGTTTCCTCCTTGTTTCTCTCAACTCTTCCTTTTACAAAGCTGTAGAGAGTTTAGTATGAAGAGTGATATCGCTTGAATGTGTGCTACACTGTTTGAAGTTTTGTGGAAAAAATAAGTCATAATTTAGGTGGATAACACGGGCTCAATACTGGTATTTGAGCTGAACGCTTGACGTGCGACTGACGATAACACATGAATTGACTGATGAGCGCTTACTGACGTAAAAGGAAGGAGAAGGGAATCACCTGCAGGGTTTGACTCTTGCGCTGCTCCAGTCCTCCCTGGTTTTAAGTTGGAAAACTGTCAGATGCTTAACTCCTAAGAGAAAAGAGAATGGTTTGCACTTGCTGCTTCTTTTTCTCAATGTGACACCATGCTTTTGTTAGGACAACCTTTAACATTTCAGTGAGATCCTGGAAAAGGTGTGTGTTGTCTTCCTATACAAGTGAGCTATTCATTCAGCCTGGAGAGGGAATGAACCCAGGCCTCTGAGGTCCCCGATCAGTGTCTGAACCGGATGAGTGCCAAAGTTTTGATGATAAAGGGGAAGATGAGATTTTTAGGGCAGGGTGGGGGGGAAGTCGCTGTCCTGCCTGCAACATTATTCAACAAGAAGACTGTGCTAGGGAGTAAGCCTTAATGCCAAGCCAGCTAATAATGAAACTGCTTAATTAGAGTAAAACTTGAACTAGATACTTTTTAAGGAGAAGGAATTTGGTGAGGCGGAGTCTCTACTCAGGCCTCCAAACTTCCTTTGCAATTTCAGTGTTCATTTCAAATTATATAAATGTTATAACTGTAATGTAAGGGCCAGGCTTTAGAATGAGCCCTCAACCTGCCCGCTTCAGTTTCTGAATTGTTTACGCATGTGCCCAGGCACTGCCAGGAGAAGCTGCTGGCTGATGCCCTCTAGGTGAGTGTGCACTAATGCCATTTTTTTGCTGGCCCACCATAATCCAGCACAATACAGAGTTGACATCTGACTGGTCATGGAGGAAACAGACTTTTGAGACAAATTGTAGATGCCCAATACTCTTTAACACTGCGTTTAACCTGAGGCTGGTAACTCTGTGGACTGTCAGAGCCATCGATATGATGTGGAAATTCCCCAACCAAACGTCACCGTTAAACAATGCAACCATTCAGATTCGACTAACATCATGAAGTTACTCTGACCACCGCTTTAGAGTGTTAGAGTACTAATGGTAAACATGTTACAATTGTTCTTAATTTTTTTTTTTATTTAATTCCAGATGATTAGCGCAGAAGCTCCCGTGTTGTTCGCCAAGGCAGCTCAGATATTCATAACAGAATTGACTTTGCGAGCATGGATACACACGGAAGATAACAAGCGGAGGACTCTGCAGGTAACGGAGCTGCTCCTACCTAGCCTTCAGCTGCTTCATAAACTTGTTTCCAACTCTTTGTTTCCATAATATCAGGCATGTTTTGTAGACAGCAACTTTAGTACCTGTGTTTATCACTACAAACCTGTGTACAAAGCACGCTGCTCAGTGTAACCATGCGACTGAAATGCTTTTTTTCTTAATTCATTTAAAAAAAAAAAAAAACAAACCAAAAACTAACAACAACAATAACGCCCCCAAAACCAAAACTGCAGCTGTCGGCTAATTGTGACCTGCTCTAACAACTCCGGATAGCTGTAGCTGTTGAACTTCTAACTGATTTGGTTTCTGGTAGCAGTTCTAATGTAAGCTTGTAGATGTTGGTTTGTGTCAATAAACGTGTAGAGATGAAAACCAAAATACCCTCCTCCAGAACAGATTACTGTTTCTTCTGGACTGAGAGGCCTGCAATAATAGTCATTCTTTAGTGGTTCAAGAGTAAAACTGTAACTCTTCAGGGTCTTTTTTGGTGGGGGGGACGGCGCATGACACTATGACGATGACTGGCATTTGCTTTTAGTCTTAGATGTTGAACAGAACTACTTGAAACTGTAATAACCATCAGTTCAGGTCCTCAGATCAGAGGTGAGAGCTTGTGATATTTAGCACCGTGTCAGCTCTCCTGTACCCCGGCGCAGAGATGGCTGTAGTGGCAAGGAGACGCGTCTGATTTCAGGCCAAAGCTGTCCTATTGAATGGGCATCCAGCCACTTAATCGCCGCTGAACTGGGCTAATGCTACTTGCTTTACCCAGGTTTTAACGCAGTTACTGTGGGAAGGATGTATCTGATAGACATTCCATAAGCAAGGTGCTTCCGAAGTACAAGTGCTGACTTGAGCATGTCCTGCTAACAGTTTTCAAGCTTGGATGGATCTGTTCATTTCAGAATCATACTTGAATCCCCATCCTAAGGTACAAGACCTTGAATTGACTCAGGTTTTGTTTCTGGCTGCCTTGCCTTCCACAGCAGCTGCCATCCTGGAACAGCTGCTCTCCGCATGGACAGTGCAGCTGGAGAAACGCGGTCTCTGCTTATCAAGTATTTAGGAAGAAAATTTTGAGTGGAGAGGTCTGAGTTATGGAAGTGTGTTCCTGAGGAAATTGGATTGAACCCAATTCTCAGCGTGGAGAATGAAATATAAGATACATCTGTTCAAAGTTTTCTTCCTGGTGAAGATACTTCTATATACATGCTGCCTGCAGAACAAAAGAAACGTCTCTCTTGTGCTTTCTAAGTGATCGTTGTTTGGCAATTAAATGCCAAGACAGTGTAAGGTTTAGAAATGTCAACTAGCCTGAAATGAGGGGATTGCTAGACTTCTAAATTTTACCTACTCATTAGGCAGCGTGGGCATCCTCGTCTCAAATCTTATTATATATATGCTTTACGAATTTATATTCAGCTAATGAGAATGAGACTTTAAATAGCTTCTTGAGTTAGCCCTACTTTTTAAGATGGCTTGCAAGAATTTTAAAATAACTGAATACATTTTCCTTCCTTTTTTTTTTTTTTAAGAAATTCAGCTTTTTTAATCTTAGGGGTTGTTTCAAATCTTAAGCAAATACATTTAAGTGATGAATTATTGCTGAGTAACTCTTTCTTCAGGTCTTCAACGCTTTGACCTAATGCTACTCCTTGGATTTCTTTTTCAGGCAAGGTATAAAAGTTAAGTTAGCCCTTTTGAGAAGATACTTACCTTGCCAGCTTTTTTGTAGAAGCCCGTTGGCTCTTGCACATCCCTTTCTCTGATACATGTTTGGCCAGTTTGCTGAGTATATGTTTTAGTCTTCATGCTTTCTGTTAAACATTTTGCCCATCCACATGCTGAAGCTTGTTCTCAACATCTCTTGGGATTCCCCTGCCCTGAATAAGATCCAGTCATACTTTATTTTTTTTTTTTAATCCCATCCCCAACTCATAGATTCTGCATATGTAGCTACTAACGCATGGAGCAATCATCCTGGTCTTTCTGCAAAGCTGCTTTTCAGATATCTTTAGTATTTTAAAATTATTTTTAGAAGAATTCCCCTTTGTTTTAATGTGCTAAAAGGCTTATGGTGGTTGTCATGAGCCCTCTGTAGTGAATTACAGCAGTACCACTGTGGAGAGTCCGATTAGCTGGTGGGTGAATAGATGACTGTGAAAGCCTAATAGTTTGATAAGCACTTTGTTGTGCATCTTGGAGGCCTCCCTCAGCATGAGGTGGTGGTGTTGGTACTGAAACAGAAGTCCTCACCACCTGGCTTGGCCACTGGGATCTGGAGAAGAGGCTCTCACTTGGATCAGTTAAAAAGCTCTAACCTTATTTATCCGGTGACAAAACAGACTTCTAAAGCTGATGATTTTTTTTTTTCTTTTTGTCATTGTAGAGGAACGACATTGCCATGGCAATTACAAAGTTTGATCAATTTGACTTTCTTATCGATATTGTCCCAAGAGATGAACTGAAGCCTCCGAAGCGGCAGGTGAGACACAAAACTGATTGCCTTTATTGTCTGTCCTTCCCTCGGTGTGATTTCAGTCTCTAACTGAAGAGAGTTTACAAAGCAATGCAGGGTTGGATTTAAACATGAGGTTTGTGCCTCTCTCTTTTGCATGTTTATTTGCAGTAGCTTTCAGGTTCTTAAAATTTTTTTGATGGAAATAGAGCTTGAGTGGAGACTTACAAGATTCTGACTTGGGGATTTCCTTAAGTGACAAAACCATTACTGATACCAAATGTTGCCAATGTTAAAAATTTAACTTTAAAAAGTGTGCTGAGCTTGCATCCTTTGACTTGTAAAGGGAGAAACAGGCTTCTTTGCTCAGAAGTACCACCTCCCGTATGCTCTGGGGCAGTCATCGCTCCTGTAAACATCCTTGACTGGAAGCTGTAAGGTGTCAGAAGGAGCTTTCAGTCGGATGTTTACAGCAGCAGGCTGCTGCGGTCATCTGAGCCCAAGATCTTTGAAAGGTAACAGGCTCGTGTTTTACAAAGCTCGTGTTTTACAAAGCACGTGTTTCCCTCTGTGTTTGAGACGGTGCTGAAAATGCAGTGAGGTGGGGTTGAAGCTCCTGGTAGACAAATCTATCTCCTTCACCCGAAAGGTTGGTGTTTTGCTGCTAAAAGTTCACCAGTTCAGTAATTGCTGATCTCTCTTCGTTACAAGTTGCCTGGTAGATAAAATGGCTGGGCTACCATCAGTACACCTCTTCTAGGGAGCAGCTCCGTTTGGATAGTGCTGCACTTTGTTCAGCAACTCCTGCAATCATTGCCCAGGACTCAACCAGAGCAATTTCTTCTCTGAACAGTGAATTTCAGTATTTTATAACAATTTCTAACAATTCCTTCAACTGGTTTTCTGATACTTGTGAAGGTTTGCAGCGTGTTAGCCTTTGAAAAAATCCAAGGTGGTCCTTAAAATAGCTTCTCTAGTCAGTGCTACTGGAGAGGCTGGCATACTTTAGAGCATCTTTCTGGCAAGTGTTTTGCTTGGAAGTTGTTTTTTTTGACATGGTTTTTATGTATTCCAATATAAATCTGAATAACGTGCAAAAAGACACCTGTTTTCAGTGTAGAGACCGGCAATTCCATTGTGGACCTGGATTTTGGAGGTTGCTATTCTACTTTTTGTCTTAAAGTCCTACTGAAATGATGGCCAAGAGGAAGAAATACACACTTCATCCTTTCCGATGATGTCCTGAGTTGAGTTTAACCTCGCATTCTGATTTGCAGAAGCAGCATGACTTTCTAGTAAATGCGGAAAATACCTTTACGTGTCATGGTATATGCAGGAGAGTCCATCCTGCTGCTGCCGTCAGCCATGGTTAAAATTAGCAGCATCCCAAGGTTTCATTACAGGTGTGCTGGGAACTGTGTTCCGTAGATACGGTGAGCGTCACAAGTGGGAGCGTGACACAGCTCCTTCCATTCCTTCACGGAATTCCTTGCTTTATCCCTGCAGCAGTGCAGCAGAGATGATTTATCCAAAGATCATTAGTTCAGTATTAAATCAAAAGACAAAGCCGCCACCTGCGCAGCCGCTCTCGATGCTTTGCTGAACTGGGGGAAGGAAAACCCACGTTTGAGTTTGTTCAGCTTGATAAGTTGAAGCGAGTTGGTGCAACCTGAAGTAACACAGGTTAAATCTGGCATTGCAAATTCAGTTCTCTTTTTCTTTCAGGTGCCTCATTCAGTTATTCTATTTTGTAGTGCTATTTTTAGACCTCCTTTGTGTTTGGGAGGGAGAACATCGTCCATCTCTTACCCTTGCTGGAGCCCTTTGATTCACATCAGAATGTTCTGATCGGAAAACATTCAAGTTCCATAAGGAAATGAATGCCTGAAGTATTTTAGTAGTGTGATGGATGCATACAGGTTGCTGGGTTAACGTGGCTTGATGATACCTCACACCAGAGCGGTGTCTTCTGGATTGCACAGCATCGGCAGTGAAACCCTGTTGGTTTTTGGGTTGAAATAGGCTTCAGAGACCCATCTCTCGCCAGTAGATCCCCTGCCTGTGAACACTGCTGAATTACTAGAAATACCTCTTACGGCAAGAGAAGTTTAACGGAGAAATAGCTGCCCAGTAAGAACGTACGTTAGGACTTTGGAGTGGAAAATACTCCTTTGATTCAACAGTGTTGAAAAGTGGCTGCCTGTAGGCTGACAGCCTGCACTTTTTGGCTGGGGGTACAGTCTGTATTTTATCTCTGCCACCGAAGAGACTGTTTGACAAGTTAGTGTTGGTTACGTGGAAGAGCTGGGAATGAAACCGTGACTGTTATGTTGCTCTGGTAACTAAAGCTATGGCTTGAAAATAAAAGATGGCAAACGTTGTGCTATAACCTTGTTCAAGCAGATTTGGATTTAAAGCCATTTTTGCCTGTAGCAAGTGCAACTTAACCTGGAGTAGATACCTACAGCGGTACTCAGTTGCTTTAATTGTTTCAGGATTCAGCTAGGAATTGAGGACTGGAGTGCTCTAGAAGTAACATCTCTAAGGACTGGGCTTTACGGACGCAGCCGCTGCTCTTCTCAGCATGCAGTTTTATGGTTAACTGAAGACATGTCCTGTTGAATATATATTTAAAATTTGTTATTAATCCTTCCCACAAAGTATTTGATGAAGCGGGTAGGAACAATCGGTGAACTACCACATGTAGGAATATTGTAAGTGTTTGATTGCAGTGGTTTGCAGTACCGTGGGATGGTGCTGATGTTTGCTCTGAGAGCCAGGCTTAGAAGTCGCTTCTTGATTACAGCCAACTGTGAACAGCTTAATCTTTGGGGAGTAATTTTCTGGTAGGCTACCGAGAAGCCTCCCAGTAGTGAGTCTGAGCACAAGTGCTCTCTTAGGTCTTAGCCTGATGCCCATCTAGACAACATTGATCTTGTTTGATGTTGACTTTGTCTTCTGTTCAGTTGGATGCACTGAAGGCAATCCATGAGCAAGCCTCAGGTAATGCAGGGGAGTCGAGCAGACTGGTGTAAGCGGGAATCTGCCATGTTGTAGCACGTGTAAACATCCTACACTCTCAGCTGTGAACTCGAGGTGGCTGGGAGAGGATTGTTTACGCCTTCTGCCATGGAGTGAACATCTGGTGAGCTGCATCTTCCATAGAGGTGCCAGATCCGGCTGCTCCTCTGGGGAGCTTAAGAATTTTGATTCTTGAGTGTTAACGGCTTGCCACTTAACGTAATCTCTGAAAATCTACTTCTTTGCCTAAAATATCATTAATCATAAGGGGCTTTTCTCTCCTAAAGACATGCTTAGATAAAACAAAACAGCAGTATTACAGCTTCTGACAGTGAAGCAGCCTTTTGTTTCTTCACACTGTTGAGATATTCCTGCTACCGGCAGAATCAGACTGTTAAGCCGCCGTACCAGATGAAGTTGTTGTAATTCTGGAAAAGCTGGAGTTAAACAAATAAATAAAGGTGCATCAAGTCTGTGACTTTTATTCCCAGGGGTTTAAAAATCAGAGCAAGGTTGAGATTTGTGTTGGGTACATAGGCTAAGAAGAGGGTTTTGTTGACAGATGAGGCTTTGTAAGTCTTCCTGGTGCATTTGCAATTCACTTTGTGTTAAGATAACCAGCGATGATGGAATTTACTGATGAGGGGTTGCGTGGTTTTCAACTACAGTAATTTTATTCATTTGCTTCTCATAACGAAATTGGTGACTATGTTATTATACGTAGGGTATTGGAAATGTTTTTGATTTCCGTATAGCTGACTAAATGAGAAAACCTGTTTTGATTTATCATTTCAGATTTACTTAGGTAAACTGTTATGAGCAAAGTATTGAAGATGCTTTCCCAGGGAGCGTGCTTATTGGGGAGGGGGGGGTGGTTGGTTGGATGTTGATCTGTTCCCTCCCCAGTTACCTGTCTTTTCCCTGTGCTGCAGGAAGAGGTGCGTCAGGCTGTGACCCCAGCTGAGCCTGTACAGTATTATTTCACGCTTGCTCAGCAGCCTGCTGCAGTGCAGGTTCAGGGGCAGCAGCAAGGACAACAGACCACCACATCTACAACTACCATCCAGCCGGGACAGATCATCATCGCCCAGCCTCAGCAAGGGCAGGTGAGGCCTGAGCAGCGTTCGGGGGGTTTGCACTTCAGTGGAGCCAGTGAAATGCTCAACTCGCCCATCTGTACCGTGTTGCAGTACGCTGTTCTCGCTCCTCAGAACAGTCTATAACAATACAGAAATGTGTTTTCTGGTCATAACCAGGTGTTCAGATACCTTATTACTAAGGGTCATCTAGGTCCTGGGTTCCCTTGTGGCAATTTAAGCATCGACAAGTAACAGTGGGTCTAGGAAGCAGTCTCTCTATTACAATCTCTGTGTCTTGTGGCAGTTTCACCTGTGTTCAGTCCTTGCTTGGTCCTTATCCCTGTTTTGAATGCAGAGCACCCCTGTGACGATGCAGGTTGGAGAAGGCCAGCAGGTACAGATAGTGCAGGCCCAACCGCAAGGACAGACCCAGCAGGCTCAGAGTGGAACTGGGCAGACCATGCAAGTCATGCAGCAGATCATCACCAATACAGGAGAAATCCAGCAAATACCAGTAAGACTTTACCAGTAGAAATGTATAACAGTCTTGTGAGCAAACTGTCCGCTGGTGTTCTGGCATGAGACTGTATATGTATGCTTTTTTACCTGTAAGAGGAAGCTTGGATTGAGTGGTGTGTTTCCTGCACTTGGAGAGGAAAACTAACCAGGTGTGACACGAAGGAGGAAACAAATCTAACCCATCTAGTGTAGAGTCATTGCCTTCCCCCAACACTTTCCCCTGAGTGAAACAGTTACGATTAGGAAGCATAAATAAAGTATTTCCTGGATAAACCTTAGTTCTTTACTACAGCATGGTTTTAGTAAAGCGTAATGAACTTCTTTTGCCTTTACTTGGTTCTGCCTCTGCACTCTGAAGTCATGACCTGGCAGACTGGGTGGGAAAGGTGCCAGCTGGGAGTTTATTAATAAACTTTTATGTTACAAGAAATATTTCTGCAAAATACTTTGAGCTGGTTGGAGGAATGGCTTTGCAGAACCACAAAATATCTCCCTGCTTTCACATCAACGTGCCACCTGCTGTGGCCTTAAGAATGGAATTCTGAGTACCCAGCATCAGCAGTAACATTCTGGCATGTGTCCTAGGTAAACATGTGGGTCAAAAAAAGTCACCTCCCCCCCCTTCTGTAACTTATCACAACAAAGCTGGGTCTTTTGGTTCCCATCTGGAAAATTTCACACCTCTTCAAGAAAAAAACAATCTGTCCAGTTCTGTATACTTAACCAGCAGCCCAAAGGTCAGCCCAAGTGACCAAGGCAAGCATTTCACTTTGTCTTTGATTCCTTTTATTAAGAAGCATACCCACAGCTGTGGCAAAACTGATCTTTCACACAAGTTTTCCTTTTCAAGATTTAGAAAATCTTCCCTCTGTATGTCTGGCAAACGTTCATGCTTTGACATAGCATCTTGAAAAAGGTTTAGTCTGTGAGTGTTGCCAGTTCTTTCCAATTCACTTCCAAATTCTTTTCATCTCGTAAGTCTTCAGCTGATTCCTATTGCTTGGCTTAAGGTGTTGGTCAGAAGGGAAGTTAATTGCTTGCCCAGTACAGTGTTTTACTCCAAGCAACCTTTTTTCTTCCCTGCATTCTCCACTACCTTTCTTTTACATTCTTTTTTTTTTTTATTCCTTCCTTTCCTTGTGAAAGTCTCTCCGAGATACTTGTTTTTCAGAGCATTTTGAAGGAGCCCTTCACCTCCAGCCTCGATGAATCTGTTACAACAGTACTGAATGTTGCGGCATCCTCCTTTGGTTCAGCAATAAAAGAACAGTCAGACTTGTTTTCCAGTTGTCTCCAGCGAATGCTGTAACTCCCTACAGGAAGGGGGCTTGGAGACCTGCTAGGAGAAAGAATTATTTATAAAGTAGCTGTCAGGGGACCAGAACCTTCTGCGGGTTCTCCACACAGGTGGATCCTGTTGCAAGCGGTCCCATGTTTTAGGAGTGTGAGACTGTGGAGGCTTTTTACTTAGTGTCTGGCTTTGGCCGAGCGTATGCTTCTACCTTCTTGCCTGGGAGCATCTAAGAACAGGTCACTGTGACTGGTCCTCAGAAGCTTCTTACGCTGCAGATGTAGGACAGAAGCTGCCAAGTGCCTGGAGTATTTTTTGTCTTTGGGAGCACTAAGGTCTCTAACAGTCGCAAGACTGTGAGACAGAGCAATGTGAGAGCAGTGTTTTAAAGAAATAGTAGCAATTCACACTTCTGTATCTGGCAGAGATGCTGCTCTGACTGTAATTAAGAGGATTCTTCTTAACCACAGCGTGTTGAAGAGTCACAGTTTGTGCTGAACTTTCCCCTTGCTCACTTCCAGCAAGTGAAGTAAAATAAAACATGGAGCCACGCACTCACTGCCAGAGCTTTTTAGTGCCCCAAGCTGGAAAGCCCTGTTTGGTTTCACAGAATTGCAGTCCTTGGTCTGTTCAGTGCTGCTGTCTGTTCTACTCTTTCTCCTGCGCTTTTCTCATTTCTCCCCTTGAGTTTCCTTTCTCTCTTGATATAGTTAGTGCTCTCTTCTGATAGTTCCTTGTCACTCTGGTATCTGGTAGGGTTCAGCAAAGAATCTTTCATGCATAACACAAGTATGAGTTGGAAACACTCTCATAAAACTGGAAGTGCCTCTGGCAATTGCGGGAGCGTTGAGACAACTTGCTCGTGTTCTCTGCTGGTTTTCCACGTGCTCCTGATGCTGCGTGCACTTCTCTGCTGTGGTTTACCGCTTACTCTAGGACCACGGGTTGGTTGCCTGTGGAAAAGTGACTTTTATCAACTGAGAAAAACTGGAAGGAAGCGTATACATCAATTAAATGGTAATCGCTTGTTTGTCCACAGTAATTTTGTGTTAAATTTAATCTGTGTCTTAGCTTGACCTCACTGAGCAGGTCCTTTGGAGCTTACCCTCACTTCTGGAAGAAGGCTCTTTCTAAATCACTTTCGCCCATTCAGTTAGCCCTGGAGTTAAAATCTAAGCAAGAAGCCCCCAGTGTGGAAAACGTGATCTGCCAGCAGATCTCGGTACAGAAACAAATGCTTTATTGAAATGTTTATGCTCATGAGGAGTTTATTTGCTCTTGAAATAATACTGGAGCTTTTAGGCACAGCTGGTGAAGTCAGCGGCATTGTGTAGATGCCAAGACCATGTTCTAGGCACTTGAACCTTTGTCAGGGAGCAGTTTTTAAAGTATTTTCTATGTCCTTCTCTCCCCTCTTTAAAAAGAAGAAAACTCAAAACATTTTTTTGTATATAATTAACCATAAGGCTGTGAATTAAGTGTTCCAAAGTTAAATAACACAAAATGAAAAATGCAGCATTTGTCACGTCCATTCTTCAGCAGAGTATCAAACGCACTGTGGCCTCTTTATTGATTCTCAGGTGCGCGTTAGCAGTATCAACTGTTGGCATCATCGTAACCTGTGATATATTGTCTTCGTATCCCACACCCCCAAGCACCTAACCTTGCAAGATCAGGGTCGTAGGAAATAAATTTGTGTTTGAATGTTCTACACAAAGTATTGACACAGAAAGTGTTGGCCTCTGCCAGCTGGGGGTGACACATATTGGCAGAGAGTTGCATTAAAAGCTTCCAAGTGTTACCTTGCAATATCCCTGGGTTTTGTCATCTCTGCTGTCTTTATGTGAAAATTTCCCATATATTCTTCTGTATTTGTTGGCAGGATTTAATAGGAGCGTCATTATGTGCAGCTAGCTCAGAAGAGTTTTCTTTATGTGAAATGATACATCAAAGTGGTAACTCGATTCTCATAACCAAAAAGAAAAATAAGTGTTCTCAAAGCTCTCTGAAATTCAGCAATTAATGTGCTTGAGCTACTAACTGACCGCTCCCGTTCTGGGGGAAGAAGTAATGTTGTGCTTCCTCGGGGTTTTACTTCAGGAACCTGCAGGAGTTCTGGGGACTTCGTTCTTGCTTTGGCAGGGTCTGTGATAGTTACGCATCTCAACCGGTGACCACCTGAAGCTTCCCGGTGTCATCTATCACTCTGGCTTCTGTTGTGGGGACAAGAAGGCAAGTTTGTTGTGTTTCAGGTTACGGAGTTACCTGTTTAATTTTCTTTCCCTGCCCCCTCCGCTTGTCTCCAGGTTCAGTTGAATGCTGGCCAGCTGCAGTATATCCGCTTAGCCCAACCTGTGTCAGGCACCCAGGTAGTCCAGGGGCAGATCCAGACGCTTGCAACCAATGCACAGCAGGTACGCACTCTAACAGCAGGGCTGACATTAACTGGTAAAGTGTTGTTCCCTAGCTCCTGAAACTGCAGATTCCAGTCGAATGTACCAACTCTTGGGCTAGGATTCCTGCATTTCTTTTCTTCCTGTTACTTTCATCAAAATAATAAAGCAAGGAGCATAGTGGAAGCCTCCTTTACCTATATGTGAAAGGTGCATGCATATGTGTAAGTGTGTGTGTGTGTCTCGCTGTACAAAGCTCACGCTGCTTCTGAGCTGACTGCAGGTAAAACTTCATCAATCTTCTCTTTACTTCTGCTCCTTCTGGCTGGGTGAGGGAGGAGCAGCCGCGCAACCTCTCAGGGAAGCGATTGCAGAGGTGAAACGTCAAGACCAGCATTGCTGCCGGCAGGTTGCCTCATGTTCTTGTTGAGACCGGTCGCTACGGGATTCTTCTCTGCCTTCAGAGGATAGGAAGGCGGCTGCTTTTCTGTGACCCCGGAGGCCGCGTTCTCCTCGTGAAAGTCAGGGAGGACGTGCTTGTGTTTGGTTTGGAACTGCTGAATCCCACGTCCTTTGATCTTGACTTGCGGTTAGCACCAGCATGGCAGCGGGCTGGCGGCGTGAGCCGTATCTTACCACGTGGTGGGGATAGGGAAGTTTGAAAGAGTCTAAAAGCTCTCGAAAGGCAGCAGCAGAATATTGCTAGTGGGGTTCTGACCCTCTCCAAAGCGCTGTCAGTGACAGTCCTTCTCTTACCCTTGCAGATAACACAGACGGAAGTCCAGCAAGGACAGCAGCAGTTCAGCCAGTTCACGGACGGACAGGTAAGGACTTGGAGTTCATTGCTGCCATGTCCCTCTAAAGTCAAGGGCTAGAAAGACAGTCCTGAAGTCGGCATGTTCTGGCAAATCTGCTCCTCCTGATGAAACACTTCTGCTAGCAAACCTTAACCAGGAGCAGGCTAAGTGGATGTTTTGCTGCTTTTAATTTGGGTGGATTCTTTGTGTTCTGCTGTGCTCACTCCAAATCAGTCCAGTCCCTTGCACTCTGGGTGGGATCCATTTTAGTCCTAACCAGTTTAGGATTAAAGGTCATAGTATATAACTATTGACTGTTGCACAGGTAGCCTGAGCCCGACTTCGGCATCTGGAATTCACAGCATTACTTCGTTACGGTTTAGCAATGAATGTCTAGCAGCAATTTGCAGTCTGGTTTTTGGGACGGGTTTTATTTGGACCCAAGAGTTGCTGCGGCTACCACCAGAGCTAAACCTGTAGGGTTAATGTAGAGCATTGTGCTTGGAGGGAGCTGGTGCTGAGCGGGAGGAGAACTGACAGTCGTTTCTTTCCCCTGCTTCTGTCTCTGCCAGCAACTTTATCAGATCCAGCAAGTGACCATGCCTGCAGGCCAGGACATCACCCAGCCCATGTTCATTCAGTCCACCAACCAAACCTCAGACGGCCAAGCCACGCAAGTGACAGGGGACTGAAGGGGGACATTGTAGCAAGTCCTCCCTGCGTGGAAACGAGCGCGTTCCAGCTCGACGTTTGCCATACCAACCTGGTCTGATGAATACATCTGCTTCTGTGTCTCTGTACTTGATATTAAGCCTATAGTAGGCTGCGATCTCCGGTGCACTATACACCTTCCTCTGGTGGGTATGAGGGTATATCCAACAGACACTGACAAGAATGCAATATTTTTATTTTTAGAAATCAATATTTCAGTGTATTCAGCTGCTTGTCCAAACCCACAAAACTGAAAGAGAACCAATCAGAAGGAATTTGTAGCATCTTATCGAACAACATGTAAAACATTTTTATCTAGTAAAATTTTTAAAGGGTACTGCATCTGGTTTGTTGTTAGAGCTTTATTCCTGGTATTGTTTGGTTTTGTTTTTTTTTTTTTGAGTAGAGCTAGACTCGGTCCTCCCATCTCAATGGTTCAGTAGGGGCGTATGGGGGGAGTGTGTGTGTGTGTGTGTGTGTGTGTGTGTGTGTGTGTGTGTTAGATTTTCCTCCCCCGCCACCTTTTTTCGGTAAGCTGGAGCATTGGCTATATGCAGCTCAAGGGCAGGGAGTAAAGGAGGAACAATTAAACTGAAAACAAACAAATAAAAACATTCCTTGTATGATGACTGTATTTTCTAAGGGCAAAAGATTCTTTAATTTGGCCTGGTTTATTCCAGAAACACTAATGGAAGTCTGGACAAACCCCAGGCCTGCTGTTAACTGTTGTACTAGCTTCGGTCAATGCATGTAATATAAAACTTCATAAAATGAAATAAATTTCCTTTGTAAGATAATGCCTGTGCTTTCCTTGAGCTCCAGTGCCCAGTCTCAACCTGCCAACCACAGAGCACCCTGAATCCCTGAGAAATTATTATACCTGCAGTAGCGAAACGAGCAACGGGGCTTTAGGGTGGCCTGGAGAAGGGGTTGGACAAGGGGAGAGACTGGGGGTCTCCAGGCACATGTTATACAGTGACTTAATCCCACGGAGCACAGCCCCCCAAGGCTGCACCCCCTCTCCCTGCCATTTCCACGTCCAGGATCCAGCTGAACCAGCCGGGAGAAGTTTGGGGCAGGTTTGAGCAAACTCCAGAGGTCAGGTTTAACGGAACGTGCTGCAAGGATCCTGGCAACATTAGGCCAGGTTTAGGTCTTAACTAAAAGCGGGGTTTGTAACCGAAAACCTTGGTGCATCCAGTATCAAGCAGTTGGACGTGGTTGCCGCTCTGGCTGGGAGAGGCTCCGTGGCTTTGTGCAGTGCTTGGCAGAGCTGGGTGCCGGTGCCAGGGATGGTGCCGGCGCTGCCGCTCGCCTTTCGCTGGCAGCAGCACGGCGTTTGCCACGGTTTTGCAATGAGGAGAGGCTGGCCGCTCCCGCGCCTGGCCTTGTGATGCGGTGCCAGGGTGCAGGCTGCTGGGTTTGTGCGAGAGCCTTCCCTGGCAGCGCCCAGTGGGATGTGTGGTGAGAAGGGGGGAAGGAAAACTCCACTTCAGCATTTGGCTGGTGCAAACTTCTAAATCTGGGCCAGGTTGTTCCAGTCAGGCAAGGGAACTTGCTGCATTACCTGCACCTCCTGGGCTTTCTAAATGTCAATTTTCTTTTTTTTTTTTTTTAATTTTTCCGATCCTGCAGTGCCTGGGAGCCAGCGGCGCACTGCAGCAGCGGCAATGGAGCGATGCAGCCCAGCGCCTTCCTGAGCATCAGCCTGCCGGTACCGCAGCCCTGGGCGGGCAGAGCGAGGGGCTCTCATGGAAAAAGATAAAGTCAGGGGAGAAAGGGAAAAAACCAAAAAAGTACCTTGTGTGACAGCTCCCTGTGTGGGACTGACCACGCGAGGGCACCCGTGGGCGGCTGCTGCGGGGGGAGCTGGGCTGGCTGGGTCCGAGGGGCCAGGGGCCAGCATGCGGCCGGTGGCTCTGGTCCCTGGCAGCCTGGTCCTCTCTGTCCCCTGGGCCACGCCACGGTTGGTCCCCAACAGTTGGATCCTGCCACAGCAAAGGTGCTTGTGGCCGGGCTGGTGCTTCCCACCGGCCCTCCACCCCGCAGCTCTGTTGGCAAAGCATCCTTTTCGCTTTCGGCAGGGAGCAGAGCTGCGGAATCGGCTTGTAAGGACGGCGAGACCGTGCAGCTCCTGGAAGGGAGAGCCAGGCGGCCGGAGCAGGGAGCTGCCTCGCCTTATCAGCCACTGGCAGAGGTAGCAAGTGAGGCGCTTCCGAAGGAAAGCTCTTTACCCAGAGCAGTCGTGTTTGCTTGAAATAGTTTAAATCTGAATGGGAATAAATTGCTTGAGGGACAGAAAACAGGAGTGAGCTGCTGCTCCTGAAAGCAAAAAGCCAGCAAAAGCCTCCACCTCTGATTGAAGGGGACGCTGGTTTCGACACGTGCAGTGTCGTCTCGCTGGTCGCCCGAGGTCTGATCTCATCCAGGAGTGCAGGAACTTAACGCATGGTTAATACTGAGGCTGATCATGGTAAACTTTACCTAAGAATGGAGGCAAGGCTTGGTCTGCGCTCCCAGAGGAGCGCCCTAGCTTCCCGGAGCAGGACAGGTTGGTCTGTCCCAGCTGCTGGAAACCTCCGAGCCAAATCTTCCATATGAGGATGCGCGCCTTCGTTTCATCTTCCGAGGACATGTGATGACAAACGGAGCGGTGCGGGGTCTCCGTTTCTCCTCGGGGGTGATGAGCTAAGCACAACTCCGTGCAGGCGAGCGCCGGCCGCTGATGCTCGGGAACTGGCGCGCTCGGTTGGCTGCGGGGTTTGCTGCTGACGGCTGCCCTTCCTGGGGGCTGCTGCACCCAGCCACCCTCTTCCAAGGAAAAACTCGCTGCGGGGAAGGGCACGCTGCCACCGTGGGGACCGCGAGCCCCGAGGGCCACCGGGTGTGAGAGCTGCGGGGCACGTGGGGAGAAGTGCTGGGGTGAAGCTGCCCCATGCGCAGGGAGCACCGGCGAAGCGTGTTTCCTCGGGGAGCGGTGCTGGCTCTTCCCTGCTGCCACCACCGTGGGACCCGACGCTGCTGGAGGGAGTTGGATGTGAACCATCCTGAGGCTGCCGAGCCAGCGCCAGAGGGTCCGGGGGTGCAAAGCTCTCTTAAAATCCTTGTCCATTCTTCCTTCCTTGCCTATGGAGCTGGGAAGAGGAGCCAGGTCCCTGACGGGTCCTGCTCCCCGTGCAGGCAGAGCGGGGCAGAAGCATCCCCGTGCCTCCCGCGGGGCTGCTCTGGGACGTGCCCCAGCTCCCGGCAGCTCTGGCACCGCTCCGAGCTCGGGGTGAGGGTGGGTGAGCGCTGGCACGGCCCCACAGCAGCACCGGGACTGGCGCCGGGGCTTTGCCCTGGCTTTGGAGCAGTGCAGCCCCCCGGGCCCTGGCCCAGAGGGGTCCCCATCCCACGCCCGGCGGCAGGAGGGAGGGAGCCCTCCGACGCGAGGCCGGGACGTCCCAGCCACTTGTTTCTCAGTGCGTGTGCGAGTAGCGACGCCAGGAGCTAATTGCCCTGGGCCCGGGCCAAGCCCTGCGCAGAGGCAGGTGCTCTGCAGCCCTCCCCGTGCCACCACCGCCGCCCCAAGCCAGCCCTGGGTCCCCTGAGGCCACCCCCCCCCCCCAAGCTCTGCCTGTCCCAGCCATTGAGCGCCAAATCAGGCTCCCTCGCACAGAGGGGTCTGGTTGCATCCTCCCCTCTGTGATGCCCTCCCAGCTCAGCCTAGGACTCCCCAGCACCCCCCCATCCAGGGAGCCCGCTTGGGACTTTGCCCGTGCCCGGGCAAGGAGTCCTGGTTCCCCCTAATCCTGCTGGCCCCTCTCCCCAGCCCACAGCCCTGCAGCTGCATACCAGGACTGCAAAACTTACTGGAAATCCTGCAGACGCAAATCCTGGCCTCCCATCTGTGCCAGGAACTTGAGCTGCAATCCCAAGAGGGCAGCAGGCTCCAAGCACTCAGGCCTCCCTGCTCACCATCACCCAGCCTTGGAAATCCTCTTTAAAGTTTCATCGGGACGCGAGCGGCTCTGTGGGTCTCCCACGGCTGAGGGGCGAAGCCGGCAGCAGCCGGGGCAGCTTCCTGAAACCTCTGCCAGTTCTGATGGATGGGCCAGTACCACGTTGATTCAGATCCCACGTTGATCCCAAAACCTCCCAGCTCAGGATCGATGGAGATTCCCAGGGTCCGGGCAGGTGACGAGGCGCGGAAGGGACCCTCAGCACCAGCTCCGCATCCCTGCGGAGCCGCTCCCAGGCACTCAGCCCAGCCAGCAGCGATTGGCATCACTGGCCTGGGCGGCTGCACCTGCAACCTTGCAAAGTTTCATTTGCTACTGGGGGCTGGTTGGGGTCTCACCTGCAAAAGCAAAACTGCAGGAGGCCAGAAAGTGGCAGTAATGGGGAGGGTGGGCGGTGGTAGCACGCTGCCTCCCCTAATTTATTGGCAACTCGCTGATTCCAGCAAACAATTTAGAGAAGTAATGTGTTTGTTTAAAAAAAATCAGCGGTTCTTCACCACTTACAAACACAGCTGTGCCAGGGCTTCCCTGGAAAGCTCGGGACATAAGCCTGGATGTTTCCCATCCAGCTGTGAAGCAGCAGCAGGAATAAAACATCTCCCCACCTCCCCTGACTCCTCTCAAGCGAGGGCCCACCTTGGCTGAAGTCCTTTCCAGGTCACCTTAACTCTGCCCCCTCCGCAGCCCAGAGGCTTTAATCAATCACCAGGTGAAACCTAAACCTTGCAGCCGAGGGGAATACGCTGAACCAAACGGCAGCCAAGGTCAGGGTGCTCCTGCCGCAGCGGCTCGGCTGCGGGGAGCATCTGCCAGGGGGGCGAGAGGGCTGGAGGGGAGGGCAGAGCAGACACCACGGGTTCACTGGGGAGAGTTTGGTTTGGATTTACAGGATTTCAGCCTTTGTGGACGTAGCTCTTGTCCCTATCTCGCTGCCGTGGGGTTTGGGTGGCGGCGGGAGAGAGAGGCATCCAGGGAGGTGGGGGGGTTGCGGGCTGGCTCCTGGGGTGGGTTTTACCAGCACCATTCCCCCCGTGCCCAAGTAAATAAAATCATCTATTTATTGTGTGTTTCCCAAGACCTACCAAGTACCACAGTGCTCACGAGGGCCCGCGCCCATGCCAGGATCTCCAACCGCCACGTTAAATAATTCACTGACCAAAGGCTTTAACCTGCTCTCCTCTGCAGGAGCACAGGCCCTGGGCACCCGTATGGGCTGGGGGGACCCAGCTTCTGCAAAGGTGTGAGGTTAGGGCTGGGACGGGGCTGCTCTGAGCCCAGCTTGCTTGGGAAAGGGGATTCCCAGCAGCGTGCCTCAGTTTCCCAATCTGTTAGTGGGAGGTTGTTTGGAGCTCAGGGGAAGAAGATGGAAGAGCAAAAAGCTGTGGGTGTTGGCTGGGAAATGCACTTGGAGCCCAGCTCAAAGCTGGGCCTGCAGGGGATGGGGAGGTAGGGGTGCGGGTGGGCTCTGCCTGCTGCAGGACCCCGTGGGGAATGGGGTCCGGCAGGGCGAGGACAAGCCCTTCTCCCCCGGGACACGTGCAGTCTCTCTGTAGGTATTTGGCGTCCCTCTAAAGCTTGGTGCCTCCAGCAATTCCTGGCCCTAGAGCAAAGGAGAGGAAGGGGGGATGCCCTGGCCTGGGGCGTTCTCTGCCAGACGGCTGGGGAGGTTTGATGGCTGGCTTGGGAAGCTCCATGCCTGGTGGCCAGGGATGCTCCCTCCGGAGCCCCCGTGCTTGGTAGCCTCGGGTGCTTGATAGCATGTGCTTTGGGATGCTCAGCCCGGGATGCTCCATGCTTGACAGCCTGGGAAGCTCCCTGCCCCGTGGGTTGGGATGCTGCTCCCGGGATGCTCCCCACCCATGGTTTGGGATGCTCCCTCCCGGGATGCTCCCCGCCCGTGGGTTGGGATGCTGGTCCCGGGATGCTCCCCGTCCCATGGTTTCCCGGGTGCTCCCCGCCCTGGGTTGGGATGCTGGTCCCGGGATGCTCCCCGTCCCATGGTTTGGGATGCTCCCTCCCGGGATGCTCCCCGCCGTGGCCAGGGCGCTCTCTGCCCGGGGCCGCGGGCAGCAGGGAGGTCCCCGGTCCCCAGGGACCTCGCGGGGAAGGGTCCCCCCAGCCGGGTCGGGGGTGGCAGCGGTGGAGCCAGCAGCGCCCCTGCCCCTCCGCCCCCCGGGGGCTGCTGCTGCCGGTGCCCCCCCGCCCCGCCGCCGGCGGCGCGGGGGGGCGGGGCCGGCGGGCGCCGGGGGCCGGGCGCGGGCCGGGGCGGCGGCGGCGGCGGGCGGCGGGGAGCGGCGGGCGGCGGCGCTGAGGGCGGTGCGCACCGAGGGGACCCCCCCGCCCCGCCGCCGGGGGCTGCTGGCGGTACCGCGCCCCGGGGCCGCCCCCCGCGCCGCCGGGCCCCGGCGCTGCTGCCGCCGCCGCCTGCAGAACGGGCTGTACAACGTGCTGGAGCGGCCCCGCGGGTGGGCCTTCGCCTACCACGCCTTCATGTGAGTACGGGGGACCCGGGGGGGGCCGGCGGCTGCAGCCTCCCGCCGCCCAGGGGCTGCTCCGGGGGGGGGGACGGCGGGGGCGGGGAGCACGCTCGGAGGAACGGGGACCCGCGGGGCAGCCGTCGCCGCCGGCGGTGCCCGGTCCGGCCCGGCCCGGTAGCGGGGCCGGTGCGGTGGGAGCCGGGCGCTGGGCGAGCTCCACCGCCGGCGGGGCCGAGGGGGGCGAGCGGGGAGCCCGGGGGGGCGAGCGGCGGGGGCAGAGTCCGGCGGCAGATTCGTGCCAGCGGCTCCGGTGCGAGGAGGCAAGCGCGTCCCCGGGGGACGGGGCTCGGTCTCCTGGTGCAGTGAGCCCCGTCCCGCTGGCACCCGCCCGGGACCTGGGCCACCATCCCGCTCTGCTGCTTGCCCCCTGGCTGGATGTGCCTGGCACACAGGGCCCCGGCGGAGTCTCCGAGCCCCGGGGGAGCCTCAGAGGCGGGAGTCCCCAAAGGGCAACAGGGCAGGGACCTTGGGATGTAGCAGCGGAACCAGCCCAGCATCCCCGGAGTGGTGCCCGGGTGGGATGGAGGAAGGTGGGGAATGGGTGGTGTTGTCCCTGCGAACCAGCCTCAGCAGCCGTACCCCAAGAGCTGTGCCTGTTCCTGGGTGTTGTCCCCAGCACTAAAACATCCCTCTCCAGAGACGGAGCCCGGGATGCTCCCGGGAGCACGTCTGCTCCCTGCCCTGGCTCAGTGCGGTTCCCCACGCGGCGTGGGGCTGCTCCGGGTTTCCTTGCTGGACCTGGGTATCCGACGGTTTTTGCAAAGCAGAAGCTTCTCCGAGGTCTGCGAGCTCAGTTTGGGGCTGCGTAACAAATTCCACCCCTTGGGGTTGTTTGCTCAGGGTGCTGTAACGGGGCCTCAGAGCCGGGGTGCCCATAATGCACCCAGAGGCAGCAGGGAGAGAGGGAAGATCCGTGTTGGGGGGATTTTCTGGCTACCCCAACCCAGGACCCCCACTCTGCTCCAGCAGCGTTGCCGGGACGCTGCTGGGACACCACTGCTCCCTGCCCAGCTGTAACCACGAGGAAGGAGGTGGCTTCCTCCTCTTCCTCGTGTGTGTGTGTGGTATGTGCCAGGCATGTGTGCTGTGCCCCAGGGCCCGGCTGGGCACAGACACTAAGAGCATGAGCCCAAAAACTGCTTCTCCCTCCACTTTTGGGAGCAGTAATATGGTGCTGAGTCGTTAGCGGGGTGTGCGAGCTGGAGCTCGTTAAGAGGCAGGAAAGTGGGTCTTGCCGAAGTTAGCACATTGAGATGGCAGGATGAATTTGTCACTGGATAAGAGGGCACCTGAGCTCCCCGGGGAGCTGGGAGAGGAGCCCGGGGCCCATTTGTAATGCCTACCGGCACCTCCGCAGTGTGCTTCAGCAGCAATATCTACGTTGCAAATACTGCCCTCGAAAGAGCTTTTCCTGCAAGGAATTAACGGTGGCAGCCAACCCCCCCCTGCTAGGGGAGGGGGATCCGACTTTTTTGTGTAGGTGCTCGCTGGGCTCTGGGAGAGGTGCCCTGCTCATCGCATGGCTGAGACAAGCGTGCCCGTGTGCCCTCCACCAGTTCTTCCTCCTGACCCGCGTGTTTTGCCCCCAGAACCAACCTCACCGGGCCAAGCAGCTCCCCCCAGCAGAGCCCATCAAGCCCCGTGTCCCTCCGCTGCCACCCCAGCCGTGCCTGGCCCCCAGCTCTTGGCAGATGGGCTTTGCCCCGCATGGGCAGGGTGTGCAGCAGTCGACAGCAGGAATGAAACGTCGTAAGCGTTTAACGGGATGGGGAGGGTTTGTGCCCATTTGCTTACTTAATTTTACAGCTGAGCTACGCCGCAGGGCGGTCAGTCCTGCCGGGGGCTCCCCCGAAGCCTGCGGGAAGGTGCTGCAGTGGGTGCAAGGTGTGGACGTCTGTTCCGTGAAGCCTTTCCTGTAAATGTTGCTCCTTTCTGGCTTCTTCAAAGTTTTTTCTTCTCTTGCACAGCAGATGGGTGCTGCTAAGCTGTTGTGGTGCTGGGTATTGAAGTTCTCAGGAAAGATTCGTGTGCCTGAATAGCTGAGGACTGGTTTTTAAATAAGAGGAGGAAAGTGTTACCCCCACTTTGGGGGAGTCTGAGGCACGGGGGAGATGGAGCCCATGGCCCAAGGTCAGCCAAGGTTGGGGCAGCACTGGTCACAGGACCTGTCCTCCGAGTCACGGCTGTGCACTGCCTCCCCCCGGGCAGCCTGGCTCCCAGACAGGGCTGAAAACTGCTAAAATGGAAATACCCACTGAGAAGCAAAGCGCTTCTCTCCCCGAGCAGTTTAGTGCCTGGGAGCACGTCGCAGGGCTGAGCTGATACCCTACTGCACAAGTTCAGTCTCTTTCTGTCAGCAAATTGATCCCAAATTGCTTCCCATCCCCAGCGCCTGCTCTGGCCCCGGCTGGTGCTGCTCCACCTTAGAATCATAGAATGTTTTGGGTTGGAAGGGACCCCTAGAGGTCATCTAGTCCAACCCCCCTGCAGTGAGCAGGGACACTGCTAACTAGGTCAGGTTAGGACCTTGCAGGATGGTTCGGCAGCTGCACCGCCTCTGTAGCCCCCGAGCCGTGCCAGGCACCTGAGGGGGGCTCGGAGCCCCTTGGTGCTGGGGGTCTCCCTGGGTTCCTGTGCTCCAGCATTCGCAGGAAGGGGATGGTGTGGAAGTGGGTGCCCGTGTGGGCATGGAGCCGGGGCTGAGGTGTGCGGTGTTGGCCGACTGACCCCAACCCCTCTAACCATGGCAGGACCGTGGAGGCATGTGCTTGGGCTCGCTGGGCTTGCAAAGCTCTGCCTTGCCCTCTCAAAATGAGAGTTTCCAGCCCTGGAGCTTACAGAGCCAATCTTGGAGTGTGACCAGAGTGTTAACCTAAAGGCTTTACAGCCAGAAGGCAAATAAGAACTTCCTTTTCCAGTCTCCACCTCTTAAGCAAACGGGAAGGCTGTTCTCATACCCAGCTCGTCCCTCTGGTTGTGTGTGGCTGTCAGTGGCTGCCCCGCGCCCCAGCAGAGCTGCTGTGGGCTTCTGCCCTTGCCACGGGCACCAGGATGAGCCCAGCCCAACTCCAGGGCTGCCCCCCAAGGGGTCTCCTGCAGCCTGGAGCTGTGCTGGGGAGGTTTCCAGTTCAATCTGTTCTCCCCCCAGCCCCTGCACATGGCCGGTGGCTCTCAGGTGCTGCTGCTTTGATGGAAACGAGGGTCTGGGAGCTCATATCGATGGTTATGAAACTGCTGGGTGCACCAGAAGCTCAGCTCAGCACTTTTCCATTTCCTAGTGGAGTGCTTTATTAAAGAACAGTTTGACCTGGAGCAAATTAGGGAAGACTGAGCTGGCAGCACCAGTAAGAACCCGCAACCCCCTGCCTGAAACACCATCCCCCATGCCAGGCCAGCCAGACGCCTCCCCTGCCCGCTGCTCTTGGCAGCATCTCACCTGATGCTGTTGAGTCGCTGGGGGTTTATTTACCTTGTGCAAGCATCGCCCCGTGCCTGGGGCAAGGAGGAGATGGGAGCGCAGAGAGTGCCCATCCCTTCCCATTTGGTGCTGCTGGGTCCCCGTGTACGTTGGGGGGGCAGAGGGGTGGCAGCTCCCGGCAGAGCCTCGGGACAATCCCCGCACTCTCGTGCCCGATGCTCTCCCCGGCGCGGGGCTGGCCAGGCGCCTCGGGGCCATGGGAAATCCCCGCTGGCTCGGGGCAGCGGGACATGGGGGTGTGATGGGTGCAGGGCAGCGGCTGGCAGGTCCCCCCCATGCACTGGCCAGCTCCTGGCCAGGGACCAGGCTGCTGACAGTCGGTCTCTCCCAGAGCTTCTGGGTGCCCCGATCCTGTTACAGAGGAGGGCTCTGATGGGCAGGATGGGGCTGCCACCTCCCCTGCATCCCGGCCCTGCTGCAGGGCGGGCGGCTCTGCCATGCTCCCCTGTCTTGCCGCATCCCTCCATCACCACTTGGCAAGCGGGGGAAAGCCTTTTCCCCGCCGTGCTGGGGATTGCTGCTGTGGTCAGTGCCTGCAGCAAGCACCAGCCCAAGCTCTTGCCAACCCACCCAGGGCCATTTGATGGGCTGGAGCCCCAGAGGGTTTGCAGGGAAATCACTTCATCCCCTGCTCGGTGCTGGCTTTCCCCTGCCTGCTTGGTAAAAACCTCTTGTGTTAAGCTCCAGGGTTTTAACTTGCTGTCGCTGGCCTCTTCCACAGGGGCTGGTGTGGTGCTTTCCTATCCAGGTCCTGTGCTTGCATGGCCAAAGTATAAGGGGCCGGGGAGGCTGTGCCCTTCGAGCAGGGGGCTCTGCCCCCGGGCCGGTCCTGCTCACCTTGCCCAGGCTTGAAACAGGAGCCACGTTTGGGGGAAATGCCAGCGGGAAGAGAAGCCGGCACAGCAGTTTCCCCAGCCTGATGCAGCGGCACTGGGGCATAAAATTAAGCAACTTCGGCGCAACATGAAACTCTGCATTGATTTTTCTTCTTTTTTTTTTTTTTTTTTTTTTTTTTTTCCCCTTCTTTTTTTTCTTTTCCCTCTTGCTGCTCCCATTGGACCCAGAGCAGGAGGTGCCAGTTTGGGTGCCCGAGGCTGGCTGGCTCCAATGGCAAGGACGGAGGGAAGCCCCGCTGCCGGGGGGTGCAGGGGTGATGCTCTGGAGAGGTTTTGGTTATTTACCCCTCAGAGCAGCCACCCCTGGGGTGAGGGTCGGAGCAGGGCTGAGCAAGCGCCCAGACCTGTCCCCTCTGCCTGTGGGCACTGCTGCCTGCCCCCCCCCCCCCCCCCCCCCCCGGGCAACACATTTGGGGTCTCAGCCTGCCTCGCCTTCTCAGGGCCACTCGTGTCCCCGTGCCCCAAAGGTTCCCATCCCCTGGGGTTGCTACCAGGTGCTGGCGGTGGCCCTGATCCCTGCCCTGGGGTGCAAAGCCCGTCGGGCACAGGAGGTGCATCTGAAAACACGCTGGTTTTCTTTCCCCCTGCTTAAGCCGGCTCCTTGCCAGATGATTCAAGAGCAAAAGTATCTCGGCTGCTCCGTGTGAGTGTCTTGGCACCGTCGGCGGGAGCCTTGTGACCGTGCTGCCCATGGGGACTGCGGGGCCGCGGTGCTGGGGGGCGGTGGGTGATGCAGGGGTGCAGGCGTGTGCGGTGCAAGGGTTCGGATGATGCCGTCTGCACGCTCTGGCTCCTGCTTACCCGAAGCACAAAGGTGTTGGGGCTGTGGGGTGTGGGACGTCACCTGGAGCTGCTGCTGTGGGTGCTGCTGGGTCCCTGCCGTGGGTGCAGGGAGGAGGCACGCAGCCCGCAACGGGCTCCTCATCCCAGCCCTGCTTGCAGCCTGTGCCAGGATCGGTCTCCTCTCCGTGGTAACGGGCGATGGGACGAGGGGGAATGGTCTGAAGCTGCGCCAGGGCAGGTTTAGGCTAGACATTAGGAAAAACTTCTTCACCGAAAGGGTTGTCAGGCTCTGGAATGGGCTGCCCAGGGAGGTGGTTGAGTCCTCATCCCTGGAAGTATTTAAAAGAAGGATGGATGAGGTGCTTAGGGCCAGGGTTTAGTGGTGGGATGGCAGGGTTAGGTTAAAGGTTGGACTTAATGATCTTAAAGGGCTTTTCCAACCAAAGTGATTCTATGATTTTAGGAGGGAACACCCCCTCCTGCCGTATTCCCGTGGGACCCCGGCTCCGGGGGCAAGGAGGGCTCTCGGAGCAGCCCCTTTCCTCTCCCTGCACTGGTGACTGGGTCGGGCTCCGAGCGCCTGCTGGGGTTTGTGGTGCTGCGGTTGGGAGCCCCGTTGTTGGGCTGGCCGGTTGTCTGTCCGGCTGTGGCTCCAGCCTGACCGGGTGACCGTGGGGAAAGCACTCGGTGCTTTTCTGCTTCTCGGGAGCGTGGCACGGGACAGACCCTGCCATGGTTACGGGCACAAACAGGCCCGCTACAGCCCTGGTTATTTATATCCCCCGGAGCAGCCAGGCTGCCTGCTCCACCTCTTCTAACAGGCTGCTGGGGCGAGGGACGGGGATTTGTAAGACACGCTGTTTATACAGCTGCAGGCGCTGCTCGGGGAGCTGAGCCGCACGGGCTGGGGAGCCAAAGCACCATCCCCATCCCCACTGGAGCTGGGCTGGGGCAGTTTTAGCCCAAAGAGCCATTCCCCAGGGTGGCACAGCCCAGCTGGGCAACCAGCGCTGCTGCCCAGCACCCTGGGGACCAGGCAATGCTGCGATGGGGCTGGCTTTGGCCGGGGAAGGGAGCCGTGCTGTTGGGCAGAGGCTGTTTGCTTGCTCTTCCCCTGGCTGAGCTGTTTATCCTACGGCGCGTGGTATTTTCCTTCCACTGAGTTATTGTCGGGCTGTCGGCACAAGCCTCCCCGACGCCGCCTGCGCCTCCGGCTTGGGGCTTCCTCGCAGCGGGAGAGCGAAGCGGGGCCGAGGCCAGCCCCACCGGGGCATGGGGGTACCCCAGCATCACCCCCCTTCCAAACCTGGACACCGGCTGCTTGCTGGGGCTGGGGGGGCGCAGCCTGGCCGGGCTGCACAGGCTCCGAGCATCACGGTCCCATTGGCACCGGGCGCCGCAGCACAGCTTTGCCCAGGCTATACTGGGGTGCAGCCCATTTGCCTGGGGGTGTTTGGGTGGGCACTGGGTGCCGGCTGGGACCCCCTTGCCCAGCGCTGCTCCTTGCTGGCCAGGGCCACCCTGGCTCCGCTTCCCCTGAGCTCAGCAGCTTTCCCGGCTCGCCTGTTCCTCCGCCGGCACCGCGCTGCCCATGCGGGCAGGAGCATATGGCAAAGTCCGCTCTAATGAAGATTAATGTGAGGAGATTCACCTTCTCCAACCTGGGCCCCCACCGGGTTTTAATTATTATTTTGGGGAGGTGTGTTCCTGCTGACAGGCTTTGCTCCTGCAAGGGTGAGAGCAGCCGGAGGGGTCCTGTCCCTGTGCCCAGGCTGCTGGTGGCACGTCCCCTCCCGCGTGGTGGCACATCCCCTCGTGCGCGGGGGTGCATGCCGGCAGGGAGGTGTGCGGGTGGCAGTCGGAACCCCTTGGGGAGGGGGCTGGTGGGGACTGGTAATGGGAAGTTTATTGGGAAGAACGGATGCACCAGCTCAGCAACAACAGCATCTGCTCCCTCCGTCCCCCAGGACCCCGGCGAAGGGGAGGCAATGAGGCTCCTGCCAGGTCCTACCCGGTGTCTCTGCCCCATTCCTGCTTTCCCTGGCAGCGCTCCTTGAGTTTTGGTTTTGGCCCTGCTTGGTGGGTGGGAAGAGCGGTGAATTTGGGAGGGGGAGCGCACTGGCAGGGAGCCTGGCACTGCCAGCACTGTGTGGTGTTTGATGATGGAGAGCTTGGCCGAGCCCTGGGTGCAGGGCAGAGCTGCCGAGAGCCGTGGTCCTGCCCCAGCAGGCTGCCCAGCCCGAGGGGGGCCGGGGGGGACAGCCAGTTCCTGGCTCGCCGAGCTGCCTTCAGCACCTGACCCTCTCCTAAGCCGCTTAGGCGCAGCTGGGATGGGGCGTTTGCCCAGGCTTTACAAGTTAATTCCTAGCAGGTGATGTGTTCCCAGAAAGTTTCTTTCCCAGCTGGCCCCGTGGGGCTTCGCATGCCTGTATCCTTCACCAAATCCTGTGGGATGCTGGGGGGGGGGATGGGCAGGAGGCGTCCCCACCCTGGGGGTGCAGGTTTCCGTCACTGCTCCTGCAGCATGGCTTTGCCCACCGGTCCCATTGCTTGTGGTGCTGCTGCCGGGACGGGTGACGAGCGGGGCTCCGGCTTGGTGCAAAGACCCGGTGGCTCGCCGCTGCCCGAGGCAGGGCCACCCACAGCGCGTCCCATGGGAGTGGCACGTGCCCAGGCACCGGAGACCCCCTCCCCGGGCCGGGGCGAGAGGCACAAATCTTTGTAGGCTGGGAGATTTCTGCCTTCTCTTCTGCTTTGTGCTTCGCTGCCCATGTAATTGCCTGCGAAATCCTGATTGTATAATCTTTATTGCTGATGGTGCAGAAAGGCTCTGCCCCGGGCTGCTCAGCCAGGTCCTGTTTTGCTCCTCGGACCAAGCGCCGTGGCCGGGGGGGCCAGTGACCTGCGTGGCACCGCTGCCCTCGGGGCCGGACGCCGTGTCCCGCTGTGCCATCGGCTGCTGGAGCAATTAATGGCAGAACTGCTGTGCCAGAGGAAAGGGGCTCGGTTAATAATTCGGAGGGAGAAGGAGCTGGCTCCACGCAGCGAGGGCAGGGCAGTGTCGCGGCTGCTTTCCCGTTGCTGGCACGTGGTGTGTTGCTCCAGCTCTCCCTTCTCCGTCCTCTGCATCCAGCCCTTCTCTTGTCCCCTGGGGTTTCTCTGCCATCGGGCCCATCTCCAGTTTCCCCTCACGGCGGTTTCGGGGAAGGGGACCTGCCTGTCGCCTTTAGGCTGGGATTTCAGCTGGGTGCTCCCCCCCTTGCCCCACTGTGGGCATGGGGTACTCAGCAGCCCCCTCATGCCAGGACCGGCTTTGCAGAGCCCCCAGCCGCACACAACACAAACTGGGGGTTCGGTGGGTGGGTGCGTCTGTCCCCAGGCCATGCTCAGCCTTGGGGGGGAGGCCCCCCCCCCCCCGGTCTGTGCTGGGTCCCCTTGGCCCAGGTGGTCCCGCAGAGGGCGCAGAGCATCCTCCCCTCTCCCCGGTGCCTCCCTGCCGGTGCTGGAGCAGGCGTGCGGGTCGGGTCTGCTTTCCCCCTCTGGCTGCCCCATGCAGCTGGTTCAGCTCTAAAGCTCCACATTGGCAACAAGAGGAGACAGGGAGGTGCTCCCACAGAATCCCAGACTGGCAAGGGTTGGAAGGGCCCTCGGGAGCTCACCCAGTGCCACCCCCCTGCTCAAGCAGGCTCACCCAGAGCAGGGGACACAGGACAGCGGCCAGGCAGGGGTTGAATATCTCCAGAGAAGGAGACTCCACAGCCCCCTGGGCACCCTCAGAGTAAAGAAGTTCTTCCTCACGTTCAACTAGAACCTCTTCTGCTTCAGTTTGTGCCCATTGCCCCTTGTCCTGGCGCTGGGCACCACCGAGAAGAGTCTGGCTCTGTCCTCGTGACCCCCACCCTTGAGATATTTGTACGTGGTGATGAGGTCCCCTCTCAGCCTTCTCTTCTCCAGGCTGAACAAGCCCAGCTCCCTCAGCCTTTCCTCGTAGGGGAGATGCTCCAGTCCCCCCATCATCCTTGTTGCCCTCCTCTGGACTCTCTCCAGGAGTTCCTCATCTTTCTTGAACGGGGGAGCCCAGAACTGGACCCAGTGCTCCAGGTGGGGTCTCAGCAGGGCAGAGCAGAGGGGGAGGAGAACCTCCCTCGCCCTGCTGGCCACGCTCCTCTGAATGCACCCCAGGATGCCATGGCCTTCTTGGCAACAAGGGCACCCTGCTGGCTTGTGGTCAGCTTGTCGCCCACCAGGACTCCCAGGTCTGTCTTGGCAGAGCTGCTTTCCAGCAGGTTAGCCCCCAGCCTGTACTGGGGCATGGGGGTGTTGGCAGCACCGAGCCAAGCCAAGCCCCCATGCTCTCTGGAGCCCCACTGGTGGTCCTACGGGCATCACTTGCCATGGGGAGGTGGTGCTGGAGGTGTGTGAGATGGGTGCCCACCAGCTCGGGGACAGGGTGCCAGGGCCACCTCACCTGCACTGCTGACCTCAGCCTGGCGTCCCGGCACCGCTGCAGTGCCTCCCCGCAGTCTGTGGGGCTGCGTGCCCAGCAGGTCCCCACAGCCCCTGTGCCGTTACGGAGCTGGCTTTGGCAGAGCAGTGGCCCTTCGCGTGCCATCACACGTGCCGGTGGCACAAGCCCTCTGCTTTCTGTTTTTAGAATCGCTGGATCAGGGGAAAAAAAAAAAAAAAAAATGTATTTCTGGAGTTTCATTTGCTTCAGCTTCAGAGTCTATTTTTTTTTTCCCTTCCTTATTTCAAATGGACCAAAGCCCCTTGTGTCTTAACCCCGCTCTTGGGGACACATAGCCCCAGAGCAGCTCCTGGTTAACTCTTCCCCTGCGTTGGCTCTTCCCAGGTGGCCCCCATGTACCCAGCAGGTCCCCACGATGCTGAGGACAGTCAGGAGAACTTCTGGTCTCCTTTCTGCAGCAGCACCCCCCTGCTGCGGTGTGGGACCCCCCCCGTCTCCCTCCCTGCCTTTAATTAGCAGTTGTTTAGCCCAGGCAGAGGCTGCAGGGCTGCGGCTGAGCCTGGCACTGAGCCCCATGGCCACCGGAGCCTGGTCCTCCTCCTCGATGCCCGCGGGGCAGCCTGGGGATGTGCTGTGCCCCCAGCCTGGGCTGGCACGCGGGTGCCATCGCGGGGCTGGTCCCCGTTCCAGCACCGCGGGCAGGCTTTAGGCACAGCCCTGCTTCTGCACCCATGGGCAGCTGCTCACGAGTTTCCGAATTGCTCCATGCCACCACCTAGAGCCAAACCGTGTCCCCAGGGGCTCAGCCATGGCCGTGGGGGTCTCGGCTGGGCGGGGGGGGGGGGTCAGGCTGCAAGCAGGGGGCCAGCGCTGCAGGCTGGGCTCCCACCAGCCCGCCCCAGCACCCGTGCTGACACGCTCTCGTTCCAGATTCCTCCTCGTCTTCAGCTGCCTGGTGCTGTCGGTCTTCTCCACCATCCAGGAGCACCAGAAATTGGCCAACGAGTGCCTCTTCATCCTGGTAAGTGAGGAGCGGGGCTGTCACTCAGGCTCCCCCTCCCTGCATTGCACCCCAAGAGACTTGGACAAGGGCATGGACCAAGCCCCTCCGACCCCCTCCCCAGTCTAGATTTCACTATTGATGGTTGGTGTTAACGATGGCAGCCTCTCCAGCATGGGAGAAGCTGCAGGGTGGCCTCGCTGCTCCAGGCGTCCCCGTGACTCAGGGCGGCCCATCACCGCAGCCGGACCTCCGCGGTGCGGAGCAGCATAAACCGCTGGAAAAGGCAGGGCAGGAGGGGCTAAAAAAGGCAACTTTCCCCCAAACTGTCAGAAACGGCTGATGCTGGAGTTCTTCCGAGTGATGGAGACTAAATTGGGAAGGTCCTTGTGACTTTCCCACGAGTAAGCAGAACGGGGGCTTGTTTGTGCGAGAGGTAGGAGGACAATGCTGACGGCGGAGGAAAAGGACCCAGCTCGGTGCGAGCTTGGCACAGGTAGGAGAGCCCGGCTGCCCAGACAGGCTCGACGGCTGCCACTCCCGTCTCGCTGCCCTGGTTCCCCTGGGATGGCTCCAGCCGGGGCTGTGTCAGGGGGGTGGCCGTCTGGGGACACCGTTGTCAGCACCAGCATTTCATTTTGCCCCCGCCAAAGCCACCCCCGACGCCGTCCTGCCCCCTCCCCACCTCACCCTCCTGCTCCCCCGGCAGGAGTTCGTCATGATCGTGGTGTTCGGCATGGAGTACATCGTCCGCGTCTGGGCGGCCGGTTGCTGCTGCCGCTACCGGGGCTGGAGGGGACGCTTCCGCTTTGCCAGGAAACCCTTCTGTGTTATAGGTACGGGGTGTGTGTGTGGGGGGGGATTTGGGGGGAGCGCAGGGATTTGGGGGCTCGCAGTGTCACCCATGCCACCGGGGGTTTGAGGAAAACCCCTCCACCCCTGACCCTCGCCGTCCCCTAGATTTCATCGTCTTCATCGCCTCGGTGGCAGTCATCGCCGCCGGCACCCAGGGCAACATCTTCGCCACCTCGGCGCTGCGCAGCATGCGCTTCCTGCAGATCCTGCGCATGGTGCGCATGGACCGGCGCGGCGGCACCTGGAAGCTGCTGGGCTCCGTGGTCTATGCCCACAGCAAGGTGAGGATGTGGGGCCCTGGCATGGCCCCCCCCGAACCCCCGCCATCGCCTCCAGCCCCTCTCACACACACCCCCCATCCCTGCAGGAGCTCATCACCGCCTGGTACATCGGCTTCTTGGTGCTCATCTTCGCCTCCTTCCTCGTCTACCTGGCTGAGAAGGATGCCAACGTCCAGTTCGCCACCTACGCCGACTCCCTGTGGTGGGGCACGGTAAGCTCGGCCGCCATGGCCCCCCAGCCCCGGGAGGGGATGAGGAGGGTGGGACGGGGCCGCGGCGGGGGAGCTCCCTCCAGGCCTCCCCCTGCTCTGCCCCCGGGCAGGTCACCCTCACCACCATCGGCTACGGGGACAAGGCGCCGCAGACGTGGCTGGGACGGATGCTGGCGGCCGGCTTTGCCCTGCTCGGCATCTCCTTCTTCGCGCTGCCCGCTGTGAGTAGGGCCAGGGAGAGGGGCCCTGCGGCTCCTGGCCCCCAGAAATGGGAGAGAAAGGGGCCAAATCCAACCCTGCGGTGGGAGGGTCCCCATCTCTGCTGGCTGGCGGTGTGGCCGGCACCCACAGACCCCGTCCCCTCCTGTCCCCAGGGGATCCTGGGCTCCGGCTTCGCCCTCAAAGTGCAGGAGCAGCATCGGCAGAAGCACTTCGAGAAGAGACGGACGCCGGCGGCAAACCTGATCCAGGTAGCGCAGGGCTGGTGCCTCCTGCCCCATCCCCAGGGATGCTCCGTTGTCCCCCTGTCTGCTCTGCCAGTCCCAAATGCCTGACCCCAAATCTGGCAGCTGGCTCCTTTGGGCTGGACTCTGCCCATGGTGGCCAAGGGGGATGGAGGGTGCTGGCACAGCCGGGGGGGTCTTGCCCCCCGACCCCACAGGGGCTGATCCCGATGCCCACGGGCTCCCGCACAGGCTGCCTGGCGCCTGTACTCGACGGACACCAGCCGGGTGTACCTGACGGCCACGTGGTGTTACTACGACAGCCTCCTGCCCTCCCTCAGGTAGGCAGGGTATGGGCGAGGGCTGCGGGGCTCCTGGGGGGGTCCCTGTGGAGCCGCCGAGGGCTTGGTGGGGCCGAGCAGCACGGATGCCTTGCTCAGCCCTGGGATGCTGGAGCCCCAGCACAGCGTCTGCCAAAATGCCCAACACCCCCCTCCGTCCTCGCCATCTCCCCATCCCGCAGCGCTCAGCACCCATCCCACCGTCTCCCCGCTCGCCCCATCCATAGCCTTCCTCCATCACCACCATGGGGAAGAGGATGGTGCCGCTGGCCACGGGGACCTCGTGGCCGGGGTGATGGACCTGCCGGTGGCCGGGAGCCGGCTCCAAGCGTGGCGGCAGAGTGGATGGAGCCGGGGGGTCCGGTGGGGAGCCCCGTGCCCCATCCCTGCAGCGCTCTCCCCTTCCCACGGCCTCTGGGATGGTGCCACCACGGGTGGATCGAGGACTCTCCGGAGCTTTTCCAGACTCCCTGTGTGTTCCCATCACACCGAGCACGCCGTGGGCTGCCGTGCAGTGCCCAGGCCGGCAGCTCACCCTGCCAAATCCCTGCCCTCCCGCCTGCGTGCCCTGCCCCTGCTCCCTCCGTCTCTTTGCAATGACAAATTCGCTGCTCCATTTCACCCTATGTTTTTCGAAGACAGGGCTCTTAACAGCCGTGGCAGTGAATCCCTCTGGTCCCCGAGGAGATCCAGCTCCCCGTGCGATGCCGCCGAGCGTGGTGCCAGGCTCTCCCTGCACTGGCATCGTGGGGGACTCCACCAGCCCCTCCTGCTGTGCCGGGAGCCGTTTCCCGTGCAGCAGGGAGCTGAGATGGGGCCAGGCTCCATCCCCGTCAGCCCTGAGCTTCCTGCAGTGCCCAGACCCCCAGGCCAGATGGTGGCAGGTCCTCATGTCCCCACCCTGCAGCAAGGGTGGTCGTCCTGCCTGGACCATCCCTCTCAGCACGGTCCAACCCTGCTGCCAGTGGCCAGCCCTTTCCCAGCCCCCCTCCCCAGCACCGTCACCCCCGGTGCCCCAACCTGCGCCGGCAGCACCAGTCTGTTTTTGACATCTTTTGAAAGAAAGTGCTGGTTTTTGCTTCTTCTTTTGCTCTGGTTTTGCTTTGGTTTGCACAGAAGAGGACCCAGCTCTGCTCAGCCTTGGTTTGCTCATCTCGTTTGCTTTGGAAAGTTTAATTTCTCCATGTTTTTATTTAACCCCCAACCCCAGAGAGCTGGTCCTAATATTTGAGCATTTGCACCGAGTCCACAACGGAGGATTTAGGAATTCAGAGGTGAAAAAATTGCCTGACGGAGCCCCACCGCCTTATCACTCCTTCACCCCTGGCCAGAAAAGCATCAGCCCAGCCGCTTGTTCAGGGGACAGGTAGGAGGGTGCAGCCCCCCAGCCCTGTGTTCTCCCTCCTCTCTGCCCTCTCTCTTCTGCTCATCTGTATCCGCCCGTGGTGCCACCACAGTGCCTGTCACCGCCAGCCCGGACCCCGGGGAGCAGCCCCCAGCCCCGCTCCCCACCCGCACCGTCCCAGGGCACCGTCCCACTCCGCCACTGGCCACCAGCGCCACTCCCAGTTTGCAGCTCCGGAGGGGGCACGTTTGCTCCCTGAGGACGGACTCTGGGCTGGTGTACCAGCATGAAGCCTCCTGTAGCGTTCAGCTCCACCTCGCTGCCCTTTTTGATGTGGGTACAGCACCGGGACCTTGCACGGGGGGGGCCCAAGCGTGGCTGAAAATGACCCCGTGAAGGCAGTGCTGGAAGGCTGGTGGGGCTGGAGCTGCACAGCCCCGCTGCAGAGCTGGGCAAGGAGCAAAACCCAGATCCTGCGATCTATGATGGGCGTCCTGTGCCTGTGGCAGTGGGGAGCAGCAATGACGAGCCTCCCCCGCGCTGCCAAGAAGAGACGAGAGGGTTCAGCCGCTCCACGCGGGGCTATGGTGGCTGCTTGGGCACCGTGTGCCCGGTCCCCTCCAGCTGAAGAGCATCCCGGAGAGCCCAGGGTGGCCACCATGGCTGCTGGCCTGCCACCCAGGACATCAGCATGGTGCGGGGCCCTGGGCCAGCATCGGGGTTAGGTGGGGAGAGGGAGTGCTGTTCCTTTGCATCGTGCCTCAGTTTCCCCTGTGGTGCTGGAGACGGGGCTGCGGAGGTCCGGTGCGGCATGGGGATGGATATGCCAAGCCGTGGGGCTGTGGCTGGCCTGCTGTGGGGTAGAGGGGGACCCACTCGCCCTCACTGGCCCCGAGGTGAGTATGGGGCTTGGGGGGGGCTCCTCCCTGTGGCCACACTGGCCTGGGCTCACCCGGTTTCCCAGTGAAAAGGCAGGAGCTGGCAGGGGAGGGACTGCAACCCCCTGGCCATCCCACACGGAGGGCCCGAGCCTCCCCCCACCTCCTCAGCGAGCATCACCTCTCATAACATCTCATCTTCTCTTTCTCCTCCCCTCTCCTGTTCACCCCCCTCCTCTCCATCCCCCCAACCTCCCCCCCCCCGCCCCCCCAAAACCTTCTGTGCCCCCCATTAACCCCCCCAAGCTGGAAGGAGGAGGATGTGCAGCCCCACAAGTGCTTACGCCTCAGGTAATGTTTGCCCCCGGCCGCTGCTCGCCGCCTGTCCCGTCCTCCCGCAGCGAGCGGGCGGGGGCCGGGGGGGCTGCAGAGCCCCAGCGGTGTTTGCAGGGTCGCTGCCGTTCAGCTGCTCAGCACCACGTCCCGTCACCAAATCACTTTTTTGCAGAGCTCCGCCGCTGAGAAACTGGACTTCCCTCTGCGGGACAGGCGTTAGTGTTTATGCAGGACCTACGCAAACAACTTTGCTTGTGCTTCTTGCCCCCAGAGCAGGCGGGGGGGCGGTACCATGGTTGGGTCTGGTGCAGCGGGAGATGCTCACTGGCGGTGGGCAGGGACCCTGTGCCCACACGCTGGGGTGCGGGCGTGCCCGGGGGGTCGGGGACGCGATGGCCCCGGGTGCTCCGCTCCCTCCCGGCCGTGGGCTAACTCTGGTTTTCTCCTGTGTCTCTGCCCTGACCCTCCAGCCTGATCTTTAGTGGTAAGAGGAGGCTCTTGCGGACGTGGGGCACGTGGAGACAGAGGTACTGCGTCCCGGCCACACCGGGGGCACGGTGCCCTGGGCCAGGCTGCCACTGTGGGGTGGAGGGGGCCGGGGGGGCCAGCAGAGCGGGTAGGGGCCAAAGGGTGGTCCCTCCGCAGGGCAGGGGGGCTGTGCATGGCCTGGGCTGAGCTGGGTGTCCCCCCACTGGCTCCCGCGGAGGGCCCTGCCTCAGTTTCCCCCTGGTGAGCCCGGTGCCGGGCTTGCCGAGCCCAACAACGACAAACTGAGGCACTTGGATAAACCCCGTCCCACGTCTGTCCTGCAGCCTGGTCCCTCGGGGGCACAGCCCGACAGCACCGCATGCCGCCGGGGCTTGGGGCAGCCCTGCATGCCCGGGACCTGCTCGCCAGCAACCTGCACCGGCGAGCGGTTGGGAGCCCAGTGCCCCGCCTGTACCCCTGCCCGTACCGCTGCCCTGCCCCGTGACTCCTGGCCCAGGAATTCCCGGGGCTTCCCTGAACGCTGGACTTTCATGGAGCTTGCTGTGCAGTGGGTGGGGGGGTTTGCTCTGCATCCTTGGGGGGCTGTGGGGCTGCTTGGCCTCCTTGCACGGCCCAAGGTGTGCGTGTGGTCCCACATCACGCAAGAGGCAGCACCAGGTGGTGTTTCTGTGTAGGTCCTACATAAACCATGCCTGTTGTCCCCGTGTCCCCCCCCTGCCCCAGCCCAGCAGAGCAGCTCGTTCGGGGAGCAGAGGTCGTGTTAGGGCAGGAGGGGGGCTGTTCCGCTCACCCACCGCAGCAGAGCCTGAATTAGGTGGTGCAGCCTGGAGGAGGAGGAGGATGAGGATGAAGGGGCCTGGCTGGGTGCCCCAGGATGCCAGCGGGGATGGGGCAGGAGCAGGGCTGCTCCCTGGGGGCTGGGGCTGGTTGCTCTGCCTGCAGCTCTGCTGCATGCCCCCCCCCCCCTCCCCGCTCTGTCTGTCTGTCCCCTTCTTTCTCTGCTCTTCGGGGGGGAAAAAAAAAAAGGTGTTTAAAGGAGTAACCCCAGAGCTGCCCCTGCAGGGCCATGCGGTATCACCTGCTCCTGGCCTGGATCTTCGTGCCCATCACGAGCCAGGGGCTCTGTGACTCGGCACCCCCCCCCCCACCCCCCTCGGGCCCACCTGTGCCCAAGCAAGGGTCTGCTCCCTGCCCCCCCATCCCAGTCCCCCCCGGCACCTGCTCACCCCAACGCTGCCCACCCCGCTCTCCCATGCAGCAACAAGATGGGCATCAAGGACCGCATCCGCCTGGGCAGCACGCAGCGGCAGGGCAGCCGGGGCAGGCAGCACCTGGGACCCCCCCTGCACCGCTCCCCCAGCACCGAGGACATCCCCGAGGCCTCCAGCCCCAGCAAGGTGCAGAAGAGCTGGAGCTTCAACGACCGGACACGCTTCCGTGCGTCCCTGAGGCTCAAGCCACGGACCCTGGTCGAGGGTAAGCCCCGGGGGCTGGCGGGGGTCTGGATTTGGCTGTGGGGTCATACAGGGGGGCTGCAGGTGTTTTGGGGGCAGCCCTTGGTCTCTGCCACCCACCCGCTCTTGCACTCACAGCCGACTGCCCACCGGAGGACAGCGGCGAGGAGAAGAGCTCCCACTGCGACCTGACCTTCGAAGACATCATGCCAGCGGTGAAGACCCTCATCCGGGCTGTCAGGTGAGACCGTCCCCTCCGGCGTCCCCCAACGCTCCTCTCCCCAGCTCCTCCGCAGCTCTCAGCCCTTGGGGATGAGCGGATGTGTCCAGAGAGCCCAGGTCCCTCAGCCAGCCCATGGCGGTGGCCGAGCCAGGCAGAAAGCAGGGACAGCTCCTGGCTCAGCCCCCCATGGGGTCAGTGATCAGGACCTTGGTGCTTTGCACACACACACCTCCCTCATCCCCCTGGCACGGAGCCCCCGGGCACCCCCAATCCTCCCCAGTGCCCTGCAGCCAGCCCGGGTGTCCCTGCAGGATCCTGAAGTTCCTGGTGGCCAAGAGGAAGTTCAAGGAGACCTTGCGTCCCTACGATGTCAAGGACGTCATCGAGCAGTACTCGGCCGGCCACCTGGACATGCTGGGCAGGATCAAGAGCCTGCAGATGCGGTGAGCTGCCCCGAAGGTGGCGGGGGGCTCTGGGCTCCCCTGGGTCTCCTACCACTAGCCATGCCCGCTGGGAGGGGTGCTGGCCCATCGTGATGGGTGGGACGTGTTCCCAGAGTGCTGTCCCCATCCCTTGTGGGATGCCCTCTGGTCTGCTGCGAGTGATGGGCTGTGTCCCTTCCCTCCCTGCCAGCGTGGACCAGATCGTGGGCAGGGGGGCCCTCGCTGCAGACAAGAAGATCCGGGAGAAGGGGGAGAAGCCGGTGCTGGAGACGGAGCTGGTGGACGAGCTCAGCATGATGGGTCGCGTGGTCAAAGTGGAGCGGCAGGTCAGGAGGGGACGGCCACCGGGGAGCATGTCACCGTCCCTTTGGTGCCTGCAGGATGGGGGAGCCGGGACCCCCAGGTCCCCTCCCCGCAGGGAGGGACCTGCTCAGCCCTGCCCACCCTTGCAGGTGCAGTCCATCGAGCACAAGCTGGACCTGCTGCTCGGCTTCTACTCCCAGTGCCTCCGCAAGGGCTCCACGAACTCCTTCAGCCTGGCTGCCGTGCAGGTGCCCCCCTGCGAGCCCGACATCACCTCTGACTACCACAGCCCTGTGGACCACGAGGACATCTCGGTCTCTGCCCAGACCCTGAGCATCTCCAGGTCGGCCAGTGCCAACATGGACTGAGTGGGGAGGCAGCAGGACGGATCCTACCGGCACACAGCCACTGGGATGGGATGCCAGGACGTGGGAGCTGTGTGGCATCGCCTGGCCCCGTCTAGCCGCGTCCTTCACCCTCTTACTTGAACCAAGTCTTCCTCTGTGGGGACGCAGCTGCAGCGGGGTGCCCGCTCTGGGGGTGCGGTGGGAGCCTGTGGCACTGCGGCATGGCCCCCGGGAGCCCTGCCCTTCCTGGGGGGTGGGCCCCAGCTCCTGGGGCCTTTAGTGCTCCCCAGGGGGCCGGGGCCCTGGCCCCTGGGGTTTGGTTCGTACCCCCAACCCCAGCCCTCAGGACAAGTCCAGCTCCCCAGCGGGGTCCTGCCTGGTCCCCCCGAGCCAAGAAGGCCCTCCCTTCCGCCGCCGGGGCCGAGCAGGGGCATTGGGGCACAACCCAGCGTGGTTTCGCCTGCATTGCTCCAGGTCAGGGCAGCAGCGGGAACCCCCCTGGCCAGGGGAGCAGGGGTCTGTCCCCCATCACCCTCCTCTGCCCGGGTTGTTTCCCTGCTTGCAGGGCTGCACCTCTAGAAGCACAGCAGAGCCTTCTGCCTGCCCGTGCATGCTCCCAGGGCAATATATATATAGGAGATATATATATATATATATATTTATGCAATAATATCTTAATATGCAACACCCCCGGGAAGAGCAACCCGTGGGGACATAGGCAATAAGCAAACCCCACTACCAGCACACAGGGCTGGATCCTGCTGCCTGTGGGGGCCCACTCGGGTGCCCTGGGGGCTTGGGGCTGGGTGACAAACCTCTGGCCAGGGTGGCCCTGGGGCCGTGGGGCTGGGCAGGGGTTGTGGAGGAGGGAGGGATGCAGGCACAGGCGACAGGGACAGTGGTCCCCACAGAGCATCTTTCCCTCTCGTGTCCCAGCCCCTGCTCTTCCTTAGAGGACTCCTTCCCCACCAGCTTCTGCGGTGCTCAGTTTGTCCCTCCCCATGTCCCCGTCCCCTCCATGGCCCGGGGACCATGGGCTGGGCCTGGGGGGTCACAGCCCGGTAGGGACAGAGAGGGGTCGTGCTTCCTTGCATGCTGCTCGCGGCAGAGCCATGGCAGCTCCTGAACTGCCCCACTCCCCTTTGCTGCCCCCACCCCAGCCCTGGGGCCAGTTTCCAGCCCCACAGCACTGGGCTGAGCCAGGCTGGAAGCAATCATGGTAGTGCCAAAGTTTGCCAAGCTGGGGGTCCCGGGGGTCTCAGTGCCCTGTGGGGCTCGGCAGCGACACCTGTGTGGCCGTGGTGCTGGGATCTGACCTGGGCTGGCGAGGACACCCCCCCCCCCCCGTGAGCCCCTCGCTGCCAGCACGGCCCCTCTCTGGGCTTTGGGCTGTGGGATCTGCACCTTCCTTTCCCCGGCCCCCCTGTGCCTCTGCTCCCGGCAGCGGGGACCCCTGCCCGTTTTTCTTGCCTTGTTAGTGCATGTGGCCAGCGTGGGCTGTGCCAGAGCCGCTTGCAGCCTCCCCCCTGCTCCGGCAGCACCCTGGCCCCCTCCCCTCACCCCGGGGGTGCCCATCTCCCAGCCAGGCTGTGGGGCAGCGGTGCCGCAGGGGCAGGAGGGGCCGGCCGGGTGCCGTGGGTGGGCAGGCGGTGGGTTGGTGCGTGGGTGCCGTGGGTGCCTGGCTGTGGGGCAAGGGTGCATGCGAGAGCTTTGCCTGCAGCCGCACGCAGGAACTAACTCGTAGGACCCTTCCCGAGGCCGGCTGGTCCCCGCAGACCTCCCCAGCCAGCGGTAGTTACCTCACTTGATTAACTTATTAACTTATTTGTTTCATTAAAATTTGGAGTAGAGGCTGCCTGCCTTGCTGTCTCTCTCCCGGCTCTCCCGAGAGGTGGCACTCCAGCCCTGCTGCCGAGCGCTGCGGCCGGAGGACCCAGGCGTCTGGGCAGGGGACCCAGGCATCCGTCCAGCTGGAGGACACAGGCGTCCGGCCACCTCCCTGCCACCCCTGGGCTCCCCTCGAGCCAAACTTGCCCCCTGCTGTGGGAGGCAGGGTCCCAGCTCTGGCTCCGTCACCCTCCCCGGCTCCACGGTGCCACATGCCGGGGGGTTGCAGGCCTGATGCCGGTGCAGAGGGGCCCGTGCCCTGCGTTTGGAGCCCGGGAAGCTGGCAGGGAGGGTTGCTTCCCCGGGAAGGTGCTGTGCCCCATCTGCCTCTTTAGAAGTGTCACGGTGTGTCCCCAGGCAGGGATGACGCCGTGACGGCCCGGGACCATCCCAGGGAAGGTGGGGGCGTGAGCCCCCTTCCCTAGGAGACCACAACCCCTTGAGGGACGGCAAAACCTCCGCCCCAGCCCTGTGTGCTGGCACCCCACGGGGATGATGTGTCCCCCCGCCTGTGAATGTCAGGGGGCCAGGGTTGGCCCCTTTCCACGCTGCCCTGCCCCAGCACAGGCTGGGGAGGAAGCCAGGGCTCGCCGCAGGTCAGTCCCTGCCTTTCCTGGCTGCTCCTTGCCAACAAACCCATTCCTGGCTCCTCCCGGAGCACTGGGCTGAGCACCGCGGGGGCCAGCACCTCCCTGCCCCAGCTGCAGCGGCCCCGCTGCCCCCAGAGCTGCCCCTCCAGCCTGCGGGGACAGGGGTCTTGGGGTCACCCTGGTCCCCCGGCCTCACCGAGCGTGTGGCGTGCGGGGCACAATCCCTGGGGAGCCCCGGCCACCTCCGGCGCTGCGCACGTCCGGCTTGCGTGCAGCCCCGGGGCTGCTTTGAAGCGGAGGCTTTGAAGGGGGAGCCAGGACGCGGCAGCACCCGGAAAGCCCCATGTGAGCGAGCTGTGCCGGGGCGGCACGGCACCGGCCCCTGCCCGGCTCGATGGCTTCCCAGGGTGGGTTTGGAGGGATGCGTCTCCGCAATAGCAAGGTCTTCACCCTCCCATGGGGTTGTGCATTGCCAGGGGTGCCCACCCTGCACCCCACGGGGATGGCTGTGCTGTGCAATGGGTACAGCTCGGCAGGGTCTGCGCATGTCCCCGCTGTGCCGGGGGACATTCAGGGTCAACCCACCTGAGTCTGGGCTCTCTGTGGGGCTCCATGCAGTGGGGCCCGGGGGTACTGGGACCGTCTCCCTCCCCCTGAGCAGCCGCAGGTGGTGGCGGCAAGGGCAGGGCAAGCATGCGTGCCGGCCTGTGGCGCTTGGCTCTGCTTCCCATGGCCACGTGGGCCCAAGGTGCCCGGGCTGGACTTTGCCCTGCTCCACCTCGGCTCCCCCACCTGTGCCAGAAGCTGCTGCTCCCCAGCGCAGGGACCAGCAGGGACGTGCACCAGGGGAAATGCCAGCATTGAAGGGACTCAGCGAGCCGTGACCCCATGGCGCTGGCTTGCTGCATCCCACCGAGAGCGACGGGCATGGCCGCAGGAAGGCGGGGGGTGTAGGGGGCTCACAAGCACTTGGACTTTTGCCGCTCCTGCCCCCACACACAAGCCCTTATCGGCTGGGGGGGCTAGGGGCTGCAACAGGAATGGGCCAGCTCTGGCAGCAACACCCCACAGCATGCCTCGGAGCTGCCTGGTGGGAGCAGAAGCCAGGGATGTCCTTTTCACCGGCAGCTTTGCTTTGTCCCCTGAGGGTCTTGGGGAATTTGTGACCTCACTCTGGATTCCTGTCAGTCCTGTCATGGTGAAAATACGTGTGGTTGGAGACAGTCGGACTCCGGGACGGACCCAGTTCCTTCCTGAGGCACTCAGCAGCCCTCCGGCTCTGCCCAAGGCTGCGCTTGCAGGAAAAGGCCCTTCCGAGAGCACTAGCCGAGCAGCCGGGCGAGGGTCCCAGCAGATGGGGCTCTTGCAGGACCCTCGTTTGGGCACCCAGAGCACCCTGGGGTCCTGGGGAACAGGCAACCCTCATGCCCAGTGGGATGCAATGCTCCTCACACATGGGCACCGGGGGTGCAAGCACCCCCTGACCGGCTGCAGCATCCTCCCCCTGGGCTGCAGCCAGGAGCCCTCCAGCCCATGGCCCCAGGCTCAGCCCCTGCCCCGGCTCCCATGGCCACCCAGGGAACCCGGCTCCCTCCCGCTGCCTGCAGTGCCTCCTGTCCTGGCTGCCATGCGGCATCTTCGAGGAATCCTCTGGCAGCGGCCGGACGATGCTCCTTGCAGGCCAGCGGCAGGCAGGAGCCCCCGGGGCAGGCAGACGGGGGGCAGGCAGCTGAAGCCCTACAGCAGCTACCGGTGCTGCAGAGGGGACCGGAGCCTGGGGGGAGTAGCCAAGACCCCCCCCCGCTTCCCGGGTCCTGAGCACCTGGCTGGATGCTGGCGCTGGCAGCGGGGACACAGGGCTGACTCCAAGTGACAGTGGTTCTGTGTCCCGGGCTGTGATGGGGTGTCCCTGTGTCACTTGTGTCCAGCTGCCCAGATTGCAGCAGCCGGGGTGCTGGGGGTGGGGGGTGCTGGCAGGGCTGCCGGGACCCCCCCAGTTTGGGAGGGCAAGGGGTGGGGGGCACGGGGAGCAGGAGCCGGGGAAGGAGGTGCCGCCGGGGAGCCCGGCCGGGGGGCGCCGGGGCCGCGGTTCCCCCGCCCGCCCCGACGGGACCCGCGGGCCCGACCCCCCCCGCCCGCCCGCTCCGCCCGGGGGGGGCAGCGCGGCCCGGCCGGATCCCGGCTGCCCCGGCGCCTCCCCGCGCCCCCCCGGCCGGGGCGCGGCTATAAGGAGCGGCGGGGCCGGGGGAGGCGCTCGGCGGCGGCGGCGCGGAGCGGCGGGCGCGGCAGGTACGGGGGGGGGGGGTGTCGTTCCCCGTGGGTTCCCCCGGATCAGCCTCCCCCCCCTTCTCCCGCGGTCCCCAGCGCCCCCCTGCCCCCGCGGGCTGAGACCTGGGAGCTCATCGCACCTCCCGCGGCGCCGAGCACCGGGAGCGGGGCGGGGGCCCGGGCAGCCTCCCCGGGTGCCCTGGGGGGGCCCGGTCCCGCTGGGGTTTTGCTTCTGGAGGAGGGGGCTACGGTGTGGGTGGGCACGGGGCCCCTCAGCCACCCGGGGAGTGAGCACGCAGGGGGAGAGCTGGTGTTTTGGGGGGTCCTGGCCTGTGGGTCCCCGGAGGTAGGGTGGTCACAAGGGAAGTTAAAAAAGTTTTGAACATCCCGGGGGAGGGCAGGAAGGGGGTGAGGTGCCCCGGGATGGGGCTCGGGGTGCTGGCCAGGGTGGGCAATGCAGCGGGACGGGGCTGGTGTAGGGTGCGGAGCTGCCCCTGTGCCCGCAGGACCCCGAGCTGCCCCCTGCCCGCTCACTGCCCTCCCTCTGCAGCGGCTGCAGGTCTGGGGACATTGCTGACACCATGTGCCTGCTGCGGGCCCTGCTCTGCCTCTGGCTGCTGGCCGAGGCGGCCCTGGCTTCCCGGGTGCGCACCCGCCGGGAGCTGGCCCCCGGCTTGTACGAGCACGGGGTCTACGATGCTGGTGGGTCCTACTGCCAGCAAGGGGACGTCTGCTGCCACGGCCGCGACGATGGCTGCACCGTGCCCTACCATGACACCCTCTGCTACTGCGACCTCTTCTGCAACCGCACTGTCTCCGACTGCTGCCCTGACTTCTGGGAGTACTGCCTGGGCATCCCGGCCCCCTTCCCCAAAGCCCCAGGTGAGGCAGCCCCCAGCCCAGATGAGCAGGGGCCCATGGGTGCCAGGGGCCGGGCCTGGGGTCCCCGACATGCTGTGTGCCACCAGTGGTGTCCCTCTGGATAATGGACGCAGCTGGGTGCAACTCCCCACAGCCCTGCCCTCGCTGCTGGGACGCTCCGGACCCCTCGGAGCTGCAGAAATTCATGTAAAGTGGCTGGGCTGGGGCCAGGCTCCCAAAACCAGGGGCAGCCCGTGGCCCCGCAGCCCATCCCCTGCACCTCCCCACGGGCAGGGCTGTGGGGGGCCGAGGAGCAGCTCCGGCGGCACGTACCTGTGGGGCAGAGCAGGGGTGGATGGTGCTCCATCCTGGCTTCCCCGGTCATGTCTGGGGCAGGCGGATGCTGGCCCTGACTTAACCCGCCCGGCAGCTGGGGTGGACGGGGGCGAGCGGGGGGCACGGGCAGCCCCCGCCGAGCAGCACAAGGCTCTCTAAGAAGTCCCTGCAGAGCGGAGCCAGCTCCCGGGTACAACTGGCCCCTTTATCCTGGTCCAGCCAGGCTGTGCGTGTGAGCCGGCTCTGCTCTGCTCGGCAGCCCCACGGTTAACCCTCCCAGCGCCGCGCCAGCCCTGCTCCCGTGGGGTGCAAGCTGGTCCCCATCGTGCCCCAGCTGGACGGGCACGCAGGTCTGGAGGTGCCAAGCTGCAGCCAGGCACCCACCTGGCTTTTTTCCCCTTGGTTTTCCCCCCTGGAGCCATGGGGGTGCTGGCGGGACCCCCAGCGCAGCAGGGCACTCACCAGGGCTCTCCCCTTTCCCATCCAGGCTGTGCCCGCGCCGGCCGCAGCTACCCCACCGGAGCCACGTACCGGGAGAACTGCAACCTGTGGTGAGTGCCCCGCCCTCCCCCCCGTGCTGCACCGGCATGGCCAGCGCGGGGCTGGCACGCTGCCTGCTCGGAGGAAGGGCGTCGGGGGGCACCTGGGCTGCCTGCAGCCAGCTCGGCGGGAGCGCAGGGCCCGATCTGGGTGGCAGGGGCTGGTGCCAAATGCTTTTTGCTCTGGCATATTGGGAGCCGAGCGAGCCCTTCGGGGCCTTGAGCCGCTCCCAAGTTTCAGAGCATGCCTTTGTGGGAACTGCTCATTCCCGCTGCCGGGTTAGTGCACGGCCGGGCTGGCTGCGGGCTGCCAACACGAGCCCGGAGCTGCTGGGGTTTTTCTGGCCACGCTGGTCCAAGCCCATCTTGCCCAAGCCTGACGGGACATGTCTGCAGCTGGCAGCCACCACGGCTCCATGCCAGGCGGCCAGAGTCCGGCCCTGCCGCCTGCTTGGGTGCAAGGAGCCCTTCCGTGCTGCGCGCTGGGAGCTCGCTGTTGGCGTTAGCGAGCAGCGTGGGGTTTATCTGGGAATGGCTGTGGTGGTATTAATGGCATCCCGGAGGTGGGGGAGAGGGGAACCTGCGGGCACAGATCTGCTCGTAGACAAGGAGCAAACCGGGGCTGGCTGGATCGCAACGATGCAGCCGATAAGGGAAATCAAAGGCTCCTGCTGGGGCGTGTGCGAGGGCACAAGCACGTGTGTGTGCGTGCACGTGTGTGCAGGTGTGCGCGCTGCGGCTGGGGGTGCAAAGCCAGCCTGAGCCCTCCCAAAGCCCCGATGCTGCCCGGCATTGCTCTGGGAATGCGGCACAGAGGCATGCGGGGCTGGAGGATGTCCCTGAGCCCCAGGGGAAGGTCGAGGTCCCCAAGCTGTGCACTTGGATGACTGGTCCCTGCTGCTGGGAAAGCATCCCTTCCCCAACAGCGCGGGCCCTCGGGGGCTGAGGCTCTTCTGCCAAAACCCTCTTCCCCCGCACTTGGCGCCCGGAGAGCAGCAATTCCCGCAGTGCTTCACCCCAGACCTTGTCCCTGCCTGGCTCCTGTGGGGTCTGGGGGGGTTGGGGGGGGCAGAGGGCAAATGCAATGCCTGGGTGAAGCAGAGGGGGCTGCTGTAGGTGCCCATCTGGCTGCACCTCAAGGTGCTCCCATGGGAGTCCCCGAGGAGTTAACAGCCAGGTGTGGGGTCCCCAGCACAGCGCCGGGAGCACTCGGGGATGGGGATGGGGATGGGGTGCCCGGGTTGCAGGTGCTGCCAGGACAGGCTCTGGCCTCGCACGGCTCCTTAAAAGGGAAGAGTGTGCCGGGATCTCGGCCGGCGAGCCGGAGGGAGCATGCCAAGCATTGCTGACCGTGCGGGGGGGGGCACAGCCCAGGGCTCCCCAGGGGGACCTGGACCCAGCACATCCCCCTCCAGCCACCCCCTGCCCCCTGCCTGGGTCTCCCCATAGGTGCCGCAGGGCTCCTGGCTAACCTGGCCAGAGCGGCTTGCCCCGAGGGGGGGCAGCCAGCCCCGAATCCCCTCCCCAGGCTGGCGGCCAAGCCCCGCTCTGAAGTCTGCAGGCCTGGCTGCTTTTCAGCTGCTTTTCTGTCCCATGCTCTATCTGCCCTCCGGGCTCCTGCGGGGACGGGGACGGGGCGGGGGGGACAGAGCCCCCAGGGCCATGCAGAGGGCTGCCTGCCAGCTCCTGGCCCAGCTTCACCCCATCCCGAGGCGCTGGGCTGTGGTGTGACCCCCAGACCCCAGTGCAGAAGCAGCCCCAGCCCTGTGCTGGCTGCCCATGATGGCAGCGGGTCCCCGGCTGGGGGTGGGCAGCACCCGCCCAGGGTCCCCCTGGTCACCCCAGGGCCACCGTCCCTCCCTGGCTGACTGTCCCCTCTGGTGCCACCCCCCCTGCAGCACCTGTGGCTCCGGCGGGCAGTGGCAGTGCGAGGACCATGCCTGCCTGATGGATGGGGAGCTGATCGACGCTGTCAACAGGGGCAATTACGGGTAAGGACCGGGCACTGGGAGGATGGGGAAGGGATGCTTTGCCCCTCGCTGCTTTTTGGGGCACCCCTGACCTGCGCCCCCTCCTGCTGCACAGCTGGAGAGCTGCCAACTACAGCCAGTTTTGGGGCATGACGCTGGAGGACGGGATCCGGCACCGCCTGGGCACCTTCCGGCCCTCTCCCACCGTCATGAACATGAACGAGATGCAGGTGAGTCCCATCCCCCGTTCCCCCCCCCGCCCCAGGCCCTTCGGATGCAAGGGGAAACTGAGGTACACCAAGGGTTGAGCCTGCCTGTCCCATGGCTTCGCCCAATGCTTCACTATCCCCTCAGCTAGCGATGTCCCCGCAGTGTCCCCAACCCTGGGAAGGGGCTCTGCAGCCGGGGGGGGGAGGCAGGGAAGGGGCTGTGCCGGGTGGGTGCCGCGGGCAGCCCTTGTGTTTGGAGACAGCAGCTCAGCAAATTCCCCCTGACAATCCCCAGGCTGCCAGTGTTGTTTTTTCCCCCGCTCCTCCGTGCCGGTTTCCCATCGGAAAGCCGGCCCCGCAGCTGCTGAGTCGGCAGAGCCGGCTGCGCCAGCGCTTTGCGAGCGGGGTGCCTCTGCCTGCCCCCAGGCTGCACCCAAAACCGGCTCCCCATTCGGGGCGAGCAGTGGCCAGGGGTCCCATGGGTGCTGGCGGGGAGCGAGCGTCGTGTGCGGTGCATGCCCAGCGCCGTGGCCTTGACTCCCGGTGTGGTTTAATTTTAGAGGCGCTTCCTGCTCTGGGATAAGCCGGGTGTCGCAGCCGCATCCTCCCCAGGAAGGCTGAGCTGTGTGCGGCCGGGGCGGGGGCACCGTGCGTCCCCCCCGAATCGGAAGGAGAGCCGGCCGGAGGCCACAATGAGGGGCTCGAGGCACCCAGTGCCATGCGCTTGAAGCCGGGCAGCACTGCCCTTGCTGGTGTCTGAGACCGGGCGCTCGGTGCTGTCATGGCCGAAGGAACTGTTGGGGGCTGAGGACCCCAAATTTAGGGAAGGTTGAGGGATCTGGCTCCTCTGGGACAAGGGGGCACCCAAATCCCAGTTGTGTTCAGGCAGGTCTATGGGTGTCCCCATCCCGCGGGACCCTGCGGTGGGGCTGGGGGATGCTAACGCTGGCTGGGGACCACAGCTCCAAGGATGCCCCGGGAGCTGCTGGGGATGGGCTGCTGTGGGCAGGGGGGAGAAGCGGGGGGGTCCCTGTGTGGCGAGCACCCCCATGTCTCGGCTCTGCCTCTGCAGATGAACATGGACTCCAACGAGGTGCTGCCCCGCCATTTCGACGCAGCCACGAAGTGGCCCGGGATGATCCACGAGCCCCTGGACCAGGGCAACTGTGCCGGTTCCTGGGCCTTCTCCACGGCAGGTGGGACGGGACGGGATGGGACAGGACGGGACGGGATGGGATGGGATGGGGAGGCCGGTGGGGACAGGGACTAAACCTGCTGCCGCGGTGCTGGGGAGCGGGGCAGGACCCGGGGGAGCAGCCGCCACTCCCTGACTCCCTGCTCGCTCCCAGCCGTCGCCTCGGACCGCATCTCCATCCACTCCATGGGGCACATGACGCCCGCCCTGTCGCCCCAAAACCTCCTGTCCTGCGACACCCGCAACCAGCGGGGCTGCAGCGGGGGCCGGCTGGACGGCGCCTGGTGGTACCTCCGCAGGCGAGGGTGAGTGGGAGTGGGACGGGGGGCAGAGGGGAGGGCTGGGGTGGGGTAAGGTGGTTCAAGACTCTGGTTATCCAGGGAGAACCCGGGATCGGCACCCTCGGTGCCCCGTGTGCATCCTGTCCCTGGGGCTGTCCCTTGGGCAGGTGGGGACCGAGGGGTGCCAGCCCAGGTGGGATGGGGTTTTGGAGAGGGGGTTTTGTGGTGGGGGGTTTGGGGATGGAGCCGGGTGGTCGTTCCCCTCCTCATGCCCTTGTCCCTCTGCCCAGGGTGGTGACGGACGAGTGCTACCCCTTCACCAGCCCGGAGAGCCAGCCGGCGGCGCAGCCCTGCATGATGCACAGCCGCTCCACGGGCAGGGGCAAGCGGCAGGCGACGGCGCGCTGCCCCAACCCCCAGACCCACGCCAACGAGATCTACCAGTCCACCCCCGCCTACCGCCTCTCCTCCAGCGTGAGTGCCCGCGGGACGGGGCTGGGCCGGGCAGAGCCGCCAGCGTGGGCGAAGCCGGAGCCGTTTGGTGTGGGGAGCGGGAAGGGGCTTGGCTTTGGGGTGGTTTGCCTGGGAAAGCCAAGTTTGGAAATGAAGCCGGGAAAAACCCGCCACAGAGCCCCCAGGGGAGCTGCTCCTCCACCCAGCATCTCCACAACACCCACCTGTGGGTGCCTCTGCCTGCTCCCCCAGCAGGGGGGGGAGGGCAGTGCCGGGGGTCCCGGCCCCGGTACCACCCACCTCTGTGCTTGCAGGAGAAGGAGATCATGAAGGAGCTGCCTGGAGAACGGCCCCGTGCAAGGTAGGGAGCCGGGGTGGGCACCCCACTCGCATACCCCCCCGCTGGGTGCTGCCATGGTTGGGGGGACGAGGTGGGTGGGGGAAGCTGCCCTGCCGGGGGCCGGCGTGGGAGCCAGGACCCCCCACCTCGGCTGCTCTCCCTGCTTAACGTTTAGCCGTGTGCCCGGGCAGCGCCGTGCTCTCGCCAGCCCCGGGGGGTGCTCGAGCCCCGTGTCCCCCAGGGCATGGCCGGGGTCCCCAGACCCTCTCCTCCTGCCCGCAGCCATCCTGGAGGTGCACGAGGATTTCTTCATGTACAAGAGCGGGATCTATCGGCACACGCCGGTGGCCGAGGGGAAGGGGCCAAAGCACCAGAGACACGGGACGCACTCGGTGAAAATCACCGGGTAGGTGGGGAGTGGCAGGGGGGGGCTCAGGGGGGGCGGAGAGCCCTGCTCTGAGCAGAAGCGTTTTCGTCAGGGGAGGAAAGGTGTCCCCTTCCTCCGGGCAGGGAGAGGAAGCGGGGAGGGAAGGAGGGTGCGGGGTGTGATGGGGGGAGCCCTGCCGGGGGATGATGCTCACCCCAGGGTTGCGGCCACAAGTGACACGAGTGCACAGTGCTCAGCCCCCCAATGGAGGAAGGCCAGTAGGAGGTGCGGAGCCTGAGGAGGGGAGCAGGGCCAGCTGCCCTGTGCCAGAAGCTTCCTTCCTCTTCCCCATGGCTAAATATACCTGCCTGTATTTTGGGAGCGGACGTAAACACCTTGGCCTGGCCCCTGAGGAGGTGTTGGGACCAGGAAAGGAGCGGGGTCAACACAGGACCCTGCTACTGCGGTGCTGGGCAGGGTGATGCCTGCAGGGTGGGGTGCAGCCCAAGGGGGTGCCCCGGGACCCCCGCTCACTGCTCTTGCCCTTCCAACATAGGTGGGGAGAGGAGCAGCTGCCTGATGGCCAGACCCAAAAATACTGGGTGAGTGTTGGCAGGTGTCATGAGTTGCGCTGGGGCTCAGTCATTGGGGTGGGTGCATGCAAGTGCTGCTTTCCTATGCCCGGGGGGGGATCCAGCTTGAGGATGGGGGGGGGTGGGGTGGGGTTCAGCTGGGCCACCCAGTGCTGAGCCATGTCCCGTGTCCCCTCTGCAGACCGCGGCCAACTCCTGGGGCACGGCGTGGGGCGAGGGCGGCCACTTCCGCATCGCCCGTGGCACCAACGAGTGCGAGGTGGAGACCTTCGTGGTGGGCGTCTGGGGCCGCGTCAGCATGGAGGACATGCCCCACAAGTGAGCGCCTGCCGCCCACGGCCCCCCCACCCCGGGGCCCCCCAGCCCTGCCGATGTCCTTGTCCCCACCATGGCCCTGCCCAGTACTGCAGCCCCTCCATCCCCTCCTGGGGGCATCCATGGGGTGGGACCCCCCCACGCAGCCCCATGCCGCCGGGAAGGGGGATGGGGCTGTCCCCTGGGTCCCCAGCCCGGGGGGCCGTGTGCCCCCACTGTGCTGACGCGGCGGCTGGGTGCAGTGGCGCGTGCACGGGGCGTGCGGCCGGGGGTGCCCGGGGGCCCGTCCCTCCTCCCCTGGGATTTACCGGCTAATCCCCCCGCCCTGCGCTTGGCTGGGCTTCGGTGGCAGCTGGGGGCTCTTCAAAGGGCCCCCCCCCCCGCCGGGCTGGCAGCTTCACCGCCCTCCCCCACCCCTCGTGCATGGGGCTGGGGGAGCGCTGGGGCTCCTGCACCCCCACATCTGCCCCCCCCCCCCCCTCCCCCCCCGCTTCCCTTGCCCCAGGCAGCCCTGGGGGACAATAAAATAACCCAGGGGGGGAGGGGGGGGTATGTGTGTCTGTCCATGCCCCCAGGAGGAGCCCTGAGGGGTGTTGCCAGCTGGGGATGAGGATGGGGGTCCCCACCATCCCCCTTGCCTGTCCCTATGGTGCTATGGCTCCTGCCACCCCCCCCCCCCCGGGGACAGGGAAGGGCTCAGCCCCACGGTGTCCCCGTCCTGGTGGAGCCACAATCGGGGACCACGCAGCAGCGCAGCCCAGGTCCCCCCTGCCCCTTCACCCCTAGGGCTGTGCTTTTAAGACTTTTTGTATTTATTTTGCTTTTTATTATTTGTAAATAAACTTATTGAAGCCTCGGTGCCAGGGGGGTCCGCTCCTTGCCCAGCCCTGCTCCCCGGGGGTGGGGGGTGGGCCCAGCCATGGCCTCGCGTTCGCCTCGGCCGCGGGAAGGGCTGCGGGGCGCGATAAGGCCCCGCTCATTGTGCGCCTTCCGGCCCTGCCGGCTCCCGGTGACCTCGGCCAGTGCCGGCAGCCAGCGCTGGACCCGGCACCAGCACGCGCAGCCACATGGGCCACCGAGGCTGTCACTGCAGCCAGGCAGCCAGATGTGCCACTGCACCCCCCATGGCCAGGCGTGCCACCGCAGCCAGATGTGCCACCGCAGCCACCCCACAGCCAGGCATGCCACCGCAGCCAGATGTGCCACTGCAGCCACCCCACGGCCAGGTGTGCCACCGCAGCCAGCCATGCCACTGCAGCCAGATGTGCCACCACAACCAGATGTGCCACCTCAGCCACCCCACAGCCACAAGTGTCACCAGAGCCACCCCACAGCCACACACGCCACCGCAGCCAGATGTGCCGCTGCAGCCACTGCAGCGGGGCCACAGGAGGGGTGGGGAAGGCGAGCAGGCCCCGTGGGGGGGGGGCGAGGGAGGTGGTGGTGGGGGGGGGTGTTGCTTTTTAAATATGTGTTTATCCTTCGCGGTTCCTCTCCCTGTCCCTGGGGCGCCACCGGGTGGTGACAGCGGCCACCTGCGCCCGCCGGGAGACGCGGGCACACGGGGGCGTGCAGAGACACGGGGGGGGGGTGCAGAGACACGGGGGGGGTGCAGAGACAGACACGGGGGGTGCAGAGACAGACACTGGGGGTGCAGAGGCAGACACGGGGGGGTGCACACATATACACACGGGGTGCACAGACGCACACACAGGGAGAGAGAGAGACACATGCACACAGAGGTGGGTTTTTAATATTTTTAAATAATATAAAAAATAATTTTTTAAATATTTACACATACACTGGGGGGTTATACACACACACACACTCTCTCACTCACTCTCTCTCTCTCTCTCTAACACGGGGGGGGTGGTAACATATATATACACACACTAACACTGGAGGGGGTTATATGTGTGTGTATATATATATATACACACACACACTCTCTCTCTCTCTCTAATACTGAGGGGGGGGTTAATATACACACACACACACACTCCCTCTCTCTAACACTGGGGGGGGGGGTATATACACGCGCTCCTCTCTCTCTCTCAAACACTGTGTTTGGGTGTTTGTTTTTTTTTTTTTTTAATATACACAAACACTGGGGGGGAGTTTTGATATATACACACCCCCACCCACCCCCCGGTCTCTCTCTCTCTCTCTTTCTCTCCCCCCCCCCCCCCGCTTTATATTATATATATATATATGTGTGCAGACTAACACTGCTGTTCAAGCAGCATACTAACAGAGACCTCTGCTGATACACACTGGACAGCCTTGTCTGTTGGGGGAGAGCTATATATACACACACACTTTTTAAAATTTTTATATATATCTATATATACAACACCCCCCCCACACACACACACACCCTCCCCACACCCCTTATAGCAGTGTCCTTTAGAGAGAGAGAGAGTGTGTATATATATATATATATGATAAACAACAGTATCTGTGTGTGTACGTATAAAAACAGCAGAGGAGATGATTGATAGCTATACATACATAAACAATGGTCTCTGCTTTGTGTGTGTGTGTACAAACACTAACAGAGCCCACTGGTTTTTAACTATACATCCCCCCAACCCTGTGGTTTATACACACAGTCACACACCTCACTTACAGACAGACAGACAGACACACACACACACACACACACACACAGAGGCAAGCAGCTACTGCTGTTTATTTACATATACACATACTAACAGACACTGCTGGTTATAATGTTACAGGCACTAAAGGACACTGCTCTGCGGGTGTGTATGTAAAAATATATATAAACAGCAGTGGCAGGCTCTGTGTGAGTGCATAAACAGCAGTGGCCGTGTGTGTGTAAAACCCCAGCATATATGCATGTGGCTGCATATATCTATAGCTATAGCTCTATATCTACACCTGGGGGGGGGGGGCTGTTAGTGCTTGTGTGTGAATACATGGATGCAGGCAGCACTGGCTCTTGGGGGGTGTGTGTACATAAACTATGTGTACATAAACTGGGGTGTCTGTTAGTGCCGCTGTGTGTAGATACAGACAGACACGGTATCTGTTACTATGTGTACATATGTGTATGTACTTGGGGGGGGGGTGTCTGTTACTATGGGGGGGTGACTACATATGGGTGGCTATTAGTGTGTGTATATATATATATGCTTATATATAGGGGTGTCTGTGTATACACACACGGGGTGTCACTAACTCTGTGTGTGTCAGCGTGGTGTGACTTTATCTACGCATCGGTGCCCGTTAGCGTGTGTATGCATATACACAGAGGTGCCTGCTTGTGTGTGTGTGATACACACAAAATATACATGGGGTGTCTGTTACTGTGTGTGCATATATACACACATATACACCCCATATATACGTGTGTGTACATATATACACACACACCCTGTGTATACATATATACGTGTACATATACACACCCCTGTGTATACATGTTAACATATATACACAAATGTACATATATAGTTATATGTGTGTGTGTACATATATACACCCGTGTATACATATATATGTGTACATACATACCATACACGTTAACATATATACACATGTGCATAGTTGTATGTGTACATTATACACCCCTATGTATACATATATATAAACACCCCTGTGTATACATATTAACATATATATACACACATGCATATATAGTTATGTGTATACATATATATACACCCCTCCATATATATATACACACCCTCTGTATATACATATTTGTGTGTGTGTACATATATACACACACACACTTATATACAAATTTATAGCCCCCCCCCCCCCAAGGGGCGTCAGTGTGTGCGTGCACAGTGTGGTGTTTGTGCATATACGTATATACACAGGGTTATCTGTTAGTGTGTGTATATTTACATATGCATGGGGTGTCTTTTTGTGTGTATGTGTATACAGGGGGGTCTATATACACACAAGGACACTGTATACACACACCCCTAGATACACACACACATATATATATATAAAAACACACCCCTACACACACACACACATATATATATAAAAACACACCCCTACACACACACACATGCATCACCCCAGCCCTGGCCAGGAGGGGGGACAGCCGGCACAGGCAGCAACAGCCCCAGGGCGGGTGACAGCGGGGGTGACAGCAGCCCCCACCGCCTCTGCTGAAAGCCCCGCCAAGAGGTCGGGCAGCTCCGAGGTTGAGCAGCTCCAAGGTTGGGCAGCTCTAAGAGGCCGGGCAGCTCTGACTCAGCGGAAGATGAAAAATGCAGCTGGGACGCCGAGTGATGCCCTGGGACAGAGAGTCCTGCCTTTGGCTGACGCAGAGGAAAACACCGACAGCTGGTTATCGCTTCAAAAAGCCCCAGATAAGCTACTCGGGTGTTTCAAGCATTTCCTTTCCTGAAAATTCCTTCGAGTGTGTCACAGCACCCACCGCGTCTCTCAAAAAGCACGGCTGAGGGTGACGTGGGGCAGGGCAGCGTCCCCGCGAGCCGCTCCGCAAACACAAACCACCCAGCGACCAGCGCACCTTGCCCTTTATTCAAAAGCTGTAAAAATAAACTCAAAACCGTTTCCCTTTGGCTGCGGGCAGAGATGAATCTAAACAGAGATTGGCAACGGGGGGGGGGGGGTGTCGATGATCCTGCGTGGGAGCGCAGCAGCGTGGCCTGTTCCAGCAGCCTGGAGAGAAACGGGGCTCAAACCCCCCCAAAAGCTGGAGCATTTCCAGCAGAGCCAAGGGGTTGGATGTGCTCCCGGTGAGGAAGGGCCGCCTGCGAGGCAAGAAAGGGCGAGCGCAGCCAGCTACGAGCGCTGCCATGGCTTGCGCCCTTCTTGCTGCTTTTCAAACGAAGGCTCAGCTCTCGGGCACCCGAGAGGCCCCAAAAGCGTGCGGAGACAGAGCAGCTCCGCTGCAGACATCCCACCAAGCAGAGGGATGGCACAGATGGGGTTTAAATACGATTTTGGGTCTGGTGAGGGAAGATCTAAACGATCTCTGGGAGGCACGGCACAGGCTCGCTACTGGTTTGGCTGTCCCACCCCATAGCACAGTCCTAGATCCGGGCTCCAGTTTGGCATGGAGGCACCCACTGCCATTGAGTGGGGACAAGGAATCAAAGCCGGGAGGGTCCCAGAAGGGCTTGGGGCTCCTCGGGCAGAGCAAGCTGGAAAACCATTCCGGAAGAATGGCTTGCTCTTTGGGAGGAGGCTTGGCCACATCCCAGCACAAGGCCGAGGATGGCTGCCACTCCCGGAAAGCCCTGCAGAGCTCCCGGTCAGCTCGCAGCCCTCAGCCGAGGGTGTCACATCATGCGAGTCACCACCATCGTGAGGAAGTCCTCGTAGCTCAGCCGCACGTTGCCCACCAGCCCCGTGTCCTTCTCGCGGAAGGCGTCGGTCGTGCTCTGGAGCTGCATGCAGATCTGAATGAACCGGTCGAGCTGGATGCTGGGGTTGGAGGATCGCTGGGCGTAGCGGGCCAGCAGCAGCTGGCTAAACTGGGGGCTGAGGTTATAGCCCATCTGGGAGAAAGCTGGGAGCACAAAACACTCGGATTAAACCTTCCCTGACAAGGAGGGAGAGCGACTGTGCCCTCCCTCCCCTGCGCTGGCACACCCCCCATCTCCCACCGCCCTGTGGAGTTCACTCGGTGGGTGTGCGCGGGCAGGGCTCTCCAGAGGGAGGAACCAAACCAAGGCAGGAATTCCAGACATTTTTCCCCTCCATCAGACACACACACCCGAGTTCCTCCCAGAAAAAGAGGCTTTAGCCACACGCTGGTTTGGGGGGGGGAACGTTTTGCGTTCCCTTAAGGAAGGATGTCCACGCCACAGCCCTGCTGTGGCTCCTCGTCTCCTCCCCCATGGGAAGGCTCAGCACCAGCTCTGCCACGGCCGGTTTAGCCAGCCCAGCGTGCCCCAGCTCAGCAACAGGCATGGACTGCAGCCACGGCTGCATGGGAGGCACCCTGGGAGCTCAGAGACACCCAGCCCTGCTGCAGGGAGGCACCAGGAGGAGTCACCGGGCCGGGCTGGAAATAAACACCAGGCAGAGCCAGGCAGCAGTCTCCAGGGAGCTTGGTAAGGGCCAGGTTGGCGTCTATGCCCCTGACCCACCTTGTTGGAGCTCGCTGAAGCTGATGGAGCCCGACCGGTCCCTGTCATACTGCTGGAAGAGGTTCTTCCACTGTTGGATGAAGCGCAGCAAGGCTGAGAAGCCGTACACGTCTATGCGTCCTGACCTGGTCTTATCAAACATATCTAGGGAGGAAGAGCAGAGCAGGAGCACGGCAGTGAAGAGCAGAGCAAGGACACGCTGCAGAAACTCCTAAAGAGCTCAGGATCTGCGCCACGGCTCGCCAGCACCCACTCTGGCCCCAAAAGCCGTCCCTCACCAGGACTGTGATCAACCAGGACCATTCAGTCCCTAAGAGACCTGTAGGAAACGGCACCAAGACCCACTGCTGGGGCAAGCAGGGGACTCTGGCTCGCTCCTGGAGCTCTCCTTCCCTTTTCTCCCAGGCATTCTGGGAGCAGGGGCTTGCTCGGCCTCGTGCAGAGCTGGGTTCCCTTTCCCAAGCAGCGTTTTGGGCCCCTGACTTGTGTCCTCCACCAAAAGGGCGCTTGGAGCTGCTTGGTTTGCCCAGCTCTCGCTCCAAAAAGCATTTAAGCCAGCGATGCTCAGGTAACAGGGGAACGGAGGCCGGGCTGGCCTTCACCCCGACAGAGGCTGATCTCAAAGGGAGCAGAATAAAAAGCAGGGGGAGGGCAGGGAGAGCCCAGACTCACTTATCATCAGCAGGCAGGTCTCATCGTTGAACGTCGACCAGTTGGAGTTGACCAGCGCCTGCTTCAGCTCCTTCACAGAGATGTACCCGCTGCGATCGGCATCGACCGCCTGGAACCAGGAGAAGGCCTCTGGGTCCACGCCCGGGGGGGCATTACCTGCAGGGGGAGAGGCCATCAGTGGTTCTCACCTCCCCTCGGAGGGGCCGCTGGCTGGTCCCTCCCCGGGGATGGCTCACAGCGATGCAGCCAGCACCCAGGCACCAGTCAACACTTCTGCTCCAAGCGGCTTTTTACAGCCTGGCGATCCTGGGAGAAGGGCTTCGCGGGGCCCAGGGCTCGGCACGCAGCGTCTGGCAGCAGAGAACGGGAGGCGAATCAGACCTCTGGCGTGGCTCGGGACCGGGGAGCGAACGGCGGGGCTCCCGCCCCATCACCCGGGCAGTGCCAGGAGGCAGATGCGTGCCCGTAAAGTTGTGTTGCTGGCACTCAGGGCTGCGGCTTCTTCGACGCTTTCCTCCTCCTCCTCCTCCTCTGGATTTTGCAATAATAAACGGGGCCTTGCCGATGGTGTTCACACCATGGATGCAGCTGCGCTGGGCAGGGGCGCGGAGCTGACCCCTCCTGGCACGGAGCGGGACCAGGACACGGGGGAGGACCGGGCCGGGGAACGCCCCCCCCACCGCCCCGACCCGGCAACCCCCACCCGGGGCGACCCAGGGGCCGCGTCCCCGCCGCGGGCGGGACCCACTCACCTCCGGGAGCCGCCCCTCCGAGGGCCCGGGCTGCCGGGGGCCGGGGGCCCCCCGGGCCCCCGGGCGGGGGCTGTCCATAGGGCGCCCCGGGCGGGCCCCCGCCGTAGGGAGCCCCGGGGTAGGGGCCGGCCGGGGGCGCGCCGGGGGCCTGTCCTGCGCCAGGGAAGCCCTGGGGAGGGGGCAAAGACCGGTGTGCGGCCGGCAGCGGGCCCCGCCCCGGCCCCGCCCCCCCCCCCCCGAGCCCCGAGCCCCGGCCCCCTCCCTCCCCCGACCCGAGCCCCGAGCCCGAGCCCCGGCCCCGCTCCCTCCCACCGACCCGAGCCCGGGCCCCAGCCCCGGCCCCACCTGCCCCGGGTACGCCGCCATGACACCGGTAGCGCTCCCGCTGGCCCCTCCCTCCCCTCTGACGCAACGCGCGCCCATTGGCTGCAACGCGTGGTCGCACGGAGACCACGGCCCCCCCGGAGCGCGGCCGGTAGGCGGGGCGGCGGCGCGCGGAAGGGCGCGCCCGGAGCGGGCTTAAAGCGGCAACGACCGAGGGCGGAGTGAGTGGGGCCCGCAGGGTTCATCCCAAGGCTCCGCAGGGTCGGGATCCACACGGGAGCAGGGCCAGGATTTCCCCGGGAGCTGGCCCGGGATGCCCCGGGAGAAGGGCCAGGGTCAGCCTGGGAGTGGGGCTGGCATCCCCCCAAGAGCAGGGCTGGGACCACCTGGGAGCAGGACGAGGATCCCTCTAGGAGCAGGGGGGGGCCGGGGGACGAGGATCCCTCTAGGAGCAGGACGGGATCTCCCCAGAGGCAGAGCCAGGGCCGGGATCAGCCTGGGAGCAGGGCTAGGATCCCCCCAGGATCAGAGCTGGGATCTCCTGGAATCACGGGATACACAAACACACACCCCCCCAATCATGGCTGGGATCCCCTGGAATCACACCTGGGACCCCCCCCCAGATCAGGGCTGGGATCTCCCGCAATCAGGGCTGGGATCATCCCCCCCCATCATGGCTGGGATCCCCTGGAATCACACCTGGGACCCCCCCCCAGATCAGGGCTGGGATCTCCTGGATTCAGGGCTGGGATCCCCTGGAATCACAGCTGGGATACAACACACACACACCCCACAGGGCGGGATCCCGGAATCAGGGCTTGGATCCCCTGATCAGGGCTGGGATCCCCCCAATCAGGGCTGGGATCTCCTGGAATCAGGGCTAGGATCCCCCGTGGCCGATCGAGGAGGTGAGAGGCATGGGGGCACCAGCACGGGTGTATTTGTCCAGGCAGGATCCACCTGCCCTCATGATCACGATGGAGCTGTACAACACCTGATCCCCTGCACCCCCCTGGGACAGGCACAGCCCCCGGCACCGCGGGGAAACAATATTAACAGCAAGGGCGGGGGGCGCGAGGGGCACGGGGCCCCTCAGCCGAAGGGGCCCTTGACGTTTTTGGGCTGGAAGAGGGGCTGCTCCAGGGGCACAGCGCCCAGGCACTCCGCCGGGCTGCAGTGCCCTGTCTTGCCCGGCTGCCCCGTGGCGCCCGGGGGGCCGGGGATGCCGGGGATGCCCTGCTGTCCCACAGGGCCCGGGGGACCCATCTTCCCGTAGCCTGGTGGCCCTTGGGGACCTGGAAGAGATGCAGAGAGAGGGAGGTGGCAGGGTGCAGGGCTGGCAGCGAGCCCCAGGACGGGGCTGGTGGCTATGCAGAGGGAGCAGGGCTCACCTGGGGGTCCCGGGGGGCCACTGTCCCCCATCATCCCCACGCCTTTCTCCCCTTTCTCTCCTTTGGCGCCTGGCTCACCTGGAAAAGAGGTGGATGGAGAGGGGTGGGACCACGGCACAACCGCAGTGCTGGGGGGACTCCGGGGACACCCCGGGGAGCAGCACCTACCCCGCATGCCCGGCACGCCCTGCCGCCCCCCGCCCTGGCATCCCCGGGGAGCCGGGGGGTCCCGGCCGGCCGGGCAGCCCATCCTTCCCCGGGGGACCGGGTCTCCCTGGGGACGCCACCATCTCCACCGGGAAGTGCATCCGGGAGGTGTAGTATGCCATCCGCTCTGCGGGAAGAGGTGGCCACACTCAGAGCCAGCAGGGACGAGGTGATGCCGGGGTGCAGCCGGCCCTCGTCCCCACCGCCCCGTTACCATCAAACATCTTGCTCAGCTCCTGCTGGATGAACCTCTTGATCTCATCGTAATTCACCACGTCTCCCTGGGGGGACACACACACACACGAGGGGCCATCGCCACTAGGCCCCGTGGGGGACAGGGTCCCCCCGTGCCCCAGCTGCCCCTCCTTACCATCATCCCTGGGGGTCCTGGCAGCCCGGGGCTGCCTGCAGGTCCTGGTGAGCCGGGGGGGCCCCTCTCTCCTGCAGGCCCCCGTGGCCCCACGAGGCCCATGGAGCCACTCTTCCCCGGACCCCCAGGCATGCCGGCTCTGCCCTTCTCCCCGGGGTAGCCCCTCTCGCCGGGAGATCCAGCTTCGCCCTGTGGAGATGTGGAGAGGCAGGGCTCAGCCCTGGCATCCCCAGCCCCACACAGGGCTGTGGGCACCGGGATCCTTATGGGTCCCTTCCAACGTGAGATATTCTGTGATTCCGTCATTCCATGACAGCCGCAGCGGCACAGCCGGGCTCTCCCCTCACCTTCTGGCCGGCCGGTCCCACCATGCCAGGTTTTCCTGGGGGGCCCTGGGGAGACACAGAGGAGCAGGGTGGCGGGAATGTCCCCTGCACAGGCACCCTGGGGACACCATGGCCAGGCCAGAAGATGCCACGGTCCAGCCCCGGGTCCCGCTGGGCAGGAGAGCCGCAGGGCTCCTGCTCGTACCTCTTTACCAATGGGTCCATCTGGTCCCTGCTCTCCCTGCAAAATCAAAGCAGGGCAGCATGAGGGCAACCAGCATGGTACTGGTCTCAGGGTGCCCACCACTCTGGGGTGCAGGGGTCCGCACTGCCCCCACCCCACCCCACTGCACTCACCGGTGGTCCTGGGTGGCCCGGGGGTCCCGGCTGTCCTGGCATCCCTGGCAGACCTCGCTCCCCCACGGAGCCCCGCTCACCCTTCAGCCCCTGCAGGGATGCAGGAGGGAGCCCAGAGCGTCGGAGTCAGTGCTGGATGGGGATGGTGACCCCTGAACCCACCCTCTGAGGCGCCCACCCAGCCCCATCCCAGCCCCGCATCCCACCGCCGGGGCTGCGGCTGGGCAGGGTCCAGCCCCAGCCCTCAGCAGCACTCACCACTCCAGTGAGCCCAGCGGGACCCGGCTGCCCCGGGCTGCCAGGGGGACCCTGGGGGGCAGAGAGAGGGCTGTCAGCTGCGGGGGGCCGTGGCGATGCCCCCACTCCCTGCACCGGAGGGAGGCTCCGCCGCACTCCCCGCCATGGGCAGCATCCCGCTGTGCCGTGGAGGGGCAGGTCCAACTTACGATGAGCCCCGGGGGTCCCTGCCGGCCTTGGGGTCCCATGGGTCCAGGCTCACCCTGAGGAAGGCAGTGTGATGAGGGGTGGCATGGGGGCCATCCACCTCGGGGCTCCCGCGCCCACCCACCCCCTTGCTCACCTCTGCTCCTGGCCGGCCTGTGCTCCCTGGGGGGCCGGGTTTGCCGCAGTCACCCTAAAAGGAGGAAGGTACACAGTGGGGAGCACAGGGCGTGGAGACCCCAGCCCAGGACTGTGGTCCCCGGGGTTGTCACCACCGAGTGTCCCCCAGCACCACTATCGCTCACCTTCGGTCCTGGGAGACCCGGGTGCCCCGTCTTCCCCTTGAAACCCTGGAGGGAGAAAAGAGCTGGGAGGGGGGTCCTGGCTCCCACAACCGAACTGAGGCAGGCAACCCCTAGCCTGGTCTCTGCCGGGGACCCCGACTTGCAGCACCAGGCTGGGGGGATGCCCATCCACCCCCTCGGGCTCAGCGTCCCGGGAGCACGCAGTGGGACAGCCCTAGCTCAGGGGACACCGGGTCCTGTCTGCAGGTACATGCCAGACACTGAGCACTGGGAGGGGGGGGTGACAGGAAAAGTTGTCACTCACCGGAGGACCCATCATCCCTGGTGGCCCGGGGGGGCCAGGGTCACCCTGGGGAGAAAGAGATAGGGGTTGGGGTTGTTCTGGGTGGGGGGTTGCAGGGTGGCTGCCCCCCTGACAGCACCCAGAGAGACCCGGAGCCTCACCCGCAGTCCTGGCTTGCCGTCCTTGCCATCCAGTCCTTCCAAGCCAGCGGGGCCCTGTGGGGACAAGGAGGGCGTGTCAGAGGGTGGGGGGCTCTGGGGGTCCCCAAAGGCCCTGCTCTGGGCACCCCAGGCCATGGGAACGAGTCCCCGGGGAGCGGGTCCAGCCAGCAGTGCTCCCCAGGAGCACCATGATACTGGTGGTCCTGTCCCCTCTTCCCCCAGGGGTGGCATGGAGGGGAGGTGTCTTACCTGGATGCCCGGGGGTCCGGGTGGTCCGGGGGGGCCTGGCATCCCCGTGGGCCCCCGCATGCCCTCACTGCCCTGCAAGAGCCACAGGGGGTCACGGGAGCAGCTGGGCACCCCTTGGTCACCCCACAGAGCAGGGGCCAGACCTGGCCACCAGCCCGAGGGATGAGCGGTGCCACCACGCAGCCACGTCCTGGTGGCACTCACCCATGGCACTCACCTTCTCGGCTGTGGGCCCCGGTGGCCCGCCGGACCGACCTTCCCCGGGAAGCCGGGGGGCCCCTAAAGAGGAGAGATATGTTGAGTGTGGGGGGCGCATCATGGCAGGAGAGCCCAGCCTGCTGTCCCCAAACTAATTTTAACAGGTTTGCTCTGGGGCTGCTCTCCACACCCTATCCCACGGGACATGCCTGTGTCTGTCTGGGAGAACCCCCCATCCCCATCGCTGCCTGGCTCCCCAGCCCCATGGGGACATGGGGACACACAGCCGGGGCTGAGCGTCACCTCCTGGGGACACACCACTGTGCCAGAGCATGGCTCCCCACAGCCCTGGTGGGACGTACTCACCGGTGGCCCTGGGAAGCCGGGCTGGCCCTGGAAACCCTGCAGAGAGACGAGAGCTGAGCCGGACCCCGACGGCCGCATCCTGCCTGACAGGGGTCCTGGGTGTCCCTGGGGGCCCCTCGGGGATGCTCACCAGTTCCCCCTTCTCCCCAGGGGGGCCCACGTAGCCTCGCTCACCTTTGATGCCCTGGGGAAGGAAAGAGATGAATGCCCCACGCAGGACAGGGGACGAGCGGGGACATGGGGCAGAGACGGGCGGGGGGGGGGGGCAGACGGGGCATGGATGGGGCATGGGGATGGATGGGGCAGGATGGGGCACAGATGGGGGCATGGATGGGGCACAGATGGATGAGGCACTGGGAATGTGTGGGACAAGGGATGGACGGGACAGGGATGAGCCTGCAGGGACATGGTGCTCAGTGCCTGTTGGGGTCCCCCAACTGCCTGCCCATCCCTGGCAGCATGGGTTGCCCTAGTGAGCACCAGGGGGGATGCGGGGACACACAAGGTGGCCGCAGTACTCACGGGAAGGCCGGGGGGACCCGTCGCACCGGGGTAGCCAGGCTGCCCAGGAGGTCCCTGTGCAGGAGGAGGAGGATGCTGAGCCACCTGCAGTGCCCCAGCCAGGTGCCCAAAGCCCATGGGGCACCAGTGTCCCCCCCATCCCCTCCTCCCACACCACTCACCGGCTCCCCTTTGGCTCCAGCCAGCCCAGCAGGGCCACGTTCCCCCTGGAGACCCTTCGGAGGGAGAAGAGAGGAGCTGCGGGGGCTCTGCCGCAGCCCTGCCCGGGGCTGTGCCCAGCAGGCAGCACAGCCGGGCAGAGCGCAGGGGCTGCGGACCCAGGCACAGCCCATGGGGTCCATGGTCCCCACCAGCCCATGCTGGCCCCAGGTTGCCCAGCACCTCCAGGCACTGGGGAGGACCCACTTGGCACCCAGCTGGGCTCCCTCCACCCACGGTGCCAGCCGGGTACGCTCACAGCCAGACACAGGTCACTGCTGCCTGTGCCCCCCCACACCGTGGCCCGCAGGCAGGACCCTCGGGCAGCCCTGGTGGCATGGGGCCATGGAGAGCTCAGCCCTGGGGGGGCTGTGTGGCCAGCTCCCGGCACCCCGGCCACTGCCCAGGTCACGCTTCAGACCATGGCTCCAGCCTGGTGCCACCCGCTGCCTCCCCGTCCTCCCAGGGCACGCCAGGCACGGGGGACACGGGTGACAGCCAGGAGCCCCTGGGCTCCATGTGACAGGACCGCTGAGGTGGGTTAGTGGGGTGACATGGTGCTGAGGTGGTGGAGACTGGACAGGACACGCTGGCACACCGCAGAGCGACGACCCACACAGACCCAGACAGACTGTGGTGTTACGGTGACATTAGTGGATGAGGGGACAGGAGGAGGACACGGGCGGGGGGGCAAGGGAGGGCAGGATCCTCCAAGAGCGGCCAGTGCAGCCCCACTGCCGCCTCGTGCTGGGAGGGAGCACGGATGGGAGCAGGAGGATGAAGATGAAGATGAGGATGGAGATGGAGATGAAGATCAAGATGGAGGTGGTGGTTGGAGGCTGGCTGAGTGCAGAGGAGCCGGGGACCAGGAGAGGAAGAGGATGATCCCAGGCAGTACCGGCTGCATGGGGGGATCCTCCCGGCACCCAGGAGGGGGGGTCCCCGGGGGCAGCTGGGGAAGGGGCAGCAGCCGGGTGCCATCGGGTGACCCAGCGCGCTCCATGGGAGCTGCTCCGAGCCACGGGCACCGAGCCAGGGCAGCCGGTCCCCAGGATACCGAGCGGGGGGCCGGCCAGCTGGGGGCCACAGCCATCGCTGGCACCCCCGGGGGCCACAGCCTCCCCAGCACCCCTGGGGGCTACAGCCTCCCGGGACGGGGGGCTACAGCCACCCCCGGCATACCCGGGGGGCTACAGCCATCCCTGGCACACCCGGGTCGCACCGCGGTGGAGATCCTAACACGGGGCTGCAGCACCGGGGCTGGCAAGTGCCAGTGCCAGGTCCCGGAGCTCAGGGAGAGCGTTCCCGAGCCTGCAGACCCCCGGTCCACCGAGCCCCCCTGCATGGGGATGGAGGAGGTAGAAATGGGAGGATGGAGATGGGGTGAAGGGGAGGGTGGCAGCTGGGCTGCGGCTGCTCCCGGGGGGGACAAGGACAGGGGACACAGCCAAACCAAGCGGCAGCAACAGAGGGCACAGAGCAGAGCCGTGCTGGGTCCTTACGGGCAGTCCGGGTGCGCCAGGCGTTCCAGGAAAGCCTGGGGGGCCCTGAGGGGAGAAATAGGGAGGTCACAGCCTGGAAAGGGCACCCGGGAGCCTGGACTGAGCCCTCGGGGCACCGCAGAGCAGCCGGGCACCGGCTGGCTCAGCCTCGGCCTCCCACCAAGCCGGGCTCCTGCTCCATCTCCGGACTGGCAGCGCCTTTGCCTCCTTCTCCAGACTCGCCGGGGGACAGCCGTGCCGTGTTGCGCCTCCACCTTGCCATGGCCCCGGCCCTCTGCCCATCACCACGGCCTCGGGGCAGGGCACCACGCCCCCTTGGCAACTTGCAGTGGGGGGCTCCAAGCCCCCCCAGGACCATAACACAATGCCCGCGCAGCCTGGCAGCCCCCTGCCCGGGGCAGGGGTACTTACGATGGGCCCCCCCGGGGGCCCCCCCGGCCCGGGGGGAGAGTGGGGGATTAGGCGTGGCCATGGCTCCAGCTCCGAGGGGCACCAAGGGACCCCACTTGTGGCCCCCACGGCTGCCGGGGAGGGCTGGGGTGGCAGGGGGGGCCGGAGGAGCGAGACAGCACTGCGGATGCGGCGTGCACCTACCTGCTCCCCTCTCTCGCCGGGGATGCCCGGGGTGCCCGGAAGCCCGGGATCACCCACGCAATCCGTGTCAGGGCTGTCACCCTGCAGGGAACGGGGACACGTCAGGAGCCGGGGCCAGTTCTGCTCATGGCTGAGCCCTGCCAAGCCCCGCCAAGTGCCCCCCAAAGCAACCTCCGCTCCCCAAAGCCCTGGCTGCTCCCGCAACAGAGGCACGGTGCCGGGTCCAGCCCCAGCGGGGACCATCCCTGCGGCACCTTGGGGACCGGGGAGCCAGACGGGGGTAGAAGCTCAGCCTCGGGGGCAGGGAGAGGGTGCTGGGCAGTACGGTTCACTCACCCGAGCCTCCTCCGCTCTCGGGAACTGGGCAAAGCACTGCAAGAAAACCCAGGAATCACCTGGGGATCCCCTTCAGGGATGCACTGGAGGAGCCACGGGGCACAGCAGGGCATGGAGCCCCGCATCCTGCACCCCTCGGGTGCTCAGCACCCACTGCTCCAGCCTGCACCAGCCCCTGCACAGGACAAGCCCATCACCCTCCCCGGGGACCCCATCCAGGCGGGTAGGAGCTGTGCACGGGAGCCTGCCTGCACACCGGGCAGGATCAGCGTGCCTGGAGCGTGCCCAGCCCTGCAAGCGCCCGCTGCTTTGCATGACTGCCACGTGAGCCGATGCCCAGGGGCTCGGGAGCATCTCTGCACTTCACCCCAAGACCCACCCCAGGACCAGGGGGTTTTGGGCACCGGGATTCCCACCCAGAGATGGGCAAATACTCACGCGGGCGCAGCTCTCGCTGCCGGGGGCACCCGGCATGCCCCCGTCCCCCTTCTCCCCCTTGACACTGCTGGGCGCTTCGAAGGCTGCCTGCAGCTGGACGCAGTCCCCACAGAGGGTCTGGGAGGAGGCGGGGAGTCAGGGGCACCCCGAAGGGCTTGGGGGCCCCTGGCCACCACCCACGGCGGGAAGGTGGCCCGTCCCCGTGCTCTCACCTTCAGTACCTCCATGTTCCTCTCAGCCATGACGGCCAGCGGTCCCTGGAAGAGACGCAGGAGGGAAGGGGACAGTCCCCATGCTGGGGGGGAACATGATGGGGGGCTGCGGGGGGAGCTGCTGCGGGCACAACCGCTACCTACCAAGTCTCCGGCCGGTCCGGGCAGTCCCGGTAAACCGTTGTGTCCTGGCATCCCCTAAAGCCAAGGATAGAGGTGGAATATTTAAACCCTGCGCTAAAAGCTGAGCAGGATCAATCTCTGCTCACCCACTGCCGCTCCCGTCTCCCATCACTCACCTGGCGTCCTGGGGCACCGGGGGGGCCCGGGGGGCCGGGGGCTCCAGGGGGACCCTGCAACACCCCAAAACACAAACGGAGAGAGGCGGGGGGTGAGGGGGTGGTGGGTGGGGGGATGGCGGGCGCAGCGGGGACAGCACCTACCTGGGGGCCCGGCTGCGGCTGCCAGGACATCCCGGTCCACAGTCCTGGGGCTCCCTGGGCCGAGAGAGGGGAAGGGGAAGAGCGTTCAGCGGGGGCGAAGCGGAGCCAGGGGGTGCCCAAGGGCTCCCATGGTGCTTACCGGCATCCCGGCATAGCTGGGATCCTGGCGGGGGCTGGATGGGCAGGCACACTCCCCGGGGCCCTGGGAGAGAAGGGTGGGGGGGGGGGGGGGGGCATTGGGGCGGCAGGGGCTATGGCTCGACCCCCACCCCAACTCACCTTCTCACCCCGGGCGCCTTTCTCCCCCTGCAAGAAGGAAAGCCGGAGATGTGCATTAGCAGGCGGCCCCGGCCCCCCCACCCGCCGCCCCCCACTCACGGCCAGGCCCCGCCCCCCCACCCCGGGCCCCGGGCCCCCCCCTTCGGGGCCCTGTGAGGAAGGGGGGCGGCACGGGCGGTTTTTAGGCAGTGTTGAGGGGCCGGGGAGGGACGGCAATGCCCATCCTGGAGGGCAGGACTTACCGGTGGCCCCGTGATGCTGGTCCCTGGTGGCCCAGGGGGTCCGATGGCACCTTTGGGCCCCGGAGATCCCTGCAGAGGAAGGACAGCAGGAGTGGGGGGGGGGGGGCTGGGGGATGCTCCCTTACCTTGGCACCTTTCTCTGCCACTGTTCCTGGGGGTCCCTGGGGTCCAGGGGGGCCCTGAGGGCAGGAGAGGGTATGGGCAGCCACATGCAGCCCCAGCCAGCCCCCCTACCCACCCAGTGAGCCATGGTGACAGCACTGTCCCCAGGGTGGTCTGGCCAGGACCCTGCTGTCACCGCTGGCACCAGGGGGGCTGATGCTGCAGGGGTATGAACCCCCTGCTTGCAGGAACTGGGTGGCTGGTGGATGCCCCATCTCCCAGGGCTGGGCAACCCAAAATGCTACTTACGGGTGTCCCAGGCGGTCCGGTGCTCCCGGGCTCTCCCTGGGAAAAACAGCACATGAGAGCCGGCAGAGCGGCACGGCACGGCAGGACATGACACAGAACGACACGGCACGGGCACCCCGCACACCCACCTGGGGTCCTGGCTGGCCGATGCCCTGCGGTCCTGGCTCACCCTAGGGAGACAGAGGGGCAGTGAGTGGCCCTGAAGCCCCCCCATGGCTGCCCCCCGCCGCCCCACTCACCTGTAGCCCCTTCAGCCCGGCGGGGCCCTGAACCCCCGGCAGTCCTGGCTTCCCCTAAAACACAGCAGGGTCAGCCCCGAGGGCACAATGCCACTGGGCACCCAGGGCACCGTGGGGAGGGGGCACTCACGGGTCTGCCCGGCTGGCCGATGCCTGGGGGGCCCTGGTCCCCTTTGGCCCCGGGTTTTCCTGGGATGCCGACCACATCCGAGAAGTCCCTGTGCGGAGCGGGACTGGGCTCGCAGGCATCTCCCTGCAGAAGAGGGAGCACGGGAGGGGAGGTCGGGGTGGGTGAGGGATGGAGGGAGCAGGTGACACTGGGGTGGTGGGATGTGGGCCCCCATACAAGCAGGGGGGTCTCACCTTCTCGCCTTTGGGGCCGGCCGGACCCCTAATGCCGGGCTCACCTGACAGCCCTGGAACACCGGCCATGCCCGGGGTGCCTGGGTCCCCGGGGCTGCCAGCGTCTCCCTGGCAAAGAGAAGGGACAAGGCTGGCACAGGGTGGGGGGGCACAGAGTGATCCCCCAGCCCACAGCCTGGAGGGGTCGCAGCCCCTCTGCCGCCCCCGCCCCGCTGGAGCCCCCCCCAGCCCCTCTCACCTTCTGTCCCTTCTGGCCAGCGTTGCCAGGTCTGCCCTGGGAGAACAGAGGAATGGGTCAGGCTGGAGCATCCCCCAAAATGGGCACCTGCGAGCGCGGGGGGCACTCACCGCTTTGCCTGGGGGGCCGCCCTGGCCCCTCTCCCCCGGCAGTCCGGGCACGGCCAGCACCGTCGCTGCCCCTTCAAGGGCCTGTGGCGTGGGAGGGCACTGCCGCACGACTCGCCCTGTGGAGGGGACACCCGGTTGGAGTGTGGCTTTGGGGGCTGGAGCACTGCAGGGGGGCCCATAGCCCCTGCTGCCCTCCCCACCTCAGGGCTGTCCCATGCAATGAGTTCCACAGGTCTCAGCTGGGGAGGTTTCAGGGACGGGGCAGGGAGCAGGGTCCCGGGGGTCCCCATCACAGGGCTCACCTTCTCTCCTTTGGGTCCCCGCACGCCTGGATCACCTTTGTCTCCTGGGATCCCCTGCACCAAGAAGCCACAGCAGAGATGAGAGCACGGCCCCCAGCACCCGGCTCCTGCACCCCCTGGCTCCCAGCACCCATCCTGAGCCCTCGCACCCCCGCTCACCGGTCTGCCCACGGGTCCCTCCTGGCCACCATCCCCCTGCAAGACACCAGGGTCAAGGACAGGCCCTGAAGGAAGAGCCAAGGCTGCCCCGACCACGGGGTGATGCAGCCGTCGCTACTCCCTCTGGGGGCACGGAAAGGTGGGGGGGGACATTGGGGTCACTCACCTTCTCGCCCTTGATGCCAGCCAGCATGGGAAGCCCCGCTTCACCCTGCCGAGCACCCCATGCGGTCACACACCCAGCACCCACGCAGCCCCTCCAGCACAGGAGAGGGGGGGCTCAGCCCCGCGTACTCACCGGCAGCCCCGGCTGCAGCGGTGCCGGTGCCGGCCCCCCCTCAAGCCCCTGGGCGGGGGCCCGCAGCAGCGCGGCGAGGACGCGGGCATCGCAGGACAGGCAGGAGTCCCCCTGTGAGGGCAGGGAGAGGGCACGGCTCAGGGGGGCCGTGGGGGCTGCCCGCCAGGCAGGTGGGTGGCGTGGAGGGACGGACACTCACCTTCTCCCCTTTCATCCCGTGGATGCCGGGATCTCCCTGGGGGGAAAACAGAGGAGCTGGGCTGGGCGCTGCCAGCACGGGCTGGGCGGTTGCTCAGCATCCCCGGCTCTGGCTGGGGCTGAGCCAGCCCACCCCTCAGCCCCACATCACCTACCCTGTCCCCTTTGGGTCCCATGGGACCAGGTCTGTCCTGGGGAGGGGGAAACAAAGCGGAAGCGTTAGGGATGCTGAGACGAGACCCTGCTCTGCCCTCCACCCCGCACGCCCGCTCACAAGTCCCTGGGTTCAGACTCACCGAGACCCCATCCTTGCCGGGCACTCCGGGCACTCCCCTGGGTCCTGGCTTGCCGGGCAGCCCGGTGGCACTGAGCACCCCCTCGGAGATGGTGGGACACACCTCGCATGGCTCGCCCTGCCCGCGGGGACAGTGAGATGCACCCCCAGGCTGGGGGGTCCTCGGGGTGGCCCCCAAGATGCCCCAAGCAGTTCTGAGCCCAGGGGATGGGCACCACGGTGGAGCCGTGCCGGCAGGGGCTGCCATGCCCGTGGCCATGGCACAGCGAGGCATGGCACAGCCAGCCCCCCGCCGGGCCACCCTGCCGCTGCACCCACCTTGTCTCCTTTCGGCCCCAGGACGCCGGAGGGTCCCTGCAGGAAGAAGGCAGGGGACAGGGCTGCTTCAGGGAGACCACGGTTTGCCCTGGCAATGCCACCCCGCACCCCCAAGCCCAGCCACCAGCCATGGCACGGGACCGTCCCAGCCCTAAACGAGACTGCCAGCTCTCCCAAACCCCTCTCCACGCCTGGGCTCGGAGCCCATCGCTGCTCCAGCCAAGCAGCCCCAACCCCGAGCCAAGAAACCCGTCCCTGACCCCCAGCTCTGGCTCGGGCTCACGGTACTCACGGGTGTCCCAGGCGATCCTCCGGGTCCAGGAGCTCCCGAGCTGCCCTGGAGCCAGAGATGGGAGAGCCTGAGCCCAGCAAGGGAGAAAGCCACGGCCCTCGGCACCCCCAGCACCCTTCTCCCCCCGGGAGGGACCGCCCCCCCCCACGCCGAGCCCTGGGCCACCCAGCTGGGGCTTGCCCAGCCGGCGGCACCATGAGCCAACGTTGACTCAGCGGCAGCGGATCTGGCTCCAGCCAGGGATCCCCGGCACGACCCACTGCCTGCCGCGCCGAGCTGCTCTCAGCAGGACGGGGGGACGGCCGGGACCCCTTTCCCCCCCACTCACCTTTTCTCCCTTCGGACCCGGGGGACCCCGAGCACCCCAGCCAGCCCCCCCCAAGGGGACCCCCCGGGCACAGCCCCAGGCACGAGGGTCCTTACCGGCTTCCCCGGAAAGCCAATCCCCGGAGAGCCTGGCTTCCCCGGGGGCCCCGGCTCGCCAGCCAGCCCCTCGGGTCCCACGAGGCCAGGGTCACCCTGGAAGGCAAGAGAGGGTGTCAGTGCTGGCGCCGCAGCTAGATGCCCCCACCCTCCCACCCCTGAGCCCCCACCTACCTTCTGGCCCTTGGGGCCCACCACACAAATCTCTCCGGGCCGGCCCTGCCGGGAGGGGAGCGGGGTGTGAAGGCTCAGCACGTGCAGTGCCGTGCACGGCACAGGGCGGGCTGGTCCAGTGGCCGGACCCTGCCGCCCCGGGGTGCCCCAGGGGATGCCCAGGTACTGGCACTACTCACATCACGCCCCGGGCGCCCCGGCTTGCCCTGCAGTCCCCCGTCGCCCTTCTCACCCTTCTGGCCCTGTGGGACAGATGGACGTCACCAGTGCCATCTCCCATGCTGCCCCAGTTGGCACTGCCAGGTCCCGGCAGCTCTGCTGGCATCCCGGGACCCACGGGGCAGTCGTCCTTGCTGCGATGCCAGGACCCACAGGGGGGCTGGACTCACCTTCTGCCCATCGGCGCCGGCTGCCCCCGGGAGCCCCTGCGTGGGAAGAGCGGGGCAAAGTGGGTGCCCACGGATGGGCTCGTGCAGGGCTTCCCTCCCACTCGCGCCACCACTCCTTTCATCCCACCACCACCCCCTGAGCTCTCTCCTTGGGGCCGAACCCCCACGCCCCAGCCCGGGGTACGCACGAGACGTAGGGGGGGAGCACCGCCAGGTCCCTGCACCACGGCCCCATCCGCCAAGCATCACTTACCACCTCTCCGCGCTGCCCCTTCTCGCCCTGCGGCCCCTCGGCGCACTGGGGAGGAGGAGGAGAAGGGAGTGGGGTGAGGGGAGGCAGCAGAGCCGGGGGCAGGGGGTACGCAGGGGGTGGGGGGGGTCTTACCTGAACGGGGCCACCGGGGTGGGTGCGCACACAGTCAGCGCCCTGTGGGAGTGGGGAGTGGGCTCAGGGGCTCTGCCTGCACCGGCCATGGCCGAGGACGGGGGGCCATGGGGGGCAGGAGCGCTCCCCAGGGCAGCAGGACCCCCGTGTGCCAGGGACCCCCGCTGGGAGCACCCCCAGGGCAGGGGGGTCCCTGCTGGGGACGCAGTTGGGGACACTCACGCGGTCGCCTTTCTCCCCCTTGCTGCCGGCGGTACCGGGCAGGCCACGCTCGCCCTTCCCGCCCTGCAGGAGAGAGGAGGTGTGGGTGACGAGGTGGGGCACGGGTGTCCCCATGGCCACACATGTGCCCACAGCGCGGCTCACAGCTCCCGGGCAGGGGTGCTCCAGGCACAGCCAAGGGTCTGTGTGGCCACTTCCCTGCCAGAGCTGGGCTCTGCATGTCCTTGGGGGGTGACAAACCTACCTTTGGACCCGGCGGACCAAGCGTGACCTAGGGAGAGAGCAGAGAGGTGTCCTGCGGTGCCCAGAGCCCCACAAGGGCATGCTGCCTCCAAACAGCAGCAGGAGAGCCAGTCCCCATCCTCCCATCACCCTGTCCCGTAGTGCCACCCCGGGAGCCCCATGGGCACACGGGGTCCAAAACACCCACCATCCCCCCCGTCATCAGCCCCACGCCTCCAGCCAGAGGTTGCCATAGGAATGGGGCCACATCTGGAAGGGATCAGAGACCTTCCCCGCAGCCAGATGTTCCTGGGCCCCTGGCCAGGAGGAGCTGTGGGTTGCAGGGGGCTGGAAGCAAAGGCGGAGTGGCAAGTGGCACCCCCGGACCAGCACCCCCGTGGCTTATGCCAGCCCCAGCAGATGGGTCAGGGTCCCCATCTCCTCCTGCCAGCACAGCCCGGTGCTGCCCGGCGGCACACTCACGTTTGCTGAGGCCGTCTCTGGCGAGCAGGGCGGGCACTGGAAGAGATGGGGATGGAGGCTTGCGCTGGCCACACGCACTGCCCACGGCACCCGCAACCCCGCAGCACCCTACAGCACCCACAACCCCGCTGCACCCGCAACCCCGCTGCACCCTACGGCACCCACAACCCCATGGCACCCTACAGCACCCACAACCCTACGCACCCACAACCCCACGGCACTCTACAGCACCCACAACCCCATGGCACCCTACGGTACCCACAACCCCCGCACCCCAACCCGCACCCTACGACCCACAACCCCCGCACCCCAACCCCCGGCACCCTACGCACCCACAACCCCGCTGCACCTGCAACCCCACGGCTGCCCTACGGCACCCACAACCCCACGGCGCCCTGCAACCCCACGGCACCCTGAACCCTACGGCACCCGCAACCCCACGGCACCCGCAACCCCCGGGCACCCTACGGCACCCACAACCCCACGGCACCCGCAACCCCACGGCACCCTACGGCACCCACAACCCTACGGCACCCGCAACCCCACGGCACCCTACGGCACCCACAACCCTACAGCACCCACAACCCCGCGGCCACTACCCCGCTCCCCTGGGCAGCCCAACCCTGTGGGGCTGACCCAGTAGCATCTGTCCCCCCTAGCCCTGGGGTGCCCGTGGGCACAGGGGCACACGTGGGGCAGAGAAAGGGGAAGCCCGGGGAGCGTTTCCCCCCATCGTGTCCCCGGGGAGGCGAGGAGAGACGCAGGCCTGGCAGCAGGCTCTCCCTGTGGCTTTGTGGCTTGACCGCAGCTCCGCCGGGCCAAACCAGCCGCTCCGGCATGCTCCCACGGGATGGGGGCTGGGTAGGATGGGGCTGCCCCCCCCAGGCTCCCGTCCCCCAGCCAGGGCCAGCCCCACACCTCACACCCTCGCTGGGCGTCCCCAGCTGCCTGGGGGAGCCCTGTCACCCTGCGGGGACGCGACACGGAGCAGAGGGTGAAAAGAAAAGCCAGGCAGGCACGTAGCTCCCGCAGCCCCACAGCCCCCAGCCCATGCTGGGGGACCCAGTCTGCACCCTGGGAATCCCCAGCAGGATCCCCCCATAGGGATGCAGCAGTTCCGGGGGGTTGGGGCCATGCAAGGATGGGGCATGGAGCATGCTGGAGACGCTTCCCAGCTCCGGCAGCGCTCCGGAGACGCTCAGAAGGAACAAAGAGGCCCTTGGCCATGGCTGGGATCGCTCCAGCAGCAGCAGAGAGTTAAGTGGGGCCTCAATTCCTGCTCGGGGGAGCAGAGCAGGCGCTTCTGCAGGCGTCCCTGCAGCGCTGGCAGCAGCAGAAAGTTCCCAAATGGAGCAGGGAGAGACCCAGCCCGGGGCGCGGATGGGCCCTGGCACGACACCGACACCGGCGGGAGGAAGGGGAGCGGAGCCAGGCATGCTGGGACTGGTGCAGCCGGGCTGGGACACCCTCTCCCACCTCCCCTCACCTTCTCCCCGCGATCTCCCTTCAGGCCAGCCCTCCCCAAGGTCCTCGCCGGCTCCTGTGGAGAGAGCAGAGCACCCATAGGTGCTACCTGCCTGCGTGCCCCTGGGCGACACCTCCCCATGTACCCTGGATTATGCTGCCCGTGCACCCCTGGGCAACACCTCCCCATGCACCCTGGATTATTCTGCCCATGCACCCCTGGGCAACACCTCCCCATGTACCCTGGATTATGCTGCCCGTGCACCCCTGGGCAACACCTCCCCATGCACCCTGGATTATGCTGCCTGTGCATCCCCTGGTGCTACCTCTCCATGCACCCCGAGTTATTCTGCCTGGGGGGCACCCATGGGTGCGACCTCCCTCGGGCTGAGCCCCGCGCCAGCGGCTCGGCCGGCGCAGACAGGCGGCGGGGCTGCAGGATCCCTCCCCTCCCTTGCTCCCTGGCGTCCGGCCACCGCCAGCTCCCTCCCTCGCTCTGAGCCTGGCGCGGTGGAAAATGTGAGACAGGGCTTTTCCAGCAGCTAAATCAACGTGGCTGCCGGCTCAGCAGCACCAGGCCCCCGCGGGGTCGGGCGCACCCTGCGCGGGGCTCCGGAGGGATGCGGGAGCTCACCGCGCCCAGCGGCTCCTCCAGGCAGAAGCAGCGGGTGAACACCCGGCCCTCGGGCTGTGGCGTCATCTCGATGAGGTTGCTGCTCTGCATCAGCTCTGCTTGCCGGCGGGTCTTGGGTGTTTCCACGAGGCACTGCTGGGAGAGAAAGGGGGTTATGGGGGGTGCTGGGGTGAGAGCCAGGAGCCCCAGCCCTGCCCAAGCACCCGATGTGATTCGGAAGAGGGATGCATCCTGCACCGTGCCCTGCTGTGGCCATGGGGACAAGCATGGAGTGATGTCCCAGGGCTGCTGGAGAGCTGCCCCGCGTCCCCAGCCACTGGAGCAGGAGGTGATCCACAGGGGAGCTCTGACTGAGACCTGTCCTCACCGTGCCTCAGTTTCCCCTCTGGGGAAACCCCTGACCATGGGGGGCTCGGGGGGGGACTCACCCCACTGGCTGAGATCTCGCAGCATCCCTCCTGCCTGGCCAGCTCGGCATCGCAGTAGATCTGAGCTTGCTGGATGTCAAACTGCGGTGGGAAGGGGGCGGCAGGTCAGGGGCAGGCAGGGACGGATCCAGCACCGCAGGCAGAGCGTCCCCACGGGGACTCACCCAGACCGGGGTGCCACACATGGCATCCAGCCCGCACCCCCACGGGGACTCACCCGGACCGGGGTGCCACGCATGGCATCCAGCCCCAGGAAAGCATTGCCCTCGGGGGCCAGCGCCCGCCAGGGGGCCAGCGGTTTGGAGGAGATGGAGGCACAGTCGAGGTGGACGGAGATGGCGCGGCTCTGCACGGCCACCACCACCTTGTGCCACCGCCCATCGAAGAGGGACGCCACGGCCTTGCCCGTGAAGACGGCACTGACAAACGCAGCTCCTGGCGCCCTGGCCTGAAACTCCAGGCTCTTCTCGGGGCCGTGCACGGTCAAGGAGAGCTGGGCAGAGAGGGGACAACACCACGCTCATGGATGGCTTCCAGCGGTCCCCTCGCCGCGGGCACATCCCGCCACCCTGGGGCTGTACCTGGGGGTAGCCCTGTCGGTCGGTGACCTGGAAGAGGTACCAGTGCTCCCCAGTGCTGTTCTTCTTCAGCAGCAAGGTGAGGATGAGGGTGAAGGCGGGAGGCAGACCGCGGGGAAACACCTGCCTGCGGGAACAGGCGTTGGGACCCTGCACCAAGCTCCGATGCCGGCGTTTGCACCGAGGCCAGCGGCAGCACCGGCCCCAACACCCCCACCCAGATGGCACCCGCTTGGCAGCATCACCCCGACAGCCCCCGTGGGTCCTGCGGGGGTCTGTCCCCATCGGAGGCACCACCGGGACGGATCCAGTCCCAGCCCCAGGCGGCAGCGCCTGGACCTGGAGCTGTTTGTGTCTCAGCCGGAGGCGCGGGCGGTGGCTGCCGGTGACGCCAGCACTTATGCAAGAGGAGCCGAGCACGAGGCAGACGGCAGAGACGCTTCCTCCCGTCCTGGCACGGCAAGGGGAGCTCAGACTGTCCCCCCCCAAAAGCACCATCCTGCATCCCTTGCACCGGCCGGACATGCAGCGGTGGAGGAGCCCAGCCTGCCCCAAGCACCCCAACCACTGTCCCCATCCCTGCCCCAGGCACCCCAACCACTGTCCCCATCCCTGCCCCACGGCACAGCCACCAACTCCACTGCGCACCCCCAAACACAGCCCTCCTGCTGCGGCTGCAGCCCCCGGGGCCGTTCACTTATCGCCACGGTATTGAATTTTGTCCTCAGGCAGCCAGGAAACGCGTCCCTGACCCCACAGGCTCCATGGGATGGGTGCTCCCATGGGCAGTGGGCAGCCTGGTCTGTCCCCCCCTCACGGCGGGGAGCAAGGCAGCTGCTGCCCGGTGGGACTGTGCCCAGCTTGCCCGCAGCCCACTCAACCACTGGAAATATTTGCTTCGGGCTCCGCTCAGCTCCTGGCCTCAGCTCCACCACGCCAGCGGATTTTCCAAGCCACCGCTCTGGAGCAGGACCAAGGCATGGGAAGCAAGCCGGAGCCAGTGGTCCCCTCTGCTCTCCGCAGGGCACAGGGCTGTCCTTGTGGCGCACCCAAGAGCAGGGCCAGGGCAGAGGGGCACCCATGGGTGCCCACCTGGGATTCACAATCTGGCTGCCGGGGCCAACCCTGTGCTGAGCGCTCCCCAGGGCTGGCTCTGGGCTGCCATAGGCACCCGGCCAAGAGCAACACCCGCCTGGAGCATCCACCATCGCGGAGCCATCTAAGGACTTGGCTGCCCAGGTCAGGAGCCGAGGCTGGGTCTCCTTCGCCCTCGGGAGAGCCCTGTTCCCGGCGTAGCCGTGTGCCAGCCCCGAGGCAATGTGGGGACAGGCGGGCTGGCGGAGGCGGGCATGCAAACCACAGGAGCTTCCTCCAGGAAGAGCTTCTGAGGACGTGGACCTGCTCCCACCTTGCCACGCTGCAGCATCCCTGCCAGCCCCTGCCCCTTGGGCACGGCTGGGCAGGACGTGCCGGAGGCGGTGGGGCTGAGGGCTGGGCTCCGTGTGCCTCCCCCAAAACCCCTGCGGCCCCAGCAAACCCCACAGTGCCTGCTCGGAGCTGAGCAGTGATCTGAGCTTGTCTAGACCCCGGCGAGCGGCTGCCAAGCTGAGGAGAGCAAACACAGAGCAGCCACAGAGCCGCGGTTGCGTAAAGGCTGGCCGCGACCCAGCCGAGCTGCTGCAGCCCATCATTTACTTTCTAGGAGGAAGGTGGCTTGGGCAGCCCCGGGGCTGCACCACCGGCACCTCGGCATCCCCCCTGGGTGCCGCCGAGCTGCCTGGCCTCTCCAGCACGAGTGAAGGGCAAAGCCTAATGAGCTTTGCCTGGGCTCCATCCTTAAAACATGTGGGGATGGTGGCCAGCAGTGCTCTGGCCACCACGAGCCACCCCGTGAGTCGCCCGCACTCACTGCGTGGGCTGGACCAGCGGCACGGCGCCCAGCCGCAGCACCACCGGCCCCCGCGGGTTGCGGACTTTCTTGATAGAGGAGATCTTCAGCAGGTCAAATCTTTTAATCAGGTTAAAACCTGTGGGACAGAGCGGAGGGGGTGAGACCTGGCCCTGGCTCTCCAGGTGGGCACAGAGCCCATCCCCAGGGATTCGGGGCTGTGCAGGGCCCCCGTCTGCGGGGCGAGGGGGGCTTTCCTTACCCGTTATGTTCTCATACTTGTCCCCAACCAGATCCTCATCCCAGAGCTGCGGGCATAGCTCCCCTGCAAGGCAAACCAGCCCATCACCGCCATGTCCTTGGGGGTACAGGGGGGCTGTACAACCAGGGTTGGACCATGTGGAGCCCCCCTAAGCCCCAGCAGGTCTCGGGGCGCTGCCGGGAGCTCGCCCCGGTCCCCCGGCATGCCAAGGCCACTGGCAGCCGCAGGGCAGCATGGATCCGGCGAACACGGCTCCCATGGCAGCGCCGTCTCCTTGCAAACAGCCCGCCAGGAGCGAAGCAGCAGGTTTGGAAGGGACGGAGGATGAGCTCAGAGCTGGCCCCGGCCGCCTCCCACAGCAAGTTCACCAGGTGAAATGTTTTTCCCAGTTGCTGTGTGTTTTGCCTCAAAACAGCCCCGTGGCTGGAATCGGCATCAGGAGTCTCGAATGGGTGCCACGGACACCCAAGGCGGGGAGGTGGCACCCAGAGCTGCCCGCTGGCCTTCCTGTCCCATCCTGGTGACATCTTCAGGCCTGGTGGCCCCAGGGGACAGGCACGAGGGCCAGACCAGGGGATGGCGAGAGGCTGAGCCGCAGGAAATGCCGTGTCGGTCGCGATCACGGGGATGCTGGTGCTGTTTGTAACTGCGCTGATAAATTATTGCTTTAGCAGCATCAATCCACCTCCGCTGGATGCTACCAGATGTTGGGAGGCGTGAGACAGAGGAAGAAACAAGGGGGTATTGAAGGAGGAATTTGTTTTCTCTCCATGCACACGCCAGCCCTGGAGCAGGGATGGATTCGCTCGCCACTTCCCCTGCCCTCGGCCGTTCCCGGGGAGCAGCAGTGGCCCCCGTGGCCCCACTGCCCACCTCTGCCTCCGCCCCAGAGCCAGGCACCACCACGGTGCTTCTCTCCCCCAGGCTGACCGCTCGCTCGCACATGGGCAGCAGCAGCAGCACGGGGAGGTGCCCCTCGCCCTCAGGACCCCCGGCATGGCGGCAGCAGCAGGGGCTGCGGCGCTGGAGCTGGCCCCGCAGGCACGTGTCGCAGCCAGGCGGTGAGATCATCCGGAGCAAGGCGGGGGGCGGAAAGTGAAGCATAAATCACCCCGGGCACGATCTGCTTTGAAGCCTCTCCCAGCTCCAGCACTTCTCCTAAGGAAAAACCTCCTCTCCCCAGCTCTCGTTTCCCTAACGAAAGGCGCGGAGTGAGGCAGCTGTGCTGCACCAGACGGTGGGTCCCGGTGCCGGCTGCGGAGTCCCTTGCACGGGCAAAGCCGGGCAGCCCCCAGGCCCTGCCAGGACGAGCCACCGCTCCACCCCCGCAAAGACTGATGCAACCGTGGCTTCGCTGCCAGCAGCTCCTCCCCACCATCCGCCTGAAGCTCACCCCGAGCTGCGGCCGGCCCCATGCAGGGGCCCAAACACAGCAGCCCCACAGCCAGGGAGGCCTCGGCAGGGACCCCCATGGGCTCAGTCAACATCCCCCTGTCCCCAGCCGCACGGGGACATCCCCAAGTCCTCCACTGTTGGCGTGCACCATGGTCAAACTTCTTCCCACGTCGCAACCGGAGGCCAAAACCCCCTCAGGAGCTGTGTGCATCCTCGCCACTGCCCCGAGCGGTCCTGGCTCACCTACAGAGCAGCCCCGACTTGCTCCCGCCCGGACCCGGCTCCCGGATGCGCTGCCGGATGACGCTGCCTTCGCCGCCAGCTGGCAGCATGCGCCCCGCGGCCAGAGCGCGGCCAAGCCCATTCCCTCCATGAGCATGGCCTTGGCCACGGGGTGTTCCCAGCGCTCGGCCGCTGCGGGGGCGACGGCGGGGTGTCCCCGGGCTGGCTCCCCGTGGCAGGGCTCGCTCAGCTCTCCCTGGCCCCCTGCCCGCACGGGATGCTGAGCAAAGCCCCAAAGCTGCTGAGCCCCTGCTCAGCGGGGAGCCAATGTCTGCAGCTGCCACTCCACCCACCAGCGTGCTCCTGTGTGCCACCTTGGCACGTGGGGACCTGGCATGGCTCACGGTGTCCTCTGGCCACCTCTGCTCTGTGATCCCTGGATCCAACCAGCCCTCCTCTCCCCAGGGGCAGGCAAGGAGGAGGCCGCTCTGGTGAAGACCCCAAGCCCTCACTCCTGGCACCCCTTACCTTCTGCTGATGGCAACTCCTTCCCCTCACAGGCGCTGACAAGCCCCGCGAGCGCGAGGGCCCAGAGACCCCTCATGGTGCCCATGCCAGCGGCTCGGAGCCAACGTAGCTGCCTGCAAGAGAGAGATCAGGCAGCGGCGGGACAGGCACCATCCCACGCCCCAGAGCTCGCCCGCGCCAGGACACTGCCAGCAAAGCCACCAGCAGAGAGCTGACGCTGACCCACTCAGCCATGGCTTGGGCAGGTTTTGGGGGTCAGTGTGGCCCCCATCCACTGCTGGATCCCTCATCTGCTGGATCTGGGCTCCGCAAGAGCCCAGCATCCCGGCATTCATGGGTTCCATCCAACCCCAGCACCCAGATTTACTCCAGAACATCTGGAAACGCAGAGGCTGGGGTGCCCCAGAGCAGAACCAGCTGCCTCCTGCCTGGGACCCCCTGGGAAGGTCTCGATCCCTCCTGTTTTATCTCCCACTCTCGTGTGGATCCCCAGGGTGGCCCCAGGTCACCCCGACCTGGCCTCCCTCCTGCCTGCTTCCTGCCACGAGGCAAGGCAGGGCTGCAGGCAGCCAGGGCTCCGTCAGGACAGAGCGGACACGCTCGGCTCTGCTTGCCGCTGCAAGAGTGGGGACATTCATCCCTGTGCCTTCGTCCCCCTGCACAGCAATTGGGGACCCTCGTGAGCAATGGCCCTGCCAGCACGTGGCTCTCCTGCATCCCCTGCCCCCCCCCCCCCCCCCCCCCCGGCCCCCTGGCCTGGCACCCCCCGCCCCCTTAGCACCCACCCCTGCCCCCCCGGCTGCTCCCCGCCTTTCCTACCCCGCACCCTCCGCACCCGCGGGTCCCCCAGGCTCCGGTACGCCGGCCCTGGCCCGCCCCGGGGCGGTGATTAATTACGATTAATTACGAGGAATCCCTCGTCCCGCGCCCGCCCGACAGCGGGGCCGGGCTCTGCTCCGCTCCCCCTGCCCGGGGCTCACCTGCGCGGTGCTCGGCGGCGCCCGGGGCTGGCGGGGAGGGAGCGGGAGCGGGCGGCGCCGCGGGTCCGGCCGGTGCGGGACACCGGGAGCTCCGCTGCACCGCCCCCGCCGCCTTCCCCGCCTTCCTCCGGGGGGGGCCCGAGCCGCCCCCCGGCGGCCGCCCCCCCGGCCCGGCCCCCCCCCCCCCCCCCCTTCCCCGGACCCCGTCCAGCAGGGGGGGACCCCTGCGGGGGCGAGCGGGACGCCCCGGTCCCCGGGACGGGGGTGAACCCCATCCCCCGATCCCCCGGCTGCCATCCCCGCGGAGCAGCTCTTCCTCCCCCCAGGGACCGGAGGGGACCCGGGGGCTGGCGTCGCTGGCCGGAGTGGTTACCGCTATGGGGAGGAGGGTGCCCCTCCAGGGATGCTCCTCCACCGGCACGGCACCGGGCAGGAGCAGCCCTGGGCAGACCCCCCAGCATTGGGGCAGCCAGACCCCACCGTGCCCTGGCGTGGATGTGCCCTGCCTGGGGACCTGGGGACAGTCCTGCCCAGGACGAGGTGCCTGGGGTCGCAGCCCTGGGGTGGGGGCTCTGCTGCCATCCCTCCCACTGGCACCGCTGCTAGCGACCGAGACGCTTCCCATGCCTGGCAGCGCCCCAGCAGCAGAGCTGCCAGCTTCCCAGAGCTGAACCAGTCCCTCCAGTGGCACCAGGGCCCTGCCAGCCCACCGAGCCCTGGAGGCACCCGGCACCCGTCCTGGCTCACACCGCCTCTGTGCAGTGTCCGGCTCCGTGCCGGCCCCAAATGCTGTCCTGCTGCCCCCCAGGCCCAGCTCTGCTCCAGCATCCCCTGCCCACACAAGTGGGGACACCCCAAGCCCCTGCAGGCAGGGAGCAGGCCCACCTGGGGCAGCAGCTGACCCACACAAGTTTGGTTCTGGGGGATGCAAAGTAGCCACCTGTGTCCCCAGGTCCCCATCCCTGCGTCCCCTCTCCAAGGGATGCCCAGCGCGGCACGGCACCACCAGGCCCCTGCTCAGCTGCTTTCCTCCCAAATTGTGATGAATCTATTTACACTGAAGCTTTACAAATGTGTGTTAGGGACGCATGCATCTCAATAAACGCGCTCTAATTAACAACTGATATTTATTCAGCCCACAGTAAATAAGCTGTCGCGGGCAAACCAAGCGATGCCGCTTTTGAAGAGCGGCTCGGCTCTGCCATTTATTCAGCCGACAGCCCCCGAGATGCAGTGACAGAGCACTCGATTCTCCTGTGAGTTGCCTACTGTAGTAATTAAGGGTAATTAAAGCAAGTGGGTACGAAATATAGCGAAACTTTTATAATTCCTGCTTATTGGACAATTACTCACCCTGAGCTGTTTTCTTTGTTTGCGGCCACCCAGCAGCAACGAGCACGGGGGTGTGTGTGTGTGTATTTTGTGGGTGGGGGGAGCTGGGGACCTGCCCTCGCCCCCCGCACCAGACACAGCCCCACAGCTCAGCCCCACAGCAGAGCGGGGACGAAGGGCAGCCTCATCCCTTCCTCTCGAGCCCTTGCCAACACCAGCCCAGCCAGCGGCTCCCTGGGCCCTCAAATTCGCCTGTGAATCATTTTTGGGTGGTTGCACCTATCCCTCCTGCTCACCCCATGCTTCATTTCCCCTCATTTACCACCGTGCTCCCAGGGGTAGATTGTCCCCAATCTGGCAGCACGAAGGGACCCCCCCGGCCCCGGCAGCATGGGGACGGCCACGGCGTGGAAACCTCTGCTCCGTGCAGCTCCTGCTTCCCCTTGCTGGGCCAGCGCACGGGATCGGTGTCTCCGGGGGAAGGAGGCCGGATCCTGCTCCCCCAGCACCCTGCTAAGGGGAGCACAATTTGTCTCCAGCCCGTGCCAGCATCCCCTGGAGCCGTGCTGAGCTGGGGGATGGAAAGCAGGATCCTGCAGCCCCTGCCCACCGACCCAGGATGGAAAAAGCGGAGGCAAGCTGCACTTCCAAGAAACGGCCGTGCTCGGCTGCCAAGAAACACGAGCCGGAGCAGAGCCCGGCAATTTTCGGGCTGGAGACAATTTGCCTCCGACCCTGAGCGTCATGCGGCGGCTGCGGCGGTTGGGTTACCGCAGGGCTCCCCGCCTCCCATGCCGAGCTCAGCCCTGGCGCTGCCGGCACAGCTTCCCCCCTCCCAGGGCCCCCCCAACTCCGGGGGGGGTCAGGGCTGGGGTGACGCCGGCTGGACCCTGCCAGCTCGCAGGCAGCTGCCGGCACGCTGGCCCAGGCAGCGTGCGGGAGGGAATTCCTGTGGCGAGGATTTCAGCAGTTCAGCATTTATTTCTGCGCTGATTTGGGCACAAACCCCCCGATTCCAGTGCTCGCTGGGAAGGAAAGAGCCCGCGGGGGTTTTTTCCAGCTTGACGGGGCCCATTTGTTTCTGCGGTGTTAAACCAGCAGTTTTGCCTCATTTGGAGGAAATACTTTGCCGAAACACGAAGGGAGAAGCGGCTGGGAAGCCGAGCAGCAGAGCTCGCCATCCCCCCACGCCGCCGTGGGCTGCGCAGCCTCAGAGTGGTTTCTCCATCATTTCCGCCCCCCAAACTGAACATTTTTGGCAGGGGGGGGCGGGGGATGGCTTGGCTCAAATGGAAGCTGCAGATGGAAAATGGCTCCAGTGCTCTCCGACCTGCTCAGACACCCCTGCACCCTCCAGGCGCTGCCCGGACCCACAGCCCCTCTGCGCACCCCAGGCTTGGGGGCTGGCCCCCCGTCCCTCCCTCGCCGGGGCACGCCAGGAGCCTGCGCCTCTCACCCGGGCTCCGTTCCCTCACCGCATATGGCGTCTCCATGAGTAATAAAAGCTGCTAATTGCCAACAGATGCCCCAGGAAACCCTGATGCTGCCTCTCGTGGCTGCGTTTGGCTGGGAAGGGAGAGGAGGGGAGTCGGAGCTGGCCCCGGGTCCCCCGGAGTGCAGGGCGGGGGGATCCCAGAGCGGGGCAGCTCCCAGCAACTGGAGCAAGAGGACATGGCTGTTGTTATGAGCAGAACCAGCAGCCCGGCCAAGGCAGCGGGCGAGCATCCCCGGGGAGGGGCCGGTGTCCCTGATCCGCAGCATCGCCCCCGTGCACCCCCCCCACCCCATGCCCCCGTGGGGCTGAGCCCCACCGCAGCCCCTCGCCGTGCCCAGCCCTCCACCACCCACAGCCTCTCCTGCAGCCCTGTCCCCCCCACCAGCGTGGGCAGCCAAAGCCCCCGCGCTCAGGCCTGGCCCCCTCCCCGTGCCATGGCTCCGGCATCTGTTGCACAACTGGAGCTGGCGCCAGCCCAGCGTCGGCAAACCCGGGGGCAGGAGGCGGCTGTGCCAGGCCCGGGCCCCCTCATCTCCCCTTTCTGCTGTGTTTGGGGGGGCTCTAATGGGGGGGGAAGAATTCAGCCCCTTCCCTTGCCTCCTCTGTGGGCGGTCGCCCCCATTCCCTGCTCCCATCACCGTACCACAGTCCCCAGCCTGCTTCTCCCCGCACCCCAAACCCAAACTGGGTGGTGCTGGGATGAACCGGGTTATGCAATTAGCACTTCAGCCTTCATGGGACATCCTGGGGGGCCCAGGTGAGACCTCCCCCCTCCCCAACTCTGGTGGCCGCATCCTGCCCCTGTGCCCCAGCATCGCTGCACCAAGGCTGGGAGCAGCAGCTCCTGTCCCATCCCACGGGGGCCTGCGGGCACCCCCCTGCAGCACCGCTCCACCGTGGGCCCCCTGCCAGTTGGAACCAGTGAGCTTCTGGCGAGACACTGGGAAGCTGAGGGAGCCGGTGGGGAACCGCAGGGCCGGCATCACCAGGCATGGACCGAACGGCAGGAGCAGGGAGGGCATCACCACGCAGCACCGGCGACACAGCCAGGCTGAGCCGGGGCTCTGGGTGGGATGCAGCGCCCCCAAATGCATGGTCCTCTCCTGCAGCACCCCCAAATGCATGGTCCTTTCCTGCAGCACCCTGGCCCAGCACCTTCCTGCACCCTTTTTTGCTCCCATGGGGTCCCCTCTCCTGGCAAGGGACCACCCTGGCCCAGCACCTTCCCACACCCTTTTTGGCTCCCATGGGGGTCCCCTCTCCTGGCGAGCGACCCCCCCAGCAGGGATGCTCAGTCCCTCCCGGTGCCCGGCCGTCGGCGCCGATGGAGTTGTTGTGGGTGCTGGTGGATCCATGCGCTCCTGTGGCAGGTTTGGTTAATGACACTCCCTTTCAGCTGGCCTAATTTCTTGCCTCATCTCGCAATCCCATCGCCGTGGCCCCCAGCCCACGCTGACGAGGACTAATTGATGCTGCGGCAGGGGAAAGCGTGGCTGCCCGGGGGCAGCGGGGGCTGGCAGGGCCTCCCACCCCCAGCACCCAGGGGGCTCGGGGTCCCCAGGGCATGCAGGGTGCTCAGTGCCGGTGAAGAATAAACCAGCACCTGGGAGGCCACTGGTCCAAACTGGGCGGCATCCTTTGCCTGGAGGTTTCAGCAGCGCCAGCATCCCCGAGGAGCAGGGTGTCACTGCCGGTTTGTGGCTCCCACCAGCTTCATCCCGGTGGGAACGTCGCCTGCCCCAAGTGGGAGTGCTGCCTGCTCGCCCCCCCCCGCCATGCTGAGCCTGTCCTTGCCAAAATGAGCCCTCGGGGAAGCCCTGGGAGCTTCTCCCAGAGAGAGGTGATAGCCATGACCAGGGCACGCTCCCCCCGGCGCAGTGGCCACCCAGCGCTCCCTGGTGCATTGCGGCACGGCACAGTGGGAGGGTTTCGGTGCCACGGTCCAGTCAAGCTGCCCAGGCACTTGATCCACACCATGGATTAACACTGAGCGCAGACCTCATTAGTCCCGAGGTGCTGAGACCCTCAACACAGAGGCGTCCTCTCCTCCAGCCCTAGAATCATAGAATGATGGGATGGTTTGGGTTGGAAGGGACCCCTAGAGGTCACCCAGCCCAACCCCCCTGCAGGAGCAGGGACACCTTGAACCACATCAGGTTGCTCACAGCCCCATCCAACCTGGCCTGGAATGTTCCCAGGGATGGGGCCTCCACCCCCTCTCTGGGCAACCCCTGCCAGGGTTTCACCACCCTCACTGGAAAGAATTTCTTCCTTAGATCCAGTCTAAACCTGCCCTGCTTCAGTTTCAAGCCATCCCCCCTTGTCCTGTCCCAGCTGGCCCTACTAAAAAGCTTGTCCCCCCCTTTCCTCTGGGCCCCCTTGAAGCCCTGACCGGCCGCACTCAGCTCTGCCCGCAGCCTCCTCTGCTCCAGGCTGAACACCCCCAACTCTCCCAGCCTGGCCTCAGAGCAGAGGGGCTCCAGCCCTCGGAGCATTTTAGTAGCCCTGTCCCTGCTCTCCCAACAGCTCCAGCACAAGCCCAGCATTCATGGCCATGGCTACTGGCCCCACTGCCCCACTGCCAGCACCCCCCCGTCCCAACACCCCGTCCCCACCCCGGTGGCACCGGAGTCATGGGCAGCACATCTGCACTGCAACACCCGGCTCGGGCTGCGCTGACGCCAGGGACGCTCCGGCAGCACGAGGCACCCTGTGTTCGTTACACGTCTCTGCAGATTGCATGGCAATTGCCTCCGAAGTTACTAATTTGCTCATAGATTAATTACCATGTAATTTACTGCTCTTGGCTCCTGCGATAAGACGCTCATTTGCAAGGCAGTGCGGGGGGGCGGGCTCAGCCCCAGCCAGGAGGATCCTGCGGGGCTCCGGGTGCCCACGCAGGGAGGGGGGGGAGCAGATTGGGGGTCCCCACTGGGTGACGGCCACCCCCCTCCCCAGCTGGACCCCCGACACGAAGCACGAGGCGGTGGCCGCGGCCCCACGGCACCACAGAGAGTGAACTTTTATTTCCAACAACGACAGCACCTGCCCCGGGGGGGGGCCCGGGGGGGGCTGGGAGGGGGCAGCCACGGGACCCCAGGGGGGGCGAGGGCAGCCCGGCCCGGGGTGGGGGCGGGGGGGGCGGCCGCTTGCGTGCACACGGTGCACGGCGTGAAGAAACATCCCGGTAGAAAAGAACGAAGATCTGACGGCCTCGACGGCCGGTCCGCCCCGGGGGGGGGTGCAGGCGTGATCGGTGGGTGAGCATGGGGGGAGAAACCGCGCGAGGACAGGCAGGAGGCGGCTGCGACCGGGGGGGGAGCGTGGTCCCTCCTTGCGGGGACGGCTCCGGCCAGGCGGGGAAGCCCCCCCCCCCGGGGCCGCTGGGGAGGACAGAGCAAACCCAGCGTGGTGGCTCGTCCTGCCCCAGGGTGACGGCGGCGGTGGTGGACACGGGGGCTCACACCTCGGTCTGGAAGTCGCCGTCGGCCACATCCAGGCTGGCGCAGGGGCCCTCCCAGTCTGCGCAGCGCAGCTCCAGCCGGTCCCGCTTGGTGCTGGGCAGGGAGCCCAGCGTCATCGCCTTGAACGTGCTCCACGGCTTGGGCGGCGCGGCCGGCACCTGCGGCTGCTGCTCCTCGGGGCTGGCGGCACCCTGGGATACATGGCTCTGTCCCACCAACACCCTGGGGCACAGCCACCCACCTCCACCCTCCGGCCCCAGCCAGGATGGGCTGGATAAGCCCTGGGGAAGGGGGAGTCAGGCACTTACGTTGGCCGTGCTCTTCTCCCCGCCACCCGATGAGACGCTCCACCGCTTTTCTCGCTACGGAAACAACCCCACAGTGCTCAGCCCCATCCTCCCAGAATGCCCCTGTCTCCCATCTCCTCCCCGGGGTGCCCTGGTCCATACAGGGGGAGATGGAGGGGTGTGGAGGGGGAGCAGAGCTGGGCAGGATGAGGGTCCCCAGGACCTCACCTTGGAGGAGCCGGCAGCCGGGGCCCGGTACCGGTCCAGCGTGTGAAACTTCTGGTTGAGCTCGTGGTAGAGCTCGGAGTGGCGCTTCCGCGTGTGCATCACCTTCTGCAGGGCGAGAGCAGAGCCTGCGGCCGTCGGCATCGGACACGGCCCCTGCCCCACGGCACAGACCCCCCCTCCCATCCCTGCCCCCCCTCCCACCCACTGCCTTCCCGGGGCACCCCAGGCGAGCAGCAGAGCCCCTTGAAACGCCTGGCGCTGGCATTTTAATCAAGAGCCAACGCTCGTTACTGCTGGGTATAAAACTCCTCCGAGTGGGGCTGCTTTGCCGACGGGGAGCCAGGGGGAACTGGGGACGAGGTGGCTCAGCCCCCGGCTGGCACCCGGCCCCACGGCGGGTGCTGGTGACCCCCGCTGCCGCGGCGGGGCTTACCTCGAAGTCCAGATCAGAGTATCGCAACCTCTTCCTCTGGCAGGGGATGCGCAGGGTCCGGAGCGGGGTGGGGGCGGGAGGGGGAGGAATGGAGAAGAAAAGGGAAAAGGTCTTTGCAGGTCCAGGACGTGGGGGGGAGCAGGGTGGGGGGCGCTCATGCTAGCCCCAAGCCATGCCAGCCCCAAGCCATGCCACTTGCAGGGAGCACAGAGCCCTGCTGGAGCCACGGGGCTCCTGCCTGAGCAGCGAGCACGGGGTTGACTCCTGCAACCCGGCCGTGCACGCACGCTCATGCAGGCTCTTGCACACCCAACCCTCTCCCAGATACCTCCCTCCCCGTGCAGGCGTCCACACTCGCACGTCAGCCCCCCCGCTCACCTCCAGGGACCCCACTTTCATGGCGGAGCCGGGGACGGTGCGGGGCATGGTGCGGCTGCGCTCCGACAGCTCCGAGGCCAGGATCTGCCGCACAGTGGGGTGCTGCTTGAACTGGAGGCCGTAGGGGGCCTTCACTGTCCCGTAGGGCTGGTTCAAGTTCATGTTGACGTGATCCACCGCAACAAAGCCGGAGTAGGCATCCCCTTCGGCTGCCGGGCGCCCTGTCCCGCCGGGCACCCCCTCCTCGGCACCAGGACCCAGGGTGCCCTCTTCCCGCGGGAAGGGCTTGAGGCTGCTGGTCCGGCGGGGCAGCACCATGTAGTCGCTCTCCCGTGGGGGCTCGGGGGCCCGCAGCCAGCCGTACTCCAGGGGCCGCAGGCTGCTCTCCGTGCACAGGTAGACGGGACCCGGCGCCTCCAGGCTGAGCGGCTGCGCCGGTGCCTCGCCCAGCTCGCCCAAGCCCGCCACCACGTTGGGCGTCATCTTGGGGACCTGGACCAGGATGCTGGGGGGAGGGATGTTCCCTGGCAGGCTGGAGAAGCCCAGGCCACCCTCCGAGGTGGTGTTGAGCTTGGGGTCTTCGTCCCCATCCAGGGAGATGCGGGACAAGGTGCCCGTGATGGTGGCGGGGTTGCAGGTGTTCACCTCCTTGAACAGCACTGCGGGATGGAGCGGGATCAGAGCCGGCCCCGGGGGGGCGGACACCGGGGGGTCCTGAGGGCGGGTAGGGAGGCTGGGCATGGCACCCGCCCCGGCACACGCTGCCAGTCCCTCCCAGTGTGACAGCCCCGTCCCCAGCGCAGGGGGCAGGGGGGACCTCACCTGTCTGGCACGCCAGGTCAACGTCCTTTTCAAAATCTGTCTATAAAAATACAGAAAGAGGGGAAAGAGAGAGAGAGGAGAGAGAGAGGGGGGAGAGAGACAGGGAAATGAATGCATCTTGGCCAGCACGGGCAGCAGTGGGGTCTGCAAGGGGGCCCCAAGGGCGAGCAGCCCTGCCGGTGCCCGCTGCGGCCAGTGCCAGCGCTGCCGCACTCACCAGGATCTGTACCTGCCCATTCTTGCAGGAGTCGGGCGAGTTTTCATTCTCCTCGCTCCTGCACCCCCCCATCTGACACTTCACCACGTCCTGGACCTGTGGGGACAGAGCCGGTCACGGCCCCGCAACCAGGGGTGTCCCCCCGCCCCCCCCCCCGCCCCCGGCACCCCTCCGGGGCCGCCCCACCTCTCGGCGCAGGAACCCATGTACGGTGATGATGACGAAGCCCTGGACGGAGTTGAAGACGGCGAAGAGGACCTGGAAGAGGATGGAGCGCCGGTCGGTCATGGCGAGCACGGCCGACATCCAGGTCAGCGCCAGCAGAGGCAGGACCACGCAGGAGCTCCACAGCGATGCCCTGGGGCGGGGAGAGAGGGGCCGGGGTGAGCCCACTGCGCTGGGGCTGCCCCGTGACAGCCCCCCCCCCCCAGCCCTGAGCATCGCCCCCCACCCCGAGCATCGCCCCCCGCCCTGCCAGCGCCGTCGGGGCTGACTGCGCGTGCACAGCACGGAGACCCGAGCCCGAGCCCCCTGCAGATGCCGTGTGCCTTGCCAGGCTCCCCGCCCCCGCTGTCCCCTCTTCCTCAGTGTCCCCAAGCCAGCGCAGGGCACTGCCTGCCTCAGGGCATGGGGGTCCATGGGCTCCTACTCGCCCCCCCCCACCCCCGGCAGCCCCAGCACAACCCCAGGCTGAGCCATCGGCCCCCCTGAGCCGGCCCGGGCAGGGCACAGCTGCGTGTCCCTGTCCCTGCACAGGCAGCGAGGGTGCTGGGGGGCCACGGGGGCCACCGTCACCCTCCCACAGCCACAAGAAGAGCAGAAAGGGGATTTCTTTCTTTTTTAGCACTGAATTTGGGGGCTGATTCTATTGCAGTTAAACCCCTGGGAGCAGGGACCTCGGCCGACCAGGGTGGCAGCGGTCACAGCCCCAACCCTCTGGACACGTCCCAGCCAGCACCCGGGGGGACTCATGTGCTGAGAAGAGGGTCCTGGGGACACCCCCGGGGCCAGGACTGGCCCATGCCCCATGGTGCGGTGCCCCTCATGCCTCCCCGCTCCCAAGCCACCCCGGGGAAGAGGAGCTGAGCCCCCCGAGATGACGTGACCTGCGAGAAGCCATGCCATGCAGACGTGATGGCCGTGGTGGGGGCACGCGCCCCCCGTGCCCGGGGCCACCCCGAGCACAAAGCCTTCGCCCTGCCCCCGGCACCCCCAACCCAGAGCCCGTCCCCCCCTGGGGCGATGCCCAGAGCCCCCCGCCCTGCTCCCCGGGGTCCAAGGCTGTGCTCGGGGCGGGGGGGCAAAGCGGGCGCGTGGCGGGCACTAACATGGCACTGCTGGCGGTGGCGGAGGTCATGGCCGCGCTGGACACCACGCCGCACTTGGTGCATTTCAGCAGCAGGCTGCCGCAGGGGGGGGGCTTGGAGCTACACGCCCACCACCCCCCCGGCGCCCCGCGGCCAGGACCGGGCCACGGGGGATGCAGGCGAGGGGAGCAAGGCCGTGGGAGAGCAGGATGGCGGGGATGGAGGGGTGGGTCGGACAGATGGACGGACAGGCAGATGGATGGATGGACAGACACAGGCAAAAAGCAGATGGGAGAAGGAGAAGAGAAAGAGAGAGAGAGCCGGGTTAGTCGAGGGCGGCAGCAGTTGTTAATGACGAGCAGGGTGGCCAAGCGGCAGCGGGACGGGGCGGGCAGGGCTCAGCCCCCTCCGCTGGCGGCAGAGAGGGGGGTCCGCAGCGTGTGGCTCCCCCTGCCCCAGGGGAAGGTGTGGGGGTGACTGCCCCCCCTCCCCCCCCCCCAGCTACTGCCCCTCCAGCAGCCCCCAACAAGGGGCTGTGGTTGCCCTGGGCTTGGTCCCCGCCACCCACTGATGAGGTGAAGTCTGCCCCGTCCTCAGCCCACTCCCAGAGGAGACCCTGTGCCAAGCCCCCCGGCAGGGCAGGGTGCTCCACGCCGGCCCCAGGGACAGCCCCGTGGGGCGCAGGGGACTTACCCAGCTCGCTGCTTTTTGGACTTATCTGAAATGCCGTCGCGGGACATGAGCTTGTTGAACACGATGATGCCAACCAGCATGTTCACCTTGGGCAAGAGTGGTGCTGGGGTTAGGGCTGGGCACGGAGCCCTCCGCCAGCTGGGGCTGGCAGGAGCTGCCATGCTCCGGGGTGGCTTTTGGGGGGCCAAGGCTGGGGGGTCAGCTCACCAGCACGATGACAGCAGCGGGTCCCACGAAGGCGTAGAGCAAACCGCCCTCCAGCGAGAGCCAGCAGCTGCGGGGGACCGTGGCGCGTCAGGGGCTGACGGAGAGGGGACACCCCCCGTTCCCATCCCCTGCTGCCAGCCCGGAGCAGTCCCCCTGCCCAGCCCTGTGTCCCCCACGTACTAGCTCGATGTCCCATAGCCTTTGGTCCGTGTGAAGCCAACGGAGACTGCGACCACGAGGGCTGGCAACCCTGGAGAGGGGGAGACGAGGCTGGAGATGCAGGGGGGTAGCATTGCTGTCTGTGCCCCCGCCCCAGCATCACCCCTGTGCCAGCCCCCGTGGATGGGGACAGGGATGGGGCCCTTCTGGTGGCTCCCCGTGGTCTGGCTGGTCAGGCAGTGCCACATTGAAAGGATCAAGACACCTGGGTCTGCTTTCCTCCATTGTGCCTCAGTTTCCCCGTCTGACAACCCTGGCGCGTACCGGGGAGGGGCGCGCCGGGCCTGCCCTCTGCCCCATCCTGGGACCAGCCCTGCCAGGCTCTTACCCCATCCCAAGCACAGGAAGCGCTTCCTGACCAGGCGTGTCCGGATCCGGCCGATCACCGCCAGGTAGGACTGCCAGGCCTCCGTCAGCACCCAGCAGAAGGACGAGAGGAAGAAGAAGTGGAGGAAGGCGGCCGTCATGGTGCACACCCCCTGCGGGGATGCGGGCATGTCAGGGGGAGGCATCGCGGGACCACCACGGCACCGCGGCGGTTAAACTCCCACGTCCGAGCGAGGTTTGTGTCAACGCCACCGGCACAAAGGATTTAATCCGGAGATCGAGTTAATCCAAATCCAATCTGCTGCTGGGAGCCAGCAGGGACGAGGGGACTGGCCAGGAAGAGAGGGCTCAGACCCCACCACAGCCCCCGTGCCTGCCCGGGGACCCTGTGAGGCAGGCACGGTGGTGGCACCCACCTTGCTGAGCATCTGGGACTGGCCAACGAGGATGAGGATGTTGGAGGCCAGGATGGAGACGCAGAAGTTGAGCAGGATGATGGAGCGCTCTGACTTGATGAACCTGCGGGCAGGAGCAGCATGGGGCTGGGGTGCCAGCCTGTCCCATGTCCCTGTCCCATGTCCCTGTCCCACGCCCCTGTCCCACGCCCCTGTACGCTCAGGCGCTCTCCTGGGCCAGGGACAGTGCCAGGCAGCCCACCCGGATGCCACCAGGACTATTCTCTTCCTGTCACATTGCATTTAATGACATTGATGCTGAGCCTTTGCTGGCGCCGTGCCCCCCCCTCGCCACCCCCTCTCCCCACAGGGTCTCGTGCCCCAGGTGCTCCCCGGGTCCCCAGGTCACCTCCAGAAGGCAGCGTAGATCACCAGCAGGGTCAGCAGGGCCATGCAGGAGACAGCGCAGCCGATCATCAGCGGCACTGACGGGGTGCCCGAGGGGTCCATGGCCTGGGGGGGAGCGGGGTGGGGAGTGGCTGAGCCTGGCCCCCCATGGCTGCTCCCTGCCAACCCCCACTGGGCCCCTCCACACCCCCCCGGCTTGGGGACCCCCAGGCGCTGGAGGGGGTGGGTGCCGGCGGTGGCGCAGCCAAGGCGCCTTCCCGGGGACCCATGCCCATCTCCATGCCGACGGGGGACGCAGGCGGAATAGCAATGGGGTGGGGGGATGCCTGGGACCAGGGCTGCCCCCTCCCCCCAGTGCCCACCCCACCCCATCGAGGTGCCTGCAGACAATGCAGCCCCCGCCCATCCCCACCCTGCCCTGGGACCCCCACCTTGGCCGGGCCCCGCAGCCCAGGGCTTGCCCCCCATCCGTGGCCCGTGGCCCCAGCAGGCTGGTCCCTGTCCCTGTCCTGTCCCCTACCAGGTCTCTGGGCAGCTGGGCGAGGACGGCGAAGGTGGCGAGCTGGCGGCACTGGCATTTGGTGTGTGCTGGGAGGGTCTCCAGGGTTTGGCAGCTCTCCGTGTCCCAGTTTCCCAAGCCAGCATCCCTGATTAATGGGACCAGAGCGAGGGAGAGCAATTTGAAATGATCAAACCCACAGGCAGCCCCTCGCACCGCTCCCGAGTTAACCCTTTGCTGGCCCCTGCCTGGGGGGAGGCAGGCGGGGCGGGGGGCACTGCCAGGGGACAGGTTAATCCCCCAAACCCATCACGGGGGGTGAAGCCATCCCTGTCCTGGTTGCCCCCGCCTGCCCCGATGCTGATCCCCCTGGGGAACGGTGCAACACAAAGGCTTGATTTTTAATCATCCCACCCAGGTTTGGAGCGGGGGGGGGGGCGCAAACAGCAGAGGGAGGGGTCCAGGCCTGGGAGGAGGGGGGTGGTGGGGATGGAGGGGGCCTGAGGCAGCACCAGGGCAGACAGGAGCATTCCCAGGGACCCCCCGGCACCCACGTCCCCCCCAGCACGAGCCATGGCTCCTGCAGCAGAGATATGCTAGCCATAAAGCCAGACCTGCCCCAGAGCGGGTGACGCTGGGGACCCCTCCTGCCGTGGGGACCCCCCCTGGGAGGGGGTGCCCCGCAGTGACACTGGCCACACACAGGGAGAGCAGCCCCAGCTCCCAGCAAGGCGGGGAAACCGGGAACTGGGTCTGTGGGCCAGCTGGGGATGCAGCTCCCCCCGGGGCCAGGCTGAGACCTGCCATGCTCATCACAACCACACGCCTCTCCATCAACACGGGAGCTGTACTGGAACGAGTGACCCCGAGGTGTGGAGCACCCACAGGCACCTGGGCGGGTGGGGGGGGCCTGGGGCTGCCCCCCCCGCCCCACAGTGCCCCCTGCCCCCCCCGCCGTGCCCTACTTTCCCTGGCTCCTGCCAGAGCGCCGGGCTCCCTGCTAACAAATTGCATCTGGCAGGCTGGCGGCGTCCGTCCCTGGCGTCACGCAGAGCCAGATCAATCCCATGGCGGCACAGTTCACCCGCAGGAAGAGGGGCTCCGCCACGGGAAGGGTCTGGCCCTGCTCCCCATCCCCCGGGGCAATGGGGCAGCCCGCCCCACGCCCATTGCCCCCCGAGGAGGGCTGGCCAGGGGTCCCTGTGTCCCCCACCCCGTTGCCCCCTCACGTCCTCGAGTAGTCCCAGGTGACGCACTGCGGGTGGGACGTGCCCTGCGGACAGACGGACGGGTCAGTGCTTCGCCCCCCTGCCCTGCTCCCAGCCCCAGAGGGTGATCAGCCCGTGGGGACCTGCTTGGGGACCTGCCCGGCCCCCCGGGGGCCCCCCCCCGGGCCGCGGGGGGGCCGTGAATGGAGAGCTCCACCAGGATGAGGGGCTCCGCCGGCTTGGTCGGGGGGCGCACGGTCACCATCAGCACCTTGGAGGTGACAGCCAGGGGGGTCCTGCAGGGAGGGGCAGGGGGGGGGGGGGGGGGGAACCCCGGGGGGGGGGCAGCCCCAGCGTGCGGTACACACGGCCCCAAGAGGGTTTGGGGGGGGAAGGAGGGCGGCGGGACGGGCCCCCGCGGGGAGGGCCCCGCACCTGCCCCCACACGGGTGAGGGAACACGCACCCCCTTCCCGAGGCAGGCACGGCACACGCGGACACATGCAGGCACGGGGGGGGGGGGGGGGGGGGCAGGAGGCCGCCGGCACGCTTGCACACGTGTGCTGCCAGATGTGCACACTCACCCCCCCGCACTGCCAGATGTGCACGCTGACACAGGCGCAGCCCCAGACACACAAGCCCACACGTGTTCACATGTGCACACACGCATGCTCCCGGACCCGCACTCCCAGATGTGCATGGTCACACATGTGCACGGCACTGGACCTGCACTCATGTGCACAGCACCAGATCTGCTGTGCACCACGCACTCCTGTGCACACTCACACTGCCATGCCTCACTTGTGCACTCACTGTGCACGGCCCGATCTGCACTCACTTGTGCACACTCACACGTGTGCACAGCACCAGACCTGCACTCACTTGTGCATGCTCACACGTGTGCATGCTCACATATGGAGGCCCCATCCCTGGGAACATTCAAGGCCAGGTTGGTGGGGCTCTGAGCAACCTGATCTAGTTAGTGGTGTCCCTGCTCACTGCAGGGGGGTTGGACTAGATGACCTCTAGGGGTCCCTTCCAACCCAAAACATTCTATGATTCTATGATTCTATATGCACACACCATGCGCATGCTCACACACATGCACACCCCTGCACAGCCCCAGGTGCACACACACACACGTGCACACACACACACACGCACACGTGCACACACACACACACACACACGTGCACACACATGCAGAGCGTGCTCGCCCCCGTGGCCCCAGCCCAGCCTCACCGGCGGAGGTGAGGCTGAGCACCTCCCTGGGGATGAAGAGCTTGTCCTCGGAGCTGCGAGCCCAATCCTTCATGCCCCGGCGCCCCTTCATGGGGAAGTTGATGTCGCTGGAGACGGCGGAGACAGGTTCCCTCTGGATGCTGATCACTGGCAGGGCAGAGCAGGCGTCACCGCCGGCTCCCTGCGCCCTCTGAGCCCCCGGGCCCCCTCCGCCGCTCACCCAGGTTGTCGGTGACGATGAGGGAGCTCTGGAAGGCCTTCAGCGCGTCCCCCACCAGGTGGATGAAGTCCTCCACCACCTTCATCAGGTGCACGGAGCCGGGCGAGACCTGTGGGCGAGGGACCAGCTCCGCAGACGCTGGGATGTGTCCCCATGGTGGGGACATCCCGGCCCCGCCCCCCCCCCCACCCCCCCCCCCCGTGCCCTCTGCCACTCACCTGCTGGGCATCCTCCCACTTCTCCCGGTTCTCCGCATCCACCATGTAGCTCACCACCTGGAAGAAGCGCTGCGGGGACGGGGCTCAGCGGGGCTGAGGTCCGGGGACCGACCACCGCCACCTCCCCGGGGGGCGTCCCTCGCCGTCCCCCGCCCGCTACCTGCACGTCCTCGGAGGACGGGGTGTAGGTGGCCCTCTTGAACGTGTCGGTGACGTTGCGCAGGATCTCCACCGAGAAGAGCAGGTCCCCGCTGTAGTAGGTCTTGCGGGCCATGAGCTCCAGCAGGCTCCGCACCACTTGCGACATCCCCTCGCCCGCCAGCACCCGCTGCCCCTTGGCCAGGTGCTCCCGCAGCTTGTACAGGGGGGACACACCGGTGTCACTCGGCCACCAGCACCCTCCCCGGTAGCACTCTGTGTTCCCAAGGCCCCTCACCATGCCTGGAGCCTGGGGAAGACGCCGCTGCAGAGCTAATTGCACTAATTAGGGTAGCAGCAGGACATGGGGATCATGGTGTGTGGGGGGGTCCTGCCCATCCCGAGACCCATTTCCCAGGGACACAGGAGCACAGCTCAGACTGGGGACTGAGCTCCAGGATGGGGTCCCCATTGCAAGCCCTGCCCGGGGGGGGGGTCTGCCCTGCCTCAATTTCCCCACGTGGTAGCCAGCCGGTGAAGCAAGGCATCTGCTGGGCTTCCCTGGAGGGGACGGCAGGGGCTGGGGAGGGGGCAGGCTCCCCGCAACGGGGAGGGGATGGCGGGGGGCACCGCGCCAGAGCGTGCACCTACTGAGAGATGCAAGTATCGGTACTCGTGGGAGATGCAGCGGGCGAAACTGGGCACGCCCCAGTAGGCGACGCCGTGGGGGCTCAGCAGGCACCGGCGGCTGGCGGACCCTGTGGGGGAGAATCAGGTTTGGCGCCGGCACGGGAACGGGCGGCACTGCCCGGAATGGGAATCCCGATGCTCCGGGGTGTGGCGGCGGGGTGGGGGGGTGTTTGGGGGTGCTCGCCCCGCGCCTCTCACCCGTGGCGTTGGGGGGACATTTGTTGTAGATGATCTCCCCGGCAGCCGTTTTCTTCCAGGTCATCAGCATGACATACTCGTCCTTGCACATCTCATGGTAGGCTGGGGGGCGAGAGGGGGGGTCAGGCACAGGGCGATGAGCATCGGGGTGGCGGGGGGGGGTGGGTGCCCCATACCTGGGCACTTCTTCTCGTTGCAGGTCTTCACCTCCTCGCCGGTGCCCTCGCAGGGGTAGCCCTGCACGCCGGTGCCCTCGCACATGCGGAAGCGGCGCTGCCAGCCGGTGTCACAGGTCTTGGAGCAGAGGCTCCAGTGGTTCCAGGGACCCCACTTGCTGTCAGCTGTGGGGATGGGGACACCGTGGGACATCTGCTTGGGCACAGCAAGTGGCACCCGAGGGGACGGGGATGGGCTGCCGGACCCCAGCGGCGGCTTCCCCCCCCACCGTGAATCAAAAGCCCCGCGGGGTACAAAATCAATGATTTAAATCTCTTTCAGACGAGAGCAGCATCCCAGTGCAGCCGGCCGCCCAAGGGCTCCCTCGGCACGTGGCAGAGCCGCTCACTCCTGCCGGCTGCCGCGGCAGCCACGGTGCAGCACCCGCCTCCCTCGGCACCTGCGACCGATGCCGGGGGGGGGCCGAAGGACGAGACGAGGATGGGGTCGAAGGACAGGATGAGGACGGGGTCCATCCTTTGGCCGTACCAGTCCCCCTGCCTGGTGTCCCCCCATCCGCGGAGCCGGCCCCAGCCACATGAGCCGCCCCATGTGCACGCACGACAGCTCACACATGGCTTGCACACCGGGACCTGCGGCCACCAGGTACCGACGGGTCCCCCCAGCGTGACACAGGGGCAAGGGGACAGGAGAAATCCCCGGCTCCTCCAGCTGGGATGTGCCTAGGGGGAGCAACCAGCACGAGGCGGGGGGCGGCTGCTGATCCCTAGCATCACCCTCTGGCTCCTGCTCCCCCCGCGCCCACATCTGCTGCAGAGGGGGCTGCCAGCATCTTCATGTCACCAGCAGTGACACCACAGCGGTTTTACGGCAGATGCACGTGCTGCCGTGACGTGCACCGACGCGCCGTGCCGATGGCACGCACAGCCTCTCCCCCCGCCCCGGCTCCCCCCCCACAAAGCGCGCAGGGCCTTACTGGGACAGGTGGGGTTGGAGCACTCCCGGGCGTCGGCGTGGGCCCCCCGGCACTCGGCCCAGCTGTGGGCCGAGACGCTGCACTTGCGCGTGCGCTGCTGCGTGCCATTGGCGCAGGTGACGGAGCAGCGGCTCCAGGCGCCCCACTCCAGCCACTGCCCTTCCACTGTGGGGACAAGCGAGAGCAGTGTCAGCCCCCGCCGGCCGGCGGCCCCTCAGCTGCGTGGCCCTGGCTCCCCACGACCCTCGCCAAGCTCCCCGTGACCCTCGCCGGGCTCCCTGTGCAACGGGTCCAACCTATGGACGTGCCCCCCGGCCAACCAGCGCCGAATCCTGCCCCAGTCAGCGGGGTGACTGTCACCAGGACTGGTCCCCACACCCTAAACGGCTGCTGCTACAGCCCCCTGCACCGCAACGCCCGGCCACGCTCATGGGACCCCGGCATCGCTCTCTGCCAAACCCAGCAGCCCCGGCATTGCTCCCTGCCAAATCCAGTAGCCCCGGCATCGCTCCCTGCCAAACCCAGCAGCCCTGGCATCGCTCCCTGCCAAACCCAGTAGCCCCGGCATCGCTCCCTGCCAAACCCGCAGCCCTGGCATCGCTCCCTGCCAAACCCAGTAGCCCCGGCACCACTGTGTGGGTCAGGGCAGGTGGGGAAGGAGCGGCTGCAACCCTTCGTCACCCCAGCAGCATCTCCATGAGGCTGCTGTGGCAAAAGCCACGTGCCACAGGTGGTGCGTCTGTGCCGGAGCTGGTGCAGGGGGGGTACACAGGGTGCACCCCTCACCTCCCGCGCTCCCTCCTGCTCCTAGCCTGCCGCCAGCCTCCCCACGCTGCACATGGAGTCCCCGTGGGGATGTTGGCCCCAACATGGCATCCCTGGCCATCGCCGCAGAAACTCCATGGCCACCAGCACTGCCGCTCCTGGCACGCAGGAGGGAGGGACGGAGATGGTGCTGCCATCCACGTACAGACAGACCCTGCAGCCGACCCCCGGGGGGGGGGCCGGCTCCTCCCCGGGGGGCCCCCGGGGCCCGTGGACGTGAGGCATGGCCAATGGAGCTGGCTCTTCATCCCCGTTTCCAGCGGGGATGGGGGGGGTGCACCCCATGTCACAGCACCCACGTGCCCCTGGGCTGTCACAGGTCCCCACGGCGGTGCCACCCATCCCTCACAGCACAGAAGCCCCGCGCCGGGAGCGTGGCCCTGGCCCTCAGCCGGTGCCATCTCCGGGTGATCCCAGGGAGAAGGAGGAGCGGGGGGAGAGGGAGGTACTGACCCGGGCATATCGCGATATTGCAGGGCTTGGCCTGCAGCTCGGGGCCCTCGCAGGCTTTCCCTCCGCGCCGCGGGGCCACGCACCGCCGCGTCCTGGTCCTGGCCCCTCGCCCGCAGGTCACCGAGCACAGGCTCCATGGGGACCACTCCTCCCACGCGCCAGGAACTGCAACACAGCACAGCGCCGTCGCCGCAACGCTCCCGGCCCCGCGGGGGCTTCAGCCTCCTCCTCCTCCTCCTCCTCCTCCTCCTCCTCCTCCTCCTCCTCCTCCTCCTGGCACCCAGGGGCCCTGGGCCACCGCAGACCTCTCGTGCCCCGGGCCAGGGGTCCCCGGCTTCCCTCCACGTCCTGCTGGCACCGCCTGCCTCCCCATCACACCCCAGCCTGAAACCCCAGGGCCCTGAGCAGGCGGCGGTGCCGCTGCTGCTCTCTGCCCCGCTCCAGCCCCGTCTTGGGGTCCCAGTACCGGTGGCGCACGTCCCCCTGTCCCCACGCACAGCCTGGCTCCCCCCAGCCCACGCCGACACGCTGGGCACAGCTGCCCCTTGGACACGTCACACCCACAGGAGCTCAGCTCCCCCAGGAAGGAGTGGGGACCCGCAGGGAAAAGCCGCCCCGATGTCCCCGGAGGGCTGGGACAGGGCTGTGCTTCCTGGTATGGAAGGGAGCGGACACCTGTGTGTTTTGGGGGTGCAAAGCCCCCAGAACATCCTAGGCTTGGCCAGGGCAGCCTGGCTGCTGCTCCAGCACCCCGTGGCCCCTCCAATCCCCAGTGTCCCACGTGAGACACACGGATGCCACCACGGACAAACGGCAGGCCCAGCGAGACTCCGGCACCCCGCCTGCCCGCTCCTGCCCGGGACCGGCCTCAAGGCACTGAGCAGCTCAGGCCCCCCCTGCCCCGCATGAGTGGGGACCCCCCCACCACGCCAGGCTGGGACGATGTCCAGCCCCGAGTCCTCCGGCGCAGGCTCCAGCCCCCGCTTCTCCCCCAGAGCAAAGTCTGGGAGCCGGGGAAGCCCCAGGTTTGCTGGGGGGGGGGGGGGGGGTGGAGAGGGGCCACGACTGAGCTGCACCTAGGGCAAACCCCCCAGTGGCAGCAGCGGCGCTGGGGTGGGACAGGGCGCGGGGGCACCCCTTCCAAACCTCTCCCCTGGCTTGCTGCTCCCCATGTGGTTTCCCAAGAGCTGGTGCAGCCAGGAAGGCGAGACGATGGGGGGGATGCCAACGGGGCTGGGAGCAGCCCAGCGTGGGCAATGCCCACCCCCAGCTCCCCCCACCTGCAAGAGACCCCACACCCCAAGAACATCCTCCCCCAGCAACACGCGTCCCCACTCCCCGCAGCCGCCCACCCCTCAGCCCTTTGGGCACCCCCCCAGCGGCGGGCACCCCAGGCAGCAGCGAAGCCCCCCCCCACCCCCCCTGGTGCCCCCACGCCCCCCCGTACCTGGGCAGGTGGCCGTGTTATTGCAGGTCCGCGTCTCCCGGAGCAGCCCGCTGCACAGCGTCCCGTAGGGCGAGGAGACGCAGGAGCGCGTCCGCACCTGGGAGCCCTGCCCGCAGGTCAGGGAGCAGACGCTCCACTGGGACCACTCCTCTGCTGCCGGGTCCCCTGCGGGAGACACGGAACCTGAGAGCCGGCGACCACCCCGGGTGGGGATGGACGAGGTCCCGGGAGTGGAGCCCCCATGGGGGGCACTGCAAAGTGGCCAGGTGGCACCCACGAGCACAGGGATGAGGACAAGGTGCCGTGGGTGATGACACTGAGGACAAGCGGGGTCCACGCCACCCTCCGGATGCCTGGAGAAGGGGTAGGGGCTGAGGATCGCAGCGGCCGGAGGGACAGCACCCACCCAGGCGCAGCATCGACATTTACAACCCGGCTCTTATTAAGCTTGATGATGCCTCTGAAGCTGTTGGACAGGCCAGAGGAAAAGGCCATCCGTTTAAATTAAAAAGGAATATAGGGAGGAGGGCTCCGAAGGGGACAATTTGTCCTGGAGACAGACAGGACGCAGGGCTCCCGTGGAGGTGACAACACCCTGTGGCAGATGGGGACCCCGGGGCTGGAGCGGGTCACCCCTGGGGTCACCCCACGCTCTGCCCAGCAGCTCCCCGAGGGGGCAGGACCCCCGGGAGCACCCGAGCGTGGCCGCGAGGAGATCTGCATGCCAGGCACACAGAGCGGAGCTCCTCTCCCAGCGCCAGGGCTCATCCATCTCCCGCTCGCCTCCGAGCCCTCCAACCATAAATCAGGGGGGGCTGGGGATGGGGGAGCAGTGCGCTCAAATTACCCAGATGGATTTGCCAAATAAATACATTTGAACGAAACAATTAATGGATTTTTTTTTTTTTTTTTTTTTTTTTTTGCTTTACAACCCTCAGAGGAAGGTGTGAAGGAAAAAAAAATATAAATGGAGCAAATTAAGTCGGTCCGTGGGCAGGAAGCAAAGGGAATCGCTCCATCTCCATCCCCCCCGCCCCTGGCCAGGCACCCGCGCCCAGTGCTGCTGGTGTCCTGTGCCTGTCCCCGCGCCAGGGCGGTGCCGGTACCTGTCTGGGCCATGTAGATGGCTGGCTCATCTGCTGACCGCGGCCACTGGGTTTTCACCTTCTGGTTCTCCTCAACCGCATTGCCTGGAAGAGAGAAGGGCTCCAGTGAGAGCGGTATGGGGACAAGGATGAGGATGGGGACAGGGATGGGGACAGGGATGGGCATGGGCATGGGGACAGGGATGGGGACGGGGATGGGGACAGGCTGCCATGGGTCAAGGGGCACTGCAGGGGGGATGCAAGGATACTCAGCCCCACGCTGAGCACTGCATGGCATTCCGGAGGTCTAGGGACGGTTGAGGATGGCTGAGCGCACTCACAGCCCCCCCCAAACCACGTCACGGCTCCCCCAAAACACATCACCCCTATCACAGGGGCTGCAGATGGAGCATGGCCCCGGGGACGTGTCCCTGGTGCGGCCAGGGTGCCCGCGCCGTGCTGGGCAGAGCTGCTCGCCCAGCCCCACTTAGCAGCTTGCTGCAGTGAGGTGGCACAAATTTATGGCTCGGCTCACCAAAAATAACAAGAGATCCATCAAGAGCACTTGGCGTGAAATTAAGTGGCATGTGGAGGGCTCGGTGGGAGGTGCGGCCGCAGGCACAGGGGTGACACCTTCCCCGGCCTCCCCTGCACCCCCCGGGCCACCCCTCTGTCCTGCAGCAGGGTCCCTTGTCCCCATACCCAGGCACGGGACGCTGGCGCGTTCCCATGCGCTCGCCCTGGGCACGGCACGGCAGCACTGGGGCTGCAGCCGCTGGCAGACGCCGTGTGCCGCGGGAAAGAGTGGGGGGTCCCCTGGGAACTGCCAGTGTCACCCCAGGCATGTGGCCCCCCAAAGCGCCATGGGCACCCCGCTGCTGTGCCAGCAGGAGAACAGCCAGGGATGGCACTAGCTGCCAGCTGAGCACCGTGATGTCCCCACGGGAGGGAGGGGAGGTGACACGGGGATACCTGGCGCTGGTGAGGGAGGGGAGGTGACAGGGGGACACCTGGCGCTGGTGAGGGAGCCCCCATCGCGCTTAGGGCTGCGGCTCCCATTGCAAGGCACACAGGGTGATATACGAGCCCCAGGCAGGGTGCTCCGCCAGCACTGACACCGACACAGCGCCGTAAACCAGACCCAAATTTACGGAATTTTGCCTTCAACCCAGTGTAACCCCTGCCCAGGCCCATCCCCAGCATCCTCCTGGCCATCGCTGCCAGCGGAGCTGGGCGCCCGCAGCTCCTCTCCCCGCACATCCCGCTCCGTAGCATTGGGGGGTGCCGGAGGGGCTGCCCTGGGGGGGTCTGTCCAGCCACCGGGGTCCAGCTCCCCGCAGGGCCGCCCGCCCCCGTCAGCGGCATGGCAGAATTACGCACGTGACGGCAAGCGGCCGGGGAAAACCATAAATCCCGAGGATATACGAGGGTGCTCTCCCTGGCTGTGTTCGACAGAGACACCAAATTCAATTTCCTTCGGAGAGCACTAAATCCCCGGCTGTCACCGCGGGGCAGCTGCGGCCATCCCCAGCACCCTCCACCCCAGCACCCGTGCCTGGTCCTGCCCTGGGGGTCCCCCAGCAACCTGCATCACAGCATGGCTCCTGAGCTGCAAGGGCAGGGGGGGGTCTTTTGGGGAGCCCAGGATGTCCCCCAAGGCCAGTCATGTCCCTGCAAGCCAGCAGCCGTGGCCCCATCCCAGCATCACCTCCCCGGGGGGCCGGTTTCTGGAGGGTGCTGGGTTTGGAGCAAGGGGAGACGCAGTCCGAGCAAGCCCCAGAGCTGGAACCGCTCAGCCCTGGCGCTGCAGGCTCCGGGCCCCCTCCAAAGACCCCCACCCCCATTGCATGGCCACGATGCGCCCAATGCCACCCTGCAAAGTTTCAACCCCAGCCCCACGCTCACCCACGCTTTCTGCCCGCGCAAGACCCAGCACCGCATTGCACCGGCGTTGCATATCCCCAGCCCAACCCCCCCCCCCCCAGCTCCAACCGTGTCCCCCAGCTCCAACCGTCCCCCAGCTCCAACCGTCCCCCCAGCTCCAACCGTCCCCCAGCTCCAACCGTCCCCCCAGCTCCAACCTCCCCCCAGCTCCAACCACGTCCCCCCCACGTCCCCCCCAGCTCCAACCACGTCCCCCTGGCCCCGTGGAAGAGCTGTGCCATGGGAGGGGACAGCATGGGTGCCGGGGACCCCTGGGGGGCACCGCCACGGCTGGGAGCAGGGAGGCCATGGGCAGCAGCTGGATGGGCGCCAGCCCCCCGTGTCGCTGCGCGGCTGCGGCGCTCGGCGGAGGAGAGCGGGTGAGATCAGCGCTGGGCGCCCGCCAAGGCTCGGCTCACAGGCGCCATTCAGCCCCCCGGCGATGCCGGCGAACGCCCGGGGGGAACGCGGGGCGGGGGCCGTGCCGGCTGGCAGCGGGGCGGCCAAGGCAGCGCATTCCCCTTGCGGCTCCAGCACCGCAATAACATTGTACCTCTGGGCGCCTCCAAGTTTTAATTGAAATGTCAAATGTAATTTGGGGAAGGAGCAGGCGCTTGCACTCATGCCCTTGCAGCTGGTTGGCGTGCCGGGCTGCGGGAAGGCGGAAGGCGGCTCGGTGCCCGAGCGTGCCAGCTCTGTGGGGACCCCCCCTCCAGCGCCTGGCCTAGCATCCCCTCTTTGGGCCATGCTCGTCGTTACTGACCCCCGCCAAACCTGCCATGGGGAGGTGCAGGATCCCCCTGGGAACCAAGGGGATGGAGCATCCTCCAGCCCTGCTCCGCGCTGGCAGCCCGCAGCACCCGCTGCTCCCCAGGCATCCCTGGCACCCCGAGAACCAGCCAGGCTGAGGTTGGGGATGGCACCTGAACCTGGCGCTAAGCTCTTAATCGTCTGTGCATTTAAAGGGGAAAAAAAAAAAAAAAGAAATAAAAAAATAAAATAAAATCAGCTCAAGCAGCTCCCCTCAGGATGAGGCGATTTATAACCCTGCAGCTGTAACGGACCGGGGATTTAGGCGGGGGATCTGCCCGTAATGACATTTAGCTCCTGAAATAAATGCTAAAGCCCAATGAAATTATAGATATACCCACAGCCCGTCACCACCACCTAATCTGCTGGATAAAGACCCCACGCAGCTAAGTTGGGGATTGGTCCTCCCCATGCATCACCCGGGGCTGGCCAGATGTGCCCCAAAACCCCTGCATCACCTCACCGGGCTCAGCAGAGACGCCCCATGGGTGAAAGGAGCGCTTGGGCAAGGCGGCTCCTTGCCATGGGCAGCCCAACCCCGGCGCCCAGGGCAGGGGCAAGCACGGCTGCTTTATCTTCACTTGAGGTTCCTGCAATTCCGTAACGAGCAAATGGCTTCATTCCGCCTGGTTAATAGCCCAGCCGCGCCGTGCCGCCGTGCCGTGACATCCTGCCTGGAATAACAAGCGCCCGGGCTGCAGCAGTCAAGGGTAATTTGCCACGGGAAAGGGTCATTTTACCTGCAAATTGTTTTCCGCGTCTCCACCAATGCAGAGTGACAGGGCTCCCGCTCCGGACTTGCAGCCAGGCGAGCAGCAGCCCTGCGCGGGCAGGCGGCAAGCGAGGCCCCGGGGCCACACAGGCTGTGCCAGAGCAACCGTGGCAAACAGCTGGGGCCAGCATGGCGGGGAGCGGTGCTAACAAGGCCGGCCGGACCGTGGCCAGGGCGAGCTGCAGCTCCGCTGAGCCCGGCCATCGCTCGGGCGAGGTGCACCTGCAGCTGGGGGCACGCACGGGATTTGCACTTTGCACAGCTTCCCTGCTCCGTGCATGGTGCCCAGTTTGCACCCTCCTGCGCCGGGGAGCGTGCATGGGCAGGATTAATCCATTGCACGGCCTCCCCGCTCCATGCACCGTGACCAGTTTGCACCCTCCTGTGCTGGGAGCAGGATTAATCCATTGCACGGCCTCCCCGCTCCATGCACCGTGACCAGTTTGCACCCTCCTGCGCCAGGGAGCATTCATGGGCATGGTCTCCCTGCTCTGTGCATGGTGCCGAGTTTGCACCTTCCTGTGCCGGGAGCATGCATGGGCAGGATTAATCCATTGCACAGCCTCCTTGCTCCATGCATGGTGCCCAGTTTGCCACCTCCTGCACCAGGAGCAGGATTCATCCATTGCACAGCCTCCCTGCTCCATGCACCGTGCCCAGTTTGCACCCTCCTGCGCCAGGAGCAGGATTAATCCATTGCATGGCCTCCCTGCTCTGTGCATCGTGCCCAGTTTGCACCCTCCTGCCCCAAGGAGTGTGCACAGGCAGGATTCATCCATTGCACGGCCTCCCTGCTCTTGCCCAGCACTCCAGGATGCTTGTGCGGAGCAGGAGACTCATCCCTGGGGCTCCCCCTGCGCCCCACTCACCGTGCGGGACCTCAGGCAGGTCGAAATCGTTGGCATTCGCAGAATGCAGGTCGGTGGGGCAGCAGTCGCTGGTGGCGGGCGGCGGGGCGGGCGTGCGGGCAGCGTGCCGCGTGCCGTTACGCCGAGGTGCCGGCGGGCTCTCTACCTGGCAGCTGCAGCCGGCGTGGGTGAAGCCGCAGCGGCGGGCGCCGGGCGCCTGCAGACACTCCTCCAGCCAGCGGCAGAGCACGCTGCAGGTGAACTGGCTGGAGTTGTTGTTGTTGATGAGCAGCACCTCCACGAAACGGAACTCCAGGGCTTGGGGGGCCAGGAGGCGGGGGGCCGCCTCAGGCTCGGCCGCCAGGCAGAGCTGCACAAAGTTCTTGTCGAAATGGAGGAAGGTGAAGGGCCCCGCGGCCTCGCACAACTCCAGCTCGGCTTCCTCCTCCTCTTCCTCCTCCTCCTCCGGCCGCTGGCGGGCAGGCGGGGGGCTGGCGGCCTCGCTGCGGGGGTCGCAGGTGTAGTTGGCCAGGTAGTGGTCGAGCGGCAGCACCATGGGCGAGAAGTGGGTGCAGACCTGCTCTTCCCGGTTGAAGCGGAGGTAGAGCGAGTACTTGGTGGGGTCGGGGTTCTCCAGGGTCCAGGAGCAGCCGGAGGAGATGGTGGGGAAGAGGTCCTTGAGGGAGAAGGAGCCGTAGAGGACGCCGGAGGCCAGAGCGGAGCAGGCGCTGGGAGCCGGGTCGAAGCCCCGCGTGAGCCACAGGAGAGACGATATCACAGCCAGTAAGAGGGGACCAGCAGCGGTCATCCTATGGCATTTGCCCTGGGGGAGAGACAGACGGACAGACAGACAGATGCTTACCGAGAGGCACGCCGCGGTGGGCTCCCTGCTGTGCCAGGCTGTGGGGCTGGTACAGGAGGGCCAGCACCCCGCACTGAGCCCCGGCCGGCATGGGAGCAGTGTCCCTGCTGGTCCGTGTCCCCAGTTGCCACCCTGCAGGCAGGGGACAGCCATCGGAGACCCCTGCCCTGTCCCCCAGGCTGTGCCAAGGCAGCCCCAGGCCAGGGACCATGCAGCACGGAGCGGGGACTTTACCCCAAAACCACCAGAGCAGAGCGCCAGCTCCCACCCCGCAGCCTGCGGACCCCCACTGCAGTGACCCCCCCTCAGCTCACCCGCCAGAACCGGCTAAGCACAACCTGGGCAAGAAGCCACCGAACAGCTTTTGCCCAGGTGGGGCTATAAAAAGCCTCGTGACTACTGCTGGTGCCCTGGAGCACTGTGGGGACAGGCTGGGTGCTCGGCAGAGGAGCCCGGGGTGATGTGCTGGGTGTCCCCCCCCCACCTACCACGAGAGCCCAGCACAGGGCGAGCAATTGTTAAAGTACATGTTTCTTGGACACCGTGCCGGGTACGCAGCAGCATCGCTGTGGATAGCTTTTTAATAACTCATTAATAAAATAATGCATGCGGTGGCCTTATTAAGCGGGACCGGAGCATGGCTCTACAGACGCTGGGGCCACCGGGCGCGTGTCGGCACCGCAGGGCCAGCCTGCGCCCGGGGCAGCCCCAGGGACGGCAGGGGACATCCAGGAGGTGGCTGCAGGGGACGGATGCCATTCCAGACATTGATTTCCAAAATCACCAAGGTCCCTGCTCCCCTCCATCCCAGCCACGCATGGGGGATGCCAAGTGCTCAACACGACACTGGGATGCTCTTCTCCATCCCCAGACATCATCTGCTGCTCCCAAATCAGCCCTGGATGAGGCCCTGGGACCGGGGCATCCCCCTGCTCGTCAGGGAGGGAGCCTGAGCCTCGGCCGAGCTTGCACCAAAGCCACGACGGGCATTAGAGAGCTAAAAATAGCGCGGCTCTCATGCAACAGGCTGGCGCTGGCTCCTGCTGCCCCGGCAGCGCAGGGGCACGGTGCAGGCTGCTGGCCCCCACCAGCGGCACGCGGGCATGGGGAGAAAGGGGCTGGGATGGAGCCAGCAGGAGCAGCCAGGCCTGGGGCTGGATCCAGGCAGGACCCCCCGATGTAAGCAGGGAGATCTGGGGCAAGAGAAATCCTGCTTCCTGCAGCCGCTTCCACCCCCTGGGACACCCTGGGGAATTCAACAGGAGACACCCCCCCCAACCTGCAGCAGCAGGGAGCCAAGGGGGCCTGAAGCAGGGACCCCCATGGGCATCCTCCACTGATGCTCCTCAAGCAGCCAGCAGGGACTTGGGGTCCCCAGAGAATCACGGCCCTCCACTGCTCCAGGAGAGCGGGGATGGGAGGAGGAGGAGGAGGAAGAGGAGGAGGAGGAGAAGGAGGAGGAAGAGGAGGTCAGGCAGGGACACGCTGCCGCTCTGCAGTGAGCTCCCGGGGCTTCCCGCAGCCTGGCAGGGACACAAGATGGTGCTTGCTTCCTTCGCCCGGGAGCAGCCAGAAGGGATGCTCCGGCACTGCCATCCGCTCATCCCTCCTGCCCGGCTCCTGCCGGTGCCCAGCCTGCCTGCGTGGCTGCCGCCGGGGCAAACCACATGCCGGAAAGCTCGGCAGCACTGGGCACGGCTGGGCAGCCCACTGCCATGCCTCCCCACATTTTAAAACAGGGTGTCGTGCAAGACCCAGGCACTCCGGGCCATGGGGAGCCTCCCCCCACCCCAAAAACCCACCGGGGCTGGGGCTGCGGCTGCCAGAGAACCCGGCACTACAGCATGGCTGCTACCAAAAGCCAGGGCTCGTTAAGAGCAGATCAAATCTGATCGAGCTCATTCAGCACCAGCCCCGCTCCCTGCAGCGCTTGCTGTTGCTGCTGCAGTGAAAATATTTCACTGAGCTGCAAGCTGGGCCTGAGAAGATATTTAACATCTGGGGCACCGAGTCACCCGGCGGGAGCTGCCGAGCGGCTCAAGGAGGGCCCACCATCACCCCCTCCCTGGCACGGCGCTGAGGACCTCGCACCCCGCAGCGTGGCCGTCGGTGTGTCCCAACCCAGCCTTGCCGGGGTGCCAGGGCACGGCCCCGCTGCCCATCGCCCTGCAACGGCTTTGGTCCATGGGGAGGAAACCACCCGTCACCGGCGGCTGCATCCCAGCACCACTGGCAAAGCCTCTTGATGGGGGGGGACACCAGCTGCCCCCAGGGACCGCCTGGCTGGGCTGCTGTCGGAGCAGGCGCTGCTCCCCGGGGGTGGCAGCCGGAGCAGGGCTGGCACGCTCGCCTGCCGGAGCCCCCCGCTCCAGCCCCTTCCATTCGCCTTTGTTCCGCGTCCGGGCGCAGGGAAAGGGGGTGGGTTTTTAATCAAAGCTTTTAAAGAGCCATCACAGGAAGCCACGGTGTAGAGGCGACATCCCAGGCTGCCCATCCTCGGCAGGCAGAGCACAGCCCCTCTCCGTCACTGCCGTCGCATCCCTCCTGGCTCCGGCAACCGGCAGGATCGGACCAGGGCTCGCCTCTCCCCCGCCAGCAGCCGCGCCACGGCAGGAGGAGGCACCGCTCCGCGCCAGCCCCGCTCGCGCCGCACAAACAGGTTGTTTCCCTGAAGATGCTTCGCCTGAACGGCGATTTCGGCAGGGATCTGGTCCAGCTCCATCCCCCCGGGCATGGTGGGGACCGGCTCCTGACCATCGCACTTCTACTCTGCCACGGCCGCCCCTCTCCAGCCAGGCAAAGCCAGAAACAACCAACCAGCCCCAAAAGTGATAAACAGGCGGCACTAAACCCTGCTGGCATTAATAATCTGAGAAACGATTAATAGCAAAGTAAAGGAGATTTGGGTTTTAAGAGACACGGTTTTTAACCCAACAGTGTTCTTTTAATAGGCTGTAGAAAATATACGATCCGTGAGAATTCCTAATGCGAGGATTGCTTGGGCCAAGGGCACGAGGGTAAGGAACGGCTGGGCAGCCCTGGGTGTTGAACCACGGTGGGAACGGCTTTTCAGCTCCCTGCTGAAAGGCAGCGGCGCCTGGGGAGGAGCAGGCTGGCTGGCAGCACGGCACAGCACGGCCACGCGGCCACGGAACGGGCTCCATCCCGTGGGAACACATCCCTGCTTGCCCAGAGGTGACACCGACGAACGAAGCGCCGTCACGAGCTCTTCCCGCCGGGATAGTCCGTGACCCCTCCAATTTCCAGGCTCTTCACTAGCAGTTCAAAGGCATCTGGGAACTTCAAAGCTGACTCGGCCACCGCCGTGCTCAGCCCTCGCCACCCTGTGCCCGTCCTCCCGGCACGAGGGACCCCCAGCACCCAGCACCCAGCCCGGCCCTCGGCAGCACCAACACAGCCTCCCTGCCGGCTAATTAACGCTGTGAGCATCGCTGGGCCAAAGTGCTGGAGCAACTCCGCTGAGAGCACAGCCCCCCCGAAAATGCAGCTACCTGCAAGGCATGTGCACGCACACGTGTGTGCACACGTGGGCTCCCATGCACGCGTGGGCTCCTGTGCACGCGTGGGCTCCCGTGCACACACTCACAGGCACTCGGTGGGGAAGGGGGGAGGTATCGGTGCCGCTTCCACCCGCCGCGGCACAATCCCCCCAGGCGCCCAGGACCACACTTCTCCTCCGTGCTCCCACGTCTCCCCCTTCCCTGCGTACTCCCCCTCTCCCTCTGGCTTCCCCGGCGCGCTGCCACCACCTCTCCTGAAGCAGGCAGGCTGGCAGCAGCGCCGAGCTGTAATTAATGGTGCCGCTTTGCCAATCACTGGCTCAGCCTCGCTAGCACTGGCAAGCACAGGCCTTTTTATTTATTTTACTTAACTGCTGTTGGTAAAACTCCACTCCAAAAGCAAGGCCGAGAGACAGCACAGTGAAATCTCCTCCGGGATTAGGGATTACACTCTGCCAGGGAACAGCATGTGCTGCCTCCCCCTCTGCGGCTGTGGGGGTCCCTGGAGGCGAGCCTCCCCCCCTCGCCCCCCCTGCAACAGGGAACCCACAGGGGCTGCAGCAGCCGTGGCTGCTCCCGCCGCTCTCCCATGGCCTCTTCTGAGAAGTTTCCATGTTGCTGGCATGCAGCTCCCACTTCTCCATCAGCTCCATCCTGCCCTGGCGCCGTAGGGCAAAGGGATGGGGGGCTGAGAGCTCCAGGAGGGCTCCAAAGGGGGGGGTCCGTGTCCCAGGGGTGGCAGCAGCAAGGTGGCAGCCTGGATGAGTGCTCACGCTGGAGGGGGATTTCTGTAGCCCACCATCTGAGCCAGACCCAGATCTGCCGGGAGCCTCCGAGGTGCCCCAAGGAGAAGGGGCCCCGCTCTTGGAGGACATCAAGAACGAACAGACGGGACGAGAGCGGGGGGGACGCGATGGTCCTCACGAGCACACAGGATCTACAGAGCCTCTGACGTTTGGCAACTCAGCCAGGTGGCCCAGAGCCAGCCCCGTCCCCATTAGAGGACGGCTCTGTGATAGGAAATGAGTTTGCAGGGCCTCAGTCCAAATTCCCGTGGAGAAGTGTTGAGGCGTCACAGCAGCCCAGCCCCGAGGGCTGTGCAGGGGCTGGACCAGGGCTAGCAGCTCATCCCATGGTTCCTGCATCCATCCGGCCGAGCATCATCTTCCTCTGGGCAGGGTGACGTGAGGAGCCCATCCTGCAGCCCCCACCCAGCCTGGAGAGCACCCAGCCCAGGACACGGGGACTTGGCAGCAATGGGAACAGCCCAGGCGAAGCAAGACCCATCTTCTGGCGCCAGGGCAGAGCTCTCCACAGCCCACGGGGAGGACAGAGCCCACCGCCGCTCCCCGGGAGGAGCCTGACACCCCCAGCCCGGGCTGGGGGTGTCCTGCCAGGCAGAAGAGCCGCGCTGCCGGAGGTGCTTAGAGGCACTGGAAAGAGCAGGAGGCAGTGGGAAAGATCCGGCAGCGCATCCCAGCCCGGGCGCTGGAGCACCTCTGCCACGCAGCTGCCGGTCGGAGAGCAAGCCGCCCGCAGTGCCGGCTCCGTATCCATTTTCTCTCCAGCACAGACCAAATTTGTAGGATCCCAGCTTCCTGCAAACTCCTTGGATCAAAGCAAGGTCTGGTGACAAGGCTTGATGAGCAGCCAGGCAGGCCTGGAAGAGGAGCTGCTGCCAGGCTCTGGGCTCCGGCACAGAGGGGCTGGCACTGCCCCACGGCCAACTCCAGCATCCGCCGCCATCCGTGCCACTGGTAACGAACCCCGCTGGGGAACGGGGCACCGAGCGTCCCCAATGAGGGTGGCCAGAAAGCAGCCGGGTGAAGGTGACGGGGATGGCAGCCGTGCCACCCCGCTCCTCCCCACGGGTGCCCGGTGCGAACCCTGTGAGCCGGCTCCCTCCCCGCGAGCCCTCCTCGGCTCAGCCACCTCCGCCTTCGAGGGGGGGCGAGGTCAGTCCCAAATAACCACCCTGCCGCCCACCGGAGCCCTCCCAGCGGCACGGCTCCATGCCAGCCCCGCGCCACCAGCTCCACGCGCGCCCCCCCTCCCCCCCGGCCCCCCCCCACCCCCACTCCCGGTGGCCCCGGGTGCCAGGCGCCATCCAGCACAGGCGGCAGTGACATGACCTAGAAAAGCAAAGGGTTGTTCACACGCTGCGCTGCCGCGAGCCCTCGGCACCAACCATGCAGGCGCGGTGCACATGCCCCCTCCGCACCGGCCAGGGCTGCGGAAAAAATCTCCCCGTGCTTCAACAAGTGACCTGCGTGGGCACACACGCATGGGCACACACGCGTGCACACGTGGCATCGCTCCTGCCACGAACCCCGGGGCTCACAGGTCCCCTGGGAAGGGAAGCAGCTCCCCCCCAGATCCGGCTGCCACCTGCACGCCGCACGTGCCCACGCCAGCCCACGTGTGCCCTCGCTGCACGCCCACGGTCCCCGGGCACCGCTCGCCCCAGCGGCACGGCCGGGCGGGGGTCCCCGCAGCCCTCCACAATGGCACCGAACAAAGCCCCACGCAGGGGAGAGCCACAAAACCGCTGCGGGGCTCGGCCAGCACAGCTGCCCACGCGCCCCGGTGCCCGCCGATTCCCCGGGGCCCTGGCCAGGGGCGACGGCGTGGGGAGACCGACCCACGGAGCACCCACGCGTGCCGGGCTGGCAGCACACATGTGCCCAGGGGGGCTGGCAGAGGTGCCAGCAGGCAGCCGGGCGCCTGGGCCTTGCAGTACGCCGCCGGGCCCGGGTGCCCGGTGCCCGGCGACACGCAGGCCCACTGATGGCTGCGGAGGGACCGGCGCTACGGGGGGGGGGGGGGTTGGGGGGGGAGAGCGGCAGCCCCGGAGGAGGAAGGGCAGCCCCGGTGCCCAGCCCGCCCCGCCGCCGCCGCAGCCCCGCGCAACTTCCAGGCAGGGCCGGGGCCGCCCCGCCGCCCGCCCCGGGGCCCCGGCAACCCCCGCCCCCCGGGGTTGGCCGGGGGGGGGGGGGGGCGGAACCGGGGCTCTGCCAACCGGCAGCACCGGCCGCCGCATCCCGCATTCCCGGCGAGCTGCCCGCCCCCGCTGCGCCGCGGCGGGGAGGCGGGGGGGGGGGGGGGAGCGGAGCGCACCGCACCTCGGGGCTCGGTGCCCCGGGAGGGGTGGGGGGGGGGGGGGGGGGGGATTGTCGGTGAACCGGAGGAGGGGGGGGGGGTCCCCGCTCCCCCGCCGCCGCCCTTACCTGCGCTCCGTCAGCAGTGCGTGTAGCCCCGGCGCGGCGCGGCGTGCAGCGGGCTGGCCATCCCCGAGCGGCGGCGGCGGCGGCGGCGGCGGCGGCAGCCGGTGCCCGGGCGCGCCCCGGGGAGCGCGGCGGCGCGCGGGGCCGGCAGCGGGCGCGCGGCGCGCCGGGCCCCGGTGGCGGCGGCGGCGGCGGCAGCGGGGCGGGGGGGGGGGCGGGGGCGGCGGCGGCGCGCGCGGCTCGGGCACTTGCTGCACGCGCCGGGCGCGGGGCGGTGTGACAGCGGCGGGCATGGCGGGGAGCCTGCGCGGCGGGGGGGGGGGGGTGGTGGTGTGTGTGCGTGTGTGCACCCCCCCCCCCCCCCGCTGCCCCCCCGCCGCGCCCCCGGCGTAGGGGGGGGAAGGTGACCCCCGGGATGCTGCAGCGCCGGAGGGAGCGGGGGGGGGGGGGGGGAGCGGAGGGGCGGGATGCGGTGTGCACACGCACCGGGTGCGGTGCTGCTCCCGGGGGAAAAGGGGGGGGCTGCGGGGGTCCACACGCACCGGGTGCGGTGCTGCTCCCGGGGGAAGGGGGGGTGGGGTGCGGGGGTCCACACGCACCGGGTGCGGTGCTGCTCCCGGGGGAAAAGGGGGGGGTGCGGGGGTGCACACGCACCGGGTGCAGTGCTGCTCCCGGGGGAAAGGGGGGGGGTGTGCAGAGGTGCACACGCGTGTGTCAGTGGTGCAGGCATGGCTGGGGGCTGCGGCTGGCGTGTGTGCACGCCCGGGCCACTCGTGCCTGCACGCGGGGGGGTCTGTTCACGCTCGCTGACGCATGGGCAGTGCACGCGTGCACACCGGTGGGTGCTGGGGCGTGCACACGCGCGTGCGTGGCACACCCCTGGGCAGGATGCACGCGCTCCCTGCCAGCAGCCCTGTTGCGCACACGTGCAGGCCTTGGCTCGGCGTGTTTTGCAAGGGAGAGCTGCGGGGTGCAGGGAGACCCGGAGCAGCAGCACCGGGTGTGAAATGGAGCTGGCACACCCCACGGTTGCACAAACGTGGCCCTAGGGCGTGTGACACGGAGGATGTCAGACTCCCAGAGCCACGGTGCTGGTTGGGGGGGGGGCTGCAGAACTGCAGTTTCACGCGTGAAAGCAGTGAGCGGATGGGATAAACTCGAGCATCTTGGTGGTCCATGGGCAACTGAGAGCAGCCGGCACAGAGGCTCCACTGCAGCCCGGATCCTGCCCAGGGCAGAGCCCACCAGGAGCAAGGGGAGCTCTGGCTTGGAGGGGACAGGGCGTCACCGCCACCGAGCCCCAGCCCTGCAGCAAGGGGCCCAGCAGGATGCAGCACGGCCTCGCTGCCACGCTGCGGGAGCAGCACAGCTGGAAATGCAGCGTATTCCCGTTGGCCGCCTCTCCACCTCTGCCAGCCGCATCCTGCCCGGTGCTGTGTGCGCTGTGCTCAGCCCCAGGCAATCCACAGATCTGCGGGCAGCCCCTTGCAGCCTCCATCCAGGGCTGGGCGCGACAGAGGCAGAAACCTAGTAGCAGGAGGCACCACTGCTCAGCACCCTGGAGGTCTGTAGCTCAGGACCAGCCTTAACCCAGCCCCGCACCACTGGAAGTGCAGGCTCGTATCCACCTGAGACCTTTGTGCGATTCAGCTCCCTCCCTCCCCGGCGTTCCTTTTTCCCAGTCCTCCCCTGCAGCTGCCAGGGCCCAACCCGGTGTCCCCAGACAGACACTCAGCCCCTCGGGGTCAAGGCTGAAAGAAAGCACACCAGCTTTTCAGGCTGTTCTTTATCCCGGGGAGAAAAGCATCATTAGCTCAGACATATCTGGAGGATATTCCAGAACCCGTCTCTGCAAATACAGATCATTGCAGTGGCTGCAGCTTAGCAGAGCGGCGACCCCAAAGCCACGGCCCTCTGGGTCACGCTCGCTGCTTCCCGCGAGGTGTTTGCTCCCGCAGCTGAATGGGTCTGCACGCTTGATATACTTCCAAATTTCCAAAAGGCACCGCTTGTCACCAGCTACCGCTGCCCTGCAAGCGACACGGGATGCGATGCAGGATGCGATGTGGGATGCAACGGGGGATGTGATGCAGGATGCGACATGGGATGTGATGCGGAATGTGATGTGGGATGTGACGCGGGATGCGATATGGGATGCGATATGGGATGCAATGCAGGATGCGATATGGTATGTGATGCAGGATGCGATACGGGACGCGATGCAGGATGCAACGTGGGATGTGATGCAGGATGCAATATGGGATGCAATGCAGGATGCAACGTGGGATGTGATGCAGGATGCGATATGGGATGCAATGCAGGATGCGATATGGGATGCGATGCAGGATGCGATATGGGATGCAATGCAGGATGCGATATGGGATGCGATGCAGGATGCATGGGGATGCGATGCAGGATGCAACGTGGGATGCGATATGGGATGCGATGCAGGATGTGACGTGGGATGCGATACGGGATGCGATGCAGGATGAACTGCCTACGCATTGCCCGTGGGCTCTGCCCTGGCTGCGACATGGCGCCCCGGGCCAGCCTGGCTCACATGGCTCTGTCCTTGCAAGAGCCCCATGCCACCAGGCTGGCCACGACCCATGGTCATGCCCGTCACGTCACCCCATGCCTGCTGCCACCCTTCCAGCGAGAGACTCCTCTCCAGCCCCCCGTCACCCCCCACCGCTTCAGGCAGTATCTCCAAAAGGCTCCCCTGCCCCAGGTCGGACCCTGCCCGTGGCGAGGAGGGGCTGGAGGGCTCTGGTGCTGGGGGGGCTGAGCTGTGGGAGCCGGAGGCACCCACTGTTACCAGGACAACTGGGTGCTCTCTGTAGCTGCTTGTTGCTGCTGCATCCCCACAAACTTTCCCCCAGCCACAGCGTGGGCTCTGCCACTGGCTGTGCCCCCAGCCCAAAGCAAGGCAAGAGGGGTGCTCAGCCCCCCCTCTTCCCCAGCCTCTTGGGCCAGGCAGCACTCGGGAAGGCGCTGGAGCCCCCCCAGCCAAAATGAAGCATCTCCCTGGCTGATTGGAGCGAAGGCCTGGAGCCCCCAGCATCCTCCTCACCCCCGTGAACTGCTGGGATGTGGGGAAAACACCGATCGGGGGCTCAGCCTCCCCGGTACCCGCAGATCTGGGGGGCTGGGTGTCAGCACACGCAGAGCAGCTCGCAGGGCGTAATTAGAGCAGCACCCGCCTGTGCGGAGGTTGTAACGCCGGGGCTTTGCCTGCTGGATGGGAATTAGCCTGTCCATTAAGGCAATAATAACCCGCCAGGTTGACACAAGGTTCCCGGTGCCGCCACGATCATTATGCAGGAGCTGCTGCCGTGGCTAACAGCATCCACCGGTGCGGGCACCGCCGGGACAGCCAGCACCAGGCAGGGACCGGCCGACCCCCCCCCTGCATCCGGGGGCTCCCGAGGCACTGGCACTATTGCATTTCCAACACGGGGCGCTTATTTCCCCTTCATTTGGCACAGAAATCAGGGGCAGGGGAGAGTCAGGGAGGTGGCAGCTACCCCATGCCCAGCCCTGGATGAGGGTTCAGGGAAGGGAGCGAGTCCTGCTCCTGGCCAGGGGGCACATGGGAATGCTGCAAGCAGCCCCTGAGCTCCCGATGGGCCCGATCCCCGGGGCTCGTCTCCCCCAAGCAGGGCACGGAGCAGCAGCTTTTCAGAAAGGCTTAGCAGGAGCATCTCTGCTCGGACCGCGGGGGAGACAGGAGCAGCAGGCAGCCCCTGAAGCAGCCGGTAACCGCAGCCGCCTGCCTGAATCGCTTCCCGTAAACTTCGCTGCGAATCGCGCCAGCGGAAAAACAAAAGCAGTGAGAAAGAGGGAAGTTTGGTTCACAAGGTGATCCGCCCTAATGGGAAGAGGCAGGAAGCGCCGGCAGAGGAGCCCTCGCCAGTCGCTCGGTGCCCATCGCTGGGACAGAGGGACCGGCCCCGCACCGCCTGCCCGCGGCCACTGCTCACCTCCGAGGAACCTTCCTGTGAAGTTCTCTGCTAGTGGTGACCCAGAGAAAAGCGAAGAAAAAAAGAGCAAGGGAAGCCAGCTTGTGCGATGCGCACAAGAGGAAGGATATGAATAAGCGCTGAAATAAATCCCACTTTAGGGTTTGTTACGGACCGAGGAGCCCTGCCGCGGCAGCGCAGCCAACGGCTGATCCCAAGCGGCTCCCAGACCTACGGACGCAGCCGTTGGGCCCAGGAAGCTGGGTTTTGGTTTCAGCTCAGCATCTTCGTTTTGATTTTTCCAGGCACTTCGTGTGCTGAAGGATGGACCAGGGCTGATCCCACGTCCGTCTGCGCCAATGCAGAGATGATGCATTGGCATGAGGCAAGGCAGCGCGAAGGACTCGAGGCGCTGGGCCAGGCATGCTGGGAGGAGTTTCTGGGAAAAATTGGGAGAGTTTCTGCCGGGTGAGGGTGCAGGGGCTGCCTTCTGGACCCGCGGGATTAAGGGACAAGCACAGCATCGCTGGGGAGCCGGCATGCGGGACCCCGGTGGCGTTTGCACCTCCAGGTCTTCGTGTACCAGAAAGCAGCCCTGCTCTCTCCCTGGGCTTCGGCGAGGGTAAATCCCTCCGGATCCCAGCGTGCTGGGAGATCTGGAGCAGCCTGGCAAGGAGCAAGATCTCCCCCAGCCCTGCCTGCCTGCCCACCCCCAGCCCTGCCCGTTCCCGCCGCTGGGCTGCCCGCAGCCGCCAGCCACTGGAGCCGTTTCACCGCCCAAACCAGCAGCGGTAGCCGGATCACGCCTGCACACGAGCAACTGCTCAGGAGCAAGAAACTTTGCATAAATATTCATCTTGATTAATATACATGAGGGCTGCAGAAAGCCTGGCTGAAGCCGTCGGCAGGGATGTTATCTCAGCTGCTCAGTCTTGCAGGAGCGGTGTTCAACGCCGACACCTGATGGGTTTTCACAGCAGGAAAACCCAGAGGTTGGATGTTGGGAAGCTGCTCGGCCACGTCCCCCATCCCCTTCTCAGAAGGGGAGGTTAGCACCTCCAGGGGCCTCTCCCCCAGAGGGCTGGAGCCCCAGTGCCTCCCAGTAAGCACCGAGCTGGGACGCGGAGGCTGTGGGAGAAGAGGGCGATGCCGGGCTGCACCCCAGGGCAGCTGCCCCGGTCGCTCTTTTCCTCGGGTGCTGCCTGCTTAGCACCGGTGACAGCCCTGCAGAGGCACAGGGACCGCAGCCACGAGCAGTCGGTCCCTGCCATGGCACGGTGGTGGCACTGAGGCCACCGTGCCAGCGCTCCCCACCCCCGGAGCGTGCAGGGAGATGGATGTGGCTGTTTTCAGCCCCCGCCGGGGGGGACATCGAGGCAAGGGCAAAAGGCCAGGCCCAGGGCTGCTGGGGGAGGTGGTGGCAGAGGCAGCAGCTCGGTCCCAGCCCCATGGGAGCTGCGGCTCAGTGATGCCGGAGCTGGCAGGGCCAGGTTACACGCAGCTCCTCCGAGACCCTGCCTTTGTCACTCCGCCAGCAACCCAGGGCATAAACAAGTGCCTGACATTTCCGCACCGCCGCCAGGCCCCTTGGATAAAAGCAGAACATAATTAGCAAATTAATCAGGAGACAATAGGCGGGGATCTAACGCTGCTGAGCTGTCATTTGCTCCACACGGAGCTGACCCTGGGCATGTTCGGGGCCAGGCAAGCCGGGGACGGCTGCGCTCGGAGAAAGGGCGGTCGCGGTCCCCATGTCCCCGCCGGGCTCGTGGCCCCTGCCACGTCCCCTCTGCCTTTGCACCCGCGGTAGCCGGCGGGGCAGGAGGGGTGGCTGGCATTTCATGCCCTGCCAGGAGCCTGGGAATGAAACCTTCAAAGGGCAGCACCTTCCCCGCTCATGAGAGCATTTAAAACCCGTGAATCACAATGAATTTGCATTCAGCTTATTAGACGCCCGGCAAATACAGCGAACCTCGTTCAAACACATTTCAGTGATAAAATGATATTGACTCTGAGTAATTAAAAATCATTTCCATATTCAAATACGGCTGATTGAGGAGAAATGGCTTCCTTTTAATTGCCTGGAGGGGAATTATCAACTTTTGGAGCGTGCAGCCCGGTAAATGCGTCTTCACTTGGCAGCCTGTGAAAGGCCCGTTGAGGAGGAGGAGGAGGAGGAGGAGGAGAGGAGGAGGAGAGAAGGAGGAGGAAGAGGAGGTATAGGAAGAGGAGGAGGAGGAGAGGGAGGTGTAGGAAGGCTGGCACGCAGGCAGCGCGCGGGGCGAAGGTGAGACCGGCGAGGCTGAGGAGCCGGGCAGACCCCGATGCCTGCAGGAGGCTCTTCCCTCACCTGGTCCTCAATCCCGAAATGATGCCCTCCCTCCTCCCTGCTCATCCACCGGGTCTTCTTGGGGAAATGCATCCCCCCCCAGCCCCTGTGGCAGCAGGGTTACAGGCTGCACCGTGCCGGGGGTGCTGGATGGCCCCAAATTCCCTGTTGCTCAGGATGGGATGCTCTGGGTGAGCTTTGAGCAGCCCCAATCCTGCACAAGCCCACGGCAGCGAGAAGGGCAGGGACATGCCCCAGCACCGGTGACAGCCCCGCAGCACCAGTGACAGCCCCACAGCACCGGCGACAGCCCCTTGCCACCCACCTTGGGCATTTGTGAGGGGCAGGGGAGCACCCAGAGGCTGTTTCATCACCAAAATATATCCCCTCTCCAAACCCCCCCACCGCAGCCGAGCTGCCACCAGCACATCCCCTCCTGCACCCCCAGCCGCCCGAGTGCTGCTGCCCCATCACTGCCATTGGTGTCCCCGGAGTCCCAGATGGGACAGCGAGGCTCCCCAGGCACAGAGCTCTTCAGGCCACATTTCAGAGCCCCGCCAGCACCTCCCTGCACGATTTTGGCCTCCGCTCGGTTTCCTAGGGAAACCAGGCTGCAGCTCGGCTCAGCCTCCACACACGTGGGTGCGCACGGGGGACGTGGGCGTGTGCAGGGGACATGGGTATGCATGGGGACAGGGGTGCCCCACACCCTCTGTCTCCCCTCCCGGCTCTCGCTAGCACAGTGACCCTCGGTGCAGAGCATGAAGCCTCCCAAACGCCCGAGGCGGGGGCCGGAGTGGAGCGGAGCACCCGCTCCTGGGTGCCCCTTTAGCAGGGGTCCCTGTGGAGCAAAGCTGTTGGGGGGGATGAGGGTCCCACACCATGAGGATGCTCCGTGCTGCCCCACCAGCCCCAGCCCTTGGGCATGGCTGGGGGTGCTCAGCACCCAGCAGAGTTGGGTCTGGCGTGCCCGGGGCTCCATCCCTGGCTGTCCCCTTGCCCCGGCGGCACGCGCCCTGCTCCCCGGTGGCACGGCCGCTTCCATGCTCAATTGTCCTTTGAACAGATTGGAAAGCACACTCGCTTTGCTCTCATCGATCCCCTCTCGCCTGGAGCTGTCGCTCTCTCCGTGGGGATGGACCACACCGGTGCAAAGCCCCGTGCCCCATGTCCCCAGCTACAGGGGACACATAAGAACCCCCCAATGTGCATGCACCCAGACGGATGTGCAGCACCTCAGGGCGCATCCAGAGCCCGGTGCTGGGCCAGGGAGGCTGCGTGGGCAGAAGGGAAGGTGGGAGGGGGGGTTAGCCCGCTCTGCCTCAGCCCCACTCGTTACCAGCACCCACGTGCTCCTCCAAGCGAACTTTCAGTCCCCGATTTGGGCAGAGGGGCCACCACCATTAGCATCAAATGGCTACTGCGTCCCATTCCCCCACAACCTCTGCAAAAAATGCACCTAAAGGGACCGTCGGCAGGCAGGATGCTCCCCTCCACAACCAGAGGGCCAAGGAAGAGGCAGGAGAAGGCTCCTCCGGGAGCAGAGGTGCAGTCAGGGGGCCATGCATTGCCTGCCAGGGGTTGGAGGAGCCGGCAGCAAGCCAGGCAGCTCTGCCTCCGCACGGGCTCTGCACCAGGACGGCCGCCGGGCCGCCGGGGGTGCGTGGGTAGCGGATCAAAGGCAACGGATGTGCCAGCGCCAGCTTCCAGGCTGGCCGGTGGGTGGTCATTAAGCTCACGCTGATGAATTTTCCAGCCGGGGTTGCTGTGATGAACCCAAGGAAGGTCCTTCCCTCCCCGGCATCGCTCCGGCTGCACAGCCGGTCAGAGCACACAACCCCAGCTTGCAGACAAGCCGCTGGCGTGCGGGGCACAGGGGGCCCCGGGAAGTTTTTGGAGGCTTTTTTTTTTTATTATAATCCACAGCCAAAGGCACTAAATGTGCTTGAAAAGCATCAGGGAGAGCCCAGGGTGCTCCTGTGGCTCCGGGAGCTGAGGTTTACAGGGACACCAGTCCTGAGAATGGGGATAAAGCCAGGCTCGTGGGTACCACGGATCGCTCGCAGGAGTTGCCGATTCCTTCTGACCCCCTTCATCCCGTGGGGTTTCAGTCCCGCATCCCCCATCTGGGTACCCTGTGCCACCACAGGAGCACCACGGTGGGAAGGGGGTCATGCCCAGAGGGACCCCCCAGCACTGGGGTCATCCCCCTCCTGCCATGGGATGCTCGCCCTGGCACCCACTGCTTGCAAGGGAGAAATATTGAAGATAAAGCCGCAGTCAGAGGAATTAAAGAACCATAATTAAAGAAAATTTTGCAGCATGTTGAAGACAGAATAGGATCATTGTGTTTGCCTCCCACATCCCAGATGGATGCACGAGGGCTGCAGACAACGTCGGAGCATGTGGGGAAGAAGAGAGGAAGGGAGTGAGCTAGACCGGGACGTGTGTGAGCAGAAATTGAATTTTTATCAGTTTCTATGTAGATTGTGTTTATTCATCTGTCTCCTATCCATCTCCCCCTGCATCTCCCTATTTCTTTTACAAAATTACTTTCCTCCTTTGGCCTAATTTTGTTTGTACAGATAGCAGCTGCTTTCTTCCATTTCAGCATAAAAAATATCACCGTAAATGAGGTGCCATATATCCCCGGCAGAAGTTTTAGCAGCTACCCGGAGCACATTAGCCTTTTGCTCCTGCAGGGTCTCATTTCCATCACAAAAAGCTAATGCTTGCTGCCTGCCCTTGCAGAAGAGGTTCCCGCCACCTCTGCCACCGCCTGTGGCTGCAGGCCCCAAGGGGGCCAGGCTGAGCCCTGGGGGTGGCAGAAGAAGGGTGAGCTGCCCCCAAACTGGCCCAGGTCCCCAGGTGACACCCTCCTGCTGCAGGAGTAGCACCCCGCACCAGGTGGGTGCTGCTCCCCTGCGCTGGGTGCTGGCTGGCACCCCGGGGTGCTTCTGCCCGTGCCACCCTGGGCTCACTCCCCTAATATTTATTAAGGGTCCTGCCACCGGGGGTGGATGGAGCTGGGATCATCTGGAATAAGGGTGTTTTTTTCCCTGAGAGCTATTCTTGGCAGTACCCGTCACTCGGTCTCTCCCCCCACGCCACCGTCAGAGCCGGCTTCTCCGGGAAGGTTGAGGAGAGAGGCGCCAGCAAGCCCGGAGCAGAGCCTCGGGGTGCTCCCGAAAACCAGGAGACCTGGAGGGAGGCTGGCGGCCAGGCGGGACCCCACATCCCCAGCCAGGACCTGACCCCCATGTCCCTGGGTACCACTGGGGAGAGCATCCCACCTCGACAGCCAGCACCTCCAGACCCATCCCTCCCGTACCACAGATAACCCAGGACCAAGCTGGGCACGTTTCTTCCACGCACAACCCCCCCGATAACAGCCGCTCGGTCCCACAGAGCCGGAGAAACCTTCCCAGTGAGCCCTCAGTCCAGCCAGTAACTGCTGGGGAGATGAAGCCAGCTTTGCCCCAGGGATGCTTCCCGGGGAGAGGTGCCTGGGAGGACTTTGCCATCAGTGGGGGAGAGGAGCCGGAGGCTCCGTGCCACCCTCCCCTGCGTGGGGAACCGGCCACTCTTCGTGCTGCCTTATCAAACAAAATTGCTTTGTGTTGTGCCTTGCATTAGGGAAACTCAGCTGCGCTGCATGATTGATTCTCCCCCAGGGTCCACCATTAAAAATGTATGGAATTACTCATGCAAAGTCCCACTTACACATGGGTCTTTTGTGAGGACATTAAAATACCAGCGTTTGTCAGTCACTTACCCACTGTTTGCGATTTGCTCCCATTTATTATCATGAACAAACCGGCATTGATTCTATTTTCGACTCCTTACGCGTCACGCTGAGCTCCCAGGCTCCCCGGCAGGGCGGCGCGTGCTCGGCGCAACGTGGACCTGGCCCCCCCAACCGGTACCCACCGGAGGCACGGCCCCCCCGGACCCCTCTGCCATGGGCTTGGGGCAAAGCAGGGGGAGCATTGGGATGCTTGAGGTGGGAAGGGGCTTTATCCCTGGCCAGGATCCGGGCTCTGCCCCAGCCCCTGCCCAGCGTTCCCTGCATCCCTCCAGGCCAGGCTGGATGCAAAGGGTGCCCAGCCCATCAAGAAGCCGGCGTTGCAGCAGCCGGCTCCTGCTTGCATCCCAAGCTCCTGGAGCCGGCGGGGGGAACAAGCAAATTTACACACATGGCGCAAGGAGGCGAAGGAACGCAAAGAATACAATATATTGTGTTCACCCAGTTCCCCTCGCTGGAAGGAATGGGTCTGGAATCACATAACGTTTCCCCTCTGCTCTCAAAGCATTTCAACTTGTAATGCATTTCCCTCCCCGCCTGAGCACCTTGCGGAATCAAAAAGACAAATTTCCCAAGGCTTCAAAAGCTGCTGAGAGCCACAGCTTCGTGCTTCAAAACCATCACTCATTTACCAAACAGCCTCAGCTTTCAGTGGCTCCTGCCCTCCCTCGCCGTCCCCTCCTCTCCCATCCCAAATCACAAATCAGCATTTTCCCAGGCTCCGGGTGAGGGTGCCAAGCCCAGGCGCAGCCCGCGAAGCATGGGGAGACGTGGCACAGTGCCTTCCCCTGCCCACCCTCCTGCCAAGGGGGGCCCCACAGCCCAAAAAGCAGAGGAGGATTTAAAGCCAGGCAGGTTTGGGGGCTCCGGCTGCAGGGAAGGGCATGGGAAGGCTGGATCCAGGTGGCAGAGGGGAGCCTGGCGCAGGTGAGGATGGTGCCATGGTCCCCGTGAGCAGCACCCGACGCAGCAGCGACGCCTTTAGCACCCGCAGGGATGCCACCGCCGGCCACCGGCCCCCGACCCTCGGCCAGGGCTGGATCCTGGCAGGAGACTGTGCCGATACGGAGGCAGGACACGTTCCACCACATCGCCCGGTAATTGCATCTCCCAAAAAGCAATTACCATGTAACCGACCCCGCGGCTTCGGAGGTGAGACATTATTTATTTACCCGGTAAGGAGGTGGCAGCCCTGGAAGGTCCCCTGGCACCGGGGCAGGGCACTTAACCCCCTGTTAGGCGGCCGTGCTGTGCCATGCCGTGCCAGCGACACCCACCCCGGCCAGGCAGCCTCATGCCGGAGGCCAGGGCAGAGCCCTGCACCAAGCTCCCTCACATGCCATTGCTGTGCCTCAGTTTCCCTTCCCTGCTTATATACTATATGTGCTCAGGGCAGAGCCCTGCGGGGCGCCGAGCCCAGTGGGATGCCAGCACACCCCTCCCCAAACATGGAGTTTGCTGGCGCTGGTCCCCCCGTGTTGCCCCGTCCCCATTTCTGTCCCAGCAGTCGGTGACAACGCGCCAACGCCGCGGGCAGTGGCTGGGCCCAAGCAGGTGGAGGCGGTGGGAACAAATCGGCACCAAGTTTCAGGTGACAAATCCTAAAAATGGGTTGACGGGGGTCCCAGCGCCTGTCGCCTCCTGGGCTGCAAAGCTCAAGGAGATGCACGCAGGGTCTGTCCGTCCCCGATGCCAACCCGTGGCACCGGGCCACGGCAGAGGCTCCGTGGGAGGACGGGGGGGTCTCTCCTCCCTGCACAACCCCAAACAGGGGGGTTTAACCCCAAATGCTGCTCCCCAGGCAGGGGCATGACTGAGGTCCTGCCCTACGTGTCCTGCTGGAGGCTTGCAGATGAAAATGCATCGTCCGGAGCTTGAGGCGGCAACGGGAAAATAAAAAACCCAACAAAACCCAACAAAACAAACCCAAAGCTGATGCTTCCCTCCAGGAGCGAAACAAGCGGCGATGTCGAAGTGAGGGATGCCGCTTGGTTACAGCGGCTCCAGCAGACTTTGTTCATTTTGACTTTTTGCAGGCAGGGAAAATCAAAACATTTCCCAGCCATCAAAATCCCCACACGGGAGCCATCAGCTCTCTCCAAGCCCCAGCTCCCCGGCACGGAGCCAGGTGGGAGGCACAGGCCCCTTCCCTCCATCCCAGTTTTCCCAATTCCCCAGGAGAATTGCATCTACATGCCGACCTCCCGGAGGGAGCAACCCAGCAGGCACCCACGGCAAAGCCCCCACGGAGCAGCATGGCCAGCAGCAACGCGGCCCCATCCCCACGGGGTCCCCCCGTGGTCCCCAGCACGGGGAGGGGACCACCCCATTGCTCCCCCCAAGCACCCCCTGCCAGCGGGCGCCGAGGTCAGGATGGCACCGCCAGCCCCAGAGCTGGCTCCAAGCTGCATGGCGAAGCAGTGCACGCAATTAGTAAATTAATTATCGAGCGGTAACGGAGATTTCATAGCTCGGAGCTGTCACATCAACAGTGTTTTGTCAACCGAGATGACGACTGGTAGAATTATTACTGCGGTGCTGGGGCTGAAAAAAGAGGAGAGAGAGACTTGCAGGGAGAGGGAAGGATAAAAATATAGGGAAGAGATAGGAAAGAACAAGATAAGTGGGTTTTGTTGCTAATGGAAGCTGGCACAGGGACAGAATTGCAACTATTATAAGACAACACACTACACTACTAGTGGCTCTGAATGATCCTCTTAATTAACCACCAGCACAAAAGGAGCCCCTGCCCACCTCCAAAAAAACCCAGCGTCACTGCTGGAGGAGCATGCGCAGCCATGGGAAACACCCATGCACCCAGGCCAGGACCCCGAGTCCCAGGGTGCTTGACAGCGAGCGGGTGGGGATGCTCGGAGGGGATGCTTGGAGCCGAGGGCAGCAAGCCCTTCGGATCCCGGTGTGGAGCAGCCCTGGACACTGACAGCAACCTGACGGCTTTGCCTTCCCGTTTGCCGAGCAGCTGCATTTTGCACCGCAGCAAACGCCAGCGCCCACTGCAGCGTGCTGGGCTGCAGGGATGTGTCCGCTGGGGACACGCGCAAGGGTGTGCCCAGGTCCCTGTCCCCTCCTGCCACCCCAGCCAGGGCTGGGAAAGGCGAGGGACACAGCGTGGCATGGCCTAAAGCTGGCAGCGACGGGCAATTCTCCTGGAGCATCCGGAGCCAGTGACTGCAGAGCAGTAACGCTGGGCCGTGATTTCCCTTCCCCACCCTGCCCTGTTTCCTCTTCATTTTTCAGGACCAGATTTAAGCTGCGTATCCAATAATATATAAAAATAACACCCTGCCCTCCCACTTGGGAAATTGATTCCTTCGCTTCCCACCCGTCTTGGGCTTTAAATAACCCCATGTAAATGCAGATTGTGCTGCCTCCCTGCCACCGCCTGGTGCGGAGCCGGTGGGTGCGTGGCCATGCTGGGACCTCCACCCGCTCCTCCGCTCCAGCCCCAGGGAGGGAGAAGGGAACGGGAGCAGCTGCCTCCGATGAGGCCCCCGCCATGCCCTGATGCTCCTTCCCAAACTGGGCACTGGCCGCCCCAGCATGCCCGGGATGGCGCCGCAACCGAAGGCCGCCCTGCCCAGGGTTTGCTGCGGGAAGCCAGGCACAGACCAGCCGGGGCAGCGGGGTCTCCTCCTGGATCCGAGCCCCCTAACCCCCCGCTGGACCCCTCCAGCCCTGTGGGTGCAGCCCCCGGTGCAGGGGCCAGTCCTTGCACGGGCACCCAAGGAGGGACGCGTCTGCTCCGTGTCCCCGAGCATCGGCAGCAGATGCTGGGGTGGGGGGATTAGGAGACGTGGGCAGCATGGCTGCGCCCTAGTTTTTCAGGGCAAAATCTGGAGGGGGAAGCAGAGCTGTTGTGTGAGCAAATACAGCATCTGTGCCGACTGGCAGAGCTCACACCCACGGCCCCAAGCCTCCCCGTCTCGGAGTGAGCCTTACCCAGCCCTCCCCGCACGCCAGCACCTGCAGCAGCGGAGAGAAACCAGACCGGGGGAAGAGGGAGCACGGGGGAGAAGGAGCGGGATGGGAGCCTGCGGCCGTGGGCAGGGATTTAAGGGTCGCCCAGGGCTCTCAGCCGCCTCGCAGGGAGATTGGGGGGTGGTGCAGACCCAGGGGCATCGTGAGCCAGGCAGCACCAGAGCAGGGATCGAAAGTGTCGGCATCGGCAGCAGCTACGTATTGTAACTTCTGATGGGACGTAAACATAATGATGGGTTTGAAGAAGGCACCGCAGGGCTCCTGGAGGGACCTTTGCCAGCTTCTCAAAGTGCTTAATTCCTTCCCCTCGGCAGCCGCGGGAGCAGCCGAGATTCATGGCAGCGCTCCTGAAGTATCCCCCCTCGCCGCATGAAGAGGAATCGACTCCACACTGCCGAGCTCTGCCGCTACAAGAGATCTGAGCCCCCGTTGCAGGGCTGAGCCTGGTGCCCCTCACCTCCTCCCAGGGATACGCTGGCTGCAAAGCATCCCTTGGCAGGATGGAGACCAGCCAGCAGCGATGCCCTCTGTCCCCCGGGGCCGCCGAAGGCAGCTCGCATGCTGCCGCCTGCCGCTAGCAATGGCACTTGCCAATTTTGGGTGGAAAACCGGTATTTATAGGAGCTTCTGGGAAAGGGGGTCATCAGTGCCGAGGGGAGCTCACAAAACCAGGGAGCCCAGCCCCTTGCCCCCTGGCACAGCTCTGTACCCCAGCACTCCCTGGTCCAAAATCACCTCCTCGGGCTGAGATTGGAAGAAAAGCGTTGTCCTTGCTGAAACTGAGGAGGCAACGGGGCAAGCACAAACAACATTTACATATTCAAGCTCCTTAATTCTATTTTAGCACCTCTTTGGCTATTTTTGTCGCAGCAGAAGCACAACAGGAGGACAAGGCCAGAGAAAGGGCAAGGAACGAGCTCGAAATGTGGGGCAGAGGCAGAAAAAATAAATCCCAACCTGGGCAGGGCGTTTGGGAGGAGCTGGCAGGGTGCACCCCAAAAAATGCCTCCCCCCCACCCCCTCAGGTGTCTGCCTGCCCCTGCCCCAGTGCCGTTACCTGCTGGTGGCTCTAAAGTCCCAAAGAGCCCTATGGTAAATGGCTTAATGCTGGCAGGCAGGCGGCCTGTCGATAATTAACTAATTGATACTGCGTTGCGCCACCAGCCCTGCTTTGCTCCTCGCCCCGTAAATAATCACAACCTGCCGAGGAACAAGGAGGGGGGGGCAAAGGGACATGAGTGTCACCAGGCACCCCGTCCTGCGTGCACCCAGAGGCAGCGGAGCCGGGGCCGTGGGGAGGGCCAGAAATGCTCTCCCTCACCATCTGCAGTGGGACCCTCAGCTCCAGGCACGGGGGGGAAGTTATTTCGGGGTGAGGGCAGCCCCCCATAGCCAGAGGGGACTAGCCAGGGCTGGCTCAGCAGCATCCTTGCCTGTTGCCAGGACAACGGGATGTGATGGAGCCATCTCCATCAGGGCGATCGCAGGCGCAGGGAGACATTGGGGTGTGGGGGGATGCAATCAGCCAGCAGGATTGGGGTGCTGGGGAAGGCCCCCCCAGGCTGGGGTCCACATGAGCCCCTTGGAGAGTCCCCAGGAGCTGCCTGCACCATGCCAAGCACAGCCTGGTGGGTGCCACATGGATGGGGACATGGCCCCATGGCACGGGGCGCTGTGGGGGCACGGGGAAAGCAGGACAGAGCAGGGAGCCCATGGGGACCAACCCCACGACCCCGAGGAACAGGAATGGCACAGCCCCGGGGCCCAGCTTCCCGATGCCCCTGCCCCTCTGCAGACACGGGGGGGGGGCCCCCCCCGCCCCGGAGAGGGGCTTGGAATGCCCGGAGGCTCTGGAGCAGCAATAAAGGTGCAGCCTCGTTTCTTTGCTTTTGGTACCATGGCAACCTTTCCCACTTGGCTTAATTACAGAGCTGGTTGCTGCCTCTGCGGGAGGGTGGGGGTTTGTTTGTTTGCTGCTCCCCAGAGCCAGGGCTGCAGGATGGGAGCCGACAGGAACCCACAAGCTCCCATGGGAGCCCGAGGGTCTTTGCCTGACCCCAAAGGATCATCCCCACAGAGCAACCCTGGTGTGGAGTTGATGCCCCACTGGTGTCCCATCCACGGCCGGCCACGCTGGGGGGACCAGGTCCACCCGGATGCCAGGGTGAAGCCAGCAGAGCATTCCTCCTCCTCCACCAGTGCCCCCAGCACTCCCACCCTCACTGCTCCTCGAGCCCCACCGCAGGCGCCGGGGTGGCCCAGCCCCAACTGGGGTGCAAAGCAAGACCAGACCCAGGGGACCAGGCGTCCCCTGGCACAGGAGCCGACCTGTGGGCAGGCTCCTTCCCATGCTCCTCCCCAAAGCACCCCAGGCTGCACCTCGGGGTTGTCGTGTTGCTCCAGTGAGAAAACCAGCTTTGGGCTGGCTTCTCCATGGGTGGACGTGGGAAGGGTCCATTGTGCCGGGCAGCTGCTCAGCGAGAGAGGAGCAACAGCGGGGCAAAGCCTTGCAAACCCCCCAGCATTTGCAAGCAGCCAGCACGGAGGCTGGAAAATCCAGAGCACTTGAGTTCATCAGCTTAAAACTAGCAGCAAGGAGACATCTCCAGCCCCGCAGGGATGGAGTGGGGAAGTCCCCTCCGCTGGGGCAGGCGAGCGGCCGCGGGGCTCCGGCAGCAAAGCTGCTGCCCAAGGCTCTTGGGTACCAATTACAAACAATTATCCTCCCATGGCGGCTGACCTCGGCCCCGTGTCCGGGTGCCAGCTGGCCAGATGGAGCCCAGCCACAGCCGGCTGGTGGGGATTTAATAACCTTATTGATCTGCCAGACAGCCCGACACGCCGCACCGGAGCCCGTGGGGAGCATCGGGGGGAGCCCAGCCCCTCGCCGGCAGGGGGGTAAATTTGGGAGCCCATGGGGACAGCCAGGACCGGGGAGGCGGCAGCAGGAGGGAGAGCATCTCTGGAGGAATGCAATTTAATGCAATTAAAAAGAGAGAGAAAAGGAGGTGTAAAAGAGCCCTTCTGAAGCAGGGGAGAGTGTGACGAAAAAAAAAAAAAAGAGAAAAGAAAAAAAAAACCCCAACCCAGCAGCAGCGAGTACTGGGCTTCAAAGGTCACCTCTGGGCATGAATTTTAATTTCACACAGGAGTTTTGTTCATTTGTTAATTATTTTCAGATGAAAAGGGAGATATATTCCTGCAGCGGGTGAGGAAAGGGCTACAGCAACATTTGAATTTCAAAGGCAAGCTGTTTGCAAAGGAAAACAGGAGGGAAAGGGAGAAGTAACTTCAGGAGGAGAGAGGGGCTGGCGAGGGTCCCCCGCTGCCCCTGGCCGTGCCCAGGGCACGGGGGGCTCCGCGACGAACACGGCGATCGCCGGCAGCCCTGGCGTTGGGTGCACTGATCCTGCCATCCCCTCGCCGTGCCCCCCGTCATGTCCCTCCACTCCCCTCCCGAGGAACAGGGACACCAGGGGACGAGTCCTGAGCCCGGGATGTGTCATGGGCTGGGGGGGATGAGGATGCTCCCAAAACCAGCCCCAAAGGGGGAATTGCCTCTGCCGGCTCTGCAAAGGGTCTAATGCCAGGGGGAGAGGGGGGAAGATCAAAAGCAATTGGAAAGCTGGAGCCAGACAGAAGAGGACACGGATGGGGGAGAAAGCCGGAGAGCATTTTCCTCCTCCTTTTAGTTTTTAAAACAGCCGTTTGCTTTTTATGGAGCCGGAGGCCCGGGGAGGATGGGAGCATGTGGCACATAAAGCACAATCAGGCGAGCGAAGCCCCCGCGGGCCGCACGGCGCAGCCGTGGAGTGCGTCGTGCCGGTGTTACAGCTGGCACCCCCGGTACCCAACCCGAAAGGCGGCTGCTTCTGGGACGGGGCACAGCGAGAGGCACAGAGCACCCCTGGGACCCCGGAGGGGAAGGGGCCCCCAGGACCCCCCCCCCCACCCGGACAAACCCAGCCAGAATTTTCTGCCGTTTCTTTTTCTGGCAGCCATAAACCCCTAAAAATGAGCCCTCGGAAAGGCTCCTGCCTGCGGCGGGAGCAGCCTCAGCTCCACGGGGCACAAATATCGACGCCACTGCAGTTACTCTTTGCATGAAAGAGAGAGAGTTATTTTTCCACCAGCAAAAGGAAAGGTTTCCCCTCTCCAGATAAATGCATTCACCCTCCTAAAACAAGGGGCGGGGGGGGGAGGTGTCCCAGGGGCCAGAGAAATCTTCCATCGAGCCCCCCCAACTGCCCCAATTTGGGCTGGGGCTCCACTGCCCCATGCCTCAGTTTCCCCACCCCTCAGGCCCGGGGAATCTGCAAACAACCCACGCACGAGGAGCTGGGAACGATCATTATTTGGGAAGAGGAAGATTAGACCAAGGATTCGTCTTGATTTCTCAACTACTCTTGATCTCCCGCTGAAGCTACCAAGGGGATTTGGCTCTGCAGCAATTCTGCCCTGCCAAAGCCAGGGAAAAGTCCAGTTTCAACAGCTCTGAGTCCGTTTTGATCTCCTAAAACCAAATGTATTTATGCTTAATGCAGAATTAAACTGCAGCAGCGCCGGTGGAGGGGGGTGGGGGTGCACAGCAAGGGGCCCAGGGGCAAAGCAGCCGCCCTTGCAGCGTGGTCCTGCTCCCCGGGTAGGGGGGGCTCCCCCAGCCCTACACGCTCGCCTCTCCCAGCCCCATCCCTCCCATCACCAGCGACGCCAGCGGGACGTAAAGGCACCAAAGGGACCCGATCCCCCAAACCCTCTCACCTGCTCACCCACAACCCCAGCCTTTGTGGATGCCAAGACCTGCAGCGGCGGCGCAGGAGGCGAAGGGCAGAGCCTGGGACGCCCCGATGCTGTCCGCACCCCCGGGTTACCCCTGCAGGATGGGGACATTCAGCCTCTCCCAGCGCTCCTCATCCTGCCCATCCCAGGGGAATCATGGCCCCTCTCCATAAATCACTTGTTGTGCTACCAGTTCCCCCTGGGCTCTCATTAATGAGGCAGCAATAAAAATCAAGGGCCAGGTTATTAATAAAGCGAAGCAGCTTGGCGAGGCGGCGTTCCCCTCCTGGCAGCATGGTTAAGTCAATACGGACGACCAAACCCGGCATGGTTTGAACATCACCGCCTGCACCGGAGCTGGCCGTGCCACGCTGCAGCTCGCTGGCCCCCCGAGATGGAGCCGCTGCGGCGAGTGAGCCGTCCCCTGCTGCCGTCCCCTGCTGCCGTCCCCTGCCGCTAGGCACCTGCTCCTGCCACCATTCATCAGCGCTCCTCCGGAGCTGCCGCGCTCTCACGATGTGCTGAAACGCTGAGTATTTTATGTGTCTGCAAGAAAATACCAAGTGGAGTTTGCAAAGATTAGGCACATTTAAATGCAAATTGTGTTATTTCTGTCTTGAAAAGTGTCATTAATACATTTTCTGCAATTTGGAGAAATCAGTGGCAATTATTTTTTTCTAAACGAACCATTAGCCAACTTTCATTTGAAGGGGGAAAAATATCAAGAAAATCATTATATGACTGACACATTTCCTCCCAGGTCTTAGAGCTGCCGAGCTGCTTTCTCATACCAAGAATAATTACTAAGGAAAGGAGCTAAAAAGTGCTTCCAGGAGACGGATGTGTACAAAGCCAAGTGTCTTTTCTTTGCTGTTTACCGAAGGGTTGAACCAACACGTGCGGGTTCAGACCAACCCGAGCCCCTGGGCTCGCTGGTCCCTGCCCAGGCATCACCGTGAGGCAGAGCCCATCAGCAGTGGCATCAGGGCTGCACGTTTCTTGCTGGAGCTTCTAATGCCCCGGGTCCAAAAAACCTTCGCCAGCGTTTCGCGATGCTCGTGCCCACGTGCTGACCACAGCGGAGGGTTTCTGGAGGGATGGAAACCACCCAAAGCGAGGAGGCGGCTGGGCAGGGGGCTCCCGGCATGGCTAAAGCCGCCTGCTCTGCCGCCGCGCCGGCGTGGGCTCCCCCACCGTACCGGTACCCATCGCCTGCCTCTGAAACCTGCACGCCCCGGTTTGAATTCAGCATTCAGTGTGATCTCCCGGCTGCTTTGCCGCTAAATGAAAGGAAAAAGGAAAAAAAGAAAAGACGATCTGTGGCGAGATTAAAAGAGAACGGGGGAAAAAAAAAAAAAGGCACCTGCTCTTATTTGATTCCTCCGGGTGAGAGTGAAGAGCAAATTTACATAACGCTGTAAGTACTCATTAACTGATGTTAAATGACAGGCACCCGCCTGTGGAGTACGGCAGGGATACCTGCCGACCTCTCCTCTCTGCAAAGCCCTGCCATTAAAGCACTTTAAAAGCATCCCCACAGGGGAATTTGGGCCAAGCTGGAGGTGCCATGGTGCCACCAGTCTGAGTTGGGGCCCATCTCCCCCAGCGCCGTGCCCAGGCTGTGCCTGATTTTTCCCAACCGCCATCACTGCCTCGCCGTAACGCAGGGTCTGGCAGCCGGTGATGTCGCACTGCCAAACAGCCCCGGGTCCCCCTCCCAAAGCAGGTCAGAGCCACCGAACTTCACCCAAATGCCCCAGTCCCTGGGACATCCCCATCAGCATCACCGGCTGCAGGTCTCGCAATGCCTCGTCTCTGCTGGGTAATTAGTGAAAACGCTCATTCTTCCTCCCCAAGCACCCGGGAGCTGACCCAGCAGCCCCCCGCCACCAGGACGGAGGATGCCGGAGCCTCGGGGCCGGCTGGGTCCTGCGCTGACCCGAGCCCATCCCCTGGTTGCACCCGCGGGATGCAGAGCACCAGCCTCCATCCATCGGTGCCCAAAAAGCCCCGCTGCACTCCAGCTCGGTCCCGCAGGCTCTGCACTACTCCAGCAGAGGAGACTCCAGGGCAGCAGCAGAAGGGGTACCGCAGCTGGGTGCGGCGCCCTTTTCGCCATGGAAGCCCCCGCCACGCTGCCCCATCGGTTCCCAGCCGCCGCTGGATCCTCCGCTCCTGCAGCCCCCTCCTAGCCTTGCTGCCGAGCCCTGCCCATCAATCCTGTCCCTTCAACCCGGAGCCCTGCTGCCATCCCCTCCGCCGGCTGACGGATGACCGAGGGAGCAGGGTGAGCAAAGGCGGGAGACGAAACCCCCCCCCAGCTTCGGCATGACCCGGCAAGGGGCCGGAGCCGCCGGCCGGCTCCACAGTCCTCTCGCTGGGATAAGCTTCAGCCACAGCGCAGCTCCTCGCCTGTGATGGATGGGCCCTGTCATCCCTCCCAGCCCTTTCCTATTGACTTTTTTTTTTTTTTTTTTTTTTAATACACATCATAAACCCCCAGCGCAGCATCCTGCCGCGGCCGGGCAGATGCCCACACATCACCCACGGGCAGCAGCAGAACGGGGCATTGCAAATGCCCCGATGAGAGCGGGCGATGGATGAGGACCGTAAAGCATCCCCAGGATAAACGCCCTCTCGGCAGGGTGGGCACAGAGCCCTGCAGGTCCCACCTGAAGGGGCAGGGGTTGAACATCAGCCCCACTCCCCAAAACCCACCCACAGCCCATCCCTGGGCACCCCGAAACGCAGGGCTTTGCAGCCAGACTTGCTCAGGGGGGCGAGAGCATTTCCCCCAGCCGAAGGATGCGGTTCCTCAGCAGGGCTTCGTTTGCTCCAGGAATTAAATCCTGGCTCCTGGAAAGCACCTCCTTTGCTGCCCCTCACTTGCTTGTCGACAGCGGCTGCATGGGTAAAGCGCCTTCTTCCACCCGAGCACAACCAAACTGCTTCTCACTCATCTCAGCCTCCCAGAATCGCAGTCCTGGGATGCAACGCCCCACGGCGCTGGGCTGCGAGTGTCTCCAGGCGTCCCCAGGGTCATCCCTGCTCTCCACCAGCCACGGCGAGCCATGGGTGATGCCGAAACGGTGCTCTTCAAAGGAGGCAGCTCTCAGCGCCGAGCAAAACCCAACGTGCAGCTGTTTAAGCCCCATAAATTATGTGTGGGTTACCTGCTGAATGCTTAATCAAAATAGCGTATTTCACCCAACGCTTTGACGGATCTCCTCTCGGCTTTTAGTAGCTTTTTTCATGTCCTCTTTTGCTCCGATATGGATCCAATATCTCCTGCAGCGTCCAAGGCCATAAAGATAAAAAATGGGGTAATTGTGGCAGAAGTTTATTGGTGGGAAAATACACGCGCACACAAACCAGCCCTGACAACTATTTTTCGGGCAGATGAGCTGCAGGGATAGATCCTCCAGCAGGAATCAATTCATCGTCCGGCAGCACCCGCTCCTGCTGGTGCTGCCAGGGGGCTGCGATCCCCGACGGAGGCACTGAGGTTTGAATAGAACATGAATAATGAATATAATCTGAATAAGGAATATCCCTCAGGTGAGGGATTTGCAGCCAGGGAGGGGTTCAGGGCAGGCGGCTGCATCCTGCGAGCAACCCAGCACCCATCGAAACGCTGCCCCAAAGTGGCAGGAGGCAAAGCAGGCGGGCTGGAAAAAATTTGGATAAAGGAGACAAGCCCCTCCAGCCCCAGCTCTCGCTATCTGGGGTGAAAACTGGGGAGGAGAAAGGATGAAAGTGTGATTTTGAGGAAAGGAGCAGCTTGGGCTGATCTCTCTGACACCGCTGGACGTCCCTGGTCCTGTCCCGAGGAGGAGGAGGCCGGGCTTGGAGCATTCCAGGGGGAAATGCTGCTGGGTGCCAGCCAGGATCGCTCCTAGAATCACTTTGGTTGGAGAAGACCTTTAAGATCATTGAGTCCAACCTTTAACCTAACCCTGCCATCCCACCACCAAACCATGTCTCTGGCTTCAGAGGATTTGGGCTTTCCCAAGGCATGGAGCTGCTCGCCACAGACACCAAGACACCATCAACCCCGCGGCTTGGGCAGCCGTGTTGGGAAGAGCCGTCCCACCACCCGGCGTGACAGCACCTCCCGTCCCCCACATCGCCCCTGACCTCCCTCTGCTTATTCCCCTGATAAGCAAAAGCCCGTCGTTAGCAGCCGGCAGCCCCCGCAGCCGCTGACGAGCGAGACGGGCTCGCCCCGCTTCGTGCATCATCAAGTCAGTCACCGGTGCTTGGCTTGTTATTGCCAGGCTGGTGCCTGAGTCAGAAACAGCCCGGCGAGGCACCGCGGGCAGCGGGAGGGATGAGAGGCTGATTTAGAAACACGGCAGATTTGTTACGTCCGGCTCATTGATGGGAAATGGAGAGAAAGCCCAGAGATGGGTCCTTCAGAGAGCCGCTTTCCATCTAGTGCCGCGCGTTAAAGTATGTTTAAAATAACAGCCCAATAAATTAAGAGCCACGAGGCGGCCCGCGGAGCCGTTCAGCGCTGCAAACGAATCTGCTTGGGCTCTTCCCCTGCTCCCGTTGCCGATTTGAGGATAGCGTTGATGTGGTGCAGCGCAGCCCCGGCAATGCTCGCAGCACAGCCCAGCCCTGGCACGCTCGCACCAGTTTTCCCAGTTGCAGTTTGGCCCGGGATCAAACCCCTCCGGTGGAGCCGGGGTCTCCCCATGCATCCTATGGGGGCCCCACTCCTCCCCCTGCTCCTTCCAGCACCATCCCCGTGCTTTTCCCCAAGCACCTCTTGCATTTCCCATTGGCATTGCGCCCATCCCACGGGAACACCACTCCCCCCCGTGTTCAAACCTGATGACTCCCCCCCCAACTCCATTGCAGGGTGCCCCCTGAGCCCCCCCCAGCCCCTGCACCGAGCCCTGGGCTCCGGCGAACCGCTCCACCGATAAGGGACGCTGCTAATTAAACCACAACTGACTACAGCTACATTACAATTAAAAGACAATTAGCGGCGCAAGCTAGCGTGCGGGAGCAACGAGCACGCTTTGGCAGGGAGACAAACGCCCCGCTCCTCCCGGCCGGGGCTGCGGCTTCTCCCGATGGGTTTGAAGTTCGGCACCTCCCGGCCACCAGCACCCTCGCCCACGGGGAAACCCCAGACCGCGCTCCTCCACCACCCTGCCCTTTCCCTTCCCAAGGGGGGGGGAGGTTTGCCCCCAGCTAAAATTTGACAAAATCCCACCCAGCGCCACCTCCGCCTTTGCGCCCGGCGTGTTGAGCACAGCGCTGGCTTATTTTTCCCCCTTTTAATTTCTAAACACCTAATGACTGTATTATTAAGCCTGTAATATCCGAGTCAATTGGGCATGTCCTTCTGTTGGATCTCATCCTGCGAGGAGGCAAAGCTCCAAGCAGGAGAGCCGGGGCTGGACAGGCGCAGTGGCATCACGCCGGGATGGCAGCACTGGGTGGAGGCTTTGGGACCCCAGGGCTCGCAGGGAGAGACCCTTTCCTTCAGACCCCTGCCTGGGAAAGCCCCTCTTTTCATCTACAAGAAATGGGTTTAAGCCCAGGGATGGGCAGCAGCACAAGCCGGCATCAAGGACGGCTCTGGCCACGGGCTCCGGCCAGGGGGACAGGAGGGGACCGGCCACGTGCTCATGCCCAGGGCAGGATGGAAAGACCCAACGGAGGCAAAGCCGAGCTTTACCTCGACACCAGCATCACACGCCCAGCAAAAACCTCCCTGTGTTTTGCACCGAGACCTCTGGGGCTGCTTAAGCTCCCAGATTTGGGTTTCCTTCGTTTTCTGAATAACGAAGAGATCCCGCGAGCTCCTCCAGCAGCCGAGATTATCAACAATTTATCAAAACCCACAACACGCCGGCCCTTTTCCCCACGCCGAGCCCCGCCGCGCTCTTCCCCCCGCCGCCCCCAGCTCTCTGGCAGCGCGGGTTACGGCAGCGCAATCGGCTCAGCCGGGAATCACTTTGCTTTGCCGGATCTTTATGCAAGAGCTTCACCGCTAATTCGGTTTGATCCTGGCTTGCTGGAGTCCCAGCGGAGCGGTGGCGGGAGGACGGCTGCGGGAGATAGGCTGGGACGGGGCCGCGGGCGCCAGGCGGGGGGCTCCAGGAGAGCGACGCAAGCTGACAGCCGGCTCCCGCGGGATGCAGGGACCCGCGCCGGGAGATGCTCGGGCGGGGAGGAGAAAACCGGGCTTAAAGGCTGATAATTAAAGCCCTCCTGTCAGGGTATTAATACCTAAATGCAACCAGTGAATGCATTAGCAGGAATCCCACTGGGGCTGTTGTGCTGGTTTATTTGATGGGTTTAATTAATTTATTTCTCTGCACACAACCACTTCCCAACCGCGGGTGAACACGCTCGGCCACGTCTGTCTCAAGGGTGGCTCTGGAGCCAGCCCATGGTGGCATGGCTGGGCTTGGTGACCATCACGGGGGCGCGGGGATGATCCTGAGCTGTCCCCTGCCATGCAGGGGCTGCAGCCCTGCTCCCAGCACGCACCACTCACCTGCCTCAGCTCCCCTGGCTCGGCCAGCCTTGGTCTGTGCCCCATCAGTCATGGTCCCCAGATCTTGGTGGCCCAGTGGCCCAGCTTGGCTGTGCACAGCCCCACAGGGTCCCAGCATGAGGACCCAACTGCTCCAAACTCCCCACCCCATGCCTGACCCTCTCCAAACTGGGCAGGAGCCTCCTCCACCTCCACCATCCTCCTCCTCATGCAGCACAGCTGGGCTCATGGGTGGGGAGGAAACCCACCCACCTCCCCCCCACAGCCCCACAGCTGCTTACTGCCCTCATTAGGGACCCTCATTAGGGACCCATGAGCACCTCACTGCTCTGTGGTGCCCCCAACAGGGTGGCCCTGTCCTTGGCTCACACACCCCAGGCTGAACCCCGAAACACCAAGGGGTCAGGGACCCCCAAAGGACCCTTCCACCCCCCCTGTGGCATCGCCTGTGCCCGGCATCCCTGGCTCAGCACCTTTAGGTGCTTGTTCACCCCTTCGCCCTTCCCCACATGTTCATGTCTCTCCCCATTCCCACCACAGTCAGCAGAGACATTGGCCCTGCAACAGGAAAAGACGCTGCCGAGGGCAGGATGGATCCAGGGTCACCGCAGGGCATGGCCCCAGATCCCGTGGGAACGGCAGCACCACGTGCCAGCATCACGCCTTGTGCCGGCCTGGCACACGGGGCACTGGTGGCTGCTCTGTTGCTCCATGCAGGGCACGAAGCCACCAAAGCCCCAGGGTCACCTCTGCGCCTGGCAGCGAGGGGCACGGCCGGGGAGAGCAGCGCTGCGGAGCTGTATTTATGCCACACCGGGAGGGAAATAAAAGGCATTTATAAATTATATGATTTCTCCCAACACACTGCTAATAGGCGGGGGGGGGTGCAGCCGGAGCCTCCCAAACCAAACCGGCCGTGCCCTTGCCACGACAGCAGTGCCGGGGCCACCTCTGTGTCCCCCAGCCCGCAGCTCTGCTCCCCTCCGGCCCCCCCAGCACGCTGGGGGCTGCAGCCAGCCCCGGGGGGAGCAGCCTGAGCTGTGGCTCGGCTCTCACAGCTGGGGCTCCCCGCCATCCCCGCTGTCCCCAATGTCCCCACCAACACAGCCATCCCACTCCCTAGCCTGGGGACAGCGGGAGGAGGCTGCAGCGCGGGGTCAAGTGATGGATGGGCTGAGCAAAGATGAAGGTCCCCGCCTCGTCGCTTCGCCGTGACGAGGAGCATCCCGGAGCATATTTATGGCTGCCATCCTTTACACGCCCGATGCCATTACCTCCAGGTGTGTGCAGGCTCAGCAGCCTTCAGCAGCCGATAAATCGCCACGTCCACTGTGACAGCGCAGAGAGAGCGCGCAGGAGACGGGGACCCTGGCGGGCACTGGGGATAAACCGGCTCCGGGTCCTGATCCTGAGCCCTGGGCACATCTCTGGATGCAACGAGCCCCATCGCAAAATTGCAGACCCCAGGGGCGCAGGCGTTCCCTGGCTGCATGCACATGGATGTACGCACGCACGCACACGCCTACGGGCACACAGGCGTGCACAGACCTGCGCGCACGCCCCCCAACACACGCGCTCGGGTCTCCCTTACTTCTTCCTCCCTCCCATCATCACGGCCCTGCCATGAGCAGCTGCGGCAGCCCCCTCTCCCTCTCCTCTCCTCCGGGCTCCCTGAGGAGCAGTGGGCAGATGTTTGCTCTGTGACAATCTGCATCCTGCTGGATTCGATAATAATATCAATTACCCCGAGCTTTCATCCACGGAGCTCTGCGTTTGCTGGAAATAGGGATGGATGGAGCCTCTTCAGCACCAGCCGGAGGGGCAGGGGGTCCCATGCAGCGGTCCCGGGGATGCCGAGCCTGGCGACAGATGGGAAGGTCACAGGGAGTTGGTGACAGAAGGGGCAGGCAGAGCCCGGGGCCAGGTTCCCTTTGGGAAACAGGGAAATGCTGCAAAACTCCTCGTTTCCGACCTCAGCTGAGCTCCGCATCAGTGCCCATGGGGGAGAGCGGCGCTGCCCGGGGAGATGCCAGCCCTGGGCACGGGCTGCTCGGGGGATGGATGCCGGCAGCTCCTCGGCAGGGCTTTGCCACCGCCTGAGCCCACCACTGGCCAGAGCATCCGTGCTCAGCCACCCCCGCACCCCAGCAACTCCCCCAGGCACCAAGCACTCGCTCCCTTGGGGCGTCCCTCTCCCTTTGGGATGGGTTTTGGGGTGACATGGATGGTGAACACCCCAAACCTCCCCTGCCAGCCCGGCGCTGGCCCCAGGGTGGGTGCTGCCCCCCCCCCCACCGCCATGGGCAGGTCTGCCCATGCCCCAGGCTGCTCGTCGAGGGGGGATCTTTTTTTCACGCGTGTTATTATTTTGGCAGCGCTCGAGTCAAGTAGCTCAATTAAGCAATAACTGCCTCTGTACAGCCGCCCACACAGCCCGCGGTAAATAATTAAATGCTGAAATAATACAGCAGATGGGAAGCAGCACGGAGAGAGAGATCCGAGAGGAACCCGAATGGGTCCTGCCACAGTGGCAGCTGCACGGGGCCTGGATGCTGCCCGCGGTGCCACCCGAGCAGCATCCCCAGCCACATCCAGCGCCCCACAGCCCTGGCTGGCGGCGCCGAGCCACTGGGGGAAGGCGTCCTACAGAGGCCACGCGTGGGTAGGGCTGTGCCCTCGGGACCCCCTGCTAGCAGGGAGTCTGTGGGTGCCCCGGGGTAGAGAGATGGCGATGTCCCTCCCCAGCTGGCGTCGGCGGGGACTGTCCCGCCTGGCCCTGCTCTGGCAGCCCCTGTGTCCCTGCAAGGCGGCGCCGGCTCGCTCCCTCCCGGCTCATCCCTGTCCCTGCCTGCCGCACCGAGCTCCCCAAATGTGGGAAAATGCCTGGAGGGGAAATTCCCCCCCCCCCCCAAACCCTGGCTCCCACCCTGCATCCCCCTTCCCGAGGAGGCGGCAGAGCTGGCAGAGCCAGCCAAGCGGGAGCGGTGGCACATGGAAAAGCATCATGGAAAATTTTAACCAAGCCCCGCTATTGATCTAGACGCGAAGCACATACCCAAGCAAGCCTGCCGCTCCGCTCGCAGATCATCTGCATTTATCTACTTCAACCAACTACGGGAGCATCATTGGAAGGCCTAACTACAAGCTGCTGATAGATAAATATTAATGCCCAACTCCCAGGAACAAAAACACGGCTCGGTGTCGGGAGGGCTCGGCACGGGAGCCTGGCCTGCGCGTGGTCCAGCCACGAGCGCCGAGGCAGCGGCGATGGCCGGCACGGAGCTGGCAGTGCCCGAGCACCACACGGGCCGGGTTCCCCAGCTGCCCCTGGGCAGAGCCAGCGGCGAGGGCAGCAAAAGCCTTTCCAAAGGGCTTAGGGGGTGATGCACCCCGGAGCTGCCCGGCTCCCGTCTACCTCCTGGGAAGCAGAGGGAGCCCCGCAAGCCTCCAGCCTGCGGCCAGGGCCATAAGGAGCCTTGAAAGTCGCTCCCAACACCTCCGAAGGGACGGCAGCGCTTCTACAAGGAGCTGGTTGTGGGTCAGTGGTCGCAGGCTGTTGTTTTATTGCTCCACGAGGCAGCCGGAGCATCTTCTCCATATTCACATTTCCATCACATCCTCCTCAGACAGCACCGGCTCCACTCCTCCATCTGCTTAAATGCCACCTCCAGAAGGGTTTGGCTCAAAACATCTTCTCCCCTTGTCATTTGTTTCCCAGCCTCCTCTTAAGGATTTGCCCGCTTGATCCTTAGAGTTCGGGAGGGCTTTGGACCTTGTGGGACCTGGGATCAAGGCAGAACGTGTCTACCCGGGGCTACCAGGGGATGGTCTCAAAAGCTCCATGGGTTGCTTTGGATCGGGTCCCCCGGCCACGCCAGAGCTGCCACCCCATGTCCCCTCAGCCCGGCTGGCCCAGGCGTGTGCAGCCGGGCGGGCGCAGGCACCGCTGCAACGAGGGGAGAGGAACAAAGTCCCATTTCTTAACGCAAATGGCACATGTTTGGGTCCATGACAGCTCACCCTGGACAGGGATGCGGTGTCCGACCCCAGATGTCACCCACGTGGGGACAGCCCTGGGGACGGTTCTGCCCCGGCTCACAGCCAAGGAATGGCTTCGCTGCTGCTTATTTTCCAAGCGTGAATTGAATCTCAGCTGACAGCGGGGACAGCGGGCTTTTCTGCAAGATCTACCTGCCCAGTGCCTGGCAAATCAGATCTGTAAAGTGACCCCAGGAGACACCTTCCAGATCTTCATCTTCCCGATTATCAGCTCCCGGCCAATTTCAAAACAGCTCCGGGGCACAGCTTGGAGCCGCTCTTGGAGCTTAATTTCACACCCAACCCAGCCCCGTGGAGCAAAATGCAATACTGGGATGAACTGGGATGCTTTAGGAGCCTCCTCGCACATGGCTAGAGATGCACACACACGTACATGCGCTCCTCGGTGCGCGCACGGGCCGGGGCTCTGCCGAGGGTCTGCTGCCCACTCCGTCCCTTGGCCAAACCCCCAGTGTCACCTCCCCGGCCTCACACCCACCTGCCTTTGGGGACCCAGCGATGCACAGCCCCCCCGCACCCTGCTCCCCCGCCGCCGCTTGCCAGGAGGGTGGCGGTGGTGGCGGGCGGGGGGACCCGGCGCAGCTGTAGCTGGCAGGGGATGTGACAGGGTGTTACAGCCCGTACCCCCCCACACACACCCCCGGCACGCTGTCGGGGAGCGTTTTTCCCGAGAGCTGCTGAATAATTTGCATCCGCCAAGACGCAGCTTCTGGGCCGTGTTTGTCAAAGTCAATCTGCAGCTCGCTGCCTCCGGAGATTCGAACATGATAGCAGCATCAAGCCTAAACGACGTGCACGGTGATTGCTCCGGCGCTGCCCCCCCCGCCTTGCCAGGGACCTGTGCAGCCAAGCCCCGAGCAGCCCTGCAGAGCTGGACCAGTGCTGGGGACCCTCTGCCCACCCCAGTGCAGCCCCCCAGGGCCATTGCTGGTCCTCGTGGAGCCTCCTGAGCACAAAAATGCACCAAAAGTGCCTTTATGGGGGGCATCTGCCCCTGCCCCCCGGGTCCCTGCCCTGCACTGAGGAGGGAGCCCTTGGAGTGGGACCAGACAGCGGGGCCAGGCTGGGCTGTGTGACATGGGGACATCATGGGGATGGCACCACCGCGGCCGAAGCCCAGATGAGGGGGAGCTGGGAGCATCTCCATCTCTCCCAGGGCATCGCAGGTCTCCACAGCATCCTGCTCGGCACAGCCGTACCTGTCAGGGCACCCCGGGGACCCCAAGGCAGAGGGGTGCTGCGGGCTCCAGGGTGCCAGCCCCGCTCCCGAGGGCAGGACCTGCTGCCCTCCCGTCCCTCCGTTTCATCCCTCACCAGTTAGGGCCATCTGCAAGCCCAAAATCAGCGCTCCGGGATCCCCAGCCTCCCCTTGCTCGCCTCCCGGCACGCGCCAGCCCTGCTAAATCCCAGCGAGCGTCTCCCGTGATTTGCAGCGAGCTGGCTGGATCCAGGCACTCCATCAATGTCCTCCGGCAAGGCCTCCCCTTCGCTTCGAAAGTTCCCAATTCAAGGGGAGTGGGGGTTGTTCTCACTTTTATGCGCTATCTATAGTCCCCTCTATACCTCCATATATAGATTATATATCTCCTAGCTAATCTCTTTGCAATCATAAAACCATTAAATTAATTAACCAAGGGAAAGAGAGGAAAGGCTGGATACCCCCCGAAGAACAGATGATCGTTTTACATTTATTTATACCAGAATTAAAGGCAGGCCAGCCCCAGCACTGCCAGCCCCCAGGCTGCTCCGGCCACCTGGAGCAGAGCCACGAGCCCACGGCGATGGGCCCCGCGGGCCGCGCCGGTGCTGCCGCTGCCAGCGCCACCAGCACCGCAGCCTCTGGCTCTCTCCTCACTACTTTACAGGTGGGGAAATGAAGGATGAAAAGAGCTGGAGGTGGCTGAAGCCGTGCAAGAGCTCCCGCAGCCCTGCCAGCATCTCCGTGCCGCATCCTGAGCTGGGAGGGGGGTGCTGAGCCCCACGCCATCCCCACCCCCCCACCCCCGCAGCCCCGGTGCGGCTGCTCCCGCCTCGCAGACGTGCAAGAAATCCACGCTCGGGCGTGGGGTGGGAAGGGAGGGTGCGAAGCGGCGACAAAGCAGCAGTGGCAGCCGGCAGCAGTCGGCAGCGAGGGAGCTGCAGCAGCCGGCACGAGCAGCCGCCGGCGCTGGAGGCCTGGCCTGAGCCGCCTGCTTTGGGGAGATTTTCCAGCGGATTTGGTCGGAACCACCGGGCTCAGACACAGTGGGAGAAGGCCAAGGCCAAGGTGAGCACCCAGGGAAGGAGACCACGGAGCACCCAGGGCTGCCGCCCCGCCGAGCCGGCACGCCAGGACTGGGGAAGCTAGGCAGCTGATTGATGGGCTGTCTGCCTGCAATCCCCGGCTGTCACTCAGCCTCTAATCCGCAGCCCCGATGCATTCTCCTCACTGACAACGAGCTGACACGGTTTTCATTGCACTTAATCAGCTCTTTAAATTTAATGCCCCAATCGGCAGCATCTGCATTGGCCACTCGACAGCGGCCGGGTCCCGCAGAGGTGGAGGCAGGCAGGCGGGATGAAATCCCTCACTGGAATTTTAAGGACCAGGCCAGCAGCACGAAGCCGCTTTCGGCATCCAGAAGCCCCGGCAAAGGGCCCCCGTCCAAAACCCAGCTCAGCTCCCAGCACTTCCCAGCCGCGCTGGCAGCAGCCCGGCGCCATTTGGGCAGCTCTCCTCTCCCTCCCATCGTGCCGGTGCGGAGAGACCCAAATATCGCCTGGACGAGTGAAGCCCTGCGGGGTGGCACGTGTCCCCTGGCTCCGGTGACATCCCCTATGCCATCACCAACCCCCCTTCCCTGGCTGCAAACTGCACCGCAGCGCGTGTCCCTGCCGACAGCGCCGCAGCCCCGCGCCAGCCACAGATGGAGGGGACGCAATGCACCCCAGAAGCGGCTGTGCACGGTGCCGAGCCCCTGGCAGAGCATTGTCCCCCGCCGCGCGTGCCCTCTCCCCAGTCACACACGGGTGCTGGGGAACCGTCGGGTCCTTCGGCAGCTCCTGTTTCCCACCAGCCTCCTGGGAAGGGAGGGCTTCCGCAGCCCTGGAAGGAGGAAGGGGAGATGAGGAGGAGGGGGAGATGAGGAGGAGGAGGGGCAGATGAGGAGGAGGAGGGGGAGATGATGAGGAGGGGGAGAAGAGTTTTTGCTCCTCTGGTTCCCGGTGACGTGAAGCCCAGACGCGCACTGTGCTGGAGCTTGGGCACAGCTCCGAGTGGTGGCCTCAGAGATGCCACGGCCCCTGGGGTGGTAGCCCTGGTGTCACAGCCAGCCTGGCCACTCCAACAGCATCTGCATGCCTCCATGGTCCAGGAGACAACGTCCCATGCCAGGCATGTGAACCCCCAGAAGTCCCTCCGAGTGACAAAGGAGGTGACCCCGGTGGCACAGGGGGGGACCCTGGACCCATGTGAGTCCTGCGGTGAAGCTGGACCATGGCCACCATGGAGCAGTGGGATGAGGAGGTGATGGCCAAGCTGCCAGGCTGGGCTGGCCAGCCAGCGACGAGGGACTGACGGACGCGAGGAAGGAAGCCTTGCTGGGAGCAGGGGAGCGGAGCATCGGGGACGCCGCGGCAGGGAGCAGTGACAGCCGGGCCACGCGCTGCTCTCCTGCACCGCAGCCAAAGCCGAGCGCTGTGGGCAGAGGGGGGGACGCTGGGCTTTGCTCCACCTGGAACACAGTGGGAACGATGGGAATGAAGAGGCCGGTGAGGTGCTGGGGCTGACCCGCAGCAGAGGCAGCGTTAGCCCTTCCCACGCGAACCCCGCTGCCGAAAGCGCACGCTGCTGGAAGTGGCCAGGGAGGAGCGCGGAGATGCAGGCGAGGTCGGAGCAGCTTCCCAGGGGTCTGGGGGCTGCTGGGGTGCAGCCGGGGGCTCCCACCATGGCTGGCCAAGGGCACTGCAGCCACATGGAGCACACAGGAGGGATGCCAGCAGGGTGGGAGATGCTCAGCAGGCAGCAATGTCCGCAGCACCCCTGGTCCCCCGGCTGCGGTGGGATTCCTCCCTCCCCAGCACCATCCTGGGTGCCAAAACTTGGCTGGCACCAGGGCAGTGACAGGCAGCCCCCCCGCAGCCCCTGCTCTGCTCGCTGTGCTGCAGAGACTGGGGGAATTAGGGGACAGGAGCAATTTTTCTCCCTTCACCTTTCTTTGTACTTTTATGCTAATGGCAATAATAGGAATTAAACATCTCCCGTGCCGCCGAACAAAGGCCTCTATTGAGAGGGGACCACTGAGACCACAGCTGAGACGCGCTGCCAGCAGCGCCGCTGCCAGACAAAGACCCCCCCGACCGCTGGGTGGGGAGCACCCTGCACCCCCCGAGCGCTCCCCAGCCCCGGGTTTGGGGCTCATCTGCTGCAGCTGCACCACAGCCCGGCCACCACGAGCCCTCAGCCACGGCAAAAAACCTTGGGAGAAAATCTCCGGAGCGTTTTGCCAGCTGGCCAGAGCTGCAGCGTGCACGCGGGCAGCAGCCCCCATCTGCTGGGGGCCCGGCAGCCCCCTCCATCCCCCTTGGCCCACCAGAGCCGGGGGGCAGCGGCAGGCAGCACTCGCTCCAGCCCCTCCATGCTGCGTGGGGTGAGAGCGGCTACGGGAAGGCGATCTCCTGGGATGCTCCCGCCTGCCCTACATTCCTCCTAAATATAGCCGGCCGGTCCTGCCGCTTCGCCTGCTGGAGCCAGCTCGGGAGAGGCTCAGCTTGGTCCAGCTCGCCTTGCCCCGGGATGCTGAGCCCACCGCTGTCCCCCCCAGCGCCACTGTCCCCATCCCGCAGCCCCAGCGTCACCTCTCCCATCCCTGCCCACCAGACCCTCGGGGTTGAGGGGCCGGGGGCACCCATGGGGAGCCAATCCCAAAATAGATGAGAAGACGCTTCCCTCGTCCCGGCGGCGGCGGGGGCGGCGAGCGCTGGTGCTGGCACGGTGCCGCTGACAGCTGCGGCGGCTGGGCGGCAGAGGAGGATGAAAAGGCAGAGCGGAGCTCGCCACGCACGCTCGCTCTCACCTTCTGCTTCCCAAACTGCCAGGGAAATACGGAGGCTGTGCCGGGGCCGAGCCACACCTGCAGGAGGGAAGGGGATGGGAGAAGGGCTCGTTCCCAGCTCAGCCCCGTCCCCAGATGCCTCCTGTCCCCAGCAGCTGGCGAAGGAACAACATGACGGGAGCATGACCGCACGCTGCAGTGGTTGCAGAGGGATCCCTGGCCAGATTTTGGGCTTTCTTCTGCCTGCAGGCAACTATTTGCTGCCTGCAGAGCCGGACCTGATGCACGACCCGGGGCGCCGTTGCTCCTCAACAGCCGCTTTGCTCGGGGCTCTGCACCTGCGGGTCCTGCAGCAGCGGCGATGCCGGTGGAGACCCCCTGCGCCGGGGGGGCCATGTCCGTGCTGGATACCAGCTCGCACCGCAGGGTCCCAGCTCGAAGGTGGTTGCCATCCTGGATTTTTCGCTTGTCCCTCTCCGTTTGTCCCTAGCACCCAGAGAATGGCCTCCCCCCTCTTCGTGCTCGGCTCTTGGCCACCCTGTCCCCCTGCTTGCCGCAGGGCAGGGAGCTGCTGTGAACAGCCGTGGGCCAGCACAGAGCTGCTGCGACAGCCACGGGCCAGCACGTAGCTGCTGCAAACAGCCACGGGCCAGCACGTAGCTGCTGCACAGAGCCACGGGCCAGCACGGAGCTGCTGCGGACAGCCGGGGGCCAGCAGGGAGCTGCTGCAAACAGCCACGGGCCAGCACGGAGCTGCTGCAAACAGTGGTGGGCCAGCATGGAGCTGCTGCAAACAGTGGTGGGCCAGCACAGAGCTGCTGCGAGCAGCCACGGGCCAGCACGGAGCTGCTGCAAACAGCCATGGGCCAGCACGGAGCTGCTGCGAGCAGCCACGGGCCAGCACGGAGCTGCTGCAAACAGCCATGGGCCAGCACGGAGCTGCTGCGAGCAGCCACGGGCCAGCACGGAGCTCTGGGTGGTCTGGGGGGAACCCCCAGCCCCGCTGCTCTCCCCCACATCCCGGCTCCCCGAGGGGCTCACAGCCCCCCCTCTCCAGGCAGCCCCCGATGCTCCTTCTTGGGGACTTGGCTCCCTCACCCCGGCTTCCTGCTGATTCACGGCGGCTCTTTCAGCTGCAAAAAGCCCTGGATCCCCATCAGCTGCAGCTCTTTAATGACCCCCTTTCCGAGCACTGCCAGGGGCTGCCTTTCTCGCTTGCCAGGTTCACAGAACAGCCAGAAGAGGCCTGGGATTCTGTGGCAGTTCCTCTAACGAAGCTCCCGGGGCAGGATCCGTCCTCCCGCAGGTGCTGCAGGAGGGGCTGCCCCAGGCCCTGGGGGTACACCCATGCCAGCAACCCTAACGAGGGGCTCGGGGTGGGTGGCTGGGTACCCATTCGTGAACTAATTGGGTGATCATGCATGGATTACTTGGGTGGCCATGCAAAAATTAATTGGGCGCTCGTGCATGGGCTGAATGAGTGCTCAGGCATAAATTATTCGGGTGCTCTCATGTGAGCCCTCCGAGCGCTCCCGCACGACCCGCTCCTGCACCCGGGCCCAGGGGCAGTTGGTTCGGTACCCAGCACTCTGTGCCCGATGGAGACGGGGAGCGGGATGAGTCCATCACCTGCAGGGGACTGAGGAAGCGGCTCCAACGTCACCGTTGTCACCGACATTGGGCTTTCCCCCTTTCTGCGCTCGCTGCCCGCTCGATCTCCACATTCTCGCCTCCCCGTCACCCCACGCGCCCGCAGTCTGGGGATGGAGCAACACCTTGGACACCAGCTCACGCTGTCCTTATAGCCCCCCCTGGCTGCCCCCAGCCCATGCATGCACACCCCCTCACTGGTCTCCAAAACCCAACAGCCCCTTCTTCTCCCTGGAGCCAGGGTCACGCACGACCTTCCCCCTCCCCACGCACCCCGGGGTGGAACAACCCCACGGCTACGGCCCCACACCCCCTGGGGACCCCCATGCCCCCCTCCTCTTATTTTCCTCCCTATGCTGTTTTCCCCTTTGCCTCCTGCTCTTGCCCCCTGGATCTCCAGGCAGGAGCCAAGGGGTTCGCACCAGGGGGCCCTGAGCCCACTTAGGGACTCCAGCTGCTGCCGCCGAATAAAGGACGCTCTTTTAAAAGCTCCCAAAAGCATCGGCTCTGGCAGAAAGCTGATGTTCACCTTGAAAAAGCCATTTGCTGAAGGCCAGAGACACGATCGGTGCTGAAGTCAAAAGCTGCTCCAGTAATGGATATGCAGACAAAAGCACGGACTTGGCAGTGGAGCCTTGGCGGGGCCACCTCGCCCCCTCCTCCAGCGGCAGCCGCAGCCCCCGGCAGCACCAGACCACGGCGCGGGCAGCCGGCTCCTCGCTCGGCCGGGCAGCCCCGTGTGCCGCAAGGACGGCTTTTCTCCAGCCGAACCCAGAGATCCGGGTACCCAACCTTGCCCTGACACCCGGATAGCGGGAATGGGCTGCGCAAGATGCGGCCCCGGGCTCTGAGGTGTCTTTGCCAGCTTATGGAGAAATCACGGCATGTTCCCGGGAAGGATGGAGGAGGGAGGCACGACGGTGCAGGAAGAGGGATGCACGCCACGGCTTGCCCCAAAATACGCTTCCTCCTGCTCTTCCTCCTCTTCCTCGCTGCACAGCAGCCGCTGCCGCTCAGCAACACGCAAACCCCCCTCCTGCCCCCCATCACATCCCCCTTCAAAATGAGCCTCCCAAATTACAGCCCTGGGCTCGCTGCACCTGCGCAGGGCACCCTCCCCGGGAGCGCACCACCAACCCCTAATTAACGGCCATCATTAGGGCTGCCTGCCAGAGTCACGGCACCGCCACGGGAAGCCTAATTACAGCAGTGTTCCACCATGACAGGGTTAAATTAACCTCGAGGGGGGGCTCTCCCTTCCCCTGCCCAGCTCAGGCTGCTGAAGCGAGGCCTCCCCCCTCCCGGCAGCCGCCCACCACGCCGCTTATTCCCCAAATTCTGGGTATTTTCCCAAGCCGCGATCCCGCCTGCAGCCCCTGGCCAGCCAGTACCGGTTTGGGGGATCCCTGCTCCCATCCCAACCCCACCATCGCCCCGGGATGCCGGAGCATCCCCTGGCATTTATCATCCCATTAAACCCCATTAAGGACCAGGCTTTACCCCAGCCCACCCAGCAGAGAGCCCAGTTTGGGTCCCACCACATGACGCCAGCGCTGCAGCGAGCGCTTCCCACCCTCCTTGGCTGTAATGACTTGACATTTTGAGCGCGAGAAAACACAGAGGCCTTTTAAAATAGGAAGTAATCCATAAATCCAAATATTTCAGCTAACAATTGCCTTTTTCCCCCCAAACTGTCCAACCTTATAAATATGCATTTCCCTCTTTTCGCTTTCTCCAAATCTATTATTGTTTTTACCGACAACAGGAGGCTGTGGTTTGCATTAGGAGTGCGTAATTTATCATTAAAATGTAATTTATAACATATAGAGTAGAGCATAATAAAGTCTGGATGTGGTGATGGATGGCAGGGAAGCACGTGTTTAAAGGGTATCTTGTTTACATCCTTGTAGGTCTGCACAGAAAGGGAAATGTGATTGTTTAAAACTAATTACCTCTGTGTTCTGCATTACTCTGTGCTCCCCCCTGCTCCTCCACACACCCCCCCGGCCCTGCTGCCCCCGGGAAAACCCTGGAGGAGCACCCGGCTGTCCCCCGAGCGGGGCACAGGCTTGTGGCTGGAGTGGCAGGGAATTGATATGGCACTGGATGCTGCCAGGGAAGGGAGGGCACCCAGGGAAGGGTGAGAACCCAGTGATGGGTGAGCACCCAGCAATGTGAGAGCACCCAGCGGTGGGTGAGCACCCAAGGAAGGGAGAGCACCCAGGGAAGGGGGGGCACGCAGGGATGGGTGAGCACCCAGGGAAGGGAGTGCGCACGCAGGGCAGGGAGGGCACCCAGCGATGGGTGAGCGCCCAGGGAAGGGAGGGCACCCAGCGATGGGTGAGCACCCAGCAATGGGTGAGCACCCAGCAAAGGGAGAGCACCCAGGGAAGGGAGGGCACCCAGTGATGGGAGAGCACCCAGGGAAGGGAGGGCACCCAGGGATGGGTGAGCACCCAGGGAAGGGAGAGCACCCAGGGATGGGTGAGCACCCAGGGAAGGGAGAGCACCCAGGGAAGGGAGGGCACCCAGCGGTGGGTGAGCAGCCAGCCGCCCCAGCGCTGTTCGGCAGCAGGGTGGTTCATACAGGACAGACAGCGCCGGGGCTCAGAACCCGGCAGCTCCGGCTGGATTTGGGCACCCAGGGAAGGCTCTGCCCTCCTGGGAGTGATTGCAATGCAGGTGGGGACGAACCAGTCAAAACTTTCATTTCCCAGCGAGCAGAGCAGAGCGTAGGGGTATTTATAGGCAGCAGGAACCTCTGCGAACGCTGAGCTGTCACTCGGCTGACAGCATCAGGACGCGGTGTCACCGGGAGCTGCGTGCGGATGAGGCAGCCGGGGCACTTTCCTCCCAGGGACTTCTGTGCAGCGGCTGGTGCAGAGCTCGCCTGAGCAGAGATGGTCGGGGCCGCTCCCCAAAGTGATTTATCTGCAGCAGAGAAGCCAAGGAAATTGTCTTTTATAAATCACCGGCTGCTGGCTCCGCTCCTGCCGGGCAGGGCTGTGCCCATGCAAGCGGCTGCACGCCTGCGGTTTGCACCCTCGCCGGTCCCTGTGCCTTCTCTATCCGAAATATTAAATAAATACCGGGGATGCAGGAGCAGGGGATGCTGGTCCAGGCTGCATCCCCACAGCCACCAGTGAGCCAGGAAGGTGCTTATGGCAATTTAGGTGTTCAAGGCTGCAACTGGAGGAAATTTGGGAATGCCCAGGAATTACTGAAGGAAAAGGCTCCCGGGAGGGCGGCAGGCACGGGTGGGCAGCGAGCATCCCGTGTTGCTTGGCCTCGGGCAGCGATGCCGGGCACCACCCTGCTCTCCATCCAAGGGGTGTAAATCCCGCATGGCCCAGCGGATCCAGCAGAGATTCTGGCTTCATTCCGGAGCTGCCAAAAGCCGAATCCGGCCCATTGTTTTCAATCTGTCTGCTTTCAAATTGCTCCTAAATAACACAGTTTATCTTTGGCTGATTGAGTCTAAGAATTTTGCAATTACAGACAAACAAGGACATTCAGCATCACATGTTATTTGCATTTTTAAGGACCAAGATTTTTTTGTGTGTGGTTTCGTCTGACGATGTTTCGGGCTGGGGCTGACAAACGATTTCAAACCCCAGCCGTGTCACACGCTCACCCCCTGCCTGGCTCCAATTCCCGGCCCCCAAAACCCCTTGAGCGTGTGCTCCCCCCCGAGCCCAGCCCCGGACTCCTCGCACGACTGGGGAAGCAAATTCAATCCCAAATGGTGCTTTTTTTCCCCATTTTTTCCTCCTCTTTCAGGCTACAGTGAAGCTGCGGGAAGGCGAACTGCAGCCACGGTGCAACCGAGTGACCCCAGAGCATCCCTGGGGCCAGCGGCAGACCCAGCACTGGTGTTACTGGGATCACCCTTTAGTGAAACTGGTCCCAGCTTCCCTCTTGGAGGGAGCAAACACATCCTTCCCGCAGGCTGTCCCGCACAAATCCCACGCCGGCTGGGAGCCCATCCAAGCTGCCTGTGTGGGCAGGGTGAGCCGGGGCGGTTGCAGCCCCCAGCCCCGCACACTGGCAGCTCGGGCAGCGGCGTGGTCTCCGTGGGGGACTCAGCGAGGGGTCAGCAGCACCGTGGCTGCCTTCCACCTTTTATTCCCTTTTTTCCTGGCGTGCCGCAACCTGCTGCCCAGCTACTCCATTAGGTAGGGCTCCCTCCTCCAGGCCCCTTTTTTCTGCTCTAATTACCTTCCCCCCGGCAGCCCCCCCCCACCACCGGTGCTGCAGACCTCATTGATCACCTTGTCAAAACTTCCCCGCTCACCGGGCTGGGGGAGCGAGGCCGCGGCGGCGAGGAAGAGGAGCGGGAGAGGTGTAATTACTCCCTCCAAACGATGCTAGGGGTCCCAGAGCTGTATGAATGATTAATTACAGCCTGGCTGCGCGCGCGGAGAAGCCGCTGGTAATGCACTAAGTGCTCTCCCCTGCAAAATACCTTCTCCGAGCCCGGAGGGAGAAAAGCAACCGCAGAGCAACCATGGTGCAAACGTTGCACACAAACCCATGCCATGCCCCAGTTTCAGGCCTGCGGGTGCTCAGGGAGGCACCCATCCCACCCAGCTCCTGCGCGAAGCACGGGGGAGCCGGCCCCCAGCAAGCACAAGTTGTCCCTAGCAGGCACCCAAGCAGCGCCCCTTCACGCTGTTACCCCCACGTCGCCTTTTCCCCCCTCCCCAGCCACCGTCTCCTGCCCTTCTACTCAATCCGTTAAAATGCTGGCTTGGGCAGACTGGAAAAATAAGCTGAATCCCTGGATTTTCGCAGCAGGGGTGGGCAGGGAGGAGATAGGACTCGCCCAATGTGGTCTCTGATGTTGCCACCAACGGGGCAGCCGTGCCCAAGTGGGGCAGTGGCTCCCAGCATGGTGAAGGGATGCTCCGGACATCCCTGTGCCCGTGGCACCAGGGGGGGCCAGACACAGACTCCCCTCTCACCTGGGGTCCTGTGCAGCCCCTCCAGCCCCAGCCAGCCCAATGCCACGAATTCCCGACGACTCCCTAGCCAGCAGGCCATTAAATCAAAGCCGTAGCTCATCTTTCAACCTCTTTTTTTTTCCCCCCCATTTCATTAGGTTGTTTATGTTGCTAAGTGCAATTAATTCTTGATTGGGAGACAGCGGTGATGGGGAAGGGAGAGCACCCAGCAGCAAGGGGCTCGGGGCTCGGCCGGGGCTGGCATGGCCTCCCTCCTCCTGCTGCCCCCCCCGAGCACCGGGACCGCTGGGATTTTGCCCCAGTGCCTCCGAGCACCATCGCTGCCTCCCTCAAAGCCCAGACCAGAGCTGCTTCAGCGTCTCCAAAGCCTCCCACTAATTCTGGCTTTCGGTGCTCTTGGTAACGAACCGCTCATGGAAGTTCACAATCGTATGGTTTCGTGTTGTTATGGAAGAAGGACCTAATTAAAAAGGGAAATGAGTACGACATCGTAAAAATGTTCAATTAAGTTTATCTCATTACAGTTAATATTAGAGGGGAACTTTGGGCTTTTTATATTTTACTCCCAAAGTCGGGGCCGGCAGTTAAAGAGCGGCGCTCAATCACAGCCTCTTCCTTGGGAAAGGACAAGGGGAGGGGATGGGGAGGGGAGGATGGCGGCGGGGGCCGGGGGGAGGAATGGTATTTAATTAAACATGCATCTTATTAACGTTTGCTGCTGCCAACCTGACTAAGGCGACATTTCGGAGCAGCCTGCGCAGCGCAGAGCTCTGGTGCTGAGCGGGCACGCCGGCTGCCGGCACGCATCCGGAAGGCCGGGCCGGGGCCCCCCCCCCCCCAAGGCCGGGCACAGGGTGCCACCCCCGGCAGCTGGGGACCGAAGCCGTGCTCAGGCTCCCACCCGCCGTGGCGAGGAAACAAAGCCACCGAGATGTTTTGATCCAATTAGCTGTAATTTATTTCATGCTCGTCAGCGCTTCCCCGCCGGGGGATTTGCAGTTTCACAGGGACGTGTGATCTCCGCTGGGAGATCCCGGCAGCACAAACGTTTCCCCCCCCCCAGCCCAGCACCGGCTCTCCATCCCGCTGAGCACCCAAGGGATGCAGACAGGGACTCGCATCGCGTTTTACCAGGGTGAACCCTCATTAAACCCCGTCAGGAAAGGTTCTTCTGGCATTTAGATTTCATATCCTGTGTTTTCCAAGGAATAAAACTGGGCTTGGGGTTGGGTTTTTTTTTCCTTCAACACCCCAGATCCTGAGAATTGCCATTTTCCATCCCTGTCTCCAGGAGCGAGCGGAGGGGATGGAGAGGGGAAGCTTTGGCCAGAGGAGCTCCGGCCACAGGGACCCACCGTGCCCGGGAGCGGCCGGGGGATAAATACAGAAATAACCCGGGGGGGCAGTGGACGGGCACCTTCTTCTCCTTCTCCTTTACGAGCCGCACGCCCGAGGAGGATAAGCAGATGTTGTTTTCTTCATGGAGGCTCTAATTTATGGCTGTACCCAGACGGAGGGAAAAGCAAGCAAGGGAAGGTGAGGAAGAGGAGGAAGAAACCAGGGTTTTCTCCAAGGAGCTGGAGCCACTGGTGCTGCTGCGTCCCCGTTCGTCCTTGCTCCTGGGGAGCAGAGCAGTGGCATGAAATGCCTGGGTGAAACCCCGATACGCCGCATCGCCCGGCCCCAAATCCCACCCATCACCCTTGGGCAGAAGCCAGCGGAGGATGGGGGATGCCCCAGGGGATGCCCTGGGGGGGACGAGCGTCTCTGGCTCAGCCAAGCAGCCCCGGGGACGGGGATTTCCAGGCGTGTTTGATGCATCGCTTGTGAAAGAAACCCCTCTGATGCAGGGGAGGCTACAAAAGCACGTTACATGCACTAAGTGGTATTAACGAAGAAAGTGAATAATCCCTCCCATCTGTGCCACACAGGGCTGCACGGGGCTCCCCGAAATCCCACTGCTCTCCCTGGCCCCATCCGCTCCGGCACTGGGAGACCCCCAAGCTCCCGGTGAACACCCACAGCTGAAGGGTCCTCGAAGGATGGGGTCCTCCTGGGTCCTGTCACCTTGGCTGGGCACGGCCTCCCTGGGGACACGGGGACGGGAGGGATGCCGTGGTGCTGAGCACAAAGCACCGCAGCATCCGGGGACCCCCCCGTGCCCGCTCCCCAGCCCACGGTGAGGGGAGAGGAGGCGGCCGCCGCCTCCTTTCATCTTTCCCTTGGCTGAACTTTCATTCCTTATAATCAGGCCTGATATTAATGATGCATAAAATTACCCCTGATTAAAAGAACCTTTTCCAGCCGCGGCGGCGGGTGAGATCATGCGGGCGAGCAGCGGCGCACGCCTCGGGCACCCACCCACCCCCACGGGGGGAGCAGAGATGCCATTCGGTTCAGCTGGGGGTTATTTAAGGGACTGACGGCTCCAGTCACCGAATCCTCACATCTTCCTTGCAAGCCTTAATTAAGGGATCAACGAGAGCTTCCCAAAGCCCGGGGACAGCGGGGATCGCGCACCACCCGGGCCCCGTTCTGCTACGAGCTCAGAGTTGTTTGCATCCCCTCTGCCCCCCGTTTTGGGGGGGGCCAGGAGGGTGTTGTCACCCCTCTCTTTAGGGAAGTTATCCTTTTAACACAAACTAGGGCTTTTGGTGTGGTTTTCGATGTTTTAAGTAAGTAAATGGTGTGGTTAATGAATGTGAAATTGCAGCAAAAAGAAAAACACCACGGATCAAAGCCCCCGTGAGCCATGTGTCAGCGCCGGAGCAGTAATTGCTGTTACAATAACGGTGCGGCAGGCACCGGCGAGGGGCTGGCAGGGCCGGGACAGCCAGCCTGGTGCTTCCACGCCGGAATGGCAGAACTGGCGGGATGAGGAGACCGACGGGTGGGTCGCATCCGCGTCTCTGCTCCCCCAAACCCACTGCAAGCCCTGAGCCGGCGCTGGACGGGCAGCCCAGGGCTGCTCCTGGAGCAGGGCAGGCAGCAACCCCGGCACCCCAGGTCAGCTGGAGCACCCCAACCCTGCGTGGGGAAAAGGCTTTGCACCGGCTGTGACGCCCAGAGACAAGGGGGGTGATGCTGGACCCCCAGCAGGGTGATGCCCGGGGGCTGGATCCTGGTACAGGTGATGCCGGATCCCCAGCATGGGTGATGCTGGACCCAGGGCAATTCCCTTGGAGCAGAGGGAGGCTGAAGAGCAGCCAGACGCCCCAGCATCTCAGCTTTGCTCTTCATCTCAGCGCCAGCCTCCCTGCGCTGAGTGCCTCTGCCCAACGGAGATACCAGTAACATGCTTGTGGGGATCAAGGGGATAAAAGTGCTCCCATAGGGGCTCTCTGGGCTCTGGCAAGGAGGGCAGGGGCTCTTCCATCCCCTCGGCTTGCAGCCCTGCTTGGAGAGCGCAGCCGGCTCCGGCAGAGCCTCATGGGCCAGGAGAGGTTTGTTTGAAACGCGGCTCTGCAAAACAACCCAGGAGGGAGGGAGAAGAGAGGCGGCGATTACCGGCCACGTCTCGGTGAAATGAGGATACAAGGGGAGGATGGTATCGCGCGAGGAAAACTGCGGAAAGCCCTTATTGCACCTAAATTACTGCCGGCTTCTTTGTGTTGCTTTTAAAAGCAGCTCTTGCTGCAGCCCCACGGGCTTCGGCTGATGGAGGGAGATTATATCTGTCCGAGTGATGGGAGAGGATTAGTGACTCCAGGGAAGGAAAAACAAGGCTCCGTGCTCCTGGGGAGGGCCCGACCATCGGGGATGGATGGATGAGGTGCTGGCAGAGGTGATGCTGGGGCTGCCGGGCACAGCCAGCCCCCCCAGGAGCCCTGACAACAGCCCCAGTGTCCCCCGAGCACATCCTGGGTCACCAGGGAGGGCAGATATTGGGCAAAAGCGACTCTTTGCCAGCTGGACCCAGGCTCTTGCCCTGCCCCGAGTGCACAAAAGCACCGTGGGTGCCCGGTGTAGCTGGCAGAGCCCTTTTTGGTGCTACCTGCTCTGGAGGGCAGAGCCGCCAGCCGGGTCCTTCTCCAGCCTCCCCCTTCCACAAGAATATTTTCTATTCCCTTTTCTCTCAGATCTCACTGAGGTTTTCGGAGGGCAGAGGCCGAACGCCTCCGTTCTGCCATCAGCCACCAAACCCCCTGAGCCAGGGCTCCCGCGAGCAGCGTCCTTCCAGCCCTGCCCCGCTCCCCCACCCCAGCTGTAAAAACCCGGAGTCACTCGCAAACAAGCCCCGAAATCTCAGCCAGGGAGACACGCTGAGGAAAAGGCCGGATTTCAGGCTCCATTAACTTCATATTTACAGCCCTTTTTTAACAGGGTGAGGGTCCTGTTGCTCCGTCGTGACAGTGGAGGATGCTCACTGGAGCGGTACGTGCTGGGAGCGGGGCAAGCAGACAGGGACGGTGCCATCCGGGAGGCACCCCGAGCCCAACCCCAAATTTGCAGAAGGAAGACCCCCATCACCAGCACAAAAACCCCCATCCCCGGGCTGCCCCGCTCAATGCTGCCAGCCCAGCACGAAATGCTGCGCACGGGGATAGGGATGGAGAACCGGGAGCATCCCTCTGGCTTAACAACACGCGTGTCCCCCCCAGCCCCTCCTCTCTCAAGGGCTTCGCTGCCTGTCGAAGGACTTATTCTAATCCAGGGAGAAAAATGAGAGCCCTGGCCCCGCAGGACGGAGTGTGCTGTCTGGGGTAGAACTAATAGTTATTATCTACATTAAGCACCACGGCTGTCAGGGAGGAATTAATTTCCAAGCAGCGAGAGATGAAAGTTCCCCATTTTTCAGGGAAATCTACACCGTGCGAGGTGGCTAAAGAAAAATAACTTAAACGTGATTAAAAATGATCCCCATTTTATTAAAAATAATTCTAATTTATCTCTCCCTCCAGCTTCCTGTTTCGCTGGCATAAATCCCTGTTACCGGAGGAGAGGAGGCTGCCGGAGATCCCGGCGGCCAGGCTCATGCTGGGACACCCGGCTGGTGCCAGAGCCAGTGCATCCCCAGCGCAGCTCTGGATTTTGGGCCCAGAGAGCGCGGCACATCGCATACCGGAGAGCCGGGCTGCTCCCTGCCAAGCCCCAACGCCCCTTTCCAGTGCTGGAGATGGAAAAGCCAACCCCACTCCCACCTCTCCCGGATTATCTCCCCGTAGGCAGCACAGCCAAGATGCTAAAATCCAAGAAAAATGGGGAGAAAAATAATTCAGCGAGGGGTCCCCAGCCATCCCACGGCTGCGGGTAAAGCCGGGCACCCACTTGGCCGTGGGGCCAGGCAATTTGTCTCGCTGCAAAACGAGGATCCTGCTTCTCCATCTCGCCTGGATGTTGCAAAAAATCAATTAGTTGCTAATGACATTACAGCGGTTTGGAGATATAAAGCTTTACAGGAGCGGTAAGTGGTGGTGATACACAGTAATTCAGATTCCAGCGGTGAAATATGGGAGATTGCTCGCCTTTTATTAGCAGCCGCCAGTGTTACTCATCTCGTTAAGTTTATTAATAAGCCAATCTCCCCCCAGCCTGGCAGGGTCTGCAACAGAGACGCAGCTCCCGCGGGCCGGGGTGAAACCTGGAGCACCCCAGGGCTGTTTTAACTAAGCCCCCCCCCCCCCCCCCGACACTCACTTTTCTCATCCAAAATGAGTGGGGTTAGTAATCTGTGGGATCAAAAAATGCCCCCAAATGGCAATTTTTTACTTTCCAAAAATAGATCTGTAATGGAAGAAGTCAGGGCTTGGAAGCGGCCGTTTGGCTTTGAGCTTTCAGGGCTCAATTTTATTCTCCTTTCATTGCGGCTACGCCAGCAGCGCCAGACTCCGTCCTGCCGGTGCCATTCTAATAATATTCTATTGTAATAGTTAAAACATTTTCCTTTCCCTTTAAAGCCTGCAAGGAAGGATTCTCCTGCATATGCAGAGATATCAGCTTTCCCTTTTTGACTGCGATATGACCAATTTATAAAAAAATAAAAAAAAAACCCAACACAAAAACTCCACGTTTCAAAATAACTCCTGGAAAATCGAAAGCCTGCTCAGCCGTGCTGTCACCGGGATCTATTATATCTGCTTCTCGCCCAGCCCGGATTTAACAGGGATTTACAAACCCCCCAGAAAACCTCCCCACATTTGACGGTGATGGGCTGCAGCATGGGCTTGATCCCCTGGGAGCGCTTCCCAAACCCACAGCAAATCCCTGAAAACCTCAGCATTGCCCCCAAAATGGGGGAGATGCCCTCCCCCGGGCTGTGCCTCTGTTTCCGCAACTGCACAGGCAGGCAGGGGCTGGTCCCATCCCATCACTGGGACGTGCAGTGCTCCAGGCCCCAAAATGGGGCAAGACGCCGGGAAATCGGTGCCACGGTTGTGGTGCAAACACAAGGCTGGGCTCCCCCTCCTCCTCCTGCCCCCCTTTTAGGGTTAACACAGAAAAATAACCCCCTTTTCCCTCTCCCAGCTTTACATCTTTTTTCCAGATGCAAAAAACCCAGTGCCTGGAGGGACCAGGACCCCCCCGGTGCCACCACCAGCTCCCGGATCGCAAAGCCCATCGTACCCCAGGACAGCGTCCCCGCTGCTGCCCCGCCACCGGCTGCAGCCGTTTTGGTGCCTGCCCAGGGGTTGGGAGCATCTGCCTGATCCCACAGCCCCAACAGTGGTGAGAAAGCAACCTGGGGCTGCAAACCGAGCCTCGGCTCCTTGTTTTTCCAGGGGAGCCCTCCCAAAGGCAGGAGGGGGGAGAGGAGAGGTCCCAGAGCAGCATCCGAAGCCCGCACCCATCAATGGCGATGTGGTTTCATGCCCAAGAACAGCCCGCAGGAAAGGTCATTCCCTGCGATAGCTTCAGCGTTTATTGACCTAGCTCTGAAACAGCAAAATAATTTAATAGCTTAATATATTGGATCGATGCAAGCAGGGGTGGGGAGTGGCAGCGATTAGCCAGAGCTGCCAGCGTCGTTCCTGCGCGTGCCAGGGCCAGGGATGCCGCAGGGGTCCGTGGCGTTATCCCGGCCGGGACCGGCACGGTGCGCAGCCGGACACCCCGCAGCTGAGGGGAAGGATGGGCTGGGAAAGGGGCAGGAATCACCCGGAGCCCTGCAGGCCTCCCACTCCGGGGGCTGCAAATGGGGAACACAAATGGGGACCCAGCAAAGCGCTGCAGAAGCTCCTGGCACAGTGGGGAGAGGCAGCGGCAAACCAAAACTGCGGCCAAATCTCTGTGGGCACAGCACGGCTCTGCCAGCCGCGGCGACGTCCACGACGCACGTGCATGCACTTCGCCTCCCCCCCCCTAATTGTTTCTCTTAATCTTTTTATGGTTGTTAATTGCTCCCTCCTCCATTTACTGTGTTACTCCAAGTGCTGCTCTTAATTTGCCTCTCTTGCTGCAGGTGCTGGCTGTATTATTAACTTTTAATGTGGAGTGTTAGGGATCCGTGAGTTTGTTTTCCTTGTTACTGATGGGTATTTAATTGGCGAGTCGCTGCTGGGGTGGCGGGGCCATCCAGCAGGAATCCAATGCAAATACGATTTTACATTCTTTTGCTCCCTCGCCGACTGCCAAATATTTTAAATAAATAAACACGATTGCGTCAATACATCCTGAGCGTGAGGTTCGCAGGTGCACGTGCGGCCCCACCGCCAGCGCCCGGGGGCTCTTCTGCAGCCCAACACCAAATGGCGGCGGGGTGAGCCCAAAACCAGTCCCAGGTGAGCCCAAAACCAGTCCCGGGTGAGCTGGGTAGGGGTTTTGCTGGCAGCTGCGACCCCGCTGGGGAGCACCCGGTACCCCAGCACGCGTCTCCATCATCAGGCCCTGCCGACACCAGCCCGGCTGGGCAGTCCTGGGAAACAGCTGCTTAATAAATAACACTTTGCATTAATGTCCCGCAATGCAGACACTAATCAAGAGGCAGCATCTCTCATCCCATCAGTGATTTAACCCTCCAGCGGCTGCATACATCCATGTCCAGCCTCGGAACAACGGCTGGCAATCTCTCCCTCTGCACTTGAAACTGGGTGCTGTGTTCTGAACTGGACCAAGTCCCAGCTCCCAGGTCCAAACTGGCCCAAGTCCCGGCGCCCATGCCCGAACCGGCCCAAGTCCCAACTCCAAATCTCGGCACCTGCAGGTCAGTGCCCACCTCCCGCGCCCCATGGCCATCGGTCTGACGCGTTGCGGTGCTGGTGGGGTCCAGCTGGACCCCCAGCCCCATGCTGGGCACATCCTTCCTGGCAGGGCTGCCCCGGGGCGCCCGCTTCCCTCCCTGGGCTGGGAGATTGACAGCTGCCACTCAGGCAGTCTCTGCCCGCATCTCCCCAAGCAGACGAACGTCACGCTTTTGGTGATGCTGTGGGACCCTCCTGCGGGTTCCCTCGCCGTTAACTATTCATGAAACACCAGGCAAAATGCTAATGGCTTTGGCCCGTGGCAAGCAGCTCCTCCAGCATCGGCGACTCTTGCAGGTCCAGCAGCGCCAGGAGAGGTGTAAAAACATGGATGTCGCTCCTCAGACCCCATCTGTGGGATGCTGGGTGCACCCAGGGGCTGGCAGGAGCGAGGGGGCAGACACCGGGGGCCCCCCTTGCAGTGTGATGCTGCTGGTGTAACCTTGGCCGGTTACTGCAACCCTCCCATTGCATCAGGTGTCCCCAGCTACCCCGGCACGGCCCCCGAACAGCCCATTCCCCCACCCCGAGCACCAGCCTGCCCCGCAGCCCAGACCTGCCCCCATGCATGGCCATGCTCTGCTCAGCGCTGGGGAAACTGAGGCACAGAGCAGGGCAAGGCCAGCCCAAAGCTGCGGCGAGTTGCAGAAGACCGGAGCTGCCAGGGCTGCCGCCGGGTCTGGCCATTCGCTGCTGCTTGGCGCAGGGGGGGGGCTTAGCAGCACCCTGACCCCCCCACATGCTCTACACCCGCCGGCTTAACCACAGCTCACAGCCCTGCAATGCCGTTAGTGAGAGTGGCTGAGCTAATTAAATACCCGTTAGTGATACAGTCATTACTGAAGGCAATAAAAGTCGCCCCTGAGCTCCCTGGCTCCTCTGCTCCGTGCCTGATGCCCACAGTGGAGCTCCCTGCAGCACCCATGGGCCATGCAGGCAGGACTGGGTCCTGGGGTGCCAGCATGCACCCAGTGTGCGTGTCCCTGCCCCGTGCTCACGGCATCTGCCACCAGCCACTGGGGTCCCCAAAACCACTGTCCCAGCTGCCCCTGGGCTCTGCTGCAACCCCAGCTTCCCCAGTGCCACCAAAGCCCTTGGGGACAAGTGGGTGCCCACCCGTGCCCCAGGAACTCAGCAAGGATGGGAGAGCTGCATTTGTCGGTGACTCCAACGACTGAGCACCAATGCAAAGTGGAAGCAAGAAATAACAGCCAGAGAGATAAAAGCCCCAATTTGGGAGCCGGTTCCGTTCACCGTAACAAGACAGGCATAAAAAAATAAGTAAATAGAGGAAAGCGGGAGGCTCGTGTCTCCTCCTTGCTGCAGGTCACCCCTGCAGCCACACGCGCCATGCCCAAAGCTGGCTGCAGCCACGCAGGGGAACCCCCAATGCCACGCTCGGGGCGGCCACGCTGCACCCACGCCAGGGCTGCACCCACGCCGAGGCAAAGTAACACCTCCATCTCGTGGGCGAAGGCTGCATCGGGCAGCAGGGGAAGGCTGGCCGAGCCAGGGCAGAGAGGGACTCATCCTGCACCCCCCAACACAGGTTGCAGAGCCCCAGCACCCAGCCGGGCACGCGAGGGCGTCCTGCCCACTGGGATGCTCTTGCTCACCCTCCCTCTGCCCAGCACCGGTCGGGCACTGCAATTCAGTTCCCAGCAAATTTGCTCTTTCTGCTCCTAACGGGGGATTCCCCCTGGCTTTGGCAAGCCCGAGTATTCGGGTACGCATCAGGGAAACTGAGGCACAGAGACTCAAAGCGCAAAGCGGTCTGGACTCACCCCTCCTGGCCATGGTTATCACCGGTCCCGCAGCTCTGCGGACAGCAAAGGGCCCTGGCTCAGCTCAGCTCAGCTCGGCTCGGCTTGGCTTGGCTTGACTCAGCTCAGCTTGGTTCAGCTCGGCTGCCACTGCCTTGGCTCTAATCAATGTGCTCAGGTGTGTTGGTGACCGGTGCAGTGGGAATCAATTACCCACCCAGTAAATCCCAGCACATGGCCACCCTGGTGCAGGTGGGCTCCTGGGCAGCCACGGGCTGCGTGCCCGGTCCCCTCGGTGGGGCTTTGCCGCAGGGACGCTGCCGGCCCCGGGGGTCTGAGCCCCTTTGGTGGGAGCCCTCTTCTCCAGAGCAGCTTGGCAAAGCAGAGAGCTGTGAACCCCCCCCAGCTTCGCTCCATGGGCAGCTGGCTTTGAAACCTTGATCGGCACATATGTGATGAATTTTGAGGGCTCAGCTCCCACCCAGGTGGTTTGCTGGAAAGCTCCATGGCAGCGGAGCAGAGGGTCTGTGCTTTCTCACTCCCCAGAGCCTGGGGCCACTGATCCCACACAGGGACCCGGCTGCTGCAGGATCCCCTGGAGAAGAGGTGGAACTTGGAGGAATATTTAAGGCCTGTCAGCAGCCCCGCCTCAAAGCAGCACAGAGGAGGGGGCTGGGGGGGCTCCTGGAGGGTGGGGGACCCAGGGTCCTGCCTGGGAAAGGGAGGGGCTCGGCTGGGGGCTGCACGGCCGGGGACCCTTCCCAGGCAGCACCAAGCAGAGGAGTATGTCCTCATCCCCTGAGGAGCCGGGCAGCAGCTGGAGGGTCACCCTGGGGGGGGTCACCCTGGGGGGCAGTGGGCAGCAGAGCTCCCGCACTGTCACCTCTGCTCCGTCCCTGTTGCCACCTGAGCGCAGCAGCCAAAAATCGGGAGTCCCAGCTGCTGCCTTGGCACACGGCTGCAATTGCATCCCCAATCTGGTGCCGTGCAATGGGGATGGACGGCATCCTGCCCCGCCTGCAACCCGGCCCTGTCCCCGCGCTGCAGGGACGAGCCCGCAGCCTCGCTAACGCGGTGGCTCCGGAGCCGCTCATCCCTGTACCCTCCATGGGCACATCCTGCCCCGCACCAGACTGAGCCAGCTGGGGAACCAGTCCCCCCGTGCCCATGATCACCCCTATCCCAGCCTGACCGCTTTGCACGGGTGGCTTCCATCCACGCTGGAAAGCCCCAGTGGGACCAGCAGCCTGCGGGGAGCAACTGGCCTCGGTGGCAAAGCAGCATCCCTGCCTGCCCCAGGATTCCTGTTCCTGCCACCCCATGGAGAAGGGCGATGAGCCTGAGGAGGACAGAGGGGTTCGATGCTGGGTAGAGCTGAGGCTGGAGGAGGAGGAGAAGGAGGAGGAAGAGAAGGAGCAGGAGGAGGAGAAGGCAGCCTGGCTCTTTCCCACGCTCCTTCCTCCCCGCTGGAGAAGCAGGGAAGGCGGCGGCGGTGCTTGCACGTCCCAGCTCACCTTCCTGGGATGTCTGATCTTGGCGAAGCCTTGGACCGATGCAGCTCCCTCCCACCCCCTCCCGGCTTTTATTAGTTTAAACACATGGACGCATGAAAAATAAATGTTGCTCAGGAAAGACAGCGGCAGAGGGCTGGGAAGCAATTAGCATCCAAAGAGGCATAATTAGTGCTCAGAATGCAAGCGGCAGAGAAGAAATAAAGTAGCATTCGGATGCAATCAGGGTCGTGCCTGAATTACAAACCGTTAACTGAATTGCTAATTAAGCACAGTGTGTGAATCACGTCTTATTAAGGGCTGAGCGCAGCCTCTGCCATCCAGGGCCGTGGTGGGACCGGAGGCCGATGCGGTTCGGACGGGAGGCCGATGCGGCTCAGGGTTCAGGCTCGTGGGATGGGGCTCCCTTGGCAGCAGTGCGGTGCCACCCTCGGCGCTGCTGCTCACCCAGGAGGGAGGACGCAATGCACACAGCACCAGGTTTTGGGGAGAGTCCCTACCGGGGTGACAGCGGCCACCGTGCTTGCTGTGAGTGTGACCATGCCCGTGGCAGGGCTGTGACACACAGGGCAGTGGCTGCCCGCCTGGCAGTTAATTAGTTGTATTAGCAGGACTTGCCTCATTTTAGCACTCTGGGCAAATATTTGCCCAGCGAGCGCTGGCACGCCGGCTCCCCACAGACCATGCTGGCTCCTGCGGGGGCGGAGCTGCATGAGCTGGCATGGGAAAGGGCAGGAGCCACGTCTGGCCCCCGATGTCCCCCTGGGTCCCCAGGCTGCCCTGGCTGTCACCTTTGCTTCCCGCCTTAGCCTGTGGGGGAAGGCAGGCTCCCAAGTGGGGCTGCTTCCCTTGGGGGACTCCCCCGCACATCCCCCCATCCCTGCATCCCCACCATCCTTGCATCCTCACATCCCCACCATCCCTGCATCCCCACATCCCCGCATCCCTGCATCCCCACATCCCTGCATCCCCACCATCCCTGCATCCCCACATCCCCACCATCCCTGCATCCCTGCATCCCCACCATCCCTGCATCCCCACCATCCCTGCATCCCTGCATCCCCACATCCCCACCATCCCTGCATCCCCACCATCCCTGCATCCCCCCATCCCTGCATCCCTCATCCCCACCATCCCTGCATCCCCACATCCCCGCATCCCTGCATCCCCCATCCCTGCAACCCCCCCCCCATCCCCGTCCCTGCATCCCCGCATCCCAATCCCTGCATCCCCGCATCCCACATCCGCACCCCCTGCACAGAGAGCCCAATCCACGGGGGGGGGGGGGGGGGGGGAGTGGGGGGGGGGGGGGAGGATTAATTATTCATATTTTAGCAAATTCAGACACGTCATTATAAAGGTCTAACAAGCTCTTGCTTTGCCCAGGGGGGGAGCTACCCTTGCTGCCTTCTCTTTTACTTTCTAACCCTTTCTCTTTTTTTTCCCAGGATTGTTTTTATCTTCACCTTCTCGTTTCCTTTCGGTTTTCCCCAGTGTTTCAGCCACGCTCCTCCCTGGCGCCTCTCTATATGCCCGTGTCCTTGCCGGGCGCCCCGACATCCCTCTGCGGCCGGTGCTGAGCTGCCGGGGAGGGCACCACAGCCCCGCTCCATCCACGCCGGGCACACTGAGGGCCAGGATGCCCCAGCCTTTCCCTGGAAGGTGAGCGGCAGCCCCGGCAGCTCCTGGTCTCCAGCCTGGTGAGCTCCTTGCCGGCGCTGGGATGAAAGGCAGAGAGCTTCGCTTGAAGCCTCGCAGTGGGGAAAGGTCTTCGGAGCACCGCGGCGATCAAAGGGAGCTCTTCATCTATTTTAATAAGTCTCTGCCGAGGTGCTGCAGTCGGTTCGGTGCGAGGGAGGAAGGGGCTTTCCAGAGGAGATCAAAGCCCCACGTGAGCCTCGAAAGAGCTGGGGGAGTTGGAGGGAGGAGAGGAAGAGGAAGGAGGGGAGGAAGGGAGCAAGGGCAGGGAACAAAAGGAGGTGGAGAGGCCAGAGATGTGGCTCCAAGCGCTGGTTGGAGATTCCACTTGGAGCTTTCCTGCTGCCCAGGTAGGAGCAGACGGTGGGGGAAAGCGAAGGGCAGTCCGAGCTCTCGGCCACCACGGCAGCCAAGAAATGTCCAGGCTGGTGCCTGCCACCGCATTCGGCATCACAGCACTGTCCCAGCCGCCCCCGACTCCGGGCACCATAGAGCAGCCTTGGGGCCAAGCAGAGGTGGAGGGGGACGGAGGGCCGAGGCTGGGCCAGAAGGGCAGCCAGTGGGGGCACGGGCAGATGCCCCCACTTGCCACGCTGGCAGGAGGCAGAAAGCCACCGGGATGCTCCCGGGAAGGGACAACCAAAGGGCGCAGATAGAGGCAAGGTCCCTCCTGCTCACCAGCACATCCCAGGGCACCGGGGCCACCATGGGTCCCCAAGCCCCCTGCCAGCCCCGGCACAGCCCAAACACCAAAAACCCAGCCCCGCGAGGGACAGCACAGGCCTGGGGCACAGCATCCTGCGGCCGGTCCCCAGGCTGGGATCTCCCCGCCAAGCTGCAATAGCAGGAAAAAATACAGCGAGAACCAGGGCGAGAGCACAGAGTAAATGCGTGCAGCCCAGGCTCGCAGGGAGGAAACGTGCAGCAAATGAAGATGTGCAGTGCTGGAGCGTTTATCACTCATCAGCTCCGAGATGGGCCCTTTGGAGATGGAAGCTCTTTTTCTTTTATGAAGGATTTATCAAGTTTTGTTTAAAAATCACCAAGGAAGATTCCCTATTTGGATAGGCTTCTGGCTTGTGCTGGATTAATGTCCCGAGCTGGGGACTTGTGGCTGCCTGGGAACAAGATAATAAGCAACGGCAAATGGAGTGATAAGGCACGGCGCAGCACGGGGGAGTGCTGTGCCCGGCCGGGGCAGCCGCCTCACCGGGGCCATGTGTGCCGGAGATACCGGGAGGATGCCCGGCCGGGAAGCGCGTAGCCCTGGCTGCCCCTTGGCACAGGACGGGCACCATGCTGGCTGCTGCAGCGAGTGCTCAGGTGCAGGCAAAGCCCAGGGACTGCTGGAACAACGGAGATTTCTCCAGCACTTGTAACTTTTGGACAGCGGGTGGGGTTTATTTTTTTTTTTCAAAGGAGGGGAAATGCGATGAAACACACCCCCCCCATGCCCGCTGGGCCGCAGGGCAGACCCCTGGCTCTGCAGCAGCAGCGCAGCGGAGCTCGTCCAGGCACAAGGCAAGACGAGGGTGGTGTGACCCCAGCCTCCCTGGGAGCAGCTTGGCTGCACCTCGCCACTGGCACAGCTCAGCCCGAGCAGGGACAGAGCCGCTTGAGCCTCGCAAGGCAATAAATTATCGCAAACCAGCTCCCGCAGTGGGAAACCCTGGCACGGGGCTTGTGCCGGTGCAGCAAAGGGGATGCACTGCACAGGGATGCTGCTCCTGGTCCCCGTGGCCAATGCACGAGAATATCCTAGGGTGTCTCTGGGAATTCCAGGGCTCCAGGCCGGTCCTCCACGAACGGAGCAGCCACACATTCCCACGCACAGGCTGGGGCACCGGCGATGCCCCACGTCCCTGCATCTCTTCCCAAAGCCAGCGGGAACGTGCTCGCATCCCAGGGAGGAGCCAGGGGGACCCAGCTCTGCCCTGTGGTCCTTGGCCTGGTGGCAGCAAGACCCTGGGGCTGCGGCGGTGGCCCCCATGAGCCCACGATGCGCCTCCTCGCTGACAGCTCAATTATCAGCATTCTGGTCCTGTTTGCCCGCAGATCCTGTAATCAACGTCTGCGTGTGTATTCTGGCAAAATTAATCATAATTGCTGAAAGCAAGACACAGCGCACTTGTAACTTTGGTCCGTTAATTAGGATTCTGTAATTGGATACAGCACTCCCTGTAAATCCAATTACCTGGGATTAGAGCAGTGGCAGCAGGGCAATGGTGCCTGGGCACCAGGAGTGGCACCCGTGGGGCTGGGGTGGCCTCGGCAGGGATGCAGCCGGGGTGGCCGTGCCAGGCTCCTTCCTACCCCTAAAACTTCATCCCTGCCCTTTTCTCCCCCCCGCCCCGTGACGAGGGGAACCGGGAAGGTCTAGAAGAGCAAATTCCCTAAATCGAGAGTCAGTGGACGGATCCTTCCCAGAGCCCCGAGCCCCAGAGCTCTGTAACCTGGAGCCATCCTTGCCTGGTTCAGCAAGAAGCAATGGCACTGACAGGGGCACAGCCGGCCGCCTCCGTGCTGGAGCAGCTGAGGAGTGCGGCAACACGGCTCAGCAGCAGCCAGCCCCAACCCTGCTCCAAGCACCGGAGCGGCTTCCTCCAACAATGCCCAAACTTCCACAAAAAGGAACGGCTTTAGAAGCCCCCGGTGGGGAGCTGGAGCCCATCAGTGGAGATGCTGTGGGGGCATGGCCCCGGCATGGGTGCAGGAGGCAGCGATGCTCTCCCAGCCCTGGGGACGTGCATTGCTCCAGCCCCTCCGTGCCTCTCTGCCGGCCGCTCCTTCCCACGGCCGTGCACCCCCAAGTCCCCCCAAACCCTCCCCATCCCTCCAGCCCAGCTCGGGAGCCTCGCCAGCCCCCGGCCAGGCTGGCAGAGCAGCCGCAGCCTCCCTCTCCCCAGCTCCATAAAGCTTACATTATAAAAAAGGAAAAGATTTTTTAACTACACTGAACAATCATCTCTTTTAATATCCATAGATAAAAAACGTAATTGTTTCGAGTGAGAGCTAGGTAATTTAGGCTCCGTTTTATGGTGTTTTGGACTATAAAGTCCCCATGCTGAAATCTCCTGGCAGGCTGGTGCAAAAGGCTAGCTTTGTTGGGGGTTATTTTTATTATTTTATTTAAAGTTAGCTGGAAAATACGGAACAGTTACCCCTTAATTCAAGGTGTCCCCAGGGCATACTCTGCTCCGAGCTCTCGGAATACCTGAGGATCATTTGAAGCATGGAGAAAGCAGATAGAGAGGCAGGAGCGGGTGTCCACCGCCCCGAGCCCACGCCCCACTGTGCTCCCCCAGCACCCCCATTTATTTAGGGGCTTTTCAGGCTATGGCCAGGCCAGAGCTGCTCCAGCCAGGCCCCAGCCCCAGGATTTGCAGTCTGATTTGCAGTCAAAAGGCTCAAAATGAGCTTTAGCACTGGAGGAAGCCACACGCAGGGAGCTGACGGGCAAAGGGACGGTGCAGCTGGGGTTACCCCAGGGAGAGGGCATCCCCGTACAGGTGTGTACACACGCTGTGCATCCCCGTGCAGGTGTGTATGCACACAGTGCGTGCCATGCAGGTATACACAAACCCTGTGCAGGTACATACACATGCAGTGCATGCTTATACAGGTGCATACACATGCAGTGCAACCCCATACAGGTGCGTACACACACAGTGCATGCCCATACAGGTGCACACATACGCTGTGCATGCCTGTGCAGGTGTGTACACACGCAGTGCAACCCTGTACAGGTGCACACACATGCAGTGCATGCCCATACAGGTGCACACACATGCTGTGCATGCCTGTGCAGGTGTGTACACACGCAGTGCAACCCTGTACAGGTGCACACACATGCAGTGCATGCCCATACAGGTGCACACACATGCTGTGCATGCCTGTGCAGGTGTGTACCAGGCAGTGCATCCCATACAGGTGCACACACATGCGTGCAACCCCACGCAGGTGCACACACACGCAGTGCATGCCCATGCAGGTGTGTGCACACGCATGCAGTGCACGCCCCCGTGGGTTCCGCTGCCCGTGCGGAGCAGAGCCCGGCTCAGTGCAGGGCCGTGCATGCCTCTCCCCAGCCCCAGCAGCCCAGGGCCGGGCAAGAGCTGCAGCCAGTGCTGTGATTAACAAACAGGCGTTTCCCAGGTGGTGATGGATTTGTATCACTGCAAAAGACAAACTCACTCACTCGCACGCCCTGAGCCCTCCTAACAACATCTTCTCCCCTGTCAGGCTCTAAGCGTCAGCCCTAATCTTGACTGACAGCATCCGTTTAACACACGGATTTGTGGCACTTGTGGAAGGAGCCTCCACTCACCTGCCTGTTAATAAGCTCCATCTTCCCCTCAGACCCGGCCCTGCCTCATTAAACTCCCCATCACACCAGGGTGGTGAATCCCATTTCCATGAGAGCTCTTCGATCCTTCCCACATGGATGGTGCTGTCCCACGCATCTGTCACAAATGCCACCTCCACCCCCCAGCCTGGCCAGCAGCCCCACGGGTGATGGGGTCAGTGACAGCCATCCGCACCCCACAGCAGAGCGTATTTTCCTCCCCAGGAAGGACAGGACCTTCCCAGCCGCTCTCGGGGGGAGGAACAGCTTCCCCGCTCAGCTTTCACCACCCGTGCGTATCTGATGTCCTTGTCCTCGCGCTTCTCTGCGGGTCCCTGGAGGTCTGGAGGATAAAAGACCGTCAAGCAGGAGGAAAAAAGCAGTGCCGGGTCCTCTCCCAGCTGGCACAGGCAGCCACAGAGGGCCAGGAGCAGAGCAGGGGGCGTGGGCTGGCAGGGAAGACCCCAAGCCCCATCCTGGCTGTCCCCATCCCTGTCCCTGCTGTCCGAGCTGTGGACGCCGCTGCCCACATAGGTGGAAAAAGGGGAAAAAAAGGAGGAAATAAAGGGGAGGGCAGCGAGGGAATGTGTTGGAGGTGAAGGCAGCATCCCCAGTGGCACCGGCCAGCTGAAGCCACTTGACCCTTTGCTGGGGGCTCCCTGGGGATGGAACAGACTCTTCCTTGTGGCACCAGGCTGCGAACCCCATCTCAGCACCTGGACACAGGGAGAGCCCCTGCACACAAGCACAGACGTAGCACATATGTGGCATCAGAAGCTGGCAGCCACACAGCCTGCCCCCCCCCCGCCCCACATCCCCATGTGCCCATGCCTCTCCTTGAGCAGGAAGGGGCTGGATCAGACCCCCACCGGAGAGCAAAGGAAAGCCCTAACCCTCGTTTTTCTGCAGATGTGTTCCTGGAGTGCTTCGCTCTCTAAGCTGGATTCTTCACCTGCCACCATCCCCTGGACGCCACTTCCAACGCTGGGCTTTGGAAACGCAAAACCCAGCACATCTTGGGGTGCTCGCCCCGCATCCCATGGCCTGCCCAGCACCCGAAACCCATTGCACCGCGGGGTTTTGCTGACTCTGCACCCCAGCTAGGCACAGCCTGCACAGTACCACTGCAGCTGCATGCAGCAGGCACCGCCGAGCCAAAACTGCTGCTGCCCCAAAGCTGCGGCCAGGGAAATCCTCCTCCCAGGACAGGGCTGCCCACAACAGGCAGCTCTGCCTGGCCCCCACGGCTTCAGCCTGCCCACAACAGCCCTGCTCTTGGGTGAGCCTCGGGCTGGCTCCCTGCCCAGTGGCTGGCTCTGCACCCCAGGACAGGGATGCTCTGCAGGAGCCCATGAAGCGTGCTGGGAGCACTGGGCCTGGCTGCAAACATCAGCCACAGGGGGTTGGTGCTGGGGGACCCCCGCTCCCAGTGCATGCAGGAGAGCAGGGACCAGCTGCAAGGGGTGAGCCTGGGCTGGGAAAAACCTTGGGGATGGGAAACCTCCGTCAGCAGAGACACGCCGGGATGGGGATGAGCATCCCTCAGACAGACACAAGCAGGGCTGTGTCTTCACAGCCATGCAACAGGCTAAGAACACCGGTCCCCACGCCAGGGACGGGGGTCCTGGCCGCATCCACGCTGCAGGGGAGCAGAGCTCAGCACGCCCAGCTGGGGCAGAGCTGGACCATGCACCCCTGCAGCCCCCCCGTTCCCAGCCCCACACTGGGACCTGCTGTGCCGCTGAGCCCCTGCAAGCCTTCACAGTGCAGGCGACCCTATTAACATAATGAATTATACCAGGGGCTTGCGGATTATCTAATTATAAATGTGCCTAGTTTTGATTTTCCTTTTAATTAATTTGTATTATTTACACACAGCAACAGCCGCCCGGGCAGAAGTCAGGGTGAATATCTGCTCGCTGCTTGGCAAAGAGCAGGTCCCAAAGGAAAGGGGTGGCCAGGGCTGACACCTTGGTGACAGCACCCTGTGGCCCAGGGCACGGTGGGGAGACAAGGTGGAGTCCCACAAGGCTGTGGGAGGGAGGAACAAGCCCGGATACTTTGGGGGCCAATGAGTTTTAAGCTGGTGACTCGTCCTGCGGCGGGACACGGAGCAGCCACCCAGGGACAGCAGCTCCCACCACAAAGTGCCACCATCCTGCAGGGATGTGGCCTGCCCTGGGGACCCCAAAGGCTGCGCCCCTGCTGAAGGGGCCCCAAAGGGAGGTGTCAGTGCCATGGGGACCCCAAAAGGAGCCCAGCTGCCAGACCTCACTAGAGGGCAGCAAAATGCTGCCGTTCCCAGGGCTGGTGACACGGGGCCACCGGTCCCAGGTGCTGGTAGCCACATCCTCCTTGGGGGCCCCCTAGCACTTGCCCCCCAAGGACTTGGAGTCGTCTCTCGCCCCATTGCTCCTGGTCTCCACTGAATAGGGAGCTGCAGGCTCCTGGCTTTGCCTCCCCACCAGCCGTGGGGGATGCTCATGGGCAGCCTGCCCGCGCGTGGCAGGCACAGAGACCCCAGCACCTTTCCTTGGTTGGGTGACGCTGAAGGGGACAGCGTGCAGCCAGCCAGCAGGTACTGCTGGGGAAATGGGCCAAAGAGGGGGGCAGGACCCTGAGGACCAGACCCCAGCTCTGTCGGAGGCCTGCCAAAACCCTCCCTGAGGTTGCAAGATTCTCTCCACATTCCTAATTTCATGCTCAAAAAAGCAGGACCCGCGGCCAAACAAGACAGCACTGGGCGCTGCCTGTGCCCTGCTCCCCGTGGATCCCAGGAAAGCCTCACCCGTGCTGCAAAGCTCTCTGCCAGCAGCACCGGCAGCGCCACGCACACAAGTGGGACCGAGTGCTGGTGCCCGCCGGCGGGGAGGCTGCAGGTGCCAGGACCCCGGCAGCTCAGAGCAGCCTGGCCACGGGGTCACCACTGCAACCCTCGAGGAGGCGAGAGGCGACCAGGACTGACACACCAAGGACTGCGGCCGAGAAGCACCGAAGGCCCGGCCAGAGCATTTCCAGTGCCAGCAGGCTGCCTGCTGTGTTTACTACGAGAGGACAGGGAGCCCTGTGCCATCTGGATCCTGTACAAGGAAATGAGATAAATTCAGAGGCGCAGAATTTCCCCAACGTATTCAAAGGCAGCTGGGCGCCCGCGGGAAGGAGATGAAGCCCTGCCGCTGCTGGAGCGGGATCCACCTCCCCGCTCCCCACATGCAGCCCAGCTCTAAATTCAATGGTTACAACAGCAAACCTCCAAGGCAATTCCAGGAAACACCTTGTCCAGACACAAATTCACCTCCTCTGCAGAGGCAATAAAAGGCTGCCAGATGCATCGTGCTCCGGGGAGCAATAAACGGCAGCGGGGAAGTCTCTTTGGAGGGCGTTAGATGGGAAGACGAGGGCAGGGGCACCCATGTGAGTCCCAAGAGGGTGGATGCATGCACGCAGGTGGGTGATGCACCTTCACTGCTCCTGCAAGATGAAGATCTGCGGCAGAGAAGCCAGAGGCGACGGTGCTTGGTCCGGGACGGCATCAGGGAGAGGCCAGCCCAGCATCAGCAGCGAAAGCCACACGTGTCTGGGGCTCAAACACCGGTTGGAAGCGGAGAATGCAGTCCTGGGCAGCCCGGACATCCTGCCCTACAATCCCCTGGCACTGGCGTGGCTTTTTGGGTGGCCACCCAGAGCACCCAGCAGGGAGAGCAAAGGCAGCGATTGGGAAACTCTGGGCAGAGCCGGGGAGAGGAAGGGGATTTCCCACAAGCAGCTCATTAGGGCACCGAATGCCTGAGCTCCACAATGCGTGTCCTGCCCTGTGGGCTCTAACGTGGGTGGGCATCGTCACGCCACGCGCTCCCGCTCCCCCTCGGCTCCACTCCTCGGCTCCCCTGGGATGCGCAAAGCTCGCAGCATTAGACAGGCAGAGCAGGTCCTGGAGTTTTCTTCCCAAACCAGCTATTTTGAAGACTTCACGACCACGCAAGACCCGTGGCGTGCAGCCAGCCTGCCTACGCACAGGGGTCAAGGCACAACCCTGCAAACCCCACACGGATTCACCCCCGGGGTTTCCATCGCAGCAGCAATCAGGTAAAGCCCCATGGGCTCAGGCTGACCTTTCCCAGAGCCCTCGAGAGTCTGGCAGGTATTTCTGAGAAACACCAATGCTGAGCAACAGTGCCCGGCGCTGGGAAGATCCGAGGGTTTTTTTCCCCACCCACACCAAGATTTTAACAAAAAACAGCCCCCAGGTGGGAGAACCACCAGGAAAGAGCTTTGTGCTCAGTGACAGAGTGAAAGCCTTCAGGGCTGGATTGCATTGCACAAGTCAGCAAATCCACCTCTATCTGGTGCCTCTGCACTAAAACCATCATCGAAAAAAACCTCTATAAAAAGCCCAAAACTTCAGCCTGCGCCCGTGCCAGGTGTAATTAAAATTTAAATCCCTTCCTCTCAGCAATCTGTTGTTTCCAAATGGGTACAGAAGGTGCCTTCACAGCAAGGCCACAGACTCCACCTGGTTAATGCAGGGTATTTTCCTGCCCTCCTGGGAAAAGAGTCAATAGTTATTTTTTAGCTGCTGTAAAAAGCCAAGTGACCAGAAAGCATCCCACTCCCCACCTCGCCTGGCGATCGGTACCTGGCCGCCCACCCGTGATGGGCTCCCAGCCCCACACGTTATTCCTACTGCCTCAAGCTCGGGCAAAGCCCCTCAACAAGCAAACATCCGACCCCAGGGTTCAGCCTTTATCCCTCCAGTGCCTGGCAAAGGCAGGGGCTCAGCGGCCCAAAGAGCCAGCTTGGATCACCAGGAGAAGGTAAAAAACACCTCAGTCCTCCCTACTCTCTTGCTGTTTGCTCCCTGTAAGGGGCATTTGCAGTAACAAGCGGGGATGACCCGTCCACATCCTATTAAACAGGCATATGGCATCAGCCTGTGTTCTCCGACAAGGATAACATTTTTTTGCTGCCATCCATCTCGTTTGCTGAAGTCATGCCTTTCGCCCGGGGACAGCGGCGTTCCCCAGTGCCACCAGCACAGGACGCGGGGCAAAGCCTACAAACTGGCCAAGGGGCTTGGCCACACGGCCAGCATTCACAGAACCACAGAATTGCAAGGGTTGGAAGGGACCTCGGGAGATCATCTAGTCCAAACCCCCTGCTAAAGCAGGTTCTCCTAGAGCAGAGGGCACAGGACTTCATCCAGGTGGGTTTTGAGTATCTCCAGAGAAGGAGACTCCACAGCCCCCCTGGGCAGCCTGGGCCAGGGCTTGGGCACCCTCAAAGTCAAGAAGTTCTTCCTCACGTTCAACTGGAACCTCTTCTGCTTCAGTTTGTGCCCATTGCCCCTTGTCCTGGCGCTGGGCACCACCAAGAGGAGTCTGGCTCCATCCTGGTGACCCTCACCCTTGAGATATTTGTACGTGGTGATGAGGTCCCCTCTCAGCCTTCTCTTCTCCAGGCTGAACAAGCCCAGCTCCCTCAGCCTTTCCTCCTAGGGGAGATGCTCCAGTCCCCCCATCATCCTTCTTGCTCTCCTCTGGACTCTCTCCAGGAGTTCCTCATCCTTCTTGAACTGGGGAGCCCAGAACTGGACCCAGTGCTCCAGGTGGGGTCTCAGCAGGGCAGAGCAGAGGGGGAGGAGAACCTCCCTCGCCCTGCTGGCCACGCTCCTCTGAATGCACCCCAGGATGCCATTGGCCTTCTTGGCAACCAGGGCACCCTGCTGGCTCATGGTCACCTTGTCATCCACCAGGACTCCCAGGTCCCTCTGGGCAGAGCTGCTTTCCAGCAGGTCAGCCCCCAGCCTGTCCTGCCCAGGGGAACACAACCTGCTGCCTCGCACGGCATGGTCCTGCCACCCCAGCTGCACGGTGCCCATGGGAGGGGATGCGGTGCCCTCACGTCCCCCCACCCACGCTGGGTACCCTGCCCTCCCAAACAAGCAGACAAACCCCCTGTCCCCAAAGCTGCAGCCACAGCTTCAAGCACTGCTGTTATTTTCAGGGTTTCTCCAGCCACATCGGAAGAGCCCATCGCTCTGGATAGGGAATATTGTTTTCCGTCTTGAGCGACACACCAACGCTAATTGCATAAATCACCCTAAACGAGGAGATGTAGCTAATTCTGCACACAAACATGTCACTGCAGCTCAGCTGTGACTTGAGGCTGACCACAGCTAAAAATAAGCCACCACTGCTGTGGATGAGCAGCAATCTTCAGTCACTGTGGGCTGTGGCAGGAATCACTGGCTGCTTGGAAAGACCAAAAACAAAGCACAAGCCCTTTCCAATAACTCAGGCAACACCACCCTTCCTTTTCCCAGCCGATGCTAAAAGCCTTTCGCTGCCCCAAATGGAATCAAAACAGTAAATTGATTTTTGGTTTGGTTTTTTTTCAGCCAGGGCTTGGGAGCGGGGGCAGGATTAATCCCTGATGGGCACCGTTGATGTGCAAAGTTGGTTTTGCCAACAGATGCTGCAAACTCGTGTCAGCACCTCCCCAGGCTCTGCAGCCACCAAACACCTCGGCCATGCATTAACCACCGGTCACGTCCATGGGCGTTACGGGGAGCACCAGCCACCTCCTCCACTCCCATCTGCCCCTTCGCCAAGGAGCTCCTCGGCACAGAACGCAAGAGCCTCTGAAGGAATACGTCGGCTCCGGCTGGCCCTGCGCTCTCCAAATAATCCCGGGCGGCCTCAGGGAGAACACAGCCTCTTGACTGCATCTGCGGGGTAAAGCCTGCTTTAGAAAACCTTTTTAAAACCGGCTTTTAAAGCCAAAAGAGCAAAAATACACAAGATTATCATTATTATTAATTTGATAACCTTCAGGTTTACTCAAGGCCTACGTACGCAACACAATACTGAGACTGTTATTGCTATTAATCTCTATTATTTACTTCTAACATTTATTAAGTGGCCTTCCTGCGGGCTGGGGCACATGCTTCACATTTCTCAGACCAAAAACAAACACTGGAAAGCGAAATGCTCTTAACCCAAGCTGCCGGGAGACTTTTTCCAGCCCCTCTAAGCAAGACACACAAGGGAAAAGTGAAAAAAGCTGAACCCCGTCTCCCCTGCACCTCGGGAGCAGAGGTCGGTTTTGGTCCATATTCCCCCACTGCAGCAGGGCTGAAACCTTGTTCATGCCAAATATCTGAGTGGCTCCGTCCCACCACACTGGGCTCCAGCCCCAGTCTGCCTGCAGGCAGCAGGAGGACCTCACTGCAGTGTGAACCGGGGTGCGATGCAAACCCCCAAGCCCCGCTCCCAGCTCGCTGCCCAGTGCGGGCATTCCCAGTCCTTCTCTCACCAGAGCAGGGACACGCTGGACGTCTCCATCCAGCTCTGGGAAATGATGTTCAGCAGCAATAAGACCATCCCTGAGGACACCCCATATAACAAGCGTTTCGGGCTATATTGGCTTCCCTGACCCTCGAGGTCCAACCTAACGAGGGACCCAGCGTGGGACCCTGCTTTCGGCTCCCAGGGAGGGGGACACGGCCCAGATGGGGCAGGAGTTTTGCCTCATCCTCCAAGAAGAGGCAGCTGGAGGCTCCGGGGGAGTTTAAGGTACAATAATCGCTCCTCAGGGAGCGAGCCTATTCCCTGGAGCAAGCTCAATGAGTAGGTTTGCTGTGTTTCAGCACAGCTTGTTCCAAAGCGGCTCTCTCCAACAGCACAGCAACCACATCTGAAACAAGGGCTTCACTGCCTGCATGTTTAAGGAAAGCGGCATCAGACGCGAGACTTCACCCGGTAACTGCGCCCAGCTCACGGCAAACGTCGGCACCATCCCCACGATTCCCACCCACGAGCCGCGTTACCTTCTCCAAACCATCCCTGGCAGAGCTTGTACCCTTAATCCAAATTCCTTCTGCAGAGAGCCGCTGCCGACGGGCAGCCACCGAAGCTTCCTCAGAAGATGCCTCCCCCATCCTCTGCTCATCCTTACCACGTTACAAGAGACCTGCCCCGCCAACCTCGGCCCCTCTTCCCAACAACGAGAGGGATGCAGGAGCACCGAGCATCCTCTGAGCGGGAGCACGGGGCCAAGGTGCTCTTCAGATCTCCTACTGAAGGCACATTTGAGACTCTGCGTCCAATTAAAAATACTTCTTTGCCTTCCCCAAACCTCTCTCCTGCTCGTATCGATGCAGACAATGGCAGAAAATAATTTCCTACCCTGAAATCATTCTCAAAACACGAGGCACAGACAACCAGCTCACCACCTAAACGACACCGCCTTCTCGTTAGCGGTACAAAGGGACCTCACTGTTGCACAAGGCGGCTATTTAATGTGTGCTCTTGCTGAAAACAGAGGACTCAGACCATCACCTGGCTCACCGAGACACGTTCGTCATTATTTTAATTCCTGCCTATGCCAGCTTACTTCAACTATTTTGCTCCTCATCCTTGGCCCCAGCAGAACCCTGTGCGTAACGAGTGGGCTGACCCATGATTAACTCGAATCTGTCTTTAAAGTCAGCGCAGCGCTCCCAGGATGATGACAGCTCGGGAAAAAGACATGGAGGGGGAAAAAAAAAAAAAAAAATCATCACTCTGCTAAATTATAAGGTTGTTAAAGTCAAATTCCACACCAAAGGAAACCTCACATTGTGTAATAGCATTTAGAGGCAGCTGCAGCCTGTAGCAAACACAGGGCAGAATTTTATCCGCCATGGATCCGCATCCTTTCCTATCTTTCCAGGTCAGCATATCCATCGTCCACGAGTGAGGCTGCACGTGACTGCAGAGCCGTGTCCCCCACGCCGCCGGGTACGTGGGCCCCGCTGGGGCATATCCTGGCATCTCAGGGCACTACCTGCCATAATTACACTTAAAAGAACAAAATGTGGCGGGTGGATGCTTCAGGTCAGGAAGAAAGGCTTGGAGTGACAACCCGGCTGTGGGACCGCTGCGAAGCGGCGATGCTCGCTGCCTCCATCCTCCCGCTCCGCAGGCTGGTAAATTCCCCCCCGACATCGCTTAATCTGCCCAAGTAGCAGCGCTGCTTTATCTTTTCAGGATTAAGGTCTAATCTATTTACAACGAGCCAAGGCACCACGCTTCAGGACAGGACTGCTGCTCATCTGCTACCTGGGGAATTACGGGGCTGCAATTATAAATAAACCACAGGTCACCTACCCGCCGGCCAGGGTGCAAGAGTGACTGCGGGAACGCTGCCAGCAAATTTAGCTCACCCTGGGCACTGTCACCAATCCCCTGTGGGGAGCGCTTCCCCACTGCCAGACAGCTCAAATAAATGAAGCAGCTCCCCTCTGCACCAGCCAGCATCCGAGGTGATGCAGATGCCCTCACCGATGAAGGTCTGGGCGGTGGCAGCTCCTTCTCCCCTTGCCCAGCACCCCCCAGAGATCACAGCCGAGCCGGGGGACCCCTTGCCATGAGGTAGGGCTGCAGAGCTGGACTCCAAATCAGTATTTTATACCCATTTTCCCTGCGGAAGACAGAGGGCAAGGGCAGGGCAGGCTGCACCGAAACCACTCGGCTCACAGCATCTTTATTGTCAGCAATAAACGGAGAGGCAGAGCTCGCTCCCGGAGCCTGGGTGAGATATTGGCCAGCAGAGAAATCCCCTTTTTGACTCCTATGCTGCTGGGAAGCTGCAGGAGCAAGAAGAAAAGCCCTCAGCTTGACCCGCCAGCCGGTGCGGTATGTGATGGTGCTTGGGGAGTCCAGCAGCCCCGACGCACTCGCTCGGCATCGCGCCGGCACAGCGATAACGACCTGGCAGCACGAAGCTGCTGCTGGCTGGAGGGGAGTGCCAGGGCAGCGCGGGTTCAGCCGCTGGCGCAGCGGCGGTGCTAACGAGGCCCTGCTAATTTGGAGGGATGGGAGCAGCGGGCAGAGGTCACAGGCTGCCTGCAGACTCCGCCGGTGATTTGCTGCAGCCTCACAGCCTCCAAGCACGGGTCTTTGCCGGAGAGTCGCCCTGCCGGGAGATCACTCGAGGCAAGACCGCAGGCTTTGCTCTGCGTGTCTCAGCTCACAAACCTCCGTCGTGACCTGAAACGGTGGCTGCTGCTCAGGGACATTTTCAGCAGCAACAAAGAGGGCTGGAAACGAACAGGAGACTGTTACAGGGCCACCAGATCCACCTTCCCCTGCCTACACCAGGCTAATCACAACCTTGCAAGGGAAAAAGAGAGGGGCTGGAGAGCAGAAGGCTCCCAAGGTCCATCCCTACACCAAATTCCATCGCAGCACGACCCTCCCACAGAGACCTTCGTAACCCAATTGCCCCCTTCTTCCCTGCGCACAGTCATCAAAAGGAACTGAGGATCCTGAGAGTTTGCCAAAAAAAGAGAAAAAAAAAAAAAAAGGGCAGTTGTTGCATCTTGGAGCTATTGCCTCGTGCGGCTGCATGCCCAAATCCTGCTGCCTGATTAATAAACATTTCATGCTCTGAAAGTTAATATTTCAGCCAGAAGGATCACAGACTGGATTGCACTCGCAGCCAGCTTCCCAGACACCAGAGTCCTACCGAGATAACAAAACCTGGTCCACCTTGGCTCTCTGAGCTGGCCTTGCCCACCTTTACCATCACATCTCCCCTGCAAGCAACCCCCTGCTCCAAGCCCAGCCTCAGTGGGGACTGGCCCCCACGGAAAAGGGGGTCACAGCCGCACCACGTTAGTCACCGGGGGTATACGAGATGCCCCCGAGTGTCACGTGCCCTGGAGCAGAGCCAGGAGCGCTCGCTCCCGGGGGTGGTATCACTTCCACCATCGCCGGCTGCTGATGGTGCTGTCCTGCATAAACAGAAAGGGGAACCCCACGGGGAATTTCCACCCTGGCAGGCTCAGAGCAGCCTTCTGCAGCCGACTGCAATGAGCAGCATGACCCGACGCGGTGAGCAAAGGGCAACCAGGCTACCTGGAGCCATCCTGCATCCCGAGGACATCACTGACCCGTGTGCTGTGCCACCTGCCCTACCATGCAGGCTGGAATGGGTTTGAATCTCTTTTACAGAGGGACGGATCAGTATTGCCAAAACTAGCCAGGGTTTTGCACCCAAATCCCCATTAAACCAAGATGCATTTTTCCCAAGGACGGTGCCCTGGAAAGTTCCCCTTTCAAGGTGACTTCTCAAGCTGTTGAGATCCAACATCTGCAGGATTTTCCCTTATAATAATAATAATCCTGCTGAGATTTACCTAATCTCCGAGTGACTCATTTGCCTCCCTGTATCCCCTGCCCTAATTACCATAACGCTCCTCAGCCTCTCGCTCGTGGTATCTCCCTGCACGTCCACCAGACCATTCCAGCCCATCTGACTGCTTCCCCAGGCTTGGAAACGCTCTCTCCCTCCCATTAATACCTCCCAAATACCCGGCCGGTGCAAAGCACCCTTGTTACATACGGGGACATCCACCCCCTTGCCAGGCCAGTTCCAGCAGAGCTGGGATTTCCCAGGCTGCTGTGCTGTGGGGTTCCCCAGCTGCGGGACCGTGGTGGCGTGGGGGGCAGCCCCTCTGCCCCACTGCTCATGTGGGGCATCGCTGTGCGGGATCAAGATCATCCTCCATCTCACACAGCAGCCAGCACCTGGAAACCTTCTGGTCTACACAGAACCCTTGGGTGGATTTGGATGAACCATCATGAGGCAAAGGGCTCATTTATCCACCCTCCAAATCCCTTCTCCTTTATTTCACGTTCCCCGTTGGGAAGCGACAGCCATGCCTTCTGCTGCAGATCGTGTCACTGCAAGGGACAAAGTATCCAAAACACTTCAAAAATCAGCAAATCCCTCCCAGGGTAACTCACCCGGCGCCTCCCAGCTCTGCACCTCGGGTGACTTCCGAATTCTGCTAGGGGCAACCCACTCCGCCTCAGGCACCTTCTGCTACAGCAAAATTTGCCAGCGATTAAGCTGTCTTCAAGGCAGGAGATGAATGCTGAGCGGGGACCAAGCTTCAACCCACAACACCCCTGTAGCAGAACCCCACACAAAGCAATAGGCATTAACAACGCTTGTTCGCTCGACATGAACCAAATGTGGCCAAACTCCCAGAAGAAGCTGCTGAAGCCAAGAAATTAGCAACACTCCAAGAAGAAGCATATGTTTATATGCATAACAGTGAATCATCTTACGATAGTTAACGGCACACAGGAAAACAAAGGAAAAAATACCCTCATCCTTCCTGCTTCCGACAAATCTTTATCAGGGATCGGGCAGAAACATTAACAGTGGGGTCCATCTTGTGGAGGGTCGCTTCTTCTGGAGTTCTTAGTGGGAAAAATCAGAGACCAGACACGTGATGGACAAATCCTTCCCACCCTACCACATGCATCTTTTAAAGACGGTAAAACATAACACCATGGGTTAAAAATTAAGGACCATAGACATTTTCAACCATCACCTCCCTCACCACGGGCACATTTTCCGTCCCCAAGCGTGGGAAAAGTCAGGTCTCAAGCCCCACGCCAGGGCTGGCTAAAATGAAGTCTTGTTTATCCAAGGGACTGCCAAGCAGCCTCTTCCCCGTGTCCTCACTTCAACGGTGCCTCTCCAACCTCATTCTTTCACTGGCAAAAAACAGGTCACCATCTGCTCTCCCTCCTGACTCTGGCTAAATGACAGCGCCTGCCTCTGCAGGAGATAAAACAGCTCCTCTGCAAAGCGCCCTCCCTAACGCACGCTGGGGAGGACAAAGATGCGCTCTCCAAAGCAGATGACCAACAAGGACACCGGGCGCAGGGATGATGGCTGTCACAAGGAGGCCCGCAGGCTATGAAATAATGACCAGGAACGTCTGCCACATTCATCAGCACGCCGACGGGAGAGCCACAATTTCCACCTGCAAGGAAGGAATTCAACCTGCCCCGCTTCCAGCTTTTATTTTCCATCCTGAAGTCCACAGCGACCTACTCCTGCAGCCACTCTCCGCTCCGGCGTGGCTGCAGGGTGGACGGACACGAAGCGCTCAAGCAGGCGGGCGACAGGCACAGGCAAAACCTCCAGCCCCCCCAGGCTCTACGATCGCCAGCCTCTGGAGGGCAAACCAGGAGGTTTTAACATGCAGGGAGGTTGCAAGGGGCCAGAGAAAAGCTGCCTTCCCCTCTCAGGGAGCCTCAAAGGGCCTGGCTCAGTCCTGCTGCCCTCCCTGCCGTACCCACACCGTCCCTGGGAAGGGCAGGCAGGCCCAGGCTGGCACCTTTCCATCTCCTGCTGCTTCCCCGACAGCCCTTCCCTGGGAAGAAAGCTGTTCCTAAACCTGCTCCCTGCTTTAGAGCCTCCCCTCTCTCCCACCCAGTGACTATTTCGTGGTGTCAGGTCCCCATTGGCAATGCTGCCCTGCCAGCCAAGGGTGATGGAAGCGAGCGTTGGGGTCTCATTTGCAGGAGAGACTTGAATCCACATCCCGGACAAGTGCCCGATGCTCTTGGCTACCTGGTGTCAGACGACTGCTCTTGCTCACAGGGATAAGATTTTAAAGTGCTGGGTTTGACCTCAAAGCACCACTGCCTACTCTTCCCAGGGGTGGGAAAAGAACCCAAACAAAACCCCCAAACATCAGCAATGCACGTGGGCTGCAAGCCCTGTGACTGACAAACCAAAGGAGCCTCTTCCTCCCTGGATAGAAAGGGAACAGAAATTGTAACCTCACAGGTGTCTCGTATCCCCTGCACGGTCATTCAGCTGCAACCCGTGGGAGAGAGCAGCCCGCAGCCCTGCTCGCCGCTGCACCGACGCAGCCGAGCTGCGCGGAGCACGCAGGTCTCTCCCTCATCCGGTGGCGACAGCCACCACGATGGAAAGACCAGGCTGCTGCAAATTTAGCTTGCCTGACCTCGTCCAGCTGCACCTTGCTGCTCTAAGCCTAAATCAATATTCCCTGGACCTCCTCCGCCCCCCTTCCTGGGGCTAACCTGCACCTCTGCCGAATGGAGCGAGCCGTGGCAGGAGCGAACTCGCGCACATGCCCCACTGCTTCCACCCTCGTTCTTCACCTTGATGAAGCCATTTGATGCTGCCGCGCTCCCGGCCGCAGCCCTCCTCACGCTGACACTTTGCATCCATCCCTGCATCCTGGCATGTCACGCCGGTTGCCATGGCAATGGACCCTTTGGAGGAAGGAAGGTTTATTATCAGTTTCTTTACTGAATAAAACCTTGGATGAAATTATGTTTTCTCCCTGCTGATGCAAAATGTCACGGATTTGCTTCTGACCCTGCCGAAGCTCCCTTTGTATTTATAGATTGTCCAGGACAACTTTCAAAGCATATTTTCTACTGCTGCCGAGGGAGTCTAATGCACACACCCAGTCGGGGCAGTGTCTGAATCCCCATTAACAACTTGCCCGAGCCCTGGGGTAAACTGCAGAGAGCAGCATCCTGGAACAAAGCTCATCTGGACACTTCCCAAATGCTCAAGACACATGCTAACTGTTGTTAATTAAATGGCAATCAGCTGTCTCCAAGTAAAAAAAAAAAAAAAAAAAGAAAACAACCACCAAAACTGTCCTACAGACCAGGGGTCCCCAAGATGAATCCTGTAAGGGGCAGAGCACTTTCTGCTGAGCTCTTCCACGTGCTCCACAACGGTACAGAGAGGCTGCAGAGCTGCAAGACATCCAGTACCGTAGGAATTAGGCCCTCAGGCTGAATATCAGAAATGCAGAGCAGCAGGTTTATGAGTCAGTTCTAGGAATGTGAGAAAACTGGGTAGGAAACATCTAAACAAATTGCAGATTTTTTTTTTTCTTTTCTCTAAAGCTCTCTGTGTTGCGGTGCCAAGGACCCTTCCTACGCAGGCCAATTCCCCTCTTTCCCCTCACATCAAAAGCTCTCCAAACTTTGTTCCCATCATGCTTTCAGGCTGACGCACTCTCCGGCGTGTTCTCTGAAGTGCAGCGATGTGACTCGAGAAATGCTCCAGTGTTTTTAACAGGTTTTTACAAGTCAGTGGGGAAGTGGGAAACAGGGAAACCGGAGAGCCGCAGCACCGCGCAGCAACACGGGCGAGTTGGTCTCCCCTCTCCCAGGACAGAACATTCCCAGAAACACATGAGAGCCTGAAAATCCCGTTTTACTGCAGCCCAGCGAGCCCTGCCTCAGCAAAGAGACCTTCCTGGAAAAGCAGCCTGGCCTCGCTCAGATAGGGTTTGGGAAGCACAGCCCATGATTTGGGAAGGGCAGTTGTGTTTCTGCCCTGGGTCCGTGGCAAGCCCAGGGTGCAGGTGCCGCGGTTGGAGAGGGCTCCCAGCAGCAAAGCCAGGGCGACCAGCGGCAGCACGTACCTTCCCCCGTGCCGGCGGCGAGGGGCCAGGGAGCAGAGCTCGGAAGCAGCAGCTCGCTCAGCCGCAGCACGTCACTCACTCCCCGTCCCTGCTCCGCAGCCCAGGCACGCGTGGCTCCGTCTGGCAGGGAGCAGGAGAGCCGCTCCACCAGGACACAGCAAGGCACGCCGCCTTCGCAGCGCGAGAGCCAGCCCCGGCTCCCGCTCGTGATCCCCTTCCATCCCCTGGGATGACTCCGTCCCCTCTCGCCCACGCCCAGGGATAAATCCCAGAGTACTGCACCACGGGAGCCTGCTCTTCGCTCCTTGGCCAGGCAAAGGCAGGTGCTCTACCAGATGGCAACAACTCAGCTGAACATTAAAGACGCACCCAGCATCAAAACCAAAGCACTCCAAGCCCACGAGCCTCTCCGTTTGATATACACCGTTCTGGACTATAACCAAGACGGGAAGTTATTTATGGACACGCTCTTTTTGGCCAGGAACCCACCTGCGCCAGGCTGTGCCACCCCTATGTCCATCTCTCTTCTTAGCTAGCAAAGACATCCCACTAAGGGACAGCGGGAGACCTCAGTGGCCTGGACCTGTCATGCTCAGCCAGGTGACAAATATGTCCCGTCCCCCTCTGGGACTGCATTCGGATCGCGCGAGGCAGACAGCAGATGGGCAAGTCAGGCTGTAGCTGCACCGGGAATAGCATCTACATCGCTGGTAATCACAAAATATAGCTGCAGAATTCAGACAGGCTGGGATGTCACCCGGCGTACCGGGGATGGATTATATTTCTAATTACGCTCTAAGTCTAAGGGCAACAAAGGCAGCCAAGTTAAAATACCTTTTGATCTGCGACATGTCTCCCGTGGCTTGTAAGGGGAGGTTTACAAAGATCAAGCTGGGAAGGAGTCCCGGAGATATACAAAGCCTGCCTGGACGATGTCCTGTGCAACGTGCTCTAGGTGACCCTGCTTTAGCAGGAGGGTTGGACTGGGTGATCTCCTGAGGTCCCTTCCAACCCCTGCCATTCTGTGATTCTGCGTGTGAGTCAGCACCCTGGTGAAATGAGAAGGCGGCCTCCGAAACCTCTCCTCTAACAGCAATGACACGTGGCTCTGGGGCCACCCTGGGACGATCTCGCCAACGCAGGAATGAGCTGATGCCATTTTAAGAGTGAAAAGTTTGCATTTTGCAAGCTTCTGCGAGGGCTAGTCTGCAACTGAGAATCCTACTGCCCCGAATGCTGCGAATTACCAACGGCTGCGCCTCTCTCCCCAGCACTCTCGCCCCCATACAAGGTTCCCGAAGAGCCCTGCCGTACACAGCCTGACACCAGCAGAGCCTCTTGCCCCAGCACGCTTCAGGTCCCCATGTGCAACAGGTTCACAGCCTCGGTACCACATCATGAGCAACAGGACGGGGGAGATGCCTGGCTGCGGAGCCCCACCACTGCAAAGAGCGAGGAGCCAGAGCCCCTCGCCAGCAAAACTTGCATGGAGCCCGAGGGCTGCACCCACCGGAGGTGTTACAGTGTGGATTTAGAAGGTCACTGTCCTCAGCATCACTGTTTGCCCTTGGAACATCCTTGTCAAGGGAACAAGAATCATCTCCTGCCTGAATTCTGCCAAGGCATCCATCTAAAATCCCTCCTTTGTCTCGCAGCGAATGCAAAACACGCATTAGATCGACACCCCTGGTGTTTTATGACCCTTTTCTCACTAGCGAGGCAGCGCTGGACTCCAGGAGAGCAGGAGACATTCCCCCCCGTCTGTAGCTACACAGCAAACGTGAGGGAGACTTGAGTTTATAATGCAAGTTTTATGAAGCATGGAGGTACGACATAACGATGGAAAGGCGGTGACGGGACGGGATTCGGCAGGCAGCGTTACAGAGCTCCGTGCAGACGCATGCCCCGCCAGCCTCCAGCCGGGAAATCGCTTTACGAGGCTGCAAATATATTTCTTCCACTTCTCGTGGGAGGTCCTGAGGAGGTACAGATTTAACACTGCTCCATTTCTACCATGTATCGATCAGGTATTGGTGTTCTGGAGCATCCCATCAATTAGGAAGTCGCTCCCTGCTGCATTAAGCCCTGCAGACGGCAGTCAGAAGCCCTCAAAGACTGACTCAAAGAGCAATCGCTTTCTGTATTATTGCATTTTCAATATGAGACCAATCTCTAAGAGGTTACATTTATTCCCATCGTCAAAAATTGCTAACTGAATGAACGGCAGCCCCAGCAGTCAGTTTGGGAACCAGACCCAAGGCGAGGCCATTAAGGAGCTCAAGGTAAGAGCAGCGAAGGGCAGAGCGGCTCGCAGCCTGCCGCGGCATCCAGCCAGGACTTTGGGCCCGGCACCCGAACACCAGTGCTTCAGAGGCAAGAAAAAGCTCCCCGTTCACACGGGCTGCTCCACGAGTTGCTTTCCAAATGAACACGTTTCCAGCACTCAAAGAGCTGAGTTGGAAGGGGCAGGAGGCGGCAGGAGAGGGTGCTCAAAGGAGCTGAAATCTGCTGGAGTGCTTTTCTGATGCCTTGATCTACCAAGGCAAGCAGCACGCACACAGATCGCAGAGACAGTAAAACAAACCTTCTCGTTGCTGTCTAGCTAAGAGGCATTTCTTTCATGCTACAGCAATTGCTTTCTGCAATCAATTCACTGCTGAGGCCATGAGACAACAGAACATGTTTTTTCACCAAAACAAGCAGCTGATTTCAATTGATCTGAAGGTGGAAACAGCCTCCTGTTATCCCAGAGAGGCCAGGACCCCGGGAATTGCCAGGTACCCCTTGGAACCTCTCCTGCTCAGGGCCAGCTTTCTCTAGCCCCCGTGTTGCTGGACCAAGGAATTGGCAGCAAGTGCTGCTGCCGGAGGGAAAGCTGGCCCAGTAACTTGCTGAGCGAGCAGAGCCCTGGCTGGGTGCGAGGGAAAGTGCAAGCCGTGCTGCGGGATGCCCGTGCTGAAGCCCAGATCCATTTGTATTCCGCAGGATCCTCTCCTCTGCCTGTTAGCACAACAGACGACGGGGTCTCCCTCGGAAGCCGAGGCTGGGATGAATGCTCAGCACTTGCTCTGCTCAGCAGAAATGCTGTTTCTATTCGAGCTCCTGTAGCTACGCCCTCCCGCTGAGGATGGGTTTTGCCACAGCGCTGGTTTGTTAAGACTGCGGTGAGCAGGGTCCTAGCAAGATTCACCAGAGGGGAGGTGCAGGAGCAGCACTTCCCAAGCATCCTCTCTGGAGGATGCAGCACTGCAGCTCTGCAGGCTGCAAACCCCAGGAGCTCTGAGGCAGCTGGGCCTGGTGTCAGGAGGCTGACAGCTGGTCATGTCACGATAGGACACGGCAGCAGAGGCAGGCAGGTAGCAGTTTCTTATCGTAAAAGCTTGAGAAAACTGCTTTTTCAATCCTTTTAGTTTTGAGCCGATCCAATTTTTGTAACCCTGCCACAATTCTCTGCCACACAGGACTGGTAATTTCTCCTTCAATTTCTCAGCGATCCCTCTAGAACAGAGCACAGCAGATTTCCCTAATTCACATTATCAGCACCATTTGCCTCATGAACAACACAAGGACCACCTGAGATTAAAGGGAAAGCTGTTGCCCTTTGGGGCTTTCCCCTCTCGTAGGCTACACGACATCTCTGCTTTTAGCCTCCTGCCTCGAGAGCTGAGCAGAGTTTAAATCTGCTGCCCAGCAAATGAACAGTGCACGCAAAACCTCCCTTAAAGGGCAGAAAATCTATTCCCTTCATAGGCTGTTAGACGCCATGGATAATTGATACATGACTCCATGAGATAAAGAAATAAACCATTCTTCCTTCTGGAGGCCCCTTCTGCCTCTGACTCTCAGAGCTGGGCAGCCTTTGACCTTGAGTTCTTGCATTAATGCCTGCACACAGTCAGACAGGGATATCGCACACGCACTCAGCTCATCTCCTGGGGTTTCGCTTTCTTCTGCCCCTGAATAATGGCGGCTTTGTCCTCTAGTAAATGAAGGAGCAGCCAGTTTATTGCAGGCCCAGCTTGTTCTCAAAGATAAACCCAGTGAAAAATGTCACCTGCTGATTCGATCCGCCCCGTGCGCCACTTTAGCAGCTGCTCTATCCCAAACACCCATTATCATCAAACAGGTGGAATAATAGAAGTGTATATGGCATATATACATAAACATAAGAGCTGGAGGAAAGACGGCGTTTCGTCCCACAGCCCTGCAGGCCTGGCTTAGAGGGCAGCTTTGTTTAGGAGCGACAACAGCCCAGATTCACAACGAAGCTTCGTCATTGCCCCGTCGGCACTGCAGCTCCCAAGGGCAGAATTCACAGCAGCTGGACACCAGGTCCCCTGCAGACCACCCAGCTCGGGGCGCTAAAGCAGGACCCTCAGCAGCGAGGGTCGGGAGGGAAGTGCCCTGCACCACCAGAGCTGCCTCGGACTTCGCTCCCAGAGGAGCTTAATGCACGTCTGCACTTATAGAAACCGTGGGGGCTCTGGCACTGCATCAGTTACGCAGCGATGGGGCAGAGGAAGGCAGAGAAGTGCAAGTGCTGTTTGCAAAACAGCTGCCCAGAACCCGCCTTCCATCCCAGCTATCACCAGCAAACCCAGCTCTGCGAGCACCAGAATTAATTTAAAGCCATTTCCAAGCAAAGGGAAACAGTTTAATTCTGCTGCCCTTTGGCAACCCCGCTTTGATTTCTTACTGAGGTCCTGAAATAAATGGAAGGCTTGGATTCAGCTTTGCAGAGCACAAACAGGAAAGCCATATGATAAATTACCTTTGCAGGCACGAAGGATTCACCTGGGACAGTGCTATTACCTAGTAACCAGGAAGCAACCGCCGGTTATCAGCGTCACATCTAGCTTTCGCGAGCGCAGCTTTCACCTATGATGTGAGTGTGTGGGAGACACCAGCGCTCTCATTACTCCCGGGTGAAGCAGCTCCGGCAGCCTCACCCGTGGGGCGATGGTAAAGGAGTCGTAGCAGCAGCAGCAGCATCCCGAGACTTGGCAGCTATCCGCAGCCCTCCTGGGGTGTTTAAATTTACTGGCATCATTAAGGACAAAGACGCAAATGTCAAACGCAAGGCATCCCGTAATGGATTTAACACAGGCTGGAGAGGAGCTAACTGAAATGCAGAGCATTCGTCTTGCTTTAAGTAATTATCCTTGCAGGTAGAATACCGCTACCAAAAGCAAGTCTGCTGTAATTTCTGTCACCTTCCTCCTGACCCCTTCTCCTATTTAAAATTTCTGGCTAGCTTTACAGAAAGGAAAGCAAGACTGGCTCATTAATGAAGGTACAAAGAATAACTACAGCAGGTTGGGATGGAGTCCACACGGTAATCAAAACAAGGCTTTGTAGTTAGCACTGAATTCCTGCTGTCTCAATTACGTTTGTGGAGCCTACCCCGTGCTGCACGCAGCTCTGCTGTGGGGAGACTTTTCTTTGTGCCTTATTGGCTGCGCGCAGTGGTACTGAGAGAGCAGTTTCCTTGACAACATTATTTTTTTTTTTTTTTTTTTTTTTTTCCTTCTCTTGCCCCACTCCATGGCTGCAAGATCAGGCCTGACTTTGAATCCCGGTTGCAAAGATACCACGAATACCAATTAGCGTTACATGAAAAGGAACGCCCCAAAAGCCCATCCGCATCGCGAGGTCCCTGTCCCACGCAGCTCGCGGTGCGACCGGCGGTGGAGGAGCTGAAGTAACAGTCAGGAAGATCGCAATTATCATTAAGTTGTGCATTATGCAGCTCTTCCTCCAGATTTTTTTTTTTTTTTCCCCGCTAGCCTGACAACATTTTGTTACCCTTCATCTTGTTTCCAGTGTCTAGGGAGGCAAGAAGGGAAGAAATCTATGGCTTATACCCACCCCACCACGAGCTATTCCAGCACGGGTCACGCAGCAGGCGCTCTGCGGTACAACGCGCTCCAGCTGACTCCTCCATCACACCAGCCAGCCCCTCCATCCCCAGGGAGTCCATCAAATCTGTGTTTTTATCTCCCCCGTGCCTGATCCAATGGCAGGAGACCCACCGACTCGCTTACTGCCCTCAAGCAAGAGAAACAACAACAACAAAAAAGCACGTCTCTCGTTATTAGGACTCTTCCAGCAAAACAGATGCTCCCCTCCCTGCCAAATGCTGCAATGATGGGATAGAAACGTTCTGCAGGAACGTATCGATCCCATCATAGTTCTCAAAAAAGCAGGAGGCCCTGCCTGCACTCCTAGCACTTCAAGTTCGCAGGCAGCAGGGCTGAGCAGCAGCGAGGATTAGATGTCAACAAGCTGCTATTTTAACATATTCCCCCAACCCCACTCCGCGCCAGCCTGACGGGTTCCGCTGCCCTTTTCTCGAGGAAAATTCCTTATTTCAGTCCTAAAGCCGCTTCTGTTCCCCGCAAGAACGTCCTCTTCCCTTTTATTGTTGGAAATTGAAATTTGAAATGGAAATGGCAATAAATCACGAAGTAGCACCGGAGTCAGTCTGCACGCAGAATTATCTGCGGCAAAAGGTACCCCAAAGCGCTAAGTCAAGTCAGTTGGAATAACCAGCTCAGCAAGACCGTGCCACCCAGCAAGCTAATGATCCAACAGCCCTCCGGATAACAACAAGGACAATAAAAACCAGAAACAAAACAGTAGCCCTGGAAGGTCACAAGCTCCACATGCACGGCCTTGCCAAAGACAGCGCAAGGGCTTTCCGAATATTATTTCAGCCAGGGGTTCATGCTGTGCTCTCCATTCTCTGCAAAACACTGCAGATGTTGGTAGCCCCAGCCTTCCTGCTTTCCTGGGAGCAGGGGGCCTTTCACAACATCCCGCCCTCCTGCTGACAGCGTGCCCAGCCCCTCAGGGTGCCTGTCAGCGAGACAATTGTTTCGGGAAAGGACTCCAGTCATCAGCGTTCCACCAGGCTTCCCAGCAAAGCGGCTTCGGGAGCCACGGAGGACATCCCACATCCCGGGACCAGATTCGCTCCCTCTGTTGACTCTGAGCAGCCCTAAAGGAACCCACGTTATTACTCAGTGCTTTTGGTTTCCCTTGCCAGACAGAGAAGAAGCGATTCCTTACCTGGTTCTTTTTCCCTCCTTGCGCTCTTCTAATCCATCCGCAGATTTGGATCAGGGATTTTCCTCCGGCGTTGGCTCCCGGTGTCCCTCATTTGTCTCCATCTACAGAGTTAAGCCCTGTAAGAAAGGGCACAGAGATAGCCACCTCAAATTCTAGCTATCCTGCCAGTATCACTGCAGCCGCTGCCGAAATACAGCAGCTTCCCTAGCAGCCTCTACACCTCACCCACAGCCATCTCCTCAAAGAGCCAAGCTCCTTGCCGGTCACACCACCATCCCCGCAAGGCGCTTGTGGGCTCAATTACCCAGTACCAACCACACCCCTGAAATGAGGATCTGCTCAGCGGCCCAAAGAGAAGCGGAGCTCCTGCCCTGGGTGGTCACGCAGGCAACATTCCACAGCTCCAGCACCAACTTTGTCAGATAGCCAGTAACTCCATGAGGTTGCCCGGTTTTCTTGTTGATGATGTCCCACCAGTCAGCAGCCGCAGGATTTAGACTAAATACATGGCATGAAAAATAATTGAGACTTCACTTGGGCCACTTGGGCCATTGGTGATGGCAATTTAAGTTCTGATGAAACAAGCAATCAGAACAAGGGGCGGTCCTAAGATTTACCTCCCTACCAAAGGTTTGGGTGTTTGCAAAACTATTTAATGTAGGACTACCAAGGTAACGATGCCTGCGTAGCCCTGGGACAGCCTGAAATGAAAGGTGTTCCAGACACACCTGTGAAAAGCATTACCTGTTATGTCCCTTTCAGATTTAATCAGACGTAAATGCAGTTCTAGACAGGATTCCTCGACACCTTCGTTTTCACAGAAGAGTCAAGGCACTACGCAACACCAACTTTACACCCCTACAAATTCAGCCAAGCCAGCCGCCAGGACACCGAGGTGAACACAGCAATCTGCGTACTTGAGCCTAGTAACTTACTACGGAGCTCGGTGGCAAATAACCGGGTGCTACAAGCAGCTTCGCCCAAGCATCGTTCGGTCTTTGTTAGGGACCGTCCCGACCCACGGCCAAGGCTCTGGCCATCTTCAGCACGCCCGTGAACGCTGCTGCCTGGAGGGGTGACCCTACACAAAACTAGAGAGACAGCAGGTTTGATAGGAACCTTAGCGTTTTACTTCAGATCTGTTTACTAACCAAAAGCCATTCTTCCCCTCCCCCAAGAAACACCTACTTAAAAAGCTCTCTGGAATTGATTTGCAAGTGTTAAGGCCAAGTTCAATGATTTAGGATTTTTTAGTTAAAAGAACATACACCATTATAGAAGTGCAAACCTGCCGCTTCTTTCCCCGCGCAGTCACTCCACTCTGCTTATCATTTTTAATTGCTCTAGAAGTAGCGTCTTAAGTGATATAAATATGCATGCGATTAAGTGTTATCTCCAGTTCAAGTATCAGTATCTGAAGCTGCCTAGATGTTAGCAAAAAAAAATTAACAGGAGAAACAAGTAACTCAGATCATACAGGAATATCTCGGTTCCAATTAAGTGCATGGTTTGTTGGTTTGGGTTTTTTTTTTTTATATACTGAGTAGCCTTTGATTAACAAGAGATCTCACTTTTGGGCATGGAAACCAGAAAGGCAGAAACTTTGAAAAACAAAGCAAGAGCATGGTGAAAAAAAACCCCCACATATACAAAGGCATCCTCACAGAAAGAGGAGATGGAACTTCACAGTTACTGCTGCCATTCTCACAGTCAAAGTGGTTTATTATCTCGCTGCCAACAGGGACTAAAAATTTGTTCTAGTACACTAGTGGGAAAAATCTGATAAATATTAGAAACACGATACCAATTCGCAAGTAACATATTTCTTTGATGGCAGCAAAGCAAAGCTGATTGGATTGTTATCTGTGAAGCCCAGAAAATAGCACCTTAGTAGGATTATTAAAATAAATTCCACAAATCAACGCAGTAGGATTCCACTACCAAGGAAGGGGAACAGACTCCTCCAAGGAAGGGATCCAGGACTCCAGAAATTCCCTCATGTTACCCCAAAACAATAACTCCATTCACGCTCCGCCAGGTGGCACGGGCTCTACTCTTGTCCAGGGTACAAGAGAAAGTTTTGCAACAGATTTTTGACAGTTCCTGGGAAAATTCAGAGCTGTTGTTTGGTTCGGGGCGGGGGGGGGTGTGTGTGTGGGGTGTGCTCTGGGTTTTTTAAAGGGAAGTTTACAGGTTTTTAAACAGCTCATTTGTAAGGAAGCAGGTTCCTGTCTGCAGCACCACTCCCTCTTCTCAAAGGCAGAGCAGCCTTTCCCAACAGCTACAAGTCACCGGCAAATCCAAGCCACGTAGTACCCGGCCGTCACTACTAACACAAGGGGCACGGACAAACTTCTCCAAAGGCCTTTATGAATCAAATTAAAGAAGAACATTTAACATTAACGAGCTGCAATAAATTCATCAAGAGCCAGAGGGAAGACATTTTACTGCAAGAACTTTATTGCACTATGTTCAAGTGCTGAACCACGTATTGTGCCTACTGGACATCGGTCACAATTACACCCCCCCCATCTGCGTCTACGCTGGATGACAGTCTGCACTTTTCACTATTTTTCCTCAATTAAGGCTGCAGAGTCATCGTATATGATGATTAGTACATTATAACTCAGAGTAAAACTAGGGGGAAGAATGCAAAGTTATACATATAGCATGTAAATTTATTTTTTTTTCCTCTATTGTTCTTCAGAAGGGCTCGGGGTTTGGTTTCTAATCCAGCTCAACACCTTCCCCTCCAATCTGACTTCCATCATTTGTCAAATCAGCTTTAGCTACCAGTATTTCATTTTACTGAAGACATTGATTTTAATTTGCAGAAACAGTTAGAATATTAGGCTTCTAGTTTGTGAGGGGAAGGTAAAGGCCAGGATTAGGCAATTTCAGAATCATCTACCTTCCATATGGACTCAAATCATTACCAGATATGTTATCTCCCTAATGTAGGCATTGACATCACAAACACTTTCGCGTCTCCTTTATCTATTAAGGAAATCAGAAACATTACACATCTTGAAGGGAGGAAGGAACTCAGTACAACAATACAGCTTGAGTCAGGGTACAGACTGAGTTTCATGGAGCGCGGTGTTTTCTAGCCATGGACCTTCAAAGAGGTCTCTTGGCGTATCTGTAAAGCGAAGGGCTTGACAAGTACCATTATTTTTTGCTTAAATTTATAAACCCCTTCCAGGAATAGAATTCTAAAAGTCCATTACTTGTGTTCTGAAAACGTCGGCGCAGTTAAGCAGCAGACTAAAACCAGAAGTCTAGAACAGGAAGAAATCCTGGGAAGGCAGCTCCCATGGCCAGCAGCTGAGGTATCGGTACAAGATGGGTACCAGCCTGCACCTACTACAGGCACAGACCAACAAAAGCCTTTGGTGCTCCACAGCAAAAGATCACAGGAGAGTGTGACCCTAAACCTGTATTCAAAGCCTTCGAGGCTGAATATTACAGACATAACGTCAAGTTGAAAGCGTATGAGGTCACTACCGGGGCAGGGCACTAAGTTAACATGTGTTTGGTAGAAGTAGCCTGGCTGAAACTGCTTTTTAGGGGCTGTAAAGTGACTTGTCTTGATTAATTCACTACCACCAACAACGGCCCTACAAAGAGAACGTGGTGCCAGTCCACACTCCACAAATGAGCATATTTACGGTCTGCCAGTGGTGAATACGTGATAAGCATGTTGGTGTGTAACTAGAGATTCTCCCTCCACAAGAACCTAATAAAAAAAAACCACAAGGCAATCAGTGGTTAAACTGAACTGTACATGAGGGCTAGTCTGGGAAAATACCCATACCAGGCGTTTATTCATGGACCGCATTTCTGTGCGCGTACCACCTTTACCTCACATACAATACATACGAGACCCTCCCCCCAGATCCTGATTTACTGTGTTCAGTGAGGCAGAGAATCTGGACAGCAGCAAAAAGCCTTTTCATCTTCCTTATGACAGATAAATTAATTTTAAGTCCTTGTCTGAACTGCCCCTTGCTCACCTAGGACACTTTTGAACATCAGTCTTCTGCCGGGATAGATTTTCTATCTAGCAGAGAGACAATTAAAATTTCAGCCAAATTCTTTGGAAAAATAAGACTGGCGCACACACACACTCTCTCACGCAGTTAAAAGCACGATCTCCCACCAACCAGGAAAGGCCTTTAGCAGATTCACCAAAGATATTAGGCAGTGAGTCTTCTGTTAAAGCCCACCAGGAAGTTCTTTTCACACCTGCAGAGTCTGAACACCAGGTAGACATACAACAGACATCACCGAATCTCTAGAATATGCCCAAGGTGGGCTTAAGGCTGTCAGACTGCTCCCATACAGCAACAAAGGCTCTTCCTCACGTCTCTCTGCCAGGTCCCAGCAAGGATTAAAAAAAAAAAAAAAAAAAAGAGGCAACTCTATTTAAAAGAGTCCCATAGGAATTAATGTATCAGGCCCTAACTGTGGGGTGCTTTCCTCAAAATCGAGAAAATAGTTTCTGCACAAGCCAATGCTCTGCTGGTTTTCCTTAGACATAAAATTTACTTTATTTCTTTTCTTAAAAAGTTAAAAATACAGAAGGTTCAGAAACTGATTTTCTCCTTGCAGATGTTCAAACTGCAGCTTAAGGAGAAAACAATCCTTCACTGAAATGTTTCTCTTAATTTTTTTTTTTTATTTTTATTTTTTTCAATCATCACCACCATTAGGACAGAGGTTGAGGAGCACTGACTCCACCACTAATTTGATGATGTAGTTTGATTCCAGATTCACATTTCCAGGTGCCAAGAGTCCAAAAAACAGCCATGCTAACTTCTGCCTTCGTTTGAGACTTTTTTTTTTTTATTGAACACAGCAGTGACCGTTGGCATCTTTGAAGCGTAATCGCATCTTAGGCCGGTATTTCTCAAGGTAAAGCAGCTGTTTGGAATTGAAAGCTCCCCTCCTTTTCCTAAAACAAAGAGAATGAAGACTAATATCAATGGAAAAAGTACCGCTTCAACCACCATAAACATTCTAAAGCAGATTAGTCCTCATTGCAAAGCTTTTCTGTATCTACAAAAGAACATTTTGGCTTGGTTCCGAATCCACTGACACTTTGAGGAAAGATAAACCAGGCCAGTCACCTACATGCCAATATTAAAACCAAAATCCAGTTAGTGAATTTCAGCATATTTTCTTGGACTGGGAGAGTTTATTTCCATCGCCAGCAGCAGTCACTGAACAACATCAAGGTCACCCTTTCCTTGCAGATGCATGTGCTGCTTATTATATTAGCTAGTAAGTAAAGACCATGACATTCAGATACAAATATGTAAGAGGTTCTCAGAAAAGAGCTTCTCAGTAGGCAAGGTACCGTACTCAGGAATAGAAAAAAGGAATTTAAGAAAGGAGAAATTCAGGAAAAAAAATCTGTTGACATCAATACAGTTTACAAAGATAACCAAAGACCCTGGGAATCCATAAAAGGCTGAACTGCTTTTTTGGCAAAGCTCATTCAACATAACCTTACCTGCTGGGCTTCATTTCAAGATCTGATGTTAACGCTAAACCAACAGATCTCTGCAGTCTCATCCTTTACCAGTTCTGTTATTTTCCAGACAGGTGGTTTCTCACATCTCCTGGGTGGATAACACACTCACCCACACCACCTGTAGGAGTGCTGCTGCTCACCTACTTGCTGTAGAAATTCTGCTTGGGGGCCCAACCTAACTAGATTTTTTTTTTTTTTTTTTCTTTTTTAAATAAGGAGCAATTAGTCCATGTCCAATTCATCCACGATTTTTACAGCCCCAGCCTAGACATTTTTTCTCCCCAAGTTCAAAATCTTTGAGTCTTAGGTCGATGGCTTAACATATAAGCCCAGGTTTAAACAAAAAAAAAAATTGCCAACAACAACAAAAAAAGACAGATCACCTTTTAAGCCCCATTTCTAATCAGAGGAAAGGGCACAACTCTCAGCACTAATGTCTGTAGTTGTCAGGATATAGCTACCCAAAACCAAATGAGAAATCTAACAGAGTTTGCTGATGACGCATGCTGTTCAAATACAACATAAACTGAGCTATTTCTTGAGAATGGGGAAGTTTAACTTACTGCCTTATAAACTGAACTGCGTCTTCGTACTTCATTCCACATTCAATGAGAGCAAGTGCAACCAGTACAGGAGCCCTAAAAGAGAAATCAATATTTAAGGAAGATCTGGAGAAGCAATATATTGAACCCTTCAAAATGCATCAAATTAATCTATAGACAAATAGCTTAAGTATTTTCTCTTTAAGCACTATCTACAGAAAGACATTTGCCTGCTGAGTACCTAATGTAAAATTTCTTTTACTAGACAGCTCTGTTTCCAACACACACACAAAAATAAAAATCAATAGCTCCTTAGTGTTTGGGGCATGAAACAATAATTCTACACTTTTTCATTTCACTATAACCTGATTCTCTACTTCACTAAAACAAGTGTGTAACACCTCTTTGCATGCAGTTTGCTTCTTATGACACTGTAGATTTAGCTGTAAGTAAATCTATGAAGCACTGAACAGCTGACTATCCAGATTTTGGGGTTTTTTTAATTAAGTGCTGTACATGGAACTGGGCTTTCCAGGGATGATAAGAGTAAAACTTTCTACTTTGGGGTCCACATTTTGAAAATCAGTTAAGTGTACAAGAGCTGGCTTTTCAAACAAGCTGAAATCACAGTATACACTGACTTTCTCCTGGACTGGCTGATGTCCACCCCACTGAACACACACGGTTACAACAGGCACCTCCGAGGGCTGAGCAGTAAAGGACTAAACAGGTGCTAGCACTTGGACAACTTTTACTCATGGCTAAACAAAAACATAGTTATGGAGAAACAACTCTCACTATCACTGCCATGCTGCACCTGCATAAACAAAATTATTCACTTTCCAAAACAAACAATTTGAAACCTCAAAAGTCACTTTAAAAAACAGCTGTCTCTTTTTACTATAATTGAAGTTCAATTCCCTACTACAGGTAGACAGTTTTCCAGATTAAAGCAAAATCTGTAAAGCTCTTGCTTTTTCCTCTGCCAGAAGCAGTCTGAGAACAACAGCAAAAAGGTCAGTCTCTAAGGAACAGATACACAACACGAGTTTGTGACACACAGAAGATAGGAAGCTTCATGTACCCTTTGGCCTGGTATTACGCAAGAAACAGGAGAGTTTAAAATCACTTGAGTTACACGTGGCCACCTTCCTAAAGATGTTCCTCAGATAAAAATAGAGCAGAAATAGATAAACAAATGTTAATTGCCTTGGGGTTTTGGCTCTTGTGTCTTTAAATAGTGGCCATTTCTCCCTCTACCTCTTCATTTCCCCCATCTCTCCTTCTCTGGAGGTGGAAATTTAGGAACTTGACACACTCCAATTCTGTGCTTACTTGACTACTTTAATCCACCTTTCTTGCCCACTCATTCACATCCTTAAATATTAACAGTCCTACGGTCATTGTAAGAATACCAACACTGAAGCTTCATTTCCTCCTAGCCCATAGGATAAACAGAACATTCGGAGATTACATTTGGGAATACAAAAGCATTTCACTTTCCCAAATTAGTTTTTTTTTTTTATTTATTTCACCTTGAAAGGAAGTTCTTCCCAAAGAAGGAAGTTATATTGTGGTGAGGAGAGAAACATCAGTCTGCATGTGAGCAAGAAATACAAGCCTAACTCTTCTTACCACTGAAGTGAAGCCACTTTAGACTAAGAAGGTAATTGAACCAATTTTTCTAAATGCTTTTTTTATTACCACATGCTTAATAGTATACCAGTTGCAAACAGGAGGAAATTAAAGAAACCAACTGTACAGCCTTAGAAATTGTACTATACGTGTATATTGCATTTGTCAAGCACCACCAAGAGATTTTATTGTTTAGGCAGAAAGACATAGACTTTCAAATTAATAGCATCTCTAACTGCTCGTGTCGCTCGTGACTGACAGAAGTGTTCTGAACAACCTCTCCAAGTTTTTCCTCTTCTCCTAGATCAGAGTTGTGAAACTACTGAAGATTTTTAAGCTGCAATAAGTCTCTCTTCCTTTAATGATACAAACCTGCTGCTGCTTTGAAGTGTTATTTGGAAGAAAACAGAGAAATTGGCATTTAACACCTTCCATGACCTACCGCCCAAACAAATCAACTAACTTTAAGTCCAGGGTAAAAACAAGACAGCAGAACACGAACCTTCCCAACCCTGCAACACAGTGAACAGCGACACAGCATCCAGGCTCTTCGCGAAATTTGGTTTTCAACAGGTTTAGCCAGTCATCAACTATCTGATTCGGGGGTGGTGCTCCATCATCAAATGGCCAGTCCTTTGAAAATTTAAAAAAAAAAAAAAAAAAGATGTTAGCTATATAGATTTCAGTCTATAATCAACAGCAAGGTAACTGTAACTGGGAGAAGAAAAATATTTGATTCAGCAAGAAGTCAGTATTACACGTACAGTGCTGTGATCTATTTTTCTGGTTGCACAGAAGTTTGCAAATCAATATCATAATGCAACACTAAATGTCTAACAACCATTTAATTGTACTTTTCAATAAAATTTCAATAAAACTCTACACTAACGCCTTTGTAGTATAGAATTTTTAGAAAAATAGCTGCCCTTGAAATCTCATTTTATTAAAAATATGTAAAAATCAATAGACATTTCAAATAAACATTTGAAAAATGAGAACTCTGTAGACTTCTGCCTGTGGTTGTGTCAACCTTTTAAAATGCTACTTGTACTGCAGACCCTGTACAGAGGAGAAGGTACTTCATAACAATTCATGGGGAGCAGCAGAGGAGAAGGTACTTCGTAACAACCCAAATGGATCAGCTTGTCCAGCTGCCACGCATCTAATCAGCAAGACAGTTTCAATTACCTGGGTATTTCCAAGTCAAAAAAACCCCACATTCACAAGCAAAAAAGAAGAACGCTTAGGCAAAGGCAAGTCCACAACTAATCATCATTTACAATTACATTTCTGCCTATTAAAGGGGTAACCAACATTTACACTACCTAGGCCACAGTTAATATAATCAACATGGCTGTACATCAAAATTACACCTGAGAAGCTTCCCATTTTCTCAAGGTCACAGCTCTCTCCTGGAACTTGTGCTAAGTGGAGTACTACGTGTCCTATATTTCAAGACCAAGCACAACATCACATGCTTTATAATATTCTCAGACATAGGGAGCGCTGTAGAAAGAGCACTCCTAGATGCAAGGGAAAAAATAATACTCGGTAGTTATTTAGCACTTTTCATCAGACGAGTGCAATGCATTTTACAGGAGAGGCTCATAGCAGAGTTTCACATTATTCAACCACCTCTCAAAATGGTAGGGAAATTGCTTTGAAAGGAGGCCTCTTCTTCCCTCATTGGCTAGAAACAAGCCCTTTGTATAGTATCTTGAGAACAGGTTAACATGAAGTAATATTCTCTGAAGCCTGAAAGAAGCATGCAGAAACTCTGAACAAGTACAACCGAAGGTAAAAATCCGCCAGACTTTTCATTTTGCTACCCTAGTATTTCCCAAAGAGCAAGTACAGCTTAGCACAGACCTCAGCCCAAGAGCACCATACAAAAAGCTGCAAGGTGGAAATCTGCATCTCAGAACTACAAAACCAAAAAGCTTTTAAGTTACTGAAAATAACTTTCTGTGCGACTAATTCGGAAAGATACACCTGAAGAGTGCAGAGAACTTTTTTTAAAGCAAATGGGAAATTAAAAATATCTGGGACAACAGAGCAAAATAAGACTATAGAAAGAAGATCCTCAAGTAAAACTTGTTCTAATAAAAGGCTTTTATGAGATTTTTCCACTCAATCACACACTGCTTGCTATATTATTTCAGGCCTAGTGTCACCCGCCATCCCAGGAAGAGATGTACAGGCTGCCAAAAGAGGCATTACCCATTGCAAGATGCTTTCATTTGAAACTGCCTTGCAAAGAACAGGATTTACATGTCAGTTGCATGTCCTAGTTTTGGATTAAATTAAATCCTTTCCTTCAGATCAAATACAGGAGGTTACTACATTGCTTTAGCTCACACGTTAACCGTCATATCCAGACAACTCTTGCATTGGCCTGAATTAATGACAATCATCATCTCCCCACCGATCATCACCTTCCCAGGAATGGCACACCACTGACATTAAATTAGCACCGATAAAACACTGCTGCATGGGACACTGCCCAGAATGAGGAACAAGAATACTTCTGGGACTAGAGTAACTGCAGCAAAGTTTTGCAGTTATTTTCCTGATTACGAGTTCTGCCAGGATCACCTCCGAATTCCTGTCAGACAGGATAGAAAAATTGCTAAGCTCCACATGGTCATTAATAACCAGGATGAGGCACTGAGATTGCACAAACAGAAAATACAGCTCTTCCATGCCACCCTGCAGTAGCTGGGAAGGATGATAGGCAAGAAAGGGTTATTCTCATTTACCCTTTATCTGGAGCAGCCTTACTCAGCAGAACAGCTCTGGGTTTGTCACTCAGCAACGACTGCAGGATTGGCAATGCAGAACTGAGATGGCCAAGACACAGTAACAGGACTTAGAAGTGACAAAGACGCCTTTCTTCAAAACCCATGTGCAACTTGCACTGAAGTTACAGCAGCAAAACACTCCCAGAACTGCCTGCATCTGCGTAGGATGGGACCGCAGCCACCAGCGTGGAACTTTCCCACCTTCAATACCAGAGCCCACGGCAACGCAGTAAATATCAGATGGCAACGAAGCCACATCTCCAACACGGGCACTCCTGACCGCCTGCTAGCATTCAGGTGGTGGCCATTCTGCAGGGCACAGAGTGGAAAGACAGTCTGATCCGGGGATGAACAGTAAATGAAGGACCGACAGAAGCAGAACAACGAAACGTATCTTAGATCCTGAAGATGAACAAAACTATCACAGCCTCCTTGGTTGCCAGCTGGTGCAAAAACACTTGCAGAAAAAAGCCTACCAATTTTTCCGATGTAGCATTTCTGTTACAAGACCTTACACATGAACGTAACTGTCAGAACTGCAGAAGCCCACAGAAACTAAATCCATCCCTGCCTCCTCCTGTCTCCTGGATTTAATCTCTGTTGATAAACATGCGCATGCAATAGTACTACTTCAAACATGGAACATCTAATTCCCTACTTTCTCACTATGCCATCTGCCAAAGCAGCTCTCTAGCTGCCACATTCTACCCATCTTGCCAGTACATGATCCTGTATCACGGCATGAGAGTAGGCTTTGCTAAAATGCTCTCATTTTCAGGGGTTTCACTAAGCTTTTGACCTCAACAGTTTTAAAATAGACACTAATCTCTCTCAGTTTTTAATCTTAATGTTGTTTTTGCAAGCAAATATTAGCTTTAAACAGTGACGTGTTATTTTCTCAGCCAGATGGTAATTCAATGTCTTTGCTGAACAGCAACGGGACTCTGCTTTGAAAAAGCATGCATTCATAGAAAGGAAAAGTTATGCAGGAGGTGGTCGTGTCGGTGACTTGTTAAACTTCCCTCAAATTGTAATTTACTCTATTGCAATAGCATTTTGCTAAGACAACCTCATGACTGGGATCAGCAGGATCAGTGATGACATTAGCAGCAAACCTTCCCCGTCACCGCCTGCTTTCCGTTACCCTTAACAGATGCCTGGTGGATTTATGCTCTCTCCTGTTTTGCCTCCTGCAGCAGCAGAATACTAAGAAGAACTGGTATGGACCTAATGCGGAGAGGCTTGTTAGCTGAGGCAGATGCGTACAGGCACAAGACTCTCACATGTGTTACTCAAAGTGAAAGGCTCTCCAACAGAAGAGTGCTTAGCAGACCTGGCGGAAACAGCATTTCCAGTTTTTAGAAAAGCTTCCTCAAAAAACTGCTTTCAGTTCAAACCTAGCCAACACCAAGCTTTTAAAGTTTTTTGAGAAGCAAAATCCCCAAACTATTTCGGAAGCGCAGGCTCCAGAGCACAGAGCACTCCTCAGCTCCTGCAGCTGCCCCGGCGGCCGCAGCCATGGACCAGGGAAGATGGATTTCGCTCACAGCTGCTGGAGCCAAGGTCAGCTGGCCTCACAGGGCAGCTACCCTGGCAGAGCTGGACACCTGCAAAACTGTCCTAAGTCTTCGAGGAAGAACTCAGATATGTGCTCTGGCACAGGAACACAGAAATACTCTAAGCCCCAGTTTAAATCAGGGCTCTGAGGGTTTCCACACCAGAAGTTTAATCTTTCCAGTCTCTGGCAACCTTGGAAGTATTGCAGCTAGAAGTTTCACAGCAGCGTGCCCAAAAATACTGTCATGCTCAAGTCCAAGGCAGCTCTAGAGTGAACAAAAATGCTATTCCAGAGCACAGCCCTAGGAGCACCAGTAGCCCTGTAGCAACTGGTTTTTCCAACAACACCGAGGCACACGTGGCTGCCTGGAACTGGAGTAAATGCTTACTAGGGCCAGGAGCCAAGAAACCTGACTGACCTGTACGTGGACTTTTCACAGATATGCCAGGATACAAGTTTTTCTCCTAATGGAAAACTGCACAAGTTTTCCTTCAACAGAGCCGTAAAAATCAAGAGGCAATAGAAGACTGACTACCTGTACCAAGAAGGTAAGATGCAATTTCTGGCCTCACAAGGGAGTATTACTCACTCCAGTAAAAGAAACTGATTGTATCTGACACACTGTAATAATTCAGAAGTATTGCCTGGAAAAATACCGCCTGCAAGCTTAGTATGAGCACACACCTATTAAAAAAACCTCCCCTAAAACACCAAGCAGTACTGGACGATAGACAGTCATTGCAAAACGTTAACTCTGAGTAGCAGTTAAGGAATTCCACCTGCTGAACAGGGAAGCCACCAGCAGCCAGGCTCCATTTAGAGGTGAGCAGCGATGAGGCCATCGATCAATATCCTGCTACAGCCAGTCTGTGGAAGCCTGTATCAACGTGTCACCTACATTCTCGAAAGGTGGCACTTTTTGAAAGCGTGAGAGAAAGGAGTTTTGTCTTCATCCTGAGAAGGTCAACAGTAAAGCCAAGAAATGCTGTATCGAGAGAAAAGGACCAAACCGAGGTGTATGAACCACAAGGCTGAACATTGAATTAACAGCGACCCAGTCACTAGGAGGCAATCAAAACATCTCAACAAATCCAGAAGTCCACAAATAGACATTTCTAAGCTCTCAGGCGATAGTAACGAATCCGCAAGTACCTTTCACAAAAGCACAGTGAGTTTCTCAAAACCAGCTTTAGCTGATGCAGGGGACCACACTGCTTTTGGCCAATCTGAAACAGTCATAAGCTCTTGCCCGAAGCATGAAGGCCATCCCCACCACTTCTGGACAAGCGATTTTTCATTTTTAAACAGTTTAAAGGCAACTCACTAGAACCTGGATTCCCTCTTTTTCGATAGGAGCTTGATCGTAAGTGGCATCACAAACTCGCACCAAGGTTGTCACTCCATACTTCTTCAGCTCCTTTAAGAAAAAGGAAAACACGTGAGCACACTGACAGCGTGAAGAACTTTCTCATCAGCTACAAAACTAAACGTTTTACACAGAGTCAGTGGTACCGTGACTGTTGCACAGCTCCAAGGTGACGACGCAACGAAGGAGCAAGGGCCAACTCAGAAAGGGGGGGTGGGTTATGGCCTACATTAGGACAAGGGTTACAAGCAACAGTAAGAATGGAACACCTCTGAATTCTTCTTCTCTACGGAAATGCCAAGGCGGAAAAAAAATGCATATATAAGAGCAAAATTAAAATAGCTACTTATATTCTCCAAACAGCTTCTTCTTTTTAAATAGAAGCCTGGAACTGTTTGCTTCAGCCAGTGTTGACATTTTGAGGCAGGGAGGAACAGAACACACACACCACCACACTCTAGCTTCCTTGTAACGCACTATAAGTAGCACATTGTGCTAGATAAATAATCAGAAGATCAAACAAAAGCTGTTGCATTTCACTTTGAAGGTTCATACGGCAAGCAGAATTTCCTCTCATGTTTGGAATGAATCATTATAACTTCTAACAATTAGCAGTAATATCTATTCCTGAGTCAAGGCTCCTGAAAGAGGAAGACAATCCACAATAATGGGGGGGGGGGGGGAGAGAATATATAAAGACCAAAACAATGTGGCTTTCAGACAAAATTAACCACTAATATCCGAGTGGACTCATGGCAAAGAACACGCTGCTAGATGATTGAAGTCTGTTAATAGCCAGTCAGACATCAGTATCAGATGACAGGATCTCTTTGGGATGAGAAAGACCCACATACACAAGATAAAAGCCCTCTAGATATAAGGGCACAAAGATACAATAGGTTTGGAGCAGACTAGAACACAGACATACACTGTACTGCTACTTCTCTGATGATACCATCTGTTACTTTTCCCCAGAAAAGTGAATATTAAATCTTGCCGCATGCAAGATCTTATTGTGTCAGTAATGGTGTGATCCACTGCCCATTGTAACTGACTCTTCCCACAGTTCGACCCAGGCAGATGTCATTTTCCATGGATAAATTCCGGCACCTGAAATCTCTGACAGTTCTGGGATTGGTAGGGCAGTTTGAGAACACATCCTGTAAACTAAAACATCAGTTTAAGTATTGCACTTAATCCTACTCTAAGGGAGAAGAAAGGTCAGAAATCAGTTACAATTCCATTAACTACTTCTTTAAAAGCCAAAAGATGAGCGATAGATCGATATATTAGAAGCACTGCATTATTTAATGAAAAATAACATTTAGAGACGCAAAACATGCAGTCCTTCAGAAACCAGGACAAGAACAATGGCAAGGGTGTGTATATTCAAAAATGGAAGTGCATCCAGCCTCCTCAACTAAAGAAATAAAGGACTTTGGAAAAAGTAATTGGTGGATTCTCTTCTCATACTGTCAAGAGAGTGTGAACAATATATTAAAGATAAAAACGCCTTAAGTTTCAAGTAACACACAGCCAAAGCACTGAGCAACAGGTGTGAAGAATGACTGTTCAGTACTTTCACAGAAACTATGAACATGTAAGGAAAAAAGGACGACACTTTGACTGCCTTACCTCTATGAACTTGCTGAGGGTTGCATTGGTTGGGTTGTGAGTGATCAGGAAACGCATATTCTCATAAGTGATTTCCACGGGGGCTGGACGGTTCATAATGGCAAACAAAACGTGTAAGGGGCCAAAAAAAATTTAAAAAAAAAAAAAAAAAATCAATAACCTTGGAAACGTTTCACAGCAGAAAACATTAAAAAGACCACTAAAATGCCTGGGATTGATCAGAGCTTGCTTTGACGTGTTTGTTCCTTAAAGAATTCGCTTCTAGAAAAGCAGGTTTGCTTCAGAATCCTCTTGAACTCAACTTCGGCCTCAATTACTGCAGGTGGTATCCTTCAGACTCCAAAAACTCTGACTAGATGTAAGACTAGGCAGCCTGTTCTACATTTAGGCACTGGTGAGGCAAAAAAGTAAGGGCAGATTTTCTCTCCACTTTGTTTTCTTGATGCTTAGTTTTGCTAGAGTCAGTAAAAGGAATATGCTTCCAATGTGCAGGAGATATCCCATATATTTGAGTGTGTTCGCTGTGTCTGGAGTCTTCAAGGCAAAGTAATTATGGCACGTAGAACCCCCTGCACTCGGCTCACTTGTCAGCCAGGATGCTGTGCTGGGCCTGGCAGAAGTCTGCCCTCACACTCAGAATCGCCATAAATGTGCAACGTATATTCCAACAGAACACCTAAAGAGAAGAAAAATATCAGGTAAGAGGAATTGTTGCTTCTACTTCCAGAAACGCCAAATATTGACAGGCACCACCACCCCACCCCTCCCAAGAAACTCAAATTAGACTAGACAAAACTATGTTTAAAAACCGAACAAAAAAAAAAAAAAATGAAGCTTTATTGGAGTCCTGACAGTTGTAATCCTGGATACTCTCTTGGCACCGAGTACGCTCTAGCCCAGAGACACGGGACTTCTTGTAACTGCTGTTCCTGGCAGCCAGGCACCGGAACCGAGAACAAGGAAACCTTTCTGTGCTCTCAGCGGCCCCTCCCTCCCAACCAGGTGCCCTAAAAGAGGAGAAAATAGCACAAAGCCAAGTACACACTTGAAAGTGTCTGTTAGTACAGTCATACCTGTTTGGCTTAAGCCCAAATATGTAAAAAGTACTGTTGGTGTGGCTTAACTTTCCGAACAAAACAAGCAGTACAGGCAGAAATACGAGTGTAAGTGCCATGTGTGTGAGCTTTTGCTAGCAGGTAAAGGTCACCAATATTGTTGTATTGCCAAACTCCCAACAGTAGTAGGGAGATATCCTCCAGAATATCCTCCAGTTATTTCAAAAGCAACCAAATTGTCATTTAGCAGTAATAACTTTTAGTTATTCCCAGTCTTATCCGTGTTTACAGACCAGGGCGTTAAGACAGCGGCAGCTTCCAGCCCCAACACACAGAGTTCAAAATACAGATGCTTCAGCAAAAACAATAAAAGATGGAAAACGTAATTCTACCATGAAGTTTAGGGGTATGAAAATGCAGCTAACCTAAACCAGCTCAACTCACGTAAGGCTGAAATACGAAATAAGCAACATGGCCTTTCACTGCATTTAAAAAGCACGGAGCCAAAGAATCACTACTGACACTTCTTTTTTTTAAGGAAAATATTTCACATCAGTTGAATAATATCCAAACTAGCAGCCAGAAGTCACAAACCTGCAACTCAAGCAGAAAGGTCAATGTGGCACACTCAAGTGAACACAATTAGGAAAAAACACACATGCATGGAAGTTCACACCCCAAACTTCTGGTGCGCTCAACGTTTTAATGAGATCCTCACTGTAAAATAGTCAAATTAAGTACTACAAAATTACCTTTTTTACTGACATGAAGTCAAAAATCACCCAAAGAACAGCAATTATTTCCTTAAAGAACAGCTTTCAATGCCAAAAAAATACATTAATTAGGTTGCCAGAGGCAAGAACAAAGATGTTTCCAATAACCTCCCCCGACCTTAACGCAGTTCTTACTCTGAGTGACTGAAATACAAATTTCAAAAATGAATCCTGGAATATTTTATCAGTGTAATGACTACAGGATTAAGTCTCACCCCAGATGGAAGACTGCCATCTAAACACATCATACTCAAGTCCTTACACTTGTCAATGCTTGCTCATTTGTCACAACTCTCTCATATGGACTACGGAATCTCAAAGCAAAGGCTTTGTTAAAATGCATTACAGTCTGCTATAACTGTGATGTACCCGGAACAGAATGATTGAAGTTACAGCATCCGCATGTGTCCAACACCTGCAAAACTTGATGCAAGAAAGTCTTTTTTCAGGCAAATACTGGCCTGGTTTTCCCCCATTTTGTACACACACTCCAGTCACCCGACATATCCCAGAGAGCGACCTGCAGACTTACATTACAGGAAAAGTTTCAAAACTAACTTTTTAGGACCTAACAAGGTCATTTCAATAAAAACAGTGGTCAACACATCTTGGCATAGGAGATCAAAACTTGGATCCCAAGTACCAGAGGCTTACAGCATTACAAAGCACACTGTCGCGAGGGCAAGAGCTATTGTGTCATATTTAAACAAATCCTTTAAACATTTTTCTTTTCAGCACCAATAATTTGGTTGGAAGGGCCTCATACAGTGCTATTTGCACTGCGAGTTCTATCAAATCAGGTCATTATGGTTACACTTCTCCTCCCTCAAGCAAATCAAAGAGGGAATTTCGACCCAATTATTTTAAAAGTCTTTTGTAAAAACTATTTACCGAGTCATTAAGAAGGGACACATGGAGATGACATGTTCCAGTAAATTAAGTCTGGCAGGGGGAGTCACCAACTCAAGTCCTACTCTCAGATCTCCAGCTGCTCGTGGTCTGACCTTGGCCAAGCCACTTTCAGTAGCTCAACTCGTCTGCATAGCAGGAATGACACCATCTTACCTTCCCCAAAGGAATACTGCTGAAGTGTTTAATTAGCTAATAGCTGAGGAGTGATTAAAAATGTAAAGCACTGTATTTAAGTCTGAAAAATGATTTCCAGAAGGATAAGAAGTTTATGTAGCACATAACCCTATTTTTAAAGCAGTTTGGTTACTGACACATCTATCCCTTCCCCCCATGACTTTCAACTGCTGTTACGCTGAAGTTTAAAAAGAAAAACCAGGCTTCTAATTAAGAAAATGAAAACCAGGAAAAAAAAACTATTGTCTACAACTTCTGATCTCCCCAAGTAAACACTTCAAAATTTCTTCCTCCCCGTGTTAGCAAAATCTGCATTTCAAAATCCCAAGAGAACCGACTACTATCAAAAGGACGACAATAAATAGTAACTAGGTCTATGCACAACATAAAACAAGAAATAATTTTTCAGCCAATTAACCTTCAACTTTTTATACTTGGAAAGCGAGACAGCACATGGAGAGAAACCAAGAATGTTTTACGTGGCTGGCCTCAGAAAGGGAGCAGAAGTATCCAACACGTCAATGCTATGGATGAGGTACAACAGCTCCATCAGGAACCAGGGGAGGAGAAAATGCAGAGCCGGCAGCACAAGCAAGCGGAGCAATAGCCACTCCGCATCTGAAAAGAACGAGATATGCTTGGGAGCCGGTTCCTGACTTTGTTTAACTTAATTATCAGGGAATAATCATCAATCAAGATGCCTATGTACACAACCAAGTTTAGTGAGCTGTGACAGACTCTGTACCTACAGGGGAGACTAATTGAGGTTACAACTAAGAGCACTGCGAGCTCCCCACCTCTCACAGCCGTACCCCCCAAGAGAGCCTGATAAAGCCTAACGAGGCCAATTTGAGAAGAATGTCTTTCAAAAATACTTTGGACATGCAAGAATATGCTTAAAATGTAAGCAAGGGGCAGTTGTATTGACTAGCATAAACAAATCAGGGTGATTAACCAGTTAAATGAATTCCTGACTTGACAGAAACTTCACCTGAGATTGCCTTAAGCAAAAATCCCCCACACCTACAATATTCAGCTCCAGTGCCTGCCTCGTCTATCACCACATTGACTCCTAAATGAGATACTTCAATAGGGCAAGCCGCTTGCCCTTCTGTATTGAGCCGATACAAGTTCAGGGAGGCAAGTCTGATGAAAAACAAGTAATAATACCGTAAGGAATCCCTGGTTCCACCATCTCCTTCAAAGCACACCAGTAGAAGTGCTGCCTTAGCTACGCTGAGACAGCGAAAACAGCTTGCAACAGCTGCAGCTTCCAGAGATTGCAAAACACAGATACCTTTGGAAAGGTCACTTGGATCACTTTTCAAAATAACCCCAGTGCACAGGATGCACAGCAAAGCCCGCTAATTTGTCAGTCAGTATTAAAAGAATACTTCAGTGTTTTGAAGATCAGTATTTTTGAAATCATCTCAACTAACTTTGTTCCCGTAAGTGGGAATCCCCATTTGACGTTAACGAAGTCAGGTCATCAGCTGCTGAATTTTTCCCTCTTTCTTTCCTCTTCGTAAAACCTCATTCTTGTGGCTTGCACTTACGCACATGAAATCAGCACCAGAGCATACTGACTGTTCACAACTCGATCCCATAAAAATTGCCATCCTGATATGACGCTGCAGCCCAGCCAGGCTTTTCCTGACACTCTGCCTACATCAGATTTTGCTTCCCCTTCCTGCACTGCCCCGCTGGGCGACCCACGTTCTATCCATACACTATCAAAATGTCCTGTTTCGTCTGGAGCACAAGGTGCCTTTCAAGTGAAAAAATTCACTAAGACCTCAAAAATTAGCTTTCAAACAGTGGAATCACACATTAGCAAGAACTGACGCAACCATCTTTTCTAAAATATACTCTCCCAGTGTACAGAGAAAAGAAACTCTGGAACTAACATTCTTGGAAAAAATTCTTGAGCACTCTCTGAAGGAAGCTTGCTCAGAATGACACGTGCCTAGAGAGGGGCGAGGTCAAAAATTTTACTGTTCCACCCTATCCACCCCCGCCGCGGAGCTCCCTCCCAGCCTGCTGACAAGTTCTGTGGGTGACTCATGCGTTTCCTTTTGCACTAAGCCAGTCCTAGGCCCTAAAACCCAGGGCAGCAGATAGAGATCTGCCTTAGCAAGAAAAGGAGAAAAAAAAAAAAAAAAAGTCCAGATTGAAGAAGTCTCAACTTAAGCGACACATCAGGAAACAGTAAGAACTCTGAAATACATCATGCAAGACTATTCAGCAAGAGAAGAATCCTGTGGCAAAACTCAATTTTGAGTACTACAGAAAAAAAAGTTTAGTTGCCATCCCTAAATTTGGGTGAGGTCAAACCACTGTATCCAACACAGGCATCGATACAGAGATCATCATCATCATCCTGGCAAGGTCGGCAGTGGGAAGCGATTAGATACCGCATTAGCTCTTTCAGAAAGAATTGACAGGCATGGGTGCTTTATGCTTCAGATCTTTTCTGGCCTGTGAAATACAACCTGCTTTGTAGTTAAAAATGCTGCTCTGACACAGGTTTTTTTTTTTTTAATGCCTTCCCCACCCACCATTTAAAATCCCTTCAGAGGACACATTTGAATGCTATTTACATACCATGCCCAAAAAATTTGAAGTTACTAAAAGTGTTTGGGGTCAAAACCAAAAGGCCCTGCTCAGAAAAAGCTATAATCCTGTTTAAGTCGCAGGATTATATTTAAGTAAAATCAAAAGTTACTTTAGACAACAGTTCATGAGTATGCGACACTAACGACTCATTCCTAAAAATCAAAATGCTGAGTCGTCTAAGCTGTCTCAACTGTCGTTTTTTAAAAACACAGTCCTGCTAGATCATCAGCGTCCCCGACAACTCAGGCCAAATATTCTCACACTTTAAGATGAAGCATAAAAAAAAAAAAAAATCATCCCCAAAACCATTAACTAGTCAAGCAGGACTTAAAAGCAATTTCAAATCACACAGCATCAGGGTTATTATTCTATGAAGTTACAGAGTCGAATTACTTGCATCTTACTCGTCTCACTTACTTGAATTTGCTGTGTACCTCTGCCGGAAAAATGACTTAGTGGAGAGTTGGCTCCTTTTCCACGCTCCTGTGGCAGTTAAATTCAGTCCGACAACTGAAACTGAAGCTTACTGATAAATCGCACTCCACATCCACAAAGTCTCAATTGTTAAAATCCACAGTCCATTATTTTGAGCAGAGCTAGACTTTCAGTGTCAGAGGCCAAAAAGAATTTAACTTTTTAGTACAGAACAGAGAGAAACAAGGGGCAACAAAAAGGTACACGTAACAGTGACCTGAATAGAGACAGCAACCCAGCATCTCAAGTGTTACAACAGAAAAAAGGATCAAGAGATTTAAGACTCCTTTACCTCTTCAAAATTAGCAAAATGAGCCACGAGATGATACCGAAGTCAACAGCCACTATAAAGGTGGTTTATACTCTCTTATGATACGCATCAGCCAGATACTGGCCTAAATAGGTGCCAGCCTGATCTAGCACCACAATTCACACGCATCAAAAGGAGTCACTTCTAGCCCAGATTCTCAGGCGACTAGGTCTACTTTTCAGTGTTTAGACAGAACCATTTTAAATCTCCATTCCTTTAACAGGCAAAGAAGCTGTCAAACTAATCCAAATACAACAGACAACACAGAGCTCCTCTCTGCTAGTTCAGTAATGGTACATCGCTGACAACATGTTTTCTCCTCCAAAGATATTATCACAATACACAACCTACACCGTTTACAAAAATTATCTGCTTGCACTACAGTAGCTCAAGAGCTACATTTTCAGCTGGGGATCGTCTTCCTTAAAGCGGGGACAGAAACGTGCCTTTCCATGAGCCACGTACTGCCTGGCTCTCCCCAGGGCCGCACATCAGCGCTCTCCCTCCCTGGCCCCACAACAGTTAACCAACACGGCACTCCACCACTGGGCAAAGTCCAGCAGGAGGAAACCGGCTGCGATCACAGTTCAGCTCCATTCTGATAGAGGAAGAACATTTAAGTACTGCTGCACGGAAGAGGATGGAAATTTGCAGGTCAATTTAAGTCAATCCCCTATGGTTATGAGAGATGTATGTAAAAACATCACAACCAGACCCTACGTAAGAAGGCTGACGTTCCTGGCTGTGCATCCCTACATACGCAGATCCTCACTCCTACCTTAACTCCAACTGATCTTTTCTTTCCAACAGTTAAGTTCATTAAATCTAAGTATTTCTGCATGTTGAGTCATAAGGAGATAGAGTTTTCTGGCTGCTGCTAGTGCTGGGTTTATCTTTTTTCTTCTTTAAATACTAACTGCAGTTCTGAGTCAGAACCTGACTGGTTCATTTTGGGAGTTTTGAAGCGAGTTTCCATTTATACAGTAGCCTTTAAAAGCCAACTTTCTGCCTTACTCCTCCTCACGCTGAAACCAACGAGCACACAGCTGCCCGGAGAGAAAAAGCAGAGCGTGACTAATCACACCAAGGAACCACGAGGAACCATCACCGCAACCGAGCAGAGGCCACCGCTACGCTCATCCCTGTACCGTAACACCTCCCAACCTGCCACCTCGCCCGTGCTCCAAATCCCAAATCTCCAGCTCTCAGTAACACGGGTTCCTCAACCACCAAAGCACACCCTAAGCAGCAAACCACAGCCATTCCCAGCAAGTACCCCACTCCCCACCTCAGGCCTTCCCACAGGTCGCTCCAAGCACCCTCAGCAACACCAGTACTTTCTTCAGCCACTGCCCTGGCCAGGCTTCATCAGCTCCCCACTTCCAGACCAGGCAGCTCCAAATCCCACTTCCAGACCAGGCAGCTCCAAATCCCACTTCCAGACCAGGCAGCTCCAAATCCCACAGGGCAGCCCTCTCTTTACACAAACCGGCCTCGGCATTCACAACCCTGCCCCCATGCAAACCCCAGGAAAACCACCACATCCTGGACACCCTTCCTTTCCAGCTCCCTGGGCCCCCCCTCCAGCCTGAGAAAGATCACCCCCCCAACATTGCTCCCAGCCTTCCCCCTCCATTTTCCAGCCCAGATCCCAGAAAAAAAGCTTTATCCTTTACAGACCATCTTCAGGCCCCCTTCCCCCCAAACAACCCTTCCTTCCTTTCTCAAACTCTTCCCCCCTCCGTACATACACACAGGAAAAAGTAACACCCCCTCCCCTTGAATAAACCCCTCCAAGTGTCCCCCATACCAGGTACGAGCAAGAACCCCCCATTCACCCACACCAACCCCTTTGCAGTCTCCTCATCTTCCCACTGTTGCAATTCTACAGGCAACAAACTGCCTTCCTGAAGGTCCCCCCCAGGCCCAGGTATGAGGCAGACTCGCTCCCCTAAACCATCCTCTTGGGGTCCACTCATCTCAGACCCACAGCTGCAGGGGGACCCCCGCAAACGAGCCCTGCAGACCTGGGGCATGGGCACTGTAAGTCAACCCCATCCCACAGGTGAGGGGGAGGACCCCTCCAAAGCAGCCTCGTGGGTAGAAGGGACACCCCACAAAGCAGCCCAACACTGCAGGCAAGGGCTACTATCCCAAAACCAGCCTTACCGGCCACGGGGGTCCGTCACACCAGTCCAATCCCACGGGCAGGGGGAACCCCCCTAAACCAGCCACAGAGTAGAGCGGGGACCTCACAGGCTGGCAAGCCACCCCCAGGCCTGCTCCTCAGACCAAAAGAGCCCCCGAGGCCCGGAGGGATTCCCCAAACAAGGCCCACAGGACAAGAAATTCCCCCAGGCCAGGAAGGACCCCACCAAACCGGCCCCTCAGACCAAAGAGAGCCTCCTAGTCCAGCAAAACCCCCGGAACCACTGCCCCCCCCCACCCCACAGTCCGGGCCCGTCCCGGGGCTAGGGCTCCGGCCTCCCGCCGTCCCTCCTCACCCGAAGCCCCCCAGCTCCTCCCCGCCGCCGTCCCTCACCCTGGGCATTGAGCGCGTCGGCGTTCTTCCGAGCGGGCCCGGCGCCTCCCACACACCGGGCCGGGGGACGGGAAGGGACGAGAGGGGGCGGGAAGGGGCGCGGCGGCGGCGGGCCCGGCCCGGCGGGGCCCGTGACGGGGCTGGGGCTGTGCTCGACCCGGCCGCGCGGAGAGACCCGAGAGCCCGCGCGCCGCCAAACGGCTCCTCGCGCACAGGCCGCTCCCTCCCCGCCCGCGCCTCGTGGTACAGCCCGCCCGCCGCTGATTGGCACGGCACGTCTCACACCCACATCCGGCATTGGTACGATCCGGTCCCCCCCCCGTCCCGGTTAAAGGCGCCGGGAGCGTCCACCCGCCGCCGCCGCTGGGGGGTGTCCGGGCATGGATGCGGCACGAGCAGCGCTGAGGCGGCCTCGCTCCCCACTGCCGCTGCTCGCCTTGCCGCTGCCGTGCGACCAGCCGGGTCCCCCTCCCCGTGCCGCGGGGAACGGCTCCCTCCATCCCGCTGCTGTAGAACAAGCCCTTTCCCTTCCCCCCCCCCCCGCGGGGGGGCGGCATTGGTACAGCCCCTCCCCCCCCTTGGGCATTGGATGGCCCTTCCCGGTGACCCGGGGGCGGTCGCCCGCCCCGCCTGCCGGCGGTGTGCACCCCCCCAAACGCGCCGCCCTGCTGGCCCCAGTCACCCTTGGTACGCCCCGGCACACACCACACACATCCCCCGCCGCTCCGGCGCACTTGGACTGGCCCTCCGGCCGCACGTGCACGCGGCCCCTTCCACGCCAGCATGCCTCCACCCCCAGCGCACGGCACTAGTGGTACAGACCGCTCCCCCCCCCGCTCCCGCTCAGTGGTTCGGCCCGCCCGGCGGTTCCCACGGCTTCCGCTTCCCCTGCCCGCGCCGGGACCGGGACCGGGACCGAACCGAACCCGGGGGAAAGAGCAGCGGGATCAGCGCTGGTGCTTACAGCCCCGGCACGCACGGGAGCACGGAGAGATCGCAGAGAGAGCGGGTCCCCGGGAAGGCCGGGGGTCCCCAGCTTCGCGCGCGCTTGAAACCGAAATAAACGAACGGCCCGTCGGTCCGGTACCCTGCTCCGGTACGCGGTGACACGGGGTTGGGCGGGAGACGGGATCCCAGCCCGCAGGAAGCCCCGCGCTTGGCCCGGAGCCTGTCCCGGTTGTGGGGCGTTAAGTGACCCAAGGTGACAGCGTAGGCCCGGCCTTGTGACGTCCCCTTCTGACGTAATTTTTAACAGCACGGGTGTGACAGCGCCTGTGTGACACGGCTTTCCACGTCGGGGACCAGCCTGGTAGATGGGGGCCGTGCCCATCGCAATCCTGTCGAGAGGCTGAAGGACACCTCGGAGCCGCCGCTCCTGGATGGGGCAACCAAACGTCACCTGCTGCCAGCGCGGGGGGGACGCTTTCTTCCCCAAAAGTTGCCCCCACTGACAGGGAGAGGCTGTGAGGGACAGTGGGCCAGGCCAGGAAACGGAAATATTCAGCCATGGGATGAAAATCCCCAAGGATCCCAAAAATCCCCAAGAACAGCAGGGTTAGCGCCTCAGAGGGTCACGTTCATTCATCCCCCGTAACAACAAATACCTTCGTCTGCAGCCACGGGCTGGCGCTTCCTTTGTCTGCCAGCTGAGATAAAAATAGGGGAGGCAAAGGACAGAGCCGCAGAGCAGGCAGCGCTTCTGACACATGACCATTTGCCTAACACACAACATCGAGTGCTCCGGGCTGCCGGGCACCTTCCTCTCCTGCAGCAAAACAAAGGCATTCCGAAGCAATCGCCTCCACACCAGCCATCAGCTGCACCCAGAACATGTCCATGGAGGAACAAATGCTGGGAGGACGGAGCAGGGATGGCCCAAAACACGCCCATCTCTGATTTTCAGCAAAAGGAAAGGACATCACTCCACTGTCCTCGGCCCGGCACTGTCTGGAAGGGAACCGCATCCATTTTAATACCCAGTGACTATTCCAGAAGCAGCTGGAGATTCTGGCCGAGCTCGGGGCTGTACATAAGGGGATAACAGGAACATCTCAGCCCCTTCACACCCTGAGCAGATCAGACAACACGAAGAAAGAAGGCAGAATTGACTTAATTTCCAGACGGTGAACCATCTGGTGTAGCAAAGTCTCCAAGTTCACTCAGGAAGCCTGGGAGGTATTGGAAACTAGCCGCAGATTTCCCTAATTTCCAGTCCAGGGCCCCATCAGGCAAATTGAAACATACTCTAAAGGAGCCACATGCATTTTTTTTTTTTTTTTTTTTCCAGAAGTTCTTTGATGAATGGTTCCAAATCAAACAATGAATTCATGACGGCTGCTACCCACAGCTCCACAAGCACAGTAGAGGTTGTGGAAAGGTGGAAGCTGGGTGTGCACAGGGAGGACTGAGGCAGCAGGTGGAAACCCCAGGGCAATGACAGCCCCAGAGCTGTAGTTTTCCAGGAAAGGAGTCGGCTCATCCCAACTCTGGGAAGGTGCCATGGCATTACAAGTGACACAGCTGTAAGGGTGAGACAGGGATGGCAGGCAGGGAAAGAGAATCTCGGTGGAAAATACACAAGAATGACATTAAGATACGCAATGGGGGGGGGAAAAAAAAGAAAAAGAGACAGTATGTGAATGAGGAGGGAATGAACGGAGGAGGAACAGGCCAGGCACGCGTATCAGGGACCCACGCAGCTCCTAAGCTCCCTTATACTGGCGAGATGTTTTGTGCAGAATGGCACAGCCATTAACCTGAGCCACAGGTTCAGGGGGCTTCTTTGGCAATGGCACCCCAGGTGCACGAGGTATGGCACAAGGGTCAGGCTGCATTACCCGGTGACGTCAGAGGCTCCATCCACAAACATCAACTTCAGCTCTGCGCAGAAGCGGTCTCTGCAGACAGCAGTCTGTTACAAGATATTGAGACCAAATGAGAATCCCATGCTTCTTTAACAGGTTGAAGTATACAAGTAACTCCATAAATTATAAAAGCTGTTGTCTTCCTATGTTCTCACACTATGACTGTCAAATTATTCACAAAAGGCCACGTTTTATACTAACTTAAGGAGCTGCAGTGCCCAGAATGTATCCCATATGCTAGTTAAATAACTGCTGCTTTCACAAACCGCAGTAACAGAACCCCCTGCATGCAGAGGGCCTTTGCCTACACAATCATCCTGACTGAAAAACCACTCGATGCCCTTTTGCTGGGTTTTGAGACTGTGCAGACGAGCCTTCCCCCGCTAGCTTCACTCCAGCACCTCTAACTGCAGTTTCTTAACCTCTGTTAATTGTAGCCCATAAGACTCTTTTTTTCTTACCTCCTCAACACTGCGTAACATCACCTGCCACTCAGGAGTTAATTGTTCTCTCCAAAGCCCCACACCACAGCGTGGGGCAAACATGACAAGCACACCAAGGCCTGGCCTCCCCAGCGGGCACTGCCAAGGCCCTGTACCACAGGGCAGGGCCCCAAAGGCGGGAAGGGGGAAGGCTCAGCTCCCGCACAGGCGCCCTCTACCGCAGGGCAGGCCTGTGAGCACAGGCAGGCCGCGGGCTCAGCCCTTGAGAGGGGCTGGGCCGGCCTACCGTGCCTACAGAGGCCAAGAGGGGCAGCCCCGCCAACACTCCCGTCCTCCGGCCCGAGCCCCCCCGCGGGCGCGCGGCCCGCCCCCCCCTTTTCCCCGCGCTTCGCGCCTCGGAGCGACCGCCTCGAGGGAAGGTGGAGTGCGCATGCGCCGCCCGCGGGCAGCCTCTGCGCATGCGCAACGCCCTCATTTTTCCCCCCCCACCCCCCGCTGCTGCGCCGTGATCCACTAATGTCACGCCGGTAGGTCTGCGCGTGCGCAGTGCAGGCAGGCCGGGAGACTGGCGGCCCCTCCCTCACACGTGTCCCGTTCCCCTGCCACCGGCCCGACACTGCGCATGCGCCCCAAGACGCCGACTCCTCGGCCTCCCGCCGTTGGCGGAGGGCGCGTGCGCGCCCCGGGGGCGGGCCGTGAGGAGCCGGGCGGCGCGCGGCGGCGCGCAGACGCAAGCGCAGAGGCGCGCGGGGTGGTCGCGCGGGAGCCGGCAGGAGCGGGGGGGGGGGGGGGGGCAGAGGGCGGTGCTTCCGGCCCCTCACTTCCGGCCCTGGCGCCGCGGCGGACGGTGTGGCAGCGCCGCTCGGCCCGCTCCGCTCTGCGCCCGCCCGCCCCGCCGCCGCCCGCCCGCCCCATGCAGCGCCGCGACGACCCCGCCGCCCGCCTGGGCCGGGGGCCGGGCCCTGGCGGCGCCCGGCAAGGGGGGCCCCCCCCGCCGCCGCGGCGGCCGCCCCGTGGCGGGGGGGGCCGCGGGGCCGCGAGCGGGTCGCAGCCTCCGCCGCTCCTGCCGCCTAGCGCCACGGCCGCCGCCTCGGCCGCTCAGGCCTCCGCCGCCCCCACCCCGCTGCTGCCCGGGGCTGCTGTCAAGATGGAGCCCGAGAACAAGTACCTGCCCGAGCTGATGGCCGAGAAGGACAGCCTCGACCCGTCCTTCACGCACGCCATGCAGCTCCTCACAGCAGGTACCGGGGGCAGGCGGGGCGGAGCGGGAGCTGGACCGGGCGGGCGGGGGGGGGGGGGGGGGGGGGGGGGGCCCCCCCCCCCCCCCCCCCGGGGGGCCCGGTCCTGCGCCGGCTCGGTGGGGGCCGGGCCGGCTCGACCCTGGGGTTCGAAGATTAGCTATTTCTCTTATTTAATCTCTGTTTAGCCCCGTGCTTAATTGCGGGCCGGATTAAACCCAGACCCAGAACTTTCTTCTTAAAATACGGTGTGCGGTCTTGTTGGCCCTTTTCATCTCTGGGGAGAGAGGGGGGCAAAGAGAGCGGTAAAACCCGGGGGTTCCCACGTAGCGTCTGCTTGAGTCCCTCCTGTGAGGCATGGTTTGTGATATCTTTGATTTTATTTCCCCCCCCCCCCCCCCCCCGGTAATCTGTGTTAGAGCTTGTTTCATGCTTCTGATGAACCTGAGGAGGGAATGGAGATGGCAGCCTTTGTTCTGTGCCCAGGCTGGCCTTCTCCTTCCCCATCACCACTGTCCAATCGCCTGGCGGCTCTGATTTCTCCATATCTCCCCCCTGCAGCTGCTGCACCCGCAGTCGGTGCCTCTATCGAGTCAATTCAGCTGCCTCAAGATACTGTAGTCAGCTTAAAAATTGCAACGAGTTAAAAATATTTCCTACCACCGCTTGATGTGCGTGTAGTGGAGAGCTGGGAGGTACCCAGCGCAAGGGGATACTCCGATTTAATCTGCAGACGAGCAGAGTGCTTAGCTTTCTGGTACTTGTCATTCTGCTTTTAAATCATTTTTTTTTTTAAGGTCTTTAAAACGTGTAGTATTGCCATAGTTGGTGCAGCGCTAGAGGTGTTGTTGGCTCTTCCTTTAAGGAAATAATTCTTAGGAATTGCTGTCTCCCATTGTGCAAGTAACTGAGGTATATCGTCATGGGCAACTTGGCATCAATCGCGGACATCTCGACCTAAACAAATTAGTTTTATAATCTGATTTGCCATCAACTTAATGTTTTTCATTAATAAAACCCTTTAGCCAGCTGATGCTCGACAGCTCTGTGATCCTACCTCCTAGTGAAATGAAACCTAAGGAGTTTGCTAATTCCTGCACAAAGAACAGCGTTCTCAGTCCGCTTCGTAAAGCTTCGTTCACCAAGTGGTGTAACAAGGATTTATGAGGGTTGGGTTGGCTTTTTTTTCGTTAACTTAAAAAATTGCTGATAGTAGACTGCAGCTTTGTGAGACTTAAAATTGATCACTGGAAGAGCTCCAGATGCTTCCTGCTCGCTTTGGGTATTCTGAAAAATGCTGTCCTTTGGGAGCATTCACTAGCAGTCCAAACTGAGGACGATCTGAGCAGGAAGCTCATGAGAAAGAAGCTGAAATAAAACAGTGGGTTTAGGCAACTAAATCCCTCTGCGCAGATGATCCCAAACTGATCCGGATTGCTCAGAATTTCTCTGTTGCTGTGGCACCCTTTGGGGATGGCATGCTGGAGGAGCTGCCTTAAAGCTTACTATGGAATTTAGGTTTGGGCCAAAGATTGTAAAGCATATGGCCAGCACAACTTCAGCAAAATCACTTCCAGACAAAGAAATGCCTGATTATTGAATGTCAGCAGTATTCCTATTCCAGCCTTTTTCCAGGAGGGGAAGTTGCTTGTCCTGCCTGCCTCTGGGAGGGAACCCCGCAGGAGTTCTGCATCGAGACTAAGACTTCTTGTTTAAAAACAACATGTAAAAGTAGTCTAAAATACTTTTGTGGTTCTAAAGCTGCTTAGCATTTCTAGAGGAAATTACCGTTATTGAGGAGCAAGGTGAAGGGCAGCGCAGTGATTCTTGAGCAATTTACTGTGCGATGGAAAGGCAGTAAAGCGGCGAGGTTCTGGAGATCTGTTACACAGCACCCTGAATGGCAACTGGAAACTGGGATTTCTTGCACCTTGGAATATGATCCACGTTTCCTCACTCCTGTGATTCAGGGTCTGTGTGACATTCCTCTTCCACAGGAACAAGAAAACCCCTTTTCCTCGCTTTGATTTATGCCTTCCATCTGCTGCAGGGAGGGCGGGAGGAGATGCTGAAAGACGCAGCCCTCTCGGCTTGTGTGCGTTGGGAGGATGGGCGATGTCCACCAATGTGCTAGCTAGGCGTAGGGTTTGGGGTTTTTTTCCAAATTCTTGTGGTAATCTTAGCTATTTTTATTTCCTGGAGAAAATCCAAGTGAAAAGAGCTGGTCATCTCTGAGCTTCCTGTGCTGCAAACAGATACGTGAGCTACATCACTCTGCTAGCAAGTCTATATAGCTAGCATCTAGTTGGTCCTTATGTTAAATGCAGCCCTTGACGTCCCCAGAGCAGTGAGGAGGGACGGAGGTGGGTGGCGAGGGGTGGGTTCAGAGCAGTGGGTGGGGTATTAAAGCAGGACCCAGGACAGGAGGGAGCATCGTCGAGCAGTTGGAGTTAGCTGCAGTTAGCAGCACATTGCGAAGCAGGGAGCAGCTTGACTCCTCGGCAGAACTCCCCTGCTGACTGTGCTGGTTCTCGTGCCGGGCTCGCTCAGTCCGTGTGTGTTCCTAGGAAGGAAAAAGGGCTGTATGGGAAAGTCAGGTGGACGGGCGGTGGCCGCGCTGGAGCGACTTGCCAAGGAACCAAACAGTGGGATTAGAGATGGACTGAGGTCGCGGGGGTGATGGGAAACTGTGTGTAACCTGGAGCTGTCCTGAAGCTTGCTTAGCGTGGAGTCAGGCTGTCCTGAAATGGAGAGTATCTAAATTTCTGCATTTCCAAGTGTACGCCCTGTCCCCCAAAGGAGCTGTAACTGCCGCCTTAAACTTGTGCCCAGATGTCGCAGACTGTGATATGCTAATGCTGTTTCACTGTTGCATTTTTAAATGTATATATTGCTAAGCCATGCCAACGTTACTTGACGCTGATGCTAGCCTGCCTGTCACTGCTGGGACTCTGCCTCCTCCTGCTTCTCTCCCGGGAGCCTCTACTACCTGTGCCATTTCTCATAGCTCACCTTCAGGCTTTTTCCTCCCCACCTCATGCTTGAGCAGTGTTTCTTCTCTTCCCCGTGCCCCTTCTCCCTATGCCAGTGGCAGTCCCCTCCTGTCTCAGCAAAGCTCCAAAGCAGAGCTGTCTGCATATGAATCCCAGCGTACAGGCTGGAGGGGGGGGGGGGTATTTCAGCAGAAAGCGGGAGGGAAATAGTGGGGTTAGACTTGCCAAATTCTGCAGCTTCCACTGTTGGCAGAGTCCATCCAAGCTCCCTGCTTCCTCTCCTGTGGAACCAAACCAGCTGGAGAGCAGTAGCGTAGGAGAGAGGGAGCTCTGCTTTCTTCTGGAGGCACCCATCCCCAAACTCTTGGGGGCTTTTTTTGGGCACGGGGTTAATGTTACAATACTCTCAGTATTATGAATAGACAGAATGTGTCTCTGCTTACAGAGCACAAGTGTGCTGCAGGACAATGTTTAATCTGGGGTTGGTTTTTGTTTTTTTTTTTTCTTTGTTAAAGAAGAGCTTGGGTTTAGATCAGGAGTAGCACTGTGGCTGCTTAGCCTCCTCCTTGTGAAGCAGCGGTGTTACCAACCCCCTTTACCTACCCCTTAGGATTTCTTCTGAGACAATGCAATCACTGCCCCACATGAAGTCCTGGAAACCACTGCCACACATGCCGCCAGACTGCTGACATTCCCCGTGGCAAGAAGGTAACCTTCTGCTGCACCTCTGACACGGCTTTAAAAAATCAGCACTGAAATGAGGCATGCTTAATCCCTCAAGGTATATGTACGCTTCTCCTTCGTATCAGTAAGTGGTCTGACAAACTGCTACCACTCATCAGTTCATTCAGTACTGCTTCATGTTGCATAGCTAATATGCCAGAATGCAAACAGATAACGCTGGAATCCGAAGCAGTAGGACACGTCACAAGTGGCACGTTTTTAGCCCCCCCCTTCACACCTATTTCCAGACTTGGAGTTTGTTCTGAAGGTGTGAAGGGGACTGCTAGGTCACCCACGCTGGCCTGAATTGCAAAAGCTGGAGAACTTGGAGTGATTCTGCTGGGGCTAGGGGTTTTTTTCTTCTCATACGTTTTTGTATTTCATTTGAAGACTTGTCGATGGTGGATCTGATGCTTTTCTTAGCAAACGGTTCATTATCTGTTGCCCTCACAGACTGACTCCCAGATGTCGTTGCTACTGTTGCAGGAGGCAGAAGGGATTTTGCTGTGTGGTCCATGTGAGCTGGGATTCACTGGTTTGCGGAGGCTTAGGTCTGATTGCGTTGTTTTGACGAGGTAGAAGATGCCTCTAGGTAGTTTTAATTTACATCAAGGAAGTTTTAGGGTGCTTTTATTCTTGATGTGTGTGTAGAAAACACTTCTTGTTAATATGCAGAATGCCTTTTCAGAAATTCACTTACCTTTTTTCGGAGAACCAAAATATTTGGGAAGTAATGGCATTGTATGATAGGGTCTAAAGCTATACCTAACCAGGGGCAAGGCCACCAGTGCAATCTTCAGTTTCCAAATCTTGATTCTCTGATCTATTCTTATAGCTAAATTTAAAAAAAACCAAACAAACAAACAAAAAAAAACACCCAAAAAAACCCCGAACAAACAAAAAAAAACCCCAAAAAGCCCTACGTAAAACTAACCAAGGCAGCCAGCTCTGTTGCTTGTTTTATAAATTTGACAGTGCTTGAACTTCTGGGGTTTTTGACTTTTGCATAGTGTCTTCAGAAAATAATTTCTTTTTGAAGCAAAAAATCAAGCTATCTTTTTCAAAGCAATTAGATCCGGTGATATTTTTTTTTTAAACTAAGGAGTCATGGTAACAATTTTGTAAGGGAGCCAAGGTGCTATTGCAAGTAGAAATACAAAATTTAGGCTTTTTTTCATAATTATGCAACAAATTTTATATTTAGATCTCTAAACTAAAACCCAGTTTATATTACTGTGTCTGTAACTGAAAAGATAGAATATTGATCATTTGATTATGTTCTCTTAAGGGTTTTTTTCCTCTGTCTTCCAAAACTGTAACCATGAACATTGAGTCTAAAGCCTATAGTTTCTGACATGGACAGAAATCACAGGAAACACAAGATATTGCAGCTGCCCTCTTTAAATTCTGGTAATGACTAAGCAGTCTTCAGTTTCAGTTTTGTCTTGCAGCTTTAATCCAGTTATGTGTATAATCTTGTGAAAGTGTCTCTCCTTCCCCTGAGATGTGAGAAGTTGTATTTGGAGCACTTTCGACTCAGATATTTATAGTTCTTGGGTTTGCTGATGAAATGGCACAATTTAACTTTTAAGGAAGGGTCATGCTCCTTCCCTGATAAGCATCTGTAAATAATATGTTGTGATCGCTATGCATGGTGTGACCAATTTTTTATTTTTTTTTTTGGTTGGACCAAGAGTGCATAACAGTTCCTCGAGGATTTGGGATTGCTAGTGACAGATTGGCTCTAAATTTCGGAGAACTTGTCTAGTTGTTGGCCATTAAATAAAAATTGTACGGGACTGGACATCTCTGGAAAAGAAAAGCCTGTCAGCTATGGGCTACATTCTTTTGAAAAATGTTGGGTGTTGGTCTTGTACAAGGGAAAGTGCATTGATGACTGTAAGAACCTATGCTAGAAATGCCTACCTGGAAGATGATCTTCAGTCTTCTCCATTTGGGTCGTCTTTTACAAAGTGACTGTCTCCTGCCACCTCTCAGTGCAAGTTTTAATTTCTAGCCAGATTTGAGAAGGTGTTTGTGTACTAGTTCCTAACTGGCCTACCTTAACAACCTACTTCCAGAAGGTTATTTGGACTTTGTTCCAGATTCCCCTCAGGCTGCAGCATTCCTTCAGTTCATTCAGGCCACCTCTGTGTTTTTCCAAGACTCTACAATTCACAATATACAATTAAAAGTCCAAATCTTATTTTGAGAGACACGACTTTGTAGTTGCATTGCCTGAATCGAGTTAAGGACTCCTGACGCTCGCTTTTATGGCTATGTGCCCAAGGCTTACAACTTAAAAACCAAGTTATGAATTGCTTGTGTGATAAAGGTGCATTCATTTAATGAAATGAAGCTTATAAGAATTTTATAAGCTGGACCACACTCTAGCACGTCGCTCATTTGGGCTTCTGTTTGTTAGGAATGTTTTCAACTTCACTGAAATTCATAGTGTCCGTACGTGTTGGCACCACTAATTAAATCACAGATTTTAAATAGTCCCTCAGCTTGAATGATAAAAACCTGCCTGATTTGCTGATGGCTGCTGCATTATAGCAAGTGTATCCAGTAGCAGAGCTGGGGCCGGTGTCTTTGTAAGCGTAGGATCTACATGTGGGTACTGTATTCGCGGTGGAGGCACGAGTTTGGGGACTGATAGAGGAAGGCACAGCAGAAGTCATACGCAAAACTGTACTTACAGTTTCCTACTCTTATCTGGAGAAGTTGTGCAGAGCATTCGCTGCTGTTCTTTCTTATTTTTGTTCCTTACCCCGTTTTTGGCCTTCCCTAGATGTGAAGGGAGGAAGAGACAAGCTGGGCTGCCACTAAAGAGGTGGCCCCTCTATCCAAATTCCATTAACACAATTATAAGCCTTCATATATTCACAGAGAAGGAGGGTGGTATGTCCTGTTATAATTCCAACTCTAAAATGATGCTTGTTTGAGGAATATAAGCAGCCCTATTTTTATCTTGTTTAGAAATTGAAAAAATTCAGAAGGGTGAAACAACAAAGAAGGATGAGGAAGAGAACTACCTGGATTTATTTTCCCACAAGAATATGAAACTGAAAGAACGAGTTCTGATACCTGTCAAACAGTACCCCAAGGTGAGGGCCAGAAAATAGCTTACTGAATCTCTGTGGTTTGCTTATTTTCTATGGATTTTATGGCTGACTTTTAGAGATAGTAGCTGTCTAAGTGTCATCAGGAGTTATGCCAGTGTTCCACTATCGCTACGGAATTTTTCCTATGCAAGCTTGCAGGATCTTATTTCTAATATATTACATTTCTAGAATGTCTTGGGATAAAGCTAAGTGGTCATGCATAGTTGTGATCTTTTATTACTAGAATAGACACTTTCATATGTAGAGCTTTGTGTTTTACAGTTAAGAACTCTTTTAACTCTTAAGGCTTGCTGCCTGTAAAACTACTGGAGAGCGGATGTTAGAATGAAACGCTTTACATGAGTTAATTTAGCTTGATTTCTCTGGTGGAACATTTTTTCATGAAAAGAATGTTCTGGAACTTAAATTTTCCTGTGCATTTTTTGGTCTGTATGCGGCTAAATTTTTTGTCAGCCAGCATAACATTCAGATAAGTTTTTGTTAAGGCTGCTGAGGTCTGGAGCTAATTTTTTTTTTTTTTCCCCTTCATTTCCAGTTCAATTTTGTTGGAAAGATTTTGGGACCTCAAGGCAACACCATCAAGAGACTTCAGGAAGAAACTGGTGCTAAGATATCTGTGCTTGGGAAGGGTTCAATGCGAGATAAAGCAAAGGTAAGGGCATCGCCCTTGAAAACATACACATATATTAATGCCTTTCATATTGCTGTGAGAAATAGTGGTTCTAAAAAGCATTTTATAAAAAAATTAAACCATTAAAATCCAAGAGCAAAGGCAGTAGAAAGTCACACTTCCTAAATTGTTTTGTGCGTGTTGGGAGCAATATTGATTGGGGCAGAAGTGTGATGCATGCATTCTTTATGAGAGTGACTTAGAGACCAGTCATCTGTTGATACCCTGTACCCTTGGATGCGGAGGTAGTTTATATGCAAGGTGAAGTACAAAGTTTATAAAATAAAACTTAATTCTGGCTACTGTGTGAAAAGTCACTTGCTAAAGGAATGTGTTTCCCCTCCAGAAACAAACAAAAAATACCCTTTTTCCAGCTGTTCCCTCTGAAATCCTTACATTCTCATGGTTCACTGATGATGTTGGAGCAGTATGTTCCTGGTAATCTTTAGTGAATCACAAAGTGCCAGAAGGGGTTTTTTGAGCAGAAAAAATGAAAAGAATTTATTTTTACTTCCTGCTTACTCCCAAAATGGAGCAGTCAGTCAACAGACCTGTAACTTAATTCAGCTTTTTACTTTAGCAGCATGAAAAGCTTTTCCACTTCTAGCTTATTTGTGACTTCTTAAAGCCATCTGAATAACACAGGTATCTAAGAGCAGAGTTAAAGAGAGAGCTTGTTTGAGGCATTAGACTTCACTAGGTGGTAGAGAGCGCCTCAGGCAGAAAGGTGGTGTATAAGAGGAAGAGCACTGCTTGCGTATGCTCAATCTTCTGGAAGAAAAGGTGTCTGGCATCAGTGCATTAGCAAAAAAAAAAAGGCAGATATAAAAAGCTGGAAGCTGTAGATTGCACGTGGTTTTTTATAAAACTGTATGCTCATGCGTGTGTTGTTATGGTCTGTGTCCAGGCATGGCCAAAATGCTTTTACAGACATTTCCTGTTAAGGTGTAGAAAAACAGATAAAAAAAAGAGCAGTTTCTCTGCATCTTATTTAGTTTTAGGAGTCTCTAATCTCCTTTGTTTCAGGAGGAAGAACTGCGTAAAGGGGGAGATCCTAAATATGCTCATCTAAATATGGATTTGCATGTCTTCATTGAAGTTTTTGGACCCCCCTGTGAAGCATATGCTCTGATGGCTCATGCCATGGAAGAAGTCAAGAAGTTCCTTGTTCCAGTACGTATGCTGATGCTTTTTTCTTTTTGAAGGAAGTAGATGGGTCATGAATCTGGCTATAAGGTTGGGTAAAATTTGTTGGTGAGGAAGCCTGGAGTATTTGAGGATGCCTGGAGTATGAAGTGTGTGTGTGGCAGCTTAAGATGACCCCGTTAATCTTGCATGAATGGCTATATTATTCCCCTAATCGTAATTAGGAAGACATACACTTACAGGGCAGTTGTACAGAACATGTGGAGTAGGTATTTCTCTCTCAGTACTGGCTCTGGACACTGGGGGGGTGGGTAGTTTGTCTAGCCTCACATGGCCATTTTAGTGGGCGAATAACGTTAGCCATGCCTGACATGGAAGAGACTTCTTGACTGGGTTCCTCTGACCTGGAACTGTAGCACAGAGGTCTGGCTAGAAAACTTCATTGGTCAGATCAGAAACAGTGAATACAGAGGTGTTTGCTCTGCTCTAAAGAGGTGGTGTGAGGATGAGGAGGGTGACTGCCCAGGCAGCTCGGTAGTAGTATTCAGTGTTTGTGGCTCATTTCCGAGACACATCTGTTAAATCAATATTTCTATTGCTTTAAATGTGCGTGATGTGAAGGAACCTCGTTGCTAATCAGGCATTTATACAGACGACACTTGTTACCTGTTTGTGGATGTCTTTTACTGGTGAACCTTGTAAGACCTTTCTGGTCAGCTTGTGTCAGTTTGGTGCCAGCTAGAGTGTTGACTCCCAAGAACTGCAGAACTTGGAGTCTTTTGCAGGTTATTAAAACGATGGTATTGCTTGCTAAATTAGGAAAAAAAAAAACCAAAATGGGAAAGAACTACGCAGTGCACCCTGCTTCTGGCTAGCTCAGCCTGTAACTCGGAGACCTGGCAGGTAGAGAGATGGATATACCTTGGCCCCATGCTCCATAGCTGAGGCTGGAAGCTCAGATGTTCTGCCTGAAATACAGGGGCGGGTGGAACCTGAGAGCAGTGGGTAGTAGGGAAGTGTGGACAAGCGTGTGGGTACTGCGTGATTTCTGTGAGTCTGACACGGAGAGGAGGAGAGATTGCTGTGTGAAGTGTCTTTGAAGGAAAGAGGTCATCTTCAAGGAGCCCCTGGGATGTACAAAACCTCAGCTTGCTAAAGCAAGCGTGCAGCCTTGCTATTTAAAGTGTCTTATCTGTCGCTGCCTTCAAACAATGTGTTAAACTTGTGAAAATTGACGGAGAAGTCACTATGGAAGCCAGCAGTGCTGTGAAGACACATCTGGTGGGAGACTCCTTGCTTTGTGGTGTTGCCATAGCATTGTGAAGATCCTCGGTGCAAGGCCCGAGCTGCCTGTGTGTTGAGGGGAGGGGGGGGTACGATGACTTCTGCAGGGTCACCAGAGATCTGTTCTAATTCCTGAAGCTAGGTCCCCTGAGGCGGTAAAAATGCATGGAGCCAGAAACATACTGCATTCGTAAGAATTTGAAAAGACAGCCTGGATTTGCAAATGGGTGTTTGCTCTTTGTCAGGCTGCATCCTGTCTTGTTCCTTCAGTGTGTCGGGAACACAGCAGTATGTTGTTAACCTTATGTGGGTTCATTGCCAGCCACTTGCCTTTAAATGGGAGCTGTAAGGTGCTTGAGGTGAGATATGTCTTGCCTGGCTTCACCTTTGAACTCTCCAACACTTGCAAATAAATCTTCCTGACATCTCTGGGACGCTGAACATCATCAGATGCCTCTGGGGCACCCTTATGAGTGAGGTCCTCTTCCCAGGGACCAGCTGCAGTGCTCACTGCAGCTCTCAGACGTGCAGGGTGGTGGGCCCTTCTTGGCTGGTTTGGACAAAGCTGGCAGTTGTGCACTGATGCCTGCTGAGCAAATCCCAGTAAAACTAACCAGCAGATTTTCGTTTCGGACTATCAGGTTATTTTTATTCCAGCACGGTGGCCTGTGATATCCTGGAGCGCAGACTGGCTAGTTAGCTGTTCTTTGGAGTTGACTCTTTCCCCTCTTTAGGATATGATGGATGATATCTGTCAGGAGCAATTCTTGGAGCTCTCCTATCTGAACGGTGTACCAGAGCAAAGTCGTGGTCGAGGAGTCCCCGTGCGGGGAAGGGGAGCAGCTCCACCGCCGCCTCCACCTGTTCCAAGGTATCTTTCCCAAAAGCACAGACCTGGAAATGCTGCATCTTGCTCAGAGTTGTGCTGCCAGATGAGGTTAAGCTACTTGTTCTTACACATCAGCTGTTGCCCTTGACCTTGGCTTTTGGCCAAGGCTTTCTAGCCTTGTGTTGCAGGCTTGCTTTTAGCAAGCTGGCATCAAATGTCGTGTATGCTTTGAGATGTAATCTAGTGCAGTGGATGTCTTCTGTATTATTTTTGATGTCTGAAATCAGTAGCTTCGTAAAGTAACGTTTCAAAAATGGGCCTACGAAATCATGTGTAGATATAGATAGATGTGTCATGTTTGCTTCTGTAGCCTTCAGCAGAATAAGCATTTTCAGTTTAAACTGTCCGTCCTTTGAAAGTTATAGGATGGCATTATTCTGTCATGGCTGTCAAGGCACTGAGATAAATTGGCGATAAAACTGTTACTGTAGTTCTTGCTTCACTACCTATTTCATGGGGGGGAAAGTCTTTGCCTTCTGAGTGTTTAGCCCAGAAGTATCCCTGCTCATCTCATCATTGATCTTTACAGTTCTGGAGGTCTGGCAGTCATTACAGGTTAGTGATAGAGGGTTGTTTAAAATGAACTCTGAGAAATTACTTGGTCAAAGCCCTGTATCAGATTTATTTCTTTGTCTGTACAATACCCAATGCAGTAGAGTTCTCATCTCAGAAGAGGTTTCTGTAAATCCTGCAATACAACAGTGTTCACAATTCTTGTGCTTTCATTCTTGGTAACGGACTCATGGCTCAGTTAATGGTGACTGTATTTGTTTATCAAGCTGTTGCATTTTGAAGTAGGCGTAAGAAGCGTATGCGCTGCCCTTGGTGTTCAGCACACCAGCAGCACGGCAGTAGCTGTTCACAATCCTTTTTATCTCCTTTCCAGGGGCCGTGGTGTTGGTCCTCCCCCTCCTCCTCCTCGGGGGGCCCTTGTGCGAGGAGCCCCGGTGCGGGGTGCCATTGCCAGGGGGGCTGCTGTAGCCCGCGGAGTGCCTCCTCCCCCAGCGGTACGGGGTGCTCCTGCACCCAGAGCACGTGCAGCCGGCATTCAGAGAATACCGCTTCCTCCTCCTCCTGCACCAGAAACCTACGAGGAATATGTAAGAAACTAAATATCTTCGGGGTTTTTTTTAATCCAGCTAGCTGATCATGTATTGGTTACTCAACATTATTGAAATAAGAGCTAACAACAGTAAGATTGCACTGGAGAAGTGGCCACCGTGCTGGATGACCTGCTCTGCCTCTCTAGTCCTCAGATGAGGGAACAGCTAGTGTCCTAAATACAGGGTAGGGGGTGCTGTTTATAAAACTGAAACATGCCCCCACAACTGAAGGTTGCCATAACTATCAGTGCACGGTAGAAAAAACTACACCACAGAGACTGATGTAGTTCGCATCGCGTTCTCTTTCTGCAAGAGAATTCTTTAAGCAGGGAACGCCAAAGCTTTCTTACTGCCCCTAAAATCCTTAAAATAAATACGTGAATGAACACGATGTTTCAAGGTGTATAACTAAGCACCGCCCTTCTGCCAAGCCTATCTTAGAATCTTTGCTCTTGGTATTCTAAAGGGAAAACATGGTGACAGGTTTTGATGCACAACAGCATTTTGGGGAACCATCCCAAATATTGATATCTTTAAATTCTGTTTCTCCTCCCAGTAGAACTTCCCAGTTTTTCCACTGAAATCAATCATAAGTTAATAGGTTGGGGTTTTGTCTACCTGTAAATCTGTGGTTTAGATAACACAGTTACAGGCCTCCTGGCACGTGGATTTGTACCACAGACAAACTGCAGCATTGGACATGTAAATGACTTCCAAATGCATTGTAAATATTAGTGTGGTTCCTTCCTCCCAAGCCACAGGACCCAAGCAGATTTTAGCTACCTGTGTCATATGGTTGAGCCCCTTCCCTGTGGCAGGCAAGGATTCACAGGTTCCTCTGAAAGCTGCTAGAGCTTGAATTCAGTTTTGCCATTACTCTTGGTCGGGCATTAACCTTTGGTCCTTCCATTAACACCATTTATTTCATCATCCGTTTCAGGGCTATGATGATGCATATGCAGACCAGAGCTATGAGGGGTATGAAGGCTACTACAGCCAGGGCCAAGGGTAAGTTTGCTTGTCTCCTACCTGTTAGGGAGAAAATTATGCATGTTTTTTTTTGTTGTTTTTTTTTTTTTTTTTTTCTTTTAAGGGAATGGAAATACTGATTTCTGATTTTGAGCTGTAGGGAAAGTGCCCTGTTCTGCTGGAATCCAGGAGTGCCTGGGAAGTAACTTTTGGGAGTGTCCCAGTGTCCTTGACAGTTCTGTAAAAGCAGTGATCAGACACACCACAGCCACAAGCGATATTGGGCATCTTTGCTTTTCAAGTGTTTGTGCAAGTTGTGTCAGTTTAGGAATACGATTTCAGCGCTGTATGTAACCAACATAATTACTCTTCCAGGGACACAGAATACTATGATTATGGACACGGGGAGGCACAGGAAACCTATGAAGCTTATGGTATGTCTGGGAATATTGTTCTCTTGACAGGGAAGGGGCTGCACATAGTTGGGAATTGCTTGTGGTTGACCAGCTGTTTTCCAGTGCCGCTCCACGCTCTGAGCAAAAACTTACTGAGGAGAATCTCAAGTAGTTTTCATGGTAGAAGATTTACACCCTACAGCTTATCCAGGTCTGAACAACTGAAGGCATTCTGTGGCTTTTAGATTCTTACCTAGCTTGATTGTCTCAAAGATGATCGATAAAAAAATTCCATTTTTTTTAACTATGGAAATATCTTTTCATTTCCTTGTAGCTTTAGAATATTTTAAGAGCTCTAGATTTCCACCCACAGCACTGCTTTTGCTGCAGTCTGGTTTTCATGGATTGTATTTTGTTGAACTGGATGAGTGCATGGTTCCATCTGCTTCCTTATCCTCAAAAACCCGGTAGCTGATACTGACTCTGCACTATACGTTTGCTTGAAAAATGGATTTAAATGTCATATGAAGGCCTCCCTTTGACTGGGTGGAACAATAGACTTGCAAGTAGTCTATGAAGTTCAGCTAATTTGAATTACGTAAAGCTATCAGCTCAGGTTGGACTGAGGGGTGTGGGAGACCAATTTAACCACAACTGTGTAAATCATCAACTGTTGAAAATAATAGTTCTTACATCTGAAGTGCTGGCAATAAAGGAATGGGCGACTGCATTGGATTTTTTTTTTTAATGCTATTTCAGATATCTGAGCTTATGAATGGCATCTGCATGTGGCAATGAGTAAGATTCATTTTCCTCTCTCTGTAAACAAGCTGAGCCATAAACAAGTTACAAAAGCTATACAGCGAGCTGCTTAATGGCATGGAAATACGCTGTGTTGAAAACAGCTCGCTTTAGCAGAGCATCAGTTGCCTGAAGGTGTGAATGAATGCAGGTAGTGATGATAATGACCAGCTGGAGGGGCTTTCTGGGATCCTCAGGAACCCGGAATCCCCTGTGCCGCGTCATGCCGGTATTAGGGAAGCAGAGTTGTTAACTCGGTGGCTGTCTCCTGTGCTGTTCCCTGCTCTTGGGCTTAAGTTGTGAGAAGTTCAAATTCAGGTGGCTAACCAGGGATGCTTTTCCAGTCTAAGATGCATTTGAATGGACAGCTGCTGTCAGTAACCCTGGCTATCTTTCCTGCCTTCAATGGCTTGGTTTGTTGCCTGTGTTAGTCACGCAGCACAAAGAGGCTTTTGTGCCTCCTACTTGGTAGGAGAGCGGTGGTGTTGTCTGGGATATGAAGGCCAAAATGCTCATTGTATGCTTGGCATGAAGTTGCCACAGCTAATCTGTTTATCCACAGTAATTTCCTTTGGTCTCCGCTTTCATGAAAACAGAATTAGAGAAATAAATTGTTGAGCCAGGCTGGAGACAGTTTTGAGAAAATGGGAACGTGCTTTGTGGCGGTAGGAACAGGCTCAGCTGTCTTCTGGGCTTCGGACACTTGCTTTCATTAACTGGTGACCCTGGAGAGAATGGCAGGCATGCAAGTATGAATGTTGCAAGCACAAGCCATAATGAAAGCTGAGCTTGGATATTTGGGGCTTGAGCTAGCTCAGGGACAATGGGAATGCAAACTTCATTTGCTTCGTTGGTTGTTCGTAGCAGAAGAGTGTGGGCTGTCCTGTCGAGCGCTTTGCCCCATCCACAGTTAATGCTGGTGCAGCACTAGCGAGCGATGTCCGCTCCGAAGAAGCAAGCAGATGCTGCGCGAGCTACAGATGTAAATTTTCCTGTAGTCGCGGAGGGGAAGGAACAGCAAGTCACAGTCAGACTGGTATCGTTCGGTCAGATGCACTGCCATCCTAGAGCAGCGTAGGGACTTAATTATTTTGGCACAATTATCCAAGAGCTGCCTTGCCTGGCGTCTAGGAAGGAGGGAAGCGCTACCTGTAGCAGAGCCCCCGGGTTATCGAAGCTGCTGGCCGCCAGCCCGAGGGGCTGTGACTGCTGCGACCTTCGCCGCGGCTGGCTGCCAGAGCTGCCCCGTGAATTGGCTCCGGCTCCGCTGAAATTAATTACTCCTAAAAGGCACCGGGTTTGTCCAAGTCGGCGCTTAGCCGGGCTGTCAGAGCTGCAGGCTTCCCAGGGATCCTGCGCAAGTGGCTTTTTTCCCCGTAATGTCGGAAGACGTGCTGCAAACGAGAGGGCTTGGTGGATCGCGGGGCGTTTTACAGACGGGTTTGGGGGTGAAACTGCTGCGAAGATGCCCCATGCCTCCGCGTCGGCTCCGGAGGGGAGCCCGTCCATCGGCACCACCTCTCCCTCCCTGCCCCTTGGCCCCCAGCACTCCGCCATCCTTGACGTATCCCTCTCTTTTCCGCAGGGCAAGATGACTGGAACGGAACCAGGCCCTCCCTGAAGGCCCCGCCGGCCAGGCCAGTGAAGGGGGCCTACAGAGAGCACCCATACGGACGTTATTAAAAAACAAACATGAGGGAAAAATATCAGTTATGAGCAAACAGTTGTTACTGATTCTTGTATCTCCCAGGATTCCCGTTGCTTTACCCACACCAGACAAGTAATTGTCTAACTGTTTTTCTTCGTGGCCCTTTTTCTCCCACTCCATCCTCACCCTGCATTCTGGCTTCTGTACGTAGTATTTTAAAAATGAGTTAAATAGATTTAGAGGACCGACTTTAATTTTTTTTTTAAGTGTGTAGATGGCTTTTCTTTCTTTGTTGTTTAGATAAACACAACTGTACCTTTTTTAATAAGAAAAAAGTTGAGTTAAAAATGTTAGTTTCAAAAGTGACATGCTTTGCTTAGCAGTTATGAAATTAAGGTTTTGTTAACCTTTTTAAGTTTGGTTTTAAGGAACCCATAAAAGTTGTAGTTGCAGAATCCCAAAGTAGGCTACATTTCAAAATTCAGGGCTGTTTTTAAGAATTAAAATCATAATGTAACGGTAGTAGCTGCCACCGTTTAAAAGTAACCTCAGCTGTCAAACTTTCCTTAAAAGCAGATTGCTGGTGAATCTTAAGTTTAAATTTTAATACAAAGGATCCTCAAACAAATTAAATAGCATTTTTTTAAAGGTAATTGACCTAAAAGGAAAAAATTAGGTGTGTAAAATTGACTTTTCTTATGTGGGTTTTGAAATCTAGCCCCGAACATGCAGTGTTGAGAGATGCTTGGGAAGCAGATTTTCCAGGGTAAAGGGGTTCTTAGTTTGGTTCTGTATGAAGAACTTTTAAGGGAAAACCAAATTAAAGCATGGCTCTGATTGCCCAGTGTTTGATATTAGAAAACAGAGTATTAAGTGAGTAGGTCTGAACTCTGTAAAATTACCGTCCTCTCGTTTTTTAGAGTGCTTGGGGCAGGTAATACACTGCAAGTTTAAAACTGACAAAATTGTCAATATTAGCAATCCCATTGACTTGTTCAAGTGTATCTCAACACTAGCTTTGCATAAAAAGGGACACTGCAGCTGAAAAAAATGAGGAAAAATTTCACTTTGTACACAGGATAAAGTCCTAATTGGATTTGTACACTGTCCTCCCACTCTGTTCTTGAAGATTAAATGCTACGTGTGTAAGTCTGCCTAAATAGGTAGCTAAAACTTGTCAAAATGTCTGCCGCAGTTTGTCAATAAAGTTTAGTCCTTTTTTAATCAAAGTAAATGTGATGAATTGTCATTTTTTTTTTGTTGAGCAATAAAATAGCTTTTTTTTTCCAATAAATTTAAATTAATGCTAAAGCTAATTGTCTTTTTAAAACATGGAGACATTCTAAAAATGGTGGGTTTTGTAATTCTCACAAAAAGTTTATCAAGCTCATTGGACGAGCTTAATTTTTTTTAATTAAAAAAAAAAAAAAGAAAAATTGTTTTTCACCCCCTGGAAGTTGTTGAAAGCAGTTTGATCCTGGACTACGGCAGAAATCTGACTTCTGTCTGCTGGCAAGTGGTTATGGTTCTTTGCTGAATGAATGATTCAGATTTCAGGTGGCCTCACAGAGTATTCCAGGCTGCAGACTCCAGATTGAGTCTGAAATGGCTGGTTTAAACCTAGCGTGACAAAATGAACGCTGAAAAATCCAAGGCGTAGCTGCCACCAGGAGGAGGAGGAAGCTTGCTCTCTGCTTTACATAAACACCCCTAGCCCCCTTGGCTAAGACGATGCCCTTCCTACTTTATGGTAGCCTTTACTTGGAAAGCCACTTAAAAATGTATCGCTGGTTGAGAAGGGTGCTGCAGTTGCTCCTCATATCCTTCTGAGAGGGTGTGTATGTGTATTTATATATATATAATATTAATAGTTGAAAGTAAATTGCTTCCTAGAGAGACATGAAAAACGGTTTGTATTTCCCATCTGCAAAATGAATCTGGCATTCTAGGGGGAGAGAATTAAACTGCTCGGGGGTGAAAAATAGCGCCTTAGGAACCAAACTGCGTGTAGCAGTGCATGATCGAGGGGAATACTTTAAAACAAAAAGTTGTATTTGTAGATTGTTATTAAAGTGTAAATAACTGAATTTTCAACAATGGTTTGGAGTCAGCTTTCAGGGCATAATGTCTTGCTTGATGAAAAGATCACCCTATACCCCCCTTTTAAAGGAAAATTATCGCAGGAGAATCAGGATGTGTAAAGCTAACATGCATCGCAAAACCCAAAAGGTAACCTAAATGTCTGATTTTAATAGCACATTTCTCTTTTACATAAACTGTGACAGCAACTTGCATAAACTTTATTGAAACAATTCTTCAAATGTTAATTTTAATGTAAAAATTTGCAAAAAATGTTTAAAATAAACATTTAAAAAAGACCACATGCTTCTGCATAAATTAGCAATAACTTTAATAATGTGCCCTTTGAAAATGCGCTGTAATGTAATGTGGGCAAAAAGGAATCGGCAAGCTTAAATATCAAAAGACGTAAAATGACAACGAATATAGATAGTCCTGCTACTGCCAAAACAAAAAAATTCTGCTCAGTTATTTAAAAATGTAAAATGATGGCCCTTTTTAGACCCCAGTATTGATATTTACTGTGAAATGGTCAAAGCTCAGCTTAAGTTGCATGTTTTCCTTCCTGTGTAATTGCATGCAGGAATCTTTCTTTATTTTTTTTTTTCTTTCGATTTGGGCTTACATGAAGGAGACTCACAAATGTCTTCAATTTGCAGGAGTAAGGTACACGCAAGTATTGGGTAAGATGAGCGGGGCAACATGAAGTGGGTAAGTTTGTTTTTTTTGCAACCCGTTGCAAGCTGCTAACATGTTCTGTGTGGGAGGGGGGGGGCGGCACCATCTGAGCTGCTAAATTGAAGCCATTCTTTATATACCCACAAATAAATTACGCTTGCGAAAGGCCAGTTACATGACTGACGCTCCTGCAGAGGTCACGGTGCAGAGGAGGCTTCGGTATGTACCTGCCTAGAGCTTTCCCTCCGAGATCCCGTGGAAATGGAGGTTTAAGTGGATTTGAGGAGAGAGGGAAATGTGGTAAGGAGATCTGTCTCTTGGAGCTGGTTCCCGACTGAGACGCTGGCCTTCCCGAGAGTGCTCTCAGCAGCAAGGTAGCGTTGAAATTGTGGTTACCCCACGCTCTAGAAACAGAGCAGCCCAAGGTGGGGCTCAATAGGAATTCCTGTATGAATCTGTAATGCATTAAAATTACAGACTGCAGATTTGAGACCAGGTGCTGCTCAGCTAGACCTTGGTAGTTCTACCCCTTCCACAGACGGGCTCCAAAATGTGATCTCAGCTGCTGGCTGTTCTTTTTTTATGGCTTTTTGTCTGATGTCATTGCCAGGGATGGCTCGGTCGGTGGTCCTGCAGGCCATTTAGCTCGGAGCCCTGCAGGGCTGCACGCCTGGTGTCAGCAAGTGAACACCCTGAGCCCTCAGGAGGGGTGAGGGACCCCCAGCACCTTTGGGTGCTGGTGCTGGTCAGCATCTGCAGTGGCGGGGCTCCCTCTGGCGGCTGCTCTGGCCCCGCTGACTCGCTTGTTCTCCAATAAATACCTTAATAAATGCACACGGGCGTTTGCAAACTGAGCGGTGCCTTGGTTGGGGAGATTATCACAGTGGAGTGACCTGCTTACACAGCAAGGACACCTCTCCCCCCAGGCCCAACGGCAGCAGCTGTAAGCGTTTCCTTTGGGGACAGCTAATCACTTCTTCTCAAGTCTCGAGATCACTGAAAGTCTGAGCTCCATAAATAAAAGAACAAAGAAGTAAACCCTTGGAACGCCGAAGAAGTCTAATGGCTTCAAAAGACAACCGTGAAAAGCCTTGGGCATAGGACATAGAAGGACATAAGTCTTATTTTATGTGGAATTGTAAAGCTACCAAACGAGCTTCTCTTATCTTAGGAGTATTAGGAACAAGAAAGCGGTGTAATATGTGGAAATGCTGCAGCAGAGTGAGATTACCCTCAATTCTTTGACTTTAACTTGAAAATTGGATCCATAGTTTTCTGCTAGGGGAAGTCGTAACATGTCTGGATTTGTGGCCTGTTTATCGAATGCGTCTTCATTTAGAATGTAATTGGAACATCAATTTATATGGTGGTGTACCAATCTTTCCTATTTCTTTCTTAATAGGCACAGCTTTTATATCAAGTGGAAAAGATTTGATAGAGATCATCTATTGTGATGCAGTTTTTTACCAGTAGAAGTGGATCTTGTGACACTGCCTTTGGAGTAATACAGCTTGCTTGTGCATTGCATTTGTTGCATGTTTATGTGAAAGATTTTAATGTTATGGAGGAATGTAAATCTGAATATCTTGAAAATAACTGTATATGCCAAAAGTATTTTGAAAACATGCCCTGTATCAAATCTTCCTCCCTCTCATAGCATTACTACATTCAGATTTTAGCCTAGAGTCTGCAGAAGCTAATTTGAGATCCCAAAATAGCCATCGGCATCGGATGTGTCTCTCAAAGATGCTCTAATTAGCCAGACGTTCCGGGGGTGATACAGGACTCGCTGAAATTTGTGAGGGGTAGAGATTCCTTTGAGTACCAAAGTCTGAGTCACCTAAAGAACCTTCCCTTTTCTACTGCCACGTAGCCACCGGAGGTAGCGTTCTGCTGGCTGCGAGCTAACAAGCGCCAGTCATCTTTCATCTCCCCATTTCCCCAAAGGACTAATCCACATCTTATTATTTGTAGGGTTTTGGTAAAGACCATAAAACAAGATAAAGGCCCCCATTGTGCTTGGTGCTGTACAGTGTGATGTACAGCAGCAGTCACGTCTCCTCTGTGGAAGCATTTCCCAATAATCCCGTGCTTTTCAAGAGAAGCTCGGCTCTAGAAACATCCTCCTGCTGCAGAGCGCGCTGTGCCAGTCCCGTCTTCTCTGGCCCTTGCTCTGGGTCGCCCCAGCTGCTTCAGCCTCTAGTCCAGCCCCTCAGTATAAACACTTGGGCTGGCCTTGCTTGGAGCTGGTACAAACCCGGGCTTCACGTTTCTTTGATGAGGTCCCGCCATGCGTCGTGGTTCAGAGTCTCTTGGGCAGCAGCAGCGTGAAGCTGAGCTCGCAGGAAAAACGCTCCAAGTGGTATTGCAGAGGTGTCCCCAGCAGCTTTCCCTGGAAGGAGACTGCCATCCCCTGCCCATTCCTTCCCCCTGGTTTCACATTGCTGTTTGGATTATTAAATAAAGCAAATGGCTACAAGTTTTATTTTCTAACTTACCTACGGTATTTTTATGTTTAACTTAAACCACTGTGCTTTCAGTGAGGCTAAGGCATTACCTTGACACGGTCCTCTGTAAAATTCCCTATTTGGTAAGTTGGGTTTAGGAGCACAGCTGGATTCCTTGTTCGGCTGTTAAAGCGGATGATTCTTTTTGTACAGAATGAGGTTTTAAATTTGCATGAGAGCATCTGTCACGAACAGAGCCAAGAAAAAACAGTTTCAAGATACGCGTCTTCCCTTCCTCAACCCATGCTGCTGCTCTCCTAAAGAACTCTTGGGCAGAGGGTGATTCCTGCCGCCTGTGATGGACCCTCCGGATGCCCCCAGAGGAGAAGGAACCAGCCGTGACCCGTCTGCTGGGAGATGCGGAGGAGAACAGGCACTGCTGCTGACACAGCTCTCCTCTCAGCGCCGAGGAATAAGTACAGTCGGTGCTTTTGGGGAGGAAGACGGGGCTTAGAGAAATTCTTCTTTAATTGATTAAAATCTGTAACATCGTGGATGAGATGTTGGACACACGCCCCGTTTGTAAGCTTCGAGGGGGAGGAATTTCTGCAGGCTAGTCGGGGCCCAGGGGAGCTCCATCTCAAATGTAGATGTTATTCCTCTTTTTCTACTCAGGAAGCTCAATTCCTGTGAGTACAGAGCAGAAACCTTTGCTGTTATTGCTCAGTTGAGCCTTCCATTGCTACCATAGAAACGTTTTAATAGAAATGTTCTGTTTCCACGCTCGTTTTGCTCCTTTTGCAAAGTGGGATGAATCTTTCCCGGTAAAGGAACCCAGTGAAGATGCTGTTGGCTTTGCTGTGGCTGGGAAACTGGAACCTGACAGCTCTTGGTGAGCTCTGGAGAACGCCGGAGCCTCCCTCGGCCTGGAGAGCGGCGGCTGTATGGTGGAGTACTGAAACATAAAGTGTTTTCCAATGAACCTGTTGCTTTTAATGCTGGCTTTGGAACCAAATATACCCAAAGGCTCCTACGTGGTGTTAAGAGATGCAACCCTGGTTTTAACCGGCCGGCCGTACGTCCTGCCTGTTGCCTTTATCGCTGTTCCTGGAGGATTCTGTTAAAGCCGCAGGTGTCTGGGTGCTCCTGGTTTTTGATGGCTCTGCACAACCGTAGGTTTCCAAACCAGTAAGAAATGAAAGATTGGCCTTGTGAAAGTTCATTAATTTTAGAGATGGCTTTGCCTCCGGCCCAGGCAGGGCTGGTTTTCGGGATTGTATAATGCTCCATCTGTACTGAAGCGTCAAAACACCCACAAGTTATGGAAATCCATGAAAAATAACTGCAAGCGGTTGGTGAAGATGGCAAAAACCTATCAAGGTGAATCACAGCATTAAAATAACTCGCAGAGGAGAACTGGCAAGCTCTTGCGCGGCTGGTATTTAGCGAGAAGCGTTCAACAGATGTTGAGCATTATTAGTCATTCCCTGTAATAAAGGCCTAAGGTTGAAATGGTTTTATTTATTATTTTTTGGGGGGGGGGGGGTGTTGAAGGCTTCGTGAAGTTTTGCTCGTGTTTCCCCTCCTGCTGCAGGGGTGCCCCGTGTGGGACGATGGAGGTGGGGGGGCCCTGCCCTGCCCCAAATTGTGGGGGGGGGGGAGGGGGGGCGATGCCCCAAAATGCCCAAAGCGCTGCGGGGCTGACGAGGGGCGGGGCCGGGGGGGGCGGGGCCGGGAGGCGCTCGCGCGCCCCGCAGGAGGTTTGTCCGCCGGCGGCCGCCATCGCGGCGCCGGCCCCGCCCGCCATATTGTGCCCGGCGCAGGCTGAGCGGCGGCCGGAGATGGGTGAGGGGGGCCGAGCGGCGGGACGGGCCCGGGCCCCGGCCCCGGGGCGAGGTGGGGGGGGGCGGGGGAGCGGAACGGAACGGACGGGCGCGGGGAGAGGGGGGGGCGGCCCGAGCGGCGGGCGGGGCGCTGGAGAGCCCGCAGCTGGCCCCGCCCCGCCCCGCCGCTGGGAGGGGGGCGGCTCCCGGGCCGCGGCCTGGCCCGGAGCCCCCGGGGCGGCGCGGAGCTGCCCTAGGGCCCCGGCCCTCCCTGCAGCCTGGCTGCGTGCTCCCGCACCTCCCCTGCGGCCTCCCCCCCGCCCCCTGGCCCGTCCTGCGAGCCCAGGGCCCCCGCTGCGCCCTGCCCGCGTCGCGCAGGGCCCTACGGCCTCAGCCTGTGCCCCCAGAGCCCTCATAGCCCCTGCTGCTCCCCCAGAGCGCCCATGGCCCCCACCACTCGGCTGTCATCCACCAGATTTCCCATTTCTTTGCCCCCAGATCTCCCATTTCTCCTCTGTAGTCTCTGCCTGCACCCCTGGAGCGCGTGTGGCTCCTGCCTGCACCTCTGCAGACCCCCCCCCCCCCCGGCCCCCAGCCCCCCCCCGGGCCCCCCCAAAGCCCCTGAACCGCACTCCTGTGGCTCCCAAGTGTGCCTCCCCAGGCCCAGCACTTCCCTCCTAACGCTGTTCCCTCTCAGGCTCTCTTGTCCTGGTGTCCTGGGCCTCAAACTCGCTGTCTTCACCTCCCCCTGAGGCCCTGTCCATCTGGTGCCCCCCCTGCCAGCTCCCATGTATCCTGGAGGGTTCCTGTGCGCAGCCCCTCCTGTTCACCACCAGTTTATGCTGCATCCCCGGGTCACCAGGACTCGGCGTGCCATGGCACGTACTGGGGCTCCTGCCCTTTGCTTTCTACCCCCTCAGTTCCCCCAGCGCTGCAGCCACCTCTGCCCCTCTGGCCTGTGTGGTGGCACCCATCTCAGGGTGTCTTTGCTTTGGGTCAAGCCCCGGGCTCACCCCCTGCACCCTGTCCCTCGTTGTTGGGGACTAGTACAGCAGTTTGCTGGAGCTCAGCGTAAGCTTTAAAACTTGTTTGATAGCAGTTTCTAAACCTTCAGCAAATGTTCTTTATTGAGGGTGCTAATTGCTAATGATACAAACTGGAAATTAGCAAACAGAAAAAGAAATGTTAAGCAATTGATATGACCTGAGCAGAGTTCTTCACAGCTCAGATTTCCCTTCCACTGAATGGTGTATTATCACCTTGTCCTTTCTCTAGGTTGTATAGATTGTCATAAGGTTAAACAGGATCCAGAGAAAGTTTGTAAAACCTTGGTAGTAGTATTATTATTATTGTTTACACCGTGGCAAGCAAGTACTAGAAAAGCCAACTTTGGGCTAGCGTCCCATTGAGCTCTGTGCCGTGCAAACATCAACAACAAATGCCCTAAAAATGCTGGGGTTGTTGTTTTTTTTTCCCCATCTTAAAGGGGCAAAAAAGGGAAAAGCCAGGTTTGCCTGCTTTCACAGCCTCTCTTTGGAGGAGCTGTGAATATTTGATTCCAGCACAAAATTGAGCAAAAGAGGACCTAGGTAATATCCCTGATGCACTGAATCCTTTGGGCGAATTGTTTAGGATCTCTGTAAGTGTATTGCTCTGCCTGTAAAACAGGGATAACACCACAGCGATGCAGATTAAATTCCTTGTAAACTGCCTTGGGTTGGGAGAGAGGCATGAAGAGCTTCTTCCTGCTCTGGTGGAAGCCTGCATACATTAGGGTTTAGACTCCCAGTGAATTCACAGCACCTTAACAAGCTGCTGCCTGCCCTAGGAGCGTCAGGAGCTATCTGGGGCCGCATCTATAGCCTGTGGCAAATACAGGAGCTGTAGAAAAGGGTTGAGCGAAGTTGCATTACCCTGCTTTGTGCTGCAAGGTAGCAGTGTGAGTGATGGGTTACGGCCGGTCACCAGGGGCCTGGTAAGCAGATGAGCCTTAATTATAAATCTTTTCCTTTCAGTTTTAAGGACTGAAGACATAATCACGCAGTGAACAGCAGAGAAGCCACCTGGAAGAACAACCCTCCGTGCCCTCTGTTGTTATGGCAGGGGGAAGGCGGGGCCCTAACCGAACATCCTACTGCCGAAATCCCCTCTGTGAGCCTGGTGCCGCTGGCGGCTCTGGCCATTCCACGAGTTCCTCTGTCACGGGTGTTCGCTCCCGCACCAGGTATGTCCAGCTCTCCACGTCTTCACATCTAGCCAGGCCAGCTGCTCCTCTCTGAGGCAGGTGTGAGGCCATCTGTATCTCCCCATCTCACACACTGCTGGGTTTCCTGTGGCTCAGGGATTTGGTAACTCCTGGTGTCTAGCTGAAATCCTTTTTCTATATGTGGTAGTGTCCCTCCTACACGTTGTAATTGGTATAGGTGGGTTCTAATGAGCCCGAGTGCTCTATCAGACCATGACAGGCTTCAGGAGTGTTCAAAAGCCTGTGACCATTGAATGGAAAGTAAGAATAAGAGACAAATTTTTATACAAAGCCTGACTCTGGAGTTCTGTTTGTTGCATCTCCTGTGCCCTGAAGTTTCCATCAGGTGAAGCATTTCTGGGGTAGAGTTTAGCTGGGTCTGGTGATGCGTAGGCTGTGAGTTTTTTTTCAGGTTCTAGCCTAGCTGCTTGGTTGCATTTCTGTGACTGAGGTAGAGAGGAGGAAGGAGAAGCGGAGCACCGACAGCAATACATAAGCCTTATGAACTCTCTGCAAAGAAAATGTTAGATCTGTCTTAACATACTCCCTGCTTACGGCCCTAGGCCAAGAAATTTATAGGGATACAGTTATTCAAACAAGTTATTGCAAGGCCACAGAAGGTGGAGCGATCCACCGTGTACGTACTTTGCTGTGAGAGCATGCACAAAGGTCCTTATCACAAGCAGGTAATGCGGTACAAATCCACGCCTCAGCTACCACCAAGTGAGTTGTCGCTGTGGCCTTATCCTCTGATACCCATCACCTGCATGGCAGTCCAGGCCGAGGTGTCCCAAAGTGCTTTATTTGTACGAGAGCCTTGTTGCTGCTCTTGCAAGAGCACCCTTAGGTCTTGTGTGTCTGTTCAAAGCAGAAAAGGCTTTGTGTTTATGTTTAAAGCCCTTTTCTGGAGGACTAGAATAGGAACTCTTATTCTGTGTTCAGGAGCAGGGTTTATTGGTGGATTTATCAATCCTGAGGAGCTGAATCAGTGCTGTCAGCTTGGGAATCCAAGGGGTTTAGAGATACAGCTTGGGTTCCTCAAGTTTTCCCTCACGCATGGCCTTATTTTAGGCTGTCAAGCCTTCTGCTTTAAAAAGCATGGGCTGATCCACCTGTGTCCACCCCGGGCTAGAAGTCTTTCGGCAGTCACACTCCAAGATTTCTGTGGTTTCGGTTTGGGGTTTTCAACAGGAGTTTGTGCTCTGTAGTTCCTTTGAAACCCACACCCAAATTCCTTTGACGTTGTTATTTAGAGATTGCAAATCAGGAGAGATGTATCTAGTATATATTAATTCCCTTCCCTTTGATTAAAAGGGTTGCTGTCTGGGATTGCATGCATGCTCACACAGGAATACGTACCTCTGACTAAACTTGTTTTTCCTCCATCGCTGAAGAGAAGTTGAAAACTGAGAAAGGGCTTGTGTTTAATTGCTCCGTATTTCATGTTCAAGCCCTCTTAGAAACGTAAATAGCAACTCGACGCCTAAAAGCTTCCAATTAATTAAGAGGGCCACTGGTTGCCCCTTGAATAGCAAAACACAGCCACGGCTTTTGAACCTGACTCAACGCAAGGGATTTAATACCAACTGACCCGGTGCTGTAGATGGGCCTGGTTCCAAATACTGCTTTTGCTGGGCAAATTCCTGCTCACATCTGCCTGTAACAGTTGTCCTAGACATCCTCGGGGTGCTGACACTTCTGGTTTGTGGCAGCCATTGACCACGACCATCAGCTTTGGTTTCTCAGTCGATATTAGACCCACGCTAGACTTCTGCAGCCTGAGGACCTGGGCGGGAGGACAGCGCTGTGTTTATCTCAGGGAAGTGACTGCTGGCTTTTGGTTTACCTTGGTAGGAGCGGTTCAGGTACAGGCCTTTCCAGCCCACCTTTGGCGACGCAGACAGTTGTCCCCCTCCGGCACTGTAAGATCCCAGAGCTGCCTGTGGAGAGGAGCGTGCTGTTTGAACTTCAGCTCTTTTTCTGTCACCTCGTTGCTCTGTTTGTCCACTACATCAACATCTACAAAACTGTGTGGTGGTACCCACCCTCCCATCCACCTTCGCACACGTCACTGGTAAGCACCAAAGGACAGCTGCTGTCCGGTGATTTTCACAGACTGTCTCTTGGGTCGTTAGGCATAAAGTTTTCTATATATGTTTGATGCAAACTACACGTGACTCACAGCCCTAGAGGGCTGCTCATGTGACTCTTACGTGGCAAATTTTGGGCACTGGCTGCTTGGAATTCTCTTTCTGATCTTGGAAGAGAGAGTCAAAGGAGAAGAGAGTAACTTGGGAGCTTCTCTGTTGAACGTGGGTTTCTGCTGCTTGATGCCAAGTGGAATCATTTTGGTTTTGTCACCACAGAACTTTCATCTGATCGACTTCAACGTGCTGACAGTGACGACGATCGTCCTGGCACGCCGGCTGATAGGTGCTATTGTGAAGGAGGTAAAGTCCCCAAGCAGATCTCAGAACTGTTCTTTCCTCCCAGGCCAAATGTAAAGCTGTGCATCCCTTTTGCAGTTCCAAACTCTTCTGTCCATTTCTAAGGAACTCTGTGCTGTATCCAAGTCAGAAGCCTAGGCACAGCTTCTGATGGGAAGAACAGAGAACAGAAATGAGCATCTCAAACCATTGCTCATGACTCTCTCTGTCCTTATGTGATTGTTTCTGGGTTAGTGTCTCAACTAGACTGTAGTCATTCTGCTTTCCTCCTTGTGAAGAACAGTATTTGGCTGTTTTCCTGTTCTGTTAATTACTCTAGCTTCCTGCAAGGAGGAACCAGTGTAGTTCAGTTTCTGTTGACTGCAGAAGGTTTCTGTGGTGAGCAGGTCCAGGAGAGTGAGCTGCTCACACTGATAACTACCAGACCTCAACAAGAAACTCTGAGAGCTCTCCCCATTCCAGCTTGAGGAATGAGGCCCTGGGTTTTGGCGAGTCCAGATTCCAGCCCACAGGCACCCTCCCTTTCCCTGTGGCAGTCAGAGCCTTTCACTAGCTCTTCCTTCATGCATGTGAAGTTGATTTTACGTTGAACGCTGCTCATTTGCCATTTGCCTCCTGTAGGAAGAGTGACTGAGTTTCCCCTCTGCCCAGCTCTTTCTTCTCTCCCCACAGGCTTCACAGAGTGGCAAAGTCTCCCTGCCACGCTCTGTTTTCCTGGTGATCACTCGGTTTGCTGTTCTCACCGGCACAGGCTGGAGTTTGTGTCGATCAATAATTCACCTTTTCAGAACCTACTCTTTCCTTAATCTCCTGTTCCTGTGTTACCCGTAAGTAGCTCTTCCGTCACTTGTGTGTGATTTCTAATGTTGCTTCAGTGCAGTGGGTGTTGCTCAGTTGAAGTGAAGCCTGATAAGCACTCAATTACCTGGTAACAGAACATAAACCACCCTTCTCCCTCTTGCTGTGTCACAGTTCTTCTTGGTGGCAGGGCATATCTTTAACATTTACCCATATTTCAGCTTTAATATTAGCATTAATTATTAGATTGCTCGTGTCCTCTGAAAATGATTGTGTGTTTTTCTGATGATATTCCAAGAACCCACGTCTTCGGTTTACCTCAGCCCTTAGGTGCCTCTGCCAGGTGGAGTGAATCAAAGAGCTTCCCTACTTCATGTTAACTAGCAAAAGGAAGCTAGTTCTATTTCCAGTCAAGCAGTGGAAATAGCTCCCTTCCCTCTGGTAGATGCAGGAGGTAGCATCTCATAACGATCTGAGACTTGGTGCTTGCGTTTGAGATCAGATTGGTGAAGCTCTTTACTGGAGTTTATATAGGTACCAGATGCCGTTTGGGAGGGGGGCTGATGGTGATGCTGATCTGCTGCCAGCAAAGGCTTTGCACAGGGAGCTCGTAGGGAAGTAACCACCTTTCTGTGCTTTGCTGCTCCAGGTTTGGCATGTACATTCCCTTCCTTCAGCTGAACTGTGACTTTCGGAAGACAGGCCTCTTCTCCCAGGTGGCCAACATCGGTCCCAGAGAGACTGGCGAGGTGAACTCCAGGAGCAGGGACTACCTGACCGTCCTAAAGGAAACCTGGAAGCAGCACACTCGACAGATGTATGGCATGGAGGCCATGCCCACTCACGCCTGCTGCCTCTCCCCAGATCTCATCCGCAATGAGGTGGAATACCTGAAAATGGACTTTAACTGGCGGATGAAAGAGGTGCTGGTGAGCTCCATGCTCAGTGCCTACTACGTGGCCTTTGTGCCAGTCTGGTTTGTGAAGGTGAGCGAGGGCCACCTCTGCTCTTGCAGGCGCTGCTTCTCCAGGCGTGGGACTGGCTGGGGAGGACCGTGGGGAGGTGGACACCGGGTTGTGGAGGAAGCCTGGGTCTGGCTTCTCTCTCAGCTGGAACATGGGCGAGGTTAAGTCAGAGGGCTGGTCCGTGCACACAGGCAGCTGTATCAAACCCATTTACAGAGGCCCTGTGAAAAGTCAGAAGTGTAACCATGTAGGTTTAACTTTGCTTAAACTGCAGATGACAGAGGACAGTACTGTCCTGGTAAAGTGTTCTGACTGTCCTGAGAGTGCACATCCTGCTAGCGAGCGGTGTCTCCCTCCTGCCTCCCCATGAAGCTGGAAAGGACTCCAGGCTGACCATTCCTTCACACCTCTTGTCTGTGGGGCCAGAGCTCCAAGACAAGGGGATTGACTTTAATAAGGGAGGCAGTATGAAGGAGGATGGACCTTGTTAGGGTTCTTGGCAGTTTTATTTCAGTTACTAATACGTCGTACAATGAGACAAACGTCTCACAGCAAATCTGTCAGACCACGGGGATGAGCCCAGGTCTACTTCCCCCGAGGGGCTGGCGCTCCCACCCATCCTCAGCTGAGCTAGGGGAGCAGCAGGAGCTAACTCCCTATTTTTGGTGATGGGTGATGATAGCATAAATGTTTTGCTGTGGTGTGTTCAGGAGTTGTACAGCAGCCATCCTATGTGGGCGCCTCTTTCAAGCGGGATTAATAGCTATGTGAAAAGCCCTCGTTTTACCTGCCTGAGTGCTTTTGTGTTTTGATGGCTTTGTTAGGTGAGGCTGTCCAAACACATTGTCACACATTCTTCTTGTCCCCCCACAGAATACTCAGTACTATGACAAACGCTGGTCGTGTGAGCTCTTCCTTCTGGTTTCCATCAGCACGTCTGTCATCCTGATGCAGTACCTCTTACCTGCACGCTACTGTGACCTGCTCCACAAAGCCGCAGCGCACCTGGGCTGCTGGCAGAAGGTCGATCCAGCCCTCTGCTCCAATGTGCTACAGCATCAGTAAGGAACGCTCTCCCGGGGCTCGGGCTGGAGTTGGCTCTTAGCTTCCATGCCTGCTGGCGTGAACAGAGGCTGGATGGGGAGCTCAGCTTTCCAGCCACCTTTCCTCCTCCTCTTGTTGCTTATAAAAAAAAAAAACAAAAAAAAAAACAAAAAAACAAAACAAAAAAAAAAAAAAAAAACAAGAGAAAGAAAAATGAAAGCAGAGTTGTCAGCTGACGCGTCCGACAGCGTACAGACGCTATCTGTGCTGTCCACTTCCCAGCGCAGCGAGCAGATCTGATTTTTGGCAAGATGCCTGCCGCTTCTGGCCCCAGGTAACTGCCGTTTGTCACTGCCGTAGTTACACGCCTCGGTGGGCCAAGCTCTGCCCTCAGAAATGAAGGCAGCTCAGTACCGTGGCCAACGCCGCCGAAGCAGCTCGTACGTGATCCTAGCTGACGGTGGGGAGGCCGCAGACCCCCCCTTCAGCCGCCGAGGTAGAAGTAAGAGCTCTCCGCTTGTTCCCTGCAGGTGGACAGAGGAGTGCATGTGGCCACAGGGAGTGTTAGTGAAACACAGCAAGAACGTGTACAAAGCTGTGGGTCATTACAACGTGGCGGTGCCCTCGGACGTCTCGCACTTCCGCTTTCACGTAAGATCACATCTCCTTTCTGGGGATCCTCAGCAGGCTCACGCTCCCCTTGTCCTGGATGCCTCAGGCCACCTGAGCTGGCTCTCCAAGCAGGAGAGCTGCCCGTGGGGTGTGCTGGGGCGGTGGAACGAGCCGGGCTCGGTACGGTCTTTCACGTTAGTCCCACGTCTCCCATCGGTGCTGCCAGAGGCGACTGGCCCCTGCAAACTGGGGCTCTCTCCAGAGCCCTTCACGGGTAAATGTGGTGCCTCCAGAGGGGAATCCAGAGGGATCTGCACCAGCCTCTGCCTCGCACGTCCTGTTGAAAACGTGTCCCGAAGGGTCTGACCTCGCTCAGTGCCTTACTGTGGTCTCTCCCACAGTTCTTTTTCAGCAAACCACTGAGAATCCTCAACATCCTGATTCTGCTGGAAGGAGCCGTCATCTTCTACCAGCTTTACTCGCTGATTTCTTCAGAGAAGTGGCACCAGACTATCTCGCTGGCTCTGATCCTCTTCAGCAATTACTACGCCTTCTTCAAGCTGCTGCGTGACCGTCTGGTGCTGGGCAAAGCCTACTCATATTCTGCCAGCAGAGACTCAGAGCAGAAGTTAAATTAAAACAATTGCACTGATGCTCAGCTTATTACAAAACAAACAAAACAAGAAACCCTCAGAGCTTTGTATTTTTGTTACCACTGCTTTTTTTCTTTGATAACTGATGTAATTAAAAGGAAAAAACATATTTTTTTACTCCCAACAGTTGTTTGTGTGTTTGTTGCCTGGTAAAATCCCCCGAGAAGGTCTCCTCCTGTTTGGAATTGAGAGGAGGCATTTATTAACAACGGTGCTGTCTTTTGAGAGGTGCAAATACTGCTGCGTCTGCTGGAGTCGGAGGAAGAGGAGAATTACAGGTACCCTGGAGCTCCCAGCTTTGGGCTGGGTCTCTTCAAAAGGGGGTGAGCCCTGGTCCTGTCCTTCCTGGGGACCCTGAAGGACCTCTGTGGGACCCCAAAGGACCTCCGGCAGCACCCCGATGGGTGGAAGGTCTGGCGTTGTTGCGCGACAATTAATGGGGTTTGAATGGCTGTGCCAGTCCCACTGCCAGACCCTCGCTCGCAGCCGGCGCAGGGGATGGTTTGGGGTCTGCAGCAGCGTGAGGGGCCGGGGGAGCTCGGGGTGCCCCAACTGCTCCCCCCTTGCCACCTCTCCCACCCGCCCGCCCGTCAGGGCTGCTGAGGATGAGCAGGGAGACGTCAGCCGGGCGAGGGGGAGGAAGGGGCGCAGCTCCGCACCCGGGTGACTCGGGGCAGCGGGGCCGTCCCTGCTGCCGGGGGCACCGGCCGGGCCCGCCGCGGGGCCCCGCCGCCGGTACCGGATGCGGCCTTTGTTCCGGCCGGGCCCCGCCGCCGCCGGGGGCGCCCGCGGCCGCTCCCCGGGCCGGCGGCAGCTCGTCCCGGGGCACCGGCTGGGGACAGGGCGCTGTGGCCATGGCAGCGAGGTGACCCCGAGGAGTGGGGTGACCCTGGGCATGGCATGGGGGAGCTCGGTGCCGGGCAGAGCCGCGTTGCCAGCCCCGAGCATCCGACCCCGCGGAGAATTGTCACCCCGGCCCTCAGCAGGGACATGGCAAGGACATGGCCAGCACCCGGTGGCTGGGGACACCATGGGGCCAAAGGCCACCAGGAGCAAAGCCACCACCGCTGCCACTCGTCTGCTTGGTATCAGCCGCCGTGCGTCGGCAGGGCGAAGGGCATGGCGAGGAAGAGGAAGGAGGAGCAGAAAAAACGAGGGCTGGGGCTGGCAGGGAGCCGTGCCAGGCTGGGGTGCAGCTGAGCCCCACGGGGCTGTGCCTCCCTCAGCCCCACACCCAGTGGGGCAGCCCCACAGTGGCAGTGTGGGGGGCCGGGGCTGGAGCTGAGCCCCCCAGCCACGCATGGGGAAGCCTCCGGCCGAGAGGCAGAGATGCTTCGCTGGCTCACGTTGTGGGAAGGCTGCCAGAAGCCCCCCAAGGACCCCCAGCACATCCTGTGGGGCTGGGGGGGGGGACAGAGAGACCCCCAGCCCGTCCCATGGTTCTCATACCACCCAGCCAGGGTTGGCTCCAGCCTCTCGATGGGAATGCTAACTGGGACCGGGGGGGGTGGGGGTGATGTTGGGGCGCCTCAGGCGGGTGTGCCTGTGCCCTGGCCCCCTCCCCACCACAGCAGGAGGAAACGGCCGTGTCCAGCCTTTCCCGAGGATGAGGATTTCCTTCCTCCCATTGAGCAGGGACCCTGAGGTTAGCACGCAGCCACAGGGCTCTCAGCCCGCAGGATGGTGGGAGCTGGCTGGGACGTGGAGGGCAGAGACCCCCCCCAACACCGAGCCCTGGGTGCAGCTCCTGGCAGGACCCCCCTTTTCCTCCCCCAGCCTGGCCGGGACCCCGTGCAGCCGCACAGGCAGGAGGAGGGCAGCTGCCTGCAGGGACAAGGGAGCAGCTTTGGGGGGGGCTCAGGATGGAGACTTGCAGCCGTTTCCTTCTCTCCTTTCCCACAGCTTTGTCCCCTCCCCTTTGCTCAGCCTGAGTGCGCTGCAGATATTTTGGGGGGCAAGAAGCAGCCGGGCAGAGTAGGCAGCCCTGGGACAACAGAGCCCGCCCGTTCCCCCGCGGGGTGGCCCAACTGGGGCTGGCTGAGCTGCAGCCACCCTGGCTGCAGGTTTTTGGGCTCCCAGCCACGCTGGGAGGGCTTGGAGTCCCCTTGGGTCCAGCAACGTGACCGTCAGTGCTGGCTGCCCCCGGGGAAGAGCCTCCCAGCCTGGCCCCCTCGGGTGCCTGCATCCCACTGCACCCCTGGCCCGCACAGGGAGGTTCCTGGGTTCCCAGAAAAGGCTCTTCCTGCAGCTGGGAAGGGCTGTCATGGGGAGCAGGGGACATTTCTCCTTTCTCTTGAGTCACCTCAAAGGGTTCGCACAGGGGCTTTCCCTGGGGGCCCCAGAGGGGATGACATCGCAGGGGAGATCCCAGGTGGGAATTCCCCTGGGAGCAGCCAAGCAACTCAGAGGTGACTTCACTGCAGACCCAGCTGCCGTGGTGACCTCCCGGGGTCCCAGGCAGCCCAAATGGTGCCCAGCCCACGGGCAGCGCTGCGCCCTGGGGGTTCTGGCCTGGCCAGGCTCCATCTGCCGCTCTCCCTGCACCCACTAATCCCAGGATTAGCAGCCAGATGCCAGGCACAGGTTTGCTGCAGGTAACGAGTCTCCCTCAGGGAGGAGGTTACGGCCATCAAAGTGCAGGCAATTATGGCTAATCCCACACCTGTGCCTAATGAGCTCGGCAGCCTTCCTGCCCACACCAAGTGGGACGGTGCAGCCACCGAGGACAAGCTGGCTGGCATCACCGTGGGGTCCCTGAGCCAGGAGAGTGGCAGGTACAGGGACCCCAAGTGCACTGGGGACCTGTCCTAGGGGTTTCCCAAGCACAGGACCCCAGGATAATGGCCGTGCTGGTGGCTCATGGAGCAAAAAGCCAGGCAGAAATGCCCTCCGCAGGGCTCAGCACTACTGGGGGAATGGCTGAGCCCTCCCTTGTGCACACCCAAAACAGGGCACGTGCGCTGGGGACAAGCTTCAGCCTCCTGCTCCCTGCCGGGAATTTCCCCCACTGCTTCCCAGCAGATGCAGCTGATGGGAAGTGGCTGTTTTTCCCGAAGAGCCGTTCCCAACATTCCTGGGAGGCCACGTCTGCTGCCCGCGTCCCCATCCCCAGCACCTCCATCCAGCCGGTTCCCAGCTGGTCCCACCCCAGCTCGGTGGGGGCCCCCCCAAACCCCCCCCCCCCCCCCCTTCTGCCCCCCGGGTGGGGGAACAAGCCGCACAGGTTGCACACCTGAGCCTGCAAACGCCTGTTTTCTCCCCCGATGCAGCGGGCACGGCTGCTGCTGCCTTCCAGCGCGGGTGCAGAGATGGCATCGGTGCCCCTTGGGACACCAATGGGGGTCATGGGGGGGTCACGGGCTTCTGGGTGAGCCTGCAGCAGCGATTCCCCCCTGGAGGCCAGACAGACACCCTCCAAGCTCCTCCTCATCCCCCCCGAAACACCAGCCTGTCTCTGGGTGGTGCAGTGCCAAACCCCGCATCCAGCAGCTGCTGATGTGGGGACCAGGGCAAGGAGGCCGGGGCGGGACAGGGGCACCCTACGAAGCCAAAGGTCCCCAGCCTGGGCACGCAATGCATGCAAGGTAATCCCAGCTGGGCCGTGTCGTCCTTTATCTGGAGGCCAGTAGCTTTAATTCTTCCTTAATAATCGTTTATGCCGTTAATAAAGCCAATTCCCTAAAGTGGTTAATTAAGGGTTTGTTCACTCGCTACCATCTCACACTGCGGCAGGTTTGGGGAGGAAAAGATCACGGGGGGGGGGTTGGGAGCATCCTCCCAATCCCATCCCACCAGCATCCCTGCTCCCCCGGGGTGGGGGGGGGGGCAGGGCCCCTGAGCAGCACCCAAGGCCCCACTCCCCCCAGACCCAGAGCTGTGGGGTCTCCGTGGGGCCTGGGCACCCCAATCCAGGAGATGCTGAGCCAAGCTGAGCTGGCCACCACTGGCCCAGCCGCTGCCTGACCTTGCCCAGGGCTCACCTGGCCAAAACCGGGGCAGGACATGGCCCATGAGGCCCCATCCAGAGCCAACCAGAGACCTGCCGTAATTGGCAGCCCTGAATTAGCGTACGCACATCCTCATTAGCAATTACACATACACACACACACGCCCTCATTTCTCAGCTGAACAAGTCCAGGATGGGGACCCGGGAGCCGGGGTGAGCAAGCGTGGGGCGGACCCCGAGCCACCCAGCCTCTCCCAGTCCTTTGCTCATCACCCAAGACCGCTAAACTCATCGCACTTGTGCAATGGAGCAGAGACAACGCCTGCGGCACCCACGGCCCCGCTGCGCCACGGCTTCGCCCCGGGCGGGCGCAGGCAGCAGTCCCCACAGGGAGCAGATGGCAACTTGCAGCACTACAATGTGCTGAGCAGCGCGGGGGCCAGATGGATCGCAGGGGAGCAGAGCCGCCCCGCCATCCCCCCCCCTCTGCTTCCGCTGCCATTTTACCCAACCGGCTTCAACAGTGGCTATAAATATTTAACAGCTCCATCCCCTGCTCTGCTGTCAAACCGACAGCCGGAGGGACGGCAGCTCCCACTGCTCTGGCCCGCTCTGCACCGCACTGGGAGCCACTGGGAAAAGAACCCCCAACGTGAGCACGGCCAGGGGCACGTCACCTCCCTGCAGCATCGCCCTGGGTCTGAGCTAAATAACCCCAGCAAGCTGGGCTGGAAATGCTTGAGGACTGGAAGGTGGTGAATGGAGATTTTGGAGGGCACAGGGACAATTCCCAAGAGCTGGGAATGGGGGGGGGGAAGGAAGGAGAGCCAGGCAGGTCACCCACCTCCCGGGTGGGTGTCAGGCTTTGTGCTGACCCCATCCTGGGCACCTCACAGGCTGAGCGCCCCGGAACCCTTTCGGAGGTCCAAGGGGCCATAAGTACCCCCAAAGCCACCCCTATGCCCCCGGGGGACCCGGCTCCTTGGTCAGACCCCAGCCAGGAGCCCCGTGGGCAGCACCACCACCTCCCTGACCACCACAGGGGGGTCGCGGTCATCCTGCCCCCGGCACAGGGCTGAGCATCCCTGGCCGGTGGCGGAGCAGAGCCGGTTGCATGATCTCCCACGCTGCGGTGCGAGGCTGCGAGTCCCAACACGCGGCTGCTGCGGGGCACGCCACGACCCGCAGCCCCACGGGCAGCAGAGAGGCGTCTGCAGCCCAGGGCTCACCCTTTCCCGGCACCAAGGGAGTTTCGGTCCCACTGCGGGCAGGGCTGGTGCCCCTTCTCACAGTGCCCAGGCACGGCCTCGGTGCTCCCATGGGACACACGTGCACCGGAGCAGCCCCTCGCCAGGGCCAGGCTTCCTCCCTCCACCACCACCCCTCCATGGCCCGGAGCCTTTCCGCTGCTCTTCCGCTGACCCCGGGGCTGCCGGCTGCCTTCCTGCCCTGGCCCCACGCTGCCGCCGCGTATCCTGCCCACCGACGCTGGGGCTGCCACGGCCGCTCTGCCTCCTCCCCAGCCCCACATCCACCCCATGCACATCCCTGTTTCCATGGACCAAGCATTCCCAGCTTTCCCCACCGTGCCAGCACCGTCCATCCTCCCTGCAGCTCTTCCCCAACCCTCAGACGGGGGGACCCGGTCCTGCCGCAGTGTCCCCAGCAGCTGCCCCGGGACCCTGCACCCTCCTCGGGGCTCCGGTCCCCAGCCTCCGCATAGGACCTGGCCCCAATGCCGCTGGGGGAGCAACCCGGCTCGGCTGGGTGATTGCAGGGGGTCTGCGTTTCACCAGCCATTCTCTTCCAGCTCAGTGCTAAAGGTATTGAACGGAGCAAGTCTTCCCCAGGCTTGCACCCGGGGAGCAGCAATTCCCCGATTGCAATCACTTTTGGGGATCTACCACTGACCTAATTTTTAATCCACTGCACACGGGCGGCCGGGATCGCACGCAGCAGGAATGAGCAAGAGCTTTCCAGGAGCATCCATACCGCCCCCCCCCCCCGCCCCAGTACAAAGCCCCCACCCTGGTTTTGGGAGACGGGGATCCTGCAGGCGGCTGGGCAGGCTGACCCCGGCTCCATGCCGCCCCGCCGCTGAGGTCAGGCCGTTCCCACGCTGAGCCCAAAGGTCTCCCCCAAACCGGTCGGGTGTGTGGAGCCGTGACTCAGCCCCGAGTCAGCCGGCGGGGAGCAGCGTGCACCGGCAGGCCCGGGGGGGGGGGGGGAATGGGGTGTGGCGGCAGGACAGGACCTGTGCGGGGGGCCCCCACTTCCCGGGCAGCCACGTTGCAGCCCTTAGCGAAGAGAGAAGTGAGAAATTTCCTTTTCCTTCCTCCTGCAGAGCTGCAGAGTGGGTGTCACCGTGCTGGGGTGACCCCCCCCGCACCCCGCTCCCAGAGCAGCCCGGTGTGCCCCCCACCCCGGGGAATCCCACAGGGGGGGACGGGAAGGTTCCTTATCGCCCTTCCCAGGACGCAAGGTTTGCTCATTGCCGCTGCTCCCCCGGGGCTGCCTTGCTGCAGGGCAGGTGACGCTGGCGGTGTCACCTCCTCTTCCAGATTCCACAGGGATGGAGCAGGGACAATGCCACCATCCCACCATGGTCCTTACAGACACTTCACCCCTGCTGGCATCACTCCCTGCCCCACGGCTGCTCAGCCAAGACCACCGAGGTTTTCCCCCCCGGCCCCCACGCCTCCATCTCCTGGGTTCACAGCATGCCGGGCGCTGGAAGCAGGCTGTGGCCAGCCCTCTGCACCAGCCAGGAATAACTGGATTAGGAACCAATCCTGTTATCACCGCTAGCAGCCTCGGCGAGGGCCATGGGATGGAGACAGGGATGGGGACACTCCCGAAGGGGGGGGATCAGGGGTGGCCGGTGCCCAATGTGGGGCAGAGTGTGGCCACGGTGCTCTGACAGCGAGGGCTCGGCTGCCTGCTGTTCCCAGCAATGTGGCATCCAGGCTCTAATGAGCAGGGACGGTTAATTAGTCAGTGTCAATTTATGTTAATTAGCCATAGGAGTCGAGAGACTGATTCCTCTGCCACCTGGCATGTGCGTGGGTGCACATGCGTGTGTGTGTGTCCAAAGGTATGTGCACACCTGGGGGCATGCACGGGTGCGTGCAGATAGAAATGTGTCTGTGCACCCGTGTGCATGTGTGTGTGCGTGTGCACAGCCACCCGTGCACCCACGCACATGCACACCCACGCACCCGAGCACCCGTGCACCTGTGAACACGTACATCCATGCACACCCACGCACCCATGCCCCTGTGCACATATGCACACCCGCACACCCGCACACCCACACACCCATGCACCCATGCACACTTGCGCACATGCACACCCACGCACACGTGCATCCATGCATCCATGCACACCCACGCACACGTGCACCCATGCACCCGTGCACACATGCACACCCACGCACCCATGCACACGTGCACACACGGCTCCGGAAAGCCAAGCTCACACCAGTGCTGTGGCTCGGGGAGCTGCCATTCCGGTGGCCCTGAGCGGGTGAGGTGGGTGACGAGAGACAGGGCAGCCGCGTCCCCGGGACAGGACAGGGCGGGCATGGCCCCCGCGAGCCATGGCCGGCAGCGTGGGCTTGGCTGTGGGCAGCGACGGGACGAGTGATGTGAAGTTTCCTGCGGGTGATTCACGCTCTTCCTCGACTTTCCTGCTGTACGAGCAAGGACTGAGACCCCAGCGGAAGCCACAGGGATTTCCAAAAGGGCTCAGAAAAACTTCCCCCCCCCCGCCCCCCGGCTCTTGCCGCCTGCTGTGATTTCCTCCCTCCTCCTGGGTCAAAACGCAGCTGTTTTGGGGGTGAAGGAGCCATGTGGCAGCAAGGCCAGGAAGCTCCCAACGAAGGAGGGAAGAGGATGGGAAACGTGGCATGGGCAGATCCAGCCAGGGAGCGAGCCTCTCTCCGGGCCAGGGAGCTGAGCAAGAGATGGAGCAGCTCCGTCTCGGGATGCACCACGGTTTATTCCACCCAGCTTGGGCTGCTCTTGGCTTTGGCGTTTTGTTTCTTCTTCTTGAACCTTCTTCTTGAAGGATTGCAACCACAAAAAAAGAAAAAAAGGCAAAACCCTAAAGCTGCAAATCCTCTGCTGCTCCCACCAAAGGCCTGGGTGTGTGGCACGGGCTGGGTGTGCCCGTCCCCCCCTAGGGTGCTGGTGCTGGGACGCCAGGGCCAGTCGCTGCCCCAGGGCTGCTCGGGGCCACCCAGCTCAAGCCCAGAGCAGCTAAAAACACCTCCCCCACCACCCCGTGTCTTTACCGAGGTGTTGCAGCCACCAAATCAGCTATGCAAACGAGACCGAAATTAAATCAGCTGCATGCAGGAGACATCCGTTAACCCCTGCCAGGGCGGTGGGCACCGGCACCCCCACAGCGGCGAGGGCCACGCTGGGGACGGGGCCATGTGGCACCCACTGGGGCTGCAGTCTCACCAGGGCTGGCGCTGAGCACAGGGAGCGGGGTCCGTGCCCACCCGGCAGGGCTGAGCCGCCGTCCCCCTGCCGCCCCCTGCTCCCCTGGCTCGCAGCCATCTGGCCAGGGTGTATTAAAGGCATGGAGAAGCCAGAGAGAAATGAGGTCAGGGCTGTGATGGCAGCTGGGGGACAGGGTGAGCCTGCGCCTGCCTCGCCTTCCCCAGCAGCGGGACCCTGCCACCCCCCTTGTGTCTCCAGTGGGATCCGGTTGTGGCACCAGCCAGAGCAGGGATGGCTCTTTGGGATGCCCTTGGACCCCCAACGGGAGGCCAAAGCAAGCCCCGGCCCCAACCGCAGCAGCTGGTCCCTGGGTGCAGCGGGAGGACGTGCCGGGTGGGCTTTGCACTGCCGCGGGGTTACCGCAGCCCGGCGGCACCGGCAGAGCTGAGCAGGGCTGCACCACGCCTGAGCACCGCCCGGGAAACCTGCCCATGCCGCCGGCACGCAGCCCCTCGCCGGGGCTGGGGACTCCCAGGGTATCAGACAGCACCAGCAAAGGCAGAGCAAAGCTCCCCCCCTCCAGATACCCCGAAATCCGGGCAGCGTTGGGCGCAGTGCCGCAAACGTGCCCGCGCCTGTGCGTGAGCGCCAGCGTGCGTGTGCGAGCCCCCGTAGGCAGCCGCCTGCATTTCATGCATTTTTAAGGAGAACAAGGTTAGTGGGTCACTCCAGTGCTGGAGGCTTTTCTCCAGCTGAGCTGCTTTGCTGCCAAACCCAGTGGGGCTGGCGGCTGCCCCCACTGCGGCGGCGAGGGGGCTGGGGGCAGGCAGCGGCCGAGCCCGGCATCGCAGCGGCATGGTGCTGCGGCTGCAGCTGCAATTGCCCTTCTGCCCCCGCCAGCTCCGGCCACCACAGAGGCACCCAAGAAGGTGGCAGGAGCGGGATGCAGCCAGCCCTGTCCCCGTCCTGCCAACGGGCAGGGAGCGGGCGTGCAGTGTGCTGGGAGGATTGCAGCCCCCCGGTAGGGCTGCCGGATGCAGGGGGTCCAGCACCCTGAGCAGCGGGGCCCCGGTGAGGCTGGCAGGGTGCAGCGTGGAGCAGAAAAGCTGCCACGAGTGAAAGTTAGGGTGGAGATGAAGCAGAGCCGGGACAGCCACACCGGCACGGTGACACCAACGCAAACAGCCCCGGCTTCATGGCAGCCCGGCGCCAACAGAGGGGGGAGCGGCTCCGTCACCCCAGGGAGGGTGTGTGCATCCGCACCGGCACCCGCATCCATGCTCGCACACACGTGTGCAAAGCAGCACGCGCATGCCGGTGCGCCGCGGAAGGGGACGTGCATCAGCATCGCTGCTGGGAACGGGGTGAGCCCAAACCTGGGGTGAGCCCAAACCTGGGGTGAAGCCAGAGCCGGGGTGAAGCCAGAGCCGGGGTGAAGCCAAGCCGTGGGGTGCAATGGCAGCGGTGCAGCGTCGCGTCGCTGCGCAGCCCTGCGCCCGCAGCCCCCCGGCATCCCGCCACCGCGCAGCCGTTGCCATGGCTACGGCCATGCAAGGGCCGGCGTGGGGGCGGGGAGGGCACCGCTGCTCCCCGCCGCTGCCACCGGCCAGGGCCACACCACCAGTGTGTCCCCCCATCTCCCCAGGTCCCCACCGAGCCCGTAACCGGCTGCTGTCCCCTCCCGGGAGCTTTGCCGAGAGTGAGAGCCATCGCCGGGGATGGGGGGTGTGGGGGGGGTGCCACAGAGGGGCTGCAGACCCCTTTTGCAGTGGGATGGGGTACGTCACGGCGAGGGCCCACCATGGTCCCCCAACCCTGAAAGCTGTGCAAGAGGCTTTGCCAGCCCTGGGCAAGCCTGGGGAGGGGGGGTCGGAGAGCAGCGCCTGCCTCTGGCCGGTGCAAAACCCCCACGTGCCCCCCCAGTGCACCCCAGCAGTTCCCGGGAAGCAGAGAGCCGAACCGGCACAGCTGGGACGCCTGGGTGGCAAAGTGCTCCCCCATAACCTCAACACCAGGCTGGGGCACAGACCACCACCCCCCCAGCCCATCACCAGGGTCTCTGGGCTCTGCTGGCCCTTGGGCTCCTGCCCAGACCTGCCCAGGGCTGCAGTGGCCCTGGGGACACTTTCAGTTTTGCTCTGCGGTGGTGGAGGGGAATTCTGTTGCTGGCAATTAAGTGATCCAGGCTGGGGACAGCAGGGGATAAGGGAAGGAGGGGATTTCTGATGGAAAGTTGCAGACAATCCCAGCGCTGCCGTGATTCCCCCACCGAGCTCTGCTCCTGGCTCCCCCCTTGCAGCCCATCCCATCGGGGACCGAGCCCCTGCCACATCCCACCTGCGTGGGATTTTGGTGAGAGGGTTTTCCTGGCACCCCAGGATTCACCGGGGGTGACAGGTACCCCTGGCTGCACAGCCCCAATAAATTGGGGGGATCTTCTGGTAGAGGGAGCAGCAATGAAAAGGTTAATGGTGTTGACACTTAGGGGTTCCTAATGAGGTTTTTAAAGTTAATAATAGTCCATTAAGACGAGTGGGGTTGGAGGCTTGCATCTCTCAGGGCTGTTTGGGTACCCCCCCCTCCATCTCCCATCTCCCCCCTCCAGCACCCCTGGGGCGCTCCCGATCCCTTCATCCAGGCAGGCAGGAGCCAGGCCTGGCCTGGGTGTCCCTGCGTCTTTCCTGCTGCCCGTCTGTCCATCCCGGTCCCTTCCCCCACGGCCGCCCTCCGCACACACTGGCCTCTCTCTGCCTGGGCCCGTCAGATGTTGCTGAAAAGGAACAATGCGACGTATTGTCTCTCCCTGCTCACAGGCATCAAAATCCAGCAGCGCAACAAAAAGACACATTGACTTGCGGGGAGAAAGAGGCCCATACATCCCCGGCTGCTGGCAGGGGGAAGGGGACCGCTGCCCCAAAGCATCCCAGCGCCGCTTTCCTGTCCCGGGTCCGGCAGCGCCGGCTGCCCCGCGACGCGCTCGGCTGGCTGCCACCGGCCCAAGGGACTCGGGCGAAAGGGGTGACCCCGCCGGGCTGTGGGGAGCTGGCGGTGGAGATGCGGGGGCTGCCCGTGCCCCATCGTCAAGGGGTGTCCTTGGGATCAGTACGGTGCCTGCGCACGTGTAAGGCGCTCGCTGGACCCGTGCTGGTGTGTGTGCGCGGGCTGGGCACGCTCTGGCTTTGCAGCCACAGGCTGGGCCCCCGCCCCACCCCTTCAGCCCCAAGGGGACCCGGGGGCTTGTTCGGGGCCGTACCCTCCGAGAGCAGGGAAGGAGCGTGGGCACCACCCCCCACCCCTGCTCGCCATCCTTGCCCATGCCAGAGGCCGAGGCGAGCTGCCGTCACGCAGGCACAGCTCCGTGAAGCTCAGTTGAAGCGTTGCCCCCCAACCCATGTCTGCGGGCTGCCCCGTGCCCCCCTCAGCCCTACCAGGAGCAGCAGGACCCCCGGCATGCCCCCCCCGCCCCAGCCGTGGCGTGCGGGCAGGCTCCCGTGGCACCTCCGCAGGCGGCTCCGGAGGAAACGGGACGGGAAAAGCTCCACTTGGACTGAGTGTTGTTTTTGTTTCCATTATAAACTTCCCTTTTAAGGAGGAAGGAGGCTCTGAAAATGCTCCCCGCTCGGCCCCCGGATGGGGGACCCTGCCAGCAGCCCTGGACAGGGTGGGAGGGAGCAGAGAGGTAGCACCCAACCACCCTCCCATCTCCGCTGCCAACTGGATGCTGCGTCTCCTTTTCTCTCCGGACACCCACTGGCAGCCGTCCTGCTCTTGTAATGCAGCCGAACCGGCAGTGCACGGCTTGCTCGGGGTCAGGGAGTCCTTTATCAGCACTGAAATGCAGCCTACGGCGGGGATGCAGGAGATAAGGCGCGTGGGACAAGCATCCCGCCTGGGCGAGGGCGTTGCGGCAGGCTCCTGTTCTCCTGGGAGGAGTCGGGAGAGACCAGCAGGATAGGAAAGGCGACGCGGGGGCTCCCCGCAGGGTGTTGATCCCCGCCATGCAGAAACTCCCCCGGGACAGTGCCCGCGGGGAGGCACCCAGGACCCCTCACGTCCCACCATCGTCCCCATCCCAGGGCGAAGTGGGGCACAGCCCACCCCGGCCACCCCGCTGGAGGGTTTTAGGTTAGAGGGCCAGCTCCCAGCTGAAAAGAAGGGCCAATGGTCTCTGAGATAAGGGTCGGAGGGGATTGCTCTCCCTTTCCTCTGCCATGGCTCATGGCTGCCAATCTCTGCCCCCAGCTGCCCCGGCGTGGGCCGCGAAGGGGGTGCCACACCGGCACGAGAAGGTGGGAAAGGTCCTGGGGTGGGAGAGCGGGGCCGGTCCTGCCTGCCACGCAGGACGGTGGGATGCGGGGAGGATGTTACCGGAGTGAAAAGCAAGCCCAGAAATAGCAAACGCAGTTACACAAGGCACCGGTTGCCATGGGATCTTCACAACCAAAAATGACGGGGCTTTGGCAAATACAAGAACGGGCCCTTTTATGTGTTTCTATGGGAAGTCAGCGCCTCGCTGCAGCCTCCCAGGCTGGAGCCTTTCCCAGGGCAGGAAGGATTTGGGAACGCTGGTTGCGGCACCGGCTCTGTGCGGGCAGCCAGGAGAACCCCAGCAAAGTCCCACGCAGCCCCTTGCTTGGGTCCAGGACGCTTCTTCCCGCTGCAAATGTCAGAGGGTCGGTCAGCACTGACTCAGCATCCAGCCCAAGTGACGGCGCAGCCACGAACAGATTGGGCAATGACCAACTTCTGCTTGGGCGATGGACTGGGAAGACCCCCTTGGCCACCACGCAGTCCCGCTCTTCCTCCTGCCTGCCCAGCCCGGCCAGCCCTCGTTCCCCACAGAAATCCCCTGCCATGAAGCTCAGATTTTCCTTCTGCAGCTGAGGCTGGCGCCACTCAGTGTCCCCCAACCCCTTCGCCCCATCCCCTCATGGGCTGTGCAGCCAGAGCACCGCTTGCCCCAGGGACCAGGTGGGTGGCCACATCCTGGACCCGCACCGCAGGGCCTGGGAAAGCCAAGCCACGGGTGGGCATGGTTGGCAGACATGCCAGGAGGGGCAGACCCCGGACCCTAATCCATGGCCACTATTTTTAGCCGAGGGCTGTTTGCAAGGGTCGTTCCTGTGCCAGAGCTGCCGTGGTGGCAGAAGCCGTTACCGTCCGCCCCTGCATACACAGCACAGCACAGCCCCGCGCTCTCCCTGCCGGAATTCTCTCCCTGGAGAGATCTAATTAGCTAATTCCTTTGCTATTTATAAATCAATATGGAAATCCCTCTGCTTTATTCCCAGCGCCGCTGGTTGCCCTGGCTGGGCCCCCGCTAACTCAGTTAAAATCCTTGAGCAGATGATCAGAGGCTTGCGAATGGCTCTAGACAGAGGAATAAATAATTGCATTAATTCTTCGTTAAGGGCTGGGGAAATAGGGTGGGTAGCAGGGGCAGGGCAAGGGGCTGGGGACTGCACCCTCCTGCCCTGCTCCAACCCCCTGGTGCAGGGGCTGAGCCCGCCGCTCTGCCATGCAGCCTGTCAGCGCTTAACACCTAATAAATTAATAATCAGCACACAGTTTAAGTAGGTCTGGAAAGTGGAAAATAACATCCGCAAAGATCTTGCGTCCCCGAGGCCTTTTAGGCAGGAGCAGCGGGCAGAGAGGCAGACAGATTTGTCTGCCTGTCCATCTGCTAGAGGAGCAGACAGGCCCATAATCTGTCTGCCCGCACCCTGCAAATCCCCGTCCCTTCCCGAGCAGCCAAAGCCCTGGGAGCCAGCGGAGAACCCACGCGGAGCCGGAGCACCCTCTGCCCCACTCCGGTTCCCTGCCCAACACCTGGGGACAGAGGAGCCCAACCCGTGGAAGGATGGGACCCAGGGCAGGCGAGGCTGGCGGTCACACTGGTTTCCACTGGAAGGGTTTGGGTTGGTGTTTGGTTTAGGCTGGAAACCCACCACCGTGCGTAGCAGGGCAGGTGACGCTGGCGGTGTCACCTCCCCTTCCAGGGGGACCCACGCTCACCCCGTGGAGCACCGCTCTGGCACCAGCGGCAGCTGCTGGCGTGGCCGCACCAAGCACCGGTCCTGAGCCAGCTGAGCCCTTCCAGTGCTGCCGCCGTCAGCGCGGGCAGGACAGCCATCTGCAGCGGAGCCAGGCCTTGGAAGAGGAGGAACGCTCGGGAATCCACAGGGGAATGTGAAACCTTCCAAGGGTTTTAAAAAAGCCGGGATCGGAGAGATGTGGCAAAGGGGTTCCTCGGAGATGAAACCGCTGGAACACCGCCGTGAGGTTTCCTGCATTGCCTCTGATGGTGACGAGGGGCTGCCCCCCTGCCCCCCCCCCAGCAGGTCTGCATCTTGACCCGTCTAATCATGCTAAAGTTTGCCCTTTAGAGACATCACATCTGCCTCCCATCACTCCGGCGCTGCCCGCCAATCGCTGTGGCAGGGGAGCAGCGGGGTGTAAAGCGCTTTCTCCCCTCCAGCAAAATGTGGAAGAGACCTGGGCTTTGCGCAGGGGCTGGCAGATGGGGGGGGGCAAGCCGAGCAGCCCCAGCCAAGCCAGCAGCACAGAGCACGGAGGCAGCACCGCAGCCACCCTGCCAGCCCCAGCCCCAACCCCAGCCTGATAAATCCCCTCCCAAATAAGCAAGCCCAGCCACCCATCCAGCCCACCACTGCAGAAAAAATCTTCCCAGCAAGCAGCCGTTTCACAGCATGGGCTACAGTTTGCAACCCCAGCCCAACAGGATGGGCAAAGCCACGCCAGGGCTGCCACTGTCACCCCAAAGGCTGCACCCCCAGAGCCCCCTCCCAGCTCACAGCCCCTGCAGCGGGGACGGTGCAGAGGGGTGGTGGGACACCGGCGCTGCTCACCTTAGTGGCTCCCCCGTGGCTCTGGCGCAGGAGGATGGGAGCGTCTCGGGGCTGTTGCATGGATGCATGGGCTCTGCGAAAGCCAGTGCTCGCTCTGGTTTGCTCGGCACAGCCAAAACGAGCTCTTGCTGAAGTGGTGGAGCAGCATGGAGGGATGGGATGGGACAGGATGGCAGCACAAGGACTCTCCGCATTCCTGCAGAGAAGAGCCAGGACAAAATGAACCTCAGCAGAAAGACAGAAAATCACTCTGGGAAGGAAAGTATGGGGTTGGCACCGATGCTGCCCGAGACCGGACGGCTGCTGGGATAGAAGGAAGGGCTTGCCAGCTGCGGCTCTGCCGGGTTTTGCTCCCCAGCAGGTAATGGCTGGGGACACTGGCCTGGAGCTCACATTTGGGAACAAGAGGCAGAAAACAGAGCGTGTTTACTGACTGATTCAATACACTTGCTTGGACTGTTTGTCTTCCCAAAGCAAACAGCCTCGCTACGCTCTGAAAAGCGCGTGCTTTTAAGCAGGGTACATCCTCCACGGCTCCTTTGCAGCCCTGATGGCTGCTTGGGCAACTCTTGATCTTGCAGATGGCCGAGGGCATGGGCGGACGGACCAGCAGCAGCCCGGCAGCCATTCAAAGGCTTTATCAACTGGCAACCAAAAGTCAATAAGGAAGATGCCGCCTGTTTTAATTAACAGAGAAATTTCTCTCTAATGGGGGTGAGATGATGTGTGCCGGGGGGAGGGAGGACAGAGACAAAACATGACCTTGTTGGCGGAGCGCACACAGCGGCACATTGTTTTCCCCTCCGAGACGCTGGCCTTGATCCTGGGGCTCTGCGGTGCGCTGGGTGCGGGGGCGGGGGGGTCCTGCCTGCCCAGGGCAGGTTTGGCAGGAGCGGGTGCGGCTGCCGGGGCCGGGGGCTGGGGAGTGGGGTGTAGGCTGGCCAGGGAGCAAACACTGGGGCTTGGAGAGGCTCAGAAGGGTCTTGATTTTCGGAGCCCCCAGTGAAATCAGCTGTGCCTGGGTGCCAAGGGAAACCCCGGGAGTGAGTCCCCCATGGCCACTGTTGGGTCTGTGCTGTGGCCAGGCTGCAGCCGGTGGCCCTGGCAGCATGGGGAAGCTGCAGGCTCCTTGCCAGCTTTAGCATCCACTTTGGTTTACTTCCATTTTCTTTTCTCCGGAGCTCTCCCTTTCCGGGAAAGCAGAGAGGAGGAAGACCCGGAGGGGATGAACCCTGCCAGTCTGCATGCCAGAGAGCACAGCAGGGTGGGGAGCTGGGGTGTGACCCATGGCACAACCTGTCCCCCGGAGCAGGACCCTCTGGGAACTGGTGGGGCTGGGGTGACCGGTACCCTAGGGTGATGGGACTGGGGTGAGCAGCATCCCGGGGGTGTCAGGGCTGGGGACAAAGGCATCCCGGGGGTGTCGGGGCTGGGAGGGGGGGGGTGGGGGGAGCTGCACCCCACTCCCCTTCCCCACCGCCTCCCCGCAGCCCGGCCTCGCCCCGCCCGGGGCTGCCCCGGCCTCCAGGGGCGCACGGCCGGGGAGGGGGAACGGCGGCCACCGGCCCCTCGTCCCCGCCGGGGCGGTGGCTCCATCCCTGTCCCCCGCCCCCGGGGCGGGCTCGGCGGCGGCCCGCCCCCGCCCCGCGCCTTATTACCGGGGCGGCGGGGGGCTCCCCCCACTCCCTCTCGGCGCCGCTCGCCAGCCGCCGCGGCGGGGAGGGCCCGACGTGCCGCACCATGGGCAGCCAGGGCTCCAAGGCGGCCAAAGCGGAGGCCGCGGGGGGGGGGGCCCGCCGGGGCGGGCGGACAAGGCGGGGCGCGCGGCGGGGGGGGGCGGGGGGGGACGACCGGGACCCTCCTGCCCGACGGGCAGGGAGCGATGCGGCACCGCCTGCGCCGAGCCCCCCGGACTCCCCCCGGCCCCGGGCGGGGGCCCCCCCCCCCCCCCGGGGGCGCCCCCCCCCCGCCCGGTGCAGCCCCTTTCCCCAGCTGGGTGCGGGGCTTTTAGCGGGAGGGGGGGGGACACGGGAGACGCCGAGCCCCGGCGGTGCCTAACGCGGTGCTCTGGTCCGCCCCCCCGCAGGAGAACGGGCATCTGAGGCTCAACGGGGAGATGACGGCCAAGGCGGGGGGCGAAGCGGCGCCCCTGAACGGGAACGGCTCGGCTGAGCCCCTCAAGGAGCAGAGCAAGGGCGAGCCGGGCGGCGGGGACGCCATCGAGCCCGCTCCCCCCGCCGAAGGGGGGGATGCTAAAGCCGAAGGTGCCGCCGCCCCCAAGGACACCCCCAAGAAGAAGAAGAAGTTCTCGTTCAAGAAATCCTTCAAGCTGAGCGGGATCTCCTTTAGGAAGAACAAGAAAGAAGCCGGGGACTCCTCTGGGTCCTCTCCCACGGAGGAGCAGGGCAAGGCGGAGGCCAAGGGCGAGGAGAACCCCGCTTGCTCGGCCGGCGGGACGGAGCCCTCGGCTCCCCCCGAGGAGCAGGGCAGCCCTGGGGAGAGCAGCCCGGCCGATGGCGGGCAGCAGGGAGCTGAGCCCAAGCGGGAAGATGCAGCAGCTGGGGAAGGCAAGGAGGAAGAGAAGCAGCAGCTCGGGGAAAGCCACGGGGATACAGCCAAACCAGAGGAGCCCTCAAAACCTGCAGGGCCCGAGGCTGCCACAGCTCCGGCAGCGGAGCAGAAGGAAGAGTAGAGCCCACTTGGCATCGTCCGAACTTAAGACTCTCACGCCCTCCTCTCCATCCCGGTAACACCACGGACTCGCTGCCTTGCCCCCACACCTCCCCATCCCACCTAGAACTGACAACGCTTTCTAAAACCGACACCCCCACCCCAAGTTATTTCTTCCCACTCCCCTCTACCCCCCTCTTTCCCTGTTAGAAAGCTGGTTTGGATTCCCACCACCACAACTTGGAGTAGTTTTACCTGAATCCTTTAAAACTGTGGAGGAAGACTATCCTGGACGTAACTGGAATTTACAGTTTGTAAGAGCCCAGACCTCTCCCCCCCCGCTCTGGTGTCTCTGCTGGCCTCCTGACTGTCCCCCCTCTCCTCCCGGCAGCCTTCGAAGCCCAGCAAGCCAGTGACTGTTCAATGGATTCTTCTTTTTTGTTTTGTTTGTTTTTTTGTTTTCTTCTCAGTTTACATTCCTGGTTCTGACTTCATTTAAAGTATTTTGTGCTTTTTATAGAAATCGATGGGTTAAAAGCTAATCTGGTTAGTTTTTTATAATGTCTTACTATTGGCTTAAAACCATAAAGCTTGTAAGTCCGCTGTGTTTAATTCTGCTTCTAAGGGATAACTTTTAGGGTGTGGGGTGGAGGGAGGGGGCCTGCCAGCTGTATAATGTGAAGGACATTGTTTTTCTCTGTAAATAATTTTTTAATGGCCAAAACACTTGATTTGCAATTTTCTAACTTCTAAAAAATAATAAAAAAAAAAAAGCTGTATGGGCTTTATTGTAACATTTGAAAGGAATAAATGGTGACCCCTTTATGGGTGAGCTCGCGTCCTTCTTGTCCTGGATGCCAGACAAGGGCCGGGGAAGATAGCAGTTGCTTATTTAGTTCAACAGCTGCTGCATTTAATCACTCCAGCCCTGGCTCTGCTCACAGTTAATTGACTTGCAGCAGATGTAGAGCTACAGCCACAAAGGACTTTCTCACACCAGCCTCTTGTCGCTACCTTAGGCTCGCTGCTCAGCTGGCTGCTCTGGACCTGCTTTCTTACAGCTCTAACCCATTTTTTTATTTTTTTTTTACCGGTAGTGGGGGGAAGAGGGGGAAAAAAAAAAAAGTCTTTTCTCACAAGGAGAGGCTACTGGGTGAAATTCCCAATTTAAGCCTCCTTCCTTTATTTTTTTAAGTGGCTTTAGAATAGGATTGGCTCCTCTTTCCTGAAAAGATGTGCTAGAGCACAAGAAGGATGCACTGGGAGCAAAGCTTCACTTCCAAAGAGAAAATGAAGGCATAATGGGTGCCTCCATCCCTCCTGTGATCTGCATGGGAATGGGGTGATCTCTTCCCGCGATGGGTGTGCAGCAGCAGGAGGGAGCCCTGGCCCTCTTCAGCAGCTTGAAGGCTACAGCCTCCACAAGAGCTCCTTCTGCCAGCCCCTCCAGTTAATGGCCTGCTCCTAATTCCCATCTAATCGCCTGCCCCTGCTGTTTTGGCTGGCAAAGAAGCTGCTGGAGAAAAGCCAGGACCATTGTTTGCCCAAAAGCCACCCTAGCAAGGGGCAAGGACCATCGCTGCTCTCCTGGGGCACTTGAGGTAGGTGGAAGTGGCCTGAATTTTTGGTTTTCTGCAGCACATCCTCTTATCACTAGTAGGAAACTAAAGCAAGGGACCTGCTTCCAACGGCAGCAGGGCTTCACCCCTATTCATTTGGGGGAGCAAAAAAAAAAAAAAAAAAAAAGAAAAACCACACCACCAACCCCCAAACCCAGTTATTTTCAATATAGGCACTGTGGGCTGTAAATTATTTCTCGGCTTGTTTGCTGTCTGCCACGTGAGACACAGCTGCATTGTGCCCCAGCCGAGATGCGGGGCTCAGTGCATCTGCCAGGGAGCTGCTGCACGGCATCGCGGCAGCCATTTTAAGAAACACTGGAAGAGAGAAGGACTGCAGTCGCACACTGGCACGCGTGATCTGGCAGGGGGGAATGTGAAGTGTACAGTTGGTTTTGTTCAGGGAGGAGAGGGTTTTAATTGTCTGCTAGGGTGAAAAGGATAACTGAGGTTCCTGGAGTGTTATTTCAGCCATGAAAGTCAACCGTGCCCCGCAAAGCTTTTTCTTCACTACATAAACAGCGAGGTTTGGCTCATGAACCTTTTGTGTCCATTTCAGCTATGATCGGTTGCAGAGTTAACCTGCTCCTAATTGTATTAAAGGAATTTTTTTCATTTGAATACCAGCTGGAAAACGCTTAAGTTCATTCAAAAAAAAAAAAATTCCCTTCCCCTAACTTATTATTCCTTTTCTAGTTTAATGCTGCTTTCAGAGCAAGCATCAGCTGCATGAAGTCCTGTAACTCCAAACCAACCCAATCACAGCAGCGGTGCTGCTGGAAGAGAACCCAGCTGTAATTTAGGAAAGAGCCAGAAAAACCACCCCCGTGATCCGTAGTAGAAAAGGTGTGAGCAAACAAAACCCAGGGTATTTTGACTTACCTTTTCTGGAGAGAAGGGTCATGGTTCTCCAGGGGAATTTTCAAGGCTATTTTATAAAACAGGGGGAAAAGGAAAAAAAACAAAACCCAACCAAACCTCTAGAAAAGAAACTGAAGCCATCTTTCACTTGCAGCATAGAGCATGTTCCAACTAAAATGCTTTGATGGATGGCATTTAAACCACCCCATCCAGCCCTCTCCCTGAGTGCGGAGGGCAAGCAATCATGCCTCACCTCATCTTTCTTTCCAAAGCCTCGTTAGGGCTGTCAGTTTTTTGTTGTTGGGACCTACATTAAATCACGATTGCCACCAAGCTACTGCACCATTCTCCAGCAATGGCTCTGAAAACAACCTGAACTCCCCCTCCAAGCAAGTGTTTCCTCTCAGCAGAAAGCAGTACAAACTCACACCAACCATAGAAATGTACCAGTTTTATTACAAAGGTTCTCAAAATTCAAAATAAAAGCATCTTTAAAAAACCACAATATATTTCCCCCCCCCGACACAAAGATACACTGATCTCTCTCGCTTCACATACAAACACTGAAGAGCGGGAGTGACATGTCACTCAGATTCAAAGAGACTAAAAAACTCACGGTGGAAAAGGGAAAAGAAGTATTTTAAAAAAATAAAACATTTAAAAAATAACCTGTGTGTTAAGTTAGCAGCATTATTAGAGTTGAAACCATCAGCAGCGCTCCGTGGGAGGTACAGATCCTCTTATGGACAGAGGAATCCCCCTGAGAAAGGAGAGCAGCGAGTCAAAACTGCCTGCAAAACTTCTGCAAAGCATTTCACCAACAGCTTATCTAACAATCAGCTGTACAAAACAAGACGCAAAAGAAAGGCCAGTTCTGGTCACAAAAGACTTTTGGGTGTGAGATAGTGCGTGGGAGTAGGAAGAGGAGTAGTTATAAAAATGTACAGAGCCCCATCTGCCGTTCCCTTATAAAGATAACAGCTCAGAGGGCTGATAAAAAGGTTCTCCGTATTTACTGGCCTTGGAAGCAAGAGAGAGGAAAAGTTCCATTTGAAAACATTTGTACTTCACTTCAGAGAAGAGTTTTTCAGGGAGGGACACACATTGACAAGAGGTTTCAGCCAGGCTCTGTTTTGGCCTGGCCTTTAGAGACAAGTTGGGAATTTCTGGAGTGGTTTCAGCCTAGGATGCAGATCAGTACTGAGAAAGCACAATACTGAGGGCAGAACAAGCAGGAAAAGCAAAGCAGGCGGCCGAACGGGCAGTAACTCACTTCCTCCCCCGAGGAGGGGTATAGGTATAGAAAAAAAGGTATAAAAATTTCATCCCTTCTCGTACTCGAGATGCATAATGCTGCCGTGCTAACTGGATCTGCAAGATCTCGGAAAACGTTAACCACCGCATTTGGGTGATTTTCATTCTGCATTTTCCAGATCTGCACCTGCAGGGCTCTTGGGCTGATTCCCTAAAGCACTTTTCAGATTGCTTTTAAGCTGCTTCATCTCTTTCCACAAGTTTGCTGCAGGGAGGTAGCCAACTCTATTCAAGAACTGCACTATTTGACCCTGAGAAGCGGCACCAGCTTGCAGTTACTTGCCATGGTGGAGTCAAACTGAAGACCAAAGGAATAGTCAGTCTCTCACAGGCTTCATTTGGGAACTCGTATTCTCCCACAAAAAAAAAAAGAAAATAAAAAAAAAGAAAAAGAAATTTCATGGCCATCTTTCCACCTAACCTGAAATGCAGATACTACTTCTACTTAAATTATTCTTTTCAAAGGGTTATTTCAGAGGAGAGAGTAAAGAAAGGAAGTGATTTTTTTTAAAGACACACTAAGGAGGCAGTGGAAGGCAAGAGTGAAACTTCCCAGTCACCAAATCTGGGCAGTGCACGTCTGTCTACTCCGCAGAATCCTCCCTATCTGCTCCCAGCGGAGTGCAGCAAGGAATAATTTACAGTTCTCGAGTAATTTATATATTTATATAGAAATATATACAGAAACATATATAAAATATAAATCCTGTGGAATGGGAGGCAACCAGAGAAGCTAACCTACGACAACTACGCACTGACAGGAACTGTCCAGCTGCAGCCATCTCAGGTGGATTTCGTTTCTTCCTTCACCCTGTGAAAGCAAGCAGTGAAGAATTTGATTAAAGCTGTGCTCAAGCTTTAACAACAAACCAGAGTTGCAACCTTAAAAATGCCGCTTACATGGGCCGTCTTCACCTAAAACGTGTAACATGTTACTGAAGGAAGGCACGGTATTTTTAAAGCCCTTTTCACCGAGCGCTCTGCTCTCACAGCGCTTTATTAGGTGTGCTGTTCTGCACATGCAAACCTCTTCCCGTCAAGAGCTCTTGACAAAGCCATCCCAACTACCATGTCTCTCCTCCAACCCCTCAAGTTGGGCAACACCGCACTGGGGACACGGGCAGAAGCACAAGGAAGCACAGGCACAGCCATTTAATCGCCATGCCAGGAGACAGGGCTCACCCTTTGGGTTCTGCTTTCTCCTCTTTTGCTTTTTCCTCTTCTTTCTCATCTAGGGGGGGGGGAAAAAAAAAAAAAAAGAAAAAAAGACATACGATAGTGCAGTAGGAAAGTACACGCCAGGCAAAGTTCTACAGGGCTGGGAGGGCTTCTAACCCTAGCTCTCATGCTTACCTTTCTTCTCCTCTTCCTCCTTTTCTTCTTCTGTTTTCACACGTTTAGCTTTCTTAAAGTTGGCGACATTTTTGCGCCCTCCTTCCCCTTCATCTTCAGAGTCAGAGAATTCTTCATCACAGGATATTCTCTTATCGGAATTGCGGACTGAGTGCGAAGAGGACAAGAGGTTGTTTCAGCAGATTTAGAAGTCAGGAGACACCAAGCACTAACTTTTCCAGGTACATCTACACACTGGGATGAACTAACGAGCCTACGTAAGTCAGAATTAGGCCACAATAAAAATACTTTATCTTTCTACCTGCTGTATCTTTTAACTCATCACTCCTTACCGCTCATGCCTAAGATCCAAGATCACATGTAGGACTTGGATTAGGTACAGTGTGATGTCTAGACTTGACAGCATAAGCAGGTTAACCAACCTCACACTGAGAAAATCTGTCTGCCAGATCTAAAGGCCATCAGCCAATCTGGATAGAAACTAGCATTTTCACTGTGGAAGACAACTTCTGGGATCAAACCTGACAGTCTCCCAGAAAGTATTCTGTCCTAGCACCTACATCACAGGAACTGTTTAAATTCTCACATTAAAGCCTAGGTTCTCCCATTATGGAAATCATCTGGCAAAAGTGCTATTTCTCCAAGGGAAAATAAATCTACCAGCCCTGCAGTACTTCGCATCATTGCTTTATCTTACAAAATCAATCAGAAAGGTGGGAACAGATTCAAACTGAAGGAAGCCAGAACAGAGATTTATCTAAATCATATATCCTCCTCTCTCTACTAAGGTAACCCAGTTTAGAGCCTGCGTGCCTCTCCAGCCAACTGATCCTGTTCAGCTTTGGCACCCACAGGCCCTGAACAGAACGCTTCCCAGCCGGGCAATGCAACTATGCCAGAGACAAGCACATACTTGAAATGCGTTTCTCGGGATCTTCTTCCTCTTCATCTCCACTGTCTTCCTGAACAGCATCCTCAGGAATTGGCTGCATCTGGACACCAGGGGCATGAGGCAGCATGCGCAGATTCTCGAAGAGACGTTGCCTAGAGCCAGCCAGGAAAGGAGCACCTCCGTCAGTAAGGTGCCACCCACGGCTGTGAAGCCCCCAGTGGAAGGTGTCAGTCTCGCAAAGAAGAACACACACTTACTTGATCTTCTCAAGATACTCGTTGGTATTCTGGTTAGTCATGTTCGAGGGACTGATGTGGAGCTTAAAGTCTGGTCCGAAGTACTCAAAATAGTCATTATATGGGAGTTCTGCAGGCAGGAAATAAAGGAAATAAAAAGGAATAAACACCAAATTACCACCAGAGCAGTAATGAAATATCACAAACACATTGTACTTCAGTGCCACATAAAAGCACAACTGCATTTAGCTAGGTTTAGGAGCTGAAGCTCTCTGAGCCCAAATTCAGATCAAAACAGACAACTTGGCCACAACGCAGTCAACGCTTACTTGGCAGTTAAAACACTATCAGCGTGCACAAAAGTTCTCAGTAGAAGGTCATCTTGTTTCAGTAAGACAGCAAGGCTGCTGGGTTCCTTTCGTGGGAGGGGAGAGCTACAGGACTTGAATGCAAACAAGAACAGCTACTGCAAATCAGGGAATCCAAAAGCTCTTCCACAGTAATAATCCAAAGCTAATGAAACACCTTAGGGTTGCTATCTCTCCCACAGCAACATCGTTTCCTCGAGCTCTGGTACTAGAGTGTCATTGTCCCTTAGTCTTGTTTCAAAGGCTCCTGGGGAGAATTACCATTGGGAATTTCAGTGTCCAAAGCTACAGCAGTCTCATAGGTCCAGCACCTAGCCACGTTGCGGATCGTATAGCCACCTCCTCCCAGCATCAGCATAGGCAAATTAAAACTTTTTACAAACTCCACACACTTGGCATGACCTGCAACAAGAGCAGTGGGGGAAAAGGTCATAGCTTCAAGGCGTAAGAAGAACAAACTTTTCAATGAAATCTAATTACATCAGTTATGCCAGTTCAGCACAGGCACTGTACAGTACTCTTACCTTTGATGGTAAGATTAAAACAACCCAGCCTGTCCCCCGACAGAGAATCTGATCCACACTGCAAGACAACTGCGCTAGGCTGGAACGTCTCCATCACTTTAGATATCACCTAAACAAGAAACCCGTTGTTACACACTCTCCACAGGACAGTGTCACAACAACACAGTCAAGTCCATGTCAGCAAGTGACATGAAGACATCCCTAGTGTCCCCACAGCTGCCGACTCCCCCATATTGGTAACACCGAGGCTCTTACAAAGAGAAGCTTACTGATGACAGGCTGCAATTGTTAGGGAGGAATACAGCCTCTGAAGGATCTTACCACAGAAGACTGAACCAATCTCCCCAAAGAATAGCTCCACAAACCACCCAAGGACAAAGTGTGATCCACAAAGAATCACTCAGCAAAGATGTCTTCACTTACCGGCTTGAATATCGCTTCATAGGACTCGTCATCAATTCCGTCTCGGAGGGGATAGTTGACAGCGTAGTACTTGCCTTTGCCTGCACCAATATCCTGTCAGAGTGAAAGACAGGAGAGACCACAAGTCACCAGAGAATCAAATGCAACACACATATTGTGCCCCAAATTAGGAAGGGAAGTCTGGGATTCCATGAGTGTAATCCACATGTAAGCCTAGGCTCTCACAGGCAAACACTGCCCTGGCAGAAGGCGGCAGGAGTCAGCTGACTCCAACAGCAGCTTATTTGGAGTAAGTGGGTGCATTTGGCCCTCAGTGCTCAGAGAAGAAAAATCTACTCCTGTCACCACTTTCATGTTGCTGTGAGCACACAGGCTCTCCTTTCACTGGCAAAAGCCACTCTCCTACACAGCAATAAAACTGGCAGCCAAAATTCTAGTTCCAAACCTGTATGCTGCAGAGATGTAGGGCCCAAAATACCAGTTTGGGGTGACTATGCAGTCCAGTAACTGGAGGAATCTATTTTCACTTTAAAAGAATATATATATTTTTACATTACCATTATCTCTCTCATACCCAAGTGTTTTATAAAAAATAATCATTTCATTTACACTGCAAAGTGGCTGCACCAGGAAAGAATGCTGCAGCTGCACACAAGTTCACATCACCAGCGCCAAAGTCTGGCCAGGAATGAAAAAATACAACTCACAAGTGGAAAACAAGATAATTTAGATCAGAAAAATGTAATTCCACTAAGCAGCACATTAAAAAAAGGTAAAGAACCTTTCACCCCTGAGAACAGCATTCTGGCGATGTCAAAAGTCACAAAGTGAACCACACCTGTGTCTAACCTGGAAGTGCCAGTTAACACCACGATTCACTGACATGCAAACTGACTCACAGGAGGAAATGCCAACAAGATAAATCAAGACACACAGACATACTCCCTCATAAACTTTCACAGAAAAGCTTGTGTGACCAAGATTCATTTGCAAGTAGCTACAGATGACCAAGGTGCCATATTCAGAGTCACTTTTCTAAGTATAATCCCACCAGAAGGCTGCTAAGAGACTGATATCAAAGCCTTGGTTTTATTACTATACAGACTGTGATCAGAGGAACAAAGCACCCACTCCAAGAGCTGAGCCAGCTGCCTCACATATACACCTTTGCCCTCAGAAAAAGGATGCCACTTTGAGAGCAGAAAAAACCAGGAAAGCAGTGATTTTGGTTAATTAGTCTGACAGCAAACAGATGGAAGAGACCAAATTTCAGGGTGATTTTCTGCTAAGCCTTCATTCTCACCCGTAGGTCCCCTGTTCCCGGGAAGTATTCTCCGTACTTATGAAAGGACACGGTCATGACACGGTCTGTGGTATAAAAGGCTTCCTCCACGCCATCTCCATGGTGAATATCAATGTCAATATACAGCACTCTCTGGTGATACCTAGGATCAGAAAGGAGTCAAAGTACTGCATTTCTTCAGAGCAGAAAGTGCCTTCACCAACAGAGTAAATGGGAGGAGAGCAGGGAACTTGGTGCTAATCCCCAAGCTGCACAGCTACCAGGCAGCTCTCCCTCTGGAGTCTGCAAGCAAAAGAGCTGCGGAGAACGGGCATGTGCCTTGGTCAGCAGTGGAACAGAACCAGAGAGGAAAATAAAGTGGCTTTTGCGGCTGCAACTGATCTTTGAAGGCAGGCTCAACTCAGTTTATTCAGATTCAGCCAACAGACTGCATTTTTATGTCCAAGCCTCCCACTGAGGTTTGCCTTGAGCCAAAAGCTGTCGCGTATTACAGCTGTGTCCCCTCTTCCAGGGCGGATGGTAGAGAGAAGAGCCTAAGAGCAACAGCACAGTGCTCCAAGCCTTCTGCCTCCTGCACAGTGCCACCGTCAGCCATACCCCTCAGAAGAGAGGGTACAGCATCCCAAAAGATAGCTGATTAAGCCCTCCCAGAAAAACACATCTTAAAAAAAAAAAAAAAGCAACAAAAAGAGATGACTGGGAAGAAAGCGCTAAGGACTCAGAGGAAATGCAGCAGAATGGACAAACAAAAGGGGTGAATAGTACTGCCCGTACTTTAGGAGCTCCAAGATAGCTAAGACGATGTCGTTGACATAACAGAAGCCAGAAGCCTCTGACTTCTTAGCGTGGTGAAGGCCTCCCGCCCAATTCACAGCAATATCTGTCTGCTGCTTGTTCAGCTTCACAGCACTGGCTGTTGGGAGAAGATTTATAAGCTGTTAGCACGAGAGCGAAGACTCCATGGCAGACACTGAGGGGGAAAGTACTGGTCCCTTAGGATCACATCATTGCTATGTTGTGCATCTGGGTACTTTACAAAGCACAAGCCCAAGGGTTTAACATTGGATGTCTCAATAAACCAACAAAAGGCAAGGGAAGAGAAATGCACCCTCTGTTTTGCCTGCACACACTGTTGATCGCTTCCTACTTTTGCCTCAGAGCATGAAATCTGCACAAACAACTCTATAGCATTCTAGCCAGGGTCATGGTTGAAGACGGCCTAGATTTCTCAGTGCCCTGAACAAAAGATTTTAATGAAAGGTTTTATCCAACGTACATTTAGGTCATTCACTGAACATGCATTCAGGCAAAGGAAGTTCTCTTCCCCCAACCCCTTCATAAACTTTCTGCAAATTTTGCAAGTCTCCCAGGATCAAAACAAATGATACGTTCTGTGGAATCTACAGCTGTGGGGCCAGAGAGCACAGCTACTTCAAAAAGTGCTGCAGTCAGTACTTGTACGTACTGCTGAACCGCCTTACAGGAAATAAAGACTTCTAGATGTCATTGTGGGAGTAGCCACCACAAAGCTTTAATGACTTACGCACAGTAACACAGTTCCGCAATACAGAGTATTCTGCAACAAAGTATTTGAAAACAGTGAAAGCATTTTGAATGTTCCAGCTTTCAGGGAGCTTGCTGAAACCTTTCAGGTTCTATTTTGCCTCCTTGCCAGTGAAGGCTTTTTGTTAAAAACAACAGATAAAATAACCCTTTTCTTTCCTTTCCAGGTTATGCCTGCCTAGAGCAAGGTTTTTACAACTTTTTTTTCCTGTAAATCTCATGTTATTTTTTTTTTTTTTATTAAACGCCTGTTGCTGCTGCGGTTTTGTTTTAACTCTATCACTGGCAATGTTGTTCTACCACTTACAGAGTCCTTCACATATTCAGTGAAGTAACCCGGACTGGTGAAGATATGCTTAACAAATGTAGAGGGATCTGTCAATATGCAAGGCTTGAACCCTCACATGGGAAAAAAATCTGGATCTAATTATTAAGGAAATCAGAAATAGATTCACAGGGCTTCCCCACCACCACCTACACCAATTTATTTCCTAGACAGAACTATATTACATACATCTGCTTAAAAGAAAGAGAAAAGAACATACGACTTGTGAGCTTACCAACTGAGCCTCCAGCAGAGAGCTGACAAAACTCAAACAACCCATCAAACACAGGGCAGTCTTCCCCAACATTAACTTGAGAAGAATACAAAAGAGTTAGTAAGACAAACCCACAAATAAATGGCAAAGCTTATACCCCCACTGCGATTTAAAAAACTCACCAGATAAGCAATCAAACATTTTAAACAACAAAATACCACGCACAAATAATAAAACATTAATGTAATCAACCTGAGGATTGCCTGACAAGGCAAAAAGGTTGTTGCTGTAGGGAAGATGCTCCTGACTTGCAAGAAAACAGGAAAGCAGGTCCCAGGAGCTCTGGCAAGAGCGGCACACCATCTATCAGGGTGCGCTACGAGGGATCCAGAAACCAGTCAATCGTGTCGGAAAAATGAGTGGGCGGAGAGGAGATGCTATCAATAAGAGCTGCGTAATACCGATACACGTCCTCAGCAGCAACTCAAGCTCGTTGAGGCAGCACATTTACAGTATTCTGCTCTGCTCCGGCAGCACACGCTGGTCACGAGAGGCAGACGCAGGCTGTGCAAAATGGGGGCCAGCACCCCTCGCTACCCTGCACGGACCATGCTGCAGATCTGCTGCCCAGGCACCACACCTTCTGGGGGGAATAGTGCTGTTTCCAACTACAGAGCTGACACTGAGCTCCATTGCACAACCCCGCAGCAAGCGGGAAAGGTTTTTGCTCCCATTTCCTGCTGTATCAATTTCAAGGAGTTGAGAAAGCAAACAGTGCCAGAGCTGCAGGAGAAAACAGGGAGATGGTAGATAGTGGTATGTACTGGACGAGGAGTTTACATCCATATCTGCTCTGTTACACTTTGTACATTCCTTTTACTTCCCAACAGTCAGTTTTTAAGTTCTCAGCATTACTGTAGTTTTGGCCTGGATAAATTTCCACTGTAAATATTTTCGTGATTAAAAATAAAAACAGTAACAACAGACTTGCATTGAATCTAGATTTTGCAAGATTTGCTTTTGCAAACAAACAAAAAGAATCTGTATTTTTGTAACAACATCTGTAGAATGTTTACTTCTGTGCTTAATGAGAAAGGCACAAACAGCACAGTTCTTGCAGCATTAGAAACTCCTCAGTGCATAGTCTCCACAAAGACTGTGTGAGAAGGGAGTTTGAATGGTCCCAGTTCGGGACAGGGATCTCTGAAAAGGACAATACCCATCAGGAGACCCAGAAGGAAGCAATTGTTCCCCGCTTCCCAATTGTTTCAGCAGGGCATGGCAACTGGCAGAGTTTGAATAATTAACTCAAAGAGGTGGTTGGAAGCTTTCCCTGTTAAGTGAGGAGAATTTAAGTCATCAATTTCTGCATGCTTCCCATTACAACAAATTAAATTTCCTGCCCTTTAGGTTACACAGTAGTCCTCCCAACTCCTCGGGCAAGCAACACGGCATTAGCAGAATGAAATTAGAGACTTTTACGTTTATTAGAGACCTTTACTGCCCCTCAGGACTTTATGGGCAGCATCGACAGTATTTGAGGGCATTCCTCTGCTATACTTGGCAACAACAGGAGCTGCAGCGTAAACAGAAGCCAGTCGGGCTTTTTCTCACCAGGAGATTCAAAGCAGCCAGGACTACTAAGGAGGGATATTAATAACAGGGGTCAAATCACTTGACTATAGGCATAAAGCTCTGGTGGAAGATGAGAGGCACAGATGCTCCTTCTTCCTTGCAACGTGTGGGTGAGAAGCTTCGTATCTGGGAGAGCGCAACCAGAGAGAGCCCAGCATTAAAGGTGGAAACATTCTTATGGAAATCATAGCAGCTATTCTTCCCTCAAAGGGAAAGCTGAAACACCCAGCAGGCTACAGAGACCTGCCACTGTACTTGGGAGCGGTGACCTTGTCTCCTGAATCCCTAATCTCTGTTCTGAGCCTCCTGTGCCAGTTCTCCAGCTACAGAGAGGCTGCTGTTTTGCAGGTCTTGCTGAAGAAGAGCTCTGTCCTCCACAGGCTTCAGATTAATTTTCATATTTTACCTCCTTCAGGTAAAAATAGTTCCGTGGAAGTACAGTACAGAAAATGTTGACTACCAGAAAGAGCAGAGTGGGTGGTTATGAGCCATATCTGCTTCGGGGGTAAACAGTTCAGTTTGTGTAAATATGTACTTTGGTATATGTCATTTGGTATGTTAAGGCATATCATTTGCTGTAGGAAGTCCTTCAATGTATATTACTCATGAACCATATTACCAGTTCCTATTATGTGCTTGTGCCTTAATATCTGTCCCCTTCAGCTCACACCACATTTCCAAGAGCCTCTACTTCAGACTCGAGACCTGTATTTCTTCTAAACTGGAAATTACACTTATTCCACATAAATGAACCCCACAGGCTAACAACTTTTTTGCGCTCTCAAGGATTTGCAAGACCAAAATACTGTTTAAATGAACCTTGAGCCTTCCCCCACTATTTGTCTATACTCGCTAGGAACCTAGTTTGCTGCAGCCATTGCCAAAGAACATCAGCTCAGAGTTGCAGAGACACCAAAAAAGGCCATTAGAGAGCCCTTCCATGGGCTGGAGAGGTTAGACGCTTGATTTACCAGGAAAATCAAAAAGTCAGAAGAAAGAGTTTCCCATGGTTCTTCCTACTCTTTTTTTTAATCACAAAGCTCTAAAGCTGGCCTAGGATTCCCAGAACCACAACTTCTAACATTGGCAGGAACTACAGCACTACACACATAGCTTACATCTTTGCATCTGTTTGCTGTACTCAGACATGTTATCTGGGCGAATAGATCTCAGAAACTTTATGTAGTCATCACTGTGGTACTTGGTCATTTCTTCTGCATTTGCCTTGTGAGGGCGCTGCAAGGACAAAAAAAGAGCAAGACTTGTTTTGAAACACATCTCTCTCCCTAACTCCCATTTCCAATCTCAGATTTACTCCCAGGAACAGAAAAAAACCTCAAAACAGCAGCATTAAACAAAAGAAACTTATATGCAAAGGCAAGAATGCCACTACTGGAGACTGGAATGTATTACATATATAGGCAAAGAGAATATTTAAGTTACAGGCAGAAAAGCAGTTTTCCAGTCTCCAAAGCTTATCTGAAGCAAAGAACATCTCACTACAAGCAATCACAAGAAAGCAGAAGTATATCAGCACAACTGTTTATTTTTTTTTCTTTCCTCTTTGGCTCGTCAACAGAGAACTTATGAGTCTGAAACATCAAAATTAAAATCTGACATGTAAACTAAGATCTTTCACCCATATTTCTCTTCATATCTAGCCCTACACTTACATATATCTCCATCTTCCTGTAGAGGCCATAGTTCAGCAATAGGTTGTGAGTCATCCGGATCCTGTGGGGTTTCATTGGATGTCCTTGGCCGTAATAGTAATTTCCAACATCACCTGGGAACAGAAAGGATTTTGTTACAGCAGGGAAAACTATGAATTCCTTCAAAGAGAGTCACAGTCGAGCCACAAGAGCCATCAGGTCATCCGTCATTTTATTTGTCTTTCAGCAGTGCCTCTGTTCACAGGGCATAGGGTCTCCCATCTTGTTTGCACAGGTATCTCCATGGATTCAGCAAAGTTTACCCTAGACTCAAATAAGACAGATATTTGAAAATTAGGGTATGGCCAGACAAGGAATTTTTTTAATGCCAGTTCTGGGGAAGGCAACCCAAGTAGAGTCTGAGCCACTAACATCAGACCACACAAGTTAAGAGGAGGGAGCTCCAGCTTTTTTGGGCAGGAGGAGCTTTGGGCACCACATTTGCCTGTCCCCACTCAGCAAATGACAGCTCTTCAGTGTCCCCTCCAGGCAGCTCAGGTCCACTAGGATATTCACATTTACAGAGCTCATAGGTTTCGCTGAGAAATGCAACCATACTCTGAGCAGAAACCCGCATGCCAAGAGGCATGCAACTTTAATCCCAGCTCAGACACTGACTCATCAGATGGAGCACGTAGCCTCTTTGCCTCGGTTTCTTACTATTTACCTAACAGAAATGAGACATAAAGCATCTAATTCTGTCAATACGCAAACACCAGCGCAGCTGGAGTTTTACAGCTGCTCAATCATTTTCACTCTTTATTATTGCTTGAAATCCTTCAGAAGAATCCCAGCCCCTACCAATCACGTATCCATGCAGATGCACCTGACGAGCTATCCTACAGGCATTAATGAATTTAGAAAATATATCCCACAGGTCACCTCCCCAGGCGGATTTTTTCCTATCTAGCAAAAGCTGAGCTCGTGCTCCACTCTCCCACAGTCAGCACCGCTAACTGGATTTCCTCCCCCCTCCTCTCCCAGGGTACTTATTTTCATGAAACTTACAGAAATTTAACTTGCAGATTTCTGCCTCCTGCTTGATTTGGCTGTGAGAGGCACAGACTCAAAAGTTGCCAAGAGCAGGAAACCCGCAGACAGCCACACGTAGCAGCAGTATCACACAAGCCTCATTTTCTTGGGAAACCAGACTAAGTTGTTCATGTAGTTGTACAGCTCCCTATCAGTTTAGGAAGCAGGAGACCCAATCCGGTCTGGCTGGTGACTCAGTTGGGAGTATTAATATTTCATCACCAATCTTTACATTCAGGAGAAACTGCTGCTTCCTCACAGCACGCAGCTCTAGTTCTTCCTCGTGTGGACGAGGCCCTGTTTTTGGTCAAAGTAGATGCCAAGGGTGCAAATCCCAAACAATTCTGCTGCTGGAGTTTACCTGTCCGTGGCGCAATGGTGAAATGGAGTGTTCTTTGCACAAAGGTATTTTACTGGGGCAACTATCCTTACAGTAAAATCAGGTTAAATCAAGCTTCAGGGAACTCAGTAAGAGATGCTCAAGACCCTCTCTAGAAAATACAAGCACAAAACCACACAAAGCTTTAAAAAAAAAAAAAAATAAAAAAAAAAAAATCATTATCTTCACCTCAGGCTGTCAGCGAAATGCCCTGGGCAAACCCTGACTTCCAAAGCCTGTTCACATTCACTCCACTAAACACATCCCATCACGAGTCCTACAGAGCAGCAGACGAGCTTGTCTGCTCGTGGACGTCAGTGCAGATCTAGAGTGTGCGAACTTAACAGACACCTCTTCCTGTCTGCTAGGGTTAAGCAAGTCCCTGCGCTGGGAGCTAATAAAGGAGAAGTTACTGTTTAAGTTCAAACCCTCGCACACACCCTCAGCACCCCTCAGGATTCCCATGAAGGACCTTTATGATACCCGATTACCTTTTCCCCATCCTCTCCATCCCACCTAGACCCTTCCCTGCAGCTCAGGTTCCTTCTCCAGCATAGGATACCCTCCCAACCTGAAATTAAATCTGAAATTTATACGTCAAGGAAAAGACCTGCACGCCACCCGAAACAGCACCCAGCGACCTCCCTTTGGGGAATTACCGCACTAGATTATGCTGCTCTAACCTCCCTGCATGGAAAATAAAAGCCTCTAACAAACTGGCCTCCCACAACTGCAGATTATGCCTTCCCCGACAATAAACGCACACTTTCACCCTAAGACACACTGTGGGTGTTTGCCAGCTGCTCATAAAAGAGCAGGGGAAACAAGGCACTTAGATCTCACCACAGAGCAAATTAGCAAGGGCAGCTATGGACAAGAGCATATAATGCTAACTTCATGTTGTTACCATGCAATAAAGACTACAGGGATAGCATCTCTGCTTAGCATTTTCAAACAAAATGACAGGTTATTTCATATTTAAGGCATCGCCGTGTGCCTTTAAAGATTATAGCTTGTTCAAAAACTGACAAGCTTCTTTCTGTACATACTATATTCCAAGGACAGGGAGAAGTTTGGACATAGACACCATTTTTTTCCAACATCCAGGTCATGTGCGCATGTATGGCATTCTAAACTTAAAGAGAGCTTGCAGGAAGTGCTAAACTCAGCATTTCAGGGCCCAGGACTCTAGCATCCCCTTGTATATTTTGACATGATGGCTGTTGCACAGAGATCAGTTGTGTGGTAAAATTGGGCTCAGTTTCACTGCGCCCAGAGCTCTAACCCAGACTCCTCCTCACCCTGCCCTCCTGAAGACACCGTCCGAGTCAGAGACCCTGCAGGACTGTCATTACAAGTTGCAAACCTACTGCTTAGATTTACTTTACTAGAGAAATAAAAGCCCTCACTATACGCCTGACACATACAGCGGTTTAAAAGAGCTCGCTTTGCTGCTTGAATGCTGAGCACATCCACTTACCAGGAAAGAGTAGAGAGAAAAAGTTTTTATTTGATTTCACAGACTAAAAACCACGACGAAATAGAGGATTGCACAATACCTTTCACAGTGAGCGATCACAGACTCTACTAAAAATGAGCTCGCCCATCACCAAGGCACCAAGTCACCCGTCCAAAGGCGGGGGGCAGTTGTGAAGCGCAGAGGCAATGCGACTGTGATTTCTCCCACAGACGACGGGGTAGAAGCGGGGAAGCCGCACAAGATACCCAGCTTGGGATTTGGCCCGCTCTACCACCCCGTTTCTTCCCTACTCCAATGGGATGATTACACAGACCCAAAGCAGTGCTTCCCCAGCCTCATAATAGCAAAAAAAAAACAAAAAACCACCAAAAAACCAAACCAGTCTACAATTCAGCCAAGTTCAGAGCCAGAACTAAACAATGCTCCCAGACACAGGAACTCCCTACAAACAACCACGCAGGCGGTCTGGCTCCCAACACCTTTGGGTTTGTTCCTCGCTTGACAGCCACGCCGCCGACCCAAACGGGAGCTTCAGGAGTGCCTCCTCCTCTGAACGTGGCTCAGTGAGGCTTCAACCCACCCCCCCCCCTCCCCAAGCTCCCCTCCTCCCAGGAACCTTCCCCCCCCAATACTACTCCCCTTTCTTTCCCCCCCCACTTCCCTTTCTCCCCTCCAGCGCTCCCCCATATCCCCGCCATGCTCCCCCGTATCCTTCCTACACCCTCCCGTGCCCCCCGTTCCCCCCAACCCCACCGCAGTCCCCACACAACCCTGTCGTCGTCCCCCCCCCAATGCAGCCCCCCCCCCCCCAGGTCCTCCAGTCACCCCCATTCCCCCTCCCGCCACCCTCAGGGCAGCCCCCAGCCCCACCGCATTCCCCAGTGACACCCCCCAGCCACCCTGAGGCCCCCCCTCGGAGCAGCCCCCACCCCCCCGTCCTCCAATCCCCCCCCCCCCCCCCCCCCCGCGTGACCCCCTTCCCCCCCCCCCCCCAGCGCCCTCCTCAACCCCCACCCCCTCAAGCCCCCCCGGCGCCCCCCGCCCCGGGACCGCCCCTTCCCCCCGGTCCGACGATCCCGGTGGCCGCCCCCGCCGGTGCCCCGCAGCCCCTCACCGTCGTAGTAGTAGCAGACTTTCCGCTTGGTCCCCTGCGTCAGCGCCATTTTCCTGCCTCCCCACAGCGACAGACCCTACCGCCGCGCCGCGCAACCTAACCCAACCCGACCCGGCCCGCCCCGGGGCCCGGGCCCCACCGCCCCACCTGCCCCGCCCCCGCGCGGCCCCCGGCCTATCGGGGAGGGGCGCTCCGCCCCCTCGCGCCCGCCGGCCAATAGAAAATCGCGGCGAAGGGAGAGAGCGAGCGCGGGGGAGCTAGCAGGCTAGGAGGAGCGGCGGTGTGCTGGGCTGTACCACTGCCGCGGGGGCGGGGCCGCGCGGGCTGCACCATCGCTGGGGAGTGGGGGGAGCAAACGGGGAGAGGGTCCAGGTGGGCGGGGCGGAACCATTCGCGGGGGGGGGGGAGGAGGGGGGCAACGCCAGGTGGGGCTGAACCATCCCGAGGGGCTGGGGGGGGCACGATGGAGGCTTCCAGCAGGGCCCCCGCGGCCCGGGGCTTGTCGGGGGGGGGGCCCACACAACCGGGATCGGCGTGAGAGGGGCCTGGGGCCCCCAGCTGCACCCCGGGGTGGGATTTGGTGTGAGTGGGGTCCATCCCCAGAGGGCATCACCCAGCTTGCCCCATGGCAGCCTGGCCTCCCCGGGGCCGCAGCGAGGCCCCGCGGCCGCCACCGGTGCAAAGGCTTTTATTTCCCCAAAACATGACGGCAGTTGCTGGACGGATCCTGCAAACACCACGGGGGCAGAAAGAGCATCCCACGGCCAAGGGCCATCGCTTGCAGGGGGTACCTGCCATCACGGGGGGGCCGAAGGAGGCAGCCAGGCCCAGCCAGAGCGGGGCGAGGGGGCTGGCGTGGCCCCCAGGGCAGCCCCGTGTGGGGCTGGAGGCTGGGTCTGCACTGGGCAAGCGCAGGGGCACCATGGTGGGCACCCATGGGGCCCCGCATGGCTCCACCGCAGCCTCCTGCTCTTTGGAGTCACTTGTCAGCTTTGGCCGTCCATCGCCTTCTTGGGGGGGGGGTGTGAAATCCGCTGCTCCAAAGACTTGGAAGTGCTTCAAATCTTTACTGCCGAGGTCCGGGCAGCACTGGCCAATGCCCTGGGGCGATGTGTATGGAGTCTGTGGGGACCTGATGCAAGGGGGAGCACTCCCAGGCACCCCAACACAAGGGTGCTCCAGCCACTGCTCGGGTCTTCACGGCTGCTGCTGGTACTGGCCCTCGGTGGCGGTGAAGAAGTCCTCCAGCACGCTCTTCATGTACTCGAAGGTGGGACGGTCCTCGGGCCTCTCCTTCCAGCACTGCATCATCAGTTCGTACAGCTCCTGGGGCAGTTGTCCGGCTGCGGCATGCGGTAACCACGCTCCAGGTTCTGTATCACCTCGGGGTTGGTCATCCCTGCGAGGAAAACGCGCACGGCACTGAATTTGGGTCACCCCCGCGTGGGAAGCAGCACCCTACATTTGCAAATCCCACAGGAAAGCTTCCTTCTACTGCCTCTGAAACCCCCGGTGGCTTTTGGGCTGTGGCTTGGCCATGTGCATTAGGAAGCAAATCGAAACCATGGTGGAGCTGGCAGGGCAGGGAGCCAGATGGGGCGGCTGGGGCGTGCGTGCGTGCGGGAGTGCATGCACACGCTGTCGGGTGTGCGCTTGTATTCGTGTGCGAGCCCTTCTGCTGCCCAGCTGCTGGGAAATCCTGACCTGGATACGGGATCCGGCCGTAGGTGACGATCTCCGTGAGCAGGATGCCGAACGACCAGACATCAGACTTGATCGTGAATGTCCCGTAATTAATAGCCTCTGGTGCCGTCCACTTAATGGGGAATTTAGCCCCTGAAAAACAGCAGGAGGGAAGAAAATAAAATGTTATGGCTGAGCTGGAAACATCTCTGTTTAACCTGATGTGACAACCCCAAGTCAGCCTCTGTCCCTGCTGTATACCTGGGGACTGGCTGGGCTTGGTGGCAGCCAGCCCCCCCAGCCCCCCCACTGCTTGGCTGGCCACCTAGACCCCGGTGTGGGCTGGCACCCCTGCAGCGGTCCAGCATGCCTGTTCCTGCAGTAGCCACCAGATAGAGCTGTCACCCCACCAAAAAACAGGGTCAAGTGGGTATGCGTGTGGGTGTGGGGAGCCCCGCAGCCCCCCTCCAGCTGGGGGGAGAGAGATGGAGAGGGGAGAAGGACCCCTGCCGCCGCCGCCTGCTCCCCGCTCCGGCTGGGGCACCGCGGGGAGTCCCAGAAGAGGCCAGGGTGGGGTGGGGGTTTCTTCCTCCTGCGGCCCCAAGCTGGGTACACCCCAAGAGCGGGGCTCGGTGGGGACACGTGTGGGGCCGAGGCGGTGGGGGACGCACCCTCACGAGCCGTGTACTCGTTGTCCTCGATGAGGCGAGCCAGCCCGAAGTCGGCGATTTTGCAGGACAGGGTGTCCGACACGAGGATGTTGGCAGCACGCAGGTCGCGGTGGATGTAGTTCTTGGCCTCAATGAAGGCCATGCCTTCAGCAATCTGCAGTTCGGAGTAATTGCAATTAATAGCTGCCAGCCTGAGCAGGGCAGCCCTGGAAGAGCCCCCCCTGGCAAGAGCCCCGTGGCTCCGTCCCCTGTCACCTGCGCGGCCATGTCCAGCAGTTTGTTGATGCTGAGCTTGACTCCTTCCGAGGTCTTGAGGAAGTCCACGAGGCTGCCTGCAATGGAGGCAGCGGGTCTCAGTGGCAGGCAGGCATGCTGCCTCCCCTCCCCATGGTGCCTGTTTGGGGCTGGGTGTTGCAGCAGTGGGTTCACTGGGGCACCGTCCCCTGGTGCAACACCAAACATGGGGCAGGGCAGCTCACAGCCTCCAGGAAGACAGGCAGGAGTGGATGGGCAGGAGACCACCCAGCCTGCAAAGTCCCTTTCCCCTTCCCAGGGCTGACCCCCAAGCTCCCAGCTGGTGGGAAAGCTGTGCTGCAAAGGCAGAGCACGGGGAGGTGAAGGATGCCAAAAGCAGCTCGAGACACGTAAGCCAGCACTGACTGCTGGAAGGGAACAGCCAGGAGCCGAAGGCACCACGGCTCTTCACAGCCCCCAGCCACCCCCACCCACAGTGGGCAGCGCCCAGGTGCCCTCACCCTTCTCCATGTACTCCGTGATGATGTAGATGGGCTCCTTCGTCACCACGGCATAGAGCCGCACCAGCCGCGGGTGCTGCAGGTTCTTCATGAGGTTGGCCTCTGCCAGGAAGGCGCTGGGTGACATGCTGCCCTGCTTCAGGTTTTTGATGGCCACCTTGGTGTGGCCATTGTAGAAGCCTGCGGAGAGATGGGGCAGAGCGTGATGGGGCAGAGGGATCCCATGACCGGGCATGGCCAGGGGACGCACGGCAATAGTGGTGCCGGTGGAAGAGGCAAGCATGGAGCCTACTCTGCAGATGTAGAGCATCCCAAACCAAGACTGCACAAGCAAGAGATGTCGGAGATTGCAAAGGTTGGCTGAAGACCAAGCCCAGAGGCAGCAAAGGCTGGTGAGGGACCTTCCTGCCCCAGAGGACTGCTGCTGCAGGAGGACTTCTGGGGAGGATCACAGCTCTATGCTGGCCACCTCCTGGGCGAAAATCTGTAACTGCATTTTAACCCACCAGGCAGATATTTTTATGTGTGGCTTTCAGCCACCAAGAGGAAAGGAAGCTGTCAGTTTGCTGAGCTTTGAACAGGAGGGACGACTGGGGGAGCAAGGCAGCGATGCCGAAGCCTGGCTCCTGCTGGGCACCCAGAGGGGACTTTGGGGGACAGCCAGCACCCGTGGGAGCGAAGGCAGGGACCCCGCTCCAGGGCTGTGGGGCAGGATGGAGGGGAGTAAGGCAGCCCCAGTGCCTTCCCCACCATGGTACCAGAGAGCAGGAGGTGCTTTTGCAGCTGTGTCACAGCACGCTCGAGGCCCCGCGCTGCCTCCGAGCCCCCAGCTGCTCCCAGCATCGCAGCGACAGCCACAACAAGGGCCCCATGCCAAAACCAGCAGCCACTCTCATGGTGAGCAGAGCCCAGCTCGATGTGGACAAGGTGCAGCCCCCGTGCATGCACGCCTGCACCAGCGGACCCGTCCTGGCAGCGGGTGCCTGCCTGGGCAGCGGTGCAGGGGTCTGGGTGGCCAGGGATGGGAGATGGGATGGGGGGAGCTTGGGCTGCGCTGGGTAAATCAGAGCTGCCCCTGGGCTGCTCTAGCTGCTGGTTTTCTCCCTTCTTCCAGGGCCCTTGTAAAAATCCAAGGTCCCATGCTTGGTGCTGTGCTGGCTGCTCCATGTGAGACCCTGGCCCGAGGGCACCATGGGGCCTGGCTGACGCTGCCCACAGCGGTGCCCTTATCCGGGAGGAAGCACCCTAGTTTCACCCTGACTCACCCATCCAGACTTCTCCAAACTGCCCTGCTCCCAGCTTCTCCACCAGCTTCAGCGACTCCCGTGGCACCTCCCACTCGTCCTGCCACCACGGCTTCTGCGGCTTCTGGGTCCGGCAGGGCTTTCCGAGGCGGGTGCACAGCCCATCGGAGCTGCCTGCGGCACAGGGGCAGGCAGAGCCAGCGTCAATGCAGGCAAAGGGCATGGGGCATCCACCACAAGCTGATGCCTTTGCTGGGGCACAGGTAGCAACGTGTCCTGCTCATTCCAGCCTGCCCCATCCCCATCCCGTCCCATCCCTATCCCATCCCCATCCCCTGCCTGCAGACAGGACCAGCCCCTGGACCACTTGTTCCCCTGTCCCTGGACGTCACGTACGCGTGTAATACTCCACCAACTCGTGCAAGCTGCTGAAGGTGACACGGGGGGAGATGTAGTACCCCCCGTTGTCCATGTTGCGGATCTTGTAGTGCTTCACTGTCTCACCCTGGTTCTGGTCAAAGTCCCTCACCGACAGTGAGTAGGAGCCTGGGGAGATGGGGGACCATGTGGGTGTGAGACCCCAACACTCCTGTGCTTCCCAGCACCTTTCCCAGCACCCGGGACAGGAGATGCCTGCGGGACCCGCAGGATGGTACCTTTGGAGGTCTCACTCTCCCGGATGAGGAAGGAGCCGTGCGTGTTGCCCGATGCCAGGAGCTGCCGCTCTGCATCCTTGCGGCTGATATTTTTGAAGAACCACCTGGGGACACGGGGCAGGGTTAGGACTGGGGGGGCTCAGGCCACCTTCCCCCATTGGCGCTTCAGGAGATGCTCCTGGCACCTTCCCCCGCTGCCGGCACAGTTCCTGCCAGGGCACCACTCCCACTCAACCCCTACTCACGGCTCAGGCTCCAGGCTGTTCACCATGGCCACAAAGTTGTAGGGGATCAAACCCTCTTGGCCGGTGGTGAGTGACTGCGCCTTCCACCACTCCCCGCTCCTGCAAGGACACAGCAAGGTGAGAACCCCTCCAGCTCCCAGGACCCCATAGAGACCCCCCCGTTAGCACTGGGATGCCGTTCGGGGAGCCGCGGGGTCACGCCAGCATGGGTGCTGGGATGCTGTTGGCACTTGCTCACTCTTCCAGGATGCGGAGCTTCTCGCCCTTCCGCAGCCCCAGGTCCCCATCGTGCTTGGGCTCGTAGTTGTACAGGGCCACCACCAGCTTATCTGGGAGGACAAGCGGAGGGGCAGGGTGGCGGTGGCCAATTGGGGGGATGTCCACAGATGTCCCCTGCCACGGCTGGACCTTACCTTGCAGGGGGGAGCATGGTGGAGACGTGCCCTCGTAGGACACCAGAGGGTCTTGCACCTCGGAGCAGTTGCGGATCAGCCTCTGCAAGGGGATGAGAAGCCCCATGAGCCCTCGCCTTCCCAGGGTTTGGCCATCCCATGGCCACCTCCAGAGGCATTCAGCCATCGGGATGGGGGCCAGGGGGTCCACTCGCCCCCTCCTCACCTGGCGCTTGCTGTCAGGCTCGATGGGGTAATTGCAGTGCTCACAAATGTCGATGTTCTCGATCCAGTCCTCATCATAGTCCGAGCTGCAGCAGCAGCCCATGGTGGCTGCAGGGGGCCAAGAGGTGGTGAGGGAAGCCTTCGTACACCCAGACCCAGCCTTGCCTCTCCTCCCACTCCAGCACACCCCCATCCCCGTGTCCATCCGTCTGGCTGCCCACATCACATGGCCCATCCCGCACACTCCCCAGGTCCTCTGCTGAACCAAGAGCATCCCCTGACTCCCTGTCACCACCCATATTTCCTCCTAATTTTGTCCTGGCTTTGTTAATTAAAAACACTGAAGGCAATTAGTCCTCTAGCCTGAGGCTCCCCCAGCTGCCAGCACAGCCAGGCATTTCCTCCTTTGCCAGCTCCTTCCCACCTTGCAGCCCTTGGGCTGGAGCCTACATTCTCCATCTAGATAACACTCTAATAATGAATATCCCATTAACAATTAATAGTCTTTACACAGCCCTGCAACACATGTTTTACGTGGTTTGGCTGGACCAGGCACGTCCCCGGCCCTAAAAGCAGCTCCCTGGGGTCAGAGGCGGATGCGAGCTCTCACACACCCACGCTGCATCGCCTCCGATTTCCTTCTCCCCAGGGCTCTTGTTAGCCTCCCCCCACTCGTTCAGCCCCATCGCTGTGCTCCCATTTCACCTGCAGCAGGGATGGCCTTTAAACCCCCACCCCTGCTCGGGAGGCCCTCATCCTCAGCAGCTCACCCTGAAACGTCAAGAATTCCCCAATCTCAGGCATCAGCCGTGGCCACAGTGACACCAAGCTGGCACGGGGCTGCACCCCAGCATCCCCAGCACCGCGGCGGGGGGCAGCCTGGCACCGATGTCACGAGCGTCGCAGGGGCTCTGCAAACCACCTGGGCAGCTCTCGCCTTCCCATGAAAGCTGAGTGCAACACGGAGCCGGGAGCCCCGGCAGGGCATCACGTGGAAACAGCGGCCCACGGCCCTAGAAAATGCTCTTCTGCAGAATCCCCCACGCCTACACCAGCGGGATGTATCTCCACCGAGACCTGGCCCTCAAGTGCTCTTTCCAGGCTCTGCCCAGCCGCTTTGGGGGCTCTTTGGGGGTCCTGGTGTGGTTTCCACAGGCATCGGGTGCCAACAGCAGGGCTGGGAGCCCCACATTGCTGTGAGCCAGCCCAGGTGTCTCTGCCCCGGCACCCATAATCGGCGGCTGCTTTTGCAAACGTCGAGTAGGAGCTTTTATCTGGCGGTGAGGTGGTACAGCTGCGAGGGTCCCCGTCCCCGCCGTGCCCTGCAGTGAGCTGGGTCCCCGCTGGAGCGGCTGAGCCCCGGGAGCTGCTTTGCTGGGTGATGCTGGCTGCCAGCACCGCCATCACCATTTTCTCCTTGGTTTCCTACTCGGGAGCCATTGCACCGCTATGTTTTCATTGCACCCGCTTAAATCCACCTCTCTCTGTGCTGCCGGGGAGGGCACGGCCGCAGGGGCTTCATTTGAGTGGGTACCCCCATGTGCAGCTGGGGACACAGGGAAGAGCCTCATGGGGGGTCCCCGGGGAGGGTACAGGGTCCCCAGGGTGCCACCAGGCCCCACAGTCAGAGCCTGCCGCCAGCCAAAAACCCCCAGCCCGCGCTGCCAGGGCTGCTTTTGCAGAAAAGGAGCCCCCTTCCTTGGGAACAGGGTCAGCACGGCTGTTTCAGCATCCATGGGAGGGACATGGGGGTTGTCCCCACAGTGTCGCCCCGGGGTGCCCAGTGCCACGGTGGCCGACTGAAGCAGGTAATGAGTGATATTGGCAAGGAGAGGGCAGACAAGCGAGCATCTCCCATGCCATGCAACGCTCCTTTGGGGACTTAGATGCTAAAAACCACCCTGGTGCCTTCAGCTTCCAGTGACGCGTATTTGGGAACACACTTTGGCACCCAAAAATGGGCTTGGCCATGCCGCGGTGCCCCAATGCAGGCAGGAGGAGCAGGCAAGGCCCCAGCCATGCCCGGCAGCAGCAAAGCCCATACCCAGCCCCAAGCACAACCCTGGCACCACGAGAGGAGAAGCCCCTGCTCTCCCAGACCTGCCCGCAGCCCTTCAAGCACCTTTACCAAAGGCGAGCGGTGCCAGGAGGTGTTTTTTTCCTTCCTGCACAAAGCTGGGGTGGGGAGGGAGGTGCTGCTATTGTGCCTTCTTTTTTTTCTTTTTTTTTTTTTCTTATGAACCCAAGCCACAGCATAATTTCCACTGAGCAGCCGTTTCACCTGCGCAGTGCGAGGGCCACGCCGGTGAAACGGGGCGTTTGAAGTCGGGTTTTTGTGACTGCATCTGTGCAACCGAATTTCACGTGTGAAGGCTGCCTGGGAGGGATGTGTAGGCGCCCCTACCCCATGCCTCACCGCGTCCCCAGGGAGGTGTCTGCATCTGTGCATGGGTGTGCACGCGTGTCCTTGCACGGCCATGTATGTGCTGCTCCCCGGCTTTGCTCGGGAGCGTGTCTGGACCCCCCGGATCTTTCCGGAGGAGCTGCCCCGTGCTGGCCCTTCCACACACGCTTCTTCGGCCGGGTCTGGTTGGTTTGTTCACAAGCATGGGCGGGCATGAGGAGGGCCGAAGGCTGGGCTGACCCCGTCCCTGATGCTCTTTAAGGCTCACCGGGGTGCCCCGGATGTCCCCGAGGCAGCTGTGACCCAGCTGGACACTCTGCCCCGTGCTGGTGTAGCCTTGCAGAGATGCGGAAGATCACAGCCCCAAAGCTGCCATCGCAGTGGGGAGGTGTTTGCACGGAGACAGCACCGAAACCAGGGGTGTCTCAGTGTCTGAGCCCCCAGAACTGGGCAGTGGACCCCGATGGACCAGGACTAAACCGCCGCCTGTCCCTAAGCTGCTCTCGCCCACAGCCTGACAGGTGAGAGCGTGGCGTTGGGGACAAAACTCCTGCTTTGCCCTGGAAATGGGGGCTCAGGGAGAGCCCTGCGAGGGGGCCGGCGCTCCCACCCTGGGAAGCCCCCCCCCCAGACGGGCAGAGGGCATCGGGGCAGCGGCTTTCACCCCACCTGGGAGGCCACAAAGGAAGGGGGTGCACAGCCCTGCTCCCCGCATCCCTCGCCAGGGAACCAGCGCTCATGTCCCCCCGCAGCGACAAGCCCGCACCCCCATTTCCATCCCTCCAAAGGCCAACCTCGGAGAGTGCAACGGGACCCCCCACCCTCCGCAGGCACCCGGGTGGTCCCCAGCTCCCGTCCAGAGGGTGCAAACCCTCTCGCCCCCAGATCCCCATTACCTGTTGGCAGCGAGGCGAGGACGAGCCGCTCTCAGACTCCCATGGCCCAGCAGCAAGCCCCAAGGCGCCGTCCCCACTCACGTCCTCTCCATCCCCGGCAGGAGCGCGGCAACCCTCTGGGGAGCAGAGAGAAGCCCCCCGCATGCGGGCGCGCGCTCCCTGCTGCTGCCGCTCGCTCTTCCTTGCTGCCTGCCCTGGTTTCCTGCCTCATGAGCAAACTCTAGAGAAGCTGGTTCACAGCTCGCGCACAACCGCAAGAGCGAGTGACAAACCCCGATGGCTTCCTGCCATCCCTGGCACAGAGGGTCCCTGCTCTCGCTGTCCCTGGCCACCAGTCCCCAGGGACCGGGTGGGCAACAGGATGCTGAGCCCCTCAGCCGGTGGAGGAGCAGGGTCCTGCGGGCTGGGAGATGTCGTGCGAGGGGCCAGCAGTGGGCAGGGGTTTGTCACCCGTTGCCCAGGCAGTCCCGGCTAGCTGAGCCCCCCGGTCCCCTGTGCTGTCCCCTCTCCACTGCTCAGTGTGGGCAAGCTGGTGGTGCTGCGCACCAGCCACCCCGACACCATCAGACCCTACGCAGGTTGCAGGACTCATCCTGCACCCTACAGCCCCCACTTTGACCATCACCATCGGGTCACCCCAGACCCCAGCGCCCCAAGAGCCACAGTGACAGAGGGGACACTTTTTACCCCAGCCAAGCTGCCAGCCCTATGTTTTTGGAGACAGTTCAGAGCAGAGCAACCACAACGCTATTGTCTTGGCTTTTACGATCAAACATGAAGCCGCAGGTACCTGTTGGCTGCTCTGCGGAGGCACGGGCAGGAAGCCCAGCTGCGCTGGGGGGGCTGCGGTGGCTGGGGGGCAGCACCACAGCAGTAGTGCTGGATGCAGCATCCACCCTAGCAGGGACATTTCCCAGGGGCAGCTGCGCAGCCCCGTGCCCATTGTGTTCACCAACGCCAGGGGTGCCCCGGGCAAGGGGTGGCAGGGAGAGCTGCCAGGCTTTGGGGTGTGTTGCAGCCTCGGGGTGCACATTGGGTTCTCCTTGTGTCCCACTGCTGCCCTGGGAAGGAGAAGCAGCCCCTGGAATTATCCCTGGGTCATCCCACAGCTTCACTTGGCACTGCTTGCAAAAAGCTTTCTGTGAAAGTCGCATCCCCAAGCGGCAACTTCTTTTGTAAAGGGTTTGCGTTAATGGAGGAAGGGAAAAAGCCAAAAGCAAACCCCTCTGATGAGGGCAGTGTGCCAGTCCTGGCTGGCACTACCCCTGGGGTCCCTCTTATGCCCTGTGCAGCGCTGCAGGGGCTCGGGAGATGGGGCAGGATGGGGGCATTGGGGACAGCCAAACCCTGAGCACGGCCCCCAGCACCTCCCGGCCTCAAGTGTCAAAAACAACCCCTCAGTTCACAGCCAGTTTGGTGACGAGTGTTTCCTGCAGTGGCGCAGCCCAAGCACTCACCCGCTGCCAGGGGCGCCCAGGGAGCGGCTGGCGGTGAGGTCCCCAAAGCAGAAGTGCCATCTCCCCAGCACGGCACCGTCCTGCAGCAGAAACGGGTGAGAAGCCACCCCACCCTCTGAGCCAGAGCCCCGGGGAGCAGCCGGGAAAGGGGCAATGGCAGCGTGGTCCCTCCTGCCACCCCCATGTCCCCCACAGCAAAGGGTCAGGAGCCGCATTTGGGGGCACAGGCAGGTGCCCGGGTGCATGCAACAAAAGAAAAAAACATCAGCTCTCACCTTCACCTCCTTTTATTCCTCCTCAAAGGGCTGCTCCCCACATTTCCCACCATCCTTAGAGACAGGGCACTGGGTGCCCCAAAACACCCCATGCCCGATGGGGATGGTGGCATTTCCCATGCCAGCATGGCATGGCATTGCACCACGGCTCAGCACCGCCTGCCGCGAGGGAGCTCAGCCCTGGCAGTAGCTCCACAGTCCCCAAAGCATTTTGGGAGGGATCCGTGAGCCCCACCAGGTCCGGATGCACCCATGGGTGCCCATGAGGCACCTTTCTGGGCTCAGAGCCGAGCTGTCTGTGGGGTCCCACCAAGCTCAGCAGAGGGAGAACCGTCGGGAGTTGATGTTCATGCGGGTGACGCCGATGTGCTTGAGTGGCATGGAGAGCAGGAAGGCGGCCTTGGGCGGGATGTTGCAGAGCAGGTCCGAATCTTCCTCGCAACCCTCGAGGCCGAAGGTAGCATCGTCCAGCATCTCCTTGTGCTGGTGGCAGGCCTGCTCCACCTTCAGCCGGTGCAGCTGCGCCCGCAGGCGCATCAGCTGCTGCCAGGCGCTGGTCCGCAGCCTGCATCTCCCGCTGCACAGGGAGACGGGCGTCAGGGCCGGAGCAGGACCGGCTGTGGGGTCAGCTGCCCACACAGCGGGGACACTGGGGCAGCAGGACTGGGGCTTGGCCAGGGCACAAACCCACCAGGGACCACATGCGCACTGGGATCAGCACAGAGCCCATGCACACAGCCCTGGCATGGGCACAGGGTCGGTGCCAGGGTCACCAGCCCCGAGTCAGCTCAGATGCCCGTGGGTTTGTACCCACGTGGACGTTGCTGCCTGTGCCACCCCATGAAAGCCACTGTGGCTGTGCCACACCAACAAAGCCCACCACAGCCATGCCACCAGCAGAGTAGGCAGGAGGGGGCAACAAGTGCGGGCCCTGACAGAGCCGTGACCCCCAGCACAGGCAGAGCTGGGGCACCGCAGAGCCACGCGTGCCTTGCAAAAATCCACGCACCAGCCGTGCTGGGCAAAGGAACAAATTGCTGTGCTGCAGCTGGAGTGCCCTGGTCGTGGCACACGCTGTCACTGCTGCGTGAGGTCGGGCTGCAAGCGCTTGCTCTGCACAGAGGAGCCCCCCGGCCCCATCCCTGCCTTGGGGCTCAGCCCTTGCCCACCCCTCCTGCCCTTCATCCCACCTGCAGCTACTCACCAGCTCCATCCTGAGCCACTCCAGAGCCGATTCCACGGTGGCAAAGCCGCAGACGCTGCTGTCCCGCTCATCCTTAGGGTGCCCAGGGCCCTGCTCTGCCCCCCGCACCTCCCCGGGGCTCCGGCTACGCCAGGGCTGCCCCCGCACCCGGGCTTCCCACTCCAGGTAGGAAGGTCTCCGCGTCTGCAGCTTCAGCTTGGCCGTCAGCGCCTTCACGCTGTCCAGGCTCTCCTCCTCCCAGGTGGGTTCCTCTTCACCCAGCTCCTTGAACTTCAGGTGGCCGAAGGGCATGGTGGCACCCGCCGGAGCCCCCCGACACCCTTGGGTGACCTCTCCCCCCTGAAAGCCCCTGTGCAAACGGAGCCTCTGCCCCACTGCACCCGCAAGGCAAGGAGCACCCTGGCCACAGACAGACAGACAGACACCCACTCCCCGCAGAGTCCCAGCTATTTATTCACCCCCAGAACAATAAAGGTTGGGGACGCCGGAGACAGCTCTAACGGGCAGGAACTCTCCTTATCCAGCGGAGCGCGAAGGGGGGGTTTTTTGGTTTTGTTCGGTGCCGGGTTTGGTGTTGGGTTTTTTTTTCCCTTTTCTTTTCTTTTTTAGCATTATTGTCTCCAGCTGGGAGGAGGCTCCCTGTTCCCCGGGAGGAAGCCTCGACCGGGACGTCCTGGCGAGGAGGAGCGGGGATGATTTATCCCCGGCCGCCGCCGCCCTCCCGCACCCGGCCGGGGCCGGGGCGGGGGGGGCCAAAAAAAGCCCAAGGAAGGAAAAAGAACCAGCGGGGCGGGGGGGGGGGACCGGGGCGAGGAGCTGGGGGGCAGCCGGGGACCCGCATCCCGGCCGGGCCGTTAAGGTGGAGCCGGGGCAGGACCCGGCCGCAGTCCCCCCCCCCGCCCCCGGCACTGCGGGTTACGGGTCTCGCCCGCGCCCCACAGGCACCACCAGCCCCGGGGACCCCCCTCGCCCCGTCCCCTCCAACCCCCGCCCCCCCAACCCCCGGTGTCGTCCCCAGAGACCCTGCGTGCAGCGCCCGCGTCCCCTCGCGTGTCCCCTCCCCCGGGCCCCTGCGTGTCCCCTCGCTCTCGCACCCCACGCCGTGCCCCCCCCCCCCCCCTCCCCGGGACCCCCTCCCTCTCCTCCCACCCCGGGCAGCAGCGCGCCCCGTCCCGGCGGCCCCGTCCCCCCGCTGCCCGCCGGCGGAGCCGCCCCGGGACCGGGCCACCTTAAACCCGACGGCTGCCCGGCACCCTGTCCCCCCCGCACCCCCAGCCCCGCCGCACCCCGCGATCCCGGCTTCCACGTTGAGGTCCCCTGGTTATGCCCCAGCGGTTCCCTGTTTGTACTCTGAGGTCCCCCGCTTGCACCCCGCAGGCTCCCGCTTGCACCCCGAGATCTTTGTGTGCACCCCAAGGTCCCCTGCTTGCACCCCAAGATCCCTGCTTGCACCCTGACGTCCCCTGTTATGCCCACGGTCGGTGTTTGCATCTGAGGTCCCCCCCTTGCACCCCACAGTCCCCTGCTTGCACCCCACAGTGTCCTGCTTGCACCCCAAGACCCCCGCTTGCACCCTGAGGTCCCTGCCGGCCGCTGAGCCTCAGCAGGTAAGCACAGGGGTGGCTGGGGCAAGCAGCGCTGCCAGCCTCTCACCCTCCTCCTCCTCACCGAGGGCACTTGGCAGCACCTTCTGCTCCATCCCTGGGTCGGGGGGTGGCTGTGGGTGCAGGCAGAGCCCATGGGAACCGGGGTCAGGCTGGTGCTGGGGGGTCTGGCAGTGGCTGACGCAGCACCCCAGCACGACAGGCCCCACCGCAGGCAGGAAAGGACCCAGAGCTGCTCCCTGCAAGGCAGCAGTTGCGTTTTCACCAGCTGCCAAAAATCCCTTCACTCTGCAGCACAGCCAGCACCGTGCACGGGGTACCCGGCTCAGGGTCTGGGCACTGCCAGGGAGCCCAGGGCCAGCTCAGCCCCCTCTGCCCCATGCCTCAGTTTCCCCATCTGCAATGACAGCATTGCCGGGGGAGGAAATAAGTCACGCTGCCCTGCATTTTGCAGCGAGGAAGCTCCATATGCTATAGGTGACAATGTAAACACGAAGACGGGGGTGAGGCTAAAAAGGCCCAGCGTGACGCAGAGGGAAGAGGGGGTTTCCAGGCTGGGCCTGCTGCAAGATTTCCCCTTTCTCCCTCCAGCTCTGCAGCAGCCGCTGGCGGCAGGTCCCTGTGCCCGGCAGAGGAAGGCTAGAGCTGGGGCTCGGCGGCCGCCGGCACCGCCATGGAGTTCTCCGAGCTGATCAAGACGGCGACGGTGGAGAGTGTGCTGCTGTCGTGCGCGGGGCTGCCGGCAGTGAAGGGCACCCTGTGCATCACCAGCCACCACCTGCTCCTCTCCTCCTGCCCCGGGGGGGACGCCCAGCCCGGCACCGTGGAGCTCTGGCTGCTCATCCGCAACGTGGATGCTGTGGAGAAGAGGTGGGTCTCTCCCCACGGCTGGCCCCATGCTCCCTTCTAGCGATGTCACCCCTGCCTTAGCTGGAGGACATTCCCCGCTGCTCCCCTGGTGCCCATGGCAGAGCACAGCCACCCCATGGCGCTGCCCGCCGAGCCTCATCCCTCTCTTCCCCACCACCCACGCTGGGGATGCTTGCGGCACCGGGCGTTGACCTCCTCTTCTCCTCCATGCCTCAGAGTGCAGAATTTCAGCTGGTACCAGCCCCCCCGGACTAACGGCTCCCCACGAGACACCAGGTTTGGCTTTTAACACTCTCTCAGCTCTGCTAACCCACCCGGCAGCACCCGGCTTTGTGCTAACCACCGTGGCGCCCACCAGGCCCCGGGCAGGGCAGGGAGACGGTGGAAATCCCAGCTTCAGACAGGCGTGCCACCGGTGCGGGATGAGAGCCGGCAATTCGGCACCGGCACAGCCCTCCCACTTTGTCCTGCTCAACGCTCCTGGGGGGAGAGGGCAGCTCAGTGCCGTCGCGTGTCTGTCTGTCTGCCTGCACAGACCTACAGCCAACCCTCACCCTCCTTCTGCCTTCCCCAGGCTCGCTGGCTCCTCTGGCACCATCACCCTCCGGTGCAAAGACCTGAAGGTGCTGCAGCTGGAGATCCCGGGCATGGAGGAGTGTCTCAACATCGCCAGCTCCATCGAGGTGAGCTCCTGGGTGGCCGGAGAGCCTGGCCCAAGCCGCGCCGGGGTGCAAAGGGTGGGCAGGAGAAAGCGGCCGCTTGCGGTGTTTGCTCTCGGTCTGTCATTAACGTGGGTAAACACTCAGCTCCTGGCCTGTGTTGGCACAGGGTGCCCACGGGGCTGGTGGTGCCAGCACCTCCCTGCCCAGCTCTCGCCTGCAGCTGGGCCATGGCCAGGATCCGGGAACGGGGATGGGTTTTGCAGAGGCTGCCCTGGGGACGCGGTGGGGACGTTCCCAGCCATCTCCATCCTCCCCACCCGTGACCAGCTCCACCTTTGCTCCCGCTCCAGGCCCTCTCCTCGGTGGACTCCGTGATGATGATGTACCCGTTCTTCTACAGACCCCAGAGCCTGAAGCTTGAGGAAGGATGGCACCTTTTCCCTCTCGAGCAGTTCTTCCAAAAGATCGCCTCCCAGGTGAGCCTGGAGGGGAGACCCGGCTGGGCTGGGAAGCAGCTCCCCCCACCCATGCTGGGCTGCCCACCGGGGCTGATGCTGCCTGCTGGGGAGGCACCTGAGGCAGCCCCCCCACTCCACGTCTTCCCCAGACGAGCCAGTGGCGGCTGAGCGAGGTGAACCGGGATTTCACCACCTGCCCCACGTACCCTCCCGCCGTCATCGTGCCAGCAGCGGTGGACGATGACACCCTGCGGAAGGCTGCCCGTTTCCGGCAGGGTGGGCGATTCCCTGTCCTCAGTTATTACCACCCCAAGAACGGCACCGTGAGTCCTTCTCCCCATCCTGCCCCTCGTCCCCTCTCCTGCCACCGCCACCCCTTGGGCAAAGGCGGCTCGAAGCCCCCCATCCTGTGGGGTTCCCCTGGTGCCCCCAGCTCTCACTGCCCACCATCCCTCACCCCGTAGGTGATGCTCCGCAGCAGCCAGCCGCTGACAGGCCCCAACCGAAAGCGCTGCCGTGAGGATGAGATCCTGCTAGGGACAGTTCTGGATGAGGGGGAACGGGGCTTTATCATCGACACGCGGTCGGCCCAGGCGGCAAAGCAGGCTCGGATGACCGGGGGGGGCACAGAGCCCAAGTCCTCCTACCCACGGTGGAGGAGGCTGCACCGGCCCCTGGAGAGGTGAGGGGCTGTGCTGAGGCCTGGTGCTCTTGTGACATGGGTGATCATTCTGCTCTGCCAATGGCATGGGCACTCCAGCCCTCCAAAAAGAGACTTGCCAAGCCCCTGACACCACTTTCTTCCCCTCCCAGAGGCCGCCCGCTGCAGGAGAGCTTCATTAAGCTGGTGGAAGCCTGCAACGACCCCTCGCTCAACAGGCCGGGGTGACCGGCTGGAGAGCTGCCGCTGGCCCGGCCGGCCGCGGACGGTACGGGGGGGGGGGCTGCTGCCCCCACTTTCCCCCTTGCAATGCTCTCAGTGTGGCACAAACCTCGGGCGTCAGCCCGGGCTCGCTGGCACAGCCGGCATCGCCCCGACTGCCCGTGTTTGCCTGCAGGGAGGAGGCCAGCGTGCTGGTGCACGGAGCGGAGGGGACGGACACGACGCTGCTGGTGACGGCGCTGGCCCAGGTGATCCTGGACCCGTCCTGCCGCACGCTGGCGGGCTTCCAGGGGCTGCTGGAGCGGGAGTGGATTGAGGTGAGACCAGCGGTCCCGAGGGGGCTGAGGACCCAGCTGGGCGCCCCCACCTCCCCTTCACCCCTGTTATTCCCCTCTCGGGGGGCCCTGCAGGCTGGCCATCCCTTCCACCTCCGCTGCGCCCGCTCTGCCTACTCCCACGCCCGGCTGAAGCAGGAGGCGCCCCTTTTCCTCCTCTTCCTCGACTGCGTGTGGCAGCTGAGCCGCCAGTTCCCCTTCTCCCTGGAGTTCGGCGAGTGCCTCCTCCTCGCCCTCTTTGACAACGCCTACGCCTCCGACTACGGCACCTTCCTCTGCAACAACGAGAAGGAGAGGCGAGTGGGGAGGGAGGTGGGGGACACCACATTGCCATGGCCACCACCATGCCCTTGGGTCACATGTGGTCCCACGACCCCCGGCAGGGACTGAAACGCATCTTGACTCTCCCGTAGGTGCCTGTGTAAAGTGAAGGAGAGCACGCACTCCCTCTGGGCCTGCCTGAACCAGCCTGGGGAGAAGAAGAAGTACTTGAACCCTCTCTACTCGCTCAACACCCTGGTCATCTGGCCCTCTGTCGAGCCCCAGAGCATCCAGCTCTGGCAGGGTAAGCTGGGTCCAGTGCTCGCAAAACCCATCTTCAGCTCTGAGCTGACGGAAAGCTGCTCTGCTTTTCCCTCTCTCTTTCGGGCTATGGCACAGCTGTAATAACATGCAGCCCCTTCTCTCCTAGGTTTATTCTTCCGATGGATCCGTTCGTCCCAGCACCTGGATGAGGCCTGGGCAGAGATCCAGAAGTTAGTAGATGACAGTGACCCCCTGGTCAAGGAGAGCGCAGGGAACAGGCTGAGCCAGTCTCTCTCCGACCCTGCTGCCCAGACGGAGAATGAAAGATGAACAGCAGTACGGGCAATTCAGCCCCCACGGGCTGCCGGGCCGAGGTGATGCTGCAGCTTTTCCGGGGAAGCGCTGTGCGGGACACAGGCCCCACGGAGCCTGGAGGACAGCACTGGGAGGGGGGGGGACACAAAGACTCCCTTTCGCAGCCTCTGGACTGCACAGACTGAGCTTGTTTCAGTAAAGTGCTCGCTCTCTCTCGCAGCCCATGCCTGCTTTTCCGCTCTTACGTAGGGGCAGGACAGCCCCAGTCCCTCGCAAGCAGGGCTCCTTCTCACTTTCTTCCCCAGCAGGATTTCAGCAGCGCTCATACCTGGACCGCAGAAGGGCACGAGGCAGCGGGAGGTCGATGTGCCCAGCAGCATCGGCCTCTAGCAGCTCCTGCTGCTGCGTACCTGGCTCGCAGCCCCTGCCCAGCTGCCAGGCACAGCAAAAACTGAGCAGCAGAACACTCTAAACCTGCAACACCCTCTCCACAAAGGGCATGCGGGCTACAGTTTAAGTGTTGCATCAATCGCTCCGAGCTGGGAATCAGGCCGGGATATCTGCCCTTGACCCCAGTTCTGAGGAAGGAAAGAGATACAAACCACCCCTCCAGACAGACAGACGCAGGGCGAGAGGGCTGGAAGGATGAGGATTTGCAACACAAGCGTGCTAGTGCAGGAAATAACTGTTCCATGAGGAAAGTTGGCTCAGGGTCAGTCCAGCAAATAAACAAAGCACCAGGACTGGGCGCGTGCGTGTCATCTGGAAAACAATGACCGGCTGCTGCGCTTCCAGCCTGTTGACACTTCAGGGCCGAACCTGAACTGCAGCTCCTCCCCAGGAAAGAGTTAACCTGGGGCGGACAGAGGCCCCAGGAGGACCAGCACTGCTGTCTGCCCATGGGTGGGGAGCAATGCACTGCCAACAGAGCTGGGAAAGCAAAGTGCTTGGGTTAATTTTGTTCCAGAACGGAAAAAAACCCAACCATGGAGGTGCTTCTCCTTGTCTTTATAAAAGATTTTATTTATTTCCTGACGATTTTTTTTTTCTCCTGATGTATAAATATGCCCAGCAGGGCAGGAAGCTAGCATCCCCAGGGGCAGGCAGGCAGCCCAACTCCCTTCCTCGCCTTCACGACCTCCTGTGAAAGCCAGTCCTGCCCTGTTGAGCCAGCTGGGTTTGTAGCTCCCCACCTTCACCCAGCCCCCAAATTTGCTGCTAACTGCTTCCCGCTGCGTCCTGTGGAGCAGACTAACTTCAGGCCTTGCAAGAGTGCTGCGCAGGAGCCGATGGATTGGAAGAGGAAAGGGAAGAGGAGAGGAATTCCTCCTTTAAGCTTCAAATTCAAACTCAAAGTACTGGGGATCGAAGTAATGGATGCGAACGTAGCCATCCTCACCCCCGCTGCTGTAACTGTACCGGAGGAAAAACAAGATAAAGTCACCGAAGTTGTCAGCAGCTCACAGCGTCTAGGTTTATACCAGTATTGGAGTCTGTCCTCACAACCCCCTCTAAAAACTAAGAAAGGAGTTGCAGGACAGAAACGGTACCAGTGAGGCAGCCAAAAGATGCAATAGGGCTTAAGTGAACCCCCTGGACAGCCTGCGGGGAGGCAGCAGGGCTGGAAGAGGAGAATTAAGGAAGGTGCTGGCTCCATTCCCACTGCAGAGCTCCTGTGAGCCCAGCTACATCCTCACCAGAAGGTGGGCTAGGCTTGACTGGGGCATGCTGCAAGACCCGCAGAGAGCCTCACCTCTTCCCGTCGGGGTGAAAAGCAACACTGTTTATTGGACCGAAGTGACCCTTCACTCTGCCAAACTCTTCTTCAAAAGCCAAGTGGAAGAACCTGGGAGAAGGAAGATTTCAATTACCACAAGAAGTCAGGACCCTGGTTAGGGACACAATTGGGGTTTCCTCAAAAAAGCCCCGCAAGTTTAATGACTGGTCCAACATGGCCAGGAGCAAGATGCTCTGGGACAAGCACCCCTGGGCTGTCAGGGGTTCTCCAGGTGATAACTCAACCCTGCCAGAGGAAAAGGACCAACCTTGCCTCAAATTTGCCAATCCTGGTGGAGGTCGTGGTCACATCCATGGCCTCTTGCCCACCACCAAGCACAACCTGCAAAGGAGAGAAGCCACAACACTTCAGTGCTGCTCACACCACGCTCGGCAGCAGCCAGGAGAGGAGGGAGCCAAGCCTCGGTGAAGCCTCCTACTAACCCAGAAGATCCCACAAACTCATGAGCAGGACTGACTGCAGCCCCAGAGAAGTTCCTGCCTCTCAAACACACTTGTTTGAGGATCAAAGGACACAAAATCAGACCGCACTGAAGTGCCCCAGACCCATCCCACAGTCACGTTTTAAAAAACTGGACTGGCAACACTCTGCCTTCCATCTGCCTGGGACAAAGCAGGAGTCACAGTAAGACCGTTACAATGAGCAAACTCATTCTTACGTGATCAAAAATGGGGGAGAGTGCAGCAGAGTTCACCGGTCGCTCTGTCCGGAACGTCTTCAAATGCTCGAGTGTTGTGCAATCAAATAGCTAGGTGGCAAAAAAGAGAGAGTTATTCTGTGAGAGGGCTGGCAGCCCAATTAAGTCACACAAACCTGGCTGCTAGTCCTCTCCTGGGCAGATATTAGCTCATGGTCACCCAAATCCCCAAAACATTTCCTCAGAATCCCATAATACCGGCCTCAGGTAACTCTCACTGCCTCTGTCACCTTCTGGAGGTAGCAAACAGCAGCGTTAATTTTGGCAATGTTGCTTCCGATGCCTGGCTCTTAATTTAACATGGTGGTGCCTCCCCTTTCTCACTGAGCTTCCCCACTAAGCTTGGACTTTACACTTACATTCCTAAGGAGCCATAGCTCCAAGTAGAGGTCCTGCAAACAAATACCAACAGTCCACTGCATTTCGGACGGGAGGCCTCACCTTGGCTGTGTTGTCCTTGGAGGCAGTGATGAACATGGTCATGTCCCTGGAGGTCTGAATATCGTTGATTTGCTTGGTGTGCTCCTTGATGTTTGAAAGCTGCTCCCCTGACTGAAGGGTAAAGAAGGCAGTTTCAGCCTGCTGGTAAGTAAAGCGAGTGTACACCCGACTTCTCCATGAAAAACAATTTAGGACGTGTCACTGTCAGCAGCAGGGCAGACACTGGTACATCAGCCTTGCTCAGGGGAGATGCGTATATTAACTATCCTTCCACGAGGCTGCTGGTTTGAGCCAAAGAGCCCATATTCTGTCCCATGACCACAGCAGGAACACAGCGAATATCCTCCCCAGACACTGCTGCCCGAGGGAGATGCTGTTCCTTATCAGACTGACCTTGGCACTGAACTGGTTCAGCTCTCCACTCTCATGTCCTGCGATGATGAACTCTCCCAGAGGGCCCCACACAGCACTAGTGATTTTAGAATCACTGCAGGGGATTTTCATGTAAGGCTCGTTGTTCTCTGCAGGAAGGAAGGAGACAGACAGACACAGTGGCACCAGCTCTGGCGATCAACGCTTCCCCTTATTCCCCAGTGCAGGCACTGGCCCGGACTCCTCACCGATCTGGCTGGGGTCCCGGAGGTCAAAGAAGCTCACAAAACACTGATATCCCATCTGCTTGTCTGTGGAAAACATGATGATGTTTCCTCCAAAGTCGAAGCCACACGTCCTCACTGCTGAGCTGGTCTTCACCAGAGCGAGCTGCTTTCCTGAACACGAGCAGAAACCGTCAGTCACTTCACCGGATCTTTCACTGCGAGGTTAATGAAAACGAGCAGCTGAACGGCAGGGTCAGAGGGAGGATGAGAGCATTGGGTGTAGCTGACAAGCAGGTTCGGTGACCTGCAAGCACTAGGCACACGTTTTGACTACCTGGGCGGTAAAGTGAATAAATTCACTACTCACTAGAAATCAGGCACATACACAACCCCTCCCCTCCAGCAGCCTGAGTGAGGGTTCAGACTTCTTTCAGGGGGGCAATATATCACCACCACCTCCTCCAAGCTCAGCAGACTTCACAGCAGGACAGAGCTGTGGTTCGAACACAGCCACATGGGAAGAGCAGAGCCTTACCTGTTTCACAGTCCCAGAGCCGACAGCTGTTATCCGCAGAGCCAGTGAGCACGTGTCGTGTGTCCCCTAGGTCACTCGTTAGGGAATATCAGCACATTCTCAGCCCCAAAAAGCTACCACCTAAACTTCCAGAGCATATTTATATGCAAGATTAAAAAGCTGCATTACACAGAGACTGGACAAGTTCCATTCCAGGACGAGCAATACTCCAGTAGGGACAGACATGGAATCCAAGTGCTTCCATTACAAACCTCATAACATTTCTCTTGAAATATTAAAAGGTTCCAGCTCTTGCATTAAGACAACCTTTGTGCATTTTTGTCTCCACTACCTGCTGCCCACATTGGAGATGGAAGACCCTGTGCAACTTGGACACCTTCCCTGAGCTCCCAGGGCCACCACAGCAAAAGCAACAACGCTCAAATGAGAGCAGATGGGGCGTGCAGCACACATTATTCTAAACAACAGCCTGGGAAGAAAAATACCCCAAAGATGGAGTCAGAGAAGAGCTAGACGTACTGCATCACCCCCGTGCTCCTCTTCTAGAGGAAACAGTGCAGCGGTTGGGAGGAATCAGCACAAGGGAATCGCTATAAAGAAAATATATGGGACAGACAGACTGGCTTCCACGATCAAAGGATACAGTCTGCATCCACACACCAGACGGCTCCCGTGTGGCCATTGTAGGTGCCGAGCCTCTCTCCATTCACTGAGTACCAAACGTTGACAATCTAGAAGAAAACAACCAAGCACCCCTCTTACCTGACGGATTAATTAAGGGGACTGATGAAGAACCTGTCAATTATGGCGGTGGGGGGCGGGAGAGGGGGGAAAGCAGGGCCTGCCGCACTCACGGGATCCTTGGCCACGGTGAAAAGCAGGTCTCCCTCCCGGTTGTACTTGATCTGCGTGATGGAGCGCTCATGGCCCTGCAGCAGGATCGGCTTCTACAAGGGGGGAGACGCCATTTAAGCCTCAGGCGAGGCGCGGCCTTGGCCCCCGGGACGGCGTTCCCGCCCCCCACCCCCTCCGCGGCCCGGGAACGCCGTCCCGGGAGCCCTACACCGCCCACCCACCGGTCAACACCCCCGGCCCGACCCCAACCCCGACCCCGCTCTCACCATGCCGGCAGCGTTGAGACGAGGGAACCCCAGCGATCGCTTCCGGGTCAGAGTGGGCGGGACGGAAGTACGTCACCGTCGCTATGGCGCCCGTGGGTGAGCTTCCGGGTGTGGGGAGAAGGCAGCTCCCGGGCGGGAAAGGGTCTGTCCTGAGCGGGGAAGGGAGCCTCCCGTTGGGAAGGGAAATAGCTGGAGCTTTGTGGAGGGTCTTTCCTGAGGGGGGATGCAGCCACGGGCTCGGCTGGCTCCGGTGTTTTCCTCGAGGGAGTGCGGCCGCAGGTCGGGCCCTGTGAGGGCCCTTCCCTGAAGGGGGGGATGCGGCCGCAGGCCGGGCTCTGTGAGGGCCCTTCCCTGAAGGGGGGGATGCGGCCGCAGGCTGGGCTGACGTGCGGAAAACAGATTCCACAATCTGTAAGATTGTAAAGTAGGTATGTTTATTCAGCGCTGGGCAGCACGGGGGTTAGTCCCACCAAAGTCGTGCGCACCGCAATGCGGCAGCTTGCCCTGTTTATATGTAGCGAAGTGTTAAGTATACATGAAGTTTCCCAATACGCCTATACATAGGCATAACCTGTCCCCGCTTCGTATTAAAATTAGTTTCAAGAGGTCATTTCCATAAGTCCCTCCCGACTGCGTATGCCCAGCGATTTGAGTCGGTGGTCTTCAGGGGTCGTTCATCCACTCCTCTTCTTCACCTTGTCCTTTTGGTGAACTCCAGCTTCTACCCCCCTTATTCCACTGTCAGAACAACACAGCCGGTACCAACCGGCTCCCCATCCTTGGCTATCCTCATATCGACAAAGTGCTAGACGCTTTGCTCTCCTACAGGCCTTCCAAGGCCTGTAACAAAGATGGGCCATTTGCTACTCATCTCTCCTCTTCCACATTCCCTACAGTGTTAGTTTCTTATCTATAGTTTACTCCATATGATTAGTAAGTTAATCTAAAACACAATGCTAGCAATTTAAGATGGATCTACAGTTGGCTTCACAAAGGTCCTTTTGTTAACCCTTTAGCCTCCCTTGAGGGCCCTGTGAGGACCCTGCCCTGAAGGGGGATGTGGCGGCAGGCTGGGCTTGCTGCAGGGTTTTTCCCTGAGGGGAGATGCACCAGCAGGTGCAAGAGTGGGGCCCTTCACGATGGGAGACAGCGGTGAGCTGGGCTGGTGATGGCTGTTCCTTAATGAGGGATGGATGGCAGTGGGCCAGGCCAGGCCCTCAGCGGGGAGATGAGGACGGGCTGACCCGTTGCGGGCGGTAATGGCAGAGCGGGCTGGCGTTCCCCTGAGGCCATCAAGGCCACTGAGCCGAGGCTGTGCTGCAGGAGAAGCGGTGGCGTGTGTGCTGGTGGCTGTGCTGTGGGGCAGCACTGGGCCGTTCCTGCGGGCGGGCGCGGCGGGGCTGGAGGAGGTGCGACGCCAGGGCCGCCTGCAGCAGCTGCTGGCCGAGATCCACTTCCTGGGCCTCAAATACAAGGTGAGACCCCCTCCGGGCTCCGGGGCCAGGGAGATAACCGGGTGTCAAACTGCCTTTGGGGTCATTCCTACCTGTTTACTTCTGGACTCAATACTTTCACGTAAAACTGTTCAGTATCCCATCTATCATCAGAATTCTTTATCCTCAGTACTATTTCATTTAATTGCCTGTAGCACTGCTCTTCCCATGCAGAACTGAGACCACTTGCATAGGCAGCAGGTCATTAACCCTCATATTTTGCAGGAAATAAGCACGGTCTGCCTTCTGTAGATTGGGGAACTGGGAGGTTGAGCAGCACGTGACTGGCAGCGGAATCGCCAGCATGCCACACTTCCGCTGCCAAACAGGGCACAGGGCGAGTGGGTCTGAGCTCCTTCGCTGCCCACTTGCTGCGGGGTGCATGGAGGGGTTGCAAGCAGCAGCTGACAGGCTTGTGTTCTTCCTGCAGTACGTGGTGCCATTCCTGCTCAATCAAGGTGGATCTCTCCTCTTCTACCTCACCTTGGCATCCACAGGTTAGTGCTTGTTGTGGAGTGGCTTGATTGGGATTTCGGGAGGATTGGTGCCATTGATTATTCTAGTGACTCAGCTAAACATCAAGCAGCTGGCTTGTAATAATCACCAATAAAACAACTGTCATTATTTGTACAAGATTATCCATTTTAAGCTGTTTGCATTAAAACTGTTCAATTTCAGATCTGTCCCTCGCAGTACCACTCTGTAATTCCTTGGCTTTGATAGCCACGCTGGTGACTGGGAAGATTCTGGGAGAGGACATTGGTGGCAAAAGTAAGTTACATGTAAAACATTTCCTCACGTTGTCTCCTCCATCTGTTTGCTGACTTAATAGCATGGGCCACCCTCTGGTCTCCTGAAAAACAGCAAATACCCGTGCTAGTTTAGCAGTAGCTCTTGCTACAGAAGCTGAAAAGGAAGTGAAATGGACTTGTAAGTGGGCAGGGCTAGTAAATTTGAAGATAGAACTGGCTCTACCTAAGGTAACAGAGTTTACAGGCCTGAGCCTTTACCTAACTAGATATTTAACCGTAAGAGAAGCGCTAAATAATATGCCCACCGTGGAATAGGAGTGCCCCATAAGCGCCCAAATGTCAACACCCGTCCTTCTTTCCTTCCCTTACGTCCTACAGTAACATTGCTCAGAAAGTCAGAAAATGGCAGGAAACTTGAAAGCTTAAAAACACCGGGACCTGGCATAATAGCTGTAGGAATACACTAAAGTTGGTTTTTTTGTTGTTTAAGCCTGGTTCTCACTAGCCTGCCATACAGCATCAACAACGTTTTCTTAGAAACATGCTTTGCCTGATGTACACAGGCAGTCCAAACGTCCAGACCCCGTCAGAACTGGCCTGGTCCAGGCTGTATCTTGCCAGATGTTTATGCTGTCCTATTTACCATGACATCTTGAGCATCGTGTATGTAGCAATGAGAAGATCTGACTAGTGTTGAACTGTGTATATTCCCAATATATTCTTCTTTATTTCTGGAGGGGCTGCGGCAGGAATGCTGCTCACTGTCCTAGGAGTCACACTCTGCGTAGCTGGTTCGTGAACGAGATGCGGTGAGAAGCAGAGGAAGAGGACCTGTTCAAAGGTAACCCCCGTACCTGAAGGGGGGGCTCAGCAGCAGACTGTTTGGCTCAGTTGGACCTAGGAAGCTGTATTTTGACACATGGATGTCAAAACCTGTGAAAACATGGACTGTGTTCCCTGAGCGCCAGGGTAGAACAAGGCATGTTGCAAGGACATCCTATTTAATGTCTTGAGTTAAGGGAATTTTTTTGTCTGTGCCTGTTTCAAGGCAAGGTTGATTGAATTGTCTTGTTCAGCGCTGGAGGGATAATAAATGGTAAATAAATCATTCAACGGGAGCTTCTGGAACCAACTATTTTTTCTGTAGAAGAAATCTATTTAGGAACTCTCCCTATCTGAGGTTACCATACGGCTTTTCTCCACTGGAGCCCTGTAGAGTGCCACTCATCTGTAAAACAACAGCGCAGTTTGTTCCCAGGGAAGGAAGCGTGTTTTGCCCTTTCAGTGAAATCATCAGTCCAAAATACCAGGTAGATCACAGAAGAAGAAAGAAACCAACAAACCAAATAACTTTGTTACCCTTGTAATTAATCAGGAACACCAGGGAGGGAAATACAGAAAGCCTTGCACAGAGGGGGTTCATACAAGAGCTGTTTATTACCATGATTTTTCCTAAATCAGGCAGACGCTCCTAAGACAATTTAACAGAAACAAGATGTATAGATGCTTGGCAATTAATTTGATTGCTGCAAACATTATCCAGGCATTCCAAGTGAGAGGGCAAATGATGCAATGAAATCTCTTTATAAGAAGTATCTGACAGAACACACTTCGTGGCAGGCCTTTTGTTGTAGAGGCGTGTATTTGGTAATTCTTCCTTCCCAAGTTCAGACACAAACCAGTTTAATTAGAGTGCAGAAAAGCAGCCATCTCCTCTGCCACATCGTCATACCACCGAGACGAGGAAAGGGGGAAGATCTTCATTATTTAACGACATCGTGCATCTGATTCATCATTCGCTGGTACTCTGCTTCTCCAGCTCAGATGATGAGGGTGCTAGAATTTACAAGAGTTTGTTAATTCATCAAAAAGCTTGGCCAGTCCGTGGTGGTACAGAGATCTAGGATTCACATTATCTGCAGCTGCACAGACAGCCGCGTACCTAACTGTCCCTCTCCCATCCTGCTCCCTTTGTGAACTCTTCAGAGCTCTTTGCTGCCAAGGACAACATCCTTTGGTGCTTTTCATCCGCAGAGTCACTGGCATCCCTTTTCCTTGCCACAGCCTTTTGTGATTTCTCTGCAGTCTGTGCATTTTTGCAGTGAGAAAGAAATACAGTTGTTAATGTAGCACTTCGCTATTTCAGAAAGATTCTGGGACTAAATTCCTGGATTCTGTTTCCAGTCTTACCACGGCTTTGGTACGCAAGCTTGGGTTGCTACATTAAATTCAAAGGTAGTTTATTTAATGCCGAATGATGCTCTCCTGCTGCAGAGGGGAGCTGTGGCACTCAGATCATGACAACTATATAGCAGTGTGATCTGTGGGGGCGGATAGGCCCATGGAAAGCAGCGGCATCAGAGTGCCCACCCCACTGGGGAATGCCTATCCAGCCTCAAAAGCTAACGCAGAGCATCAGGCTCCCCCCTGAGCCAAGAAGTCAGGAACCATAAGCTAATTCTTTACTAGGGCTTTTTCTAATTTAAGTTCAAAGGAGTTGTTTTCCTTTGAAGTTCTAATTAATCCAGAGAGACTACCTAGGCAGAACTGTGAATCACCTACAATATAATGCATGTCATCCCATTACATCAACTCTACCTGTCCTTATGAAAAGTTTAAAACATGAATACGCCACAAACAAGAAGCATCTTGCAGATGTTTTTCACACAGTATTTTGTTATGAAAAGAACTACTTTTTTTACCTTTTAAAAAAAGGGTTTAAACTTGTTACTATCTAATAAATGTGTTCCGTCATTTTATGAACTACATGTTCATTCCGTGCCAGCTACTAAGCTTCACCTGGCGACAGACAAGTTTGGCTTAACAAGTTGTGTTTGGGGGTACTGAATTTTAGTGTAAGAAATCTGAACACATCCAGGAAGGATCTTACACATTTCATGGAACCATTAAGTGGAATAAACACCTTACTGTGGTGTGTCGTTTGGGCTTCTGGTGTAAACTCTCCTGCAACTCTCTGGAACAGGAGTAAGGGTAGTAGTAGTACACACACAAAAAACCACCCAGGAAAGCCTTTGCTATCCTTACTGCAGTGGGAGGCTGTAACTCTCACATTCCAGAAGGGAAACGTTCGTTACCCAGATGACAATCCCTCAGTTTTCTAAAAATGCAAAGCCCTGCATTTACTCGCTGTCCTCTGCTTTCTGAAGTTCCCCCTGGTGGTTACTTTCATCTTTACACATTGTAGAGAAGCGCCGTGCTTCGTAAACGTAACGAATAGGACTTAAAGCTAGTGAGAAAACTGAAAGACTTCCCCAAAGAATTGCTATAAACTATTGATTGGCGTGCTCTCACAGGCTGGCTCTGAAGGGCTAGCTCTTGGAGTTGGCCTCCCTGCTGTGCAAAACCTGCAGCACCAACAGAGCCCAGCAGGACCATGAGTACTTCCCTGTAGCAGTGAGACTCCCAGCAGGGCAGAAAATAATTTCTCAGACCTGATCAATGGGTACGTCCGCTGTTGTGCATTCATCCTCTTTTACTTCCCGGGCACCTCGCATCTCCTTCCTGGGATCTCTTATTTTATAGACACTTTCTTCTGTGAGGAGAAGAAAAGAAAAAAGCTGTTCAATGGGTATGGCAGGCAGCCATGGCCCGGTCTCGCTGAGGCTACGGAAAGGTCCTCGTATGGGCCCAGATGGGGAGAGGAAAGAAGCAGAAATGCAAAAGTTACTGGATGCATTGTGCTTTATTTCAGGGCATCTGCAGGTATTTTGTCCTTTAGCATCAAAGAAAAGCCAGTCTTCCTCTACACTTACAGCAGTACCTTTACCTTGATCAAGCCAGTGCTGCACATTCCTGTTGCTCCTTCTGTTTTGTCCTGCACGGACAGGTGTAGCATGGAAAATGGACTCTTCCTCTCTGAGGCGAGATTTCCTGGCTTGCCTTTGCAGTTGTGGAAAAGCAGCTGGGACCTTGTCTTTCTCTGCAGCTCCCATGGCCTGCACCCTGTGACTGTCCAGCTGAAAGTATTCATCACACACTTCTGACAGGCCTCCTTGATACAGGAGTTTATAAAACAAGAGAAGTTTTGAAGGCAATCCCCTAAACACTGCAACCTTCCCCTGTGACCCTTGGTCCTGACTGGTACAAAGCTGTAACACCGCATTCTTTGACCAGGGTTTCAAGTTGATACTACAAGCGAAACAGATACAGGGAACACATAAAATACTTTGTAGAGTCACTACTACCTGTTGAGGTGGTTCAGCAAGAGCAGAGTCACCAGCTCTGGCCTGGGAGGTGGCACAGAGTTCACCAAACTGAAAACAAACAAAAAAAAAAAAAAAAGGAAAAAGAAATTATAAAAGAAAATAGCACAGATGCACATTTCAATGGACAATCCAGCACAGCCCTAGTATCTGTAATCTCTGTTGGGCATTTTACCCACACAGTGAGGAGGAAAGATATCCTAGCTCCAGGATGAATTCTCCCTGCCCATCAAGCCAAAAAGGAGAAGAGGTAAGTGAAGCCACCTTAAGGAGTTTTTCTTCAGGCAGTGAGATTTAATTCAAGTGTGATCTGGCCACGTAGCTGTCCCTAGCTCCTCTCCTTTGGGAATAGTGCCAAGCAAGGATGCTGTAGCCATGGCAATTGGGAATGCATGTCTCTGTACATATCCACTGCTTATGTGCAGGGATCCCTGCACAAAAGCAACCGTGATCATAGCACAAACAGTCCCGCGCCAGCTGAGCGACCTACCCTTCTGCGGTATTTTTTGCCCCTGCTATTTGGGTGGTTCCTGTAACAAAGAAACAGATTCTCAGCGTCAGGCAGAAGTCAGCTGTAGGAGGACACGATCTTGCCTTTTCCTGTCAGAGAGGACCCCTGGAAGAGTTTTTTTTCTCTCAGTGCAGGTATAGCACACTCCCCAGCAGCACACATTCCTGTTCTATCATGCTGCCCACTACAGGCCTCTCAAATTCAATGCCCAGCCCAGTGGGCAGGGGCTCCTCAGTGCCTGATGAACACTTAACTGAGAAACAACCAAACCACTCGCTTTCTCTGGCGCTGAACTCTGGATTTCAGGGGCTAACGCTTGCCCTGAAAGCTTTGAAAACACATTCTTTCTTCCTCAACTTCCAATGCATGAAGCAAAACTCAAGCCTCGAAGCCAACAGCACTGAACAGGAGGGCTACAAAAAGGGTGGCTTTCGCTGAAGACCGCCATGGAGAGGATTCTTTACACCCCAAAGCCACAGTCTACGTACCGCAGCGTCTTGTACGCAGAGTTCTGGGGCACCAGCAGCTCGAAGTAAGGAAGTTTTTTGTACTCCTCATTTCCCACTGCCACATAGTAATGGCCATTCACCAGCTCCTCCCCACCAGACACCTGGGTTCCATCCAGCCTGCAGAGCCTCGGGGAAGAGACGGCAAAGGCTTTAGAGCTGTCACAAGACTGTGAACAACCCCTCAGTGTGGAAGCAAACATGTGCAAAGTGGTAAACGGGACTGAGACAAGTCAGAGAGGATCAACCCCTCTGGGCATTACTCCAAGGAGGTATGCTGAAATATTACACCCATTGATCAGTGAGATGCAGTAGATTGCAGCTTTCTCCTTGGGTGTCAGTAAATAGACGTATGAGGAGAAGGCAGGCTGTATTTGTTGGATAAAAGCCCCTCTTCTCTAGACACAAACCCCTTTTTATGCTGTGCTTTACTGTTTGCTTGTTGCTTTTTCACCCGACCACCAGCAACATCACCTCTCCTAAGAAAGCACCCAGGACATTGGGGTTATCTCTGATTAAAGATGGGAAAGCCTGAAAAGCAAATCAGTTTGCAAAAGCACGCTGAAGCGGCTGTCTGAACTCCCCATCCTCTGTGCTAATCAGAGCTGCTTATGTTCTGCACGTAAGGAAAGGGGAGCCAGCAGTGCCTTGTCTGGATACCCACTTGTTAACAGCTCCGCTGTGCAGGTCGGCTTTCTCTGTCAGCGTGGCCAGCAGTGCGTCCCACTGCAGTGGGGTGCTCTTGGAGAGTGGCAGCGGGAAAGGTGGGCTCAGCAAATCCCCATTCCGGAAAACACTGCAATAGAAACAACCCAGAGCATGCAATGAGCCAGTATTCCTGCAGCTGTGGAAGGTGGGGACAAGCAGCCAGCCACTGGTGTCTGGACAATATTTACAACAAATACTTCTGGTAGAAGCTGGGAATTGTCCCTGTGGAGCAGCACTCCCAGGATCTCAGGGAGAAATTCCCTCCTCCAGCCTCCAAAAACATTCCCAGAGACCCTCCAAGGAGAAAACACCGAGGCACTTACTGTATCACGCAGGGCGGGTGGGTGTGCTTCTGCCATCGCACCAAGACGTTCGACTTCCAGGGAGCTACAGTGTGGAACTAGAGACCAAGTTCAGTGCACAGGAACAGTGACAGCCCTGGCACTGAGCTTCCCAGGGCTGTTCCCTTTCCTCCATCAGGAGCCCAGGGACGCTGCCTGCCCTGCCCTCACACTCGCTGCTGCTAGGTGGGGTTTGTTGTCAGCAACACCAAGGCTGGAGCGGCTCTTCACGTAGCTGAGCGCATTCCAGAATTGCCAGCGAACCTCTGAGCACAAATTCTTCCCCTGCACCGTTAAGGGGGATGGAAGGTACACAGTAGCAGCCCCTGTGCTTGTCTTGCGTGTCCTACCAATTCCTGTGGCACTTTTCCCTGATCTCCACTGGGCACCTCGCAGCCTTAAGTCTCAACTTCAGTTTCATCAGCACCAGCCCTAATGTCTCTCACACCCCCATGCTCATTCTGTGCTTCCTGCCTGCCCCCACTCAGCACAGGGACTCACCTGCAGACCATCACCATTCCTTGCCCCACGGAGCTCCTTCCTTCCACGATTTAAATAGCTGTGAGAACAAGATGACAACGTTGCCATGTACCAACGGGGTGACTGACCAAAGAGCAGCAAGAAAATGACCGACTGCTCTGCCTTGGAGCATCGCCACCAGATGTGTGGGTCGCTTATTTGGGTCACTTCTGAAATGATTCTCCAGGTTGCTCACCTGGAACTCCCAGAACTTCAGCCTAAATTAAAGTCTGCTACACCTAAGAAATTCCCAGCCGAATAGAGACCACTTCAGATCCCCGTGCTAAAGACACCCAGAGCATTTTATTCCTTTGTGTTGATCACTGATGGAGGCTCCAAGGGCTGAGCGGTGGTAGCACAGCCTGGACCACCTCCCCAGCAAAATGCAATACACACCCAGGGAGCCAAATTCACCTCGCACACACACATCCCCTCCAAGATGCCATGAACATCTTTAGCCCTTTGCAATTCAGAATGAACAAAACCAGCCCTAACTGGAGAATTAGAAAACAAAAAACCCTCTGTCAAACCAAAGCAAAAGTATTTGTCAGCGGAGACAGCGTGACTGCCAGCTGTGCCAAGGGAGCAGGCAGCAGAACCTCCCACACGCCACAAAACAAGGTGCACGAGAGGCAGAGCAGCACCCGTCACAACACCCTGCCAGAGGACGCCTGCCTCCCCCAATGTGTTTTCTTCTGAGAGGCAAACGACCTTATCGGGAATACCTGCATTTTCCAAGTGATCTGGAATGTGTCCAGTAGTTTCCATCAGGAAAATAAACTAATGAGTCCCTGGTTTTCATTGGGTTTGTACCCCTCTTACCTCTTTTTTTCCCCATTCACACCCTAATACGTTCCCCACAGAGGTGATCTAAAGCTGCTTACCAAACCTAGAGACCAAAGCTCTGTCTACTCACTCAAGCCTTTTGAACTTTTCGAAGCCTGCAGCCACATACTGGCACCCATCCTGCAGTTCCTCCAGCTCAGCGACGCGGTGGCCATGCCTGGGTGTGTAGAGGTTCCTCACAGCCAACGGTGCGTGAATGCTCTTGGTCACCTCATTCAGAAATGCCTCAAAGGTCAGGAACCGCCGCTGGTTCACCACAACCTTCCTCCCGGGGAAGAAGGGGTCACCGTTGCGATACACCACCACGTTCTTGGCCGGAGGTGCCAGAGCTAAGCCATGGAAGCTCATCCCTGTGGGTCAAGCAAGCCCTGCTGACCACAGAGGTGAACAGACCAATGTGGGGGGCGGAGGAGAGCCCTGGCCAGCCTCCTGCTGAGCCCAAACCCTTCTGACCAACTGCTCCCTTGCTCTGCAGTCCCTTCCCAGCGCAGCCTGGCCTGACTGGCTGTCTCCATGGATGCGAGCCCAGCAGGAGGAAGTTGTTGGCCTGTCTGGAGGCCACATCAAACCTGCAGAGCACCTTTCTGTTTGAGAACCAGGAACCACACGGCTGTTTAACCCTCAGACACCAAGTACTGTGAGCTCCCTCACCAGCCACCGTGGCCACCAGGCTCAGATTAACAAGCTTGGAGGTACACTAATTACCAGTATCTTTACGGCAGCAGTTCACATCTCATCCAGACCGGCGCTACCCAGAAGCTGTGGCCCCTGTGCCATCACTTGCTACCTGCAGAAGCACAATGGGTTTCTGTCCCCTGAAACATCCCCATCCCAGCGGACACACCACCCATTGCATGGAACAGGTTGCCACAGGTCGAAGCTGGCTATGGACTCACTTGGCTCTGCCCAGGAGAGGAAGGCAAACCAGACAGGAATAGAAAGATTCAGAGACAAACTTCAGGAAAGCTTTTTATTCGCAAACAAGTCAGCATCATCAGGAACAGAAAGACACATCTGCCATATGGCGAGAGTGACCGTTCAGTCAGCAGGAACGCAGAGTGTTTGCAGAGACGACTCACGTTCACACTAGGGAACCACAGCACCATGTGGAAAGTCTGTTTCTGAGGGACCTCAAATGCCCCTGAACTAGAGCAAAGTACAGACAAAGCGCCCAACCCCATAAGTCCTTACTTGCTCCCTCAAGCACCAGTCAGGGGACTCTGCCACACAGAGAGAAGCTACCACGGTCAGAGATCTGCAAGTCAGGAACCAAGCCTCATCTCCTGAAGGTCAGGTTTGATGTGCCATCGCTTCCCACCAACTGCACAGGAAAGTTAGGAAACTCTCCTTAATCCTTCAACGAGGTATTCCCCAAAGCCTACCATGAGCGCCTGGAGATTGCAGATACTGCAGAGCTGTGACGGGCAGAGCCAGCCCAAACGCACAACCTGGACACCAATAGGATCACACACAGTTCAGCAGAGAAGAGCTTTTTCCTGGAAGTTCAAAGCACCTGCTGCCTTCAGGCATTTTAGTTCCACCACAAGCAATCAGCTAGTCAGAAAGTGCCTTCTGTAAGCAACAGTCTTCCCAGCCTCAATTTTTCTGTAGGACCGTCCAGCTCAGCCAACAGAAATAGGGTTCTTGTGGAAGGAGGCCTCACTGGGACTCCCTCCAGGACACACAACCACCTCCCTGGCTTCACAGTGATGTTTAATCCCTGCTTTGACCAAATACTCACATTTAAAAGAAACAAAAGGCTTTCTTGCCACATTCATCTGAAGTGGAAAATGTCAACCCACAGAGCTGGAGTTCCCCTAAGCTGCTGCTGTCCATGAGGTCACGTCATGACTGTGGTGCTGCAGCTCCACTGCTTCTCCACACCAATGCAAGTGCCCCATGTGCTCGGGAATGCCCTCCTACGAGTCAGGAGTCCCCAGCTTCTGTTTCAGCATCAAGTACTGCAAGAGAAAGAAAACCAAGCATTCAACGATTAAACCCCAGAGACCTACAAGTAGGAAAGCACCCGCCCTTGCAGATTAGCCAGCAAAATCATTGCATTTGGCCAGAAGATGCAGGAGCCTCACACTTCAAGCAAAGCCAAGAGCAGCTCGCTAAGGTAGCCGGTGCCTAGGCACGTACCGCTGCGTACAGACAGGACAGGTACCAGAGCAGCAACGTCCCCGTAGCAGGCCAGGAGTAAAGCTTGTAACCAGATCTAAACTGTTTTCCTTCATCATTCCTTTTTTATTTTTCCCCAGAGAAGGGGGGAATAAAAAAGGGCACTGCCATCATACAATCCAATCCTTGGGTAACTGAACCATCACTGTTCAGGCAGCAGCGCTTCGGCTGCAGACAGGCGCTGGTCTGACCCGCTGTTTTTGGAGAGGCAGGGTCAGGCCCTTACGTTTTTACGGCTGACGATAGCTTGTTGCAACCACATCAACTCCATGATCAAGTGATTTCTGTAGGACTGGAGACCAGACCGAGTTCGAGGAAGCTCCTTTATGTCCTCAAGTGGCATTTCTGCAAAGAAACAGAAGAACAACCTATTATCAGAACAAAGATTCAGATGGCACCCACTGTCTCTCCTGCACCAAGTTGTTCTAAATTCTCCAGGATATTCTCAAGGTTTTGATTCTCTGAGGACCTGCTGTGCCCCCGACACTCGACACCAGGTCACTCCGAGCCCCAGGCCGTGCTGTGCGCCAGCTCCCGCCTCTTACCCAGGTGGGCTTCAAGGGACTCCGCCTCCAGGAAAGCGCTGTCCCACACAGAGGATACGCTGCTGTCGTTCTGCCCCTCCGCACTCTCTGCTGGGGCACCACACCCCTTTTCAGTGCATTCACCGGCACCAGCGCCGAGATGTGGGGGGCTCGCTACATCACCTTCACCCACAGAGCTCAGCTCGTTCTCGCTTTGCAGCTGGGCTGTAGGTTCCGCGCTGCTGCAGCCCTGATCCCGTTCTGGTTCAGAGGTATCCAGCTCCTCCAGGGGTTTTTCTACACTGGCCTCGTCACTCGGTACAGCCTCCTGCAGAGCTGAATGCTTCCTTTGCCTTGGCTTCTAAAGGGGGAAACGTGTCACAAGATTAAACAAATGTAAAAGAAAATATAAAGATCTGAAAGGTGGCTCTGCAGTGGGCCAGAGGCTCTGTCCCGGACAGAGATCTGCCATCAGCAGCACTCCTGGCATGACACCGATGTGCTCTGGTTTGAACCATCGTGAACTTTTTAAGGGGATCTTCCTCCAGAAGTGGCAAAAACATCAGAGAGTGGCGCTCGGCTGCTGCGGGAGCGGGTCCCACTGTTCAGTGTGACTGAGTGAGGCGGATGCCTGGGGGCAAGACCCGCAGGAGTCTCACAAGGGCATCTGACTTGAGGCCGAGCTTCACCCGGAGGAAGAAATCAGTCGGGGACTCAGGGGCACGAGTCAGGGAGAGTCCTACACACCTCGGCTAAGTAATTACCGTTTTTAATTTGGTAAAATTAGAGGTTCCTGGGACTACACTGCCAAAGTATCATCTGCCCGGTCCACCAGGCCACGCGGCCAGCTGTGTCCCCGTGCCCTCCCCCTCAGACGCCCGTCCTGACGCACCGACCTCGGGGATGAACACGGGCCGGGGCAGGAGCCGTCCCCTCCACTCCAGCTGGCTCAGGTCTCCTTCGATCTCCAGCACCACTGCCTCATACTCTGCCCGCAGGCTCCGAAAGCGCTTCCGCAGCAGGTAACCCCTGACACAGGCCTGGGGACAGGGGCGGGGGTGCTGCTGCAGCCAGGGAGAGCCCCCCCGCCCCCCAGGACCCCCCCCCCCGCTTCACATACAAGGAGCACACCGTCCCACGTCTGGATCCAAGGTGGCTTTTAATGAGGCACGGACCCCACCACCCCAATCTGCCCCTCTCGGGGTCTTCCCCCCCCGGAGCCCCCCCAGCCATGTTCCCCCCCCCCCCCCCGGAGCCCCCCCCAGCCATGTTCCCCCACGGGTGTCTCCCCCCTCCATGGAGCCCCCCCAAGTCGGGCCCCACCGCGTCCCCCGCCCATTCGGGGCCCCCCAAGACCCCCGTCCCGGCCGGGCCCCCACCTGCAGGCGGGTCACGGCGCGGAGCACCCCCCCCGCCTGCGACCCCGCGCCGCGGCCAGGCCCCGCACCGGGCGCGCCCCAAGCCCCGCCCCCGCGCCGCCACCACCCGTCCCGGCGGGTCCCACCAAAATGGCGGCGGGACGACGACACACCGGGGGTTGGTCCCACAGGGCCCCTCCGGCCCCGCTGTCCCCGCGTTGCGTGACCGGCCTCCCGGGGTCCGGGTGGGGGGGGTCGGGGCTTCCGCCGGGCAGCTTCTGTCTGAGCGCGGGTCAAGGGAAAGCACCACGGGGACGCACTGTCCCCCCGCCATCCCTGCCACCGCCGCCACCATCCCTGCCACCACCGCCACCACCATGGCCACCGCTGCCATCACTGCCATCCCTGCCACCGCCGCCACCATCCCTGCCATCCCTGCCACCACCACGGCCACCGCTGCCATCACTGCCATCCCTGCCACTGCCACCATCCCTGCCATCATCCCTGCCACCACCACCATCCCTGCCACTGCTGCCACCACCATGGCCACCACTGCCATCACTGCCATCCCTGCCACTGCCACCATCCCTGCCACCGCCGCCACCATCCCTGCCATCATCCCTGCCACCCCCGCCACCACCATGGCTACTGCCACCATCCCTGCCATCCCTGCCACCATCCCTGCCACCCCCACCACCACCATGGCCACCGCTGCCATCACTGCCATGCCTGCCACTGCCACCACCCCTGCCACCATGGCCACCACTGCATTGCCATCAAGGCCACCCGCCACTGCCCCTGCCCCAAGCCTGGCCCAGGATACATGGAGCTGCTGAGCTCCTCCAGCTGCGGGAGGCAAAGGCAGAGGCTGAGGCAGCGGCGGGGATCCCGGGCCCGGCAGGGATCCCGGCCACGGCCGCGGGGCCGGCACTCACGTGCGCCAGCAGCTGGTCCAGGTTCCTGTCGGCCGCCGCCTTCTTCTGCTCCTCGGGGAGCTGCTCCACGCAGCCGTCGAGGCCGAAGTGGAGCCGCGCCAGCTTCTCCTGCATCTCCCGCACGTGCTCCAGCTGCTGGAGGGAGCACTCCTTCCCTGCGGCCCGGGCGTCAGCGCCCGCCGCCCCCGGGTCCCCCCGGGCTCCCCCCCCCCCGGCCCCTCACCGAACGCCTGCAGCTTTCCCGAGTGGAAGTCGCTGAGGAGGCCGAGCAGCCCCCCCTCCATCTCTGGGTGAGGAAGCTGTGCGCAGCGGGGCCCCCCGCGCCGCCCCCGCGCTGCCCGCCCGCTCCTTGCTCGCCCTGCACGGGGAAGGGAGAGGCTGGCGTCGCCCGGACCCCGCACCGGAGGGGCCGCGGGGCCACCCCCGCGCCGGCACCGGGGCGCTGCCGGGGCGGGGCGGGCGGGCAGCGGCACGGACGCGGCCCGGGCCGCGGCGCCCGCGCGGGGATGGAGACGGCTCTTGGGGGGCCCTTCCCGGCGCGGGGCCTCTCGGGAGCGGGGTTCCCCCCGGGCCGGTGCCGCCGCTCCTGCCGCAGCCGGCGGGGGGGGGAAGGCAGAGCTCGGAGCCCCCTCCCCGGGCGGCGGCAGCCGGGCTCAGGCCGCGCTACCCCGGCGGCATCGGGGCGCGGAGCAAAGCCGGGGCCTGACCGGTGCCGCGGCGGGGGGGGACGGGACTGACCTGCGCCAGGCCCCGCTCCGGCCTGCCGCGCCGACCCGGCCGCAACCCCGGGCCCGCCGGACACCGCGGACACAGGCCCGGGGCCGGGATTTGCATTTAAAGGGAAAGGGAACTTCCTGCCGCCCGGCCCGGCCCCGGGGCCCCGGCGCTGCCCAGCACCGGCGTGCGGCATGGCCGGGCCCGGCAACGGCACCGGTGGGGCCGTCGGGGAGAGGCGGGGAGCCGGGGGGGGGGGTCCCACCCGCCCCCCGGGTGGGGGCCCCGGGGCGGCCCTACCCCGGCAGGGCCCCGGTACCCGGGCCCGATCGTGGCCCAAGGAATGAGAACGGCGGCAGCAGCGAGGTTGGGTGCGTTTCTGTTGGATATGAAGACGCAGACACAAAGCCCCCGCAGAGGCTCTCTGTGCCGCAACAGGGAAAAGAAGAAAAAAAATAAGGCTGGGGGGTGTTGGTGACTTTGTAAGAGGTGTTTTTTTTTTACTGAAAGAGCAGGAAGAGAAGTGCCGAGCCCGGCTGCAGCCCTCACTCAACCCGGCTGCTGGGGAGGGGATGCTCCCACCCGGCTGGAGCTACAGGTACTTGCTCAGGGGCTTCTGCTGGCTCCTTGGGGAGGCAAAGGTGTCCCTGCTCTGGAGGAAGCAACACTGACAATGAGGGGCTGGATGACAAAGCCACGCTCAGCTCCAGGGAGCATGTCCTGGTGGATGTTCACTCGGTGGATCCTGTCTCCGCAGCAGCCAGCCACACACGTTACCCCTGAACTCACTGAGGTCCCCGTGGAAGAAAGGGGGACGTGGAGGCAGGTCCTTGGTGAGGGCTCTGTACAACAGCAGAGAGAAGATGCGAGGGAGCAGCTGCAGTGCTGGAAGAGAAGCCAAAACCATTCCACTGAACGCATCCACTGCGAGGAAAGGCTCCGGCCAGCTCGCTTCAGCTTCAAGCAAAAGGATGGTGGTGCTGAAAATAAGGTCTGGCGTACAGAGGAGCTGCAGGGAGGAGGTTTCCAAGCAAGCAGAGGTCTCCCAAAAGAACAGTGAAAAGGAGGGAGTCTTGAGAAACTAAGGAGAAATGCCCCAAGCCCTGTGCCAGCAGGCCCCATGCCTGTCCTCAAACACCTCCCAAGTACAGCAGCACTTGGAGACGCTCTCCTGGGAAAGCAGAGGGGGAAAGGAGCCGTGGCGGGGGCTCTGGGAGCACCAGCATGGCCAGCCAGCAGGGCCTGCGGGGGTCTGGTGCAGAAGGGACCAGCCCACAGGTCCTTGTGCTGGTCCCCACCATTCAGCAGGTCGTGGCGCAGACGCAGGTTTTATCCTCCTGGAGCCCCAGCTCCATCAACGCCTCCGAGACCAAGGGATGGGCCAGGAAAGTCCTGACACGGGAAGAGAGGAGCTCGGGTGGAACCCCCCCAGCCCCTTGCACAACTGATCGCACGCACTTGTGCAAAACACGTGGGAATTAGACCTTTGGATTAACTGTTTAATACACTTGTGCACATGTGCGTATAGCAAAGAGGCAACTGTGAATCGTAAGGCTACTGAGACATCGGCAGGTTCCGGGAAGAGCAAAGGCCCCGCGGGAGGCCTGGGTGAACCGGGCACCCCCTGTTTCTCTGCTGCTTTTTGTCCCCGTTCAATACACAAAACCCACACAGCGGAGGGGAAACGACCTCTTGCGCCCTCGCTCTCGCACGGGGAGCTGCCAGCCAGGGCCTGAGGAAAACGAGAGCAAGTCCCGGAGCTCCCTCCTGCCCGAGGCACAGGAGGGAGGGAGAATCCAGCGCTGGGAAACGCTTCACTTCTCCCCTACTCGGCTCGTTTGCTTTCACTCGACGCAAGAGTCGCTGTGGAGGCGGCGACGCATCCCGCTGTCCCAGCGCCGCGTGCCGGCACGGATCCACGCGCCCGCTTTCCTGAGCTGCGCGAGGTTTTGGGGGGGGGGGTCGCAGCCTGCCAATGACAAGGTCTTTTAGTGAAAGGGACGCTCGGTTGGGTCTTCATATATTAGTTATTCACGCACACGCAGGGAGCTGGGTCACTCTGGTTCTCATGTATATCCATATATAAAGTGTACGTTGCCCTGCACATATTTTATATATCATATATATATCATATATATATATATAAAATTTAAAAAACCCTCCGAAAACCTAAGCTAGGCAATCTCAAATCCCCAGGAGGGCTCTCCTCTCGCGCCTGTCCAAGGACCAGGGCGTCAGATCGAGCCTATGGAAATGGATTCGTGTTACCCTCCCTCGCCCTACCTCTGCCTGCCGCACAGCGGGCTCAGTCAGCGCCCTGAGGGCCTTCCTCAGTCCCACTCTGCCCCAGGGCTCCTATGCTCAGTTCTCCCAGGCTCTCCGCAGGCTCCGTGCTGTGCGTCGGCTTTCCCGAGTGAAGGCAATCCTCAGCCAGGCGCTGCTCTGCTGGAGCTCCTCCCGCCGCCGCCTCGGAGCCGTCCCGAGAGGGGTCCTTCAGAGGCTCCAACGGGTCCACGTCTGCCCGGGGCGCGTGGGCACACAGGTCCTGCACCTTCTTATTGAGGTCATTGCGCTCTGTTTGCAGGGCTCGGCAGAGTTTCTCCAAGCGCTGGATTTTCACCTGAAGCCCCTCTAACTCTTTGTCCCGAAGGGTTTTCTGTAAACAGAGAGGGAGTTCAGTGCCGTGCTGGGGACAGAGGCAGAAAGGGAGCGAAGACAAAACTTCAGGTGGAAGCGCAAAGGGAAAATACTTGTGACCAAGCCAACATTTGGCATTCAGAGGACCCGACGCTATCGTCGCTGCTTCTGTCTTCCTTTGCCCCCACAAAGGCCAAGTGCCCCTGAGACCGCCCGACTTCTTCCACACACCTTAATTAACGCACTAATTAACCATCACTCCTGCCACGCGACAGAGGGCTCCTACCACCGCTTGCAGGGAAGGAAATCAAACTGAAGGGAAAAAACACCCCCCCCCCCCCACCTGCCTGCAGTAATACAGGAGCTGCCCTGCCACCCCCCCATCACCACCCCGCTCCAGGCCCCTGCCGCCGCACACAAGGACGGCCAGAGCCTCCTCACCTCTTCAGCCATTTCCAAGAGAGCCTTGTTGCTCCTCTCCCAGCGAGAGCGGTACATAGTGGTCTCTTTCTCCAGCTTCTTGATCTTCTTAGTCATCTACAGAATCGCGGTGACAAAAAGGGAACAAATAAGCCACAGGCAGAGCGCTGCAGGCAGTTACATCTCACGTGTCCTCAGATGGGCACCCACAACCCCAGCGCAGACCGGGAGGTTCTGCGATCCTGGGAAACGTCTCCTTGCATCACTGCAGTCAGCTTCAGAGGGAAAAACTGACCACGTAACAACAACCCAGGAGAGAGGGGTAGCGCTGCTTGTTCTGACACAGGTGGGGCACAGCAGGCATCCACCTCTGTGAGCAGCCAGCTCGTGGCTGAGTTTAACACCAGCAAAACTAAACTAAAGTCCAGAGCTGCGGCTCTTCCAGCTCGCAGGAGCATCAAGGAGCGACAGACCGGCAGTGCCTCCAGCCCACGCAAGCTCTGCTGGGCAGCAAAAGCGTTACCCACCTTCTCCATCTCCTGTTTAAATGTCGTGAACACTTCACTGCTTTTGGAAAGGGTATTCTGGAATTCTTCAAACTTCTCCGTGTAGAGAGCCAGCTGCGGGGAGAGATGGGGTTACAGCTCCTCACTGCTCAGCACAGCACCTCCCAAGAGCCTTCCCCAGGAGAGGGGGATGTCAGCCAAGAACCAAGCTAGTTATCTCGTGGACTTTACAACAAACAAACTGGCAGCACGGAGCCGCCTCCAACTACTGGGGAATGTGGAAAAATTCTCAGACACGTTCTGCAAACATCTCCTGGCCTTGGCAGGAGGTGCTTGTTGGGGCTGATTCAGCAAGGTGTGATCACACGACTGCTCCCGGCACTGGGAAACATGCTGGTAAAAACCAAGGCCCCTTCCTCCCAGAAGGCAGAGTTGCTGAAGGAAGCCTCAGCTCACACCACGCTGACCCAGGCTCACCAATACCAAACCCAGGGGCAATCCTGCCCCTGTGTCTCCAGATTAAGGAACTTTGGGTTGTTGCCCACTTAGGGAGGAAGGAAAAAAAACCCCAAACAAATAACCAGGCTGAGCATACAGGCCGGGTGACTCACCTGCTGCTTGAGATGGGTCTCCTGCTGCTTCATCAGCTCACACATCCTCTGCGATTCCACAGCTTCCTTCAGCAGCTAGGGAAGAGCAAAAGCAGTTACCTGGCTGCCACCAGAGACGGCTCTCAGCACGCCCCTGCACGGCTGGCGCTTTGCTGGGGGATGGGAGCGGGCTGGGAGAAACACAAAGAGCAGAGCAGGGCTCCAGCCTTGCTCCTGAAGCCGCTGGGGGAGCGGTCGCTGCTGGGCACACAGGGGACCTGTGACGGCCTGATCCGACGTGGGCTTGCACTCAGGGATCCAACAGGAACAAGCTTCCGCAGAGGGACAAGGCAAAAAGCGAAGCGCTCGCAACCATCAGAGAACTGATCTGAGACTTACAAAGTCCTTCTCTCGCTGGTGTCTCTCCTCTGCCTCCTTCAGCATTTCCTGCGCCTGCTGGAGTTTGGCGTCCACCAGCTGCTGCTGCAGGTCCTTGTGTTTGAACACCTTGTCAATGTGCTGCCAAGGGAACACTACCAGTCACAACATGCTCAGCCAGCGACCCCAAGGGAAGAGCCCAGAGGCCCATTCTCCCCTCCAGCAGCAGAAACACGCTTCCCTGGGCGGAACGGATGCACCAGAGCAGCCCTGCGCCAGGCCTCCCACCCTGACCCACCTCCTCCCGCAGCTCGTACTGCTCGATGAGCTTCTTGAGCCGCTCCGCCAGCTCCATGTTCTCCTGGCGCAGCTTGGAGTTCTTCTCGTTGTGCTGCTCCATCTGGAGCTGGATGTCGTTCAGCGTCACCTGGAAGTGGGATGTCACCTCCTTCCGCTTCTCCTCTTCCTCCCGCGCACGCTGGACACCCTCCTCCTGCGTGAGGAGGGCAGAGAGAGCAGGGACACGTCATCCTCTGTGCTGGGCAGGTGAGCAAACCCACCCAGCCTCCCACTATTGCGCCTATCAACTGGGAAGGGACTTTGGGCCACTGCTGGACAGCCCCCTTCAGGCCTTTCCCCAGGGAACATACCCCGAAATAACACTCAGGCACTGTGGATAATGGTGGCTTAACAGTAAATCAAAGCACTGCCCTGGACAGCAGACTGTGGGCAATCACCGGTAAAAGTAAGCTTGCCAAAACGGCTCGCAGCCCCACAGCAAGTGATCCAAGTGCTTGGGATGAAGCAGCTCCTGGAATAGTGCCCAGGAGACACTTGCCTTGAGGGTGCGGTTGTGTCTCTGGAGCTCGCGGCACAGGCTCTCCAGCTTGCTGCGGGCCAGGATGGCCTTGCTGTGCTCGCTCTGCAGGTGGTCCTTCTCTTGCACCAGCTGCGTCTGCTTCTTCTGCAAGATCTTCATCTGCTTCTGGGAGTTACGGTGCTCTTCCAGCTAGGACAGGGGAGCAAAGGGCACGGATGCAGCACAACAGGCCAGGGCAGCAGGCTCTGCCCCTGCAAGGGGCCACAGGGATCAAAACAGTGCGCTGTGCGCACTGAGAGGAGGACAAGAGCTTTATAACACAAAAGATGCCACTTTTGAGCAGAGCAGGACTGATGCAGAGCCCAAGGCCCTCTGGACAGGGCCTTTCTCCTTCCTGAATTCGCGTCCTGCTGGAATCTGAAAGACTTGCACATTCATCCAGCACCTCCATGTGCATGTTGCTCAAATGGAGCAGAGCCCTGAGCACAGGGAAAACCTGAGCGCGTCCACTTTGGACACACACAGACAGTCCCACACCTCTCTTTTGTACCAGATCCACACACGGAACTAGATCTACGCCTGGCTCTGGTTAAACATGGCATCAGAGTTCGTGCGTGCTGTATGGCTCAGTGTGCACAGGTAGCAGCACAAAAACTCTGCCAAACACACATTTCCCGCTAGGAAATTATCAACAGAAATGCAGCAACAGAGCGGTGCAGAGAGGAGAGGTGTCTGTGTGGTTCTCTGTCACGGCTGGGCCTGCCGACTCGCACCTCACCCCACCTGCAGAGAGATCAGGATGCAGCAGAACAGACCCGGCCACAGGGACAGGATGGGCAAGAGATGCAGCTTCCACGTTGCAAGGAGCAGAGAGAAAATAGATCTGAAGTCCTCTTACACGCACGTTTACAAAAATACTCCCATACATGCTTACACTTCTGCAAACGACAATGCCTGGCTGGGCCAAGCAACGCCTGTCCTCTGATATTTGGGTACCCAGTGCTGCAGAGATCCCAGAACGTACACTGCAAAGCTACATGCGTGTTGCTGGACTGACCCTCTCAACATGGAGAAAAAAAAAATCTGCAGCCATCTTCTGCCTCATCAAGGAGCTCCCATGCTCGGTGCTGCAGCGACCTCCCCCAGCCCCAGAGCCCGGAACGCAGAAATAAGCACTCACCAGCTCAGCGTATTTCTTGCACAGTGCCGCTAGTTTCTCCTCTGGTGTGCTCAGGGTGTTCAATGTCTGCATCAGCAAAGTGATTTCTTTGCCTGGAACGAGACACAGAATTAAAATTAAAAAAAAAAAAAAAAAAAAAAAAAAATCACTTACACGGAGTTCTCGCTCATAAGGGCAAAGATGGGAGAGACAAACCAGGTCTCACAGCCCTGCCTGCCCCGGGCCAGAGCCACCATCGCAGGGCTCTGCCCCACAGTTTTCACCGCATACACTGGGTGAACAACTGAAGCAGCTGGGGAAAGACCTGGGGTTTTGAGTGAAAAACCACCCCTGGGCTGGCTAGAGAGCGCAGCGTCCAGCAAAAGAGAAATCCACAGAATTCAGAGGCTGCAGCAGCACCCAGGAACAGCTGGCGCCTTGGCAGCACCCGGCACATTTCCTCATAAACCATGGAACAGGATGCTGTATCGTTCCCAGACACTGCTGCACATCACGTACCCAAGACACTTATTTCACCGAGGGCAATTAGCGCAGTATAAAATCAATGTCTGCACTGAAGCTCTCAGGCTGGCAGCACAACCAGAGCAGGGAACCTCTTACCCAGGCCCTTGGCTTTCTTCTTTTCCTGAGCCTTCTTCTGATCCCGCTCCCCACACTCCTCGACGGGTCGAAACTCTTCGTTTCCTTTCGTGCTTTCCTTCTCCCCGTTCATCTCGGGGCCACCCGACTCCTGGTCACCGTTCCTCGGGGACTCACTACGACACTTCTCGGCTTCTTCTGGCTCCGCGGGCTCACTCTGCCCGCCGTCCTCGCCTGGGCCCTCCTGGCTGGCATCCACACAGTATGTGTTCAAGATGTCCTCAAGCTGTCTGCTTAGCTCTTCCGAGACGTCGCGCACAGCAGGCCGGGAGGACTTGGTGTCCTCCTGCGCAAGAGGAGCTGTGGGAGACGGGAACACAAAAGCATGAGGCTTCCCCCACACTGTCTATTTTTCTGGTCCCTACAAACACGCGGCAGAGGGAAGGTTTCCCGAGCTCCCCACTGCACCAAGGCTGGCTAAACTTCCAGCAACATAAGCTGCTTTGTTCCGGCTGCGTCTCCAGCCAGCTGCCCTGACAATGGAGGTGCATTCCTAACAGCCTCTCTTTTGATCACAAGAGCATGACCAAGCCCCTGACATCTGTCAAGAGCAAAAATTCTACCCTCCCCTCCCCTTCCCCTCCATCCTTTAACGAAAGCAGGTTGCTCATGAGCTTTCCGTCATAGGAACCGCCTGCTAACATCTCCAGAGCCAGGCTTTTTTATATGACAATAGATTTTTTTAAACCTGTGTTAGCCTCTCTCCTCACACAGAAGAGCAGCTGTACTGTCTCAGATCAAAGGCACCTTGTCCCCCAACAGCGGTCACTTAGGGAAAGAGCAGGCAGCGCATCCTTCAGGACGCTTCTTTGCTTCCAAAGTTGAGTTCAAAAGAGAAACTTGCAGCAGTTGGTTATTAAACTGACCCTACGCGCTGTGCGTTTCCTACATCCCACATGCCCTTGGCATCAGAATACAAGGCAGGGTTAAGTTTAAGCAAGAACCTACTTGACTACACCTGGCTTTCATCTTCCAGAGAGTTCTCTTTAGGAAGTGCCAGTAACAGGCCAGGTCACTGAGCGCTGCCTCGAGGAAAGAGCTGCCTGACATTTTCCAAATGGGACCCTTAAGGTCTAAGCAACGATAAACAACCCCATCGTTTTCAGGCGAGAATCAACTCCACGCTTTGCTCAGGAAGCGGTAGCTACTTCAGAACTGGACACACATGGAAATGGGAAGAAACCAGGATCTTCTGCCCCGGAAATCACAGCTTCTCTCATGCAGGTCAGAGGAGCTGGATGCAGCGGCCCACCCTCACACAGAGGAAGCACCAGCCTGACTCTTTCCAGGCTGGAAACCCACCCTCAGGCGTTTCCTGCGCCTCCCTGCCCACGCTGCCGTCAGCCGCAGGCAGGGAGCGCACAGCCCAGACCCGGGGCACTCCCCACCTTCCAGGGCTGCTGCGGCCTCCGCTGAGTCGCCTTCCTCCAGCACCAGGCTGCCGCTCATTTTGGAAGAGCCAGCAGGCCGCAGGGCTGCTTTGGTCTCCCCACCTTGGTTCTTCATCGCAACTCTTCTCCCTACTCAGTCTTGACAAACCCTAGAGAAAGCAAAACAGCAGCTAATTTTAAGAAGTAACAGCTTGGGGGATTTTAGGAGCCATCAACCTGGACCGGGAAGGAATTTGTTCTGGGCAGAGGCTGCCACCCGCAGCTCTGCGCTGAGGAAAGCATCGCTGTTTCCAACATGCGCCTCACCGCAAAGGCCTCTGTATCAGGATAACTCCTCTTCCCGCTGAGGAGAGCTGGAAGCAGCCCCTCCTTGAGCAAGGCAGCATCTCCCGGCTTGCAGGCAGCGCACAGCGTCCCCAACCTGCTGGGTGCAGCCTCCTCAGCCCTGGATGTCCTCCCCCCTCGTCCCCGCTGTGTTTTACTCTTGGATTTCCAAACTCTGAGCACAGCACGTTGGCAGTGAAACCCCCTTCCCTGCGGCAGGGGACCCGGACACCAGAGCCTCAAGAGCAGAAAGGTCAACAGCCGCTAAAACCACAGAGCTGGCGCTCAGCGCTGAAAAGATTAACCAGCATCGCCGTGAGCCCAGGTGAACAGACCGAGCCCAAATCCCGGCTCCTCTCTCCTCATCCTCCCTCCGCAGGGTATGCGCGTTCTCAGCCTTCCCACCCGCACTCTCTGCTCTGGTTACGACACCAATTACGGAGCAGAGGCAGCCGGTGCTCCCAGAGGCAAGGGACCGCTCCGGGAGAAGCGGGGAATGGCTTTTCTTGCCCTTCTGCAGCAGTTATGCAGAGACCTCGGCTTTTCCTCGGAAAACAGCCCGGGACGGGGCTTGCGGAGGAAAAACGCCAGAAAGAAAATCAGCAGCGGCGGGAGCCAAGGGCGTGTGTGTCACCCGCCCACGGGCAGGCGGGCGGGCGGCCGTGCCCGCTCCCACGGCCGGGCTGGCAGCACCGCTCACGCCGCGCACACGCCCCGCAGCCTCGGGCGCTCTTTTCCGCCGTTTCCGCTCCCCGGCCGCCCCCCCCGCGTCCCCTTCCCGCTACCCCCGGGCCTTGCCCCCCTTAACGCCTCTGCCTTCACCCCCGTGACGTTAAAAGCAGCCACGCGCCCCTCTCCCCAGCACCGCAATGACATCATGCACGCACCCCCGTGGCGTCAGCTCCAGCGCTCTGACGCAGGTCTCCCTCTCTCTCCTCAGCCAATCAGCGCGCGGGACCCGGCGGCACCCCGGTACATCGGAGGGAAGAGGGAGCGAAGGGGGGGATGGAGCGCCCCCCGGCGCCGCCCCCCGGAGCTCGTACGGGCACCGGTACCGGTGCGGCCGCCCGGAGCGCCGCGCCCGGCTCCCCCCGCCTCCCGCCGGCCTCCGCGCTGAGGGAAGCGGCTCCGGCCCGGGCCTCCCAGCGGCCGCTCACTGCGCATGCGCCGAGCCGCGCCACTGCCCAATGGGGGGGAAAGGGGCCGGGGGTTCCCCCGCCGCCCCGCGCGGCGGGCCCGGCCGCCCCGCACAGCCCCGTCCCCTGGAGCCCCGCGCTGCCGCCGAGGGGAGCCTCGCCCGGGGCACCGGGGAGCCCTCCCACACACCCCCCACCCCCGAGGCAGCGCCGCCCCTCTCCCCCTCCCTCCCCTGAGAAGCGAAGCTGTCCCAGCCGCCCCTCGCCCCCCCGGTTCGGCGCACGCGGGAAGAGCTGGGCCCGGCCACGCCTCGGTCAGCTGCACAGATGTAGTTTATTCGTTTCACAACAAAGGACTCGTCCGGTCAGAGCTCGGCCCGGTGCGGCTGCGGCTTTTCGCCCCCCGTGGGGCCTCCGCAGCAGCCAGGGGCCCGCATCCACCCGCGGCCAGCTCCCCCCCCCCGCACCCCAGAAGTGTTTGTGTTCTCCAGAGCCTCTTTGGCTTTGGGAGAAGGAAATCTCGGTTAAGTAACTCATACCTGGCAGAGGAGTTAGAGACAGGTCTAGGTTTGCTTATACAGTACGTGAGTAAACAGAGGAAAAGAAGCAGGCCAACCAGTGAGTGAGTGGGGCCGTCATTTCCAGGTGTGCCTGCCTCACAGTGCTCTATTTACATAAATTACAGAAATTTCTTATATATTTTTCTCTGAAGCCCAATTAGACAAATATCTACCTATATATAATATAAAAAATACAGAGATTTGACTTTTTTTTTGAAGTAAAATGTACATGATCCAACTGTGAGCAGAGGTAAACCTGAAAACTCAGGCCTGTTGCTACTGAAGTTAACACTGCACACAACACCGCTGTCAAGTGTAGCTACGTACTCTTCCTCCAACGCATAAAATGATCCACCCCAACCCAAGGCAGAAAAACAACCCCCAACCAACCCAGAACTCAAAACATGTTTCTGATGGGGAAAAAAAAAAATATTTCAAGTAAAGATGAAGATGGGTTTCACCATTTCAACAGTTCCATGACATCAGTCAGTAGCAACGCAAATGCAGCCTGTGCAACGGCAGCTGTGCTTCCTGTTTCAAAAACCACCCATGCATCCTGCCCCTCTTCATAGTTACCATCTTTGGGGTCTTGTTGCTTTTTTTTTTTCCTCCTCCTTGGAAATACCACTAGCAGTTCTTGAAAAAAACAAAATCAAAAAAAAAAATCTAGACAAAGGGAAGAAGCCTTCCCCCCAGAAAAAAAAAATAATCTTCCCAGGAGTGGGAGAACTTCCTGTTTTTTTTCTCTGTCCATTTACAGTATTTCAGGGGAACTTGGCCCAGGTCCAACAGGACTGTCCACTGAAGGAGGGTCGCAGAAAGGCCAGGGCTCAACTTTGCTCTTGGCAAATTAAGAGTCTTTAATAAAGAGTAACATGTGCAAAAAAAATTAAATAGATCAACCCAGGTTTCCAGAATTATTGTTGTGAGAATGCTTACGTTCTATTTGTGTTCTTACCCAACCCAATGCTGAAATCTCAATTAAGTACCCGAGGTAAAAAGTGACATTTGGGAGAGATCACCACAAAGAAAAAAAAAACAAACCACCAAGAGGTGCAATCTGTTACCTCAGTGTCCTTCCTCCACCCAGATGCCTGCTTTGAAGATATGTATGCAGCAGCAAAAAGGAAAAAACCAAAGTGTAAGAATATCCCCTCCTCTCTGTGAGGATAAAGCACTGTTTCTAGTTGTTTGAAGGAAGAATTGTTTCCTAACAGGTGGAGTGGGCATTCAGCCTTCTGTTTGCAAGAAGGGGATGAGACGATCAGCTGCTCCCAAGCTGCTTTCCGGCAAGTTTGTGGTATTCTTTTCCTCCGGGCACATTATAGCTGGAAACCTTCCATGGGGGCTTCGGGCTGCTGGAAGATGAATTGCTGCTGGTTCTCGTCTACCTGGGGAGCTAGAGCGGAGTCATCCTCTACTCCAAAGTAGTGCTCAATCAGGTCAAAGGCCTTCTGGTAGATCTCCTGGTTCTCGTGGCTCTGTAGGAACTCTATCTTATCCAAACCTTGGAGGGGAAGGAAAAAAAAAAGTGGAATGCAATGAAACAAGGAGATCCCACTATTTACAGTCCCACATCCATCCTCCACCCTCACCCCTATTTGCTGCAAGACCTTTGTCTGTGTTAGATGTGCATTTTGTGAGCAGCGCTGACATCCAAAGCTAACTGTTCCAGAGCTGCTTGTGGATTTCATCCTTATCAGGCAGCATTAATGTCATTTCAATAGTAGGTTTAGCTGACACAGCCACAGCAGATGTGCTCCCAGCTGGAGACTAAGCCAGATTTCAGTGAAATTCAAACAACTGGCTGTGAACAGTTTGGTAGCTGCAGGGGGTAGGGAGGGGAAGGAAGCAGGGCCCGTCCCAGTAGCCTGCAGCAGAAGGGCAGCAACAGCTTTAGCCACCCTAATTAAATCCACCGCCGAACAGAAAGCATCCAAGCACAATACACTCTCAAGAATTTCAAGAATTATTCTTACTGGGAGAATCAGGACACAATGTAACAGCCAGTGAGAGAGCAAATCAGACACTGGCAGTGTACAGGGAGTTTCAGACCAAAATAGGAACTGCTCCTCAAAGCTTCAAGAGCAGGACAAAAAAAACCTCCACCAAATTAAATCTCTCCAGGGAAAAGCTATGTCTCTCTGGATTTCCACTGTACAGCTACAACTGGGTACAGTTAGAGCAATCTTAGACCCAGAAGTGTCACTTTGTTTTACTTAGCTCAGCTTATTTCTGATTAATACTCCCAGCTGGTGCAAGGCACAATTATCAGCTTGGCCTCCAGGTCTAGGGAGCTTGGATCAGGAGTATGGTCATTTTTACTTCCAAGTATTTTGCCCTACGCCCAGTTGTAAGAGTCTAACAAGACAGACTGTCGGAACAAGTATTGGCTAGGTTAGAATATGCTAATTCTTTAACACAGCAGAAAAGCAACCAACAAAACTAGCAGACACCTTTCAATACATCCTCTGGTGTTCAAAGTCAGTAGCACCACGGCCACTGGCCACAACCTACCATAGGCCTCCTCAATCAGGCTACAGTAGGGGTTGATGCCTGTCCCACTCTGGTTGGCTTCCTGCTCTCCAAGCCTCAGGATGTTCTCCAGGCCGTTCAACGCCACCTGAACAATCTTGGAGTCCATGACAGTCAGCAGGTCACAGAGAGGCTTGATACAACCCAAATTGACCAAGTATCTGAAGAGAGAGCACCAACAGCATACACTTGTCATTTAGGATCTAGCAAGCATCACCTTTACTCAGAGAGAGCGAGGGGAATGAGTCTAAAATACAAAAAGTTACCTTACAATGTATTTTTAGTGTTCTGCAAGGGTTAATTTTTATCCACTTATTTGCATTTGTATACACACCCCCTCTTTTAAGAAACCTGCTAACTCCCTTTGAAATCCAGGTGCTACTCAAATTAAGTCCACACTGGAATTTAATCCACCATCAAGTCTGGACATTTAGCCTAGTCTAAGCTATCTAAAGGTGGGGGGGAAGTAGTTTGGACTAGCTTAGCCTTACTCAGAAGGAAGCTACAATTTACAGCACAGTATACAATATATACAGCATCCAGCTACAGCTTCGCCCGCATCTCAGGTACGCTCTCAGACATTCTCCAATTACTCCTTTGCTACCTCTCTTGCAGTTCCCCTAAAGACACCGCTACCGTGCCTTCAGACAAGATTTCCCCTAAGAGGAGCCACAGGGAGTACCTGATCTGTTCGGGAGTTCCTCCTGACGTTGCGTTTGTAATAGCCCATGCTGCCTCTTTCCTCGTCCGGAATTCTGCTTTCTGCAAGATTTCTATCAGTACCGGGAAAATGTTTGCATCTATGACTGCCTGGGGAGAGAGAGTAGTAGGAAGCATTTGAATTGGCAACACGGTCTAAAAGACTGTTAAGATCCAGATACAAGGAAGAAATTCTTTACAGTGAGGGTGGTGAAACCCTGGCAGGGGTTGCCCAGAGAGGGGGTGGAGGCCCCATCCCTGGGAACATTCCAGGCCAGGTTGGAGGGGGCTGTGAGCAACCTGATGTGGTTCAAGGTGTCCCTGCTCCCTGTATTGGGGTTGGACTGGATGGCCTCTAGGGGTCCCTTCCAACCCAAACCATTCTGTGATTCTGTGATTTTCCAATGCAAAAGAACTTTCCAAGCTATACCCTTCAGCAATTCCTCCATTTTATTCCTCAGACAAATCCTATTAACACGAGATTCAATTCCATAACCAGCACAGCAGACAATCCCTATTACTGCATCAATACTGTAGGAACGCTTTCATCACTTATCTGCCTCTGTATGTAGGTCATTAAAAGGATAATTAAAACGCAACAAGCTCCAGCTTTTCAAAGGGGTATCTCTAATTGAGCATGGAGAAGTACGGGCTGTATCTCCTCTTATTCCAAGGAACAATCCAACCTGTGGGACTCCTTTCAGCCTAGTCTTTGTTGGTACAATTAACAAGCTTTTTTTTTTTAGCTCATTTGGCAGATGGCTTGGGAGCAGCAAATGTGCAAATGACTGCAGAATAAGAGATGTGAAAACCAGCCTCTAAGTGTCAGATAAGGGAAAAAAAAGTTGCAAATCTTTAATGCTGAGCTTGGAATCCAGAATCATTACAGATGGGCTGGAGAAGACTGTACCTGTATTTGTGCTCTGTTTCCTGCTGTGATGTTAGATATAGTCCAGCAGGCTTCTTTCCTGATTGACTCCTTGGGACTGCTTAATAAATGAAGTAGACAAGGCAAGGCTGAACAGTTCAGAATCACCTTTTGAGAAAGAAAACAGAAGTGAGATAACTGCTATCAGGTACAGAGCCAAATGCTTTCAATTTTCACATGCTGAATGCGCTATACGGGCACTGCATTTCCCCGCAAGTCAGTCATTCCCCCTCACCTGGGTCTGGATGTCGTCCCCCGTCACGATGTTGCCAACCGCTCGCAAAGCTGGGGAAGCCACTTTGTAGTCATTGTGCCTGCAGGAAAAATGGTGTGAGGACAAAACCACATCTGTCAGATCACACATGCCTGGATATTCAGAAGATTCTCTCCTCAGTATTTCATCTGCATCATTTACTTACAATTCCATCCCCTAGCATATAGAAACATACAGCAAGTTGACCACATTGCCACTGGATAAGCAGAGACTGAAGATAAACTTCAATACAGACACATTTTCATCCTTAACATCCTAACTCCATGTTCAGCTTAATTACAGATCTCCCCTTTCACATCACCTTCCTGAACAAAGATGATGTTAACCTAACGAGAACACCCAGAATTTTTCAGGATAATTTTGGAAGCAAGTACCTTGCAGTTCTACTAATTCTGAAGATGTGAAAGAGAAGAGGCTCATTCAAACTGCACACAGCAAACATTTTTGTCTGAGTTTCCATATAGATATCAGAGAAACGAAGCCAAGCTGACTTGTGCTAGACACTCTTCTTTGCCACCCTTGGTTTGGACTTGATGATCTTAAAGGTCTTTTCCCACCAAAGCGATACTACGATTTGCCCAGTAACTAGGCTTCCATAAGCATATTTGAAGTCTGAGAGCAGAAGACACCCTGCAGTCCTCTCTCCTTTCAGAGACTGTCAGTCCAATCTTTAAGTTCTTCCCAGCCACACTATTAACTAGCATTCCAGCACTAGAAAATACTTTGCTTCTCTCAGAAAGAAAAGCCAGTAAACTACAGCTCTTGACTGGCTTCAGACCCTCCTACATAACTGCTCCAAAGTCAGCTTAGGTACCCATTACCCGAATCCTGTGCCCACAAGAGGTGGAAAGAGTGCTCTGATGGGTTTTGATATGAACTCATGCTCAGTCACATGCTTCCCAGTCCCACTGGGCTGAAGGAGCGAGACAAGATACTTACATTAACAGCTCCACCAGTCGCCGACACACTCCTGAGTCAATAACTGCTTGAATTTTCTCATTGGGGCCATCTGATAAGTAGGAAAGAGCCCAACAGGCATCTGCCAGCAAGTCGGAGTCACTGTTGAATAATAATCGGGACAACACTGGCAGGCAGGGAGATACCTGCAACAACAGCCACCACCCCAGGTTAGTCACGTTCTGTCAAGGCCCACCACATTTGCATGCAAACACCACGTGGCTACGCTGACTGGCAAGGCAACAGGTCCTGAATGTCCACAGTTGCTGTCCCCAAAGTCAGCAGCTTCCTTGCTGGTTCACATACCTCGTAATCAGAGAGCCTAAAGTTACCTCAACAGCTTTATTACTAAAATTACATCCCTTCCTCTTGGACCAAGTCTAAACTCTTGAGACAAGTGCTACCATTTGGAAGCTCCTTACATTTCCTACATAAGAGCACTGCTCCATTTCTTACTCTTCATAACCCTAAATAGCTCAGTATTCAGAGCAGCAGCCATCAACAGTTACACCCCTGAATACCTCAATCATTTGCAAGTGGTTTTCACATTTACACTCAACTCAGATTTCATCCCTCACCACTGGCTTCCCAGCTTTGACACATGAACTTTCATTTTAAAAAAAAGAGTGAAACACATCAATCTCGGAACATTTTTGTTCTACCAAAGGAGGATGGGACACCTGAAAGGCCAGCAGAACCTTTGGTTCATGTCAGTAGCAAACCAGGGAAGAGGAAAGCTACCACAGCTCCCATGTAGCTACAGGAGTTTTGTAGCATTTAGAGGCCTCAATCAAGTTTTTAGTCACAATTTGAGTGAAGTCTCAAACTTCCAGAGTTCGTAACAGGGTTCAGAGAAGCCCACAGTGTATGCTACCTTGCAGGGAAGCCTGGGCTTGCCCCCTCACTTCAGGGGTCCAGCAGATGGGCTGCCAATAGAGCCAGGCATAAAATGAAACAGGCTTTCAAGTATCTGCTGAACAGTAAGATCAACCTCACCCGGAAGAACCTCACCCTGTTCCCTCCCAGAATGACAGCCAAAAATAATTTAGACAAACATCTTAACTGGGTGTCTCCCCATCACCTGTCTGCCAACAAGGCATTTATTCTCACCTTATCAAATTCAGGTGGTGGACTCTTTCCTCTGCACAAGTTTGACAAGGCCCAGACAGCATTTCGTGTCATTGTCAACCTGGTGGACTTCGTAAGGAGCCTAAAGAGACAATTACCATGAATTATAATCCTTGATGTGGAAGCCAGCAAGGGAATCAAAAGAAGGAAAACTAGAATGATACTAAGGAAGTCAAACCACTACTCCACTCACTGTAGCTCAAGCCATGCTGCTTGTCACTTGAGCCTCTCAATAAGCAAGAAGAGAAGGGACATGCAACTACTTCTTAGGATAAATAGCTATTATTCCTAACAACATCAAGTGACATGGGTCAGGAAGGCAAGTTCCACATTAGACAAGTTGCAGAGGAAGGGTAAGTTAGTCTAATGCAGTTCCAAGTTCAAATTCAGCCCAGGCAGACACTCACACCCCTGAGGTCAGACGGTCCTCACTAGAGGCCAACTGACACAAACTGCTGTCTCTCAACTCTAATGAGGACAGCAAGTCCCATGGGCTGAGGACTTCAGTCAGCAATCACTATGGGCAGGTGACCAACAGAAGTAGCGGTGTAACAATCCAAGTCACTTGTGACAAAGCACCAGTTTGCCAAGGACAGGATAAAGTAAAGATTAATTCTTTGCAGAGTAGTGAACAGTCCTTGAGAGCACGCTCCTGACAGATCTTCTGACTGCGGCAGGTATGCACCACATTTAAGAGCTGCAGAGGCAAGCTGGGTGCAGAGTCCTGCTCCCCTTCCTTAGTCCTAGAGGAGCCCCCTCAGGCAAGCACCTGAAATTCCCAGCAGAAGCACAAAGAGCAGGCATCTGGAGGGATGCACAGTGAAACAGCAAGCCCTGTGACTTCAGAAAGCCAAGCACGCTGCAACAGCACCCGCTTCAGATTCAGAGCAGTGTAAAGGTTTGTGAGAAGGCATGTTATCTACCAAGTCCCGCTCCATTTATCAGATACTTGTCTGAACTGCCAGTTTATCTGGTACCAGTGGTTTGATTCTCAGTGAACATCACCACGCATTGCTAGGGAATCTATTCACCCAGCTCAAATCTTGCTCTGCTGCAGTACAATGGGACTTCAAGAACTGTATTGGCAAGTATTCATGGCTACTCACATTAATAAGGGAGGAAGAATAGCGCAGTTAAGGACATAATCTCTACACACAGAGCTGTCTCCAGCAATGTTCCCCAATGCCCAGACAGCCTGAAAGGAAACAGCAACAGTTTTAGCATTCACGCAGTTTCTGAACAGAGGAAGAAAAGGGTAGTGTGCTAAGAAAGCATTTTCCTGTAATTCCAGGCAAACGATACTTCAATTTGTGGTCTGAAGCCAGTTGTTAGACACTGGCCACTCATTTTGAACACTGCATTTTAACTGTGTGCAATCTACTGTGGTTTTCTCCCTAATCCCAAACGAAGAAGTGAATCTTACCTGTTCTTGAACATCCTCAAAGTCAGAGTTTAATAGCTCTATAAATATAGGAACTGCCCCAGCCTCAATTACTATTTTTGTTTGTTGGGAAGTTCCTGATGCAATATTCGTCAGTGCCCACGCTGCTTCAAACTGAAACAAGCAAATAAGTGACAAAAGCATGAATAAAGTAACTCTGAGTTAGCAAAGTATTTGCCATTACATTTTGGCTATAGTTCTTTCAACTTCTCCTAAAAAGGTTGTGAGAGCAAGCAAGCATGTCGCAACAGAACACCTCAATACTCAAAGGAAAGGATTTTGTTTTCCCGAGCAATAAGAAAGCCACATCTGCTAAATACCTTCTCAGAGGCTACAGCTTCTCAAAGGATCAGCAAGTGAAGACATTACCATCAGTCACATTCACCTATACATCATTTCACCTATACAACTATTTTCCAGCAAGAAAAGTGAAGACACATGGTGCAGACACACGTGGAGCAGAAAGCTTTCTGTGTTTAATGCAGACTAGCCAGTTCTAGCCCACCCTCTCGTCTGGCTGACACCACAAAGATGCCTTGAGTTCAAGTGAAGCTGACCAGCAAGTTCCCTGCTTTTGCCACTCATTCTTTGGTTTAAAAGAGACTTCCTTCCAGTTCTTCTTGGAAGTAAGCCCCTATGATACAGCCTTGGGCCAGAGGGCAGGAAGATAGATGAAGGCAGTCATCAACTCAGATCCAATTCCATGTATGGAAGTGTCTTTAACCCCTACAACGTAACTATAGTTATTACCAAGCTGGAAGGAATCTCAAGAAGCCATCTAGTCCATCCCTCTGCCCCACGGCAGGATCAGGACTACCTCAGCCATTTCTAAGACTCTTAGCCTGTATTTAAAAGCCTCCAATAATGGAGGTTTTCCCTACACATTTATTCCACAGCTCCGCTGGCTTCCAGCAGAAATATCAGACACAGGAAGGCCAAATTCTCTTCTGCTGCAGCTGAACTATGTTATTTTTGCCAGCATTCTTCCAAGAATTTAATTTAGAGCAATTTATAATGTCTTTTTTGCCTAAGCATTACAGGCTACCTTTTTCTTCTCCTACACATCATATAACCTGCATCTTTTGGGTTCAAGACATCACTTTTCCCCTATAGCGCCTGTGGGTTCAAGTTCCCAAGCTGTGAAGGTTATACAGCTACATGCCAGGGAGAATTCATAACGCAACCTCCTTTACCTGTAGCGTGCAATTTTCACTTCTTTTCAGGAATTCAACAAATCTGTCCACCACTCCCTGAGTGTTTATCACTTCATCTATTGGAGGATTTGGCTCTGAAATAGCAAGGCAGTGTCAAAACAGTATATACGTCTAATGCAGGGGAATAACAAGCTTGAACTTTTACTGAATTGAACTCTCCAGAATCGCTTTACAATTCATACAACTGTAAATCATTAGCAATATAGTAGATCATCAAGTTTCCAGATTATAACTTTCTTTCCCCCAGCTCCAAGCTGCTAAGTTTCTGTATAGCAATACAAATGCTTGCAAAAGAAAGACTATGTCAGATCCTACGGCGGGGATAAGATGAGTTATTTTTACCTTTGGAGAGTAGCTTCCTGAATTTCTGAGTGGTTGCTAGCTGTAGGTCAGGGTCATCTGAGAAAAGCATCTCTACCATCTCTCTTGTGATCACTCCCTCCTGAAAAGGTGCAAGTGAGAAAGAACAATGGTTCCATTTCACACTGAGATTATTTAAGGCATCACAGTCATGACAGCCTACTATGATTTTGTGCTTAGCTAGTAATCCAAAGATTCACCATTTGAGCTTACAGCACACTATTTACTTCCTGGCAGACTTTTCCAGTTCACTGTAGTAACATTTGCAACGTTCTCAAAAAGTGAGAAGACAAAACCATTGAGGTTTGTCAGTTCTGTGCAGTCCACAGCACTAGATCTACCTGAAGGCACAATTGCAACAAGGAAAGGCATCTTACCCCACATGTTGTGGAACTAACATAGGAATCCACAAGGAGACTATCAAACATGGAGGCATCTTCACTGATCAACTCCACATTTCTTCTTTTAAAGAGCTGTCAGGGAACAAAACACAGGAGTCATTATTAGAAAGCAATGATGAACAGTCTTCATAACTAGACATTCTTGTTCCCCAAACAAGATACCATCAGCTAGACTAAATGCAACCTGAATAGAAAAGTAGTCATTAATAACAGCTCTGCACTCTGAAGACTAGTTTGGCATACAAACCCCAATAACAGAACATGCTAAGTCTTGCCCTCAGATATGCAAAGGCCCAAGTTGCTGAGACACTGGTACAGGCAAGTGCAGAATTTGACCTAACAAGTTAGGGAAACTGGGGAGAAGGCAGCTTGTAGATGATGCACTAATAGAGCAAACGTTTAGTCTGAGCCACATACATTACCTGGGAATCACCTCTTACTTTCATAGACCTCCAAGCCAAAAAAACCAGCTCAGAGTTAAGAAATACACACAGCCCATACTTTCACTTGCTCTTCCTGCTTCTTGATGAAATAACCCTATTCACTAATTAATAAAAAAAGCCTCAAAAAAACCCCTTAAAAACAAGGATCTGTGAACAAAAACCTCTAGTATCCCAAGGACAAAGTGCTTGGAGAGCTCTTGATGTGAGCTACACTCTGTACTAGGTACAAAGAAAAAAAAAGCAAGATCTCAGTTAGAACAGGAAAAATAAGAGGACTGCCAACAAACCTTAATGCACAGATCCTTGAAGATTCCAGTTTGGCAGCAGCACAATCGTGGTTGTGTTAAGGCTGTACACAAGCTAGTCAAGATGACAGTTACCTGTTGCTCTCGTTTCTGTTTGCGCAGTTGAATTCCTTCCTCTTCTCTTCTCCGACGCATTTCCTCGGGATTTAGGGCTTTGTTCTTGTAACTCTTCATTCGATAATTATCCTTCGCAGGACTCGCCATGGTTTCTGTGAAGAGAAAGAGATGCTTGCCTCAGATTTCTTGTCACTCTCCACTCCTTTACCCACACATCCTTTCTGACAAGGAAGTCTGTGCACATGGAATAGCTAGATTGAAGAGAGTTATTTGCAAGAGCTAGTCTCAAACACTAAAGTAGAAGCTTCAAGCTAGAATGTGATCCTAACCTTAGTTCATGTGATATGCTGTTATGGCAAGAGTGTCATTACAAAGTTTCTAGGAAGCCTAAGAGTAGATTTACTGTTCTGAAAGGAACCCGGACCCAACTTCACAATACCAAGCACACTGCCCTTGTGAAAGGCTTCTACTCAAACAGCTTCACCATCCTCAGGAGGTGCATAACTAAATTCTACTTTGGTTTTCAGCAGAAATTATTTCCCTTGTATCATTACAGCATAAATCACACCTTGACAACTTTTTTTTTTCCCCAGACCCGGAGTTTCACTGTGTATGCATGGCCAAAATCCAACAGCACTCACAAACTGAGGCCTTGATTTTATAATAACAATAAAACCACCTTGCAAAAAGCAGAGCTATACATAACATATAGGCCACGTTTGTCCTGCCAGGTTTCTGCAAGTGTTCAGTACCTGACCTACTTATTTTGCTGCTTCATATCTGACTAATGCAGCACTTCAAACTCGATTACTTGTGTATTTGCCTCCTAGTCAGGGAAGTGACACTCCACTATTTGGCACAGTTAAAAGCAACCAGGGCCAAGCAGTAACCCAAGTACAGAAGGATATCAGCTCCTCAGCTGCAATCCACTGCTTTGACCATGTCACCTCCTTTTTGCATCTTCCCAAACTCTCCCTTTCTCCCACTTATGATACACATTATTTGCTTAACATCTATGCCTTTCTCAGGACAGGAAGGAAGCAATCACGATACACAGCAAAGTGCCAATTAACCCTGAGACCAACTTCTCCAGAAGTCTGCTGGACACCAGTATCTTTGTTTTCTTCCAACTGCTAAGGTCAGGTGGAAGAAGTGTCCTGTGAAAGTCTGCAGTGCTATCTCCCTACCCCTCCTCTTTAGAGCTTTAAGCACTCCTCAGCCATGTTGCTTACAGAAAGTTTCAGTTACTTATCAACTGCCTCCAGCCATTCTGGAGCCCTTCCAAGATCAGCTGGAGAAGTTTCAGACCTTACTGCCCTCCTACTAGGAAAGCCCACAGCCAAGTCAAGAAAAGACACATAAAATGTACAAATATCCAACATTTCACTGTTATGGAAAAAGGAAACAACTGGAAGAATTCATATTTTAACAGGAAAGGACAGAAAATACTTTCAGTTCTGTGATTGCCTTCTAAGAGGGCATTCTCTTCCCTAGCTGAAACACCAAGGGGACATTCTTCTGAAAAGCAATAGATAAAAACACCCATGCCAAAACCCAAGTTCTTCTGGTCATTTGCAGTCACGTGTCCCTGGCCAACAGCCCTGACCCCATGCTGTCCACAGTTGTGAAACAGTTTTGAAGCTCAGCAACCAACAGTTGCACCCAGAAACACCACCAGGCTTGAAGAGGTGCAGCATGATGGCTTGCAAGTTTATTGGCACCTCTGAAGCTAAAAAAAAGCCACCCACCACAACCCATCGTCAGTAAAAGCAGTATTTCAGTGCCAGGTTAGAAAGCCTTTTCCAGTAACTTGCTTAGGGCACCGCTACAGAAAAGGCATACAACCTCAAAACTGACTGCAGGATTGAAGCAATCAAATTACAGCAGGCTCAAGATCTAGCAAGACTTTACAGAAGTTTTACCTTTAGACCCTTTCCTAAGTACTCCATTTTATAAGGTCTGTCCTCAATAAAACCAAGGCAAGAAACCTACTTACAACACTAAACATGGCAGCTGGACTATACCTTGCCAACAGACTCACTGTGAAGCCTGTATTAAATCATTATTTTTTTTCCTGAGTTCATTTCTCCCGAGTCAGAGGTTCAGAGGAATAGCTGGCCTGTTTCTAGAGAAATTTGAAAGCACTTTCCTCATTCTAGAAAAAAAAAAACCCAAAACAAAACCACACAACAAACATTTACATGGCAAAGAAAAGCAGAGCACAGGAACTATGCAACTGCTCCCACTTGTCCATCCCTTCTTCCCAGCAGCACTGTATGCCAAGATTGGAAGGAAGAGTTTATTATTTTTAACTGAAAAGCAGATAATTCAGAAGACAGAAGACTTAAAGAAAATCTGCAGGCTTTAGGGGTTTATATCTGATCTTACAGTAGCAAGGTGTGTCATCTGCATATAGATTTTAATTCAGGAAATGTATTTAAACTGCCGCTGTTTTGTCAGTGTATTCCTATTACCACCCCAACACTAATGGCTGATTCAGCCACACAAGAGCGTAAGAGTCGCTAGCTTAATTCTGAAGATTACAACAGAATCCCTAACAAAACCAAATTGGTTACCTCCCTTTGGAAAGCTAAGTCTCCAATGAAAAGGTAGTTTTTAAGAAAAGGAGGAGGAAAAAGTGATTAAGTGACTTAACGCTATACACAGGATTACCAGCCAGTCAGTCATATAAATAGCCAAGTGACACATGACAATTCAGCTGCCTCCAGACTTGCACAACCCCACTCAGCTGGGCACACCCTGGACCCTGCTCCGGGTGCCCAGAAAACAGGCAGAGACTCTTGGAGCACACTCAGTACACCCAGCACCTTGTATTTTAAGGCTTTGTACTTCCAGAGCATCAAGGACACTGTTATACTCCAGGGAAATCCCAAAGATACAACCAGCCCCCAAAGAGTGCTTTTTCACGACGGCTGTGTACCAGCACACCACCCTGCAGCAGTCTCTCTGGCACCTGACCTTCTATTTTCTCTCGCACACATTTATCTCTGCAGATCATTTCCATTGATTTTTTTCCAGTCTATCATCTGTGTCAATACTTTAATATTAGAATGCTAATTTGTTACATTACACCCCATTTCCATGTCAATGAATGGATGTCACAAATGCAGGATTATGGCTTCATGGTGAGCTCAGCAGATGCTGTAGGCACCTCAGAGTGCAGCAAGCCCAAACACATGAAACAAAACAGACAGCAGGATGCCAGGCACATACTAATCCTTTACTTACAGTGTTTCAGTACAATCTAGCTCATCCAGTGTATCTGCAAATCAGGCTTTGTCCTTAGCTCCGGTGTATCTGCAAGTCAGGCTTCGTCCTTAGCTCAAACTCTATCAGTGTGAATACCCGCAAAACAATCCCACTAAGTCAGACTCTTGGGGTAATGTGTACTGTCAGATTAGGGAAAGCATTCATTGATGAGTGATGCACAGAAGGTACTCAAGCCACCGATTTTCACTTTGCATCCTAACATTGTTGTTCTGAGAAGTTTCACTTTTGCAAAAAAGTTCTCAAATCGAAAGTGGCAATGGAAACTTAACCAGAGCAGGGTTCTTTAACTGCTGTCAAGTTTTAGCTACTGCATTTAGCAGCCACCTTAACCTCTACAAAATGCTGTCCTACCAGGACAGCATCTTGCACTGCGCCTCTCCTAGGAAAGGTTTTTCTTCCGTAAGAACCAGCTAAGCCCTGCCTTAAATGAAGATAGTATCAGCTCACACCCTAGAATTACAAAATTGTTCTGATGTTGTTCCAGCCAGAACTCTGGGGCTCCAAGCTTACCTGCAGCACTCCAAGGAAGCTGAGCAATAATGCTTGTTCCTTCTATACCACAGCGGCTCACCCAGAGCAATTTGTGCAGCCTGCAGCTGCTCCGGGTACCCTTTTTTCCCCAAGACCACACCAAACAGACTGCATACCAGATAAACTCTTCTGGCAGTGCCTGCAGCCTGCTCACCGCTTATCTCTCCCCAGAAGCCACCCCCCTGACCATCCTTCCTGGCACAACAGGTACAGGTACCCATCCATGTGACGGGGAAAGGCTGCAGGCACCCCAGCACAGGTGCCTGGGGCACACTGCTGTGAGCCCATCTAACAGCTTGCTGAAGAAAGAGGACAGGCTTACTGCACGTCTTCCAAGTATCTCAGTACATGGCAATGAGAGAGGGATATGCAGGCATTTGGACAGTATGGCCAGACACCACAATCCCAGCATCATCCCTTCACAACAGGCATAAAGCCATATTTTCACCCCCAGAGCTGCTCAGGCAACAAGCTAAGCTCAACCCTGCCTGCCCAGGTGCAGAAGCACGCCTGTGCAGGAGCAGTACTGTCAGGCAAGGGCCAGAGCTTGCCCTGTTCTACTACAACGTCAGCACAGCAGGAGTATGTTGTTAGAAAAGAAAGGAAAACAACAAAGATTAGGACAGAATTAGAAAAAGGCACCTCCTCCATCAGTGGAAACAAACATAGCTTTATCCAAAAAACAGCAAAAGCCAGTCCAGCTACTTATGTTTCAGGCCTTTGCTTGTACTTCATTCCTACCATCCTAGCCTCCTGCTGCAAGAGACAGCCTAGTTTTCTAGGAACCTGGTCTCCTCCAAGTTCAGCATCCCTTGGATTATCCTGGAACAGTACAGTCTTTACCCTTTCCTTTTTCACTGGTCAATTAGAACCGAATACTGAAGTCCCTTTGAAGTCCCCCGCCTCAGTATTACACTGCCATTCCTGACCACTGGTTACAGAGGGGCTCAGCGTGAATCACCCTTGCCCCAACCTCTTCAGTCCAATTCACCTTCCCTAGGGCAGAATTAAAAACTGCAGAGGTAAAAGCATGCAAAAAACGGCATTAAAAACCTGAGTCTGCAGCACTTCCAACCCATCTCTTCCCAACCCATCTCTTCCCAACGCCTCTGCAGAACAAACAGTTCCACAAAACTACAAGAGTTTTAACTGTTTCCAAGTATGAAGAACACTTGAGAATCTGCTGCTTACACCAAAACCTCACAGAATTCACTCAAGAAAACAGTAAACTTAGACTTGCAAGATTGACTCCATTTAAAATAGTGTTTTGACCGAGCTTGGATGAAATATCACTTCTGCTCTAGGAATCCCCTGCCCTCACAGTTCCCCCGGTCAGTGCCTTTTGTAGTGAAGAACCTCCCTGCATTAGTGAGCTTCAGTCACAGCAGCTCCACAGAAAAAAGTGGCAGTATTTGCATTTCAATAGTTCTCCTATTGAGCATCCAAGCTCTACACCTCCAATCAGATCTGCCAACTATTAGCCCCAAGATGCCAAATCAGATATTGAATTCAGTGCTAAGATGACACATTAAATAGATCTAAGGTTTATCAGCCTGCATATGTAAAGATTTATTTCTATAACCTGAACACGTAACAGCAGGTAACCCTGACTCCGCAGGACAAATTTTGAAATCTATTTGTACATGTTTGATGTCTTGCTTTAATAAAGCACAGCTACGTAAAGCTTTGCTCAGGCACCTCAGAGACCAGGCAGATGTAAGGCTCATGAAAAAGCAAAACACTTGCAAGTCCTGGCTCGGAGGGGCTCCTCTGTCCTGAGGAAAACAGCAGCAATTGGAAAACTTGGGAGAAAAGCCAAAAGGGGAACATGGGCAAAGTGTCAGAAGCATTAGCTTTTATTTCTTAGCAACGTGAGCAGCCACGCAGGGTGACAGTCTCAAGGGAATCCTTAACTCCAGTTTAGTGACAGCTGATGAAGCCACTACCTGACCAGCTATGAACAAAAACCGAGACTGAAACAGGACAGAAGTTTAGATGCATCCCCATCATCCTGAGCCAGAGAGAGACAAGGCCAGTATCGGACAAGGAACTCTGCTCACTATTAACCAGGCACAAGCAATTTGCTGCAGTGATCTCCATTTCAGAGCATGAAGCAACCAGCTGCCTTTCCAGGTCCATATTAAACACACATGTAAGCCCAATACTGATACACCTTTCAGGTTTGCAAAGCGAGTGACTTAAAGCACATTTTTATAGCTTCTTTTAGAAAACTTGTTTGCCTACAGCCTCAAAACTCACGCAACTAAAAGCCCACATTAAACCAATTCTTCCTTAGTCTCCCCAGAGAGAAAACTTGCCCAAATGGGATTTTAAAGTCACTATGAGATTGTGCTTCCTAGCATATAGCATATCTTTGGCATAGACATTAAGAAGTCCCCATGCCAACAATTTCTGAATGCTAACACCTTTGGAATCAAATTAGTGATAAAAATTGGTGCATTAAAACCAAAGCAAGGCTTTATGAAGCTAGTAATTCATACTGGAAATGACTTCAGGTTAAGAGGATTCTTAGCTCACAGAACAAGAGCTACAGGAGCAGTCCCAACTTTGAGATGAAGCTTAACTGAGCCATACCTTTTCAATTCCTTGTGCAAAGGAAAGCCCCCTCGGGAAATGGAAGAAATTTGGCTCCTGCTGTAGGTTTTGTTTGCAATGGTTGGCTTCGCTGAGGAAAAAAATTCCTCCAGTTGTCATGTAAACCAAAGAATTACCAGCACAGGTTGCCACGCTCATCCTCGTATATTGAAGGATGAGAAGGTATTTACCACTTATAAGAAAGGAAAAACAGTGTGAAAGTTTCACTCTAAGGCTCAGCAGAGCACTCAAATCCTGTAAGCATTTGTGTAAAAGCCAACACAAGCTACAGCAGTTCAGCCAGAAAACTGTAATTCCAGGGTCATTACTGCCACGCCAAGATTATAACGGCTTCTTAATGTTACTGGATCAAAAACCCAGCCTCGCTTCTTTCCAGCTGACTGGACACTCTTTCCATTTCTCTGCATTACAAAAAGCATTTGCTTCAAACATTTTTTCAGCTGCTGATTAAAGCCTCCAAGCTGAGTCACTGCAGGGACTCACATGTCTAAATCAGGACTTGTGCTGCTGAGTCAGACCAAAGTGACAGAACAGAGAAACAGTTACGCTGACAGATCTGACAAGGCCTTTTTTAAGCCAAAACACCCTTTCACAAAGGTACTCTTCATAAGATACCTATTACAGTTCTGTTGCTGGGCATAAAACACACACCCAAGGCCAAGCCTGGCCAGCCAGGAAGGCTGACAGCTGTGTGTTCGGAGTGGAAAAGGGTAATAGAATTATGCAAGTGTAAATGAATACACTTGATGAACTCCATCAGCACTGATCTGCCAATTAGTGCCCACTGGGTACATTTAAAGGCTTCCCAGCTCTGAGCAAGCACCAGGCTAGATGACCTCCAAGGCCCACTCCAACCTAAGCTTTCCCTGTGATAGTATAAACTCCACAGTTAACAATTAAGCCCCCACCTAAATTTGACAAGTAGCAGCAAAACACACTCTGTGAACTACTAAGTTTCATTTGCCAAGCCTTACCGACTATATTCTTTGGGTTTCTCCTATCCAGCAGGAAGTTTCTCCATTTCATACACTTACCTGAAAACCCAGAGGAACCTCCCATCTCCTGCCTCCCGTTTGCACAGGCTCTGAGCTAAATAATATTCCTACAGCATCACACTCCTGCAAGAAAACCTACCAGCAGCACAGGAATGGTTACTGCTCTTTGCTGCCCTTGGTCTCCTTGTATTTTCTCAGACTGACCGAGTTACAAGGAAATAAGAGATCAACCACATCAAATTCACGTAAGTCACCACCCACTTCTGGGGTGCCAAGGAGGTTCAGATACTGAAGAGGAAACACAAGACTCCTGCAACAGGACAGTAAGCTTGGCAGGTGTCTTTCTCCGCAGGGTCTGTGTTCAACAAATTCCTGTGCTTTCAACACCGTGCCCTCCAGGAACAGGAGACAGTTGAAGTAAACTGATTTAGTAGTAGTAGACATCAGAGCAGTTCGGATCACCCAAAGAAAACAAACCTTACCTTTAGAAGAACAAGCTAGGAGTGCTGAATCAGAGGTTTAAGACTCTAGTCATCTCCCCTGACGATGTTAAAACCTACATGTGATATTCAAGCAATAATCTCCAATTACAGTTACTGAGGCATTTCTTTTTAAAAGAAATCAAAGCATTTGTGATATTTTTGGACCTGGGGAGGAAGGGCCTGTAAGAACATGCCAGTCACCTTCTGAGGCTGCACACCCAAGTCAATAGTGAGCAGTGGACATCAGGCTGACTACGTGTCATTGCTTCACGAGCCCACATTTCTCCAGAAGGCTCAATAGTTAACATTCGTAACTCAAACTCTTGTTATTTCTGCAGACAGCTATTCAATACAGCTCTCAAGAACACACTGACAGTGAAACCCTGGAAACTTGATTCAGCATTTAGGTACGGCATGTCAGTTTTAAACATACTTTCCTTACTGCTATCGCCCACTTAACAACTGAAAAGACAATCTCCAGCCAGTTCTACGTTTATCCTCCCATTGCCTCTTACTCTGTCAAACTACTGCCAAAGTCGCTGCTTTAAGTGAGCAAAAAACCAACAAAAAAAGCATTAGGCATTTCTGAAGTGTTTCAAAATCTAAAGTCTCTCTCCACCTCGCCAAGTCTATGGACATTAATAGCTGGTTTCCTTGCAAATGTAGAGAGTGTCACAATTAGCAGTGCTTACGTTAACTTTGTTCCTATTGCCCATTTGTGAAGGAGTTCCTCAACGTTGAGAACAGAAACAAAAATTCTTCTGAAACTCAGATATGTAATGCATTTTACAGCACTCTATAGATGTGTCTTCAGCCAATTCTTAAGAGCTTAAGCACTCGCTTTACAACACAGCATAAAGGTTCTTCCTGACAGAAGCTACAGATACAGACCTGTTAACGCCTCTGGAAGATTCGCTCCAAAAACCAAAATTTACAGCACTCTATAGATGTGTCAAATAAATGTAAGTGCTTAAGACAACTTTATGATTTCAGTTGAAACACAGAAAGGTAAACCTAAATAATCCATATTTCTTAAATACAAATTAAATGAAGTTGGTTATAACAATACGTAAAAGTAGTTGAATTACTTGTACACACTGTATAAAAAGACAGCTCTGAACTGCTACCAGAAATTAGCCAAGCACAGATCCTTATATTGAACGTGTCACTTTGACAGTTTTGCAGTGAAGAAAAAAAAAATCAATTAATTTTCTGAGAAGACAACAGAGGGGAAATGAAGCTAAACAATTGTGCTTACAGGAGAACAACCACCACATAAGAAGTCCTGTCAAATAAGCAGCAACTCAAGGCTTTCCCTGTACAGCCCTGGAATTACCCCAGCTGCTGTTAAACCCTGGAAAAGTGGCCAAGTTCCATCATCCTGTCACTTGCGCAGGTCTGCTTTGCATGTTTGCTCTGCTGCTTTTATGTTCTCACACAGGTTATTTGAGTGTTTACTACAAATAAGCACAGGCAGAGCCAGTTCTCTTTCAGAGCTGTCTTAAACACAGCCTGCCACCATCCCCTGGCTGGGCGCTTCGCACACGATACATGCTGTGCTAGTAAAATGCTTATCTGTGCGCCTGTTTGGCTGTCTGGTGCCGCAGCCACCATTGGCTCGCTCCCTTCTGTTTTAGCTACCAAGAGCCAGTGATGCGATATCACTGCTGGAATGCACAACAGCTTCGCTGATGGTGCTGGCTGTGGAGGGGGAAGGGAAAAGCAAAAATTCTCTTTGAGGAGAATTAAAGAGTCCTACTCTTGTCCTTCACTAGGGTCAGTCTAAGTTTAGGATTCCTTTTAGGCTATGATGCCTTGATGTAAAAAGAACCCACCTTTTCCTCAGTCCAGTTCTCAATACACGGTCATTTCAGCTCCACTTTTTCACCCAAAAAATCTGAGGCTTGGGAGGCTTCAAGTCCTCTTCAACCTGATTTCAATGTTCTGAGACTTTCAGATTTTGTTAAGAGTGGATTAAGTATCAAGTATGACAGTGTCACCTGAGGCCACAGAGTCCTTTGTAACAGTTCTTAAAACAGGGATTAACTCCCTGACTAAGTCAACTCAAACTCGATCCACGAGAGTCATAGGAGGTTAAAAACAACCAGAAATAGTCAGAGACAAGTACAGAGGGCTATAAAATGCCAACAAGCTCATCCTTCCCAACATGTGCTTTGCTCCAGAAGCAAACAGTACTGTCTGATTTGCTAAGCAAATTTGAGTTTATCTGGACATCACTAGGACAATAGCTTAAAGCTGAAGGAATTAGTACTTTCACTATTATCACTATTACACTATTTTAATAGTTGCAAAGTTCGTGTTTGCTTCCCTGAACACAAGCAAAGCAAAATAGCCAAATAACTAGATAAATTCATCAGCCACAAAAGTTTTATTAGGAACCGAGCATTACATACTCCTCCACAGGCTAAACAGCCCTATAAAGGCATTTAGACATGTAATTTGCATAGCAAACGAAGAACAAACTGATGAGCATTTCTAGCAACACAGGCAAGACAAATATCACAACTGCTTACAAACACCACAGCACCTTCAATTGCACTACACAAGAAGGGGTAACAACATTACACTGCCACTATTTTATCCCATTAACCTAAAACAATGAAAAAAAGCAGTCTTAGTTTATTTTAAAGCTTAAGAAAAAGTTGCATTAGGATAATTCCAATGAGGGGAGTATTAAATTCTTGCTGTCAGAAAAATTTCCGCTTCAAAATCCAAGAAGAAATGGGGAAGCAGTGGTGGGGAAGGATGGGAAGCTCCTTAGCACGAACATCCTCAGCTCCAGATAACACAGGCAGTTTTCGGACATTCACCAACAGGCCTGAGGACATTTTTCTACTCAAAGTTGCCAGTCAAGATTTTTACATCTCAAGCTATAAATTAAGTTGTAAAAGCTGTTTTGGACTGGGAGGTGCTGCAGCCATTGCATACACAGACTTGCGGCTGGTAACTTTTCCTGGAACATCACAGGACAGGTTTGAAGGCAGCAGGGGAGTTTCTGACAAGATCATTTTGATCAAGCAGCAACCCACCCCAAAGAGCATTTTTAAGACTTCTCAAGGCACATCTGGGTAAAAGACAGTGTGGCAGGTGAAACTGGCAAGACCTTAATCCTTACTTTCCACAGGATTGTTCTTTGGCTTTATAGAGAATATACCTGCTACAGCCTTGGCTTTCCCATTCACCTCATCCATTCAAACCCTGTCTCGCTACTCAAAGCCGCAAGCAAAAGCCATCTCTCCTCCCCGAGTAGGAACCTTCAATTCCAGGCTACATCAAAGTGACAAAAAAAAAAGTCTCCTGTTACTCAAGTACCTTTTGAAGGGCAACACTCAGTTATGATTTATTTGTAGCTAACAGAAAGAGCCACCTCCTACCCCTCTCAACCTTTAAGTATATTTAGTGGCATTGGTTATGAATATGCAGGCAAACTCCTCCACTACACTCCTCTCCTGCACAGCACCAGGCCACACCGTTGCTTGCACTGTCCGCGGTGACAGAGTGCACAGGGACAGCCTCAGTAAGTTTATGTTGACACCGCTGCTGAAGTTCTATTTTATGCAAGCTGCAACAGCCAAGGCCCTGCTGGGTTATTAGAACAGTGAACGGCTTAGTAGGATCCCACCAGAGCTCTGTTCTAAACTCTTACAAGCTTCAGAACTTAAATGAACCAAAGATCAGAGATCGGCCAGTACGCCACAGAGCCTGTGATGAAGCTTCCATCACAGCAGTTCCTTCCCCACCACCACCACTGCCACTCAAGGATTTTACCTTGGTGCCTGCAGCAGAAGCGGTCCCCAAACCCCAAGAGCCAGAACATTACAGCGTTCAACACCCCACACTGCTTCCCTCACTCCGGCCCAGACACGGAGCTGGTGATCACCGAGCCCCTGTCAGCGGGCAACAAACCCCCCCAGCACCACCCTGGCTACTCGGCTGGGGCACAGCCCGGCCCCTGCCCCGGGAACCCCCTCAGCAGGAGCCACCCCGCCGCAGGGCCCCTCCGAGCGCCCCCCCAGCCCCGGCTCCGCCACCAGGCCGCAGGCAGCGGGCTCCGAGGGCCCGACCCGGGGAAGGCCC